>CM066162.1:11301902-12726068 GCA_033629205.1 Lithocarpus polystachyus
TTAAGATTTTATAAAATTATTTTAGTTAACCTTATAAATAGGTAGGTTCTTGTTAGGGACGGAGCTAGGACCTGGAGTTAGGGGGGGGGGGGGGCGGCTCTGTTGTTGGCTATGTGCGGCGACTCCAACCGTTGGTTCTAATGCTACTTAAACGCTTGAGGGATTTTGTTGTTGTTGTTGTTGTGTGTGACTTTGATGTTGCTATTGGGTAAGAAAAAATAATTTTTAAATTTTTTTTAAAGGGTCAGGTTTTTTGTTTTGAGTCAAATTGGTTGATTAGACTTAATTTGCTTTAGATTTACTATTGGTAATTTTCGTTATTATGCTAATTTTTTGGGCTTATATACTTTGTTTTAAATTTTAGATCTATAGATTCTTTTATGGTCTTTACAAGGAGGAATGCTAGAGCTGCAATTTTTTTTTTACAAATTGCTGATGTAGTGAGTGGTTATTGGTAAATAAAAAAGTGATATAAGCGGTGGGCCAAATGTGAATCAATATGAATTTGCTACCTCAACAGTTTGTAAAAATGTTGTAGAAAAGTTTGTGATAATAACATTACTCTTAAAATAATTAATGATATTATTAAAGGGGGGCAATTGGTAACTTTATAGAACAAAATTGCTAAAATTTGTACTGAGTTTATACTCATATTTTTTCAAAAAAAAAAAAAAAAAATTGGGAGGGGGGGGGGGGGGGGCATTGCTCCTCCATGTCAAAGTATGCCTCCGTGTCCATGGTTCCTGTGCGTATATAGCACGGGTTAGCGACTAGTTTTTATATAAATGCCAATACCAAAAGAAAAAAAAAATACACCTAAGATATCTTATAATCAAGCTAGCCAACCCAAAAACCTCTTGAGTATAGCCTAATTTTTTTCATTATTTATTTATTTATTTATTTATTTTTGCCTTCTAATCAGATTTAATAGATTAGCGATTGTCAATTTTCCCAAATATTTAATGTGACCATGAGTAACCATTAGGCAAAGTTTATTGGTCACATATATTGTGTACTCCACACTAAAGTGGATCAGAGAGATGCAAGTCAAGGTCTCGAGTCATCGCAAAGCTTTACCGATTTCCACAACGAAGGCCAGATAGAGGTTTCAATAAAAAAAAATTTAAAATCTTCATAATCATAATTTGTCTTAATATTATCCTTTCTTATCTTTTTGATTCTTTGAATAATACTAAATACAAACTTTATCATGTCTTTTCTTTCTCTATCTTTTAAAGTGTGCACGCCTAGCGTGGAAATAAATAAATAAATCCTCTGTCTCATAAAAAAAAAAAAAGGTGAGCATGCCTGCCTCCACTAAACAGATAACATAGGGATAGGGTGCACATGTGCCCCCAAAAAGAAAGGGCCATATTTTTTATACAAGCATCAGATGTTATTTTTATCCATTTTTTTTTTTTTTTGATTTGTGTGTGTGTTTTTTTTTATGATAAATAACTTGTGTAATTGAAAAAAAAAAGTGGAATTTGATATGATATACTTGTAAATGTATTTGATAAGTTTGAGGGTAATATAATAATAAATAAATTAATTAGAAGGTTTTATATAAATAGGAGCATGAAAGTAAATTCATACTGTAAGGTCACAATTCGGATTTCTAGTTCATCAAGTGGATAGACTTAGGCCCAAAAAACCCAAAATAATAAATTTGTAGAGAATAGGTTGGAAAAACTGGGTTTTAATGTGTTGAAAGTAAATGTAATAGATTCAAATCCACAAATGAGCAAAGATTGGATAGGTATATTCTAAGAACAATGTCCTCGGCCCAATCCGAGGAGAATTCTTTTAGTATATTGATTTGCAAGATCATTACAGACTTGGTTCTCCATTGCTATAGTGTTTCTTTCTTTCTTTTTTCCATTCCCCTCCTTCTGAGTTTTTCCTTCCTTTTATATTCTCTTTTTCTCTCCCCATTGCCTTCCACGTGTAAGTTTAATGGTTGGTGTTGATACTTGTCCCATCAGCCCTTTCTAGAAGTCTTCACATAATAGCTGTAAGGCTGAAAACCACTGTTTAGATATCACCTCCACATTAATTCAGCCAGAAGATTAGTTGCAGAACATTCAATGCGGTGGTAGCAGCTTTCCCTTTTGATATCTCAAGATCCTCACTTGCTATACGCTTCTGCAATACTTATCTGTTTCAACAGAACTCTTTGGAGTGTTCTCCTTAATGGCAGACCACCAAAATGGACCTCGGCTTCGATTATCCGAGGTGATATTCATCCTCGGCACATCTCTTGGGTCCCTTCATTCAACACTAATTTCTCTATCTACCAACACAGATTATCTTGACAAAGACTACTCGTTCTCAAAAAAATCTTGGTCCTCGGCTTAGGCTCTAGGCCCATCCTGTATATAAATAAGGGATTCTTGGCCCAATGCCTCTATACATACAAATTAGATTTTTTATCCTCTCATTTTTCTTTTCAACTAAACAAATTAGTTTTCAATTCCTTCACTTTTCATCCTCCCAACCAAACATGCTGAAGGAAAATAAAAATTTCTTCTATTCCCCCACTTTTCCACCCCTAACCAAAAGAAGCCTAAATGTAAATAAAAGGAAAGGCAAGAATAAAGCTTGAGGGTTTCAAATCAATCCAACATCAAGAATAAAACATCCATGAATTCCTAAAAATCTCTAAGAATTTTTCTAGTGTTTGCTCACATAATTAGCAAAATAAAAATAGGCAACAAATCGCAACAAACTTCTTCTTCATTTTATTTTATCTATTTATTTATTTGGAAATACATAATTGGTCTCCAAAATTTACATATTAATTGCTTTTAGTTTTTTAAGTTTTAAAAATGAGCATTATTGATCATTTCATCTAATTCTATTAATTTTTTTTGTGTATATGGGAACAATGATGTGATAGTAATATTTTATGAGAAACGTTAACGAATGCCCTAAATATATTGGTTTATAAACTATTTTTAGAAACATATATTTAATGGAAAAATAATAAAGCAATTATTTTTTTCGATAGTTTTTTATATTTTCCATGAGAGTGGTGTTAAAAACTTTCTTAATATGATTTATTAACAATTGCTCTAAGAGCACACCTATTAACGTGACTCATATTTTATTTTAAAAAACTACCCAACCCATTTTATCCATTCTGTACGTGACTAACGAAACACTGATGCGATAGTAATTTTTTATTTAAA
The DNA here is from genome assembly GCA_033629205.1 of Lithocarpus polystachyus. Lineage (NCBI taxonomy): Eukaryota > Viridiplantae > Streptophyta > Magnoliopsida > Fagales > Fagaceae > Lithocarpus > Lithocarpus polystachyus. The sequence continues at coordinate 11,305,094 of CM066162.1, forward strand.
AAAACTACCCAACCCATTTATTTCATTTTGTATGTGGCTAACTGAACAAAGATGTGATAGTAATTTTTTTATTTTAACAATACTACTCAACTCATTTTATTCAACCCAAACCCATATTTATACCCCAATTTTACGTCAGGAAATGTTAACAAATGTCCTAAGAACATTTGTTTAAAATATATTTTAAAAAACTTCTTATGGAAAATGAAAATAGCAATTAATTAATTTTTGATAATTTTTTATATTTTTTATGAAAGTGGTATAAATTTTTTTTGAAAATAATTTATTGACAATTTTTTTAAGAACATCGGTTAATATGATCTTTCACATTTAACCCATTTTAAGGTCTGGAATCATGGATTCTACTAGACTAGACTGCTCTGGAGTCCTGTCAGTATCAGACAATGAGATTGGTCCCTCGAGGTGAAGAGGGACCCGTCAGTTACAATGTAGCACAAACGCTAAACCACATGAAGAAGTCTAATCTCAAGTTCCAATTTGGTCCACAAATTTGAGCTCTACCAGCTCTGGTCCTTTTGAAGCTGTGCTTGTAGATGAAGTCTTTTTCTTAGAGTCTCCCCGCTCTGATTCATCAAAACTTTTGTGGAATAAGTCTGCACAGTATTATCGGACAAGTGGACCTCGGAGTAGACAAATTTTCAGTTTGGTTCCTTAAGTCAGAGCCAATTATATCGACAACTTCAGTTATGATACAAACGAGAACAAGAACTAAGTGGTACTAGCCTCAGCGCATGCTATTTGCCAGTGTGATGAGGCTTTTGTCTTTAGCAGAAAAAAAAATGTGTTTTTATTTTATATACATAATTTTTATTTTGAGAATTTAATTTATAAGTGTTTTGTTTTTTTGAGAATGAATCTTGGATAAATTAATTTGAAAATTTACAGAGAGTAGTCTTATTTTTTAGGCAATGTTTAAGTGGGAGTTAAAGTTGCATTTTTTCTAGATTATCCTTTAGTTTTGTTTCTATTTAAGCATAAAGGTGTAAGAGATTTTTGAACTAAAAATTAAGAAATTCAAACAAAGGAAGCCCCTTAAATAATAATAGACAACATCCTCACTGCTCATGTGGATTTGTGGAGACAATGGCTAAAGTTCAAAATGGGGCAAATCAAATGTGGAATTGGGGTTCAAATATGGGTTTGGGTTGGGTTGTTTTTTCAATGAAGAAATGGCTATAACTTATACAAGTGTTCCGCTTCCGCCTACAACAAAGCTGATAGTGCTCTTTACTTTGTCTCTATTTAAAAAATTATTATTATTATTTAATTTTTTTTTTTGTTTTTAGTTTTTGGGAGAGGGAAATTGATAATACCTTCTAATCCTATTTGATTGGGACAATGGGACTTCTTCAGAAAGTAACATTACTAGAACTTTTAGTACTTTTTTTTTTTTTGATAGTAATTTGATAGATAAAGATAACGGACATCTGAATTTTGGACTTTTAGTTGAAAATATCAAAAAATATTAATTGAATTACAATATTCTTGACTTAGCGTTCACTATGTTTTAGATTCTTATTCTAGATGGTTCTGGCTGGCTTTGAAATTTTATTTCTTTTTGATTTAGATTATGCTTCACGGCAAGCCAACTTTAGGGTAATAATTCCTCTGTTTTATTTTGTTGGTCCCGTTTAGAAAATTTAGCTTTATAAAGGAGCATCAATTAATACAATCTTTTAAATAAAAAATTACATAGTTTAACTTCAAAATTATCAACATTAATTTAAACTTGAACAAATGAAGGGTATTGATTTTTTTTTTTTTGAGAAATAAAGAATATAGTTATAAGAAAATGATGACCTCATTCTGTCTTTACAGTCAACACCACCTGCCTGTACTAGCTTCTCACTCTACAATTTATTTTTATTCATTGCTCACTTCAGTAAAATATATGTATGGATATTTTAGTTTCAATATTTTCCAAACATTTCACTCAGTACCTAGCTTCAGTTGAAGGAAAACAGAACATAAAAACTTTTACACCCAGTTTCAAAAGAATCCTGATCCTTTTCATATTCAACCAGATTTTGTATTCTTAACAATTTTTATATAACTATGGTCACACTACATCCCAATCACTAGGCCCAGAATCATAGATTATCTAGGCCTGTGATATGCACCAAAAAAAACTAATATATGTGCCAATGTATAACCCTCATCGACTAAGTACAAAGCATAAAATTGTACATAAATTTCCACTTTCATTTCATTCCATAGCCAAAATCATATTTTATAGACTTTGTTTAGACAATTATATTTCATTTAAATTCTAGGTTGCCTTCCAAAATTGACGCTTGATCCAATTTTGAAGGGAATAGAACTTTCTAAATAACCAATTAAAAAACTTCAACGAGGGAGAAAATCTAGTTATTTTCTCTAAATCAATGTAGCTCAAACAATTAAATAAGATTTGTAAGGAAAGACCAAGCAAAATTTAATAGATAAAACATGTTATTTTAAGCAAAATATAACAAGGCAAGAAAATGTTACCTACATCAGGCAGAAGATATTACAAAATTCGCATTTCTCATCCCTAACCTTCTCGTCTGAGACCCACAAACAAATACCACCTTAAACAATGACCCAGTTTCTTCAATCTATGATCCATCTAGATAATTTTATTTACTATCACTTGTTTGGTTAACTAATATCTTATGATATCCGCCTACTACTAAAGCTCTCTTAACTATTTAAATTCCAAGTTAAGGAATTTCTATATACATACCAATACCAAAAGAAAAAAAGAATACATCTAAGATATCTTATAATCAAGTTTGCCCAACTCAAAACCTCTTCAACCTACAATTTATTCATTTATTTTTTCTTTTCTTTTCTTTTGCCTTCTAATCAGATTTAATAGATTAACGTTGTTAATTTTCCCAAATATTTAATGTGAACAAAAGTAACCATTAGGCAAAATTATTGGTCACATTTATTACCTACTCCACACTAAAGTAGCATGACAAGTCTATTCAAAGATCCCATAATCTATTCAAAGATCGACAACCCAAAACAGTAGGATTGTAGGAATGCAACCCACTTGAGACAAGAGGATTAGAGAGATGCAAGTCAAAGTCGTCGAGTCATGACAAAGCTTTACTTATTTCCACAATGAGGGTCCAACATAGACTTCATAAAAAATAAAATAAAATCATCATAGGTCATAATTTGTTCTAACTTTGTCCTTTCTTGTTTTTCTAAAAGATACTAATAAAAAACTTTATCATTTCTTTTCTTTCCTCTATCTTTTGCATTGCTTGTTTTCACTAACTTCTCACTTTACAATTTTTTTCTTTGGGTGAATGGAAAATGGGGACAAAAGTTAGGAGATTATAATTTTTTTTTATTTGTTTGTTTGATTGTGAGGAGAAAATGGAGTGGATTTTGGTGGGGCTGGGGTGTTTTTTTTCCTAAGCCTACCAAAAATCAACCACCCTAATTTGGGGGGAAAACATAGGAGAAAACACGGGCATAAACATAATTACATGTCTTCTCTCTTCTACTCTTCTCTATAACGTCTCAAATTCACTATCCTACCTTCACAGCAAACTAACCCCAAAGAGTGAACCCATAATTTCATCATCAGAATTAATATTAGAGTAAAAACCAAAAAAAACCTAGATTTGAATTGAATTTCGCCCAGAGAGAGAGAGAAAGAAAGCATACGAAGTGTTGCTGCAAGATCAGGAGGAGACTGAAATAAAGCCTCAAAGCTCTGTATCAACTGGACCATGAAGGCACAATTTTGTAACTATAATTCTTGTGCCAATCAACAGATAACAAAGGGATAGGGCCATTATTGTAGAAATCATTATTATTATTTTTTATGGAACTGCCAGATAAAAAAATGGACACCAATGAATTTTATTTATGAGGTTTTTTATAATTTAATTTAATATACAGGTTTTCTCAAAACAAATTTAATATACAGGTCACTTTGATTTTTTATTAGCTCATTAGTTAATAGAGTTAATTTTAATTTTATTAATGACATAAAAGTAAAAGTAATAATAATAAATAATAGAATTATATTTTAGAAGTGTTAAAAAGTAATACCAAAATGACCTCTTCTAATTATCTATATAGATTCATGCACTGTACTTTAATTATGCCCAATGAAACATAACTAAGTTTATAATTACAATTTCTTATTGGAAGAAAAAAATTTTTGACACACATTTCAGCCGCATACAATGCCCGAGCTCGGCCTCCTTTTTTTTTTTTTTTTTTTTTTCCATCAATTTTTCACCCATTAACAAATCAGCTAACCACTTGGTACTGAACCTTGCCGTATTTTAGAGACAGTCTTATGGTATGCCACACTAGCAATAGTCTGAGGTGTGACAACAATAATATCAATGAGTTTGAGATTTATATTTTTAATAAATTCAAATTTAGATTGGTATTCTTAGCCCAAACTTTGTATTTTCTCATTTGTAATTAAGTGTACCAAAATGGACCAAAGTGGTCCAAAATAGACCGAAGGATCGAAGTGGACCGAAATGGACGAAATTGAATCGAATAGACTGGAGTGAACCCAAATGAACCAAATAGACCAAATAGGTCCAAATATAGACCAATTGGACCGAAGTGGATCTAATATGATCTTTAAAAAGGGGAAAAAAACAAGGGGTTATTGAAGGTATTTCTATGCAACAATATATATGCTAGCATATAACCTTTGCAATGCAGACCTGACAAAAATTCTTTAAATAGTAGGATAATGATTTTTTTTTTCTTCTTTAGGACTCTTTTAGTAGTAGGACAATAAGGATAAAATCTTAATATCAAGATAATGCAAAAACCGTTTATGAGAAAATGATAAAACAATTAATTATCTTAAGGGTACCTGTTAACATAGCCCTATAAAATAAAAAATGGATTCAACATCTAATAGTTAAAAAAAGTCTACGGCTGCATCAACAAAATTTATTTAAGGGTTCTTTTTTTTCCTCTCACCTTATTTATTTTATTCATGAAGTCAAAATTAGAACATTTTTCCTGGATCATTAAGGTTTTTCTCTTTTTATTTTATTTTTAAAAAAACACAACCATGCACATAGATTTTAAATAACCACATATTAAAAAATCTATATTATACCAAAACACAAATATTAAAAAAAAATTCAATTAGCTTTCCGAATCACTAAATCTTTCATTCTTAAAGTCTACGGAGACACTTTCACGTTAACCTAAAGGAACTTAATATTTTAACTAGAATTCTCCGCGATAGACAATAAAAGTTGATATCCAGGATAGTTGCTAATGAAGAATATCTCATCCAATTGCCTGAACTTCCTTGGATCATCTCTCTTTTGCATTGATTTCAAATGAATATTGCTGCCAATAAGGTTAAAAGAAAAACAAACTAATTAAAACAAAAAGAGTTGGCATTCAATAGCCGATACAAAACCTAGAGGATAATACACTGTAACAAATAAGAACTAGGAAAAGATAAACACATAGATCTCATAGCTAGGAACAACTCTAAAGACAGGATCTTTCACTAGGAAATGGTATTTAAAGCAGTGAGGTATCAAAAACTAAATTGTTACTCCAGTTTTCAGATGCAAATGGTATATCATGATTGAAAGTAAATAGATATTTTTGAACAATTAAAATGTTAGAAATCAGAACAGGAATTTTATTTCTGATCTAAACCACCATAAATTTTAATTGTACCTTCATTCTAGCTTCCTCAAAAATGGGTAGAAAAATAAAATCAGGATCAACTGGAGTTGCAGTATATTGGCGGCCATCTATACCAGGCCAAAAAAAAAAAAGTTATATATAGTTTGAATTACTTGAAAGACAAACAAATAGAATCCAAATCAATTACAGTCATAAAATGTTTCAAGATGATTTGAGACTAGAATCCAAAACAAAAAAAAAACTCATAATGCAGATCAACAATACCTAATACAGACAAAGACTAGAATATGTTAAAAAAAAATTAGTTAACTAAAAAACTGATAATAAGAGCAGGGAGAGAGAGAGAAGAGTTAATGAATCTTGTTGCACATACCTGATTTTGGATTGCGAAGTGATAGTATATGTCCAATACCTTTTCCTGCTTCCCTGGGCCAAGTCTTTCCTAGTTGCAAATCATGCTTATTGCAACACTTTCTCTTCTCCTTCAGTTTTAAGTCTTCAGCATAGGCTTCTGTTTGAGATTCATCTTCCAAACCAATGGACAAAAAACACACTTCCAAACCAAGGCCCAAATTAGCAATTAGTGTCAAAGCCTTAAGTACACGAAATTTGACAATACCAGCAAATATTCTTTGATGTCAATGCCTAAAGTACTCGAAATTTGACATAACCAGCAATTATTCTTTGATGTCAATGGTTACTAACATACATATTCTTTCAAAAAAAATTAATAAAGCATTTATAAACAAATTAGTTTGTACTTATGAATACTCTTTCAAATTGCAGAACAACATCATATGAGAAGAGGAGAACAAAAGACTTATTTTTTCACATCAAAGAGTTGATGAAATATAGAAATAAAACAGGAAAACCTCCAATATTGGTATAAAGGTAACACAAGATTTATGAGTTCGCTATTCAATCTAAGCTCATTTATTCCTTGTTGCAAAAAGGAATGTTCTGTTCTGCGTTGAGTTGGGTCTGCCAGTCAACTACCTTCTCATCTAAGGTGGTAACAATGGATTCGGGCTCATAAGATATTAATAAGTTTTAAGTGGGTAATCTACCTACCAAAATCCTTCTTTTGCAGTCTTGGACTGATTGATGAAGAAGTGAAGATATTGAGAACAACATAGGCACAGTTTTAGTGTTGATCAAAAATCCAACCAGAACTAATTGGAATAAGGATTCATATATCGTACCCAATCAATTTGGATTAAGACTTGGATAAGTTGAGTTGAGTTAAAGTTAGAGATTCATATGAGAAAGCTAATAGTGATATGCATGCAAAGCAATGTTGGGAATCTGAACAATTAAATCAAGTGAAACTAATTGTCACATTGAAAGAGTTTTAGAATTATAATTCTAAGAAGATGGGGGCCAACATTTTATGCAACCTTAAAATCTGCTCCTCTTGATTGATATCCTTAAACTCTTCCTAGAATTCCTCTAAACTTCAAAAATGCATTAGATTAGAAATCATACATTCAGAGAATGTTCATAATCAATTACTGTAACATACTCTTAAGGAATCAAATGACTAAGAAACATGCAACAAGTTATTGAAGTAAAAAATAAGCTTATGAATGCAAACATAAAAGCTACTAATCAAAAACCAACTCATAATTATATTAAATGCCCAATAAATGACACCACACAAATTTTTTATGTTCAAGCATTCAAGCTAAGTAAAAACACATACAACATTGACTTAAACTTATTTTTATGTTTCAAAGTCCTCAACACTAAAGACATTCTAGGGACTTGTCACCTGTGTATATCAGTATATGCTCCATCAATCGCTGAATGTAGCAGTTAAAAAAGAAATTGTTTTTCTTTTTCCATTACCGGGTCTGTAAATGTACTAGTACTAATCTGATACAAGGTTATTTATGCCCAAGTTAGTTTACTGGCTTAATCTATTTGTATAAATCAATAGCATCTGTGTACGATTTACCTATATATGTAATGAAGGTGAGTCCGACTTGTTTCCATAGCAATGAGCTTGGGAGATTGAAAGTAAGAGAACATGAGAGAAGCAAGAGTTTTATGCATATATATTAAACAGGGAATGAATCCAGTTGACAAGATTTATGTTAATTTAGCAGCAAGCTTTGTGCTGGGTAGATCCCGAATTGGGGCCGAGAATTCTTATCCTGCACATATCAGAGAGTAGCCTAATTTTCCTGTTCATTTAAAGCAAACCAATCATCCAAGGGGACAAACAACCATGCCTTAAGTCCATCTACCAGTGATTCAAGCATGAAGGCTATTTCTTTAACTTCCAATTAATTAACGTTCAAATTTGGAATAACTTCAAACAAAAAACGAACTCAAGATCATGACTAGAGTCTAGAGGGAAAAGTAAAAAAGAAATATAAAAAAACTCTATTTCTATTCAATGGAATTAAAACTGCTTCCATGTTTAAGAGATTTAGAGAAGCTTTTATACATATTTTAATCCACCAAATACAAATAATAGGAAATATGAAAAAAAAGAAAAAAGAAAAAAGAAAAAAAAAAAAGAGACTGTAGCCTTAGGGGAAAAAACAAGTCTAATAGTGAATGTAATTTTCATAATGGTAATTTACTGAAGTTAACGAAAAGGTCATATGGGGTTATTTTTCATCAAAAATAACCATAACAATTCAAGCTAAGCTAAGTTATATGGGGTTATTTTTCATCAAAAACCTTAGTACAATATGGATACAAGTATGTATACAAATATATGTACTGTACATCTCATGAAAAATGTGTAATATGTATGTATACAAAACTGATCAATGCCAACTCCATATCAAATTTGAGGTGAGGATCTAAATAGAATTTCTAAGTACAATTTTGACTCAACTGAAACTTAAACTTCAACTCGACTATTTGAATTGCATTTTCACAAAACCAGTAATATATTAGTCATTGCACAGAGAAACAAACATATATTCCTACTCACTCCAATTCCAAGAACCACCAATTGCAGGTGAAATTAACCAAAAGGCTTATTGTAATATACTTATTATCAAATTAGCTAAACATAAACTTAGAATTTTCAAAATCATCAACAAACTCTCTGATCAAAACCACAAAATCCACAAAATCAGCATCAATACTAACTCATAATAAATTGAGAGGCATCAATTTTAAAGAATTCAAAACCTTCGATACCACAATACACAAAACAAAAACCAAAACACAGCATTCTCCTTTTCTTTTTCTCAGGAAACAAACAGAATTAGAGAGAGAGAGAGGACCTGTAAACAAACATACAGACTTATATGTTTGTTTTCTGAGAAATGTGAAAGGATCTTCACAGCGGACGAGAGCATCTGTACTGTGGCGGCGTTTTGGCTCTTCGTCGGAGATGAAACTACAGATGTGCAAAGAAAACCGACAAGAAAGTGCGGGAAAAGTTGGAACAAGGAGGGTTACATTAATTTATTTTTTTTGGAGGGTTATTAGTGACCTTGAAATAAGTCTACGTAAATTTAATCTAAGCCCTCTTTATTAGTGTTTGTTTCAACACTTAGAAACCTTGAAAAGAGAGGGTCGAAATAAGTGAAGTTTCTTGTAGTGTAATTCCACGTTGTCATGTCCTGCCCTTAGAACTAAAATTATTTTATATTTCATCCATGGGTGTTTGTGTAATCGGCTATTGTATATGTTGAATTTGAATGGACTTAATTGGAAGACATTTCATCCCAAAAAAAAAAAAAATTGGAAGACATTTAGGTATGCGACAATGTGAGGAATTTGATTGCAAACTCAAAAAAATAAAGAAGGCGATGGCAATTTCTATATTGCAATAATATTATATACATACAAACATTATAGGTGACAATGCACTTTTGGTCTCTACATTTTGAGTCAATTTCCATTTTGGTCCAAAAATTGATTTCGTTACTAATGTAGTCTCTAAAAAGGGAAAGTTGTTTTTAAAATGGTCTCTGCCGTCAACCAACCAACAGGAAAATCCTACATGTCTGACGGAACTACATGTGTCATGCCCACTCATTAAAATAATAATATAATAAGCCAACGTGTCCAGCCCACTCAGCCAAAACTCACATACTACTCACGTGAGTGACACCTCAGCTGCCCACCTTAGCTTCCCGCCTCCCAGACCCCTCATGTGACCCCAAAATTTGCTTTTGGGTTGCTGGTTTGATGCCCTGGTGCCTTGCTAGTTGCTCTTGGGTTGCTGGTTTGATGTCATACTTGTAGCATTTGGTTCACTAGCTTGGCCATTGTCATTTGTCTACAGGCAGTAGCAAATACAGCTAAGTTAGAACATTAGTTGACATTTCAAAACATGCAGAATTTCAAAACATTAGTTTTACTTGGTTTGTTCTAATTCTCCTTTGGTTTTGGGCACTAAGTAGTGAAGAATTACCTCTAACCTCACATTTGCAGTTTCTTTTGTTGTGGCCTATCTTCCCACAAGACTTGCACCTCTTGGGAATACTCAAGCCCTTGTTGTGGCCCTTCCTTGGTTCATTGGGTTCTAAGGCTTTCTTCTTCTTGGACCTGCCTAGTGGCCTTCTCTTTATAGGAGGTTGCATAGGAGGGAGACTAGATGGGGTCCACATATTGGCACCATTGAGTGGATCAATGGGGTGCTCATAACATGCTTTGTATGTGCTGACTTGGTAACAGGCATTAGTGTACTTCTCAGCTTACTCTTTGTTGAAGAATATGCATGAAACTGAATGGCAGCATGGGGTACTAGTGGTATCTCATTTCCTACAACTACACACCCCCTTAGCGAGGTCCACAATGAAGCTTCGCAGTCCATTCTTTACCTTAAATTAAGTGTTAAAAGCCTAACAAGCTAACCACCTACCACTGCCCACCTTCTCCCTATGTAGTCTTTTACAGACTTTAAGGCAGAGCTCAAATTCCACCCTCAGAATACTGTGTCTATTTTACTGGAATCTGCTCATTAGGTATAATCTTATGTCCTTAAGCTGCAAACAGGAAAAACCCACAATTCAGTGCATGCAACAGTGTATACAGCTAACCAAAATTCAAAAAAATAAGCATACCATGCTAATGATGGGTTTCCCCCTGAATTTGAGTATCCTGCTATTGAAACTCTCACATATGTAGTTCATGACAATGTCACTCAATGTATCAGTTTTGAACATGTGTCTAGCCTATACTATTGTGGTATGTCCCTTCAACCAATTATATGCATCCTCATCAATCTCCTTCATCTCATTCATTACCCTTTCAAATTCATGTGCATATGTGGCTTTAGTTGCTTTCCAAAATAGCTCCCTAATCAATATGCCAGGATGCTTCTTCCTTAGATTGTTGTACAAATGTTCACAACAAATTCTGTGCTCATACTATGACCAATTATCTGCAAATGCCTACACCAACCCTTGCCAAGAAAATCAATAGTGGTTAGCATATATACATATTTCACTACTTGTTGAATGTAGTTAAGTTTAAAAATGAGCATGCTTTGGAGATACCTTTTGCTGGTCTGATATGAATGTCCACCTCTTCTCATCACCAATGTTTACTAGCAGCAAATTTATAAACCAAATTCATGAGTCCTTGGTTTCAACTTCCACCACTACAATTGCTAGAGGGAAATATTCTTCATTAGGGTCTCTGGAAATTGCAACCATCAGTTGGCCCCTTATCTTGGTTTTTAGGTGACAAGCATCCAACCCAATTATTAGCCTACAACCTACCGTGAACCCCTGCTTACACCTAGACCCGCAAATGTACAGTCTCTCAAAATAAGGTAAACCAGCCTGTAAGTCCATCTCAACTGCTAAGTCACCTTCATTAAATGTGTGTGTCTTCATTAGAACTGTACTGCTAGGGCTGGATCTCCTTAGTTCTGCATAGTAATCTCACAGTTGATTGTATTGCTCTATATAAGACCCATCAACAAACTCCTGAGCCTTTTCCCTAGCCTTGCTGGCTTTTCCTACACTGACATTCACAACATACTTCTCATGCACAACCTCTTGAATGTCCCTTAGCTTAATATCAGGTTGCCTCTTCACCTTATTCATCAACTTCTTTGCAGGAACTTGGCAGAACACCTTGATTTTTTGTAGCTCCTAGTGCATGTGCGCTCCAAGTTCAGAGTCTTTAGCTGCCAGCTCATCTCCCTTGACATCTTTGCAAGGTAAGCTGTAAACTTACAAGGAGGTTGGCATTTGAATCTAACCCTAACTTTGTCATTCTTCACAAATTTTACCCCCCATCCACCTTTCACTGCATACTCAGTAATAGTAACCTTGAACTACTTAGCTGTGGTAAATAACTTGTACTTCTCAAATACCAAGTGTTCAAGATAGGAAACTGGTCTAAACACATGGAACTTCTTCCTCCTTCTTCTGACATTGTTCACAACTCTTTCATTGACAGTAACACCACCCTTACTGTCACTGCCATCATCACCATGACCCTAAACCTCACCATCAGATGATGACTCACTTAGGCTCAACAACTCCTCAGTAGTATAGTCTGAGTTCATTACCCTATCCCCTATCTAATTATGCATGTGCATCACTACATCACTGTCATTGCTTGCGCTATCTTCACCCACATATCTCTGGTTGGGGCTCATAGATCTTGCCCTTTCTACATCACTGTCCCTAGAATTGTCATTATTGTTAATGGTGACAGCCTCATCTTGTTGTGGTTCCTCAACAATTGGTTTATTCCCTGGTTTTCTGCACCAAGTGTTTCCACTTCATCATCACTATCATCATTTCTATCACCTGCATCCCTTGCACCACCATGCCAGACTCGTCCACTACCATCATAGAACTCCTCATCTCTACCACCATCCATTCCACCACCACCACACATCACTGTCCCTAGAACTGTCATTACTGTCAGTGGTGACAGCCCCATCCTATTGTGGTTCCTCAACAATTGGTTCCTTCTCAGGTCTCTTGCACCCAAGTGTTTTCACCTCATCATCACTATCATCATTTCTATCACCTGCAGCCCTTGCACCACCATTGCTAGTCTCGTCACCACCATCATAGAACTCCTCATCCCTACCACCATCCATTCCACCACCACCATCCTCGCCACCATCCCTACCACTAGCATTGCCACCAACCTTATCGTCAGCCCTACCATCAGTACTGTCACCATCCCAGTGATCATCACCATCTTCACAGTCATCATCATCCTCAAAATTAGAACTACTACTGCAGTAATAGCCCTTTCCATTATAATAACCATCAAAAGGACATTCAAGTTGACAGGAGCAGAAATTCTCTGAATCACTATCAAACAAAGGGTCATCATAATCAAGCTCTACAACAAGATCCAGAGGCACACCATTACCACTATTAATAAGTATAGGCTCATGTACTAGATGCTCTACATAGACATGAATCTCTCCATGACCCCTCACCAACTCAGTCATTAACACTGCATCATGATCATCCCTAGGCCATCTATACCACAGCCTATTCATATGTGTATACCCAAAATCTCTACAGATGGCCTCAATTTCTACCTTAGACCACTTGTCAAGATCACAGTCCTCTACTGCCCCCACCTCACCCCCTACATACTTCTAAGGATTTTCACCAAAATACTCACCATGGTGCACATGCAAAGTAAAGAACTTGTCCATTCTGCATGCATGAGATATATAGTCAACATTATTTAATCCACTACTCAGAAAACCAAACCAAACAGTCAAACATGCACTGACACTATAACAATCCTAAACAAACAACACTATTCCTCAAACACAAAGCAATATAAAACTACATCTTAACGCTAACAGGGAATACATGGACCACCTTGCTCTCTTAAAGGCCAAAAACAAATCACCCACCAAATCGACAACACCTAGGGGTGTCAACTCGGGTTAGCGTGTCGGGTTCGTATCGTGTCGAGGTAGGGGTATTCGACTAAATGGCTCAACTCTAACCCGACCCATTTAATAATCGTGTCATGATCCTTCAACCCTAACCCGACTTGTTAATAAAGCGGGTTGACCTGACCCAACCCATCTGACACGCTTAATAAACGAGTCGTGTTGGGTTGACACGAATGTAACACAACCCATTTCAACCTATATAATTTTAAATATAACATCCATCTAGAAATAATTTTTTTTACATCCCAAAAAGCAGTGCATATACTTTAAGTTTTCAACTCACATTCAAAATAATATAGTTCTACAAAAATATAACATTCATCTAGAAATAAGTTCTTTACACTCCAAAGGAAGTGGATACACTTCAACCTAAATTCAAAATAACAAAGTTTAACAAAAATAAAATAACATAGTTCAACAAAAATATAATATCCATGGAACTCGCTAAATGCTAAGTATCAATATTGAAAGAATTTGAGCAAACAGTAGACTAATCCTGACTATGACCACGATTATCGTCTATAGATTCTTTATTGATGTCCAAATTCATAACATCTTCCACAAGCTTATCCAATTTCATTTGTACAAGTTCTATGCCAAATATATATATATATATATATATTAGTAAAGTTTCAATTTTCAATTATATCCATTGTAAATTTTTGTAATTACTCACTTTTCTTTTTAAATTTAAAATATATGTTAGATATAAAAGGTACTTGACAAATCTAAAATAAAATAAATATTAATTTATTATACGAGTTCAACGGGTTGTGTTAAGTGTGTCATTTTGGGTTGACACAAATAAATTGACGTGTCAAAAGTGTTTATTGCGGGTTACGTGGGTTGACCCACTTATGACACGTTTCTTATCGTGTCACTTTCGGGTCGACCCATTTATGACCCAAACCCATTAAGGCCTAACCCTAACTCGAAAAAACCCGTGTCGGGTTTGTGTCGTGTTTGCGGGTTGGGTCGAACATTGACACCCTTAACAACACCCACCAAATAGACAACACTATTGAAATAAAGGCATAAACAAACATTTAAATAGTAGTCCCTAGGCGTATTGACAGTGTGTGAAAAAAAGTTCGAGAGAGACATATATGGTGTGTGTAAAAGATAGAGAGAGAGAAAGTGCAGAGACTCATACACAGAGAAAGAGATAAAGTGGATAGAGTTACCTTTTCGAGCTTCAACCCACTGCTACAATCTTGAAACTATTGCAGATTTGCATTGAAGCTTCAACCCATGATGTTCTCCCTCATTTACTTCAATTTTCAGTGTGATTTGGATTTGGTTTTTTTAGGGATTTCATTGTTTTAGGGTTTTGTTCAACTCAAAATGGGATTGATTTGGTGATTTTAGGGATTAGGGATGAGGAAGACGACATGGGGATTTTAGGGTTTTCTTTGAAATTTGGGAATTTTCGTATGTGGTGACTGAGGTAGTTGAAGAGTGGGGTCACGTGGGGTCAAGTGGGGGGTTTGGGAGGCGGGAAGCTGAGGTGGGCAATTGAGATGTCACTCACATAAGTGGCATGTGAGTTTTGGCTGAGTGGGTTGGACACGTAGGCTTATTATATTATTATTTTAATGAGTGGGTATGACATGTGTAGTTTTGTCAGACACGTAGGATTTTTCCGTTGGTTGGTTGACGGCAGGGACCATTTTTAAAAATTTTTTTTAGGGACTACATTAATAACGAAATCAATTTTGGGACCAAAATAGGAATTGACCCAAAATGTAGAGACCAAAAGTGCATTTTTGCCAACATTATATTCATAGATGACGTAGGGTAGTTCTAACCATGCCAATATAAGCTAAATTTTATTCTCTAAAATTCTTAGTAAACAAAAATAAAATAATTGACACACAATCTAGATGCTTACAACTCCAAGCTCGGCTCTTTCTTCTTTTTTAATCCTCTTCCATAGAAACTATCACAGAATTTGTTTGTAATTCTAATTCATCTTCTCTCATTTATTCTCTCTCTTCTCACAAAAACATTTAAGAAGTTAGTAGTGCAAAAAGAGAAGAAGCTAGTAATAAATATTGCATGATATATATATATATATATATATCAAAATAAATAAATATTAAGTAATATTCTCTCTCTAAACGTTGAAAGAGACCTATCAAAAAAAAAAAAATAAACATTTAAAGTGGTTGTAGTAAATAAGGTGAGAGAAAAAAAAAAAAAACCCTAAAATAAATTTTCCTAATGCGGGCGTTGACTATTTATAAGTATTAAACCTTATAAAAATTAATGGTCTATAAAAATTGTAATTTGTGGACTTACACTTGAACCTATCTCTATAAAAGATTCTAATAAATGGCATTAGGAAAATTTGGGATGATCGAAAAAATAATTGAGCCATAGAAATAACTATATTACCATTCTATTCTGGTTGGAATGATCGAAAAATCCTCATACGTACTGGTATGCAATTCAGAAAGGTAACACCCCATGTTTCACCTTGGGAATAATTTCAGATCATTTCGGTGTGTTTCAGACTTTTTAGATTCAAGGATGAGGCTAGAAGTTTGATTGAGGGGGCTAAAGTATAAAAAAAAAAAAAAATCCAAATAAGCCTCTACTTAGTATTAAGAAACTATTTAAAAAAAAAGAACACAAAATAATTGTTTCTTAATACATTATTGTAGGGGAGGGATTTGGTTCCTAAGCCCGAAAGGTAAGAGGATCTAGGCCCAAAGAGTCCAATACAATTAATTTGTAGAGAATGAGCTAGAAAACTAGATTCTAATGAGTTGGACTCTTTGGGCCTAGATCCTTAAAAAACTAGGCTCTAATGAGTTGGACAATAATTATAGTGGGTCCAGATAGTAAGAAAACAAAGATGAACTGGTTTTATCCCAAAAAAATCGTCCTCGGCACAATTTGATGAGGTTGGTTCTTGTATATATTTCTTTAGAATTAGATTACAAGTCCAGTTCCTGTTGTTACAGTGTTTTTCTATTAATTTTCTGATCCCCCTCCCTTAGGAGCTTCTCTCTCTTTTATACTATCCTATTTCCTTCATCTCCATCTTCCACGTGTAGGTCAAATTGCTAGCTTTGATCCTTATCCCATCAGCACCTTCTTGAAGCATTTGAGAGTAGTTGTAAGGTTGAAAATCACTGTTCAGGTATCACTTTCCACATTAATGTGGTCAGAGAGTTAGCTACAGAGCATTAAATACGGTGGTAACAGCTTTCCTTCAGATATTTTCTTAGTTTCCCTCTATCCTAGGCTTTCATGATGTTTATCCTTGTCAATAGAATCCTTCGGAATGTTGCTCTTGGCGGCAGATCACACCTTTTGACTTCTACTTTGCTTGGCCGAGGAAGCACTCCTCTTTGGACCACCTTCCCCAATTCTTATAGACATAATCTTTTCGTAATCTACTGATTCTTATCCCTTCATTAATGCTTCTTTGTCCTCGGACAAGGCCCACGGCCCAATATTCATTTCTGGGCTTTCTACCCCTACAATTATAATACAATTTATCTATTAAAAGAGAGCACGGCCTTTTTTTATATCTCGAAAATCATTGATTATTAAATTCGCCCCATCAACAAATAAACAAATAATTAAACAAACAAAAAGAGGCAAATACAAAGAAAATACATATTATGCAGACAGCTCATCACTACAATTCACACAAAAATCAACTGATTTTATAAAATTTTAGCAACTAACCATTCAAAGTTTCAAACCAATTCCATTTTAAAAGGCACCACTAACTATCATCCAAAACAATAAAATAAAGTAAGACAGTTACTAAGCCAATTCCACTTTAACAGCCAACTATTTATTTTATAATAAAAAATAAAAATATTTATCTATTTCTATTTATGTCTTATATATATATATTTTGAGAAGCACGTCTTTTATATATATATATATATATATATATGTTTTTTGGTTAAAATTCATATAATTTGGTAAAAATATTTAAAATTTATTGGCCCATATCTCACTTAATATGCTAATTCCTAAAATATTATCAATAATAATAAATTTATATACTTAGATGATATGTTGTTTTCATTTTTGATATAGATCTGGCAATAGAAAAAAATGAATAGTCAAATTGTGCACTCAATTGAACACGTGGGTGTAGTGGCGGATTGTCAATTTTTCATGCACGGACACACTTAGCAAAATAAAAAAGAAACAGATATGATATGAGGATGTTTTGGGCAACAAAATTAGAAGAGGGGATGGTTTTTATATCTGAAAAAAGTGACTGCGCGTGAAGATGTGGGCTATTATTTTTTATTTTTTATTTTTTCTGATAGATTATTTTATCGATCAAAATTTTTGTTTGGGGGCCGAAATCTGACATTTTTCCAGTATTGTTTGTTTGTTAATTTATATATATATATATATATATATATTTTTTTTTTTTTGGGTTGAAGTGAAGATAGATCGACTGTGGGATAGCTTAGCTGGAATTTTAAACTAACATGAAAATGAAGTGCTTTTGTACTGGCCTAGAACTGGCATGAAAAATACTGATTGATAGAGTACATAATTGATTCCTTTAATGGAATCAAACTGTGATTTTACAACCATTTTTTATTATTTTTACTACAAATTTTAAATGTTAGGTTATTATTGACTTTTATTGGTGGATAAAAAAATAATTTAATTTAAAAATTTAAATTAAAACTAATAATAACTTACTATTTATGATTTATAGTAAAAGTATTGTGAAATTGTTGTGAATATAACAACATGTGAGCCCCTAGCCAAAACCCAGCTGGTCTGATTAAAGTAGTCAGTAGCCACTGTGATAACAAAATCTTGGTTTTCTTTTAGAATGTACATTTAAGGTGGAGGTCGTCACATCTTGCACCTAGAGCTAAAATTATTTTATATTTCATCCATGAGTGTTTATGTAACGAACTTAATTGGAAGACACAGAAATTATTAAGTAGTTTAGTGTTTTGACAAAGTTGTCTTAACATGTGAAATTTACAAAGCAAAAAACTCCTAACTACAGAAAAATGGGAATTGTACAAAATTATATATTAGCAGAAAGATGATAAATTTTGAGTCAACGCAAGTGGATTTTGCCAATTAGGTGTGTGAAGTGTGAGGAATTTGATTGCAAAGTTAAAAAAAAAAAAAAAAAAAAAAAAAAAGCCGATGGCAATCAAACTGCTTTATTGAAATAATATTATACATACATACATACATTCATAGATGACGTTGGGTTCTTCCAACCATGCCTATATAAGCTAAATTTTATTCTCGAAATTTAATAGTAAATAAATATACAAATTTGACACATTCTAGATCCATCAGCTCCAAGCTCGGCTATATATTTTTTTTAGTTCCTTCTAAGATTCCGCAAATAACCTATCCCTTTACGTGAAAAGATTAAAGCGAATATTACTAAGTAAATAGTAAGTGGTGGGAGCACAACTAAACTAACGGTCCAGTCTGGAGCATGGGTTATGATTATCAATGAATTAAAATAGCAGTAATAGAGAAATAAAGAGACTGCGGCTAAAATCACACCACCGAGTCCGACTGGTGTAAGGAGGAAAAAAGTTGCTGCGATTGCGGACAAAAATATAATAGAATTAAACATCAAGAACAACTCAAAAGGGATTGATGATTCTGTGCCAGCAATGGTTGACCATGCTCTATGTGGTGCTGTGATATTGGAATTGGACTCATTCAAAAGTCCCCCTGCAGGACTTGGAGGGCTGAGTGCAGCTGTAGTGGTATTGGGTTTGGACAGATCATTGTCTTGCCAAAGTCCCCCAGGAGGGCTGAGTATCGCTTGATAGGTCACTGTTATAAGCAGTGCAGCCACCACCAGCAACGCATTGCGCTTATTGTCTGATAGTGGTTCTATGACTAGCGTCTCAGGAGTTGCGACTTCACTTAGGTCATGTGCATAAGGAGAAGTAACTGTAAGAAGAGTTGAAGCTGTTAAAGCTCCAGCACCGTCAAGTATAACCCTCATCTCGCTGTTGTCTACTCCTTGTGTTCGTTGTCCTTCCAAGATGTCCAACGCTGTTTTACCCTCTAAATTCTTCTCGTTTACCTTGAGAGACGTCCCACCCCAAGCTAATAAGTGACGCACAGCCTGCACGCATAATGTAGTGATACATTAATACTGTCTCTAATCTCATCATCTATAACGTAACATATTACTCAACAGTCTCCACCGCCATCCCTTTTCTTTGGGAGATCAAGGATATAGATTCTATTTAAGTAATGTCGTCCGTCTTCCCTTTTCTTATTCCAAATTCTTATTACTTCTAATTTGCAAAGCCAATCCAATAAATCATTAAAAGATGAATAAAGTTTAACTATAAAATTGATTATAGTTTTTTTTTTTTAAATGATTGTAGTCTAAAGTTACAAACTAACTTAATAAAATAAAAGCTATAACTTTACTCAATAAAATAAATATTACTATATCTTTTGAAAACCTAAACCTTTGAATTCTATTTTCTTTACGCTCTACGCATGTGAAATTTTGTATTAATTGGATATTATTTGTAATATGATTTATAAGCTTATATTTTATGAATAATTTTAAACTATAAAAACTTGCAATTTAAACAATTTATTGATGATATAGTTATTGATTTTTAATTTTTTAAAAATGTTGTTAGCATGAAATATAAAAGAAGAAAAGATAATCCAATTGTGAATTTGCAAAATACACACCTCCCAATAAAAAAATATTAAATAAGGTTAAGGTAACTTTTTTTATTTATTTATATATATATATATATATATATATATATGTTATGAGAGACGGAATTATACATAAACCAAGGGAGCTAGTTAGGGAGCCATGACCCTCTAATTTTTTTTTAATAAAAATTTAAATACTATATTTAGATTTAAAAGATTTAAAATTTTGAAAAAATGGCCTTCAGAATATTCAAAAAATAAAGTGGTCATCTAGCTCATTCGTATAGAAGATGACCTGTGTAAAAAAAATTATGTAACATATCTAAATATGTTATTAGTATCAAATTGTATCATTTTTTAAGTATTTATATTTCTATGCTTGGCCTTTTTTAAAATATTTAAAATTGAGTTTAAATGTATTAAGAAAATGTTATTTTGTATTTTATTTTATAGTACATACTAATAGTGTGATATTATTACAGGACAAGCAGGGAAAGACCGATCTTGGCAAGTACTATGTTCGTTTCAAGGATTCTGAGAAAAACAGTGTCAAATACGAGGTAGGATCTTTGTGTTTTACTTTTTTATTGCATCTTTTTAATTCTATTGTGGTAGTATTATTTTTGGTGGAAGGTCAATTCTTTTAGGTTTTAAATTTGGTGGGTTTTACCACTGCACACCCTTAGTACGATGATCACTCTATAAGTATAAGTGCTTGTGGGGTATGGGAGGCAAGGGCTGGAAGGGAGCTTCACACACATATACATTTAGATTAAGTTAGAGTAGAAATTCTATTTTGAAAAAAAAAAAAATTGGTGGGTTTTGTAGGAATAAATGAGCACGGTAAAGCTCCACTATGGCTTAGCATTTCCCTGATCTCAAAGTGTGTTTGTTCTTGCAACATGTCCTGTGCTGTGTGACCGTCTAAATTCCTAACGCTTATATTAACCCCACAATTTAATGACACCCTCACGGTCTGCATATTGTAGTGATACAAACACATTAGGATTTTTTTTTCTTCGTTAAAGTAAAAAAAAGAATGATCATGATGTGTGGAAGGGAGCTTCACACACATATACATTTAGATTAAGTTAGAGTAGAAATTCTATTTTGAAAAAAAAAAAAAATTGGTGGGTTTTGTAGGAATAAATGAGCACGGTAAAGCTCCACTATGGCTTAGCATTTCCCTGATCTCAAAGTGTGTTTGTTCTTGCAACATGTCCTGTGCTGTGTGACCGTCTAAATTCCTAACGCTTATATTAACCCCACAATTTAATGACACCCTCACGGCCTGCATATTGTGGTGATACAAACACATTAGGATTTTTTTTTCTTCGTTAAAGTAAAAAAAAGAATGATCATGATGTATCACTTGCACGATAGACATTCACAACACAAGCTTTACTGTGTTTCTTTAGTATGTAGATAATTGAGGAATGGAGAAAGAGCTTGCCTGGGTTTGGTTTTTGGATACTGCCACGTGCAACACAGTGTTGCCTTCTCATCCTGCCGGTTCAGTAGCTCCCTCGCATTTCCAGACTTCTTTTTTCGGAGCCATCCTACTAAGAGTTTAAAAGCATCCAATTTGTTGTTTTCCAGGGCAATATGCAGAGCAGTTTGGTTTTGAATCGTCACATCTTCAATAGAATTGGGACAGACTGACAGAAATTTGAACAACAGATCAAGTTGCTGCTCTGTTGCTGCTGCTGCAGCAACATCATGCAAAGGAGTTCTACCCTCCTTTCCTTTTACACGGACAAGGTCTGCATTTACCTGTAGAAGCCGACGCACCATCTGGGTATGCCCTTCTTGTAGAGCAAGGTGAATGGGGCTATACCCATTTAGATTTAGCTTCCTGGCAAATGAGGGCTTTAATCTCATCATCTCCATAGCAAATTGGATGTATTGTGAGCCCCCAACAGATGCAGCTACGTGTAAAGGAGTATCAACAAATGGTACCTCATCGATGTCCTCCAAAATTCTTACATTCTCCCGAATTATTAAACTGTAAAAGGCTTCAATATTTCCATGTTGAGCAACCTCGTTCAGCTTAACAATTCTCTCACCCATTATAGAGTAGGCTGACATAGTAAGGCCGGTTTTTCCTCGCTATATATGATCTAAAATAGTGGAAATTAATGGTTATAAGCTGATAGCAGCAAGCTGGAGTGACGAAAATGATAGTATTTTTGCAACCCGCATTGGTTTCTTATAGGGGAAGGAAATTTGGTTTTCGAGAGATGCAAGTCAAGGTCTTCGAGTCATCGCACAAAGTTCTTAATTCCGCAACAAGGGTCCCACATAGATATAATGGTCCAACATAGATTTCTTAAAAATTAGAGTATTCTCGTCAAAGATTTCAAAAAATTTAGCATTTAGCATCTCAAAAGCTTACTTTATTAATTTTATCAACTCACTTTATAATACACCCAACATTAAAGATTTTATATTTTTTTACCACTTCATTAAAATATTATTATTTTTTATTCTCAATCTCATCTTTTCCACTACCAACAAACTCACTGCCACAGCCGCCCACAGCCACAACCACAGCCACCACACCACTCACAACCTCAACCCACAATCACAAAAAAAAAAAAAACAAAACAAAACACAATCCCAAAACCCTTGCAACCGGCCAGTACCATTGGAGGGGAAAAAAAAAAAAAACACAAACTGGAACCACCAAAAACCCACAAATTGGAACTTCCGCCAGCAACTAGCAACGTTCACCACCACTAGCACCATCGTGGCAGCCACAATCCATTGCAAAAAAAACCAAAACAACCACCATTAGCTCCCACCACCACCATTGTGGCAGCCACAATCCACGGCAAAAAAACCCAAAACAAAACCACCACCACAACAACTACCGTCATCAACAACCCACCACAAAACCCATTAAAATAAACCAACATTACCTGCCAAAAAAAAAAAAAAACCACCATTAGAATCACAAGTTACCTTCAAACCAAAAAAAAAAAAAAAAAAAAAAAAAAAAAACCCAAACAATCCACCAAGACCACCACCACTGAAAAAAAGAAAAAGAAAAAGAAAAAATCATAAAACTTCAACACCACCACAGCACCACCACTACCATCGTGATTTTTCAGTTGTTGATGCAAGTGAAAGAAGAAAAGAGAGAAGAAGTTAGATCAGTGAGAGAAAAGGAAAGAAGAAAGATCAGTGAGAGAAAAGGAAAGAAGAAAAGAGAGAAGTCAGACCTGTGAGAGAGAAAGAAAGAAGAAGAAAAAAAAAAAAGAGAATAGTGAGAGAGATCAAAAAAGGAATAAAAAAAATAATTTTTTGTTTGCAATCCAGCTACAGTGAGCTTACTAGCTGAATGCTAAAATATTTAGCATTTAGCATCCTTAGAGCATTCGCTGTTGAGGACTCTTTTTTCGGCCCACACGGCATTACTTCATTTGCAACTCATGCCACATCAACATATTATTGATTTTTTTAGGTAAATCTCTTTAAAGCCCAAAATAAACTCATATCTCATTCAACTACATGGATTGGGCTCACATGGCCTGCGAGATCCTTACTTCAAGAGGCAGATTCATGGTCCACATTTCCCTTTCATCAATTGGGATCATAACCCATGATATCATCAATATCAACATATGAATTGGGCTTGGGCAATAAATCAGCGCTCACGACCCATATTATCTCTCTTATAATCATGGCAAGTGGCTTCTTCAACAAGAGCCCATAATTACACAAAATGACAACAAAACCCGAGGTACGTCATCTCATCTTCGGCTTATGATCCAAGCTCATAAGTCTCTTTGGGGAAACTTTGAGAGTTGTATTTTGGAGGGCCAAGAGGTATGTTTAGTAAAGCTCCAGCGGTTTAAAATTGATAAAAGAGATATGTTGTTTAGCATGTCTTTTTCAACTCCCTGAACTCTGACGAGTTCGTGTGTAACGGGTAACATATGATAAGCATATCTTATCACATATCACTTAAAATGATATGATTCTCCATTACTCTTTTCCTAAAACTTAATATTCATCATATGACAAATGCTCAATATCCTCAGCCATCTAACTGCTGAGAAAATAACTGTTCATTCAATCCCCAGCTGTTGCTATACAAATTTAGAAACTTCATTATATTATTCTACATAAATCTCATTACTATTTTCAGCTAAAATCCAACTCAAACACATGGCCTAATCTGATTGGCTATCTTTTATCTCGCTCTCTATATACAAAATATTCATGATATCTTTGATATCCAGCTGCTGTCTGCCACAATCTGACAATAAATTTCTCTGCCAGCTGCTAGAGCAGAGCATTAAATACTCTTCTTGCTCACCAAGATTATGTCACAACACAATGAAACCTTAACTAGTTCTCTAAAGCTTCATTAACTTTCAACCAATCCTTCTATTACTTGCTAAAAATGTGGTGTAATGGAACCTTGCACCAAAAACACAAACACCCGAAAAAGGAAACATTTCCAGCAGAATCCCAGCAGTGTATTCAGTACTTGACACTTAGCTGGAAGTGATGTCACTTGCCATTTAATGCTGAAATCCCAGCAGCCAGTTATTATACCCAAAATAGTAAGATACCCTTCAAAGAGATCTTACCATTTTCAGCCAAATCTAAGAAATAAATGTTGAATGTCCTCTCCAGCAGTCAGAAGTCACCCACCTTACCTCATTTGCTTTTGCCCAAAGCAACAGCTTTCTTATGATAACTGTCACAGCTTTTCCTGATAGCTGGGACAACTTTCTCATGATAATTGTCACAGCTTTTTCTGACAACTGGGACAGCTTTTTCAGAATAGCTGTGACAGCTGACCTAGTAGCCTGAGCATTACTGATTTTTCCTCATTTGGCTAAAACCAAAACCAACTAAGAAACTACATTTCTCTTGCTAAAATACTTTCCTTTTTTGCTACTCTTTCCCCAGTAGCTCTTACCCAAAACAACAAGAATACCTTAAAGCTAAATATACCATTTTTGGCCAAATCTTAAGATGGATTTTCTGAAGATTCATTGCTATTTGGGACAGATTTTGGCTGAGATTCTTTGCTAAAATACTCCCTTAAACTCAACTTTCAAGAGAACCCTTCATCAACACCTCAAGAGGGGGGGGGGGGGGAGACACCAATGGGAGAAGAACAACTCTCTCATAAACTTATCTATTCCCTCTCCCTCTAATGATCTTCTTAAGCTCTCAATGAAGCTCAAAGCTTTTGAATTTTTAGTTTCCAAAGGAGGAACTAAACTCTTCAGCCCTTAACTCATAAATGCCCTTCATAAGCCTTCATACACTCCTCCAGCAGAAAATCCTAGCAATAAATCCCAGCAACACTGCTCAACACATTACAATACTATTACTCTCTTATACTCATCCTTTCACTCTCCATAATCAGCAAATACATCTATCTTATTGCCCTTATCTCTAAATACCTAAACACATTTCCACGCTCTTCTTTTACAAAATCTTTCATCTTGGAAAGCAATCTCTACAACTTCTCTAGCGGTGACAATCTCATATTTTTACTATCTTTAACCTCTGTATCTCTCATGCTTCCATATATCATACATATTACAAACACTACATTTCACAAAATATCTATATCTTTTACCATCTCCACACTTCTTAAGAGATATCAAACACTCATACTAAAAGCCCTTCTCATGGAAGGCATGAACTTCTATTACTAAAGCTCTTCTCTTAGAAGGCACCAAAATATCATATCAAAGTCCTTCTCTTAGAAGGCATAACTACTTCTTACAAAAGCCTTTCTCTTAGAAGGCACAACTACTTTTTACATAAAGCCCTTCTCTTAGAGGGCACAAATACTCCATACAAAAGCCCTTCTCATGGAAGACAATACTATTCATAACTTCACAATAATTAAAAGAGCATTGTCATGGGGAAAACTCATTTAAGTGCATGATAAGAGGGTCAAACTTAACCAGCCCCTACACATAGCTGGGCATACTCTCTTTCCCTCCAGTTGCACTCTTTTTTCCCTTTCAATCTTCAAGTTATCATAGCAAATTGCCCCTCTACTGCTGGGGTCACTCTGCTAGGATATTATTAGCTCACTGATACTACACAGTTGGGACTGCAAACCATCAGAGATAAGTGACCCTGCTTCTATATCTTTAAATTTACATCATTGAATATATGATTACTTCACATTTAATTACATATTACTTTATTTCAACTACTATTACAACTATTAACCAAGACTTAAACTCATTTAAATGCATGATAAGAGGGGCAAGTTTAACTAGCCTCTAATCACTGGCATTCTGCTAAAATCCTATCAGCTCATTAATGCAACACAGCTGGAACTATAAACCATACAAAGATAAGTGATTTTACTCCCATATCTTTAAATTTACGTCATTAAGTACATGATTACTTTATCTCTAAATAAATACTACTTTATTTCAACTGTTATTACAATTACTAATCAAAGCTATCATTCCAAACGCGTATTACATATTTATTCTACCATTATTGTGATTCTTAGACTTTGGCTTTAATGGCTTTGTAGGCTTAAAAGTACGTCGATAGCCATTAGACCACGTGGCCCAATGTTGAGTTTCGGACGCAACTCCCCAAAAAGAACCCGGGTCTAGCAAGGTCACCCCTCCAAAGAATCACTCGTGGCCGAGCAACTAAAAAAGGCCCTCGAACATTCGCATCAGGTTTCTTCAAACTATTCTATTTTACCATCTCAAAACCTACTTTATCATTTATACCATACCATTTTATATCACTCTCAACATCCCAACTTTTATTTTCCTATTCTACTCATTAAAATAATATTTCTACACAATAAAATAATATAGTTTATACTAACCAATAAATTACCCTTTAGAATTGCACAATAAAATAATATATAGTATTCCGAATGTGGGAGATTTTTGAGGGAGAAATGCTAAATGAGCTTACATATGGCATTTATAATGCCCAGTGCAGATGCTCTTACTATAGGTATGTTTTATGATTTGAGGTGTTAAAAATGCTAAAGAATAGCATTTAGAATTTTTAACATCTTTAATGAGAATGCTCTTATTGAAAGTCCTCATATGGATCATCATCGATAGGGAGATACGGGGGTTTGACTTATCTTGAAATATCAAAACAGCCCAATAGCAATCAAGGATATACATGAACATCTTATTATGGATACGATCAAAACCCGAGCATATTCACTAATTTTAACAATGTTATTTTTTTATCTTTTTTTATAGGTATGAAAATTTTGTTGATAAGGGACTACTTAAATGCCGTTTTGCATGAAATAACCTAAAGAATTACATACAAATAAAAAAATTATATAAAGTTATAAAATGAAAATTTTAACAATGATTATATGGACTTAAACAAAAACAATAAGGATATGAAAATAATATACATTGATTGAATCAATATAATCACCGTTTAAACAATGTAAGTAGAACTATCTCTAGCAGACTTGTTTTTAGAACCCATAAGATGATTAACCAAACAACATTAATAGTACCGCCAAATCCTATTTGTTTGGGACATGAGACGTCTTCAGAAAGTCAAATAATTAGACCTTTTAGTACTTTTTTAGTTTTTTTTTTTTTTAGTTTTTTTTTTGGTTTCTTCAAGATAATTTGATAGATAAAGGAAGGGACATCTGAATTTAGGACTTTTAGTTGAAAATATCAAAAAAATATTAGTTGAACTATATTACTCTTAATATAGAATTTACTATGTTTTAGATTCTTATTCTAGATGGTTTTGGTTGGCTTTGACATTTTATTTCTTTTTGATTTAGTGTCTATTTGGTAAAAATTATTTTTGCTAACTTATTTTACTATTCAGTTTATTTTAACTACTATTTACGGGTTTCATTGCACTTTTTGGTATTATTCATGGTTCTCACTGTACTATTTCAACTAACTTTTACTTGTGCGTTTGTTTCCAAATTAAAAAATTAGTTTATTTTACTATTCAACTTAGTTTTGTTACTATTCATGAGTCTCATGACACTTTTTGGTACTATTCATGAGTTTCACTGTTTTATTTTTGCTAACTTTTATCTTTATCTACAGTACTTTCAGTAAAAAGTTTTCAGTTTCAGCAAAATAAGCAGATCCCAAATAGAATTTTAGATTGTGCTCCACAACAAGCCAACTTTAGAGTAATAGTCCCTTTCTTATTTTGTTAGTCATCTAGCTCTACAAGGGATCATCAATTAGTACAGTCTTTTAAATAAAAAATTACAAAGTTTTCAAAATTACCAACATTAATTTAAACTTGAACGAAGGAAGAGTATTGAATTTTGAAGGTGATTAGGGTGTGCAAATTTTTTTTTTAAAGATAAATTAAACTAGTAAGTCAAGGTTTAAGTCAAAATAAAAGAAGAAACCACTAGCCTTGGTTTTTTATTTGGGGAAGGAAATTTGGTTTTAGAGAGATGCAAGACAAGGTCGTCTCGAGTCATCTCAAAGCTTACTCATTTCCACGAGGAGGATCCCACATAGACATGAGTGAAAAGCTAGCAGAGGCAGGCAGTGCTGACTGTAAAGATAGAAAGAAATTAAAGAAAAGGATAAACTTTAAAGTAAGAAGAAAAACTCTACCAAAAAAGTAAGAGGAAAATGATGACCTAAAGTAAGAAGAAATTAAAGAATGCCTGACTCATAGGACATGTTTTTCTTCTTACTTTATAGTTTATTCTTTCTTTTCTTTAATTTCTTTCTATCTTTACAGTCAGCACTTCCTGCCTCTACTAGCCTTTCACTCTTTTATATTTTTCTTTCTATTCACTGCTCACTTCGGTAAAATATATGTATGGATTTTTTCTTTCTTTCAATATTTCGTAACATTTCACTCGGTACCTATGGCCGAGCTTCAGCTAAAGGTAAAAAAATCTTTTACACCCAGTTTCAAATGAGTCTGGATCCATCTCCTTTGAAAATAAAAGGTGTAGTTGTCACGCCACAACTCAACTAATGGGTTACGCATGTGGGAATAGCGATGTGCTTATAAAATTTTTATCCTACAAATGTATAAGGCCCTCTTAGAGAATAGTAATAATCTTTAAATAATTATTATATCAAATCAAATCCAATTAACATCAAGAATTCAATTGTTAAAAACCTCCAAAGCATTAGATACTAAATAGCAAGAAAATACCAAACACAAATCTTTTTCCAAATATTCCTAAACATCTCTCATGTGCACACCCCAGCAGAAACCCAACAATTGCTATTCCTCATAATTTGAATATGAAAGAGGGAGAAAAAAGGGCAGTGAGTGACAACTCAGTAAATAACCAAATCCTAAGTAGTTGGATCAAGCATATTTAGGAGTAAAAAAATGCATTTTACATAAGATAAGACTTCAATAAGCTCAGAAATTGCAATTCAGTTCAAATGATAAAATTGACGTACAATTTTTAATGGATTTAAAACATCAATTATATTATCTTGGTTCGGTCAAAAAAAAAAAAAAAAATCAATTATATTTGCAATGCGTTCCAAAGACATCAAAACTATAAATTATAAGGAATTCAAAGACTTAAAAATTTTCTTTGGACACTCATCACTCAGTTTTCATCACTCATCACCCATCACTCATCACTTAAAATACCTTACTCGTTTGGCACCATCACTCACTTGTCATCACTCAATATTTTTTACATTGTTTGTAGGCCCCATACCTGTCACTCAGTTTTTTTTTTGTTATCCAAACTCACTGAACTTAGTGAAAAAAAAAAAAAAAGAAAAAGAAAAGAAAAGAAGAAGAATTGAAGATTGAACCAGTGAGTAAAAAAAAAAAAAAAAAGGAGGAAGAAGAGCTGAAGACCGAACAAGTGAAAAAAAAAAAAAAACAAAACAAAAGGAGGAAGAAGAGCTGAAGACCGAACCTAGGAAAAAAAAGAAAAAAAAAAACTTGAAGACCGAACCAGTGAAAAAAAAAAAAAAAACCTGAAGACCAAACCCAGGAGAAGAAAGGAAAAAAAAGAAGTCAAACGGTCAAAAAGTGCGGCTGTGAGGTCCTTCATGTGTGTTTAGTTACAAAAATGCCATTGAGTTATGAGTTATGAAAACTAAAAATAGGTAAAATGTGTTTTCAGTTTTCATAACTCATCACTCAAAAATCAGAGAAGTGATGAAAACTATAACTCAAAACTCATCCAAACAAAACAACTTGCTGTGGGACCCACAAAATTTGAATATTGAGTGATGAAAACTGAGTAATGAGTAGTGAAAACACCCAAACCAAACGAGCTCAATGGTTCATAGATTAATATTCAATAAGATTTTGTATTCTCAACAATCTTTATTTAAACTATTGGCACGCTAAATCCAATTACTAGGCCTAGAATCACGTGTAAGTCTGTGATATATATGTGCTAAAAGAAACTAGTTATGCTAATGCATAACCCTCATTGAGGGGGTCCAAAGCATAGTCAAATTGCACATATAAATTACCAGTTTCATTTCAGTCCATGTTTCTTTTCTTTAATTTCTTTCTATGTACAGTCAGCACTGCTTGCCTCTACTAGCTTCTTACTCTATATTTTTCTTTCTATTCACTGCTCACTTCGGTATAATATATGTATGGATTTTTTTTTTCTTTCAATATTTCCAAACATTTCACTCAGTACCTAGCCTAGCTTTAGCTAAAGGAAAAAAAATCTTTTACACCCAGTTTCAAAAGAGTTCGGATCATTCTCCTTTGAAAATAAAAGGTGTAGTTGTCACGCCACCAACCCGCTGAATGGGTTACGCATGCGAGAATAGTGATGCGCTTATAAAGTTTTCATCTTACAGATGTGTAAGGCCTTCATAAAGAGTAGTAACAATTTTCAAATAATTAATACGTCAAATCAAATCCAATAAAATCAAGAACTCAATTGTTAAAAACCACCGAAGCATTAATGAAAATAGAAGTCCAATCTCAAGAGCATAAGATACTAAATAGTAAGTAAACACCAAACACAAATCTTATTCCAAATATTCCTAAACACCTCTCATGTGCACACCCTCAGCAGAAACCCAACAATTGCTATTCCTCATAATCTGAATATGAAAGAGGGAGAAAAAGGGGTAGTGAATGACAACTCAGTAAATATATAAACAAATTCTAAGTAGTTGGATCAAGTATATTTGTGAGTAAAATAATTGCACTTTACATAAGATAAGACTTCAATAAGCTTAGGAACTGCAATCCAGTTCAAATGATAAAATTGACTTATAATTTGTAATGGGTTTAAAACATCAATTATAAATTAACGATCTTTATATACTATGGTCAATGCTATATAAATTAAAAGGAATTCAAAAACTTAAAAAATTTTGTATATTCAATCAGATTTTATATTCTTAACAATCTTTATATAACTAGGCCTAGAATCACATGTAGGTTTATGATATGCACCAAAAGAAACTAATTTATGTGCCATGTTTAACCCTCATTGTCCAGGTACAAAGCATAGGCAAACTACGCATAAATTACTAGTTTCATTTTAGTCCATATCCAAAATCATATTTTATAAACTTAGTTCAGAAAAATATATTTCATTCAAATTTTTGGTTCCCTTCAAAAAATTGACACTTGCTTGATCCAAGTTTAAAGGGAGTAGAACTTACTAAATAACCAATTAAGTAAGACAAAAAAAATTAAAAAATTTCCATGGAGGAGAAAATCTAGTTTTTTCTCTTTAAATCAATGTAGCTCAAACAATTAAATAAGATTTGCAAGGAAAGACCAAGGAAAATTTAATATATAAAACATTTTATTTTAAGCAGAATACAACTAGGTAAGAAAATGTTACCTACCTCAAGCAGAGATTAAAAAATTTGCACTTCTCCATAAATACCACCTAAAACAATGACCCAGTTACATAAATCTATATAGATAATTTTATTTACTATCAATTGTTTGATTAACTAATATCTTGTGATATCAGGCCATTACGAAAGCTTTCTAACCATTTATGTTTCATGTTAAGGAATTTATATATACATACCAATACCAAAAGAAAGAAAAAAAAGAAGGAAAGAGAATACATCTAAGATATCTTACAATCAAGCAAGCCCAACCCAAAAACCTCTTCAGTACAGGCTATAGTTTTTTTTTTTTTTTTTTGGCCTTCTGATCAGATTTAATAGATTAATGGTTGTCAATTTCCCCAAATATTTAATGTGAACAAGAGTAGCCATATATGACAAGTCTAGCCAGGAGGTTCCCAAAACCTCTGCAGCCCCAACCAGTAGGAATGCAACCCACTTGGGACAAGAGGATTAGAGAGATGCATGTCAAGGTCATCGAGTCATCGCAAAGCTTTACCGATTTCCACAACCAGGGTCCAACAAAGATTTTATAAAATAAAATTAAAAAATCTTCGTAGTTTATAATTTGTTCTAACTTTGTCCTTTCTTGTCTTTTTAAAAAAATAATTAAAAAAACTTGATCATTTCTTTTCTTTCCTCTATCTTTACCACCGCTTGTTTCCACTAACTTTTCACTCTACGCTCTTTCATTGTGTGGATGAAAAATGGGCAGAAAAGTTGGGAGAATATGACTTTTTTGGTTGTTTGATTGAGAAAAGAAAAGGGAGTGAGTTTTCGAGGAATTCGGGTGTTTTTATCTCTGACCCCACGCAAAAATCAATCGCCCTAATCTCAAAGCATTTTCATGGTTTCTTCAAGTTTTCTACATGGCTTCTTCAAGTTTGATTGAGAAAAGAAAAGGAAGTGAATTTTTGTGGAATTCGGGTGTTTTTTTCTCCGACCCCACCAAAAATCAATCCCCCTAATTTGGGAGAAAAACATAGGAGATATCTTTTCCAAGGTCATTCTCAAAGCATTTTCATGGTTTCTTCAAGCTTTCTACATATATGGCTTCTTCAAGGCATTTTCTCAAGCTTATTTAAAGTCAAGCTTTCATTGAGCTTCCACCTTGAGTTTAAGAAGGGTGTTAAAGATATATATATTACCCCAAAAGTAATAGACTCAAGCCTAGTTTTACCTAGTGTGCAAACCATAGTCAGTGTATGGTTTAGGTTTTAATTTACTATATGTTAGGCTCGTTATAACACTAAGGGTGTGCTTGTTTGGAGGTGAAATAGGGTTGATAGAAAATTTGGAGAGAAAATGAGAAGGAAAACTTTTTTGGAGTGTGTTTGGTTGGGTGGAGAGGAAGGAAAATAAATGGTGAGGCCCATGTGTTTTCTCTTTGGGTCCACCAAAAAGTTTTCTCTAAAATGGAGAGAAACTGAAGGGAGAAAATAAGGCTGTTTAATGGACGAAAATGCCATTTTTTTTCCCTTTCCTAGGCACGTTGCCTTTGCCAATTCCCCCCCCCCCCCTTTCCTAGGCATGATGCCTCTCCGAATTATCTTTTTTCTTTTTATTTTTCTTTTTCTTTTTCTTTTCCTTTCTTGGACGTTACCTTCTTCCTTTCTTTTTATTTATTTATTTATTTATTTTTGTGATTTCCCTGAGCTGTGGATGTGATAGTTATTTTGTTTTTGTTTTTCTTTAACTAGACATGATTTTTTTGGGATACGATTTTTATTTTTTTAATAAATTGCGTGATTTTTTTGGGGTTGTTTGTCACTTTTTTATTTTAATTAACCATCATTTTTTAACTAGGATATATGACTAAATTTATACAAATTCATTTTTTCTATCCCTCTACTTTTTCACTCCCAACCAAACAAAAAGGAGAGAAATTAAAATTTTTTCTATCCTCTCACTTTTCTATCCTCCTATTATTTTCTATCCTCTCATTTTTCCACCTTTCCAACCAAACAAACCCTAAGACTTGTACTTCGCTCTTATTAAAAAAGATGCAACCCTTAAGGGTTTCTTTTGTGAATGTAGGCCATTAGGTTGAACCACATAACCCTCATATTCTTGTATTACAGTCTATTTTATACTTCTGCTTCCGTTTCTATTTTAGTATATTTAACAAAACTGAAGTTACAACAAGGAATATATCCAATCCCAAAGTTGCTACCTACAGTAGGACTTATTGACACCAGCTATTGGAGCATAGCTCCAATCTAGTGCTCATTTGTTTGCATTGTCAGATGGCAAAAAACACTTTCTACTTCAAAGTTCAAGCATCTAGGTGTTTGGTGGGTATTAAAAAGCTGCCTTAGCAAGAAAGTTGCTTTTTCAAAAAGTGCAAGACCCTCAAAAAGCCAAAGGATCTTTGGCCAGCTTTTGCAAAAAAGCCACTTCAACTTTTAAGAATTATTGTTTCAATTACCAAATTGCTCACTTGTTTTATTAAAAATCCAACTTTACCCTTTGAAACCCCTTTAGACCATCATGTTAGAAAAAATAACACCATATTCAATAAGACAAAAACATTATTAAAATAGTGATATTAATATTATTAAAATTGATAACATTATTAAAGTAAGAAAGATAACATATTTGGTTCAAAATTTTTAGAATAACAAATAATTGATACTAAAAAAAACTAACATTATTAAAATAATACCAATAATAGTAATAGTAATAACAAATAATTATGACAATAATAATATTATTATTATTAAGTAGCTTTTTTTTTGAGTAAGTATTAAGAAGTAGTAGATTTAAAAATGAAATAAACTCTCTTATATATACATTGTTCTTTTTGGTAATTTACCATTTAAACTACCACTTTTATAAATGCTAGTTAAACACTTAACTTTTTAAAAAAGCACTCTTTAAAAGTTTTTACCAAACATTCAATTTTTTTCAAAAAGCCCAGTTTCATACCGTACTTTTTGAAAACTCCACTTTTTCAAAAAGTCAAATTTCAAAAAGCTGAATCAAACTTGCCCCTTGTTAGACTCTTTTATCACATGATCTTTTCTGTGTGATAACCCAATTCTTGACTAACTCCATATTAATGCTTGATTGCATAGATCTTGGTGAAGAGTGAAGACGTCTTCACATAAACACTTGATCTTTAATATGCCCTGGAGATGCAGCTTGATACAGAATCCTAGGAGCATAGATCGGTGAAAATAGCCAAATAGCTCATTTTTGCAAACTATGTTGCAATCTACCACTGTTTCGGAAATATATAGGGATTTATCACTTTTTGAGTACTCGAGTTTGGTGAAATCGAGTTTTCCATGGTACTCGAGTACTTTAAAAAATTTTCAAAAATTTTCAGAGTATATTTTTCAAAGAACTCGAGTTGAACTCGAGTTTCACAGAAAACTCGAGTTTCACAAACTCGAGTTTCAAAAAAGTAGTAAATCCCTACATATTTCCAAAACAGTGATAGATTGCTATTTTTTTTTGCTAAATACTGGTAGTGGGCCATTTTTGGGAGCACAGATCCTTGTGTCACTGTACTCATAATAACGGCGAGCTCTAAAGTATGTTTTTATATCATTCTGGAACCTTAGTGCATGAAATACACGCTTACATGTTAATGTAGCCTGCAACAGTGAAAATGTTAAAATCTGCCTTGATTGAGAGAGAGGTGTTGAGACTAGTGTTGAGGAACATTAAAGTTTAAACCTTGATCATATTTACATGACAAGGGATTGGATTGGATTGGATAAGAGGCTTCCATTTAATTTAAAAAGAAAGAGCTTTAAGTAGTTCTCACATTCGGTTCAAACTCACTCTACCAAATTTTAAACAACCTTACATACATTTCCACACTTTTTCACCCACACGTATTTCAAAAAACTACAAACAACTCAAGCTCAAACTCCTTTACCAAACGGTCCCTAAAAGTTTTGGAACAAAAACAAACATTCGCTCATGTCTCACAGGTACAGTTTTTTGTTGTTGTTGTTGTTGTTGACTTCTTTTTGTTGTTGTGAATAGAATACAATTTGAGACAATGGAGTTTTACACCCCTTTCTAAAAAAAAAATAATAAAAAGAATTTTACACCCACACTAGATATTCCTTAGGTCTACCAGATTATGCTCAAATTGTTGTCAATTTCAATGTTAATGACTTGACAATTTGCAAAATCTTAAAACAACTTTACAGCTATTTTACAGCGCATCAAGTTCTTATGGGGAGAAATGGAACACATTCATGTATTGTATTGTATTATTCAACCTTTTCTAATTGATGATTAGTCAAGAATATTGTTTCTTTGGATGGTTTTTTTTTTTTTTTTAATTTTATTTTATGTATATAAAGAAAAGATTGCTAAGCAATTTAATTAATTCTTATTGAGATACATCTTGCTCACGAATAAATTCCAGGCCATTGGGTGTCTCCTCAATCTAAACCATCTCAGACTCAAAGTTCTGTTGGCAATGTGTTTTTACACTCACCCCACATTAGAACTTTCACATTTTTCAAAATCATAAATAATAGGCACAAGGTAAGGAGGTGACTTCCTAGAAATTGAAACACCAACATTCTCTTCCAAGCTAATATCTTCCCTCTTCATCCCATTCGACACTTCCCAATCAAAACGGTACAAAAGGTTCGCCAATGTAACCATGACAGTAGTAGATCCCATTGTAATTCCAGGACACATCCTCCTACCAGACCCAAATGGTATGAGTTCAAAATTGTGACCCGTAAAGTCGATGACATTGTCCTCAAACCTCTCAGGATAAAACTCATTTGGATTCTTCCAACTGTTTGGATTTCTCCCAATAGTCCAAGCATTAATCAAGATTCTTGATTTTGGGTTAATGTCATAATCACCTAACTTAAAATGTGACATTGCCTTACAAGGAAGTAAACCAATTGGAGGATGCAATCGTAGAGTTTCCTTCACCACCATTTTCTAGTACCCAAGCTTTTCTAACTCACTTTCATCAACATTTGGCTTCCTTACAACACAACTTCTAATTTCTATTTGGACTTTCTTCATCACTCTTGGATTTTTAACAAGCTCTGTCATTGCTCACACAGTAGCAATGCCACTTGTGTCTGTTCCACCGAGAAGAATGTCCTATACATATACACACACATAAAAACACAAATAATTGAATTAGATTTGTATAGCATATGCAACTTATGTATACACTTTTTTTTTTTGAATATCTAAGGACAAGATAGAAAAAAAGTGTTGGGAATAGAAAAATTTAGGTTAAAATGCAAATTTCATTCAATTAATTCTTATAATTTTACTTTAGTTCAATTATGTTCTCTAACTTTCAAAGTTATTCATTTAAGGTGTTCTGTAAAATTTTGTCAAGTAGTAACCGTTAGTTTTAATTGATTTATTTTCCAATTGTTTCTATTTAAAAAAATTTAGAAAACTAATAAAAAAACATATATTTTTTTTTTCAAAAAAGAAGTAAGAATAAAAATAAAAAATAAGTTTGGAACCAACGCTTAACTCCTGTGAATAGATTGGAAAGGGAGTGAAGTGACTCATCGAAATGAGGCACGAACGCTCGGAGGGATGCTAAAGGATTCCATTGGTTTTGGCTTTTTTTAACCGGTAAGTTCAATAAAAAAAAAGAGATCGATCAAGGAGACCTTGCATTTGTGGCATTAATTACTTTTCCACTCCGTCAAGTTCAAGCAAAACGATGAGGGTGAAGACTTCCTAATCATTAATTGCTCTCTCTCTCTCTCTCTCTCTCTCTCCTGAATGCTATGACCTCCATACCAGGTCAAGATACCAATGCAAGTGCAACTTGAGTTAATCCATGTCCATGGTTGCGAGCTTATTGCCCCATACGTTGGACATTATGGTTATCATTATACTATGAGTTTATATATTTTTTTTCACTTGATTAATGGTAATAAACCCATATATC
This sequence comes from Lithocarpus polystachyus, assembly GCA_033629205.1. Taxonomy (NCBI): domain Eukaryota; kingdom Viridiplantae; phylum Streptophyta; class Magnoliopsida; order Fagales; family Fagaceae; genus Lithocarpus; species Lithocarpus polystachyus. The sequence goes on from CM066162.1 coordinate 11,343,033, forward strand.
ACCGAATTTCATCATATCCAATAAGATCAATTGTTTGCAATTTGTTTAGAAGTAAAATTTTCAACTTCCTTTTTTATATGTTGAGATTGATCCATCAAATTCTCCAATGACTTATGAAGCTCGATCTATGAAGAGTTAGATTTTCCCCCCTATATGACTCAAACAAGCACAATTTGTTCCATCCTTAACTTTCTTCCAATTCATAAATCCATAACTCATGAAAAAATTCAAGTAGTTTTAATTTTTCATTCCATTAATATTAATAATCATGAATAAACCAATACAAAATTAATGTTAATAATTTCCAAGGGGTTTAGCTAATAAATGGTAATAAACCATTGACACACACACAATAATGATTCGCATTGGTAATGGACTAATGGTTCACACTTCACATGTTTATTCTATGTTATCTAAAAAATTGGGTTGTTACTGTCCTAGACAAAAATATATCTATAAAAAAACAATGAGCAAAACTTATATACAATATTTTATATACTATTTTTTAGGTACCTTTTTTAAAATTTAGCTTTTGGTCTACTTAACGATCTCAACAAACAGCATCAAATATATAGTATCCTACCATTTTTTTCATCACGTGAGAAAACTTGATGGTTTAGTAAGTCAGTTTGGATGGAGGTCTAATTTCCACCCAACTCTATTCTACTCCCCATCCCTCCTCGTCCAACCAAATATGTGTAGTTTTATTTTTTTGGCTTCATGAGTCAGTTTGTAAATTCTATTCCTATATCTCTCTTTGTTTTCTTCGTTTTAGACTCTCTTCTCGTCTTTACTGTTTTTTTTTTTTTTTGGGTCAATTTCTCAAGGTAAAATGGGCTAATGTGTGGACCTGTGTGCGTTGTGGGAGTCAAATTTCAAATATATTTTTGTAAAGTTTTTATTATATTTTGTGGGCTAATGATTTGTGGTTGTTTGGGCTCATATATATATATATATATATATATTTTTTTTTTTTTGGGGGTTTGATTTGTGATGTTATTTGGGCTAGATTTTGGTATAAGGGTAGGGATTTTGAAGGATGGAGTGCCAATATTTTGGAGGTAATGAGCCCAAATTCTATTTTCTTAAACCCAAACTTCAATTAAGCCCAAAAATATATAGGATTTTTTTTTCAAACCCCCCCCCCCCCCCCGCGCGCGCGCGGGGGGAAGGTGGGCTATGGCCCTTACGTGATTTTGTCCCTGTTCGTAAGCATAGGGGTCTCTCTCTCTCTCTCTCTCTTAAAATATGTTTTTTTTATTATTTTTCTTAATTAAAAAAATTGACAAAATTTAGAGTTAATAGCAATTAGCCAACTACTTGACAGAACTTAAAGGAAGACCTAATTTGAATAATCTTGAAAGTTGGAGAACCAAATTGAATTTTATGCAATTAAGGGTATAATTTTCATTTTAGCAAAAAATTTAACAAGGAGGTCATTATTGCTAAGTTGTCAAACTTATTAGTGATTTTCTTATCAATAGATCAAATAGGTATGGATAGTTTATATATATAAAGATAATACTCTATGTTAAGTAGGTATGATACATTTAAAAAAAAAAAAATTATGGAAATTTAAAAAACATTTAAAGTGGCCCTAATCCTAAATTTTAATTGATTATTGTATTCCTTTAAAAAAAAAAAAGAGGGAAACAAGACCCATGGCTCACCAGGAGAACTGCTTTGATGTGTTCTTTTGTTGGAATGAAATGAGTTTTTTCATGCTTTAAAATCTTCAGCATAACATCAACAATGTCTTCCTGCTCTAACTTCGGCCTGGCTGGATCAAGATGTTCATCAAGCAACCTTTCGAACAATGAATCAAATCTATATCATAACATTTTTCAATCTGCCGTGGAAGTCCCATTATTGCATCCACAATCCCCCCCCAAGCCGTGGAAGAATGTCCACAGACCATAGTCGAAATCATGCCCGATATTTGCATGGCTTCTTCATTGAGCTCTTTAAGCTTATCTCCCTCAATTTCTTCATAATCTCTACTGAATGCTATGTGATATATAATGGAGTATGTTAAAGCAAGTGCTTTCTCACTGAGATCAATTAAGTTTGGCGAATTCTGAGCGATGGAGTCAATCAATTGAGTGACATTGACTTTTCTTGTGCACAAAGGATTGCATCTTACTTTTAGTGAAAAGCTCCGTCATGAAAAGTTTACGCATTTGTCCCCATGAATCATTGTATGAAGAAAATGCAATGGTTAAAAAATTGTAAGTGAGCTTCTTTTGGGCGAGTAATTTATGCTTCGTGCAACACTCAATATCATGGTTCTTTAACACCTCTTTGGCCAATTGTGGGGATGAGAATGAGATGACAAGAACTTGGTCTCGACCTAGTTGTAAGAGCATGGCAGGTTCATGTTTTTCAGAGAGATTCCATAGGGAATGGTGGTTGCCATTTCCAATTTGATGAAGGTTGCCAATGATGGGAAGCTTTGGAGGGCCTGGGGGAAGATGGGCTGCTTTCTTCAGTTTCCTTTGTTTCAAAAGAAATGACACAGAGGATGAGAATGAGTACAAGGAAGATGGTTGGAATCCAATGTAACGAGAGAAAGAACAGATTCATGGCCTTTAGGACATTTGTTAATAGATAATTTTAAAAAAATTTTAATATCATTTTTATTAAAAAAATAAAAAATTGTCAAAAAAATTCATTGTTTTTTTTTATAAAATTTTTTAAAAGTACTTAAGTTAATGCTCTCAGGGTATTTGTTAATATTTCTTTATATAAAATAGGAAAAAAATTAACAAATGCCCCAAGAGCATTAGTTTATGAACTATTTTTATAAACATTTTGTGAAAAAATGATAAAACAATTTTTTTATATTTCACATGAGAATAGTGTCAAAATTTTCTTGAAATAGTTTATTAATAATAACCCTAAGGCCACCCTTTAAAATGACTATAAAATAAAAGATGGGTTAAATGATATTTAATAGCTAAAAATAGTCAACTGCCACATCAGCAAAATTTATTTAAGGGTGTTTTTTTTTTCTCTCACCTTATTTATTTCAAAAATTGATTTCTCTCACTTTATTTATTTATTTATTTATTCATGAAGTCAAAATGAGCAATTTTTCCTTGGATTATTATGGTATAATTTTTTTTAATTTAATTTTATTTTAAATTTCACCCTTCTTGCTATGGAGACTTATGGCATAACATCACAGTGCTTCCATTCCCTCACTTGTGTTGCATATACGTACATATATATTGATGTTACTGGGATTTATTTGTAACAAGGGGTAGGCAGGGGATTGGTGCCATCGTTTGAAATAGTGCCGATGAGGTGCTTGTTGGAATATCTAAGAGAATAAATGTGTTTTAAACTCATAAATGGATGGGTATGGCTACTGTGCTACGTGTTAAGTGAAAAATGAAAATCAATGGGTGGTATGTAGTAATGTGGTTATTGTTAATGGATCTTAGCTATTGCTTTTATTGTAAAAAAAAGAAAAAAAAGAAAAAAAAAAGAAAACCAAATCTTTATCAAATTGTATATAGATTCCAATAAGGTAGAAACTATCACAACCTTATCCGAGTAGAATTTGTTTGTAATTCTAATTCACCTTCTCTGCAAATTCATACTCTCTCGATTGTTCTCCCTCTCATCTCCCACTAAACGTTTAAGAAGTTAGTAATAAATATTAAATGATATATATCAAAATAAATAAATATTGCATAATATTCTTTCTAAACGTTCAAACTTCGAAGATATCTATTTAAAAAAAATAAAGGGTAAAATACTATTTTAATCTCTAAATTTTATCAAGAATTTATTTTTCGTTCCTAAACTTTAAGAAGTTCATTTTTTGTCCTTAAATTATTGAAAAGTTTATCTTTTGTTTCTAAACTATAGAAAATGTTTTATTTATATTCTTAAACTTTACTAAAAGTTTGTTTTTCATCTCTAAATTATTGAAAAATTTTCATTTTTTAACCCTATTTTTGTCTTTAAATTACAGATTTTAGGGATGAAAAAAGAATTTTTTAAAGTTTATGAATGAAAATAAATTTTTGTTAAAGTTTAGGGATCAAAATAGTATTTTATCCAAAAATAAATATCATTTAAAGAGGTTGTAATAAATAAGGGAAGAGAAAAAATGTCCTTAATTAAATTTTCCTAATGTGGCAGTTGACTATTTTTATGTATTAGATCTCATAGAAATTAAGGGTGTGTTTGGTAAATGTATTTAAAAATAGTTTTTTGTTTTGCAATTCATAAAACGGTGGGCTAGCTCCACACTTGAATTTATTGTTTGACTAGTATTTTCTAAATACAGTTTTCAAAAAATTGTATCCTATTTTCTTGGTTTAGAATAAGATTTTGAAATTGGTTAAGAGGGTGTTTTCAGGATACATAAATTGTTTTTAATGACATAGTTGTGAAAAAATTGAAAATAGTGAACCCTACATATTTGTTCAAACTCTTTTATCTCTTAAATTAAGGAGCTTATCTTAATCACAAAAAGAATTCCCACATTTCAAATTTTAAAGTAGAAAGTTATCATTAAAAAAAAAAATGATGAACTCAATTCCCTTATTATTATTCATAAAAAAGTAATTTACAGATTCTACACATTACTTTTTGTAAATTAAAAAAAAAAAAATCTCAAAATTAGAAATGATGTCCCAAATAATTATTTTTCATTTTTAGTATTTTAAAAATTGTTCTTAAAAGTGGGAGCCAAACATATAATATCAAAATTATTATCTGAAAACTAGTTTAAAAAAAAAGTTTAATTTTTTGAAAATTTTTTTTATAATATTTTGAAAAAAAAATCATCCTAGCAATTAGGCCCTAATGGTCTATAAAAAGTGTAACTTTTATTGAGTTACACTTGAATCTATCTCTATAAAAGATTCTAATAAATGTATGATATCATTGCACATTTATTACCTAACATTTACCAAATTATTTAATTCTAGAGCATTTTTTTTCTCTCTTATTTATCACAACTATCTTTTTTTTTTTTGGAGAAAAATTTATTACAACTATCTTTTGTTTTTCTTACAACTATCTAAGCAAGAAAAAAAAATCAACAAAAAAAAAAAAAAAACCTTTAGAGAGATTGAGTTAAACAATAGTTTTTTTTTTTTTTTTTTTTTTGATATAGAGTTAAACAATAGTTGAACCATAAAAATAGCTATTATATTAGCACTCTATTATGGCGGAAATGACCGAAAAATCTTGTACTGGTATGCAAACTAGAACAATAACACCCATGTTCCACCCTGTGAATAATTTCGGGTCATTTTGGTGTGTTTTAGACATTTTAGATTCAAGGACGAAGATAAATGTTTGATTAAGGGAGAATGAAGTGAAATCCAAATTATATTTAGTATTAAGAAACTATTAACAAATAAACAAGCACAAAATAATTGTTTCTTAATACATTACAATACAATTTATCTATTAAAGAGAACACGACCTTCTTTTAAATCTCAAAAATCATTGATTTTTATATTTGTATTATTAACAAATAAACAAATAATTGAACCAACAAAAAGAGGCAAATACAGATCAAAATAATACTATGTAGACAGCTCAGCACTACAATTCACACTACAATCAACTGATTTTATGAAATTTTAGCAACTAACCCTTCAAAGTTTCAAACCAATTCCATTTTAAAAGGCACCATGCACTATCACCCAAAACAATATAATAAAGTAAGACAATCTACTACCGTAAATTACTACACCAATTACACTTTAACAGTCAACTATATAAATTATAATAAAAAATGCAATTATTTGTCTATTTCTATTTATGTCTTATATATATATGTGTGTTTTTATTGGTTAAAATTCATATAATTTGGAAAAAAATATATTTAAAATTAATTGGCACATATCTCACTTAATATGCTATTTTCTATCTAACGTATTAGCTCATTAATAATAATAAATTGATATAACAATCACAACATGTTGTTTTTCATTTTTGATAGATGGCAATAGAAAAAAATTGAATAGACAAATTGTGCATTTAATTGAACACGTGGAAGTAGTGATATGAGGATGTTTTGGGCAACAAAATTAGAAGATGGTGGTTAACATCTGCGAAAAGTGAGCCATGATGTGAGCTATTTGTTGCAAATTGCAATTTATGAATTTTTTCTGAAAATTTATTTTAGTTTTCTAATTTTACTTTCTTTTAATTGAGTCTTCTAAGTTTAAATTTATTCAATTTAGGCATTTTGTTCAATTTCATCAAAAAATGCTATTAAATTTGAATCTTAGAGTACAAAATTGAACGAGAGAAAAATTAGAAAACCGAAATAAATTTCAATAAGATTATGAAGGTGGAATTTGCATTTTAGTCTAAATTATTTTATCAATTAATTATAATTTTTGGCCGAAATTTGATATTTTCTTCAATATGACTCTGGAATAGCTAGCTAGTATTTTAAACTAACATGAGATTGAATTCATAAAAAAAGAAAAACATGAAATTGAAGTGTTTTTGTACTAGCCTAAGTATCAGCATGAAAAATACTGGTTGGTAGAGTATGTAATTGACTCTTTTGATGGGATCAAACCGTGATGAGGGAAAGCAAGAAGGTCCATCCTGTTGTAAAGTGTAAGCCTCTAGCCAAAATCCAGTTGGTCTAATTAAGGTTACTCAAAACCCACAGTAATAACCAATTAAATCTTGCTTTCTTTTGAGAATGTACATTTAAGGTGGAGGTCGTCACACCCTGCACCTAGAACAAAAATTATTTAATATTTCATCCATGGGTGTTTATGTAATGGGCAATTGTACATTGATTTTTTTTTTTTTTTTAAGAATGTTTGTACTTTGAATTTGAATTTGAATGAACTTAATTGGTAGACTGAAATTATTAGTAGTTTTTGTGAAGATTTGTGGCCTGTGTTTTGACAAAAGTCGTCTTAACTTGTGAAATTTACAAAGCAAATAACTCCTTCCTAGAGGAAAATGGGGATTATAAAGATCATAAATTTTGAACGCAAGTGGATTTTGCCATTTAGGTGTGTGACAGAGTGTGAGGAATTTCATTGCAAACTCAAAAAAGAAGAAGAAAAAAGAAAAAAGAAAAAAAGAAAAAGAAAAAAAAAGGCGATGATAAATTGATAATCCAAACAGACTGCTTTATTGCAATAATAATATACATACATACATACATACATTACATTTTACATTCATAGATGACGTTGGGTACTTCCAACCATGCCTATATAAGCTAAATTTTATTCTCGAAATTTATTAGTAAACAAAAATACAAATTGACACGCATTCTAGATGCAATAGCTCCAAGCTCGGCTATATATTTTTTTTTGTTCCTTCCATGTAACTTCAGCAAATAACCTAACCCAATAGGTACAATGATTAAAGCGACTCCCCCTATGAAGGCAAACAATGGTGTAAAAAAAATAATTATTGTGGCGAACCGGTCTGAAGCCTGGGTTATGATCATCAATGAACTAAACAGAGGTATGCAGAGACTACGGCTAAATTCACACCAACGACTCCGTCTGGTGGAACGAGGATAGCCATTGATGCGATTGAGAACAAAAATATAATAGAATTAAAAATCAAGAATATCGCAAAAGCGTTTGTTCTCCCAGCAGTGGCTGACCCTGCTCTATGTGGTGCTGTGATATTCAATTTGAACAGATCATCTGGGCTACGGCGGAGTGCATCTGTGGTATTGTATTTGAAGTGAACATCTTGCCAAAGTCCCCCAGGAGGAGTGATTACTGCTTGGTAGCTCACTGTTACAAGCAGTGCAGCAACCACCAGCAACGCACTGCGCCTGTCGTCTGTCATTCCCTTCAGTTGACGCCCAATAAGTATTATTACTCTATCATAAATTTTGGGCAGCATTAGGTAATGTGCATAAGAAGCAACAGTAGGAAGAGATGAAGCTGTTAAAGCTCCAGCACGGTCTAGTATAGCCCTCATCTCACTGTTGTCTACTTCTTGGGGTTGTTCTTGCAAGATGTCCAACGCTGTTTTACCCTTTAAATTCTTCTCGTTTAGGTACGCAAATCTCTCACCACAAGCTAATAAGTGAGACACAGCCTGCATGCATAATGTAGTGATACAATACTGTCACAAATCTCATCATCTATGTAAAATATTACTCAACAGTCTCAACCGCCATCCCTTTTCTTTGATGTCGAGGGCATAGACGTATGGACCATAGAATAGATCCTGTTTAAGTAAGTTCGTTCGTCTTCCCTTTTCTTATTCCAAATTCATAAGACCTCTCTCTTAAATCATTTTTTATTACTTCTAATTTTAAAAGCCAATGAATCTCTAAAGATGAGATAACTTTTTTTTATATGTTCCTAGAGACGGAATTATACATAGACCAAGCGAGCTAGCTAGGGAGGCCATGATGGAAAAACCATCTACAATATAAATATAATTTTTATTTGATTTGTGAATGATGGAAAAACCATCTACAATATTTGAGTATTGCAACCATAAATGTTGTCAAAATAGGTTTCATAATGAAATAAAAGATGGTTATTTTTTCCAGAACTCTTTGATCACATTAAGTGTGCGTTTGGTGTGGCTTAAAAATCCGGTTTTTTTTTTACTATTTAGGTTATTTTTGTTACTATCCATAGGTTCCATTGTACTTTTTGGTACTATTTATAGATCCTATTGTATTATTTCAGCTATCTTTAAACTTTATCTACAGTACTTTTAGCAAAATTTTTTCAGTTTCAGCTAAATAAACTGTTTCCAAATAGACTTTAAGAGGGAAATTACTATGCATTTTAGTGTAATAGAATATTGAGGTTTTGTTTTGTTTTATTTTTTTTCTTCGATGGTTAGGAGAAATGGAATTTCAACCTTGAATGTCTCAGTTGAAAATACCATAAGATGCCAACCAACAATTGAACTACAAGACTCTTGGCAAAAAATTGAGTTAAAATATATTAAGAAAATGTTATTTTGTATTTTATTATTCATAGTTTTTTAATACTAAGGGTCTATTTGATTAGGCGTTTTGGATGATTAAAATAGCATTTTTAAAACTCAAAACTTTGTTTTACAACCACAACTCTTCATAGTTTTTTTTTACAAACGCTCATTTTAAACTCAATAAAACACAATTTTCCAACAACTTATACGTACAAACGCAACATAAGTAGATGTTTTTTTGGTTCTTTTTTATTTTATTTTTAGAAGTAGATGTTAATTTGGAATTAAAAATCATAACTAATTAAGTAAAAGAGAGAGAGAGAGAGAGCATGCCTGGGTTTGATTTTTGGATACTGCAATGTGCAATATAGTGTTGCCTTCCACATCCTTCAGCTTTAGGATTTCACTCCAAGAAGGCCACTTCCTTAGGAGCCATCCCACCAAGAATTTAAAAGCCTCCAACTTGTTGTACTTGAGGGCAATATGAAGGGCAGTCTCATTTCGTGTCGTCACATCTATAATAGAATCAGGACAGACTGATAAAAATTTTTCTAATAAAGCAAGGTGATCATTTGTTGTTGCTGCGTAATGCAAAGGAGTCATACACTCCTTTCCTCTGACACGAACAAGTTCCGTATTGTGTTGTAGAAGCTGACACACCATTTTTGTATGCCCATTTAATAGAGCAAGGTGAATGGGGCAATGCCCATCTAGATTTGGCTTGCTGACAAAAGAGGGCTTTAATTTCATCATCTCAATGGAAAATGGGATGTGATCAGCAGATGCAGATTTGTGTAAAGGAGTATCAACAAATGAGAGCTCATTAATGTGCTTCAAAAGTTTTACATCCTTTCGAATTATGATGTAGAAGGCATCAATATTTCCTTGTAGAGCAACCTGATTCAACCTCTCAATTCTCTCATCCATTCTCAAGAAGGCTAATATATTAAGGTAGGCTTTTCCTTTGTATGAACTTGATGATGCACAGCTTAAATAAATACTAGTGCCAGCAGCCACCGTGTAGAACAATTTGACAAAGCTGATAGTACTGTTCACAATGACAAGCTTTCCAGACAAATTGTTCAAGATTGGTTTTGGGTTAATTGGTATAGTCATAGTTACATATAGTATCAAGCACAAAAAGTTTCGTATTGTGGATTTCAATCACCTAATAAATGAACGTTTGAAATATGTTTTGGTGCTTGGTGAATTTGTAACTTTCATATAGTAATAGTTGTATACTTGTAGTATCCCTAGCATTACTCATTTATTTGAAATTTTATCCAAGTCTATATTAAAAGTTTGATGTCATGGTCTAATAATCAATCAATATATATATATATATATATATATATATAAGCAGAGACCTCATGCGAGAAAGCATGAGGTCTTGGGACCCCTTAAACTCTGTCTGGTTTGGACTTGATCCTACCATAGTTGAACGTTAGACTCACTACCACACCAGAATTTTCCACAGATGGCGCAAATTGTAAAGACACAATTTGGACCCCCAGCCCATGGGGTGAATGACCTTGAGCCCAAAAGCCTAATACAATGAATTTGTAGAGAGTGAGTTGGAAAACTGGGCTTTAGTGAATCATACAACAATCCAAATGTACCCAGATAACAAGACAATGAAGATAGACTAGTTTAATTTAAAAAAAATTATCCACGGCATAGTCCAAGGAAATCAGTTCTTATATATTTCTCTCAAATATGATTACAAGTTTCAATTGCTGGTTACTATAGTGTTTTTCTTTTAATTTATGGATCCCCTTCTCTTAGGGTCTTTCCCCTATTTTATACTTTTTCACATTGTATCACCATCCTCCACGTGAAGACCAGATTGTTCGTCTTGTTCCTTGTCCCATCAGCACCTTCAAGAAGTCTTTGGATAGTAGCTATGAGGCTGAAAGATACTGTTCAGACATCACTTCTTCATTAATGCGGCCAGAGAGTTAGCTACAGAGCATTCAATGCAGTGGTAGCAGTTTTTCCTTATTTATTTCTCAGCTTCCATCTGTCCTGTACGTTTACAATGCATATCCCTACCAATAGAACTTCCTGGTACGTTATCCCAGATGACAGGACACACACATCTTGATCTTTGCTTTGTTTAGCCGAGGGGATATTCCTCCTCAGACCACCTCCCTCAGCCTTCACAGTTGCAATTTACTCGTGAAACTCACAGTCTTACGTTTTCTATACTATTGATCTATCCTCGGACAGTTGAGCTTCCTCGGACAAGGCCCAAGGCCCAATATACGTATTTGGGCCTCTTGTCCCTACATATTATATGTATCTTCTCAAAAAAAGTATTATATGTAGATTTTAATATACATAAAAATGATTTCAAATGAAATTGTAAAGTAGTTCGCACATCGTGCGGGATATCATCTAGTTATCAAGAGTAGAGACTGTAAGTTAACACTATTAAAAAAAGAAAAAAAAAAACTATTATTCCCATCACCTCATCAAATTTTACATGATTTTGTCTCTAATCCCGATCAAGGAATGAGAACTATTTGTTCTACATTAGTTTCGAAGTTATTAGATGTTCATTATATTTATATGACAAGGGATTGGTCAGGTGCCTTCCATTGAATTAAAAAATTAATAAAAACTTTTAGGTGGTTCACACGTTAGGTATTGGCAAAAAAGTAGGAAAAGTAATTAAAGAAGTTTTAAGATGGTCAAAAGTTGGAATGGAAGTTTTCACGTCAGGTATATACACAAGCTAAAAAGAATTGGAGAGTTTTAGGTGATTCTCAAGTTAGGTATAGGCACAAAAGTTGGAATGGAAATCTAATAAAGTTTGGAACAAAACTTACTTAGAATTATTACTTCAAGTTCGATGTTTATTTAAGAAGTTTCAAAAAATTTTCACCCAAGTTCATCATCCCCTTTATATTATGAGAGGTGCTACGTCCACATCATTTTTACAATATTTTCACAACAAATCATAGGTGGTTAGTTGTTATTGGTTCAAATTTGAACCTAACACCAAGATTATTTTTTTGCTCCAACAATAACAACCAGTAACAACTTGCCACTTAAGATTTGTTGTAAAAATATTGTAAAAATGTTGTGAACATATCATTTCTCTTTTATTATAGTAGCAGTAATTATGCTTAAATAGCAGCTTCAAAATTAATCTCTTTAAAAATTTGAATGCCCCAGTGTTGCAGGGATTACTAGCATAATATGCCATAAAATAAAAGCTCGTTTATAAAACGAACTATAACAAGAAAAATGCAGTGAATGGACTTTGTTGTCAAAGATTAGGTTGTACCAGTAATATGGTTGTGTACAGGCTGAGTGTCTGTTTAGAAATTGCATAAAGAGGACAAGGTTATGACATGCTCAAAATGATGAATTGATGAGTTTGGGAAAAAATGGGTTTTTGCCCCTTTTGCACAAAAAATATAACAATATGACCATATTTTGAAATTATTTAGCAAAATATTCCTGTTTTGAAACTCGATTTTCTAAAAATCGAATTTTACATTGAAACTCAATTTTTAGAAAATTGAGTGATAGGCAATCACTTTAAAAAAAAAAAAAATTTATGGAACTCGAGTTCATGGAATTTGAGTTCCATGTGAATTTTTCTAAATAATTCGATTTTCATCAAATCGAGTTTTACATTCAAACTCAATTTTTTAAAAATCGAGTTTCAAAACAAGGGCATTTTGCTAAATAGTTTCAAAATAGGGGCATTTTGCTGCATCTTTTGGGCGAAAGAGACAAATGTCCATTTTGGCCTGAGTTTTTGCCCATATATTTTGCATCATAATGAATTTTTGGGTGAAACCCGTTTTATTGAAAAGTATATATATGAGACTTCAAAATGAACACAAATTTGACCCAATTTAAATTTGTAATAAGTGAAATATAATTGTTTATAGTTGGCAAAATTGCATTGTCTACGATAATTTCTTCAAGCAAAAATATTTTCCCTCAAGCTAAATAGTCAGATTTTGATTTCCACATTTTGATAGGAAATAATTTGTGCCTAACACATTTAGTTCATGTCCGTGAGGGTTGTTTGTGGAGAAGATTGCTAGAGACCTATTTCAAAGGTTTTGAGATTATTGTGGTGGTAACACCTTGAACCCAATGTAGGACCAAGACATGTGACAACGGCCTTCACACCCATATTCTTCACCTTATAAGTGTGCAAGGCCCCACTAAAGTTCAACAATTATTCTCTAAAGTAATTTCACTGAAAAAAGAAAAATCTATTGACTATTCTTTAAAAATTAAAAAGTTAGTAATTCAAACATTGGCTAATTTGCATATTTATCAATACATAAAAGAAATTTATTTGGAAATTACAACAGGCAGTCAGTTCACAAATTTCAAATTTTCTATCAGTTACTAAGTACTAGTTAAATCACAATACTCTTCTCAAAACCAGATATTCCTTAAATCTGAAATAAAGAGAGAAGTGGGGAGCTTGATAGCTCAATAAGTTGTCAAAATCCCAACTAACTAGATTAAGCATTTATATATATATATAGACACAAGTAATTTTTTTGTTGTTGAGAATATTGAGTATTTTACACACATACATAAGGAGAGGAGAGAAGGTCTTAAAGAAACTAATAGTGGTGTATATCTAAAAGGTCTTATATACAAGTAAATCAAATAAACTATTTATAGGATAAAACTCATAGGCTAAGAAATTGCATATCAATTCAATTAGAAAATTAATTATAGGGAGATGGATTGTAAAAGCCCAAATAACAAATTTGGGAGGCCCAAATAATGTTGGGTCATAGGCAAGAATAGGCCTAATACTCAATCCCCAAATGAAGGCCTCTACAAAGACATATATCGTGAACCACAGATTAAAGAGATACCGCATTATGAGCCCGACGATAAGTCACATGTGACAAAATACCTCTCTCGAGCTAACAATGTCAACTTAAGTTTTAAACATCCAAGGAATAATCTCAGAACAAATGGGATTATTTGAGGAGGCTTTCTAAAAACTTCCATATAAATCTACAATAATCCATTTGACAAACTTGCATTTAATGCTGGACAACTGATCAAGATAAGACAAAAAGCCTCAAAAGTCTCTATTCGTCGTAACGTTGAGGAAAGAAGAGCCCGATAGGATAGAGGGTTGTCCAATTGAATAAGGACAACTCATGCTGGAGCTCATGCTGAAGCTCATGCTGGAGAAGAAAAAGGAGCAAGTACAATGAAGGATAAGGATGAAGAAGGAGAGGAAGGTGAAGGATAAAAGGGAAGAGACTTACATAAAGAGGGGGGTTTTTTTTTTCCATATTTAGAGATAGAAAAAAGAAAAGAGAGATACACTATGAGAAATATAGTGAGATAAACTTAATGAATAAAGCTTTGATCTTATTTTATTCAAGAGATTGTATAGTTCTTATTCAAATTTCCTATTGTGGATTATTATAAACCTATGATATTAATTACTTGTGATCATAAGCCCAGATTAATCAATGTTTAAACTAACGCTTCCACATTAACATAACTTTTGATAAGTAAAATGTCAAAATTTTCATTGTATTGTACATTTGTACTTGAAATTTCATATGCTTAACAATCTTTATGAATATGGTCATTAGCTCATTATATATCTATGAGACTAAGTCCAGAACCATGTAGGTAAGTCGTAAACCCCAGAAGAAACTAGTACAGTCAAATTGTATACCCTTTTTTGGTGGCCTATAGTCAACTTGTACCGTTATTTTTTTAGGATATATTCAATTTTATTTCAGCATATTTCCAAAATATCATAAAATATCATACTTTAAACATATATTTCATTCAAATCTCTAGTTCCTTTTACTAATTTTTCACACGCTTGCTACAAGTTTAAAGGGAATACAAACTTTTAAATACTGAACTGAATCAAATAAATTGATGATTTCAATCAGGAAGAAATTCTGGTTCATTTCTTTTATGGAAAAACAAAGGAATATTAAATAAATAAAACATTTAGCTTTAAGAAAAATATACTAGCCTAGAAAGATGTTACCTCTCAACGAAGATGTGATAGTAATTTTTTATTTAAAAAAAAAATACCTAACCCTTTTTATCCATTGTGTATGTGACTAATGGAATAATGATGTGATAATAATTTTTTATTTAATAAAACTACCAAACCCATTTATTCCATTGTGTATGTAGCTAATAGAACAATGATGTATGTGATAGTAATTTTTTAATTAAAAAAACAACATTTTATCCTACCCAAACCTGTATTTGAGCCCCAATTTTATATTGAAAAAAGTTAAAAATTGTTCTAAGAACACTGGTATAAAGAACACAAGAACACTGGTATAAAGAACACTGGTATAAAGAACACTGGTCCAGACAACGTCGTGCCAGGTGAGGTTTAGCCCCATTTGTTCATTGAGAGCGTCTATGCTACCCAGAATCCTAAAGAGGTTTGGTGTACACTGGTGGGGGCACAACCTATGGGTGATTAGGTAGTCTTTGGTTACCCTACCCATGGGAAGCGTCATTCCTCCTTCTATGAAGGAAATCATGTGAATGACGACCTCCCCTTCGTTCCTATGGGTAAGCACCTTATCAGGATCACAATACCGCAGGGAAACCCCCTGAGGAATGCGATACTTAGCCCTCAAGCCCTCCATACCGGCGAGAGAATTTACAAGGTGTTTAAATCTACCCATCTAAGCAAGTTAAAGGGAAGTGAGGGAAATGTTTTTGAAAAGGAAGTGAAGGTTAGAAGGCCGAGGAGACTGGCCCAGAAGAAAAAGCCTAAAAGTAAAAAAATCTTATAAGAATTGAAGGTTTGGAAAGATCTGGAAGACTTAGAAGTTTGGAAAGCCTTGAAGGTTTGAGAGTTTGGGACTTCTGGAGAGCTCAAAGATTTGTAAAGTGGGGAAAAAATGACTCCCCTTAGGCACCTTATATAGGGAGCAGAATTGGGTGGGAGTTAGCTTGGCCAAAATTCAAGGGAAAATGCCAACCATAGGATCTACATCTCACTGTAGGATATGGGGAACAAAGCGCTGCCTGGATCATTTAATGAAACATCGTAGGCTCCGAAGCGTCAGGAACAATTATGGGATGCGCGAAGCAACATTCTCACGTGTAGAAGTCAAAGAAATGTGTGGAGTTAATTATCCAAAGCCAAAACCCCATTTTTCTCCTCGGATTGGAGGGGAAAAACTGGAGTTTTTAGAGGCTATTGTAAGGATAAGGGGCCCAAGAATATATGTTGGGTCTTGGGCCTTGTCTGAGGACGCTTAGTGGTCCGAGAACAGATAAACAATAGTGAAGATGTAAGACTCAGAATTCCACGAGCAAGCTACGACTGAGAAGGCTGGGAAAGGTAGGCTGAGAAGGATTGTCTCCTCAGCTAAGCAGAGCAGGGCTCAAAAGTTGTGTTCTGCCATCTAGAGTAACTTTCCAGGAAATTTTATTGATAAGGATATGCGTCATGAACGTACTAGATAAATGGGAGAAGTGAAATATCTTAGAGAAAGCTGCTACCACCTCATTGAATGCTTTGTAGCTAACTTTCTGGCTGCATTAATGAGGAAGTGATACTTGAACAGTATTTTTCAGCTTTACAGCTACTCCCAAAGACTTCAGGAAGGTGCTGATGAGAAATGGATCAAGACTATCAATCTAATATACCCATGGAGGGTGGAGGTGAAAGAAAGAAGATAGTATAAAATAGGAAGAAGAACCTAAGGGAGAAGGGATCAGAAATTTTAGAGAAAAAAGACTGTAGCAACACGAATTGAACTTGTAATCAAATTCAAAGAAAGATATACTAGAACTGATCTCCTCGGATTTTGCCGAGGATCATTTCCTTTGAGTAGAACCATTTTATCTTTGTCTCATTGTCATCTGGATCCATTTTAATTGTTGTTTCAATTCATTAAGGCCTAGTTTTCTAACAACTCTCTACAAATTCATTGTGTAGGGCTTTTTGGGCCTAAACCCATCCATCTCTTGGGCTTGGGATCCAAATCGTGTCCTTACAATAATAATAATAATAATAATAATAATAATTAAAAAGAGAGTGCAATAAATATGTTTATTTTTAGAATGCATAAGATGATTTACTATTTTTTTTCATATATTATTTTTTGCCAATATTATGAAGTAAAATTTGTAAGCTTTGCTTCAAACTTACGTGGATTTGAATTTTTCATTAATTTTTTGCTTGCATTTTATTTTATATTAAATTTTTTAATAATTTAAAATATTTATTTAATACTTAAGTTACATATAATTCTTGATTAAATCGTGCATTACACAGGCATAACCCTAGTATATTATAAATTTGTTTACTTGACACTAATAGTATTTTTTTCATGTTAGCTTGTATGATTGTTTTTGTACGGCACAAGTTACCCGGGCCTGTAAGGCCGTTGTATGGCACCTGATGCCCAGGCCCATTAAGGCCTTTGATCTGATTTCGCGACAGCCCATAAAGTCCTCAGCCCAGATATTGGTTATCCCTAACTCCCTAGAATAAAGGCAATTAAGTAGGTCACGCCTCATCCGTTGGAAGCGCACCCGAACAGGCAACTACCCGTGCACCGTAATAGACTTAAATCAAAGCACGACAGAGCGTAAGAGTGTGTCGTGCCGAGCATGCTATTGAAGTGGGAACTAGTTCCCAGGCCATACTTCGCCTCGTACAACTCCCGCCTAAACTTCCACTTAAATACAATAACATTGGACCTCTCCATCCACTAGTGGTCAAGATAATTATGACATCCCATTAAACCTTGGGGTATAAATTGGAGAAGTAAGGGGAGAAAAAGGGGGTTTTTTTTGGGAGGGGGAAGTAAGAATTGAGAGTGGTAGGGAGAGAATATACGGTCTACAGAGAGAAGTCTAAAGGGGAGGGAGAGAAGAGAATCATGAGAAAAAGGCTGGGAGTTCATGGGAGGCTGGATCACTAGCAGTAGGAAATCCAAAAGCCCATATCTAGTAAATAAATTGTGAGTTCAAGGGAAGATTGGCCCGTCCGTCAACTTAAGGGGCTACAATTGGCGCCGTCTGTGGGAATCTCCTACGAATTGGTGATCCAACCGAGGCACACTCCCGGGGAAGATGTCTGAGAGACGTTCGAGTCACGCTGAAAGCAGTTCGGTAGGGTCTACTTGGCGAGAGCGGAGACAAAAGAGACGGGAGGATAGGGGTCGTGAAGAAGGAGAAGACCAAACCGACCTGGGAGACGGGTCATACCAAACCCACCGGACCGTATCGGGGGCGTCAGCACACGGGCAGTTTGAGGAAAAGGACGAGGAGATTGAGCGGTTGAGGCGGCTAGTTAGGGAATTAGAGCTGGAGGCCATGGGCGGTCAAAGGGGAGGGGGCCGAGATCGCCGAGGAAGAGAGGCGGGCGGCGGAAGAGACCGTCGCGAGGACTCCCATCAATCTGGTTATCACCGTAACCGTGGCCGCTCACATTCCCGGGAATCCCGCCATCGCCGAGAACGTTCACGATCACAAGGGTATGCGGATCGGGGCTCCGATTCCCCCGAGCGTCGCCCCCGCAATGCTGCTATGGACGCGATGAGTCGAGCCTTACGGAGCGCCGCGCGATCACCGTTCTCAAGAGAGATCGAGCAGGCCCCACTGCCAGAAAGGTTTACGCGTCCCCCGTTTGATTTCTATGACGGGAAGAAAGATTCGGTAGAGCACATCAGCCATTACATCCAGATGATGTCCCTCCACACCCACAATGACGCACTGATGTGCAAGGTATTCCCCTCGAGCCTCGGGCCCACCGCGCTTAGATGGTTTAATGGGCTAAAGAAAGGTTCCATTAACAGCTTCGCCGAACTAATCCAGGAATTCGGTGTTCGGTTCGTGACGTGTAGCCGAGTACCCCAACCCGTGGATGCATTGCTATCCATGAAGTTGAGGGAGGGGGAAACCCTCCGTAGCTATGCCAACCGGTACTGGGAGCTTTACAATGAGATCGGCGGTGGGAATGAAAAAATTGCAGCAAGCACCTTCCGGATGGGATTGCCCGAGGATTCCGAGCTGCGAGAGTCATTGACGAAAAAGCCTCCAGAGGATATAAGGCAGCTTATGAGGCGCATAGAGGAGTATAAGCGCCTTGAAGACGACCGGATACAGAGTAAGGGCAAAGCTATGTTGGCCAATAGACCTCGGCAGGGCGGTTTTCAGCCGAGATTTCGAAAGGACTTCAAGACACAGGGGGCTGAACCGCAGACAGGGGAAGTGAAAGTAATGTTTAAAGAGCCGGTGCACAGGATTATCGACCGAATCAAGAATGAGCCGTACTTCAGGTGGCCGAACAAAATGTTGGGCGACCCATCACGGAGAAACCAGAATCTGTTCTGTACCTACCATAAAGACAAGGGGCACACGACTGAGCAATGCAGAGTACTGAAAGATCATTTAGCACGGTTAGTACATGCCGGGCATTTAAAAGAGTTTGTACTTGACTCGGGGGAAAAGGGCGTCGGGCAAGGCCCCCGTCAGAGAGGGAATCCCCTTCCCCCCCCGCTGGGTGTGATTGAAGTGATCCACACTATCCCAAGGGGCACGGCAATTATTGGGAGGAAGGAAGTACTAACCGCCGTAAGTTCGGGGAGATGCTCGGAAGGGCGGTTTCCAGTGAAGAAGGCCAAAACAACACCAAACCCCATCGCCTTCAGTGACGATGATTTGGAGGGGACTATCCAACCGCATGATGATGCACTGGTGGTGACCGCCCGGGTAAACAGTTTCATTGTGAAAAGAATAATGATAGACCAAGGAAGCGGGGTCGACGTGATGTACCCGGACCTGTTCAAAGGGCTCGGCCTGAAAAAGGAACACCTCTCGAGGTATGACGCCCCGCTAATTGGATTTGACGGGCAAGTGGCAATCCCCGAGGGTTAGATATCGGTTCCCGTAAATATGGAGGGGAAGGAGGTAATGGTGACTTTTGTGGTCGTGACGTCGTTCTCTCCTTATACGGCCATTTTGGGGAGACCTTGGATCCATGCTATGGGAGCAGTCCCGTCCACCCTGCACGTGAAGGTCAAGTTCTGCACTGAATATGGAGTCGCTGTGGTACGGGGGAGTCAGCATGTTGCCAGGCAATGCTTGGTAGCCATGGTCGACCGGAAGGACAGGTAAGAAGAGCCCGGGAAAGGTGAGAGGAAGGATCCTTCGTAGCAATCACAGAGACCCCGGGAATGTACGGGGGCTGGTTGTGCCGAGGATATTATCAGGATAAAGATATTGCCGGACACTGAAAGGTATTTCCAGGTAGGAGCAAGTATGAATACTGAGGACAGGATAGAAACATTGCTGTTCCTAGTACGGAACGTAGACGTGTTTGCCTGGAGTCCGTATGAGGTCCCCGGGGTAGATCCCGAGCTCATCGTCCACAAGCTCAACGTAGACCCATTGTTCCCTCCGAAAAAGCAGAGGCCGAGAAGGTCGGCCAAGGAACACATTGAAGCGATACGGCAGGAGGTTGGAAGGTTGAAGGAAGCCGGGGCGATACGAGAGATCTTCTTCCCAGAATGGTTAGCGAATACTGTTGTTGTCAAGAAAAAAAGCGGCAAGTGGAGAGTTTGCGTGGATTTCACAAATTTGAATCAGGCCTGCCCAAAGGACCCATTCCCCATGCCGAAAATAGATCAACTAGTGGATGCTACCTATGGCCACCCGAGGATGAGTTTTCTTGATGCATTCCAGGGCTACCATCAAATCGCCCTAGCCGCCGAAGACCAAGAAAAAACGGCGTTCATCTCCCCGGAGGCGAACTACCATTATACCGTGATGCCATTCGGGTTAAAGAATGCTGGGGCGACATATCAGCGAATGATGACCAGAATGTTCCGAGAAGAAATTGGACGCACCGTAGAAGTATACATTGATGACATGGTAGTGAAAAGTAAGCTGACGGCACGGCACACCGAGGACCTCCGGGGGGTGTTTGAAATATTACGGCGATATAGACTACGCCTGAACGCGGATAAGTGCGTCTTCGGAGTGGGGGCTGGCAAGTTCCTCGGTTACCTGATTACTCATCGGGGTATAGAAGTTAACCCCGATCAAATAGAAGCCGTCCGGCGTCTGCAACCACCGAGAAACCCTAAAGAGGTCCAAATCTTGACCGGGATGTTAGCAGCTCTCAATAGGTTCATTTCCAAGTTCGCCGATCGATGTCGACCATTTTACCAGCTTTTGAAGAAGTGGAAGGGCTTCCATTGGGACGAGGATTGTGAGAGGGCTTTTCAGGATCTGAAAGAGTACCTGGTAAAGGCGCCTATGTTAACGGCTCCTGTGCACGGGGAGGATTTGTTCATGTATCTCTCAGTGTCTGACCACGCCGTGAGTGCAGTGCTGTTAAGGGATCACGGGGTTCAGCTTCCCGTGTATTACATTAGTAAAACCTTGGTTGATGCAGAAACAAGGTATTTACCCTTAGAGAAGTTGGTGCTTGCCCTAGTGCACGCCACGAGGAAGTTGCCGCACTATTTCCAAGCTCACACCGTCTATGTCCTCACCGAGTATCCGCTACAGTCCTTGTTGAAGAGGTCGGACTTTACAGGCCGCATTGCAAAATGGGGGACCCGGCTAGGAGCATTCGACATAAGGTACAGGCCAAGAAGCTCGGTAAAAGGTCAAGTCTTAGCCGATTTCGTTGCGGAATTTTCTCCTAAAAACGAGGGACAGGTGGTATGCAATGTGGAGGTGTTGTCGTGGAAGGTGTTTGTAGACGGTGCCGCGAATGGCATGGGCGCGGGATCTGGCATCGTTATTACCACCCCGGAGGGAATACGGTTGGAACACTCCTTCCGATTGGGATTCCGGGCATCGAACAACGAGGCGGAGTATGAAGCCTTACTTGCCGGACTAAGGGTGGCCTTGGAAATAGGTGCTCGAGACGTAGAAGTTTTTTCAGATTCCAGATTGGTGGTCGGTCAGGTACACGGAAGCTTTGAAGCACGCGATTCTCGAATGAGAGGGTACTTGGATGTAGTAAAACGGACCATGAGCATGTTTAACACGGCGAAACTGACCCAAATTCCTCGGGGGCAGAATAGACATGCCGATTCTCTGGCATCGCTAGCCTCGTCAGTAGCAGAGGACATACCTCGGCTGATAAAAGTTGAAGTCATAGCCGAACCAAGCGTCGACCGCTCAGCCGGGATCGGCGTTGCAGCAATTACGGCAAGTGAGCCGTGTTGGATGGATCCGATCATCGACTTCTTGGCTGATGACCGGGTCCCTAGCGACGAGAAAGAGGCAAACAGGATTCGCCGAACGGCACCTCGTTACTGGCTGTCCGCGGATCGCAAACTTTATTGAAGATCTTTCGGTGGACCGTATCTTTTGTGTGTGCACCCCGGGAATGTGGGGGCAATACTGACCGAGCTTCATGAGGGCGTGTGCGGCAGTCATGTGGGGGGGAGGTCCCTAGCGCATAGGGCAATGACACAAGGGTTTTGGTGGCCACAGATGCAGAAGGAAGCTGCCGAATATGTGCGCAGGTGTGAGCAATGTCAGAAACATGCCCCCTTAATCCATCAGCCGGCAGGAAATTTAAACCCGGTGAGTAGTCCCTGGCCCTTCGCACAGTGGGGGTTGGACATACTCGGACCTTTCCCTAGGGCAACGGGTAATCGGAGGTTTGTTCTGGTAGCTGTTGACTATTTTACTAAGTGGGTTGAAGCGGAGGCACTAGCCAACATACGGGATGTCGATGTTAAGAAGTTTGCCTAGAAAAATATATTCACAAGATTTGGTGTACCGGATACTCTCGTATCCGACAACGGGACACAATTTGATAGCAGGGCTTTCCGAGAATTTTGTGCTGATCTTGGCGTCAAGAACAGATATTCCACACCGGCCTACCCCCAGGGTAATGGGCAGGCAGAAGCTGTTAACAAGTCAATCTTGAACGGGCTTAAAAGAAGATTGGACGGTGCAAAAGGTCGCTGTGCTGAGGAACTCCACAACGTCTTATGGGCGTACCGAACAACACCTAGAAGGTCTACGGGGGAAACCCCTTTTTCACTCACATATGGGGCTGAAGCTGTGATACCCTTGGAAGTTGCGATGTGTAGTGCACGGGTGTCAGACTATGATCGGCGTCGGAATGATGGCCTATTGGAGCAACGTTTGGACTCAGTTGAAGAATACCGAGAAGCAGCCTTGGTACGTCTGGCCGAGTATCAACAGAAGATTGCCCGACGATACAACCGAGGTATACGACCGAGAGAGTTTACTTCCGGGGATCTGGTGCTGCGAAAAGCTGTGGGTAGCATGCGAGACACCAACGCCGGGAAACTGGCGCCAACATGGGAAGGTCCATATAGGGTCACGGCCATTGCAGGGACGGGTGCCTATTACTTAGAAGACTTGGATGCAAGACCGCTTCCTCGGCCATGGAATGTGCATAACTTAAAAAAATTTTATCACTGATGACATATAGCTAATGAATGTGCGCGTTGATTTAAATGTGGGTATGATTACTTGCCAGCTTAAGGACAGAAGCCTGACACTCGGTTCGATCCTATCACCGAGCAGGTGGAAACCTAAAATTTTCGCTAAGGACAAAAGCCTGACACTCGGTTCGATCCTATCACCGAGCAGGTGGAAACCTAAAATTTTCGCTAAGGACAGAAGCCTGACACTCGGTTCGATCTTATCACCGAGCAGGTGGAAACCTAAAATTTTCACTAAGGACAGAAGCCTGACACTCGGTTCGATCTTATCACCGAGCAGGTGGAAACCTAAAATTTTCACTAAGGACAGAAGCCTGACACTCGGTTCGATCCTATCACCGAGCAGGTGGAAACCTAAAATTTTCACTAAGGACAGAAGCCTGACACTTGGTTCGATCTTATCACCGAGCAGGTGGAAACCTAAAAGTTTCACTAAGGACAGAAGCCTAACACTCGGTTCGATCCCATCACCGAGCAGGTGGAAACCTAAAATTTTCACTAAGGACAAAAGCCTGACACTCGGTTTGATTCTGTCACCGAGCAGGAGGAAACCTGTTTTCGTTAAAAACAAGAACCAAACTTTCGGTTCCACTTCCGTCACCGAGCATGGTCGCTTCTCGTCACTAAACGAGCAATGTTCTGTCTGATCTGCTACACTTGGGGCAAAAATGCCATCCACGTGGGCAACTGAGCATGCAGTCCCGGTTTACCCGGGCGCGTATTCACACACATGAATATTTATGAAACATGACATGTGACGAACACGAGTGTGCACGTATTACGTAAACTATGCAGGACAAGTTTAAACAAATATTCGGTGACTGATAAACATATTAGGCAAGCATACTACTCCGAAACGGTAACAATGATAATAATAGTAGCATAAGCATATGTAAAAGAAAGCAATGATTGTTTCACCGCCACAACCCGGCGAAAATAGGCAAAAACGTCCCATAACAAAGAAAATATTGAAAAGTAAAATCATTCATTCGCCACAGCCCGGCGACATAGGTAAAGACAGTAAAAATAAAAAACAATAAATCCTGGTGACAAAAGATAAGCTCGTCAGGTGCTATGCTTGCTCGGAAGCATGACTCTGGGCGGAAGACTCCTGCAAAGGTTCGGTGGCGGGAGAAGAATAGGGTAGGGGCCCCTCCACGGGCTGATCGTCAGCATGGACATCGCTGGTGATGTCAAGATCTGTCAGCTCTACATGGGAATCAATCGCCTCTACCAGATCTCTCATGCTGGGGGTATCTTCTTCAGAGTCCACAGCTTGAGGGGCTTGGGCGGCAGAGGAAGGCCCGGGAAAAGGTATGTGACTGGGGTCTCTCAAAGGGGAATCCTCGGGGACCCCCGCCGCCTGCAGCGCCGCGAGCCAAGCCTCTTCAAATGCGAGCCTGCGAACCTCTTGGATGACAGGCTCCACAGAGTTCTCGGCGTCAGCGAACCCTTCGTTGTACCACTTGCTCTCGCTGGCCTCCAAAGCAGCCCGCATATCGGCTAACTCTTCAGCCTGCGCCGCAGCGAGGCTCTCGGCCTCTCCTCGTTTTAGCTCGGCCTCCCCGAGCTTAGCTTCCAGTTCCGTAGCCCTCTTATCCGCGGCAGCCTTAGACTTCTCAATCACCGCCACCTTCTTCTCCGCTGTTGCTGCCACCTTAGTCTTTTCCTTAGCAGTATTCTCGGCCACGTCCTTTAGCGCTTTTTCCCGCTCAGCCTCTTCGGCTAACTCCTTAAGCCGACCATCCAAGATGTGGGTCATTTGGGCAGCCTAAAAGGGTGACGGTCATTGCAGTGCAAGCCAAAATGCTAAGTACAAGAATGAAAATAAGGAAACAAAGGTTTACCGCGATAGTATGCCACTGCAACCTCCGGGTCAATGACTCGTCCGTGCCATCATCAAAAACACGAACGTCCTCCGGCAGAAGCAGACCGCGAGCCAAACTATGGGCCACCCGGCCACCTTCACCTTTGTCCCAGACCCGAACGCTGGCGGTGGAAGGGAGGGGCTTGCCGTCTAGCATGAAAGAGGGGCACCATGCCGGAACTGCGCGGGAGGATGAGGCCACCTGCAGTGCAGCTTGAATCACGGGCTCCCCAACTTCAACTCCCGTCGGTGACCGAGGGGGTGTCCTTGCCGGCACGTCGCTGGTGTCGATGGGCTCTTGCTCGGCAGCACGTTGCCTCTTCCGGGCGCGTCCTTGGGGAGCTGGAGGTGCGGGAGTTTGCTGTTGTGACTGTGGCCTAGTTTGCGCCGCGCTCTGCTGGGCACCCGGCACAAAACGACTGACTGACAAGGTTCTTCTTGACACCATTGCTTGACTTTGTTCGGCACTTTCTGCAATGACTTCCCGGTAGGTTGGATCCTCTTGTTGAACCTCGGCGTCAGTTTGAGTAGGAACGTGGCTAAGCTCTCGGCGTTTCCGGGACACTTGTTCTGCAGAGTTATCTCGTAATGGTGCGAGCTCGTCCGAGCAGGTGTACCGCGGGCCTAAGTCACGTGCCTCGCCTACTGTAAGATTAGTGGGAAGGAGACTTGGATGGCGTACGTCAACATAAGAGATCAGGGGGCTGTCAACTAATAATGCTTGGCCGAAAGCCTGCCAAGTCGAATATACTGGGTCTACTCCAAGGATCAAGTGAGACGCCCGGAGTTGGCCGTCCCAGTGAACGAATATTTCCGATCGAAGCACGAAGTTTAAGTCTCGGATGTTCACTACCCGGAGATCCGGCTTGAATCTTTTGGTTTCTGCACATTAGAGCTCGTCAGTAAACTCACAATTAAATGAAATGAAAACTAAGAGAATTTTTGTGATTAAACACAGTACAAGTACCGACCAACGTCACGCGGAGAGAACGCGCAAGGGAGTTCCTCGGCGAACCAGTTGCCGCTCACTCTAACGAACTCCCCGGCAGAGTTCCTATTAGAATCCGGGAGACATGAAATGAGGCGCACCCTTATATCCCTAGTCTTTAAATAATAGCCGGACTTGATGTTACCGCACAAACTATACATGAAATTGATGTCATGGGAATTCAGTTGTAGACCGAACAACTGATTCAACCTACTCACACAACTCACCACTCTATAAAAGTTGGGGGGTAGTTGGTCGGGACATAAACCATAAAATCTAAGGGTCCTTAGGATGAGGGGGTCAATGGGGAACCTAACCCCACCTTCCAGGATGGCCATCAATGGAAAAAAGACGGTATTGGCACCTCGGCGCCTTTGAATGTCAATATCGCCCTCATGACAATAGGCAATATCAACATCCTCAGGGACATTGTAGGTGGCCCTGAATGTAGCCAAAGTGGAGCTAGAGGAAAGAAGATGAGAAAAACCCATTTTTGTGACTGGGATTTCGAATACGCTATTTAATAAAAGATTAAGTGAAAACTGGAAGAATGGAACTAAGGGCAAAGAGAACTTACGTTAGGCTCTAGGAAGGTAAGGAGTTCTGGGCTGAAGGTTGAGCTCACGAAGAAGTAATGCTCGGCAGAGAGGAAATCTAAAGATTAAAATAACGTAAAGAAGAAACCAGACCCAGAACGAGCTATTTATAATGGAAAAGGTACAAAGGGAGGGGAAATGGCGCCCAAAAATTGAGGGAATAAGAAAAACCCTTCAGATCCTTATGCAAACCATCACACGTGCCACACCTCGGTCATCGAACAGTCAGGTAATGAATGCGGCCATACCAACAGACTGCCACGACGCGCCTTTTGAGGATACAATCAATGGGCTATTGAAACGACCCGAGTCTATCCACATCGACTCGCCAAACTGTAATTGACCGTTCTGACTCCTTGATCCGTCGCCCGGCAACGGGGCGCGAATCAAGGAGGGGGCTATTGTACGGCACAAGTTACCCGGGCCTGTAAGGCCGTTGTATGGCACCTGATGCCCAGGCCCATTAAGGCCTTTGATCTGATTTCGCGACAGCCCATAAAGTCCTCAGCCCAGATATTGGTTATCCTTAACTCCCTAGAATAAAGGCAATTAAGTAGGTCACGCCTCATCCGTTGGAAGTGCACCCGAACAGGCAACTACCCGTGCACCGTAATAGACTTAAATCAAAGCACGACAGAGCGTAAGAGTGTGTCGTGCCGAGCATGCTATTGAAGTGGGAACTAGTTCCCAGGCCATACTTCGCCTCGTACAACTCCCGCCTAAACTTCCACTTAAATACAATAACATTGGACCTCTCCATCCACTAGTGGTCAAGATAATTATGACATCCCATTAAACCTTGGGGTATAAATTGGAGAAGTAAGGGGAGAAAAAGGGGGTTTTTTTTGGGAGGGGGAAGTAAGAATTGAGAGTGGTAGGGAGAGAATATACGGTCTACAGAGAAAAGTCTAAAGGGGAGGGAGAGAAGAGAATCATGAGAAAAAGGCTGGGAGTTCATGGGAGGCTGGATCACTAGCAGTAGGAAATCCAAAAGCCCATATCTAGTAAATAAATTGTGAGCCCAAGGGAAGATTGGCCCGTCCGTCGACTTAAGGGGCTACAGTTTTAGTAAAATTTGTAGTATTTTTATTATTTTCTTTAAAATGTGCCAGTGAAAATAAGAGGTTATGGAGGTTTCCAAACAACTAGAATCTGTACCACTCTCTATTCCACCAAAATAAACCTGACACATGTCCACTATTTAGTTAAATCATGCCATTTTTCCTCTCCTTATTTCAATTACTAAAAAAAAAAAAAAAACTCATCGCACCACCACCACCAACCTTTGTCGGCACCGGCTATCGAATTTTAAATAATAAATAAAAGAATAGGCCATTTCGTTTTTTTAAATATATATATATATATATTGATAGCCAAAGCTTAGAAAAAATCCAATTACATTTTAATCGGATTCTCAATTTTGGGTCACGTGTCCAATTTAATTTTTAATTTTGTATCAAGAAAAGTATTGAGTGTAAAAATTGAAGTGTCCAAATTTAATTCGATTCTAAATTGGATTTCAATTGGAGTCAAATTTTCCGCCACATGTCCATCTAAGTTTTTAATTTTTGTGGCAAGTGAATTATTGAGTGTAAAAACTAAAAAGTCTAAAACCAATTAATTAAATTCTAAATCGTGTGTGTTTGTGTGTGTGTATATATATATATATATTTAATGAGAAACTATTACATATTTTTGAAATGTATAGTTTTAAAAAAATATAAGCTAATACCATGTATAATTTGAGCCTCTTCTCCAAAAAATTATAGTATGAAATGTATAATTTGTGTTTTGATCAAGTCTTCTTAACTTGTGAAATTTACAAAGCAATAACTCCTAAGTCCTAACTAGAGGAAAATAGGGATTATATATATATATATATATATATACAAAATTATATATTAGCTGAAAGATGATAAATTTGGAGCCAACACAAGTGGATTTTTCCGTTTAGGTGTGTGGTAGACAGTGTGTGTGAGAAATTTGATTGCAAACTCAAAAAAATTATTGAGGCGGTGGCAATCAGATTGCTTTCGCTTGCAATATAATACATACATACATTATATTCATTGATGATGCTGGATATATACTTCCAACTATGCTTAGTAAAATATCTAGTAGTTGAATAAGAGATTTAAGGTTTAATTCTCGCCTATACAAAAAATAAATTGATATCTTAGTCTGATAATAAAAAGCTATAACAGAAATAGACGCCACCATAGATTGAAACTCTTTAAAAAAAAAAAAAACTAAATTTTATTCTCAAAATTTCTTAGTTAACAAAACTAAAAATTGACACACATTCTAGATGCATCCGCTCCAAATAAGATTCCATATAAGATTCCGCAAAAAACTTATCCCACTATGTGCATAGAATAAAGTGACTCCTACTTAATGATAATAAATGGTGAAGAAAAAGCAATAAATGCTGTCCACTCTGGAGCATGGGTTATGACTAGTGATGAATTAAAATAGCAGTAATGATCTCCCAAACAATTACTTTTTTGTTTTTAATATTTTAAAAATTGTTTTTAAAAGTGGGAGCCAAACATATGATATAAAAATTATTATTTGAAAACTAGTTTCAAATTCAATTTTTTGAAAATTGTTTTATATTGTTTTGAAAACAAAAACAAAAATCTTTCTACTAATCAGGCCCTAATGGTCTATAAAAAGTGTAACTTTTATGGAGTTATACTTGAACCTATCTCTATAAAAGATTCTAATAAATGCACGGTATTATTGCACATTTATTACTTACCATTTACCAAATTATTTAATTCTAGAGCATTTTTTTCTCTCTCTTATTTATTACAACTATTTTTTTTTTTTTTTGAGAAAAATTTATTACCACTATCTAAGAAAGAAAAAAAAATCAGCAAAAAATATATATAAAAAAAAACTTTAGAAGTTTAGAGAGACTAGGGTTAGACAATAGTTAAACTAGGGATGGCAATTTTGCCCTGTTCCGCTTAACCCGCCCCTTCCCGCTTCGCCCCGTGAGGATTTTCCCCGCCCCGCAAAAGTGGTGGGGCGGGGATGGGGCAAGATTTTAGCCCCGCATCACAGGACGAGACGAGGATGGGTTTAGACTTTTTAGACCTATCCCACCCTGCCCCTCCCTGTCCCCGCCCCGCCCCGCATTGCTAAGGGTTATAATTGTAAATTTTTCATACCCTAAAACCCTATTATTTAAACAATCACATTAATATTAGCTTATTTTATTCTACCTAATGTGGTTCTATGCTTTTATTTTGTTATGTGTTATACTATGAGGTTTTTTTTTTTTTTTTTTTTTTTTTTTTTTTTTTTTTGTTTTGTGATTGTCTTGTTAAACACTTGGATATATTATTCAATTTTTTTTTTTTAAAAAAATTGATTTGATTTGATGGGATAAATTTAGTTATAATTTCAAGTATAGTTTTACTAATGAAATAAGTTTCATTAAAAAAATTGTACTAGTTATATGGCAAATTAACAAAAAGTAGAGTTTTACAGGCTGGGACGGGGCTTCGTGAGGCCCTAAAGGGCGGGGATGGGTTGAGAAAGTTTTCCTCGTCATGTGGGGTGGGGCGGGGCGGGGATACGGCAAAACAAAACTATGCGGGGCGGGGACGAAGACCCCATCCTTAGGTCTCGCCCCGCCCCATTGGCATCCCTAAGTTGAACTATAAAAATAGCTAATATATTACCATTCTATTATGGCTGGATCCTGGAATGATCGAAAAATCTCGTACCGGTATACAAACTAGAACAGTAACACCCATGTTCCTCTTTGGGAATACTTTTAGGTCATTTTAGTGTGTTTTAGACATTTTAGGATCAAGGACGAAGCTAGATGTTTGATTGAGGGAGAACGAAGTAAGATCCAAATGATATTTAGTATTAAGAAACCATTAGCAAATAAACAGGCACAAAATAATTGTTTCTTAATACATTCCAGTACAATTTATCTATTAAAGAGAATACAACCTTCTTTTAAATTTCAAAAAATCATCAATTATTATATTCGTATTATCAAAAAATAAACAAATAATTGAACGAAACAAAAGAGGCAAATACAGACAAAATACATACTATGTAGATAGCTCAGCACTACAATTCACACTACAATCAAAGTTTCAAACCAACTCCATTTTTAAAGGCACCATGCACTATCACCCAAAACAATAAAATAAAGTATGACAATTTACTACGGTAAGTTACTACACCAATTCCACTTTAAAAGCCAAATACACACACACACACACACACACACACACACACACACACACACACACATATATATATATATATGTGGGAGGACTTTCGTCTCGGCCCCCAATCAGGTATTGTCCTCTCTAGAAATAGCGTTGAGCCTTAATCCTCAAGGTTTTGTTCAATTCCACATCGGGAGAGACGCCTCCCACCCATGCCTTATAAGCCTTTGGCCTAAGGATGGGTGTACCACTACCACACATGTGGAGTAAGCAAGAATGAGATCTGGGCTTCGTATGCTGTGGTAATGCACTTGGGTGGCATCGGCCTCAATGGTCCAGTCCCGAGGAAGGTGGGGGTTTCCCTTCAAATCCCAAAAGGCGTTTTTTGTGGGAGGACTTTCGTCTCGGCCCCCAATCAGGTATTGTTCTCTCTAGAAATGGCGTTGAGCCTTAGTTCTCAAGGTTTTGTTCAATCCCACATCGAGGAGAGACGCCTCCCACCCATGCCTTATAAGCCTTTGGCCTAAGGATGGGTGTACCACTACCACACATGCGGAGTGAGCAAGAATGAGATCTGGGCTTCGTATGCTGTGGTAGTGCACTCGGGTGGCATCGGCCTCAACGGTCCTGTCCCGAGGAAGGTAGGGGTTTCCCCTTAAACCCTAAAAGGCGCTTTTTTGTGGGAGGACTTTCGTCTCGGCCCTCAATCAGGTATTGTCCTCTCTAGAAATGGCGTTGAGCCTTAGTCCTCAAGGTTTTGTTCAATCCCACATCGGAGAGAGATGCCTTTCGTCCATGCCTTATAAGCCTTTGACATAAGGATGGGTGTACCACTACTACACATGTGTGGTAGTGGTACACCCATCCTTAGGCCAAAGGCTTATAAGGCATGGGTGGGAGGCGTCTCTCCTTGATGTGGGATTGAACAAAACCTTGAGGACTAAGGCTCAACGCCATTTCCAGAGAGGACAATACCTGATTGGGGGCAGAGACGAAAGTCCTCCCACAATATATATATATATATATATATATATTATAATAAAAAAATACAACTATTTGTCTATTTCTATTTATGTCTTATGTGTGTGTGTGTGTGTGTGTGTTTATTGGTTAAAATTCATATAATTTAGTAAAAATATTTAAAATTTATTAGCACATATCTCACATAATACGCTAGTTTCTATCTAACATATTAGCTCATTAATAATAATAAATTGATATACTTAGATGATATAACAATCACAACATGTTGTTTTTCATTTTTGATAGATGGCAATAGAAGAAATTGAATAGACAAATTGTGCACTCAATTGAACACGTGGGTGTAGTGGCGGATTGTCAATTTGTCATGCAGGGGCACACTTAGCAAAATAAAAAAGAAACAGATATGAGGATTTTTTAGACAACAAAATTAGAAGATGGTGGTTAATATCTGAGAAAAGTGAGTGATGACGTGAGCTATTTGTTGCAAATTGCACTTCATAAGTTAATTTGACTGAAAATTCATTTTAGTTATCTAATTTTACCTTCCTTTAATTGAGATCTCTAAGTTTTAAATTTATTAAATTTAGGCATTTTTTTCAATATCATAAAAAAATGCTATTAAATTTGAAACTTAGAAGATACAATTGAACGAAAGTAAAATTAGAAAACCGAAATGAATTTTAATCAAATTTAGAAGGTAGAATTTGCATTTTAGTCTAAATTATTTTATCAATTAATTTTTGTTATTTGGCCTAAATTCGATATTTTATCTGATATGACTCCGGAATAGCTAGCTAGTATTTTAAACTGACATGAAATTGAATTCATAAAAAAAAGAAAAGAAAAAGAAATTGAAGTGTTTTTGTACTAGCCCAAGTACCGGCATGAAAAATACTGGTTGGAAGAGTATGTAATTGACTCTTGGGATGGGATCAAACCGTGATGAGGGAAAGCAAGAAGGTCCACCCAGTTGTAACGTGTAAGTCCCTAGCCAAAACCCAGTTGGTCCGATTAAGGTTACTCAAAAGTCAAAACCCACTGCGATAACCAACCAAATCTGCATTCTTTTTAGAGTGTACATTTAAGGTGGAGGGCGTCACACCCTGCACCTAGAACTAAAATTATTTAATATTTCATCCATGGGTGTTTATGTAATGGGTGATTGTAGGTTGAATTTGAATGGACTTAATTGGCAGTCCAAGAAATTAATCAATTATTAGTAGTTTATTTTTGTGAAGATTGGTGGCCTGTGTTTTGACAAAGTCGCCTTAACATGTGATTACAAAGCAAACAACTTTTAACTAGAGGAAAATGGAAATTATATATGAGTATATATTAGCTGAAAGGATGATAAATTTTGAGTCAACTCAAGTGGATTTTGCCATTTAGGTGTGCGACAATGTGAGGAATTTGATTGCAAACTCAAAAAAAAAAAAGAAAAAAAGAAAAAGAAAAAAGAAGGCAATGGCAAATTGGCAATCAGACTGCTTTATTGCAATAATATTATACATACAAACATTATAGAACATAGATGACGTTGAGTACTTCCAACCATGCCTATATAAGCTAAATTTTATTCTCGAAATTTCTTCGTAAACAAAAAAACAATAATTGACACACACAATCTAGATGCTTACAGCTCCAAGCTCGGCTCTTTCTTCTTTTTCAATCCTCTTGGAGCTCTTCCATATAAGATTCAGCAAAGCACGTATCCCTTTAAGTGCAGAGGATAAAACGGAATAGAATAAAGCGGTTGCCAGTGTTACTACCAGGACAATGAACGGTAAAGGTGGAACAATATTAAGGGTCCAATCTGGAGCCTGTACTATGAGTAGCAATGAAATCACATAGCAAGAACAGAGCAAAAAACAGACTATGGATAAAAAGAAACCAATGATTTCGACTGGTGGAACGAGAACAACCATTGTTAGGTTTGAGAGAAAAAATATCATAGTATTTAAAGGGAAGAACACTCCAAAAAAGTCTGTTCTCCTAGCAATGGCTGACCCTGCTCTATGTGGTGCTGTGATATTGGAATTGGACTCATTCAAAAGTCCCCCTGCAGGACTAGGAGGGCTGAGTGCAGCTGTAGTGGTATTGGGTTTGAACAGATCATCTTGCCAAAGTCCACCAGGAGGGCTGAGTGCCGCTTGATAGGTCTCTGTTACAAGCAGTGTAGCAACCACCAACAACGCATTGCGCCTTTCGACTGTTATTCCCTTCAATTGATGAGCAATAAGTATAATTGCTCTCTCATAATATACGGGCAGCCTTAGGCGACGTGCATAAGAAGTAACTGTAGGAAGAGATGAAGCTATTAAAGCTCCAGCACGCTCTAGTATAACCCTCATCTTGCTGATGTCTACTCCTTGTGTCTGTTGTCCTTCCAAGATGTCCAACGCTGTTTTACCCTCTAAATTCTTCTCGTTTATGTTCACAGATCTCCGACCCCAAGCTAGTAAGTGAGTCACAGCCTGCACACATAATGTAGTGATACAATACTGTCACAGATCTCATCATCTATGTAAAATATTACTCATGAGTCTCAATCGCCATCCCTTTTCTTTGAGATCAAGGACTTAGACGCGTGTATGGACCATAGAATAGATCCTGTTTAAGTAAGGTCATCCGTCTTCCCCTTTCTTATTCCAAATTCGTAAAACCTCTCTTTTAAATCATGTTTTATTACTTCTAATTTACAAAGCCAATGAATCTTTAAAAGATAAGATAGGGAATAGCTAGGGAGGCCATGACCCTCTAATTTTTTTTTAAAAAATTAAATACTATATTTAGATTTAAAATTTTGAAAAAAAAAAAAAAAAAAACTTCGCCTCCAAAATATTCAAAAAAAAAAAAAAAATGGTCATCTAGCTAATTATTATGGTAGATGATCCCTGTAAAAAAAATTATGTAACAAATCTAAATATGTTGTTAGTATCAAAATTGTATCATTTTTTTAATATTTAAATTTCTGTGCTAGAGTGCTTGGCCATTTTTTTTTCTTTTAAATGACTATGTTTAATACTTTACCATTTGCAATTATGTTGCTGTTTGACTCCATCTAACCAATTCATTTGGAAGTTCTTTTTTTTTTCCCTCTCTTTTTATTTTTATTATTAAAACTTTGTAACACTAATTAGTTTTTTTGTTAAAATAATTTATAAAATATATTAAGATAATAAATATAATTTTTAGTTGATTTTTGAATGACAATATTTGTGTATTCTAACCATAAATGTTGTCAAAACAGGTTTCATAATAAAATGAAAGATGGTTTTTTTTTTTTTTTTTTTTTTTTTTTTAGACTCTGATCTTGTACACTAAGAAGGAAATTATTATGCATTTTAGTGTAATAGAAAATTGAGGTCTTGTTTTGTTTTTTCTTCAATGGTTGGGAGAAAGATAATTTCAACCATAAATATCTCAGTTGAAAACACAACAAGGTGCCAACCAATAATTGAGTTACAAGATTTTTAACAAAAAGTTGAGTTGAAATGTATTAAGAAATTGTTATTTTGTATTTTATTTATTTATTTATTCATATATATTTTTAATACTAAGCATATGTTTGTTGGTTTTTTCTATTTGAAGTAGATGTTAGTTTGGAATTAAAAATCACATCCAAGGAATGAGAGAGCTTGCCAGTGTTTGATTTCTAGATACTGCAATGTGCAATACAGTATTGCCTTCCACATCCTTCTGCTCCAGGATTTTCCTCCAATAAGGCCACTTCCATAGGAGCCATTCCACCAAGAATTTAAAAGCCTCCAAATTGTCGTATTTGAGGGCAATATGAAGAGCGGTCTCATTTCGTATGGTCACATCTGTAATAGAACCAGGACAGACTGATAAAAAATTTTCTAATAAAGCCAGGTGATCTTTTGTTGTTGCTGTGTAATGCAAAGGAGTCATACACTCCCTTCCTTTGACACGAACAAGGTTTGCATTGTGTTGTAGAAGCTGACGCACCATCTCTATATGCCCATTTAGTAGAGCAAGGTAAATGGGGGTATACCCACCTAGATTTCGCTTGCTGACAAAAGAGGGCTTTAATATCATCATTTCACAGGAAAATGGAAAATGCCCAGCAGATGCAGATATGTGTAGAGGAGTATCAACAAATGGGAACTCATCGATGTGCTCCAAAAGTTTTACATCCTCCCGAATTATGTTGTAAAAGGAATCAATATCTCCTTGTTGAGCAATCCCATTCAACCTCTGAATTTTCGCATCAATATCTCCATCTTGAGCGGCTTGATTCAACCTCTGAATTTTGTCACCCATTCTTGAGAAGGTTATTTAGGCTTTTCCTTGGTATGAACTTGTAGATGCCTAACTTAAATAAATAGTGCCGCGTACAGCAAAGCCGGTAGTGCTCTTTACTTTTTCTTTATTTAAAAAATTATTATTATTATTTAATATATATATATATTTTTTGTTTTTTGTTTTTGGGAGAGGGAAATTGATAGTACCGCCAAATCCTATTTGTTTGGGACATGAGACGTCAAAGTCAAATAATTAGGCCTTTTAGTACTTTTTTTTGTTTTTGTTTTTGTTTTTGTTTTTTGTTTCTTCAAGATAATCTGATAGATAAAGGCAGGGACATCTGAATTTTGGACTTTTAGTTAAAAATATAAAAAAAATTAGTTGAACTATATTACTCTTAATATAGCGTTCATTATGTTTTAGATTCTTATTCTAGATGTTTTTTTTGAAAAGTTATTCTAGATGTTTTTGGTTGGCTTTGAAATTTTTTTTGATTTAGTCTCTATTTGGTAAAAATTATTTTTACTAATTTATTTTACTATTCAATTTATTTTTGCTATTATTTACTGGTTTCACTGCACTTTTTGATACTATTCATAGGTCTCACTGTACTATTTCAACTAACTTTTACTTGTGCGTTTGGTTCTAAATTAAAAAGTTAACTTATTTTACTATTCAGCTTAGTTTTGTTACTATTCATGGGTCCCATGACACTTTTTGGTACTATTCATGAGTCTCACTGTTTTATTTCTGATAACTTTTACTTTTATCTACAGTACTTTCAACAAAAAGTTTTCAATTTTAACAAAATAAGCAGATCTCAAATAGACCTTTAGATTGTGCTCCACGACAAGCCAACTTTAGAGTAATAGTTCCTTTCCTATTTTGTTAGTCTTGTTTAGAAAATCTAGCTCTATAAGGGATCATCAATTAGTAGTCTTTTAAATAAAAAATTACAAAGTTTTCAAAATTACCAACATTAATTTAAACTTGAACGAAGGAAGAGTATTGAATTTTGAAGGTGATTAGGGTGTGCAGAAATATTTTTAAAGATAAATTAAACTAGTAAATCAAGGTTTAAGTCATAATCAAAGAAGGAACCACTAGCCTTGGTTTTTTATTTGGGGAAGGAAATTTGGTTGTAGAGAGATGCAAGTCAAGGTCGTCTCGAGTCATCTCAAAGCTTACTCATTTCCACGACAAGGATCCCACATAGATATGAGTGTCCGACATGAATTTTGTAAAAAAATTTAAAATCCTCATAGGTCATCATTTTCTTCTTACTTTATAGTTTATTCTTTCTTTACTTTAATTTCTTTCTATCTTTACGGTCAGTACTGCCTGCCTCTACTAGCTTTTCGCTCTATATTTTTCTTTCTATTCACTGCTCACTTCGGTAAAATATATGTATGGATTTTTTTCTTTCAATATTTCGTAACATTTCACTTTGTACCTATAGCCGAGCTTCTGCTAAAGGAAAAAAAATCTTTTACACCCAGTTTCAAAAGAGTCAGGATCCTTCTCCTTTGAAAATAAAAGGTGTAGTTGTCACGCCACCAACCCAACTAATGCATTAGTGACGTGCTTATAAATTTTTTATCTAACAAATGTGTAAGGCCTTTTTAAAGTGTAGTAATAATCTTCAAATAATTATTATATCAAATCAAATCCAATTAACATCAAGAATTCAATTGTTAAAAACCTCCAAGCATTAATGAAAATAGAAGTCCAATCTCAAGAGCATAAGATACTAAATAGCAAGAATATACCAAACACAAATGTTATTTCAAATATTCCTAAACATCTCTCATGTGCACACCCCAGCAGAAACCCAACAATTGCTATTCCTCATAATTTGAATATGAAAGAGGGAGAAAAAGGGGCAGTGAGTGACAACTCAGTAAATAATCAAATCCTAAGTAACTGGATCAAGCATGTTTATGAGTAAAATAAATGCATTTACATAAGATAAGACCTCAATAAGCTCAGAAATTGCTATTCAGTTTAAATGAAAAAATTGACTTATAATTTTTAATGGATTCAAAACATCAATTATATTTGCAATGCGTTCCAAAGACATCAAAACAATAAATTATAAGGAATTCAAAAACTTAATATTCACATATTAATATTCAATAAGATTTTATATTCTTAAGAATCTTTATTTAACTATGGTTATGCTAAATCCAATTACTAGGCCTAGAATCACATGTAAGTCTGTGATATATATGTGCTAAAAGAAACTAGTTATGCTAATGTATAACCCTTATTGAGGGGGTCGAAAGCATGGTCAAATTGCACATATAAATTACCAGTTTCATTTCAGTCCATATCCAAAATCATATTTCACGAACTTAGTTAAGATAAATATATTTCATTCAATTTAATAGATAAAACATTTTATTTTAAGCAAAATATAACTAGACAAGAAAATGTTACCTGCCTCATGAAGAGATTACAAAATTCGCACTTCTCGCTAACCTTCCCATCTAGGATCCACAAATACCACCTAAAACAATGACTCAGTTACATCAATCTATATAGATAGTTTTATTTACTATCACTTGTGATATCCAGCCATTACGAAAGCTCTCTAACTATTTATATTCCAAGTTAAGGAATTTATATATAAATACCAATGCCAAAAGAAAAAAAAGAATACACCTAAGATATCTTATAATCAAGCCAGCCAACCCAAAAACCTCTTTAGTATAGTAGGGGTGTCAATTTGAGTTAGCGTGTTGGGTTCGTGTCCCGTTGAGGTAGGGGTATTTGACTAAATGGCTCAACCCAAACCCGACCCATTAAATAATCATGTTATGACCTTCAATCCTAATTCGACCTGTTAATAAGGCAGGTTGATCTGACTTAACTCACTTGACATGCTTAATAAGCGGGTTGTGTTAGGTTGACGCGAGTGTGACACAACCCATTTCAACCTGTTTAATATTAAATATAACATTCATCTAAACACACACACACACACACACACACACACACACACACACACACAGTAGTGCATACACTTCAAGTTTTCAACCCATTTCAATTTCTAATTATATCCCTTGTAAATTTTTGTAATTACTCATTTTTCTTTTTGAGTTTAAATTATAGGTTTGATATAAAAGTTATTTGATAAATCTAAAATAAAATGAATATTTATTTGTCACATGAGTTAAACGGGTTGTGTTAAATGT
Organism: Lithocarpus polystachyus; assembly: GCA_033629205.1. Lineage (NCBI taxonomy): Eukaryota > Viridiplantae > Streptophyta > Magnoliopsida > Fagales > Fagaceae > Lithocarpus > Lithocarpus polystachyus. The sequence continues at coordinate 11,382,511 of CM066162.1, forward strand.
ATCATTTCAGGTTGATACAAATAAATTAGCTTGTCACATGTCTATTACGGGTCACGTGGATTGACCTGCTTATGATACACCTTTTTTATAGTGTCGCATTCAGGTTGACCTGTTTATAACCCGAATGCGGGTCACGTGAATTGACCCGCTTATGATACACATTTTTTATCATGTCGTATTCGAGTCGACCCTTTTATGACCAGAACCCGTTAAGGCCCAACCCTAACCTACAAAAACTTATGTTAGGTTCATATCGTGTTTGTGGGTTGGGTCGAACATCGAAACTCCTAGAGTATGGCCTTTTTTTTTTTTTTTTTTTGCCTTCTAATCAGATTAATTAATAGATTAGCGGTTGTCATTTTTTTCCGAATATTTAATGTTAACATGAGTAACCATTAGGCAAAAATTTTTGGTCACATATATTGCCTACTCCACACTAAAGTGGATAAGAGAGATGCAAGTCAAGGTCTTGAGTCATCGCAAAGCTTTACCGATTTCCACTACAAGGGCCAGATATAGGTTTCCAAAAAAAAAAAAAAAAAAAATATTAAAACTCTCGTAATAATAATTTATCTTAACTACTTTGTCCTTTCTTATCTTTCTGAATAATAATAAATACAAGCTTTATCATTTCTTTTCTTTTCTTTTCTTTTCTTTATCTTTTAAAGTGTGCACGCCTGACGAGGAAATAAATAAATAAATCCTCTCTCATAAAATTTAAAAAAAAAAAAAAAAAACAAACATACAAACATGAGCACACTTTCTCCACAAAACAGATAACGCAGGGATAGGGTGCACATGTGCCTCCAAAAGAAAGAGAATGTATTAGGTGAGATGGTCGTATAAGCCCATTGTCTCACTGACATGTGCGTGAGTCCCACATGTCAGTGAGACAATAGGTTTATACGTCCGTCTCACCTAGAATATTCTCTAAAAGAAGGGGCCATATTTTTTATACAAGAATCAGATTTTATTTTTATCTTTTTCTTTTTAATTTGTGTGTGTGTGTGTGTGTGTGTGTGTGTTTTTTATGAGAAATAAATTGTGTAATTGAAAAAAAAGGGAATTTGATATGATATACTTGTAAATATATTTAATAAGTTTGAGGGTAATATAATAATAAATAAAATAATTATAGGTTTTATATAAAAGACAAAGTTTAGTTATAAAATTTGTTGTAATCTTAAGCTACAACCTTATTTAGTATCTTTTTATTAAATTCGAATTTTGACAAATCTATAGTTGGATTACATTTTCTTCTTATATTCCCTATGCTTGCAAAATTGATAAAAAAATTAAAAATCAATAGCTATTTCATCAATAAATTATTTAAATTGTAAGTTTTTGTAATTTAAAATTGTGCATAAAATAAAAGCTTATAGATCATATAGTAAATAACATTTGATTGACGCAAAATTTAACATGTATATTAAGAGTGTAAAGAACATGCAATTCAATAGTTAGATTTTCAAAATATGTAATAATGTTTATTTTATTGAGTAAGGCTGTAGCATTATACTATAATCAATTTTGTAGCTAAACTTTGTCCTTATATAATCTTGAAAGTAAATTTATACAAATTATATTTTGTATCCTCTCATTTTTCTTCTCAATCAAATAAATTAGTTTTCTATTCCTTCACTTTTTATCCTCCCAACCAAACATGCTGAGAGAAAATTAAAATTTCTTCCATCTCCCAACTTTTTCACCCCTTAACCAAAAGAAGCCTAAAATGTAATTAAAAGGAAAGGCAAGAATAAAACTTAAAAGGAAAGGCAAGAATAAAACTTTTGAGAGTTTCAAATCAATCCATCCATCCATCTATATATATATATATATATATATATATATATATATATATAAAAGTTGAAGCATGGCATTTGTTACTGCTAAACTTCTGTTGTGCCACCTCATCGCCACATTATTGGCTACATAAATAGGGTGCGTTTGGTACACTGAATGGGAATTACGACAGGAATTGTAATCTTTATTACTAGGAATAAAATGTATTGTAATGTAATAATTAAACCTATTCATTAGTTTGGCTATGAGTTATAACATTAGAATGAAACTCAACATTTATTTTAGGAAATTTTTTATTCATACAATTATATTCCCTTAAAAATTGTTATTTTTAAATTTAAGAGAGATATGTGTTATTTTTTATGATTTTTTATTTTTATAATTATTAGATGTATATGGAAAGTTTGTTTACTTGGAAATATATTAAGTTTTGAAATTATTGTACTTACTAAGGAATAACTAATACAACCTTTTAAAGAGGAATAGTTATTACTCATTTTGAAGAATAGTTATTCATAAGGAATGATTATTCCTTGTAACAAAAATATAACCAAACTAAAGAATAACTAAACCATATGAATAACTATTACATTACAACGCCTATTACAGTCTACTAAACATGCCTTTATTGTTTTTCTTATTTATTTTTTAGTCTTATTTTTTTACAAAAAAATATAAATAGGTTATTGACTTTAGACATTCATCTTGGGTGGTTTTAACATTATATATGATTTTGCCTTTATATATTTATCTACTTTAATTTAGATGTTTATAACTAAATAAAGAAATCAATGAAGTATAAAAAAACCAAAAATAATGTCTACATATATTTTTACTATATATAAATGGAAGTTTTGTAATAAATTTTATATAGTTCTTTATGCACTACATCTTAAGCATCTTTTTTTTTTTTTGGTTGCAATTCTTACTTTGTTCAAATTTTCATCTTCTTCAACCATTGTCTTTTTAGTTCAATCTTTCATCCCTCAAATAATTTTTTTTTCAATTTTCATTTGATTTTCTTTATATTTTAAATTTTTTTCCTTTATATTTTCTTAAATTCTGCAATTTCACTTTGTTCAACCTTTCATCTACTTCCACCCTTCCTCTTCCATCTTAATTTTAATATAAAATTCTTCTTGCTTCATTTCCACCTCTCTCCCATATTCCTTCCAAGTTATCCATGACAAAAAGGTCAATATTATCTCTCTTTCTCTAATTTTGTTTTTGTTTTGGTGGATTTTTTAAAATTGTTTCAACCATTTTTTTCTTTTTCTACTAATGGTTATTTTTTTATTGTTGAGATTTAATTGTCACACCACATTTTTTTTTTTATTTTATCTTTTTGATAAATTTGTATCAACTTTTATGCATATATAGGTAGTTTGGTGTTCCAATTTTCGATCACAAGTTCATTTTCTCCCATTGGTTTGCTTTGATTTGGGATAATAATTAATTGTTTTGCAAGTTAGAATTTAATTTTTTAATAGTTATCAATTTAGATGTTAAACTATGAGACTTTATTAATTTCTTTATTAATTTTTTAATCCTTTGGAGGTGGACAAAGTACTCTTAAAAGTTGTATTAGAAGTACTATACATTGCCATTTATTCAAAGAAAAGCAAAGGTTAATCAAACGAAAATAATCAGATGGGTAACATATTTTAGCTTTTGAAATTGTATTTTAATTATTATTATTTTATAACAATGCATATAAATATATTTATAGAAATTTAATACTTAGATTTTGCTAATAATTTTTTATTTGATAATATGTTTTGGATGGACGAATTTGCAATTTCTGCAAAGAAAATAACATTAATAGATTATCAACAACAAATTTTTTTCTCAATTGATCAAATTAATCATTGTTAAGTTTTATTAATTTTTTTAGTTACGTTTTTCAGTGTTTTGGATTGTTGGGCAAAAAAAAAAAAAAAAAAGGTTTGAGAAAGTTTGTTTAAACTTAAAAGAATAATTTTCAAATTTTATATTCTTTTTAATGATTCGCAAAATGTTATTAGTAACTTTTATTAAAAAATGAATATTTTCATTAACTTGCTTTTTGAATTTTTGAGAAAAATTATATTGTTTTCATTTTGGTACGACAAAATTTATATTTATGATATGTGATTATTCTTATAATAAATAAAAATATGAATTTTTAAATTATCATTATGATTATTTCTATATTACATTTATGATTATGAAATACATTACTCTTTACTAAATTAGGCCAAATTGCAAAAAATAAATATAATAAGACCACTCTAAAAAAATTATCAAGCACAACATGCAGGTTCTCGGCTAGTTTATATATAAATACCAATAGTAAAAGGAAAAAAAAGAATACACCTAAGATATCTTATAATCAAGCTACCCAACCCAAAAACCTCTTGAGTTAGCCTAATTTTTTATTTATTTATTTTTGCCTTCTAATCTTTATATATAATAATAGATCAAACTGAGAGAAAATCCAATGAGATTTCAAATTGGAATTCAATTAAAACCTAATTTTGCGCCACGTGTCTTATTTAATCTAAGTTTTTAAATTTTTGTGCCAAGTGAGTTAATTCAATGTAAAAAGGATTTCAATTAGAGTTTATTTTTGCAACATGTGTCCCACATCTAAACTAAGTTTTTTAATTTTTATACCAAATGAGTTAATTTAGTGTAAAAAACGAGAAGTCCAATATAAGTAAACCATAAAAAACATAATTTTTGAATGATTTTCTATTTATGAGTCTTTTTTTTTTCTAGAACTAAAAACAATGCAAGTTTATAAGTCATCTATATATATATATATATATATATTAATATTAATAAGTAAAACTGAAAGAAAATCCAATTAGATTTTAAATTGGAATTCAATTAAAGTCTAATTTTGCGCCATGTGTCCCATCTAATCAAAATTTTAAATTTTGAACCAAGTTAGTTAGTTCAGTGTAAAAATTAGATTTTAATTAGAGTTTAATTTTATGGCACGTGTTCCATCTAATCAAAGTTTTTTAATTTTTGTGCTAAATGAGTTAATTTAGAGTAGAAAACAACAAATCCAATATATAAATCATAAAAAATATAATCATATATCTAACACGATATATAAAATTAGAGGAAGAAAGAGTTTGAATGATTTTATATTTTAGAGTTTGAATGATTTTTTTATTATTTTGGAATCAAATGTGAGACTATATCATAAATACCTATTCAAGTGAGTTATTGTGTACAAAAACAAAAGAGTCTAGAATTAATGAACATAAAAATATTTTTTTTAAATGAACAATTTATATTTTCTACCTAATAACATTCTTACAAGACTTTTTAAAGAGTTAAAAATATATATATACATATAAGAATGACTATCAATAATATTTAAATTATATATGTAAAATTATTATACTATGCATCTTAATGTGTATCTTTTAAGTATATTGAATGCAAAAACAGAAAAGTCTAGATATAATTAGATTCTAAATTATATATATGTAATTATGATTGTTTTTAAATGTATCCGTGCATATACATGAAATTACAAGCTAGTTAGATTTAATAGATTAGCAGTTGTCAATTTTCCCAAATATTTAATGTAAACATGGGTTGGCTAACCATTAGGCGAAGTTTATTGGTCACATATATTGCCTACTGCAAACTAAAGTGGATGCAAGTCAAGGTCTTGAGTCATCGTAAACCTTTACTAATTTCCACAACGAGGGCCAGATAAAGGTTTCAATAAAAAAAAAAAAAAAAAATTAAAATCCTCGTTATTATATTTTCTTAACTTTGTCCATTCTTATCTTTCAGAATAATAATAAATACAAAGTTTATCATTTTTTTTCTTTTCTTTATCTTTTTAGCGTGCACGCCTGACGTGGAAATAAATAAATAAATCCTGTGTCTCATTTAAAAAAAAAACAAAAGTGAGCACGCTGTCGCCACTAAACAGATAACATAGGGATAGGGTGCACATGTGCCCCCAAAAAGAAAGGGCCATATTGTTTTCTACAAGCATTCGATGTTATTTTTGACTTTTTTTTAAAAAAAATTTGTGTGTGTGTGTTTTTTTATGAGAGATAAATTGTGTAATTGAAAAAAAGGGGAATTTGATATGACATACTTGTAAATGTACTTAATAAGTTTGAGGGTAATATAATAATAAATAAAACAATTATAAGGTTTTATATAAATAGGAGGATGAAAGTAAATTCATACAAATTAGATTTTTTATCCTCTCATTTTTTTCCTCAACCAAACAAATTAATTTTCCATTCCTTCACTTTTCATCCTCTCAACCAAACATACTGAGAAAAAACTAAAATTTCTTCTATCCCTCCACTTTTTCACTCCCAATCAAAAGAAACCTAAAATGTAAATAAAAGGAAAGACAAGAATAAAACTTGAGGGTTTCAAATCAATCCAACATCAAGAATAAAACATCCATGAATTCCTAAAAATCTCTAAGAATTTTTCAAGTGTTTGCCCACATTTTTAGCAAAATAAAAATAGGCAACAAATCGCAATAAACTTCTTCTTCATTTTATTTGATCTATTTATTTATTTGAAAATACATAATTGGTCACCAAAGTTTACATATTAACTGCTTTTAGTTTTTTAAGTTTTAAAAATGAGTATTATTGATCCTTTCATCTAATTCTATTAATTTTCTTGTGTATATGGGAACAATGATATGATAGTAATGTTTTATGAGAAATGTTAATGAATGTCCTAAAGATATTAGTTTATGATTTTTAGAAACATATATTTTATGGAAAAATACTAAAGTAATTAATTTTTCTGATAGTTTTTTATATTTTTCATGATAGTGGTGTTAATAACTTTCCTAATATGGTTTATTAACAATTGTTCTAAGGGCACACCTGTTAACGTGACCTATATTTTATTTTAAAAAACTACCCTACCCATTTTATCCATTTTGTATGTGCCTAACAGAACACTGATGTAATAATAATTTTTTATTTAAAAAAACTAAAGAATGATGTTATAGTAATTTTTTTATTTTAACAAAACTACTCAACCCATTTTATACAACCCAAACCCATATTTGACCCCAATTTTACATTAAGAAAAGTTAACAAGTGTCCTAAATGCATTGGTTTAAAATATATTTTAAAATTTTTTTTTATGAAATGAAAATAGCAATTAATTTTTTGATAATTTTTTTTATATTTTTCATAAAAATAGTATAATTTTTTTTTGAAAATAATTTATTGACAATTTTTATAAGAGCATCAGTTAACATGAAACTTACGCATTTAACCCATTTTAAGGTTTGGAATCATGGATTCTACTAGACTAGACTGCTCTGGAGTCATGTCAGTATCCCCAGAAACAATGAGATTGGTCCCTCAAGGTGAAGAGGGACCCGTCAGTTACAATCTCTGATGCACGGACGCGGCGTCGGAGGCCCCGCACCCGCGTCGGACGCGGCGACGCGTGGGGGACGCTGCTGCCCGCGCGTCGGGCCGTGTCTGCCACGTGTTTTTTTTTCGCGCCGACGCGGTTGAGTGTTAGGAATCTGGTGGTTCCTAATGGGGATTAATGGGAATTATAGGGGAATTGATGAGAATTGTAGGGAAATTGACTTAATTCGAGGTAGTCACCCTCCATAGAGAAAGAAAGAGATTAAAAGAGAGAGAGATGCACTAATGCACAAACAAATTGGTTAATTCTTCAATTGATATCTCATATTGGATTACAATAATGTATTTATAGGAGACTAGCTCTAATCTCATTGGCCCACATGGCCTTATCCTATTGGTTCTATTATTTTCCATGTGCATTAGTAATTCCAACATGTGCTAAATGTGATTAACATGCTTGGAATTGTACCTAACTAACTAACTAACTACCTTACTAACTAATTCTCAATACAACAATTATTATCCATATGCTTATAGCATTCCTAACATTTCTCTCCTCTTGAAAACACCTTGCCCACAAGGTGTTGTTATAATCTTCATAAGGGGTGATCGGCCACTACACCAATACCTCAAGGCATCTTGACCGTTGAACACGCCAACAACTCCAAAGCAATTAACCACATCCCAAAATTTAAGTAAACAGGTTTCAGTTCCAATTAGACCAGCAAATCGAATTAGACCAGCAAATGAACACTCCCAGCAGAACCTTGACCTTTGATTTGTTGGATAATTGAAGCCATGCACAACAATCCCAACAAGAAAGTTTACTAGTACACCATCACATATGAGAGTGTGTTCCTCTAGACCAATAAGACCGAATTCTATCATTCTTTGTTGTCCGTAGTATACATCGTCTTCTTTTTTTGCGTAGACCATAGCCAAAGCACCAAGGAACTTGAAACATTTTATACCTTTCCACGTAGCCAATATTTCCTTTTCCTTTGAAACAAATTTACCACTCCATTTTGTAATTACAAAAGCGAACTTCTCAGAAACTTTATACCCATACATCATTCTCAATGCCAAGGGGTGTTCAAATGAATGGTTGGTGAATGGGAAGTACATATCAATCCAAAATATTTCCGTAGTACCAACTATATCGCAAGGTTCAGAATTTCTCACCTCTGGACAAATCTCCTTCCCATGCAATGGACCACAAGCACCCGATGTGATTTTGATCTCTAAGTGATCCGCATTGACGAAGAATGTTGGAGTTATACCAAAATGATAACCCATGAAGGAACTATTATTCAATTTTCGTTGTTCACTAAATGCAGTCGGTTTACTATTCTCAAGAACCACTGTTTGTTCTTTGAGCTTCTCAAGACTTTTGCTTAATGAACAACAAAGATTATCACATGGATCTTCAAAATCATGGGCAAGTTTAGTTGATTCACAAAACTTACCAAAACTCACTAATTCCTTTAAATCAAGAAACTCTTCAAGATCAGCCACATCTTCACCATCATTTGCATCTTCACTGTCAAGGGTAGTTTTTGTTGATTCAACAACCTGAAACTTGTCACTTGTTCCTTCAAGAAGCTGTAACTCCTTTTCCGTCATATTCTCGAGATCCTCCTGCACTCTTGAAAGTTCTTCCTTCATGGCCATTTTAGATTCAGCCAATGCCTTCATCTTCTTTGAAATATCATTGACTTCTTCTAAGGCTTTGTTCAACATTCGCTGGACTTCTTTCAAAAGTTTTCTTTCATCACAATTGCTCGTCTCCGGATCAACGGCTCTGATACCACTTGTTAGGAATCTGGTGGTTCCTAATGGGGATTGATGGGAATTATAGGGGAATTGATGAGAATTGTAGGGAAATTGACTTAATTCGAGGTAGTCACCCTCCATAGAGAAAGAAAGAGATTAAAAGAGAGAGAGATGCACTAATGCACAAACAAATTGGTTAATTCTTCAATTGATATCTCATATTGGATTACAATAATGTATTTATAGGAGACTAGCTCTAATCTCATTGGCCCACATGGCCTTATCCTATTGGTTCTATTATTTTCCATGTGCATTAGTAATTCCAACATGTGCTAAATGTGATTAACATGCTTGGAATTGTACCTAACTAACTAACTAACTAACTAACTACCTTACTAACTAATTCTCAATACAACAATTATTATCCATATGCTTATAGCATTCTTAACATTGAGACTCGGGCCGATTCGCTCGGACTCGGGCTGAATCGCGCCGACTCGGGCCGTTTCGGCCGATATCGGCGAACCGCCGAAACGGCTGATTCCGGCCGAAACGCCAAATTCCGGCCGAAACAGCCGATTCAGGCCGAAATTCAGCCCTCTCACTCAAGCATTCTCTCTCACACCCTACACTCCCCTCTCAATTCATACATATATTTATATTTTTAATATATTATCTAGTATTGCTCTTAAATTTGGTATATGTTTATATAATGTGAAAAAATATGCTTAGTAATATATTAAAAATATAAATAAAAATATTTTTAATAATTTTTTAATCGCCGAGTCCCGCCGCACCCGCATCCAACTTTTTCAAAAATTGCCGAGTCTCGCACCTGCACCTGCACCCGCACCCGCACCCGAGTTCCGAAACGCACCCGTGCTTCACAGGTTACAATGTAGCACAAACTCTAAACCACATGAAGTCTAATTTGGTCAAAATTTTCTTAAGCACTGCAAATCTGACGCACTGTTAGATCTTTTGCAAGAACTAAGAAGTAAAAGTGTTCAACCTCATTGCTCAATTGAATATGGTGTTTAACGAGTCTCAAGTTCCAGTTTGGTCCACAAATTTGAGCTCTACCAGCTCTGAGAGCTCTGGTCCTTTTGAAGCTGTGCTTGTAGATGAAGGAAGTCTTGTTCTTAGAGTCTCGGCCGCTCTGATTCATCAAAACTTCTGTGAAATAAGTCTGTACAGTATTATTGGACAAGTGGAACTCGGAGTAGACAAATTTTCAGTTTGGTTCCTTAAGTCAGAGCCAATTATATCCCCAACTTCAGTTATGATACAAACGAGAACAAGAACTACGTAGTACAACAACCTCACTGCATGCTCATCTGGATTTGTGGAGACAAATACAATGGCTAAGGTTCAAAATGGGGCAAATCAAATGTGGAATTGGGGTTCAAATATGGGTTTGGGTTGGGTAGATTTTTCAATAAAGACATGGCTATAACGTATACTAGTGTTCCGCGTACAACAAAGCTGATAGTGCTCGTTACTTTTTCTCTATTTAAAAAATTATTATTATTTTTTAATATTTTTTTTTTGTTTTTAGTTTTTGGGAGAAGGAAATTGATAGTACCGCATAATCCTATTTGATTGGGACAATGGGACGTCTTCAGAAAGTAACATTACTAGAACTTTTGGTACTTTTTTTTCATTTTTTTTTCTTCATAGTAATTTGATAGATTAAGGTAAAGGACATCTGAATTTTGGACTTTTTAGTTAAAATATCAAAAATATTAATTGAACTACAATATTCTTGACTTATAGTTCATTATATATTAAATTCTTATTCTAGATGGTTTTGGCTGGCTTTAAATTTTTTTTTTTCTTTTTGATTTAGATTGTGCTTCACGAATCATGACAAGCCAACTTTAGGGTAACAATTCCTTTGTTTTATTTTGTTGGTCCCGTTTAGAAAATCTAGCTTTATAAGGGAGCATCAATTAATACAGTCTTTTAAATAAAAAATTACATAGTTTAACTTCAAAATTATCAACATTAATTTAAACTTGAATGAATGAAGGGTATTGATATATATATATATATATATATATTTATATTTATATATATATTTATATTTTTTTTTTTTGAGAAATAAAAGGTATTGAATTTTAAGGGTAATCAGGGTATGCAAAAATATTTTTAATGATGCATTAAACTATTAAGTCAAGGTTTAAGTCACGATCAAAGAAGGAACCACTAGCCTTGATTTTTTATTTGGGGAAGGAAATTTGGTTTTAGAGAGAAGCAAGTCAAGGTTGTCAAGTCTTCACTAAGCTTACTCCTTTCCACAACGACGATCCCAATAGATATGAGGGTCCAACAAAGATTTCGTAAAAATATTTAAAATCCTCATAGGTCATCATTTTCTTATAACTATATTCTTTATTTTCTTTAATTCATTCTATCTTTACAGTCGGCACCACTTGCCTGTACTAGCTTCTGAGTCTACAATCTATTTCTATTCATTGCTCACTTTTGTAAAATATATGTATGGATTTTTTAGTTTCAATATTTTCCAAACATTTCACTCGGTACCTAGCTTCGGCTAAACGAAAACAAAAAAGTGTACGGATTTTTTAGTTTCAATATTTTCCAAACATTTCACTTGGTACCTAGCTTCGGCTAAAGGAAAACCCAAAAAAAAAAAAAAAAAAAAAAAAAAAAAAACTTTTACACCCAGTTTCAAAAGAATCGTGATCCTTTTCATATTCAATCAGATTTTGTATTCTTACCAATTTTTATATAACTATGGTTACGATAAGTCCCAATCACTAGGCACAGAATCATAGATCATCTAGGCCTGTGATATGCATAAAAAAAAACTAATTTATGTGCCAATGTATAACCCTCATCGACTAAGTACAAAGCATAGTAAAATTGTACATAAATTACCATTTTCATTTCATTCCATATCCAAAATCATATTTTATAAACTTTGTTTAGACAATTTTATTTCACTCAAATTCTAGGTTGCCTTCACAAAATTGACACTTGCTTGATCCAATTTTGAAGGGAATATAACTTTCTAAATAACCAATTAAAAAAAATAAAATTAAAAAACTTCAACGAGGGAGAAAATCTAGTTATTTTCTCTAAATCAATGTAGCTCAAACAATTAAATAAGATTTGTAAGGAAAGACCAAGGAAAATTTAATGGATAAAACATGTTATTTTAAGCAAAATATAACAAGACAAGAAAATGTTACCTACATCAAGCAGAAGAGATTACAAAATTCGCACTTCTCATCCCTAACCTTCTCGTCTAAGATCCACAAACAAATACCACCTAAAACAATGACCCAGTTACATCAATCTATGATCTATCTAGATAATTTTATTTACTATGACTTGTTTGGTTAACTAATATCTTATGATATCCGCCTACTACGAAAGCTCTCTTACTCTTTAAATTCCAAGTTAAGGAATTTCTATATACCTACCAATACCAAAAGAAAAAAAAAGAATACATCTAAGATATGTTATAATCAAGTTTGCCCAATCCAAAACCTCTTGAGTACAGCCTACAATTTTTTTTTTTTTCTTTTGCCTTCTAATCAGATTTAATAGATTAACGTTGTCAATTTTCCCAAATATTTAATGTGAACAAAAGTAACCATTAGGCAAAGTTATTGGTCACATATATTACCTACTCCACTCTAAAGTAGCTAGCCATATATATATGCATGACAAGTCTATTGAAAGATCCCAAAATCTATTCAAAGATCGACAACCCCAAACAGTAGGATTGTAGGAATGCAACCCACTTGAGACAAGAGGATTAGAGAGATGCAAGTCAAGGTCGTCGAGTCATGACAAAGCTTTACTTATTTCCACAATGAGGGTCCAACATAGACTTCATAAAAAATAAAATAAAATCCTCATAGGTCATAATTTGTTCTAACTTTGTGCTTTCTTGTTTTTCTAAAAGATAATAATAAAAAACTTTATCATTTCTTTTCTTTTCTCTCTTTAGCATTGCCTGTTTTCACTAACTTCTCACTTTACAATTTTTTTCTCTGGGTGCATGGAAAATGGGGACAAAAGTTAGGAGATTATAATTTTTTTATTTGTTTGTTTGTTTGATTGTGAGGAGAAAATGGAGTGGATTTTAGTGGGGCTGGGGTGTTATTTTTCCTAAGCCTACCAAAAATCAACCCCCCTAATTTGGGGGGAAAACATAGGAGAAAACACGGGCATAAACATAATTACATATCTTCTCTCTTCTACTCTTCTCTATAACGTCTCAAATTTATTATCCTACCTTCACAGCAAACTAACCCCAAAGAGTAAACCCATAATTTCATCACCAGAATTAATATTAGAGTAAAAACCAAAGAAAACCTAGATTTGAATTGAATTTCGCCCAGAGAGAAAGAGAAAGAAAGCATACGAAGTGTTGCTGCAAGATCAGGAGGAGACTGAAATAAAGCCTCAAAGCTCTGTATCAACTGGACCATGAAGGCACAATTTTGTAACTATAATACTTGTGCCAATCAACAGATAACAAAGGGATAGGGCCATTATTGTAGAAATCATTATTATTATTTTTTATGGAACTGCCATATAAAAAAATGGACACCAATGAATTTTATTTATGAGGTTTTTTATAATTTAATTTAATATACAGGTTTTCTCAAAACAAATTTAATATACAGGTCACTTTGATTTTTTATTAGCTCATTAGTTAATAGAGTTAATTTTAATTTTAATTTTATTAATAACATAAAAGTAAAAGTAATAATAATAAATAATAGAATTATATTTTAGAAGTGTTAAAAAGTAATACCAAAATGACCTCTTCTAATTATCTATATAGATTCATGCACTGTACTTTAATTATGCCCAATGAAACATAACTAAGTTTATAATTGCAATTTCTTATTGGAAGAAAAAAAATTTTGACACACATTTCAGCCGCATACAATGCTCGAGCTCGGCCTCCTTTTTTTTTTTTTTTCCATCAATTTTTCACCCATTAACAAGTCAGCTAACCGCTTGGTACTGAACCTTGCCCTATTTTAGAGACAGTCTTATGGTATGCCACACTAGCAATAGTCTGAGGTGTGACAACAATAATATCAATGAGTTTGAGATTTATATTTTTAATAAATTCAAATTTAGATTGGTATTCTTTGCCCAAACTTTGTATTTTCTCATTTGTAATTAAGCGTACCAAAATGGACCAAAGTGGTCCAAAATAGACCGAGAGGATCGAAGTGGACCGAAATGGATGAAATTGAATCGAATAGACTGGAGTGGACCCAAATGAACCAAATAGACCAAATAGGACCAAATATAGACCAATTGGACCGAAGTGGATCTAATATGATCTTTAAAAAGGGGAAAAAACCAAGGGGTTATTGAAGCTATTTCTATGCAACAATATATATGCTAGCATATAACCTTTGCAATGCAGACCTGACAAAAATTCTCTAAATAGTAGGATAATGATTTTTTTTTTCTTCTTTAGGACTCTTTTAGTAGTAGGACAATAAGGATAAAATCTTAATATCAAGATAATGCAAAAACCGTTTATGAGAAAATGATAAAACAATTAATTTTTTTGATGGCTTTTATATTTCTCGTGAAATAAGTGTCAAAACGTTCCTAAAATAGTTTATTAATAATTATCTTAAGAGTACCCGTTAACATAGCCCTATAAAATAAAAAATGGATTCAACATCTAATAGTTAAAAAAAGTCTATGGCTGCATCAACAAAATTTATTTAAGGGTTCTTTTTTTTCCTCTCACCTTATTTATTTTATTCATGAAGTCAAAATTAGAACATTTTTCCTGGATCATTAAGGTTTTTCTCTTTTTATTTTATTTTTAAAAAAACACAACCATGCACATAGATTTTAAATAACCACATATTAAAAAATCTATATTATACCAACACACAAATATTAAAAAAAAAATTCAATTAGCTTTCCGAATCACTAAATCTTTCATTCTTAAAGTCTACGAAGACACTTTCACGTTAACCTAAAGAAACTTAATATTTTAACTAGAATTCTCCGCGATAGACAACAAAAGTTGATATCCAGGATAGTTGCTAATGAAGAATATCTCATCCAATTGCCTGAACTTCCTTGGATCATCTCTCTTTTGCATTGATTTCAAATGAATATTGCTGCCAATAAGGTTAAAAGAAAAACAAACTAATTAAAACAAAAAGAGTTGGCATTCAATAGCCGATACAAAACCTAGAGGATAATACACTGTAAGAAATAAGAACTAGGAAAAGATAAACACATATAGATCTCATAGCTAGGAGCAACTCTAAAGACAGGATCTTTCACTAGGAAATGGTATTTAAAGCAGTGAGGTATCAAAAACTAAATTGTTACTCCAGTTTTCAGATGCAAATGGTATATCATGATTGAAAGTAAATAGATATTTTTGAACAATTAAAATGTTAGAAATCAGAACAGGAATTTTATTTCTGATCTAAACCACCATAAATTTTAATTGTACCTTCATTCTAGCTTCCTCAAAAATGGGTAGAAAAATAAAATCAGGATCAACTGGAGTTGCAGTATATTGGCGGCCATCTATACCAGGCCAAAAAAAAGAAGAAGTTATATATAGTTTGAATTACTTGAAAGACAAACAAATAGAATCCAAATCAATTACAGTCATAAAATGTTTCAAGATGATTAGAGACTAGAATCCAAAACAAAACAAAACTCATAATGCAGATCAACAATACCTAATACAGACAAAGACTAGAATATGTTAAAAAAAATTAGTTAACTAAAAAACTGATAATAAGAGCTGGGAGAGAGAGAGAAGAGTTAATGAATCTTGTTGCACATACCTGATTTTGGATTGCGAAGTGATAGTATATGTCCAATACCTTTTCCTGCTTCCCTGGGCCAAGTCTTTCCTAGTTGCAAATCATGCTTATTGCAACACTTTCTCTTCTCCTTCAGTTTTAAGTCTTCAGCATAGGCTTCTGCTTGAGATTCATCTTCCAGACCAATGGACAAAAAACACACTTCCAAACCAAGGCCCAAATTAGCAATTAGTGTCAAAGCCTTAAGTACACGAAATTTGACAATACCAGCAAATATTCTTTGATGTCAATGCCTAAAGTACTCGAAATTTGACATAACCAGCAATTATTCTTTGATGTCAATGGTTACTAACATACATATTCTTTCAAAAAAAATTAATAATGCATTTATAAACAAATTAGTTTGTACTTATGAATACTCTTTCAAATTGCAGAACAACATCATATGAGAAGAGGAGAACAAAAGACTTATTTTTTCACATCAAAGAGTTGATGAAATATAGAAATAAAACAGGAAAACCTCCAATATTGGTATGAAGGTAACACAAGATTTATGAGTTCGCTATTCAATCTAAGCTCGTTTATTCCTTGTTGCAAAAAGGAATGTTCTGTTCTGCGTTGAGTTGGGGTCTGCCAGTCAACTACCTTCTCATCTAAGGTGGTAACAATGGATTCGGGCTCATAAGATATTAATAAGTTTTAAGTGGGTAATCTACCTACCAAAATCCTTCTTTTGCAGTCTTGGACTGATTGATGAAGAAGTGAAGATATTGAGAACAACATAGGCACAGTTTTAGTATTGATCAAAAATCCAACCAGAACTAATTGGAATAAGGATTCATATATCGTACCCAATCAATTTGGATTAAGACTTGGATAAGTTGAGTTGAGTTAAAGTTAGAGATTCATATGAGAAAGCTAATAGTGATATGCATGCAAAGCAATGTTGGGAATCTGAACAATTAAATCAAGTGAAACTAATTGTCACATTGAAAGAGTTTTAGAATTATAATTCTAAGAAGATGGGGCCAACATTTTATGCAACCTTAAAATCTGCTCCTCTTGATTGATATCCTTAAACTCTTCCTAGAATTCCTCTAAACTTCAAAACTGCATTAGATTAGAAATCATACATTCAGAGAATGTTCATAATCAATCACTGTAAAATACTCTTAAGGAATCAAATGACTAAGAAACATGCAACAAGTTATTGAAGTAAAAAATAAGCTTATGAATGCAAATATAAAAGCTACTAATCAAAAACCAACTCATAATTATATTAAATGCCCAATAAATGACACCACACAAATTTTTTATGTTCAAGCATTCAAGCTAAGTAAAAACACATACAACATTGACTTAAACTTATTTTTATGTTTCAAAGTCCTCAACACTGAAGACATTCTAGGGACTTGTCACCTGTGTATATCAGTATATGCTCCATCAATCGCTGAATGTAGCAGTTAAAAAAGAAATTGTTTTTCTTTTTCCATTACCAGGTCTGTAAATGTACTAGTACTAATCTGATACAAGGTTATTTATGCCCAAGTTAGTTTACTGGCTTAATCTATTTGTATAAATCAATAGCATCTGTGTACGATTTACCTATATATGTAATGAAGGTGAGTCCGACTTGTTTCCATAGCAATGAGCTTGGGAGATTGAAAGTAAGAGAACGTGAGAGAAGCAAGAGTTTTATGCATATATATTAAACAGGGAATGAATCCAGTTGACAAGATTTAAGTTAATTTAGCAGCAAGCTTTGTGCTGGGCAGATCCCGAATTGGGGCCGAGAATTCTTATCCTGCACATATCAGAGAGTAGCCTAACTTTCCTGTTCATTTAAAGCAAGCCAATCATCCAAGAGGACAAACAACCATGCCTTGAGTCCATCTTCCAATGATTTAAGCATGAAGGCTATTTCTTTAACTTCCAATTAATCAACGTTCGAATTTGGAATAATTTCAAACCAAAAACGAACTCAAGATCATGACTAGAGTCTAGAGGGAAAAGTAAAAAAGAAATATAAAGGAACTCTATTTCTATTCAATGGAATTAAAACTGCTTCCATGTTTAAGAAATTTTGAGAAGTTGTTATACATAGTTTAATCCACCAAATACAAATAATAGGAAATATGAAAAGGAAAAAAAAAAAAAAAAAGACTGTAGCCTTAGGGGAAAAAACAAGTCTAATAGTGAATGTAATTCTCACAATGGTAGTTTACTGGAAGTTAACGAAAAGGTCATATGGGGTTTTTTTTCATCAAAAATCACAAAAACAATTCAAGCTAAGCTTAAGTTATATGGGGTTATTTTTTCTCAAAAACCTTGGTACAATATGGATACAAGTATGTACACAAATATATGTACTGTAAACCTCATGAAATATGTGTAATATGTATGTATACAAAACTGATCAATTCCAACTCCATATCAAATTTGAGGTGAGGATCTAAATAGAATTTCTAAGTACAATTTTGACTCAACTGAAACTTAAATTTCAACTCGACTAATTGAATTGCATTTTCACAAAACCAGTAATATATTAGTCATTGCACAGAGATACAAACATATATTCCTATTCACTCCAATTCCAAGAACCACCAATTGCAGGTGAAATTAACCAAAAGGCTTATTGTAATATACTTATTATCAAATTAGCTAAACATAAACTTAGAATTTTCAAAATCATCAACAAACTCTCTGATCAAAACCACAAAATCCACAAAATCAGCATCAATACTAACTCATAATAAATTGAGAGGCATCAATTTTAAAGAATTCAAAACCTTCGATACCACAATACACAAAACAAAAACCAAAACACAGCATTCTCCTTTTCTTTTTCTCGGGAAACAAACAGAGTTAGAGAGAGAGGACCTGTAAACAAACAGACACAGTTAGGATATGTTTGTTTTCTGAGAAATGTGAAAGGATCTTCACAGCGGACGAGAGCATCTACTGTGGCGGCGTTTTGGCTCTTCGTCGGAGATGAAACTACAGATGTGCAAAGAAAACCGGCAAGAAAGTGCGGGAAAAGTTGGAACAAGGAGGGTTACATTAATTTATTTATTTTGGAGGGTTATTAGTGACCTTGAAATAAGTCTACCTAAATTTAAGCTCAGCCCAATTTATCAGTGTTTGTTTCAACACTTATTACTGAGCCCTTGAAAAGAGAGGGTCGAAAAGACATTTACTTTTTTTTTGATAAGCGAAAAGACATTTAGGTGTGCGACAATGTGAGGAATTTGATTGCAAACTCAAAAAAATAGAGAAGGCGATGGCAATCAGACTTTATTGCAATAATATTATACATACAAACATTATATTCATAGATGACGTAGAGTAGTTCTAACCATGCCTATATAAGCTAAATTTTATTCTCTAAAATTCTTAGTAAACAAAAATACAATATTTGACTCACACAATCTAGATGCTTACAGCTCTAAGCTCGGCTCTTTCTTCTTTTTTAATCCTCTTCCATAGAAACTATCACAATTTTGTCCGAATAAAATTTGTTTGTAATTCTAATTCATCTTCTCTCGTTTGTTCTCTCTTCTCACTCTAAACATTTAAGAAGTTAGTAGTGCAAAAAGAGAAGAAGTTAGTAATAAATATTGCGTGATATGTATCAAAATAAATAAATATTGCGTAATATTCTCTCTCTAAATGTTTAAAGAGATCTATCAAATAAATAAATAAACATTTAAAGTGGTTGTAGTAAATTAGGTGAGAGAAAAAAAAAATGCCCTTAAAAAAATTCTCCTATGCAGTAGTTGACTAATTTTAAGTATTAAATCTCATAAAAATTAATGGTCTATAAAAAGTGTAATTTTGTGGACTTACACTTGAACCTATCCTTGCATGCTCGTCATTTTGCATGGCGTGCATGCAAGGATATCCTCCCCACTAAAGTAAGCCTTAGGCGACGGAATGTGGTGCAAGACCAGATTTGTGTTGTATGCCGAATGGATGCCGAGACGACCAGTCACTTGTTTTTTATGTGCCCACAAGCTAGAGAGTTCTGGTCATGGTCGAAGCTAGCTATGTTGCCGTGTCGAAATGAAGTGCAATTGTTCATTGAGGTGCTTTGGGATTTGCTGGTAGGGGACCGAGTCGACGAAGAAATGGTGGCTAAGGTGGTCTGTATCACTTGGGCCATGTGGAATAATCGAAATGTGATACATTCAGGTGGGAAGGAAAGAATGGGTAGGTTGGTGGTCTACTGGGCTTTAAACTACTTGGAGGAGTACCAAGTTACCATGGATTGCATGGTCGCCAAAGAAACGTTGGCTGAAGCTCGGGCTGTGTGGGTCCCTCCACATGGGAATGTCTTCAAAGTCAATGTTGATGGCGTTGTTTTTGCGAAACACAAAGCAGTGGGCATTGGCGTAATTGTCAGAGACGATAAGGGCAGATTAGAGGCTACAATGAGCAAGAGGATTGATGCACCGTTAGGTGCTGTGGAGGCAGAGGCAATGGCATATGAAACAGGTTTGATTTTTGCAAAGGACATAGGCATCCAAGATTTTGTCATTGAAGGAGACTCGCATATTGTCCACCGAGCTTTGAGTGATGAATCAAAACCCATTGCCTTTGTGTCTGCCATAGTTCAAGGTATGAAGGAGTTGTGTGGGGAGTTCCGTAAGGTAGAATTTTCTCACGTAAGGAGACAGGGTAATAAAGCCGCCCACTTACTAGCTAAACACGCATTTGGCGTTTCTAATTTCACTGCTTGGATTGAGAAGATACCTTGCTATCTTGAGCAAGCTCTTATCCATGATGTAACAATTTACTCTAATCTTTAATAAAAGTGCTTCAGTCTTTCTAATAATAATAATAATAAAATTTAATTCTAGAGCTTTTTTTTTTCCTCTCTCTCTCTCTCTCTCTCTCTCTCTCTCTCTCTCTCTCTCTCTCTCTCTCTCTCTCTCTCTCTCTCTCTCTCTCTCTCTTATTTATAACAACTATCTAAGGCTTGGTTTGAGGGATTTAGCTTAGATGATTGCATTCGGTGCATTGGACCTGGTCAAATGGTGACACATGTCTAAAAGTAGAAACATGTCATCATCTCAATGGGTCCAATACTACTGGACACTGGACCTAAGCCTTACCCTAATTTAGGAGTTTATAAGGGAATGAAATAGAATGGAATGGAATGTATTTAAGTAAGGAAAAAAAATGGAAAAAAATTGAAATGAAATGAAATTAAATAACTTTGATTGAATGTTTTAAAATAAAGGAATGGAAATTAATGAAAATAAATGGAATGTAAGTAATCTTGTTTGGGAGTAACATAGAGGGAATGAAATGAAATCATTTTATGACAATATTACTATTAAACTGCTATTTTAAAATAAAGGGTTAAATATATAGGGGTGTTTTGGAAGTTTTAGTAAAAAATTCATTAAATCTAATTTCATTCCCTCTCATTCCTCTCAATTTCGAGAAAAATGAAAATTTGAGGTTTTAATGTGGCGTTTGGTACGGGGGAATCCACATTACTCCTGGCATCCAGATTCTTAGGAATGTGATTCTTAGGAATCACATTCTTAGGAATGTAGCTATTCCTATGTTTGGTTTCATTGGGAGATTCCCGAAAATGTGAGATGATAATGTTTGGTGTATTCCCAGGAATCTTAAATGAATTATTTATTTTTCCAATTCTATCCTTAGATTTGAATGTGAACTACTATGTCCTTAAAAAAAAAAATCTTCCTCTAAATAAATAATGAAAAAAAAATATAAACTATTAATTAGCCTTTTAAAAATATATCTCCCTCTAAATAAATAATGAAAAACAAAATATAAACTATTAATTAGCAACACATTCATTAAAACTCTAGTCTAATATTTCTAAATAAAACTTTGTTAAAAATTAAATTGACAGAATTGTCTATCTTGTTTATGTTGTTTTGGCGGGAAAAGATAAAGATAAGAGAAAATATATTGATAACTTGTTTTATAGATAACTTGTTTTATATTTTATCTTAATTGCTTAAATGATAAAAAAAAGGGTTAAAATTGTTAATTTATAATTAATACAATTTCCTTTAACCTTGAGAATCTGGATACTCACCTATTTTAAAGGGAATCTACATTCCTACTGAAAGGGGTTTAAGGGGGGAATCCAGATTCCCCCGGCATCTGATTCCCTGGCGTAATTTACAACCAAACATAGGAATCTTTAAACATTCCTGGGAATCCTAAAATATTCCCCCGTACCAAACGCCACATAAGGGAACAGAGTGGAATGAGTGTTCTCTGCTATCCATTCTATTCTCTTCTACTTAAACTCACAAACAAATAAATGAAATTTCCATTCCCTCCATTAAAAATCCTAAACAAGAGAATGGAAGAATATTTTAAAATTGTTCTTTTAATTCATTTCCATTCCATTCTATTCGATTCCCTTCTTCCAAACAAGGGCTTAAAGAGACTAAGCTTAAACAATAATTGAGCTATAGAAATAATTATATTACCATTCTATTCTATTTAGAATGACCGAAAAAATCTCATACATACTGGTATGCAAATCAGAATGGTAACACCCCATGTTTCACCTTGGGAATAATTTCAGGTCATTTCGGTGTGTTTTAGGCTTTTCAAATTCAAGGATGAAGCTAGAAGTTTGATTGAGGGGGGCTAAAGTATATAAAAAAAAAATCCAAATAAGAATCTGTGGAGGAATGAATCTCTCCCTTAAAAGATATTGTTCGCTTTGGGAATGAGTCAAGGAGGCCGATGCCACCCGCAAGGATTTTCTCAATCCCACACCGAGGAGAGACACCTCCCACTCATGCCTTATAAGCCTTTGGCCTAAGGATGAGTGTACCATTACTACATATGGCTTTTAAGGCATAAGTGGGAGGCGTCTCTCCCCGGTATGGGATTAAGCAAATCCGTGCAGGTAGCATCAGCTTCCTCAGCCCATTCTTAAAGCGAACAATACATTCTAAGAGAGAGATTCGTTCCTCCACATTAAAAGGCGCCTTTTGGGGTTTAAGGGGAAACCCCCACCTTCCCTGGGACTGGATCGTTGAGGCTGATGCCACCCGAGTGCACTACTAACAGCATGCGCAGCAGTTTTTGAGATTTGCTCCACACATGTGTAGTAGTGGTACATTCAACCTTAAGCCAAAGGCTTATAAGGCATGAGTGGGAGGCGTCTCTCTCCGATGTGGGATTGATCAAATCCGTGCAGATAGCATCGGCCTCTTCGGCGCATTTCCAAAACGGACAATACTTTCTAAGGGAGAGATTCATTCCTCCACATAATCTATTTAGTATTAAGAAACTATTAAAAAAAACACAAAATAATTGTTTTTTAATACATTATAATACAATTTATTTATTAAAAGATAACACGACCTTCTTCTAAATCTCTAAAATCATTGATTATTAAATTCGTACTATCAACAAATAAAAAAATAATTGAACGAACAAAAGGGGGCAGATACAAACAAAATACATATTATGCAGACAGCTCATCACTACAATTCACACAAAAATCAACTGATTTTATAAAATTTTAGCAACTAACCATTCAAAGTTTCAAACCAATTCCATTTTAAAAGGCACCACTAACTATCATCCAAAACAATAAAATAAAGTAAGACAGTTACTAAGCCAATTCCAATTTAACAGCCAACTATTTATTTTATAATAAAAAACTATTTATCTATTTCTATTTATGTCTTATATATATATATATATATATATATTTTGAGAAGCATGTCTTATATATATATATATATATATATGTTTTTTTGGTTAAAATTCATATAGTTTGGTAAAACTATTTAAAATTTATTGGCCCATGTCTCACTTAATATGCTAATTTCTATCTAAAAAATTAGCTCATTAATATTAATAAATTTATACACTTAAGATGATAAATTGTTTTCATTTTTGATATAGATCTGGCAATAGAAAAAAATGAATAGTCAAATTGTGCACTCAATTGAACACGTGGGTGTAGTAGCGGATTGTCAATTTTTCATGCACTAACACACTTAGCAAAATAAAAAAGAAACAGATACGTAGGATGTTTTGGGCAACAAAATTAGAAGAGGGGATGGTTTTAATATCTGAAAAAGTGACAGCGTGATGATGTGGGCTCTCTTTTTTTTTTTTTTTTTTTTTTCCTGATAGATTATTTTATCGATCAAAAAAAATTTTTTGGTGCCGAAATCTGATATTTTTCCAGTATTGTTTGTTTGTTAATTATATATATATATATATATATTTTTTTTTTTTTGCATAAACGGGGAATATATTAGATGAACAAAAATAATACAAACAGAAATATTACAAGAACACCATGACTACAGTACATAGAACAACATCAACCTTTAATTTATACTCCCTCCGTCTCACTTTTTTTTGTCCTCTATTCCATTTTGAAATGTCTCAAAATATTGTTTTGTTTCTAAAAATAAAAGTAATTAATTTACTAATGTTCCTATTATATCCTATTAATTTACTAATTCAATTTTTTGATAATTTTTTTAAGGATTGTTTTGAAAACTTATACATTTTTAAAAGGTTGACAAAATAATAAATGAAATTCTTTTAAAAAATTTGACTTTTTAAATAAGATAAAAAAAAGTGGGACGGAGATTGTATGTTTTTTTTTTTTTTTTTGGTTGAAGTGAAGATAGAACGACTCTGGAATAGCTTAGCTGGAATTTTAAACTAACATGAAATTGAAGTGCTTTTGTACTGGCCTAGAACAAGCATGAAAAATACTGATTGATAAAGTACGTAATTGACTCCTTTAATGGAATCAAACTGTAATTCTATAACATTTTTATAATATTTTTATTGTAAATCTAAAATGTTAGGTTATTATTGACTTTTATTAATAGGTAAAAAAGTAAATTAATTTAAAAGTTTAAGTTAGAACTAGTAATAACTTACCATCTATAATTTATAGTAAAAATATTGTGAAATTATTGTGAATATAACGTGTAAGCCCCTAGCCAAGATCCAGTTGGTCTGATTAATGTTACTAAGTAGTCAATACCCACTATGATAACAAAATCTTGGTTGCCCTTTTAGAATGTACATTTAAGGTGGAAGTCGTCACCTCTTACACCTAGAGCTAAAATTATTTTATATTTCGTCCATGGTTGTTTATGTAATGGACTTAATTGGAAGACACAGAAATTATTAAGTAGTTTTAGTGTTTTGACAAAGTTGTCTTAACATGTGAAATTTACAAAGCAAATAACTCCTAACTACAGGAAAATGGGAGTTGTACAAAATTATATAATAGCAAAAAGATGATAAATTTTGAGTCAACGCAAGTGGATTTTGCCATTTAGGTGAATGACAGTGTAAGGAATTTGATTGCAAACTCACAAAAAAAAAAAAAAAAAGGCCAATGGCAATCAGACTGCTTTATTGAAATAATATAATACGTACATACATACATACATTCATTGATGGCGTTGGGTACTTCCAACCATGCCTATATAAGCTAAATTTTATTCTCGAAATTTATTAGTAAATAAAAATACAAATTTGACATATTCTCACTCTTTGATACTGATTGTATCTAGTGCAATAACCTACTTAGGATCTTAATTTCTATGTATATATTCACATTTATTTTAATTTTTAAATTTCTGAAACTAGGTTTGAAATTTTTCGAAGAAAGAATATGCCATTACCAAGGAAAAAAAAATAGCGATTTTGGCATGATGCATAGTAATTACCTTGTTAAAGTTGGCTCTATAGTTGTCAATATCGTACGATACGCAATACACATCGTACGATACATATCGTATCATGTGTAAAAAGTTCCGTATCGTATCGGCGTATCGTAAATGCTCATGAATTGTACGATACAGTGAGCATATCGTATGAATCATATCGTATCATAAAATCGTATGTATTGTACGAAATATAGACAAATGCTTTAAAATGAGATTTTTTTGTTAAATTTTGTACTTTTATTTGAATCTAAAAAGTTGTTAAACTTGTTTTTAACACAAAATTATTAGTTTACTTAATTTAGCCTACGAAAATAACATATTCATAAGTTTTTTTTCTCCTCTCTCCTACGATTGGACTACACAGTACATACTTACCTTTCACTTTAATATTTAAAATTAAATTTTTTTTAATAATTTTTATCATTATTGTTTTAAGTCCAAAAAACAAGAACGCCAAAAAAAAAAAATATAAATAAAATTATTAAAATAAAAACAATAAGAAGTGATAGTAAATGTTAATGACGAATGACGATGAAGAAAATTTTAATGAAGAAATAAATTTGCAAAATTATAAACATGATGATAGTGTTGACTTAGATGGGGTTGATTAGGCAATTTGATGAACATGATGAAAATAAATTATTATTTTTGGGTCATTTGTAATATATTATCACTTTTGAATTTAAGTAATTTGAATGTGTATGTTATGAACACATATTAGTTTGATTTATTTAATTAGCTTGTTAAATATTATTACATAAGTGATGAATAAATTAGTCATTAGTTGAATATATTCAAAATTTATAATTAATATACCCTTTATATATGTATATTTATAATTTTTTATAAATTTTATTAAGTGTTTGTGTATTTTATGATACACGATATGATATGATACGATACATGATACAAAAAAAATTAAAAATCGATTTACGATACAATTCACGTTTTGACAACTATGGTTGGCTCATATAGATCATTTGTTACTAGGCTTTACTTAATTGGGGCTTTGTGAGCATAATAGAGTGAAACAGAGAACATAAATGGAACAGAATGGTATGGTATGATAGTGTTTTTGGAATTTGAACCAAATAAAATTACGATTTATAATAAACACTATTGTAAACCTGATTTCAGCTCCCTATTCTCGTGAAAGTTGCCATGTTGCCGAAACACATAAATTCTCTAGGTTGATTTCAGTCTTTTCTCTTTTTAATTTAATCAAATTATTTCACAACATATCTAGAGTGGTGTTTATTGGCTAGAAAAACACAGCAGGAACCAAAATAAGAAAACTTTGGTTGGCATCTTCACCTGACTTGGCCAGAAGAATTAGAAATTAAGTTAGGTGATAGTGCCATTATTGATTCTGGTCCAATCAATTTCTACTTCTAGGATATACCACGGAAAACCTAGGATGCACGGACGCGATGCCAGAGGCGTCGCACCCGCGTCCGACGCGGGTCGCTGCTGCCCCCGCGTCGGTGCCGTGTCTACCACGTGGTTTTTCTTTTTTTCCTTCGACTCGTGCTGCTACAGCTGAGACTTGAGCCGATTCGTGCCGACTCGGGCCGTATCGGCCGAAACCGGTGAAACTATCGAAATCAGCGAAACTGCCGAAATGGCCGATTCAGGCCGAAACGGTTGATTCAGGCCGAAATTCAAAAAAAAAAAAAAAAAAAAGGTGCAAAACACACCGTTTGAACTTATTTACAAACCCTAAAACCACAAATTCTCACTTCAGCTCTCTTTGATTCACGTTTTCACTCTTCAGTGCATTCACTCTCTCTTGCCTCGCCTCGCCTCTCTGTTCTCTCTGATTCTTCGATGGCTTCAGTTCACACATTCTCTCTCACAGCCACTCACTCACTTTAAGTTTGAGCTTGCCTCTCTCTCACGCATTCTCTCTCACGCCGTTTACTCTCCTCTCTGTACTCTCGAGTCTCGCCTTTCTATTCTCTCTGAAGAAAAAAAAATTCAGTTCACAAAGGACGCTTGTGAGACACAGCCACTCACTCACTTCAAGTTTGAGCTCTCTCTCACGCATTCTCAACTCAGGTATTGATATAAAGCTTTCAATCTTAGACTCTTAGTTTGATTTGTGATTTGTGAATCTATGAATCTGTGATTTGTGAATCTTAGTTTCTTTTCAATCTTAGTTTTATTTAGTTAATAGTTATTACTCATTGTAATTTGTGAATCTGTGCCTATCAAAAAAAAAAAATTTTGTGAATCTATGAACTTGGATTTGATTTATTATTAATTAATTTAGTTAATAGTTATTATTTGTAGGTTAAATTGAATTTATTGAATTTGCAATGGACGAAGTTACTAGCACAAAAACTTCACCTTCATCTAATCAAGAAGTGCTAAATGATGAATCTCCTCTTTTGTAGTATGTGACTAAAGTAGAAAAACCACTTAGTGCTTCTGTTAAATCAAGTGAAAACACATACTTTAAGTGCAACTATTGTGGTGTAGTTTATATGGGATCCTATTCTAGGGTTAAGGCTCATTTATTAAAAATTTCTAATAAAGGTATTAAACCATGCCCTAAGGTGACACTAAGCCATAGGCTGGAAATGCAGCGAATGCATTATCAAGTTGAGAATGATAAGTTAGAGAGAGAACGGAGAAGTCAAATTCCCTTACCCCCACCTCTTCCAGGCCGTGGGCCTATACCTATTTCCCCATTTCGGAGACAAGAAGGGAGTGATAGTACAAATCCGATTGATGGTAAGAGGAGGAAGGTGACTGTGAATTCTCCTTTGGAGATAGCATTCCAGAATAATGCTAGACATGATTTGGATAACAGAATTGCTAGGATGTTTTACACCGGTGGGCTTCCGTTTAACTTTGCAAGGAACCCATATTATTGTAGTTCCTATGCATATGTAGCTACCCATAGCATTCTGGGTTATGTTCCTTCTGGATACAATGCCTTGAGAACAACACTTTTGCAAAAAGAAAGAGCTCATGTTGAAAGACTTTTGAAACTAATTAAGGACTTTTGGCTTGAAAATGGTGTAAGTATAATTTCTGATGGATGGTCAAATCCACAAAAGAGGCCTCTTATTAATATTATGGCTGTATCAGATGGGGGTCCAGTGTTTATAAAGGCAATTGATGGGTCAGGTGAGTTCAAAGACATACATTATATTGCTGGGGTGTTGAAGGATGCTATAAAAGAGATTGGGCATGAAAAAGTTGTCCAAGTCATCACTGATAATGCTAATGTGATGAAGTCTGCTAGAGCTCTTTTTGAAGGTGAGTATCCTAAAATATTTTGGACACTTTGTGTTGTCCACACTCTCAATCTAGCTTTGAAGAATATTTGTGTAGCAAAAAACACTGAAAAGAATGAAATTACATATGATGAATGTAGTTGGATTACACGTATTGCTGATAATGCATCCTTTATACGTGTTTTTATCATGAACCATTCAATGAGTTTGGCAATGTTTAATGAATTTTGTCCATTAAAACTGCTCCAAGTTGCTGATACTAGATTTGCTTCGGTTGTTGTAATGCTGAAAAGGTTGAAGTTGATAAAAAGATGCCTTCAAACCATGGCTATTAGTGACCAATGGGCTTCTTATAGGGAGGATGATGTTGGAAAAGCTCAAAAGGTGAAATATATGATTCTAAGTGATCTTTGGTGGGATAAAATTGATTATATCCTTGAATTCACAACACCTATTTATGATATGCTACGAGTAGCTGACACAGATAGGCCTTGTCTTTATCTTGTGTATGAGATGTGGGATTCAATGATAGAGAAGGTGAATGCAGCAATATATCGGCACGAAAGCTTGGAAGATGATCAGTATAGCTCATTTTGGGGTGTGGTGTTTGATATACTCATTGATCGATGGACTAAAAATTGTACACCACTACATTGCTTGGCTCATTTCTTAAATCCTAAGTAAGTACATTTATTTTCTATTTTCCTTAGTTCACCCTTCTAGTAAAAGACACGTTTCATCTATATTTGTTTTTTCATCTTTAACTAGGTATTACTCCATTGAATGGCTTTCAGAGAATCCAAAACGCATCCCTCCACATCGGGATCATGAAATTTCTATGGAAAGGAGCAAGTGTTTGGATCGATACTTTGAAGATGAGAATGAATTAACGGTGGTGAAGTTTGAGTTTGCTACATTTTCAGGAGGGAGTTTTCCTTCACCAGATGCCTTAACAGATAGGTGGGTCTTACAACTTTTGGTTTGGTGGCAATACCATGGCTCTGCATTTCCAACTCTTCAAACCCTTGCCCTTAAACTTCTTGGACAACCTTGTTCATCCTCATGCGCTGAGAGGAATTGGAGCACATACAAATTCATTCATTCCTTAAAAAGAAATAGAATGGATCCTACACGCACTGAGGATTTGGTATATGTGCATTCTAATCTTCGACTCTTGTCAAGGCGCAATGAGGAGTATGTAAATACAGTAACAAATATGTGGGATATTGTAGGAGACTCTTTGAATGAGAGCGACATATATGGAGGAGCTAGAATTCTTGAGAATGCAGCCCTTACACTTGACGAGCCAGAGTTGGAGGCCATGGTTATTGGGAATGCTAGCACTAGTGTTACTACTAGTGAAAGTGAAGTTTGAAGTGAAACTATTGATCTTGATGATGATGATGTTGGCGTTTGATTGTCTTGTTGATTATCTTTTATTTTGTTTTAGTTTCAAACTTGTGACTTGTATATTAATTTCCGAACATCATGGAATGTTTTAGTTTCAATCTTGTGGGTTGTATTTAATTTATGAATATCATGTTTTAGTTATTATCTACTATTGCTCTTAAATTTGGTATATGTTTATATAATGTGAAAAAGTATGCTTAGCAATATATTAAAAATATAAATAAAAATATTTTTAATAAATTTTTAATCGCCGAGTCCCCCTGCACCTACACTCACCTTTTTCAAAAATTGCCGAGTCCCGCACCCGCACCCGCACCCGCACCCGCACCCGCACTCACACTCGAGTCTCGAAACGCACCCATGCTTCATAGCGGAAAACACTGTATCATCACCTTATTTTATTTTTATTTTATTTTTGGTTAAAGGATCATCACCTTTTCACGTCTGTTTCATTTACTTAGACCAATAAAGTAATGTTTATGGTTAACAATATTTTTCACAAATTGGACTAAAAATATAGAGAAGCAGGTTTTTTTTTTTTTAATTTTTTTTTTCAGCTAGGACTAAAAATATAGAGAAACGGGGTTTACGCCACATGTGACATGATGTCCAACCGGCCTCTCCCAGACCCAGGAATTTTTATCGATACATATGCAAGCAATGTATGAACTTGTAAATATAAGTACCATGTCCTGTCCACTTCAGTATTATTATAGGGCAAAAAAAAAAAAAAAAAAAAAAAAATGCTAAAGCTATTTTACAAATTCTACCAAAATAAGCTCTACAAATTGATGTGATAATACATTTGATTGTTACTTTCTTAATATATAATAAATGATTATGTGAATTATTATTATTATTTTTTAAATTAGATTGTTTGAATTATTTTTTTATGATTAATAACAAATAAATTTATAAAATTATGTAGCAAAATTTGAAAGTATTTCCAACCATAACTATAAAACATTCCACTTTGCATCCGTATAGAAAACCCAGAAAATTGTAATTTTGTTTCATTTATTCATTTGACCTTCATGGTTTGCCCACTTTACATATAATAATTACATGAATTTTCTGATTCCTTTTTCCTTGCTTGTGGGTTTGTTTTTCCAAAAAAAAAAAAAAAAAAAATCAATTTGTCCGATAGTATAATACATATGACTGTGTCTCTCACTCGGGAATATGGTTAAAATACATATGACTTTGTCCCTCACTCAGGAATATGGTTACCTACCATTATTGAAACCTTTTATTGCCCACAGGGCCACTACCGCCTGCCTCACAATACTCGATTACTTGGTCAAGTCAATGGATACTCTGAGTATTTAAAGTTCACTAGCAAATATCAGTATATCACCTCAAAAAAATAGTTCATGAATAGCAAATATTAGTTGAAGTCAAGGGGTATAGGCCTACGACTAAGGTTACTCTGTTCCAAAAATTTACAATAAGTTGGCAAAAATGGCCCAATAGTACTATTTGGCAAAATATTTAACAATCTACTACTGTTTAAATATTTAGTAATCTATTACTGTTTTGTAACTTAAGTTTATGAAATTTGAATTCTACGTAAAACTCGAGTTTGGAATAAGAGTTCTATTAATGAATGTCCGCGGTGGGACCCGGGAACGTAGAATTCTATAATTTAAAATTCGACGTGGAATTGGAGTTTATAACTCGAGTTTCGTGTAATAATATAGAACTCGAGTTTTATAAACTTGAGTTCCTCTTTAACAATACTCAAAATGATTTGCCATGGTGCCGCTAGCTTTCACTCCTCCCCTATTTTCAGATACATTAGGAGAGAAATAAACTTGAAATTTCCCATAATTAACTTTTTGCTTAGATAAATCACAAAAGACATCCAAGGCATCTTTAATGCTTTGCCAATTTTTTTCATCCACCTTACCAAAAAGCACTAAATAATCAACAAAGAAAAAATGAGACTCTAAATTAATGTAGGTGCTTAAAAAGTTAAAGGCCCAAGTCCACTAAGAACAGTAGTGCGTTGTCCTTTAGATCAAGCACAAACAATAAAATTTCTTTAGACAATGAGAAAACAAACTTCAAACACTGTTCTGAGTCAAAAGTTAATTTATGGCCGAGATTCCCTAACTGATTGACAAACGTAACTATAAGGAAAATTATGAGTGCAGTTCTCCTCAAGCTAATCCGAGGATAAGTTCTTTATAAATGTTTGGTTCAACTTTACCCCAAATAATACACTGTTCACTTTCCTATTTTTCTCCCTTTATTTTTTTTAAGTCCCCTCTTTCTCGGAGGTTCCTTCCCCTTTTATATCTCTCCTCCATCCATCATAACCCTCCACTTGTACGCCTTAAAACATTCCCAAGATACTTGTCCTATCACAGCTCTGCAGATGGTGGTTGAAGGGGCTGCTAGTTGTGAAATCATTGTTCTGGTGTCATTTCCACATTAATGTAGCTGATATGGTTGGTGTAAAGCATTCAATGCAGGGTGGGAGGTATATCCCTCAGGAAACTTCCTGCCACGTCCCTTGCTCCTTCCACGGTTCCTCCTTCTCTTCCCGGGTCTTCGTAAGATACTAAATACTCTATTTTTGTTTCCATCCTTGGGCAGGTGGTTTCTTCGGATCCTACGCATCTACTCAGGCTAGCTTATACAAGCTTTTTCCCTTGTATCATCCTCTTTGCTCCTCGGACCCCCCACAATTAATATTATTATTATTATTATTTTAATTTGGTATGAATTATGTTTAAAATATTCATGACAATCAATGTTCTATTTTTTTTTTTTTTTTGAGAGTTTCCTTAATGACTTATAAAAAAGATGTTAATAAAAATTAAGTACAAAATTTTAATTAACAATTTTACATCTTAAAAAAAGTGAACGTTTTTTTTAACTAATATATATATATATATATGTTAGGTTCTAAAGATTAGGAACTAATGTATTTAGAACTTCAATTTGTATGTTGGCAAACCATGATCAAAACAATGTTGAGTCGTGTGTTAGACTTGCTCAAAGTATGGGTCTTATTGTAAAGTTGGAATCGAGTTTTTATGCAGAAGTACTGTTCACTTTCTGTATGACTCGATCGATCGAAAATTAGACTCGATCGATCGAAAATCGTGCAGAACATTTTTTTGCAGAAAATTCCAACTCAGCCCAAGCCTGTTTTAATGTATAGGGTTTTATGTTTTGCCCTAAGTATATAAGGGAAAACCCTAGCCACGTTTTTAGAGTTCTGTTTTGCTGTGTTTGTGAATCTCTCTGTGAGATCTAGAGATGTTTACCTTCACATACACTTAGGGTTTACAAACTTGAGATTTATGTCAAGAGTTGTGTAAATCATACAGTTGCAGAATCAAGAGAACACAAAGATATACAAGTAGGTGCGCTTGTGGATTTGTTGAAGAATTCCGGAAAGAAGGAGTCCGTGGATCTCGGAGCTATCATGGGGTCATGGTAGTAAGTTTCCTACACTTGGGTAGCAATAAGATGTTAGTGGTCTAAGTCTATTGTGTAAACTTCAATTCTTTCATAGTAGATTCAGTTTACCTTAAGGATAGCTAGGTCAAATCCTCCCCAGGTTTTTACCGGTGTGGTTTCCTGGGTCATCAGATCTTTGTGTTATTTATTTTCCGCTGCTTTGTTATTTTTGCTTATCTGTGTTAACCTAGTTCTAATTAAATTACCTAAGTTAATCACTTGGCTAATTCTCTAGGTTAATCTGTTGGGTTTAAGGGGTCTAAACGAACTGACAAGTGGTATCAGAGCGGGTAGCTTTTTGTTTGATCCTTTGATCTTTGAGCTGATCCTTGACCCCTGTTGTCATGGAACACGGACACTCTCTTGTTGTTCCACCTCACTTTGATGGAAACAACTGTGCATATTGGAAAGTAAGGATGAAAGCTTTCCTGAAATCCATTGATGAGAGAGTTTGGAATTCCGTTGAATACGGATGGGAGAAGCCCACTACTCCTGTGAGTGAGTGGCAAACTTCTCAAAAAGAGGCAGCCGCTTTTAATAGCAAAGCTATGAATGCTATTTTTAATGCTGTTTCCATGGAGGAATTTAAGAGAATCTCTAATGTTGAGATTGCTCATACTGCTTGGAAAATCCTCCAGACTGTGCATGAAGGCACGAAGGCAGTTAAAATTAATAAGTTGCAGCAATTAACTTCTAGATTTGAAAGCATAAGAATGAATGATGATGAATCTTTTGATGAATTCTATGCTAAATTGAATGATATTGTTAATTCTGCTTATAATTTGGGTGAAATCTATGATCAACCTAAAATTGTTAGGAAGATTCTTAGATCTTTGACTGAAGATTTTAGACTCAAAGTGACTGCCATCACTGAGAGTAAGGATGTGGACTCCATCCCTGTGGATGAGCTTGTAGGATCTCTTCAGTCCTATGAGTTAGACCTCCCCAAGACTAACAAATCCAAATCAATGGCTCTTAAGTCTGTTGATGATGTTGATGATGGTGGATTTGATGATGATCTCTCTGCTACAGAGATTGCCTATCTTGCCAAGAACTTTAGAAACTTTCTGAGGAATAATAACAGAAGGGCAAGAGGCAAGAACACTGTTGAACCTAGAAATTTTAGGAAGAATGAACCCACTAAGGTTAATAACATTGAAAAATCTAAGGAGAAAGTAGGTCAATCTTCTAATAATTCTTTGGGACAACAATGTTATGGTTGTCAAGGGTATGGTCATTTAAAGTCTGAATGTCCTACTTATTTGAGGTCTAAGGGTAAGGCTATGGCTGTAACCCTTAGTGATGACGAAGTTTCCGACAATGAATCCGCTAGTGATGAGGATGGAAACTTTATTGCTTTCACTGCTACCACTGTAGTCAATGAAAGCATATCTGTTGAAGAGAACACTTCTGATGGGGAACTCTCTGAGGATGCAGATTTACAAGAAGCCTACAATAAACTTTGCAAAGTCGCTGCAAAGGATGCCATGAATGTTGAGTTAGGCTTGAAGAAAATTGCATTTTTGGAACTTGAAAAGAAAATTTTACTTGTTAATTTGTTTGATGCAAATGAGCTTTTGAATAATGTGAAAACTGAGAACATGCTCTTACTTGATAAAGTTAAATGTTTGGAACTTGATTTATCTGTTGCTAGAGAACAAACTAATAGGTCTGCAAGCTCCAAACTTGATCACATGTTGAGTATTCAAAAGTCTCCTTCTGATAAAACTGGTTTAGGTTATGAGGAAAGTATTTCTGTGCTTGAACCTTCTTCCACTAAATTTGTTCCTTCTTCTGAACCTCCTAAGAGTGAGATTGTTAAACCCTCGGTGAGTGAACCTGTCAAACATGTTAATGTTACTCCACCTAGAAAGATTAGGGTTGATCTTCAAGCTTCTCATTCTAGAGCTTCTACTTCTACTAAGGGCAAATTGCATGATAAGCCTGCATGGGTTTGTCATTTTTGTGGAAAACCTGGACACATTCGTCCAAATTGTTTTAAGTTGCAAGCTGCAAAGCGAGCAAATAAAACTAAAGTACCTGTGCCTCAAGCACATGATCCTATGGTACTTATTGGTGAATTGGTAAAGGCGTTAAACCTTTATTCAAATCCTGGAGTTGCTCAGAATTCTAATGTGAATCATAACTCCAATGCAAAAGTTGCATCTAAGAAGTCTTGGATGCAAAAGGCTCAATCTAATTGAGTCTGTCTGACATGGTCCTTGTGCTTCATTGCTCTATCTTTGGTGACCTATGTTTCTAGGATTTGCATTGCATTACATTCATGCATTTCATTCTAGGATGTTTGTTTCTTTGTTTATTAAAAAAAAAAAAAAAATTTTTTTTTGCAAATTGTGTTTTGCTATTTTTCTTTGAATTTGAAGACAAGGTTGGTCAATCAATTTTACATGTCATAAGTATGTACCTTGTTTAGTTTTGATGCACTTATTTCTATTGCACTTTACTAGCTAAAGTCTTGTTGTGCATGTTGTGTGGGAAGATGCTATATTTGTTGATCACATGATCTTGATCTTGAAGTCTTATGTCTTTGATTGTTGGACTTGAACTTATTGAGAAAGGCATAAATAACCATCTCACCACTGTTTATTAGCCAATCATGAACACCTTAGTGCATATCGTAAGATTTTGTACTCGAGAAAGTGTAGCACATGCACAAAAAGAACATAAGGTGTAGCCTCTAATTAAAATTGGTGTGTACATTATTGGGCTATAATAATCTCACAAATTAAATAAAATTGGTGTGTACATTATCCCGGCTTTTTATTAAGTTTCTAATCAATAAATTTGAATATTGAGGAAAATCAAGAAACTTACATGATTGCAAGCTTTTATTCTAGGAGATGTGGGAGTTATAGGATGTAACTCTTTAAGTCATAGTCTCTTTCAAATTCATGTGATGGATTTTGTAGAAATTGTGATTGATCTCTATGTGTATATCACCTCACATGTTTCTCAAGCTTTTGCTAGTTGCACACACTACACAAGCTATTCTTTGCTAGAATTGTGTACATGATATTGTGTGTGTTTTTGGCCTGACCAACCAAGTTTGAGAATTTTGGGAATATGATGCAAAACATGTTTGCTTGTTTGTTGTTTTTGGGTATATTGAGAGAAAATTATGCTTTGGGAAATCTAGGTTGAATACATGTGTTTTTGGAAAACATCTCATCTCATACTCATGCATTTGATTTTTTAAATCTGCTGCTTTGAGGAGTTTTTGATCTAAAATGTTTGGTTTTTCAAAATTATGTTTTTTCCAGAATTTCGATCGATCGAAACTGTTTTTCGACCGATCGAAAATGTTTTAAAATGCTCAGAAAACTCTCTGGTTGGCTCGATCTATCCAAGCTTATTTTGGATCAATCGAAGGTAATTTCGATCGATCGAATGTAATTTTCGATCAATCGAAACTCGGGATGACAGTTTTTAAAAAGGTCCTTTTCCACGTGACTTTTCACTTTTCAAAAACTTTTTCAAACTCTTTTGTCTTCCTACCAACCGGTCAGCACTTTTTTGGAGATTTTGTCGCTCTCTTCCAAATTTTTTGCTACAATCTCTCTCTCCCACAGTTGGTAAGACCTTTATACCCTTCCCTTTGCATTTATTTTCGAAATTCATGCATTGTTCATGCATTTTTTTTTGTTATTTTCGGAATTATTGTTGTGGCACATTTGGGATTGTTTTTGAATGTTTCTTTCTCAAATTCTTTATGGGTTTTTGTGGGGACACCTTACCTAAGCTCTACATATGGTTTAATTGGATTATTTTGGTGGTTTGAAGGAAATTTGAAATTCTAGGGCTTGTAATTGAGTAAATTGGGGTTTTGTTCAATTTGATTGCATTTGATGAAATTGGCTTGTTGAATTGATTAATTTGATCATTATATTTAGTTAATTAACTATTGTATTGATCAATTTATCAATTTGTTGTGTTTTGAAAAATTAGGTTTTTCAAATTGGGTATTTTTGATAAATATTGCTTGCTCAAGCTAATTTTATTAATTTGGATCACAATTGAACATGTCACTGCATTAGTACATGCATCATGTTATGTTCATGCTCATGCATCATATAGAATTTTTATATTCTATTTTTTTTGCTGTGCTAACTTGCAGTCTGCCCTTGGTATTGTTTTTGCTTTTTTCTTTCTGTGTCTATCTTTTCCTTAGCACTATGCCTAGGAAAACTAGAGCCCATAGGACTTCTGATCCTTCTCCTTCCTTTGACACTGAGCGGTTCCCTAGTGAGTCAAACCAAGTCACCTATGAGACTCTGAACCTTAGGCGTCAGATTTGGGCTGAGCGTAGGGTTATCTTAGATGAGTTGGATCCTGAGGTGCGTCGTAACTTTTCACGTCGGGGTTGGTTACCTTTGCTCGAGTATGAGCATTCTCCTCCTCCTGCCACCTTGATTAGAGAGTTCTATTCGAACCTCTCTATTCATGTCTATGATAACGACACCTTAGTCAAGGTGTGGTTACGTGGTGTGGAGTATCGCATTACCCCTTCGGTAGTGTCTGATGCTCTTGGGGTGCCCATTGTGGACCATCCCGTTTTTCCTTACGAGGAGTCTCCTCCCCTTGATGACGTCTTGTCATACATCACTGGGTCTTCTATCCAGTGGGGTTCTGATCCTCGGATCACTTCTGATGAGCTGTCTGAGCTGCACTATCTTTTCTTTAGGATAGCGTGTCATTCTTTGTGGCCTATTTCGCATGTCCACACCATTCCTCTTGAGAGGTGTGTCTTTTTGTATGCTTTGGTCACTGATGCTCCTATCAGTTTTCCGCATCTGTTCCTTCGTTCTTTGAACGAGGTTCATCGATCTAGTTCTGCGGCTCATGCTTTGTTTTTTCCTGTTTTTATTCATAGGATTCTCCTTTTTCTTGGTTTTGGTGAGTATCCTGCTTCTGAGCCTGTACATGTTGTCGCTCCTATCGGTGCTACCTTTTTGAGGCAAAGGGCTGCTCAACTTCGAGCTAGCTCTAAGCGTTCTAGGGTAGAGCCTTCCGATGTCACTCCACCCCCTTCTTCTTCTACAGATACTCATGCAGCTGGGACTTCTTCTGATCCTGCTGTTGCTGCTGCTGCTGCTGATGTTCCTCCACCGTTTGATGAGGTTTCTGACCTTCGTCGGACTCTTGATACTGTCGTGACCGTTCAGGCGGCTCATGGTCAGTTTTTGGTGGACATCCTTGATGAGCTACGTGCGTTACGAGTGGATTTGGCGAGCTCTCGTCGATCTCCTCCACCACCTTTTGATGATGAGTGAGTGTTCTTTGACAATTCGTCACAAAAAGGGGGAGTACATAGTTCATTGTATCTAGGAGATTTTTTTTTTGTGGAGATTTACATTTTAGGGGGAGTTTTTGTTTACTTGGTAGTGATACTACGGAACTTGTGGAGTTATTAGATTGTATCTAGATGCTTCACTGTGTATTCTCATTTTTAGCTCTTGTTTAGGAGATTTATTCTGTTGAGATACTTTTGTATATATATGTTTCTTATTTCACTATGCTACTACTCTGCTTATTGATTTATATTGATGATGTTATTAATGATATATGTCTTTATTTTGTGTCATGTGAAATTAAGAAATTTTTATTTATGTGTTTCCTGTTTTTTTTTCCACACATGCGTTTATGTGTTTGTTAAGTGTTACAGGAATATACAAGTTGCATTCAGTCGAGCTGCTGTCTACCTTGCAACTGTTAGATAGTAGTCTAGGTTGAATTGTTAAGTGGCTATTTTTATTGTAATGGGCTATTTCACTTTGTAAACTTTGAGCTTTTTGTTAAGTATGTGTTTTGTCACGGATTGCCAAAGGGGGAGTTTGTTAGGTTCTAAAGATTAGGAACTAATGTATTTAGAACTTCAATTTGTATGTTGGCAAACCATGATCAAAACAATGTTGAGTCGTGTGTTAGACTTGCTCAAAGTATGGGTCTTATTGTAAAGTTGGAATCGAGTTTTTATGCAGAAGTACTGTTCACTTTCTGTATGACTCGATCGATCGAAAATTAGACTCGATCGATCGAAAATCGTGCAGAACGTTTTTCTGCAGAAAATTCCAACTCAGCCTAAGCCCGTTTTAATGTATAGAGTTTTATGTTTTGCCCTAAGTATATAAGGGAAAACCCTAGCCATGTTTTTAGAGTTCTGTTTTGCTGTGTTTGTGAATCTCTCTGTGAGATCTAGAGGTGTTTACCTTCACATACACTTAGGGTTTACAAACTTGAGATTTATGTCAAGAGTTGTGTAAATCATACAGTTGCAGAATCAAGAGAACACAAAGATATACAAGTAGGTGCGCTTGTGGATTTGTTGAAGAATTCCGGAAAGAAGGAGTCCGTGGATCTCGGAGCTATCATGGGGTCATGGTAGTAAGTTTCCCACACTTGGGTAGCAATAAGATGTTAGTGGTCTAAGTCTATTGTGTAAACTTCAATTCTTTCATAGTGGATTCAGTTTACCTTGAGGATAGCTAGGTCAAATCCTCCCCAGGTTTTTACCGGTGTGGTTTCCTAGGTCATCAGATCTTTGTGTTATTTATTTTCCGCTGCTTTGTTATTTTTGCTTATCTGTGTTAACCTAGTTCTAATTAAATTACCTAAGTTAATCACTTGGCTAATTCTCTAGGTTAATCTGTTGGGTTTAAGGGGTCTAAATGAACTGACAATATATATATAATTAAATTAATATTTTCCATATAAAATTTAAATATTAAAAAAATCACTAACATTTATTTCCTGAACCTTAAAATATTCAAAATGTATTAAGTCGACCCAAATGATTAAGCATTTGGGGAGAATAATTTCAAGAGGGACCAACCACCAACCATATATTTTTTCTTTTTTGTAGGAAGGATATTTGTTGATTGGGCTTAAATATACCACATGTGAAAGTTGAATTTGTTTATATTGGTTTGAACTATTTTGCCGAACTATATATGAGTCTGTGTAGACACCCAGGATTTTAAGCTAAGGAGGGCCGGACTATAAGCCAAAAATGGAAAAAGATAAAACTCCAAGTAGGCATCATATAGTATTAAGTTATTAACAAACTATCAACTAAGATAAATACACAAAATCATTGTTTTTTAATATATTAAGATACAATCATTTACTAACAAAGACCAAAAAAAAAAAAATTGTTTCTTAATACTCAGTTGGCTAGGATTTTAAATTCATTTTAAGTTTTATTTTTGTTAAGTTTTTAGGTTGGGTAGTTGTTAGTTGGGTACTTGGGTTCGGTTGGCTAGGCTAATTGGAAAGGAGAAGGACCTAAGGTTTTAGAAGAAGGAGACCCAACTGCAAAAATGAAAAATATAACTAGTAAAATA
The DNA here is from genome assembly GCA_033629205.1 of Lithocarpus polystachyus. NCBI lineage: Eukaryota > Viridiplantae > Streptophyta > Magnoliopsida > Fagales > Fagaceae > Lithocarpus > Lithocarpus polystachyus. The sequence continues at coordinate 11,423,489 of CM066162.1, forward strand.
AAAAATTCCCTTGGGTCAAGCCCCTTGGGCCCGTCCCTATATCTATATCTACACACACTTAGATTTTAGTTTTGGCAAATGTAACTTATTTTGACTTGTAAATGTCAAATAAAAAAAACTGATTATGTTCAAGAAGTAGTTCAAAAGAAAGAAGATTCTATAATCTTGACTGAGTCTTGATGGATTGGAAATTGAGAAATAAATTTTTCTAGGATGCTTATTTTAAGTCCAGTAATGATATGGGTCATTGTAATGCTAATTGCACAACATATATATAGTTCATTAAGTACAATTTTAAGTAGGTGTAGAGCCGGAAAAGTTTATGTAATTCATAGAGATAAGTATAAAAGAAAATAGAGAACTATCTTTCATGGTGTTTTCTGCTATAGTGTATATCAAGAGTGAAGCCACACAGCCATCCAAGTGTTACCGCATAGAAAATCTTCAATGCAGTCCTTGAAATCACAGATGTAATTCATGCGTGATATTCTATATTAAAAGTATTTAATAGGCTTGGAGTAGTGTGGAGTCAAATTCATAAGTACTATCGGAGGTAGAAATTATGAACAATATGATATGTTTCAATTGTATAAACTTCGATTTTAATAGTGAAATTTTTCTCTGGGTTAGTGTTAATTCCCATAGTGGTTTTTCCTCTAAATGCGTCTTAGATTGATAATTGATTTTTTTTGTAATGAAAAAATATAGGTGGATTTTTTTGTATTCTTTTTCCTACCTTCTAGAAGGTATTTAAAATATTTAGTCAATAGAAATTTAACCTAATTAAAGCTGTAAAGTGTTTAATCCAAACAAAAAAAAAAATGTTATTAGTGTACTAAATAATAATGACAATTATTTTCCTAACAACTTGTAATATAGGTGTCAATAAAACTTAAATACAAAAAATTAAACTATGAAGGCATTATTAGCAAATATATTATAATATCTATGTATTGTTATTAAGCAACAATTGTTTGCATTAGACCTTGGTGCCTCTATGTCTAGGATTGAAATTCGGTGAATTTATTATCAAGGCTAAAATTGAAAGTTAAAAGTCAACTAAAATCTTGTATCAATTTTTTTTTAGACTTTTTAACTTTTCTGATCTAAGAGCTAAAAGAAAAAGTTAACGTTTTAATTTTCAATCCCAGTCTTTGATACTAATTGTATCTAGTGCTAATACCTGCTTAATTAAGATCTCAATTTCTATTTCTACATTCAAATTTATGTTAATTTTAAAGCTTAGGTAAACAACTTTGAAATTATATACAAAGAAAGAATATGTCATTACCAAGAAAAAAATAGCAATTTTGGCATGATGCATGGCAATTACCTTGTTAAAGTTGGCTCATATTTGTTATTAAGCTACTTAGTTGGGGATTTTATGGGCGTAATGGAGTGAAATGGAACACAATGAATAGAACAAAATGGTATGATACAATAGCGCTTATAGAATTTGTAATGGGTATGGTTTTTATTAATAATAGACATTGTTGCGACCCTGATTTTTTCATATAGCGGAGTATTAGTTCCTCGTTCCTGTGAATGTAGGCATGTTCCCGTAGATCTTTCGTTGATTTCACTTTTCTTTCTTTTTAATTTAATCAAATTATTTCACAACATAACAAGAGTGGTGTTTATTGGCTAGAAAAACACAGCAGTAAAAAACTTTGGTTGGCACCTTCACCTTAGTTGGCCAGAAGAATTAGACCTTAGGTTAGGTGATGGTGCCATTTTTCGCGACATCACCACATGAGACCAGTTCTGGTCAAATCAACTCTTACCTCTAGGATATACCTCAGAAAATATTCGACCATCACCTTTCGACGTCTGTTTCCACTAATAAAGTAATGTCTAGCTATGGTTAACAATATTTTTCACAACTTGGACTAAAAATATAGATCAGAAATAGGGTTTACGCCATTTGTGACTTGACTTCCAACCGGACTCTTCCAGACCCAGGAATTTATGTTTTATTTCTTTAAAATTCTTTTTATATATATATATATATATATATATATATATATGCAAGCAATGCACCGTGCATTTATGAACTTGTAATATTCTGTCCACTTCAGTATTATTATAGGGCAAATAAATATATGTTAAAGCTATTTTACTAATTTGTTTTTTACAAATTGATGTGACAACTATTATTACTTGGACAAAGTTTAACCATAAAAATGGATATAGAGCTTAAGGTTATAAACTTACTTAATAAAATAAATATTACAATATATTTTGAAAATTTAATCATTGAGTTACATGCTATTTTCACTCTTAATACACATGCTAAATTTTGTGTTAATCGGATATTATTTACTATATGATCTATAAACTTATATTTTGTGCATAATTTTAAATTACAAAAACTTGCAATTTAAAAAATTTATTGATGACATAGCTATTGATCTTTAATTGTCTTAAAATTTTGCAAGAATGAAAGATATAAGAAGAAGATGTAATTCAATGGTGCATTCATCAAAATTTACATTTAATAAAAAGATATTAAGTAAGTTTGTAATTTAAGGTTACAACTAATTTTGTAGTTAAATTTTATCTTTATTACCTTAACATATAATAAGTTATTGTTTAAATTACTTCTAAAAAAATTATATTGTTAGATTTTTTTTTGTGTGTCATTAATGACAAATACATTTATAAAATTATCTAGTAAAATTTGAAATATTCCCAACTATAAATACAAAAACATTCTACTTTGCATTCCTTGATAAAATCTAGGAATGTAATTATTTATTTATTTATTTATTTGACCTTTGTAAATATAGGTTATGGTTTACCCTGTTCAATATTATATATAACTTTCTAATTCTCTCTTCTTTGCTTGTGTATGTTTGTTTTTCAAAAAACAAATCCTTATTTTAACAAATCCTGTTCTTCAGGAGTTAAATATAACACATTGTAAAAGATTTGGGATTCAAATGTTAGCAAGAGTTTTGTTTAACCTTAGGAAAGATTTTTGAAGCAGATTTATTCTTTGCATAAATTTAGCATTCTTCTTTGATAGAGAGCTCTTGTACATGAAGGCTTGGGTTTGAACGTATATTTTATGTTTTGAATTGAGTTAAAATGGAACCATGGGAATTCATGTTAGATACATTTTTGTATTCTCTCTCTAACGGCCACTGTGTGTGTGTGTGTTTGGGGGGGGGGGGGGGGGGGGGGGTGGTGCATGTCTTATATTGCGTTGCATTTGCTTGTTAAATGGCTTTCCATTTTCCTTTTGGCTAATAAAGATAATTATTATCATGCAGTGCAGACAATCTGTTTCCATTTCACCCTCTCTTCCAAGCAGGAATGGATCTTGGAGATCTTTTATAGGGCAGGTGTGGGGGCACTAATGGAATAAGCTTGTTTTGTTGCTATTTAATTTGTTAAAGCTGGGGAAAGGGCAGGGGTGGGGGGTAGGGGCAGGGTTCTTGTGGTGAGAACTTAGATCTACTGTTGGCGAAGATGTATATGCATCCAAGGAGCATTCTAGATGCTGTGTGTGTGTGTAGTAAAAAGTATGCAACGAATAAGTCATTTGCTCTGTCTTCTACTAAGGAGTGTGCAAATAGGAGTTTTGATTTAGTCCAATTCAAACTCTATTTCAGCAAGTATTTTTCTTTCATTACTTATGAGAAAAAAGGCATTGGCTTTCATTCCCAGAAAATATTTATCTTGTCTTTGTTTTGATAAATGTCTTATTTTCTTTTCTCCTCAGGTGCTAGTACCATTTCAGGGTTCTTTGCTGCAGCTTGCAGTTTGCCATTTGATTATGTCAAAACCCATATTCAGAAGATGCAACCTGATGCTGAGGGGAAGCTTCCTTACTCTGGCTCTTTAGATTGTGCGCTCAAAACCCTGAAAAGTGGAGGACCTTTTAAATTTTACACTGGATTTCCATTTTATTGTGTTAGAATTGCCCCTCTTGTCATGGTACTCTCTCTCTCTCTCTCTCTCTCTCTCTTTTTCTCTCTATGTGTGTGCATTTACATATTGGTGTTGAGTTTTATACTCAGATGTTTGTTTTTTTGGGTCCTGGCACGCTACTGAACCATTTGCTGAAAATTTACTTTCCCTCGATTGTCCACTGTTCTTGGATTTATTTCATGTATTTTCTGATTTTTGGATGTTTGTTTTTTTATGCAGATGACATGGATTTTCCTCAACCAGATTTAAAAGCTGGAGAAACGTGTTGGTTTATAGTTTCTCTGTAGGGATGGGGATTTCTGTACTGGTGAAGCTTTAATAATGTTATTTTTCACTGTCTTGTAGTTTTTGCTGATTTGACAGATTCACACCCTCAAAGTAAAAACCATTTATTCAGATAATTTCATTGCGGTTGAAGTAGGGATCTACAAATTTCTAAGTTGTATTAGTTATTTTTAGGGTGTGATTGAAACAGAGGATATTACTACCCTTTTGAACCTGGAGAGTCTCTCATGCGAATATTCTTGAGGAGAAATGTCTTAATAAAATGAATTTTTGTACTCTATAAACAGTTATTTGTGGCAAGTTTTGTATTTTGCTTCCATATGTTCTTAAGAAAATTTTCTTACAACCAAGCGATGATGAATGGAATATGAATTTCTACGTTCTGTTCTTCATTTTTCTTTTTTGGTTTGGTGGCATGTGGATGTGGTTGAAAGCTCATTGCATAAATAAGAGCCATAAGTGCACATGGTGATGGTGGTAGATAAAACCCCAATTTTGTTTTCTGCATTTTCTTATCATTTATTAAAGCATTTACATGATTCAATGAATGAATGGCAAGATCTGGGGGATCCTTCTGGTAGGGACGGATTATTTTTGGTAATTGCTGGTGTTATCTATTTATTATGTTATTTTTGTCAGGACCCTTCATAGCCTTTTATGCCAGGAGTTTTTAAGAGAATTATCAACAAGTCTACTAAATTTTTGGATCAAAATAGGATTTTCAAAATTTGTGGGCAAAAAATATTATCTGGGAATTTGTGAATATTGATACTGTCATGGCCATTGGTTTTGGATATTGTAGATAATATTCAATAGCTTCATCACTTCTTGTTTTTTCTTTTTAATGTGTGATAGATTTTGCGAAGGACAAACAATGGGTTTTAATTGTAATTAGACGTTCATCATATTTATATGACAAGGGATTGGATTGAAACGGATAGGAGGCTGCCATTTAATATTAAAAGAAAGTGTTTTAAGTCAGTATAGGCACAAAGGTTGAAATGGAAGTATAAAAGTTTTGGAACAAAAACAACTTACGGAATTACTTCAAGTTCAGTATATTAAAGTAGTAGTTATTATATATATATATATATATATATATGCATGCTTAATGGCTAGTTTGAATGGAGGGAGAGGGAGGAAGAGTAGAGTAGGGCTGGTCGGAAATTAGACAAATTTTTGGCCAATTTTACTCTACTCTCCCTCCATCCAAATTAGCCATAAGTAGCCGCCTCAAAATTCATCTCTTTCAAAATGTGAATGCGCCTGAGTTGCAGGCCATTACTTGCATTATAATGTTATAAAATAAAACCTTGTCTGTAAAACTAATAAACAGAAAAATGCAGGGAACGGCTTTAGAAGTTGACACCTCCAGTCCTCCACTCCTATAAGGTGATATGTGAGATTGCAGGTTGAAGTCTCTGAGTTAATTATTGCCTGCTTAGAAAAGAAAAAAGGAATCTACTTGGCAGAAAATGCCATTGAGGGTTATTGTCAATGATGTATGGGATTTTGGTCTGATTAAAGATGGTATGGTACAATGCAGGTTCAAAACCCCAGGGCAACAAAAATTGGTTTCCATAGTCCATTTATCTCAGTCTCAGGCCAGCTCCAATTCTAGATTCCTGTAAAAATCCTTGCTACATTTTTTGGAGGAGAACGACAATAGAGTTTCTGCATTTTGCCTATATGAAAGGGGTTTCGGCTCCTCGAAAGTACTAATGGGATAGACCTCCAGTTGGCTGGTTCAAGCTTAATACTGATGAATCTGCCTTGGGTTATCTTGGATTGGTTTGCAGTGGCAGGGTTATCAGAGATGATATGGGTAACTGGATCCAAGGTTTTTCTACAAATATTGGGTAGACTCCTAACTTCCTCACTAAGTTCTGGGCTCTTAGAATTGAGTTATTGCTTTGCAAAAACCTTTAGAGTTCAGCTGTTGAAATTGAATTGGATGCTAAAGCTGTTGTAGATTTTGTTTATAGTGTGAAGGACACCAATGGTCCTATCTCTTCTCTTCTTGATGATTGTAGGCTATTGGTTTCCCAAATTTTCCGTTGGAGACCGTCTCAATGTTTCAGGGAGGCAAATCATCGTGCTGATGTCTTATTAGCAAAAATTGGAGCCTCCCAAATTACTGATTTTGTGTCCTTTAGTGCTCCTCCGCCCCAGTTGGCTGGTGTTTTTCATTTTGACTTATATGAATTGTATTCTAACAGCTTTGTCCGGAGTCCTTGTTGCTCCCTTAGCTCTTGTTTTTTTTTTTTTTTTTTTTTTTTTTTTTTTTTTGAGATAGCAAATTAAAAACTTGGGGCGATTTTTTTACTGTGGAACATTTCAAACCTAGGGTGAATTGGTGGTGCAAATTGTTTATTGTCAAGACGTTCAGGTGCAAAGTTGTTGCTTATATAGGACATATATGTTTAAAAACATGGCCATCCAAGCCTTAATGAACTCTAAATAAAATGTGCTATGTTCCTCCATGTAAATGGTAGGCTACAAAAAAATCCAAACCATCACCATAATATTGATCCATTATTAAGGATATTACAATTTGAGTCAGTTGTTGCGATATTATGATTGAGAATGATGCCTTTGAGTCCCATCACAAAATCCGAGTATTCACTAACCTGATGCTGCATCTTTTACACATAATGCAAGTCAAACCCCACAGGTACAGGTTTTTTGTTTTTGTTGTTGACTTCTTGTTGTTGTTGTGAATCGACATACAATTTAAGACAATGGAGTTTTACACCCCCTTCTAAAAAAAAAAAAAAAAAGAATTTTACACCCACACTAGATATTCCTTAGGCCTACCAAATTATGCTCAAATTGTTGTCAATTCCGAGGTTAATGACTTGACAAATTGTAAAATCTTACTAATTTATGAATGAAGTTGTCACTTTTTGAGACAAGTTTACAGCTATTTTACAGCACACCAAGTTCTTATGGGGGAAGATGGAACGCATCCATATATTGCATTGTATTATTCAACCTTTTCTAATTGATGATTAGTCAAGAATATTGTTTCTTTGGATGTTCTTTTTTTTTTTTTTTTTTTTTTTTAAATTGATTTTATATATATAAAGAAAAGATTGCCAATTTAATTAATTCTTAATGAGATACATCCTGCTCAAGAATACATTCTAGGCCATTGGGTGTCTCCTCAATCCAAACCATCTCTACTCAACGTTCTGTTGGCAATGTGTTTTTACACTCAGCCCACATTAGAACTTTCACATTTTTCAAAATCATAAATAATAGGAACAAGGTAAAGAGGTGACTTCTTAGAAATTGAAACACCGACATTCTCTTCCAAGCTAATATCTTCCCTCTGCATCCCATTCGGCACTTCCCAATCAAAACGGTACAAAAGGTTCACCAATGTAACCATGACAATAGTAGATCCCATTGTAATTCCAGGACACATCCTCCTACCAGACCCAAATGGTATGAGTTCAAAATTGTGACCCATAAAGTCGATAACATTGTCCTCAAACCTCCCAGGATAAAACTCATTCGGATTCTTCCTACTGTTTGGATTTCTCCCAATAGCCCAAGCATTAATCAAGATTCTTGTTTTTGGGCTAATGTCATAATTACCTATCTTAAAATGTGACATTGCCTCATGAGGAAGTAAACCAATTGGAGGGTGCAATCGTAGAGTTTCCTTCACTACCATTTTCAAGTACCCAAGCTTTTCTAACTCACTTTCATCGACGTTTGGCTTCCTTCCAACACAACTTCTAATTTCTGTATGGACTTTCTTCATCACTCTTGGATTTTTAACAAGCTCTGTCATTGCCCACACAATAGCAACATTAGTTGTGTCTGTTCCATCGAGAAGAATGTCCTATATATATACGCACACACATAAAAACGCAAATTACTGAATTAGATTTGCATGGCATATGCAACTTATGTATACATTTTTTTTTTAAAATATCAAAGGACAGGATAGAAAAAAGTGTTGGGAATAGAAAAATTTAGGTTAAAATGCAAATTTCATTCAATTAATTCTTATAATTTTACTTTAGTTTAATTATGTTCTCTAACTTTCAAAGTTATTCATTTCAGATCTTCTATTAAATTTTATCAAAGCAATAGTTGTTAGTTTTAATTTATTTATTTTTCAAAATTTTCTAATTAGAAAAATTCAGAAAATTAATAAAAAAACATATATATATTTCAAAAAAGAAGTTAAAAAAAAATTTAAAAAGCTTTTTTCCCCATCTCTCTCTCCTCAATGCTATGACCTCCATACCAGGTCAAGATACCAATGCAAGTGCAACCCGAGTTACTCCATGTCTGTGGTTGCCAACTTATTACTCCATACATTACGTTTTGGTTTTCATTATACTATGGGTATATATTATTTTTCACTTGATTAATGGTTATAAACCCATATATCACTGAATTTGATCAGATCCAATAACATCAATTGTTTGCAGTTAGTTTAGAAGTAAAATTTCCAACTACCTTTTTTATATGTTGAGATTGGCCCATCAAATCCTCCAATGACTCATGCAGCTCGATCTATGAAGAGTCAGATTTTTTTCCCCCCTAAATGACTCAAACAAGCACAATTTGTTCCATCCCTAACTTTCTTCCAATTCATAAATCCATAGATCATGAAAAAATTCAAGTAGGTTTTAATTTTTCATTCCATTAATATTAATAATTCTGAATAAAAAAAAATTAATGTTAATAATTTCCAAGGGGTTTAGCTAATTATTGGTAATAAACCATTGACACACACAATAATGATTCACATTTATAATGGACTATACTAATGGTTTACGGAGAAAATGGGCTTTTGTCTTTTCTTTTTAAAATATCTAGCAAAATACTTCATATCTGAAATTATTTAGGAAAATGCTCTTATTTTGAAATTCGATTTTTGAATAATCGAGTTATAGTGAACTGAAAAATTAAAAAAAAAAAAAATTTCTGGAACTTGAGTTCCAGAAAATTTTTTTTTTCTAAGTCCACTTTCGCTATAAATCAATATTCCAAAAATTGAGTTATACATTTGAAACTCAATTTTTAGAAAATTAAGTTTCAAAATAGGGGTATTTTCCTAATTAGTTCAGACGTGAGACATTTTGCTGGATATTTTAAAAAGAAAGGGCAAAAGCCCATTTTTGCCAATTGTTCACACTTCACACGTTTATTCTATGTTATCTAATAAATTGGGCCGTCATTGTCCTAGAGTGAAATAGAGAAAAATATATCTATAAAAAGCAATGGGCAAAACTTATATACATTATTTTATATATCGTACGTTGAATTTGAATGGACTTAATTGGTAGACCGAAATTATTAGTAGTTTTTGTGAAGATTTGTGGCCTGTGTTTTGACAAAAGTCGTCTTAACTTGTGAAATTTACAAAGCAAATAACTCGTAACTAGAGGAAAATGGGGAATATAAAAAATTATATATTAGCTGAAAGATGATAAATTTTGAACGCAAGTGGATTTTGCCATTTAAGGTGTATGTGTGACAGACAGTGTGAGGAGATTGATTGCAAACTCAAAAAAAAGAAAAAAAAAAAAAAGGCGATGATAATTCAATCAGACTGATACATACATTATATTCATAGATGGCGTGGGGTGCTTCCAACCATGCCTAAATAAGCTAAATTTTATTCTCGAAATTTACTAGTAAACAAAAAAAAAAAAAAAAACAAACAAACTAACTAACTGACACACATTCTAGATGCAATAGCTCTGAGCTCGGCTATATATATATATATATATATTTTAGTACCTTCCATGTAAGAGTTAACAAATAACCCAGCCCTGTATTTGCAATGGTCAAGTGGGATTGAGATTAGGTACCCTAAGTATTGCATCTGATGTAATTGGTATGGATGATTGAGATTTAAAGTTGCAAAAAACAACTTTAAATCTTAATCATTAGATATAAAGCGAGAAGAACCAAAAAGAAATAAAGATGAAAAGGTAAAAAAAGGTTGAAAGGAAAAATAAAAACTGGCAACGGATTGGGTGAATTACACGGATTCCAATCGCTAAGACTCTTAAAAAAAAGAAAATAATTGGTATAAAAAGATAAAGAAAAAGAACCAAGGCTGGAGACCGGGTTATCATTGTCAATGAAAAAAAATAGCAGAAAGAGAGGAGTAGAGAGAATACGGCTAAAGTGCGACCAACGAGCTCTCCTGGTGGAACGAGGACAACCATTACTGCCATTGAGGAGAAAAATATGATGCTATTAAAAAACAGGAATATCGAAAAACTGAGTGTTCCGTTAAAAATGGCTGACCCTGCTACATGTGGTCCTGTGATATTCAATTTGTACAGGTCATCTGGGCTACGTCTGAGTACATCCGTGGTATTGGATTTGAACAGATTATCTTGCCAAAGTCCCCCAGGAGGGGTGATTGCCGCTTGAAAGGTCACTGTTACAAGCAGTGCAGCAATCACCAGCAATGCATTGCGCCTTTCGTCTGTCACGATGAAATTCGATAGTTGCCTAATACTTCCTAGTGGTAAAAAAACAGTTTTGGGCAGCCTTAGGTAACGTGCATAAGAAGGAGTAACTGTAGGAAGAGAGGAAGCTCTTAAAGCTCCAGCACGCTCTAGTATAGCCCCCATCTCCCTGTTGTCTACTCCTTGTGTTCGTTGTTCTTGCAAGATGTCCAACGCTGTTTTACCCTCTAAATTCTTATCGTTTATGTACCAAGATTTCCGACCCCAAGCAAATAGGTGAGACACAGCCTGCATGCATAATGTAGTGATACATTAATACTGTCACAAATCTCATCATCTATGTAAAATATTACTCAAGAGTCTCAACCGCCATCCCTTTTCTTTGAGATAAATTAGGGACAGAGACGTATGAACCATAGAATAGAACCTGTTTAAGTAAGGTCGTTCGTCTTCCTTTTTCTTATTCCAAATTCATTAGACCTCTCTCTCAAATCATGTCTTATTATTTGTAATTTGCAAAGCCAATGAATCTTTGAAAGATAAGATAACTTTTTTATATGTTCTAGAGACAGAATTATACATAGACCAAGGGAGCTAGCTAGGAAGGCCATGACCCTCTACTTAAAAAAAAAAAAAAAATTTAATACTATGAGGTTCTGTTTGGGATCCGCTTATTTTGCAGAAACTGAAATTTTTTTATTAAAAGTACTGTAGATAAAAGTAAAAGTTATCTGAAATAGTACAGTAAGACCCATAAATACTACCAATTAGTGTAGTGAGATTCATGAATAGTAGAAAAATAAGCTGAATAATACAATAAATTGACAAAATTAATTATGCCAAACACACACTTTAGATTTAATATTTTGAAAAAAAAAAATTTGGCCTCCAAAATATTCAAAAAAATAAAACGGTCATCTAGCACATTCTTATGGTAGATGATCCCTGTAAAAAAAAATTATGTAACAAATCTAAATATGTTATTAGTATCAAAATTGTATCATTTTTTTTCTTAATATTTAAATTTCTGTGCTTGGCTTTTTTTTTTTTTTGTCTAAATGACTATGTTTGACACTTTACCGCTTGCTATTATGTTGCTGTTTGACTCCATTCATTTGGGAGTTCTTCTTTTCTCTTTCAGTCTTTCTCTTTCTTTTTATTTTTATTTTATTTTTAAAACTTTGTAACACTCATTAGTATTTTAGTTAAAATAATTTATAAAATATAATAAGATAATAAATATAATTTTTATTAGATTTGTGAATGACAGTATCTAAGTATTCCAACCATAAATGTTTTCAAAACAGGTTTCATAATAAAATGAAAGATTTTTTTTTCTTCTTTCCAGACTCTTTGATCTTGTACATTAAGAAGGGAATTACTATGCATTTTAATGTAATATAAAATTGAGGTTGTCATTTTGTTTTTTCTCTTCGATGGTTGGTAGAAAGAGAATTTCAATCCTAAATGTCTTAGACTCTCCGTTGAAAATACCACGAGATGCCAACCAGCAATTGAGCTACAAAACTACTCTTGACAAAAATTTGAGTTGAAGTGTATTAAGAAACTGTTATTTTGTATTTTATAGTTATTTATTCATATCTTTTTAATACTAAGTAGATGTTTGTTGGTTATATATATATATATATATATATATATATAAAAGTAGATGTTAGTTTGGAATTAAAAATCATAACTAAGAAAAGGAGAGAGCTTGCCTGAGTTTGATTTATGGATACTGCAATGTGCAATATAGTATTGCCTTCCACATCCTTCCACCTTAGGATGTTATCGCAATGAGGCCACTTCCATCGGAGCCATCCCACCAAGAATTTAAAAGCCTCCAACTTGTCGTATTTGAGGGCAATATGTAGAGCAGTCTCATTTCGTGCCGTTACATCTGTAATAGAATCAGGACAAATTGATAGAATTCTGTGTAATAAATCAAGGTGATCATCTGTTGTAACTGCGTAATGCAAAGGAGTCTTACACTCCCTTCCTTTGACATGAGCAAGGTCCTTATTGTGTTGTAGAAGCTGACACACCATCTCTGTATGCCCATTTGCTGCAGCAAGGTGAACGGGGCTATGCCCATCTGGATTTGGCTTGCTGACAAAAGAGGGCTTTAATTTAATCATCTCAATGGAAAATGGGATGTGCCCGGCAGATGCAGATATGTGTAAAGGAGTATCAACAAATGGGCGCTCATCAATGTGCTCCAAAAGTTTTACATCCTCCCAAATTATGATGTAGAAGTCATCAATATTTCCTTGTTGAGCAACCTGATTCAACCTTTCAATTCTCTCATCCATTCTCAAGAAGGCTAATATATTAAGGTAGGCTTTTCCTTGGTATTAACTTGATGATGCGTAGCTTAAATACATAGTGCCGTGTAGAAGAAAGCTGATAGTACTCTTACTCTTTAGAAAATTATTATTATTTTTTAATATATATATATATATATATATATTATTTTTTTTGTTTTTGGGAGAGGGAAATTGATAGTACTTCTATTTGTTTGGGACAATGGGACGTCTACACTTTTCAAAAAGTCATATAATTAGAACTTTTAGTACTCTTTTGCTTTTCATTTTTTTCTTCGTGATAATTTGATAGGTAAAGTTAAGTACATTTGAATTCAGGACTTTTTTTAGTTTCTGTTTGGAAATAATTTATTTCGTTGAAACTGAAAATTTTTTGTTGAAATTAAATATTATAGATAAAGATAAAAGTTAGCTAAAATAGTATAATGGGACTTATAAATAGTACCAAAAAGTGCAATGAGACTTATAAATAGTAGCAAAAATAAATTAAATAGTAAAATAAACTGACTTTTTAAGTCAATGCCAAACGCAACTTTAATTGAAAATATGATAAAGTGTTAATTAAATGAAAAATATTAACGAGTCCTGAACAACAAAAAAATAAATAATAAATATTCTAGGAATCGGAGAAGACCGAAGATTATAGTGGTTGTTTATGTCTGCAAAATAAATATGTCTTTGAGAAGACAGAAGCAGAGCACAAACACAAGGCCTGTCTTCTGAAGAGCGGTGGTGTTGGTTAGTGAAGGATTTAATTCTTAATAGAAGAAAAAAAAAATCAAACCATATATATGACTAACATAAGCAAAACTGATCAAGTGCATTCCAAAACTAATCGTCATGCCATTTTAAAACATCAAAGTTAGCAGCTGAATCAATTACACACCTGCTAGGAACATCCACAATGAGATGTAGAAGCCTAATAATAAGATTGACATACTAATCTTAAATAGATTAAACTTAACAGCCCAAGAGGATTTTTAATCATGTGCCAGAAGGGGTAACCTTAGATTCAATTGCAATGTTTTTTCATATGCTAGAACTTTTTAAGAACACTGGCTAACACAATAAGATTCCTTTTTTTTTTTTTTAATCAAATTAACAAATAGCAGTTTCGGAGGGAACCAGCAATCTTCTAAGAAGGAACCCCAAAAGTCCAGGTCATCCCCTCATCAGAAAGATTAATGAAACCATATAGCAAACTCCTCCATCGAGTCTATCTTACAGTCAATACTCAGAATATTTATCTAGGTTTTTCATTTTTGCTCTCTTTCAATATCCTCCACACGTTCCAGTCCATACCTCTAGATAATTATTTCTTATCATTTGATGATTAATTTGTGGTCTGGTGACTCGGAAATGATTGCTATCTAACAAATTAAATGTTGTGTCGTGTGGACAATCCATGTGAAATATCGTACCCAATGTATAGTAGTTTCAAAGCTACTAATTAGTCAAGATGAAGAGACAGAGACTGGTAGAATGGAGCCAGGATTTGAACGTGAGGGCGGGGCCAAATTTAATGTAAACTCGTCAAATTTTATCTCGTTCAATAAAACTATAATCGCATATTTGTGGACACAGTCTTGTATCATGATACAATAAACAAATACTAATTATTGGTGAAAAGAATCAAGCTAAGCTTGAAAAGACTAACAATTGTGTTCACACAGATAACACTCAGTGAGAAGCACACCAAACATGCCCGGGATAGTCGGTGCTGACGTGTAGGCAGTGTCCACATACTTTCTCGCCTTAGGGGGACGCAGAAGATGGCACGAGTCATGTGGAAAATTAGTTGTAGCTGAGTTAAAGAAACCGTGTACTCTGGGGACCCACCACGCTTTCTTTTTGACAAGGAGGGGAAGATGACAGGGCCACTAGGGGCACTGCAAATTTGCATTGATGAGTCCTATCCTATCTATATTTTTTAAATCGAATTGAGTCGGATTTATTTTTAAAAGAATTATTTTGAGTAATCGGAGTGAGTCGGATTTGTTGACTATGATAATTGAGCCGGATATATTGACAATTGAGCCGTGGACTGACTTTTCTTGTCCTTTTCCTTTTTATTATTCTTTTATTTATTTATTTTAACAGACGGTCAAGATCGTTTAAGAGTTTAGGATGCGGAACAACTAATCCAAATAAAACAAGGAAATAAATAATAAATATTCTAGGAATCGGAGAAGACCGAAGATTATAGTGGTTGTTTATGTCTGCAAAATAAATATGTCTTTGAGAAGACAGAAGCAGAGCACAAACACAAGGCCTGTCTTCTGAAGAGCGGTGGTGTTGGTTAGTGACGGATTTAATTCTTAATAGAAGAAAAAAAAATCAAACCATATATATGACTAACATAAGCAAAACTGATCAAGTGCATTCCAAAAGTAATCGGCATGCCATTTTAAAACATCAAAGTTAGCAGCTGAATCAATTACACACCTGCTAGGAACATCCACAATGAGATGTAGAAGCCTAATAATAAGATTGACATACTAATCTTAAATAGATTAAACTTAACAGCCCAAGAGGATTTTTAATCATGTGCCAGAAGGGGTAACCTTAGATTTAATTGCAATGTTTTTTCATATGCTAGAACTTTTTAAGAACACTGGCTAACACAATAAGATTCCTTTTTTTTTTTAATCAAATTAACAAATAGCAGTTTCGGAGGGAACCACCAATCTTCTAAGAAGTAACCCCAAAAGTCCAGGTCATCCACTCATCAGAAAGATTAATGAAACCATATAGCAAACAGAATTTTCTTTGCTTTACTCCTCCATTGAGTCTATCTTACAGTCAATACTCAGAATATTTATCTAGGTTTTTCATTTTTGCTCTCTTTCAATATCCTCCACACGTTCCAGTCCATACCTCTAGATTATTATTTCTTATCATTTGATGATTAATTTGTGGTCTGGTGACTCGAAAATGACTGATATCTAACAAATTAAATGTTGTGTCGTGTGGACAATTCATGTGAAAATATCGTACCCAATGTATAGTAGTTTCAAAGCTACTAATTAGTCAAGATGAAGAAATAGAGACTAGGATGGAGCCAGGATTAATTGAGCGTGGGGGCGGGGCCAAATTTAATGATGATTAATTTGTGGTCTGGTGACTCGAAAATAACTGATATCTAACAAATTAAATGTTGTGTCATGTGGACAATTCATGTGAAAATATCGTACCCAATGTATAGTAGTTTCAAAGCTACTAATTAGTCAAGACGAAGAGATAGAGACTGGGATGAAGTCAGGATTTGAACGTGGGGGTGGGGGCAAATTTAATGTAAGCTCATCAAATTTTATCTCGTTCAATAAAACTATAATCTCATATTTGTGGACACAATCTTGTATCATGATACAATGAACAGATACTAATTGTAGGTGAAAAGAATCAAGCTAAGCTTGAAAAGACTATAACGATGGTGTTCACACAGATAACACTCAGTGAAAAGCAAGAAAATTAGAGAGAAAGTTCAGAGAGAGAGAGATGAGAGAGAATAGAAAATTCTGGACAAAATATTCACAGTACTCATTCATTACACTTGATGTACAATATATATAGTCTAAGAAGATAAACTAACATCCCTGCAATCTCGGGATAGATCCGTAAAGATTGGAGGAAAATCGGGAAAGTAATAACTGACATAACTACCTAATGACCTGTCTAATGAAGCTAAGAAACAACTAAGCAAAGACGACAGCGTTTCACTTAATACAATCACAACACTGTTTTAAATAGAACACCGTTTAGCTTCAAACATAATAAAAAAATAAAAGCTGTTCTAGCCGTTGGAGAAACTAGCCGTTGAAGCTCTGGAACTTTGAACATTACTCTGTTCTGTGACTTTACTCTTAACAGTAGGAGCATGGTAGGTATGTATTTTTTAGAGAGATTCCACAGGGAATGGTGGTTGGTGTTTCCAATTTGATGGAGGTTGCCAATGATGGGAAGCTTTGGAGGGTCTGGAGGAAGGTTGGCTACTTTCTTGACTTTCCTTTGTTTCAAAATCAATGACAAAGAGAGGATGAGAATGAGTACAAGAAAGATGGTCGGAATCGAAAGTAATGTGAGAAATAATAGATTCATGTTTTTTGTTTAATGATGTAGGAAAAATGGATGTGTTAAAAAAAATATACACAAGAATGGAAGTTTGTTAGCTCGATCTTTAGGTAGCTAGATATTTCTTTGTTGGATATGAATTTTAACAAATCTACTGTTAAATTAAATTCTCTTCTAATGCTCTACGTGCTAGCAAAATATACATACACACACTATAGCTGAGAAGTTATTGTTGGATTCTAATAAAAAATACGGTATTATCATACATTTATTGCTTGCTAAATTATTTAATTTTAGTGCATTTTTTTTCTCTCTTTTATTAATTACAACTATCTAAGAAAGAAAAAAAAAATTATGCAAGAAAGTAAAACCTTTAGAGAGACTAAGGGGCCGTTTGGATTTCTAGAGGCCGTTTGGATTTCTAGTTTCCATAACTCATAACTCTATTTTCATAACTCATAACTCAAAAATGGTGGGACCCATAACTGAGTATTCGTTTGGGAGCACCATAACTCTGTTTCCATCACTCAATTCTCTGATTTTTGAGTTATGAGTTATGGAAACTGAAAACACATTTTGGCTGTTTTCAGTTTCCAAAACTCATAACTCAATGTCATTTTTGTAATTAAACATAAAATTATATACTGTACAGCCGAAATTGTTGACTTTGGATTTTGTTTTTTTTTTTTTTTTTTTTTTTTTTTTTTGAAACAATCCCAGCCAGACACGCGTACAGTGGCCGAAATTGTTGACTTCTTGAGTTTTTTTTTTTTTTTTTGAAACTATTGGACTGAGTAATGAGTGAGTGAATAGTATGTTTGGATGGGTTTGGAAAAATTGAGGTATTTTAAGTGATGAATGATGAGTGATGAGTGATGAGTAATGAGTGACGAAAATTGAGTGAGGAGTGATGAGTGATCAAAAAAAAAAAAATCCAAACAGGCTCTAGTTTCCATAACTCATAACTCTGTTTCCATAACTCATAACTCAAAAATGGTGGGACCCATAACTGAATATCTGTTTGGAAGCACCATATCTCTGTTTCCATTACTCTGTTTCCATCACTCAATTCTCTGATTTTTGAGTTATGAGTTATGGAAACTGAAAACGCATTTTGGTTGTTTTCAGTTTCCATAACTCTATTTTCAATGGCATTTGTGTAAATAACAATACATAGCCGGTCCCACAATCAGAGCAATTCACATGAGGCGCGCCTTTTCATGCTCTCTTCAACGGCTCTCTCAACTCAGACTTCTCTCTTCAGTAAAGTAGAGCTCTCTCATCTCAAACTTCTCTCATCTCCATTCCAGCACCACCACCACTGCCCTCACCTCCTCACGCAATATTTTACCGATCCGAGTTCAGCCAATCCGCGCCGCCGTGTCACGGCCACGCAGTGCTTCACGCGCCAACCAAACCGATCTCCCCGACCTCTTTCTCAGCTTTTTCCATAAAAATTCGAAGGTACTCTTTACTTTTGAGCTGTTTATATATCTGATTTGTTGGTAATAGCAAGCTATTTCGCATCTTTTACATCAAATCAAGGAAGGGCTTAGAGAAGTTTGCTATGTTTTTTTTTTTCCTTTTTTTTTGTTTGATGTTTGGGTTTGCGCATCTGATTTAACTGTTTCAACCCGTGGTGATGGGTTTCAACCCTTGGTGATGAAAGTTTGCTGCTCTGCTTTTTTTTTTTTTTTTTTTTTTTTCTTTGTTTGATGTTTGGGTAAGAATCTGATTTGATCTATTGAAACCCTTGGTTATGAGTTTTCAACCCGTGGTGAATCTGTGCTTCTCTGTTTTTGTTTTTTGTTTTTTGTGTTTTTTTTTTCTTTGTTTCATGTCTGGGTAACCATCTAATTTTATCTATTGCAACCCGTTGGCTGAGATTGATTTGTATTGGTCACTTTTGTCTCGGTCAAGTGTGTAGGCTTTTGAAGTTCTGATTAGTGAATATGTTTTTCCTACCTTTTGTTTATTGATATGAATATGTAAAGCATGTAACTAGAGGTTTTTATGTTATAAAGAAAAAATATTTTCAGTTTTCAAGTTTGGTATCAGAGTTTTGTGATGAATGATTATAGGGGTATTTTCATTGTGAATCCTTTCCATTATCTTCTGTGACTGAGTATTGAAATGAAATCACTGAAGTTACATCTAAAGGGCCCATTAGCTTACCAATAGCAGCTTGGCACCATAAAATGTGTTAAATCTAAGGGCTCATTATCTAACTAATACTCTAATAGCAGTTTCGCACCAAAAAAATTTTGCTCACTGTTGTGAGCTACAGTGTGTTATCTAACTAATTACCATATCCAACCTCAAAACAAAGACACTGAACGCTGACTGTTAGCATTCCTGAGCCTAACCTATTTGTTTAAAGTTATATATATATATATATATATATATATTCTTTTTCACCAAAAAATAAAAAGGCGTATTGTGTATTGTGTAAAGAAAAATGACACAAAATTGAAGGTAGGACAATGTTAGGTGTATTGTGTAATATACCCACTATGCTATGTTTCTTATATTTATTAAAGCAATGTATAGAGACAGAATTTAGAGATGTAGTTAAGCCCACTACTATGTGTTACTTATTTACATAAAGTCACTATTTGATACTATTTTATTGTGCATGGATTACAGTATCTCAGCTGAAAAGTTGTGAACTTTTGTTTGTCAATAAACTTACTATGTTTGTAATAGGCCATTTGTGAGTGATGCTTTTATTTTGAGTAAATAAACAGAGTTAATAGAAGTTCCATTACCATATCTAAATTAATCCTTCCAAATCTTGAGAGGAATTGCATGTTTTAGTTTTATTGTTTTGAAACTATTAGCGGTTGTGATTGGTGGTAATTTTAGCTAAAGTTAGGTTTGTAGCCTTGTCCATGTGAAGTGCTTTAAAATACATTTTATTGTTGTGTCTAAAACAATTACGTTTGTAATTAAATCAGGCAAAGAGTGATAAGGTTCAAAATGAGATGTCAGCTTTAGAAAATTAGGTAGTTAGGCTGACTACCTAACTTAACCTATTGTTCTTTTGGCATGGAAGAAACTTATTCAAACTAGTTGAATTGCAACCTCATGTTTGTAGTGTACTGAGCAGTATGAAGTTTTGTGGGGTTATGGAAAAAAAGTTGCTATAAGCTGATTGATACAGTGGTACTTGTGCAATAATTGAAACCAGCCTGTTTTGTTGAATATTTGTGTCTTCTTGATCTCTGCTTATATGTTTAATACTATTTATGAATTTCATAAGAATGATTCAGTACATGTCATTGCAGTAATATATACATATTAATATGGATCCTATGCTAAATATTTGTTCCTCTAAAAATACTGGGATTTCTTTATTGTACTTGTGATATGATTGTGTATGAGATCTGTGTGTTGTTCTTTAAGATGGATGCGGATTTGAGAACATGGGATGCCAATTTTGATGATCTATTGTTAGACTACATACTTTCTCACTATGCGCTTGGGACTTTTCGTCCTTATTCTGCCAATGTGCAAGTGTGGGAATCCATCACGAGGAGTCTTAATGCCCGCATAGGGAAGGCCTTTATCGTGAGGGGGGTGATTAGGAAGTGGAAGCGTATTCGACAGGGGTATCGCAGGCATATGGGGGTCCCTAGGTATGCTCATCGGGCCTACATTTCCCCTGTGGCCTCTCCTGACCGATTGTTTGATGACCCGCCTCAGTAAGAGACGGATTCGTAGTCGAAGCAATGTTCACATGTCCCTTTTGATATACTGCTGACATATTTTGTTCCCATTATATTAAGTGGTGTACTTTCTTATGGATTACCATGTACTTAACCATGCACTAACCTAGTTGTATTTGTGACCACTTATTCAGTTTACTAACTCATTGCTTCGATCTTCCATCTTTTGTATATCTGGTCACATTGTATATGTGGTAAACCTCGATGCAGGATTTATATATATTACCCCTATTTCTTAGATAGTACCACTGTTTCTTACATTCTGCGCATGCTTTTTCTTATCCGTGTTGATTTAACTATGGAATATTTTCCATTTTTTGGACCACTTACACCTACATGGCACATGAATCCTATAGTCCTATTAATCAATTCTTAAAATTATTATATGTCATGAACTTACCACGTGAGATATTTCAAATAGATGGCACATGAATCACAAGAGGTGGATGACAAAATGTGGCCTCCCCATGTAGAACATATTTTTATTGAGATTATGTTGGAGGAACAACTTAAGGGTAACATGCCAAATGGTGTGTTCAAGGGTCCTACGTGGGCATCAATTACAATTGAACTTAACCGAAGGGCTGGGAAAAACCTTCTCTCTAAGCAAGTTGTTCAGAAGCACAATAGGCTCCGACTCAAACAACGCAAGTGGACCCAATTGCTAAGACACACAGGGTTGGGGTGGGACGAGCAGACCCAAATAGTGACTTGCCCTGACGAGGTGTGGGAGAATGTGATTGCGGTATGTTTATTGTTATTTATTATTTATGTAACTTATTGCAATGATTTATTTATGCAATTTTCCTTGAAGTTGGTAATATATGAACTAGTGTGTTGTTTTTTAGGTATATCGGTTATTGCCCTTATTTGTTTATGCAAGTTTTCTCCAAGTTGGTAATATATGAACTGCTCTGTTTAGCGTGCTAATGTTTCCAATGACATTTCAGGGCAATCGTGGTGCAGGTAGTCAGGCTATTATTTTCATTTAGTCTATTATTAAGAAATGCAATATCCTTGCAATTTTCTATTTTAACCCTCTGCCACGATGGATAGAAGTATAGAAAACCTTATAGTCCTTGCCTTGTGTTAAATATATTAGCAACGCGATGTGTTATACCATGTTACATATGCTAGAGTGGATGCAGAAGGGAAGTATAGAATAGGAATATCGAGAACACGAGAGTTACATGGTTTAGTCTTGTTAGCCTACGTTCACAGAGGAAACCCTTAAAGGTTACATCTTTATTGTATAAGAGTGTAGTACAATAACTTGTGTTATAATGAATCCTAACATAAGTATATATATGCGACTAAACCCTAGACTACTAGTACAAGTAGGAGTGAGCTTGGGCCTATTATATTGGGCTAATATGTCTAATATATATGTGGGGGAGGAATATCCCTCGCAGGCCACTATGTGGTACACACATGCAAGTGCCAAGCACATATAAAGCATGAGTGGGGCGTATCTTTAGGCGATGTGGGACAATCCCACCCCTTCAGAAAAAAACCTTGCGGGCTTGGCTCCCTAAAGAGGACAAATGGCCTGCGGGAGATATTCCTCCCCCACAGAAAGGCGCTTTTGAGGGCAGTGCCCATCTCAAGTATTGTCCGCTTTGAGGAATGGTCCGTTGAGGACGATGCCACCCCGCACGACTTTGTTACCTATAAAGGGCATGCCTTTACCACTACTACATATAATTGTAAGGACACAGATTTGGCGAACCTGCCTAAGATTGGATGAGATAGTCCAAAAGGCCCAAAAAACAAAGAATTTGTAGAGAGTAGGAAAAAAAAGCTGCGCTAGATTAATTTAGACAGTCAATACAATGGGTTAAGATCACCAGAAGGGAGAGATAAAAAGTTTAAATTCAATCAATTATCCTCAATAAGGGTCCGAGAAGGTCAAGTTTGATACTTACTGTTCTTAGTTTTCATACAAGCTACACTTAGTATTTTTTTTTCCCTCCTTCTAAGAAGGATTCCTTCACATTATATAGTTCTTTCAAGATCATCTTCACCTTACACTTGTCGATTATTTGAGTCTTCACTTGAGTGCACGTCCTATCATGCATCTTCTTTGGCCTTCTATGAGGTGCGGTGGCCAAGGTTACACTATTTAGGGGTCTTCTCCACATAAATGCGGTCAGAAGAGTAGGTGCAGCACATTTAATGCGGTGGTTGCAGCCTTTCCTTAGATATTTTTGGGGATCTCTATTCCTTCAGTCCTAATACACATCTCCATAGCTAGAGTTATGCGAGGATCACTCCTCGGACTGCTCTTACTTATCCCAAATGCGACAAGTTTCGTTTTGGGATTCTACGTATTCATTTACCTCTCCTCAGACTTTATCTCGTCCTCGGATAAAGCTTGAGGCCCAACACATGATTTTGGACATTTATTACCACAAGGCCCAATACACGATTTTTGGGCTTTTACCTCTTCAAGGCCCAATACACGGCTTTGGGTCCCTGTCCCTACAATATCTCTAACACCCTCCCTTAAACTCAAGGCGGAGATGAAGAATGTGCCAATTGACTGATTCCAAAGCTTCAAATGAATAAATGGAGTCCAAGATTATAATGTACACAAAAAATTGGGCAAGATAGGCTAGGGGTGTAATCGGTTCAGTTCGGTCGGTTTTCTACGTGTTGGCCAACCGAAACTGAAATTTTCGATTTGTGATCTTCTCCACCGAAACCAACCGAAGTAATTGGAAATCAATTGATTTCGGATTCGGTGGGTTTTTTCGGTTTCCTTATCACATCTATTTTCTAAGAAAGCAAACAAAGAAAAAAAATAAAGAAATTGATCCAGAGAAAAGAAACAAAGAACAAACTAGAAATATAAACCCAACAAATTAAATCCAAGCAAAAAGAGGGTTTCCTTATCACAGCTATTTTCTAAGAAAGTAAATAAAGAAATTGATCTAGAGAATACAAACAAAGAACAAACTAGAAATATAAACCCAGCAAACTAAATCCAAGCAAAAAGAGGGTTATCACATCTATTTTCTAAGAGAGCAAACAAAGAAAAAAAAATAAAGAGATTGATCCAGAGAAAACAAACAAAGAACAAACTAGAAATACAAACCCAGCAAACTAAATCCAAGCAAAAAGAGTGGAAGAACTTCTTCTGATCTCCAATGGCTTCTCATCTAAAAGACGTAGATGGTGGCTAAAGAAATAGGTAAGGGATGAGTGAAGAGGGAGAGAGGGGATGGGGCGGCTGAGAAGAGAAGATGACAAAAAGAAAATTAATGAAAAGGATTAGTGAAAATGGGGAATAGGGAGGGCAGTTGAATGAGAAAGATGTGTAGGGTTTTATGTTGTGTTTTAAAGAGAATCAAAATGATGTAGTTTTGATAATAGTAACTTAAAAATAAAAAATGAATAAAAAAGCTGTTGTGGAGGTTAGAACCTTGGACGAGACCCTGAAAAATTGCATGGCATGCGTGTTAACCACTAAGGTAACTTAGGTTTATGGAACATATTTTACCTATATTAATATATATTGGTCAGTTTCGGTTTGGTTCGGTGTACATTTCACAAAAATCGAAACCGAACCGATCAATTTTGGTTTTTTAAAATTTAAACCGTAACCAAACCGAACTGAATCGAAAAAAAAATTGAAAAATTAAAGTCGGTTCGGGCGGTTTCAGTTGGTCCATTTAGTTTGTTGGTTTTTCGCACACCCCTAAGATAGGCCCTTTCGAAAATTTTGACTTTTGGTCAATGGTCAACGCATAAGTCAAAATCAACCGAAGGTCAAAGTCAACGGTCAGGTGCCCACAAGTCAGATCCGGGTGGTCCGGGTCAAGTCAGTTCGATCAGCTATCATATGACGAGGCAAAACATCTGACGTGGAGATGACCTGAACAGAATGACGTGGCTAGCTTGCATGGCGATGACATGGCTAGATGACGTCAACGAATTTTTCGGCGCATGATGGGGCGTGCTTTAGCTAACCGGCGCATAGGAGCGAGTGATACCAAGGAAGAACATGAAACGTCGGTAAAAGACCGGGCTTCTCAGGTTTTGTAGATCAAGGGACAATAAGACCTACATGGCGACGCGTGTACCTAAAAGTCGATTTGGGAGAATTTACCACTAAGTGGTGCATGGACTTTAGCTGGAGCCAATGACCGCATGTGGCGCGACGTGCAGTTGCCGAGGGAGACTAAGTTTCTGGGTTTTGGTCGTAGTAGATGGTGAAGCACGTCTGTGTGGTTGGTTTCATCAGGCAATGGCTTGATGTGCACAAATCTGAGAAGTAAGTCACGAGTTTGCTTAGTTGTTGTGGATTTTAACACAGCACTGAGCCACGGTGGTTACGAGATGACATGGAGTCTAGATTCGACAGACAAGCATGTGTGACTTCAAATGGTGGTATGCCCATGAGAATCTTCTTTGCTTGCTAGAGATATTTATTTAGAACGAAGTTTGGTTTTGATACCAAGTTAAATATATTAGTAACGCGATGTATTATACCATGTTGTATATGCTAGAGTAAATGTGGAAGGGAAACATAGAATAAGAACACCGAGAACACGAAAGTTACGTGGTTCAGCCTTATCGACCTACGTCTTCAGATGAAACCCTTAAGGGCTACATCTTTATTGTATAAGAGTGTAGTACAATAACATGTGTTATAATAAACCCTAACATGCCTATATATAAGCGACTAAACCCTAAACTATCAGTACAAGTAGGAGTGGGCTTGGACCTATTACATTGGGCTAATATGTCTCATATATCTCTAACACCTTGTTTACCATCTTAATTAATTGCATATTGTACTTACTTTTGGATATCCAGAAAAAGAAAGGAAATAGCTTTTCACAAAAGGAGTATATAAGCCAAGATTAGATTCATAACTAGGTTATAGTAAGCTATAATTGAAGGGAATTTAACTCGAAATTCCCAACTTGTGAGAAACAAATAAAATAGAGAAAACACACGCCAAAGAAAACAATCACACGCACAAGACAATATTTACGTGGTTCGGCAATTTGCCTACGTCCATGGAGTTGCAGGGATTTTACTATTATCAGGGAAAAATATAGAGTGCGGCTACAGTGTTTTTGCTCTCTCAAAAACTACAACAAGACAAAACCCTAATCACAAAAAAAAAAAAAAAAAAAAAAACGGTTTTTATATCCTGCGCACAGGAGCTACAAAACGGGCCCAAAAAAATGGTTTTTATATCCTGCCCTCAGACCCCCAGGAGGCTTGTCCATGAGCGCTCCGGCTTGGGCCTATCGGCCCAAGCCTTCTCTCCATGGACTAAGCCTCAAAAAATCTCCCATTTAAAAAACCACGCAACATTATTCGGGCCGGGTCGGGTCGTCAACTGGATCAAACATAAACTGGACTCCACAAAGCCCAACAAATCTCCCACTTGGAGACTAGTTCAATCACCAACATCAGCCACTATCTTCCAAAAGCCAATTCCTCATCCCTGCAACTCGTCCTCCTGTCCTCAAGCTAGAAGGCCAACTGAAGCTACACACAGCTTTAGCTTCTTAATAGTGACACCCTTAGTCAATATGTCTGTCGGGTTCTTAGATCCACAGATCTTTTCAAGTATTACCAGCTTATCTTCAACAAGGTAACGGATAAAGTGGTATTTTGTCTGTATGTGCGTCGACTTTGAATGAAAAGCCAAATTTTTAGCAAGAAAAATTGCACTCTGACTGTCACTGTGTAGAATGCCCATCTCCTGCTTCTTACCAAATTCATCTAAGAAACCATGTAGCCAAATCATCTCCTTTCTAGCTTCTGTTGCTGCAACATACTCAGCTTCTATAGTAGACAAAGTAACAATCTTTTGTAGATTTGAAGCCCATGATATAGCTGTACCACCCAAAGTAAATACAAACCCAGTAGTACTCTTTCTACTATCAATATCACCAGCAAAATTAGCATCTACATAACCCTGCAGTTTCAAACTTGCACCTGTGTAGCAAAGACATGTATCTGATGAACCCCTCAGATATCTCAGAATCCACTTAACTGCCTCCCAATGCTGCTTTCCAGGCCTACTCATGAATCTGCTCACAACTTCCACTGCATGTGCAATGTCTAGCCTTGTACACACCATAGCATATATCATGCTTCCAATAGCTGAGGCATAAGGTACCTTGCTCATATGATCCCTTTCTTCTTCTGTCTTCGGTGACTGTTCCTTACTTAGTTTGAAATGACTACCCAAGGGTGTGCTCACTGGTTTAGCTTCATTCATGTTGAACCTGTTAAGAACTTTCTTCACATACTCTGACTGTGAAAGCTTCAATGTACCATTAGCCTTGTCTCTAATGATTCTCATACCAAGGATTTTCTTTGCAGCTCCCAAATCCTTCATTGCAAACTGTTTTGACAATTGCTTCTTCAGATCATTAATCTCTTCAATGCTAGACCCTGCAATGAGCATATCATCCACATATAACAGTAAAATGATATAAGAATTGTCAAAGAACTTAACATAGCAACAATGATCAGCTTCACATCTCTTGAACCTAATTTTGTGCATAAAGCTATCAAATTTCTTGTACCACTGTCTAGAAGCTTGTTTTAGGCCATACAAGCTCTTTCTCAGTTTGCAGACTAAATTCTCTTGTCCCTGAACAATGAACCCATCAGGCTGAATCATGTAAATGTCTTCCTCCAAGTCACCATAAAGGAATGCCGTCTTCACATCTAACTGCTCAAGATGTAAATTTTCTGCAGCCACCATTCCCAGTACCAATCTGATTGTTGACATCTTCACAACTGGAGAAAATATCTCTGTGTAGTCAGTGTCCTGCTTCTACTGGAACCCTTTAATAACTAATCTGGCCTTGTAACGTTTGCTCCCATCATGCTTATTCTTTATTCTGTATACCTACTTGTTGTGCAAAGCCTTCTTTCCTACTGGTAATTTAGTCAATTCCCATGTCTGATTCCCTAACAAGGAATTCATCTCATCCTTCATGGCTAACTCCCACTTGCTTGAATTTTCATCTTGCAAGGCTTCTTTATAACACTCTAGCTCACCACCATCAGTCAACAGGAGATAATTTAGAGTGGGTGAATAACGCTGTGGAGGTCTAATAGTCCTGGAAGATCTACGGACTTCAGCTACAGGTGTACTCTAATCTACCTGTGAATCTTCATTCTCCTTATCCTCTTCACCCCTTTTTTGGACAGTACTTTCAGTCAATTCATCTAAGTTGACAAACTCAGATTTCTTTTGATCTATCTCTGTAACATCTGACACTATAGTTGACCTGTCCTTGTACATAACCTGTTCATTAAATATCACATTTCTACTTCTGATGATTTTCCTGTTTTGTTCATCCCAAAACCTATAGCCAAATTTCTCATCACCATAGCCAATGAAAAAACATATTTTAGACTTTGCATCAAGTTTACTACGAGCATCAGAATCAATATGAACATAAGAAACATAACAAAAAACTTTTAAATGTGAAAACTTTACCTCTTTACCACTCCAAACCTCCTCAGGTAGTCTGAACTCCATGGGAACTGATGGCCCTCGGTTTATCAGGTAAGCTGCAGTGCTAACAGCATCAGCCCAGAAAGTTTTTGGTAGTCCAGCATGCAACCTCATACTCCTAGCACGCTCATTGAGAGTTCTGTTCATGCGCTCAGCCACACCATTCTGCTATGGTGTCCCAGGAATGGTCTTCTCCATCCTAATTCCTTGTGCAGCACAATACTCACTGAACCCTCCATCTATGTACTCTCCTCCATTATCTGACCTCAAACGTTTTACTTTCAAACCTATTTCTGTCTCAACCATGGCCTTCCACTTCTTAAAAGTTTCAAATATATCAGATTTATTTTTCAGAAAATAAACCCATACCTTTCTGCTTGAGTCATCAATGAACGTGATGTAGTACCTTGAACCTCGAAGGGATGCAACCGGTGAAGGCCCCCACAAATCAGTGTGCACTAACTCCAATTTTTCAGCCTTCGGTGTCCTGCCAGTTTTCAAGAAGCTCACCCTTTTTTGCTTTCCCAATATGCAGCTTTCACACATGTCAAAATCAACAGACTTCAATTCTGGTAGTTTCCCTTTTGACAACAGCATCTTCATCCCTTTCTCACTCATGTGACCAAGTTTGTGGTGCCATAGGCTTGTATCAGTACTTGCTTCAGCAACTGCAATTGTGTCTCTTGGACTTGAGGTCATATGTAGAGTATCAGTCTTCTTTCCACGAGCCAATACTATGGCTCCCTTTGTAACCTTCCAAGTACCACCAATAAATAGTATTGCATGCCCTTCATCATCAAGTTGTCCAACAGAAATCAGATTTCTCCTCAGGTCAGGAATATGTCGAACTTTCTCCAGTAACCAAACAGACCCATTGGGCAACAATATACGGACGTTTCCCATACCCACAACATCCAAGGCTGTACCATTAGCCAAATACACCTTACCAAAATCACCAGCAACATAATTCTGTATGATTTCTCGATGTGGAGTGGTATGAAATGAAGCTCCTGAATCTAAAACCCAATCATCAAGTGGACTGTCTACTGCAAGAAGTAATGCATCCTGTACCTCTTCTGTTACAGCATTAGCAGAATCATCTTTATTCTTCTTCTTAGGACTTTTACATTGCCTCCTAAAGTGACCTGTTTTCCCACAGTTCCAGAATTGTACTTGTTGGCCTGAACTAAATTTACTTCTATTCTGATTAGAATTTCTAGATTTTGATCTACCCCGATTTGAATTTCTGTCATTACCTCTGCCTCTTGTCTCAAGATTTAGGACAGAACCAGATCCTGAGGTTTCACCTGCATCTCTTCTGCGAATCTCCTCAGCCAAAATTAAATCTCGTATGTCATTATACTTCAGCTTTTCCTTCCCTGTAGAATTGCTTACAGCCATCCTCATGGCCTCCTAACTGTTTGGCAAAGAAGCCAAAACGATCAGTGCACGAATCTCATCATCAAAATCAATTTCTACAGACAACAATTGATTTGTGATAGTGTTAAATTCATTCAGATGTTGTGCTACTGATGCATTCTCTGCCATCTTCAGATTAAACAGTTTCTTCATCAAATGCACCTTGTTGTTTGCTGACGGCTTTTCATACATACCAGACAGTGCCTTCATCAGATCTGCTGTAGTCTTCTCCTTTATGACATTGTGTGCAACAGACCTAGACAGAGTTAACCTGATAACTCCCAGTACCTATCTGTCAAGAAGAGCCCATTCCTCAGCCTTCATAGTCTCAGGTTTTTCCCCTAGAAGCGGCAGATGCAACTTTTTCCCATAAAGATAATCCTCGATTTGCATCCTCCAAAATCCAAAGTCTGTGCCATTGAACTTTTCTATTCCAGACGCCTTTCCTGCTTCCTTTGCCATTGCTCCCACTCAAACCTAACCCTAGACTCTGATACCAGTTGAAGGGAATTTAACCCGAAATTCCTAACTTGTGAGAAACAAAAAAAAAAAAAAAGAGAAAACACACGCCAAAGAAAACAATCACATGCACAAGACAATATTTACGTGGTTCGGCAATTTGCCTACGACCACAGAGTTGTAGAGATTTTACTATTATCAGGGAAAAATACAGAGTGCGGCTACAGTGTTTTTGCTCTCTCAAAAACTACAACAAGACAAAACCCTAATCACCAAAAAAAACGGTTTTTATATCCTGCGCACAGGAGCTACAAAACGGGCCCAAAAAAACGGTTTTTATATCCTGCCCCCAGACCCCCAGGAGGCTTGTCCATGAGCGCTCTGGCTTGGGCCTATCGGCCCAAGCCTTCGCTCCATGGACTAAGCCTCAGAAAATCTTCCATTTAAAAAACCACGCAACATTATTCGGGCTGGGTCAGGTCGTCAACTGGATCAAACATAAACTAGGCTCCACAAAGCCCAACAATAATGCTAATGCCTATTTACTGCGCCAAAACGACAAAATCTAAACAAAAAAGAGGACCTTTATTACAACAAAATTTGCAAGTTTCTTAATGAAAATGAAACTAAAGACTGATACTATTCATAACTTTCCTTAATAATAGTTTTAGGGAACCAATAAAGTCTTTTGAGGGGAGTTTCACAAATTTGACATAACATCTAAAGTCTTATTTTATGTATACACAAATTATTTTTAAATAAAAACACACACGTTTTTATTGTGGTTATATTAGATTGCTAAAATTGTTATAATTTTGTAATCACTTTGAGTCTTTTACTAATTTATTGTAGTCTACTACAAATATAGACTAGTTCACATGCGTAGCATGAGTATGTGACTAGTAAATAATTATGCGCAAAGGCCACTTTGCTAGTTATAAAGCCATTGGAGCAATATTGTTTGGATTGCAAATTTTGAATAGATGACATTGGGTACTTGCCTTAGAAACATAAGGTAGTTAAATTTTATACTTAAAAATTCTTAGTGGGAGGAGAAACAAAAATAAAAATTGACAAACATGCACATTTAAGATGCATACAGGGATTTTTTTTCAAAATAACTATAAAAGCCCAACAATATAGTTAGTAAGCAAACGTTTTAAACAAATTTGGTTTCTAACAATTCGAGTCCAGAGGACTCAATTTTGGGGTCAGAAAGCATGTCCACATAGGCTGGAAATCGAGTCCAATGCAATCGGTTTTGGTTCATGGAAATCGAGCTCAAAAGACTCGTTTTCCGTTCATAAAAATCGAGTATAAAGAGCTTGTTTTTTGTTCATGGAAATCGAGCCCATAGGACTCGGTTTCTGTTCATAGTCATTTTCCCAACCAACTCACAGAGAACAACGAAGAACCAAGTGCCGATTCTGACCAACGAGATGAACAACGAAAGCTTCTGACCAACGAGATGAACAACGAAAGCTTCAGGCGCCGATTCTCACCAAACCCAGGCTTCGGACGTGATTTCTCGCCGCCGCTCTAGTGGTCAGTGGGTTTGATTTGTTTTGGATTTGATTTGTTCATGGGTTTTTGGGGCATTTGGAGAAAGGAAAGGAAGAACACGAAAAAAATTTATGTAAGTTTGAGTGGAAGCTGAACTGAAATCGAGTCCTTTGGGCTCGATTTTCATGAAGGAAAAGCAAGTTCTTTGTACTTGATTTTTATGAATGGAAGTCGAGTCCTTTGAACTCGATTTCCATGAACCAAAACCGAGTGCATTGGACTCGATTTCCAGCCTACGTGAACATGCTTTCTGACCCCAAAATCGAGTCCTCTGGACTCGAATTGTTAGAAACCAA
The DNA here is from genome assembly GCA_033629205.1 of Lithocarpus polystachyus. Taxonomy (NCBI): domain Eukaryota; kingdom Viridiplantae; phylum Streptophyta; class Magnoliopsida; order Fagales; family Fagaceae; genus Lithocarpus; species Lithocarpus polystachyus. The sequence continues at coordinate 11,455,523 of CM066162.1, forward strand.
ATTTGTTTGAAACGTTTGCTTACTAACTATATTGTTAGGCTTTTATAGTTATTTTGAAAAAAAAATCCTGCATACAGCTCCAAGCTTGGCATATGTGTGTATATATATTTATATATTTCCCATCAATTCTTCCACCATGAATCAGCAAACGACTTAGCATTGAAACTTGCAGCCTTTTAGAGACAAGCCTTATGAAACCATGCCACACAAGTAGCAGAAGTATTTAGTAGGAAGATACAAAGAAGCAGGCAAATAGAAACATACCAAAAAGTTTCCCAAAATTGAGTCGGGATTATGACAGTCAATGAAACCATAAAGCAAACAGATAGCGAAATAAGGGATAGGCGTACTATTCGATAAATGTCCTGGGATGGAATGGGGAGAAGAGTTGTTAAGTATGAGAGCATAAATGTCAAAGAATTTAATGACAAGAACACCCAAAAAGGAAATTTTCTAAGACCAATGGGTGTCCCTGCTTCGTTTGGAATAAGAGCACTTAAATTGAATTTTCTGATGGCCGGTAATGTGGTATTGGGTTCAGGATTGTAGTCATCTTGCCAAAGTCCCCGAGGAGGGCTGAGTACTCCTTGATAGGTGACAATCATAAGAAGTATAGCAACCACCAAAAGTATATTGTGCCTGTCGTCTGATATTTCGGTGATTCACCAATACAATGCATTCTTATTTTCTCAATATATGAGAATAAGGACCATAGGTAACGTGAAATTACTTTAGGAAGAGATGAAGCTGGTAAAGCTCCAGCACGCCGTAGCATAACCTTGATCTCGCAATTTTCTATTTGATTTTGTTGTCCCAACATATCCCCTACTGTATTACCCTTTAAATTCTTAGCGTTTATATCAACACCAGAATATAATAACTTCCTCACAGCCTGCAAAATTTAGTGATACAACAAAAATAATCATGATGTATTAATTAGTAGCAATTTGCAAAGCTAGTGAATCATTTTTAGACATTAAGCTCTTAATTATGATCATACAGTTGGATAATATTGATGTTCACAACACAAACTTTACAATGTTTCTTTAGTTTGTAAATAATTAAGGAATGGAGAGGGCTTGCTTTGGGTTGATTTTTGGATACTGCAATTTGCAATGCTGTGTTGCCTTCCTCATCCTTCCAGTTCAGGACTTCACTCTCCCACGATATGGTATTTTGAGACCAATTCTTTCTAAGCCATCGCACCAAGTGTAGAAAAGCCTCCAACTTGTCATATTTCAAGGCAATATGCAGAGCATTCTCGTTTCAAATTGTCACATCTTTAATAGATTGAGGACAGACTTCGAGAAATTTGTCCAATAGATCAAGGTGATCTTCTGTTATTGCTGCATAATGCAAAGGAGTCATACCCTCCCTTCCTTGGACACGGACAAGGCACCATCTGGGTTCAGCCATTTAGTAAAGCAAGGTAAATGGGACCGAACCCTTCTAGATTTGGCTTCCAGGCAAATGAGGGCTTTAATCTCATCAGCTCCATGGCCAATGGGATGTCCCCAGCAGATGCAGCTATGTGTAAAGGAGTATCAACAAATGGTAGCTGATCAATGTCCTCCAAAAGTTTGACGTCCTCCCTAATTAGGATGTAAAAAGCATCAATATTTCCGTGCTGAGCAACCTGCTTCATTTTCTCAATTCTCTCATCCATATTTGAGAAAGTTGCCATATTAAGGTATGATTTTCCTTGGTATGAACTTCTTAATGCGTGGCTTGAATAAGTAGTGTGGCATACAACAAAGCCAATAGTACAGCTTAATCCTATTTCGTTTAGGAAATCTTTCAAAAAAGTCACCTAATTAACTTTCACTTTGGGTTAAATTCTTATTCTTTCACGTGTTTGAATGGCTTTGGATTATTAATTATTTCTTTTTGATTTTAGATTGTGCTCCACGTCAGGCAAGCCAACTTTAGAGTAGTATAATTTAGCTCCCTCTTGACTCTTTCCTTATGCCATAGCCTTCCTTATTTTCGAGTGATCTGAGGCTTTTTGGTTTATTTTGCATTTGGGTTTTGCAAGAATATTTTGCATTACTATTGTGATCTACTTATTTATTTTTTACTAGTTTTTGTTAGATCCTTTCTAGTCAGGCTTGGTATAAAGTTTTAAGGACTACTATGCAGCTTAGCGTGACTATGACACCAACTGATGTAATGTGGGCGTGGCTCTGATAACAATTGATTCTCCAATTTGCCTCGTGCTGCATGTTCTGTATAGGTCTGGCATTTTGAAGGAGTTCACTTTTTCTATGTCATTTTTCTCATCCCTAAGACCTTACTCTTCCTCCTCTACAAATTGTAGAATTTGTTGGCACTTTTTAGGCTGGTTGACAATGACTAAGGCAGCGAGCTGCTCTGATTCTGATAGACTGATACGCATCAAACTGCTCCTCTGTTCACTAAAAGTGTGCCTCATTATCTGACAATGTGTGAATTTTGTTGTGGCCAATGGTTTTGGATTTGCATGCTAGAGAACATAAGATAGCTTCATAATTTTTTTTTTTTTCTTTTTCGTTTTTTTAATGTGAAAGTTTCTTTGTAAGGAACAAACAATCCGCATTTCAAAAGTTATTAGATGTTCATCATATCTATATGACAAGGGATTAGACTGGTGGCTTCCATTTAATCCCTCCCCCCACCCCCCCCCCCCGCCCCCCCCACCCCCCCCCAAAAAAAAAAAAAAAACAAAAACAAAAGCTAGAGAACATAAGATAGCTTCATAATTTTTTTTTTTTTTTTTGTTCTTTTTCGTTTTTTTAATGTGAAAGTTTCTTTGTAAGGAACAAACAATCCGCATTTCAAAAGTTATTAGATGTTCATCATATCTATATGACAAGGGATTAGACTGGTGGCTTCCATTTAATCCCTTCCCCCCCCCCCCCCCCCCCCCCAAAAAAAAACAAAAACAAAAAACAGAGTATCAAATGGTTCTCACGTTAGTTATAGGCACAAAAGTTGAAAAAAAAATTAAAGAGTTTTAGGTGATTCTCACGTTAAGTATAACAAGAGGGGATCCTCCCCCCCCCCCCCCCCCCCCCCCTAGCCCAAAGAAAAAAAGAGAAAATTTTTTTATTGGTTTTATATATACATATTTTCTAGAGATGCACTTCCCTCTTTCAAAAACTTACACCTCTCCCTTTTAATTAGCCTAGCCCAACTAGCAACTATCAAACTCAAAAATTTAACCAAAAATAAAAAAATCCTAGTTAGCCCAATATTACAGTAATAGCATCAGATATTCTAAATGATAAATGTTTAGTATTTGGAACACCAAATACCAAAAACACTACTGTACGAAATATTTCAAATGTTATATTAAAGTAGCAAAAGTAAGTTTTGGTTTGTAAAAATAAATTTTTTTTTAACAGCTAATGCTCTTAAGAAGCAATATTATTTTGTCTTTGTTGGTAGATAAATACATCTTAATGTATTAAGAAACAATGATTTTGTGTATTTATCTTGGTTGATATTTTGTTACTACTATATGGATACCTATTTGAATTTTTTTTTTTTCCTTACGCTTTGGCCCCCTAGATTGAAATTTTAAGTCCACCCTGGATATAGGCACAAAAGTTGGAATGGAAGTCTAAAAGTTATGGAACAAAACCAACTTAAGGGATGATTACTTCAAGTGCGACACGTATTTAAGAAGTTTCAAGAAGTTCACTCAAGTTCATCATCCCCCATTTATCCTAGTAGCAGTTCAAAAATTGCAAATTTGAGGCTAAGAGAAGAGGAAGATCTCCCCTCATAAACCTAAATTTAGGCTTTGTCACTGTATCTAGTGATAACATTGGGTATTTATGCCATTCCAAACATAAGCTAAATTTTATACACAAAATTTCTTAGTGAGAGAACAAACCTATATAATATCTAAAAGTTAAAGTATAATATTTATTATTATTGCACTTTTGTTCAACACATTAGCAACTGTGTCATCATTTTCTTTCCATCGTTTCCTCAAAATATATGTATATATATATATATATATTAATATTTTAAATAATGAATTATGTCTTCACTCATTTTCAAAAAATAATAATAACTTATCTATTATGATATTGATGATAGTTCATAAATAAAATAAAAATAAAAATAAAAGAAGAAGAAGAAAAAAAAAGTACCATAAAATATAGAAGAATAGGTCAATGAAGCAATATAGCAAAATAAGAGTAGTAGTAATGTAAATCGGGAATATGACCATTACGTGACCGGTGGCACGAGTTGGTAAATCTTCATTGTGCATTATTTTTCTATCCATAAAAGGTAACAAAAGTTAATCTCAAAATCAGGGTCAATTTGATAGGTATAAAAACAACGAGTTGTAAGGAAGATCCAGAAGTGTTTTTGCATTTAACCAAAAACCAAGTGATTTGCATTTTGGCCTTAAACTGCTTTGCACATGTTAAATCCATAGAAGCAACATCGTTTGGATTTCAAATTTGATTCACAAATTCAAAATAGGCGAAAATGCACTTTTGGTCCCTACATTTTGGGTCATTTCTCAATTTGGTCCCTAAATTGATTTTGCTCCTAGGTTAGTCCTTGATTTTTTTAAATCGTTTTTAAAATAGTCCCTGCCGTCAACCCAGTAACAGAAAAATCTGAGGTGGCAAACGGAGTGCATAGGTGGCATGTTAATCGCTGACGTGGCTAATAAAATAATAATAAAATATTTTATTTGATATTTTTTAAATGCCAGGTCAGCATTTTTTAATTAAAAAAAGCTATGTTAGTTTAATTAAAAAAAATTAAAAAATTTTATATTTTTCAATTTCAATTTAATTCAAACTAATTTTAAAAAAAAACTTTTAAATCTAATTTTATTATTACTATTATTATTGCCAGAACATGAAGAACACAGGAACTTGTTCTTCATGTTCTTCCCGAACCCAGAACAATCAATCCCAGAAAAATCAAACCCAAACCCACATGAGAAAACCAACCCAGGAAAATCATCAAACCTCCAACCCAGAACTCATTCTTCATTTTCTTCTCCAAATCAAGACAAACCCAATTGACTATCCCACTCAAAATCAATCTCAGCACAAAAAAAGAACAGAATTAAGAACTAAAACTAATTAATCCAAGAACACACTCAATCCCAGATCCAAGAACAACAATAACAACAAACCCAGAAATTTAAAAAAAGAATAGAAAAAAAAGAACACAAATCCAAAATATTCAATCCACGAACCCAGACAAAACTTCAACCCAAAACTTCCTTATCAAGAACCAATTCCCCCAACCCTTCTAAAACATTCTCCATTCTTCCTCTCTCTTCCAGAACTCAAAGCTTCCTCTCTCTCTTCCAAAAAATGGAGATCTCTCAAAGCTTCCTCTCTCTCTTCGGTGCTTTGCTCTCTCTCGTAGAGCAGATGAGATCGAAGGTGAGCCGAGTGGAGCGGACGAGATCGAATGTGAGCTGAGTGGAGCGGACGAGATCGAAGGCGAGCTCCAAACTCAAAATTTCTGGGTTTGTGATCTGGGTTTAGAGAGAGGCTGAGATCGGTGTGGTGGTAGTTGTGAAAAAAAAATCGGAGGTGGTGGTTGATGGTGGATTTGTTGTTGGAGTGGGTCGTGGGGTGGGTTTGTTGCTTTGTGTTGATTTGGTTGAGGTGGGTTTGTGTTGGTTGAGGTGGGTCGATCTGGGTTTGTGTTTCAAGAACACAAACCGACGCCGGCCGGAGATCTGGGTTTGTGTTCTTGAAACACAAACCGACGCCGGCCGGAATCTGGGTTTGGGCTTGTGTTTCAAGAACACAAACCCAGATCTCTGGCCGGCGTCGATCTGGGTTTGTGTTCTTAAACACAAGCCCAAACCCAGATTCCAGCCAGCGTCGGTTTGTGTTTCAAGAACACAAACCCAGATCTCCGGCCGGCATCGATCTGGGTTTGTGTTCTTGAAACACAAACCCAAACCCAGATTCTGGCCGGCGTCGGTTTGTGTTTCAAGAACACAAACCCAGTTCGACGCCGGCGTCGATCTGGGTTTGTGTTCTTGAAACACAAGCCGACGTCGGCCGGAATCTGGGTTTGGGTTTGTGTTTAAAGAAAGAAGAAAAAGAAAGATACAAACACAAATACGCACCAAGAGATAGAGAAATAGGGGATCTGAAAAAAAAAAAAAAAAAAAAAAGATACAGAACATAAACACTCACCAATAATATTTATTTATTAAGTTATTTTTTCTTTTTCTTTTTCTTTTTTTGGTTTATCTTAAAAGAAAGAAGAAAGAAGAAAATGAAATAGATACAAACACAAACACAGAAAGGGTATTAACTTAATGTTTGTTTCTTAAGAAAGTTGAAGAAAAATTGAAATAGTTGCTACAAATTGTTTTCTCAATATTTAAAATTGAAAAAGTATTTTTGTTTTGTTTTGTTTTTGATTTTGAATTTTTTCAGTTTAATTTTTTAAAATTTTAAAATTTTTTTATTAATTAAAATGCTGACTTGTCATTTTTAAAAGTAAAATAAATTTTTTTAATATTATTTTATTTGCCACGTCAGCGGTTAATGTGCCACCTATGCACTCCGTTGCCACCTCAGATTTTTCTGTTACTGGGTTGACGACAGGGACTATTTTAAAAACGATTTTAAAAAATCAAGGACTAACCTAGGAGCAAAATCAATTTAGGGACCAAATTGAGAAATGACCCAAAATGTAGGAACCAAAAGTGCATTTTCGCCTTCAAAATATAAATAATGCGAGGGCAACTAGATTGCTTTATTGCAAAATACATTATATCTACTGTTGGCATTGGGCACTTGCCTTAGAAACATAAGCTAAATTTTACACTCAAAATTTCTTAGTGGGAGGGGAAACAAAAGTAAAAATTGACACACCAATTAAGATGCATACAGTTCCAAGCTTAGCTTATTTATATAATTTTTGTCCCATAAATTCTTCCTCCATGAACAAATCAGCAAATGACTTACCATTGAACTTTGCAGTCTTTTAGGGTAATGCATTATAAGACCATGCTACACAAGTAGCAGAAGAATTTAGTAGGAAGATACAAACAAACAGGCCAGTAGAAACATACCAAAAAATTTCCCAAAATCGAGTTGGGATTATGACGGTCAATGAAACTATGTAGCAAATAGATAGGGAAATAAGAGATAGGCGGACTATTCGATAAATGTGCTGGGTTGGAATGAGAAGAAGAATTGTTGAGTATGAGAGCATAAATGTCAATGAATTTAACGACAAGAACACCCAAAAAGGAAAGTTTCTAAGACCAATGGGTGTCCCTGCTTCGTTTTCAAGAGGAGCACTTGAATTGAATTTTCTAATGGCCGGAAATGTGGTATTGGTTTGATTGGCTCCAGGACTATGATCATCTTGCCAAAGTCCCCCAGGAGGGCTTAGTACTCCTTGATAGGTGACAGTCAAAAGCAGTGTGGCAACCACTAAAAGCACGTTGCGCCTGTCGTCTGATATTTCAATCCATTCACTAATAAAATGTAATCTTGATTTCTCAAGCCTTGAGAATATATTCCATAGGTATTGTGCATAATAAGAAACTTGAGAAATAGATGAAGATGGTAAAGCTCCAGCACGCCATAGCATAACCTTGATCTTACTATTTTCTACTTGAGTTTGTTGTGCCAAGATGTCCCCTGCGGTTTTCCTCTCTGAATTCTTAATGTTTACATCAACACCAGAATATAATAACTGCCTCACAGCCTGCAAAATGTCAATCTAAATACATAAGCTTTTTTTTTTTTCCTTTTTTAAATTATGATTAAAGAAGGGGAAAAAATCATGATTACTAGCAATTTGCTAAGCTAGTGAATTTTTGGCATGTTTTAGACATTAACACTATATATAGATGTTCACAACACAAACTTTATGATATTTCTTCAGTACTTAAATCATTGAGGAATGAAGAGGGCTTGCCTTGGGTTGATTTTTGGATACCGCAATGTGCAATGCCGTGTTACCTTGCTCATCCTTCCTGTTGAGTACTTTACTCTCCCACAATATGGGATTTTGAGACCAATTCCCTCTCATCCATCGCAACAAGCATGTAAAAGCCTCGAACTTGTCATATTTCAAGGCAATATGCAGAGCACTCTCATTTTGAACTGTCACATCTTCAATAGAATTGGGACAGGCTTTAAGAAAATATAACAATAGATCATGGTGATCATCTGTTTCTGTTGCCGCTACATAATGCAAAGGAGTGATACCCGCCCTACCTTTGACACGGACAAGGTCTCCATCGACCTCTACAAGCCGACGCACCAGATCCATACGCCCATTTTGTAGAGCAAGGTGAATAGGGCTATACCCATCAGGATTAAGCTTGCTAGAAAATGAGGGCTTTAACCTCATCAGCTCCATAGCAAATGGGATGTGCCCAGCATGTGCAGCTATGTGTAATGGAGTATCAACAAATGGTAGCTTATCCATGTGCTCCAAAAGTTTTACATCCTCCTGAATTATGAGGTAAAAGGCATCAATATTTCCTTGTTGAGCAACCTGCCTCATCCTCTCCATTCTCTCATCCATATTTGAGAAAATTGTCATATTATGTTATGGTTTTCCTTGGTATGAAATTCTTGATGTGTGGCTTGCATAAATAGTGCCGCGTAAAACAAAGCCAATGGTACAGCTTAGTCCTATTTGGATTGGGAGGTCTCCTCAACAAGTCACCTAATTAACTTTCAGTGTGTTAAATTATTATTTTCATTCACTGGTTTGGCTGGCTTTAATTTGGAATATTAATTATTTCTATTTGATTTAGATTGTGCTCCATGTCAGGCCAGCCAACTTTATAGTGGTATAGTTTATCTCTTACTATTTCCTTAAGTCATAGCCTCTCCCTTATATGAGAGAGAGAGAGAGAGAGAGAGAGAGAGAGAGGTTTTTTGGTTTATTTTGTTGGGAATATACACGAATTTCCAAGTCAATGAGAAATGAAATAAAGATAGAAAAATAACACACACAAGGCAATCACACAATAAAATAAAATAAAAATTACACGGTTCAGTAATTTACCCACATCCACGAAGTTGCAGTAATTTCACTATTTTCAAGGAAAATATATAAGATGTTACAATATAGTTTTTCTTTCAAAGAACAACTCAAATCTAAAACAATAGGATTTATCTCCCACACAACATATTCACAATGGGCCCAAGCTTCCGTTTCATGGACTAAATCTCAAAAAATTCTAGTTAAAAACGTAACATTTTTATTGTGAAAAATATTTTCTATTTGGATTTTGAGAGGGTATTGTGTGTTACTATTGTCATCTACCTATTTTTTTATTAGACTTATTTATTTGTTTTTAATATTTTTAAGATCCTTTCTAGTAATGCTTGGTATGAGGTTTAAGAACTATTGACGGAGAGTAGCGTGACTATGATACCAATTGATATAACGTGGGTATGGCTCTGATGATATAATTTATATTGTTGGCGTTTTTTAGGCTGGTTGACAATGACTAAGGTGGTGAGCTACTCTGATACACATCATTGAAAGTGCACCTCATTATCTAATAATGTGTGAATTTTGTTGTGGCCAATGATTTTGGATATGCATGGTTGAGAAAATTCAGAAGCTTCATCATCTTTTTGTTGTGTTGTGCTTTTTTTTTCTTTTGTTTTCTTTTCTTTTCATGTGATAGTTTTTGTAAGGAACAAACAATCGGATGATTTCGGAAGTTACAAGATATGACAAGGGATTAGACAGGAGGCTTCCATTTAATCCCCAAAAAAAAATTAAGAGTATCAAATGGTTCTCACGTTAGGTATAGACACAAAAGTTAAAAAAGAATTAAATAGTTTTAGGTGGTTCTTCTCACGTTAAGTATAAGCACAAAAATTGGAATGGAATTCTAAAAGTTTTGGAACAAAACCAACTTAAGGGTTACTTCAAGTTCAACATGTATTTAAGAAGTTTTCACTCAATTTCATCATCCCCCACTAAGTAGTAGCAATATGCTTTAGTGGCAGCTTCAAAATTACACTTTTAAGGCTAAGAAGCAAGATTTAGATGACCATGGGCCAAGTTTGGGTTACCCGAACCTGCCTAAAAATTATGCATGTGGATACCCGAACTCAAAACCCAATCTAGCCTGAAAATTTTGCCCGTAACCAATACCTACCCAAATTATTTCTTGCTCATGGACGCTCGGACATGACCTGAATTTGAGAGAGAGAGAGAGAGAGAGAGAGAGAGAGAACTATAATTTAAAGTTCAAAACTTTTCCATTCAAACCTTAATTTCTTGCTGCAAGAGCAACAACTGATAGGACCGCAAGTAAGGCTGCTTAGCCTCCCCAAGAAAATTATTTACATAAGGGTAAATTCCACTTACCTCCCTTGAGGTTTGGGCTAATCTATATCTATATATTACTAAAAGTTGAAACATGGCATTTATTGCTACTGAGCTCTTGTTGTGTCACCTCATCGCCACGTCATTTGCCACATAATTATTATTTATTATTTATTCCTATTTTTTTATAAAAAAATATATAAATAGATTATTGACTTTACATGTTCATCTTTGTCGGTTTTAACATCTATATATATTTATTTTTTATTTCCAATTTTCCTACAATTTTTTTTACATTCACTTTTTTTTTTTTCAACATTTCTTCTTCTCTTATCTTTTCATCTCCCCACTACCCTCACTTTAATATTACTATTCATCTTTTTCTTCATCTTCCTTTATTTTTCTTTTCTTATCCCTTCCCTCTTACTATAAATTTGTCACTCTTTTCCATTCTTTGCATAGTTTTCTCTCTTTCTCTCTCACTCAATGTTTTCGTGGATTTTTATTTTTTATTGCATCTCTGCTTTAGGTTGATAAATTTTTTTTGTTTTTAAGAACTCTAATTTAGGTTGATACGATTTAGTTTTTTGTTTTAAGTTATTATTATTATCATTTTGCTCTTTGATTTTTAAATTTTATCCGATTGCATTATAAAAAATCAAAGATAGTAAATAAAAATAAAATAGTATTCCATTACATAGCATATTTTGGATAATTTAGTGTTTACTGTTATATCTTTTAATTTTTTTTCTTGTTTTTTTCTTCTCTTCTATTTTACTCAATATTGAAATTCAACCACATCCTCCTTATCATTAAATTATTTATATTTTCTCTCTCTTTTTGTTTTAAAAAATAAAAAAAATGTAATATTTTACTTAAATTCAAATAAAAGAAAATTGTGCTCATCAAATTGTATTCATTTTTTTTAACATTTACACTTTCTCCAACCTTTCTCCTTCTCATTAACTTTTCATCTCCCCAAACATTTTACCTTGATATCACTCTTCTTCTTTCATTTTATCTTCTTTTATTTTGTTTTTTTTTTATTATCATCCTCTTAGTATATATTTGTCATTCACTCTTCCATTCTTTACATAATTTTCTCTCCCAAAAAAGTGGTTATTTCCCACTCTTTCTCACTCAATTTTTTAGTGGATTTTTTTATTTTATTTTTTTGCATCTCTATTTTAGCTTGATAAAGTTTTGTATTCTTCAGAACTCTATTTTGGTTGATGGGATTTAGTTTTGTGTTTTAAGTTTTTTATTTTATTTTATTTTTTACTTTGATTGTTAAATATTATCATATTTCATTATAAATAATTAAAAATAGTATATAAGAATGTACTATTATTATATTACATAGAATTATTTGGATAAGTTAGTGTTTATTGTTATGTATTTTATTTTTATTTTTTTTTCTCATATCATTTTATTTAACATTTAAACTTAGCAACATCCCCCATATATATCATTAAATTATTTATATTTTCACTCCTTTTTTATTTTTAAAAATTTAAATATAATATTTTTCCTAAATTAAATAAATAAAATTGTCCACATTAAGTGGAGTAATGCTAAGGAAACACTCATTCTCACACCCAATGCATCAAAGGAAGAATGAAATACAAAACAAATCAAGTTAGAAACACTAAAATATATATATATATATATATAAACTAATAATGCATATTTGATATCATAGAATCATCATCAAATTTTGGAAAACGATAAGTTTCCAATGGAGAGAGAGAGAGAGAGAGAGAGAGAGAGAGAGAGAGAGAGAGAGAGAGAGAGAGAGAGAGAGAGAGAGAGAGAGAGAGAGAGAGATGGTATAGAAAAAAAAACGAATACAAAGTAATAAAGAGTAGAAAAAAAAAAAAAAAAAAAAAACCAAACACCAATTAGTAATCGTTGATTGGAAAATAAAGAGGTTGTGAGGAGAAGTAAAAAATAAAATAGAGATTACCGTGTGAAGAAAATTAAAAACTTTACAGTGTAATAAGATAAACCGTTAAATTCACTTAAAAAATTAAATCAACAATCAACAATTAAATAAAATCATAGTACTAGATTTAAATTTAAAACTAATCAAACTCTAACTATGGAAACCATATTAATTATAACTAAAAAAGAGATGTTCTCTGATAGTAGTAGAAATTACGTAAGAAATAAAGTTAGAAAATTTAAAAATCCATTTTTTGACATTTCATTTAACCTTATTTATAATATATATATATATATATATATATAATTTTCATACACTATTACTTTCGAAAATCTAATGAACAATGCTACCCCTCATTTATCGTCTTTGTTATGCAAATTATCAATTAGTAAATATATGATAATGGTAAGAAGCATTACAAATGAGATCACTAAATATATATATATATATATATATATATAATTAATTAGCCACTATCATTATGAAGTAGTAGTCTATAATTTTATGCATCCAAAAAAGTGGAATATATAGAGTTTTTTTTAAAGGTATGTGTAAAGATTCACTATATATATATATATATATATATGTTTGTGTGTGTATGTGTGTGTGTGTGTGTGTGTGTGTGTAAAGGTAAAAAAAAAGGTATATTTAAGGTTTTTATTAACTTAAGAACTAATGAAAAACCAATGGTTAATAACTAAAATTATAGTATTAATAAAATATTTAATGAGATCATCCTAAAAAAATTATCACGCGTAACGCGCAGGTATGCGACTAGTGCCAATAAAATCCAAAACATTTGAAAAGTGACCATCCTAATCCAATGACCAAACGGCTTGTAATGTCGTTACTTATTTCTTCCTCACCCAGAATCGCCTCTCTTCTTTCTTCTTTCTTCCTCTGACTCAGAATCGCCTCTCTCTCTCTCTCTTCTCTTCTCTCTCCCTCTCTTCCTTTGACCATCTCAATCCATAACCTCTGACTCTCTCATCTCTCTCATTTCTATTTTTATCTCTCTTCGTCTTTGCGATGGTGCTGTGGTGGAGGGTTTGCCATTTCTCTGCTCTCTCTTTATCTTTGTGGCGGTGCTGTGGTGGTGGGTTTTGTAGTGGGTCAGTTTTGGTTTGTATTGGTGATAGAAAATTTGGTTTTTGTAGGTGTGTTGGATTTTTTTAGGTTTTGGTTTGTGTTTCTGATTCTGGGTTTGTTGTGGGATGGTCAATGGAGGACGGTCAAAAAGCCACAGAGAAAAGATGTGATGAAGATGTCATTTTGGGATTGACATGTTTGTGAATTTGTTAATGCCGATGGTCTGTGGTCGCAGGTTCCGGGTTTGTGGATTGGTATTGTTGATGGGTTTATGGGTCTTGTTGGTGGTCGGTGGTTCCGCGTTTGTGGGTTTTGTTGATGTCGTTGTTTTGCTGGTGGTCGGTGGTCGCAAGGTTTGTGGGTTTTGCTAGTGGTCGACGGTCACAGGGTTTGTGGGTTTTGCTGGTGGTCAGTAATTGCTAGTTGCTAGCTTGTGGGTTTTGCTAGGTCGGTGGTCAAGCATTTTTTTTTTCTTTTTTTTTTTTGTTTTACTAATTTATGTTTTTCAATTTTTTTTCTTCTACTCGGAATTAGAGAAGGGGTAGAGAGACTCAAGAGAGGGGTGAGAGAGAGGACGGAGTGTATGTAACGGTGTTACAAACCATTTGGAAATAAGGACTAAAATGGTCACTTTTTAAATGTTCTTGACTTTATTGGCATTATCCCATACCTTAAGGGAAGTAAGTGGAATTTACCCTTTACATAAAATGAAATATTTATACTGCATAATTAAAATTTTTTTTAAATATTATTATATATATGTGTATTAATTTTAGCAATTTTGTTCTATAAAATTACATTTTATTTTCCTTTAACAATATCATTGATTCTTTTAAGAGTAATGATATACTCACAAACTTTTTTATAACATTTTTACATACCTTTTTGGTAGCAAATTCTTATTGGCTCACGTATGGGCACACTATTTACATCATTTTTTTACTTACCAGTAACCACTTATTACATAAATAATTTATAAAAAAAAAAAACTTGTAGCTCTAGTATTTTCCTCATTTTAGTGACCATAAAAAATTTATAGATCTAAAATCTAAAACAAAATATACAAGTAAAAAAAAAAAAAAATAGCTCAACAACAAAAATTACCAGTAAAACTAAAAACAAAATTAAGCTCAATTAACTTATTTTATCCAAAATAAATAACCCTGTCCTTTAAAAAAAAATTCTAAACAAAAATAATTTTATTATTACCTACAAAAAAAATCTTAGCAGCTAAATAACAAAATCAGAGGTTGAAATCACTGCACACAACCAACAATAAAACCGCCCCCCCTAACTCAAAGTTCTAACTCCGTCCCTGTACTGAGACTTGCTCAATTTTATTAGATGGTGGAAATTTCAACATAATGCATACGATAATCATGTAAACTCAAAACTTTAACATGTCACTACTACACTTAAATCTAATTGATCCTCTTATACGATTTTGAAATCATTCCAGCCCACTCCAAATTATTAATGGGACACAGCCCAATGAAAAAGGAAAATCTAGATTTATTTGTTCTCTTAAAGAATATATAAAACCACTATGATCAATTTTATTTTTTAATTTTGGCATGTAAAAAAATATATGCCATACTAGATTGACCTGACCCAAAAGAACTAGAAACGGATCATAGGGTTGCAACCTGTTTAAGACTCGAACTTGATCAAGCCATCAATTAGTTTGAGTGTAAATGGATTCGAATTTTAAATCTCTTATTCAACAATAATAAATTTTATCAATTGAGCTAAAACCCACTAGAATACTAGTGTTTTCAACAAAGAACTAATCAATCATGATATTGTAGAAAGTTTGTAAAATAAAAACAAAGAAGAAGAAGAAGAAGAAGAAGAAGAAGAAGAAGAATTGGTCAACCAAATATAGTATGACTGTCGATAAAGCAATATAGCAAAATAAGGGTAGCAGTAATGTAAATCGGGAATATGACCATCATGGTGGCATGAGTTAGTTGGTGAATCTTCGTTGTCCAGTGATGTTTTGTCCATAAGAGGTAACAGAAGTTTGTCTCAGGGTCAGGGATTAATTTGGTGGAAATAAAAACATCAAGAACTTGTAAGGAAGAATCGAAACACCAGGATTGTTTTCGCAATTGACCCAAACCCAATTGGAAGTTTTTATATATTGGCCTTAAATTTTATTAAAATTTTCATTGTGCCAAGACTGCTTTGCGCATATTAAAGCCATAGGAGCAACATCTTTTGGATTACAAATTTGATTTACAAATTCAAAACTTAAATAATGCAATGGCAACTATTTTGCTTTATTGCAAAATACATTCACTGATGACATTCGGTACCTGCGTTAGAAACATTAGCTAAATTTTACACTCAAACTTTCTTAGTGGGGAGGAAACCATAAAAATTGGCACACGCTTAAGATGCATACAGCTCCAAGCATGGCTTATTTATATAAAAATAAATTTTAAAAAATAAAAATTTCCACCATCAATTCTTCCTCCATGAACGAATCAACAAACAACTTAGCATTGAACCTTGCAGTCTTTTATGGTCTGTTTGAACTGAGGGGAGTAAAAGAAAGTAGAGTTGGCCGAAAATTAGAGACAAACCTTAGAAGACCATGCTACACGAGTAGCAGAAGTATTTAGTAGGAAGATACAAAGAAACAGGCCAATAGAAACATACCAAAAAATACCCCAAAATCGAGTTGGGATTATGACAGTCAAGGAAACTATATAGCTGATAATGTCAAGAATCAAACCAGTGGGCTGCAGGGCTTGCGCGCGTTCCGGACGGTCCTGCAGAAGGAAGAATAACCTCAAAGGGAAGTACCGGTGTGGTACCGGCCGACGACCCTCCGACGGTTAAGTTAGTATATTACACAACTCTAGAGTGCCAGAGTCGGGTCTTAGTATGCGTACCTCGATTTTTGGAGGGCGTGGCGGTATTTATAGTAGTAGTAGTGGCCTTTGGATGAGGCGTACTGGAGAAGATATCGCTGTGCCGAAATTGCCCCTGAGTAGCGTAGGGCGTAAGATTCTTCTTGGGTGGCCAAGCGTGTTGGGCACGATTCCCTTCTTTGGGGGAGGGAATCGTGCTGTGTAAGATATCTGACCAAGTAGTAGCGTACGCGGCAAGATTCACTTTTCCAAGGAAGCGCACGTGGCAAGGCGGGCTCCGGCGCTTGGTGACAACATTGGGTGACCCTTTCACCGTCGACTACTGAAGGTCAGGCCGTCGACCCGCCGAATCCGTCATGTACATCCGTCGTCAGAGGCCAATCCGTCAGGTGGGAGTTTTACCCCTATCAATAGCAAACAGATAGGGAAATAAGAGATAGGTGGACTATTCGATAAATGAGTTGTTTTGGAATGAGAAGAAGAATTGTTGAGTATGAGAGCATAAATGTCAAAGAATTTAATGACAAGAACACCCAAAAAGGAAAATTTCGAAGATCAATGGGTGTCCCTGCTTCATTTGGAATAGGAGCACTTGAATTGAATTTTCTGATGGCCGGTAATGTGGTATTGGGCTTAGGATGGTAGTCATCTTGCCAAAGTCCCCCAGGAGGGCTGAGTACTCCTTGACAGGTGACAGTCATAAGCAGTGTAGCGACCACCAAAAGCATATTGCGTCTGTCGTCTGATATTTGAGTCCATTCTCCAATACAATGCATTCTTGTTTTCTCAACAGATGAGAACATGGACCATAGATGACGTGCATGAAAAGTTACTTTAGGAAGAGATGGAGCTCGTAAAGCTCCAACACACCGTAGCATTACCTTGATCTCACGGTTTTCTATTTGATTTTGTTGTGCCAAGATATCCCCTGCTGTCTTACCCTCTGAATTCTTAGCGAATATATTAACACCAGAATATAATAATAA
This sequence comes from Lithocarpus polystachyus, assembly GCA_033629205.1. NCBI lineage: Eukaryota > Viridiplantae > Streptophyta > Magnoliopsida > Fagales > Fagaceae > Lithocarpus > Lithocarpus polystachyus. The sequence goes on from CM066162.1 coordinate 11,472,727, forward strand.
CCTCCTCGCAGCCTGCAAAATGTAGTGATACACCAAAAATAATCATGATGTATTAATTAGTAGCAATTTGCAAACTTTACAACGTTTCTTTAGTTCTTAAATAATTGAGGAATGGAGAGGGCTTGCCTTGGGTTGATTTTGTACACAGCAATGTGCAATGGCGTGTTGCCATTCCCATCCTGCCAGTTCAGGACTTTACTCTCCCACAATATGGAATTTTGAGACCAATTCTTTTGGAGCCATCGCACCAAACGCCTAAAAGCCTCCAACTTGTCATATTTCAGGGCAATATGCAGAGCATTCTCGTTTCGAATTGTCACAGCTTCAATAGAATGGGGACAGAATTCAAGAAATTTTTCCAATCGATCAAGGTGACGTTCTGTTGCTGCAACATAATGCAAAGGGGTGATACCCTCCCTTCCTTTGACATGGAAAAGTTCCCCATCAATTTCTAGAAGCCAACAAACCAGCTCGCCATGCCCATTTTGTAGAGCAAGGTGAATGGGGCTGAACCCATCTGGATTAAGCTTCCTAGAGAATGAGGGCTTTAATCTCATCAGCTCCATGGCAAATGGGATGTGCCCAGCATATGCAGCTATGTGTAAAGGAGTATTAACAAATGGTAGCTTATCAATGTGCTTCAAAAGTTTTACATCCTTCTGAATTATGATGTAAAAGGCATCAATATTTCCATATTTGAGCAGCCTGATTCATCCTCTCAATTCTCTCATCCATATTTGAGGAAGATGACATATTATGGTATGGCTTTCCTTGGTGTGAACTTGATGTGTGGCTTGTAGGGAAATTAAACCGAAATTCCCAACCTGTGAGAAACAAAAATAGAGAAAACACACGCCAAAGAAAAAAAAAAAAAACAATCACACGCACAAGACAATATTTACGTGGTTCGGCAATTTGCCTACGTTCACGGAGTTGCAGGGATTTCACTATTATCAGGGAAAATTACAGAGTGCGGCTACAGTGTTTTTGCTCTCTCAAAAACTACAATAAGACAAAACCCTAATCACCCAAAAAAACGGTTTTTATATCCTGCGCACAGGAGCTACAAAAATGGGCCCAAGCCTCCACTCCATGGACTAAGCCTCAGAAAATCTCCCATTAAAAACCACGCAACATTATCCGGGTCGGGTCAAGTCGTCAACCGGATTAAATATAAACTAGTCTTCATAAAACCCAACATGGCTTTAATAAGTAGTGCTGCATACAAAAAAGCCAATAGTACGGCATAGTCCTATTTAGTTTGGGAGGTCTCCTCAACAAGTCACCTAATTAACTTTCACTGTGTAAAATTCTTATCCTTCACTGGTTTGGCTGGCTTTAATTTGGAATTTTGATTTAGATTAAAGTAGTATAATTTAGCTCCCTTTTACTCTTTCTTTAAGTCATAGCCTTCCTTATATTCCAGAGAGAGGGTTTTTGGTTTATTTTGCGGTTGGGTTTTGAGAGGGTATTTTGAATTACTATTGAGATCTACCTATATTTTGGTAAGAGTTAACTTTTTTTATTTTAAATATTTGTCATATCCTTTCCAGTAATGCTTGTTATGAGGTTTTAAGAACTATCAATGAAGCGTAGCGTGACTAAGATACCAATTGATGTAATGTGGGCACAGCTCTGATGATTCATTTTGGCAATTGTTACCCCAATTTGCCTCGTGCTGCATGCATGTTCTAAACATACTATGAAACAAGTTTTCTTCTTCTAAATCATTTTTCTCATCCTTAAGACCATACACTTCTTCCTTGTAGATTTGGTCGGCGCTTTTTAGACTGATTGACAGTGACTAAGGCGATGAGCTGCTCGGATACACATCAAACCGCTCCTCCATTTGCTGAAAGTGCGCCTCATTATCTGACAATGTGTGAATTTTGTTGTGGATTAGTGGTGGACCTTAAAAAAAAAAATTAAATATTATAATTAAAAAAAAGGGTAAATTCCACTAACACCCCCTGAGGTTTGGGTTAATACCAACCAGGTCCATGAAATTTCAAAATTGACCACTTTAGTCCCTAAAAACAATTTTGCCCCTATTCACCGTTAACATTTGTTAACTTCTCTCTTCACAGTTGCCTCTGTTAGCTCATCTTTCTCTTTCTCTCTCTCTCCCTCTGTGAAAATGCAAACTGAGCAAGACAAACCCAAATCCAAAAAACCCAGCAAGAGAAAGAAAAAATTGAAGCAGAGTTCACCGAGGGGGTCTCATCGCCATCCTCTGCACTCGTCCAATCATCGTCATCCTCCGCCATAACTACCACCTCAACCAACCGCAACCACCACCTCAGCAACAAAACCCAAATCCAAAAACACCCGACAAACCCACCACGGCACCACCATTTCTTAACCCATAACCACCATTGGCCACAAAACTCAACCAAATCCGCAGCAACAAAACCCAAATCCTTCAACAAAACTTAAATCTAAAAAACTTGTAATAAACCCACCACTCCATCGGAACCCAGTACCAACCCATTGCAAATCGAACTCAGCCCACAGAACCAAAACAAAACCAAAATCCTTCAACAAAACCAAAACCATAAACCACCGTAGACCCACGCTCTGTGGAGACCATCGTCGACCATCGCCAACCATCGCGGAGACCGACCATCGCCAACCATCGCGGACACCATCGCCAACCATCGCCTTCAAGAACGTCGCTACAGCGTTAGGCTCGGTGGAGAGTGGTGTCGAGGACCTAACTTGGCTGAACAAACTTGGAAAATTTGTGAAGGGACGGCGGATTAGAGAGGAGAGGTTGAACGAGAGAGAGAGAAACAGAGGAATGAGAGGGAGAAAGAAAAATAGCTAACAGAAGTGTTAGCTCCGTTTGGATAAAATGGTCTTTAGGGACTAATGTGGACAGTTTTGAAATCTCATGGACCTGATTGGTATTAACCCAAACCTCAGGGGGTGTTAGTGGAATTTACCCTAAAAAAAATTATTTGTTTACCCTTAAAAAAATTAGAAACACCCTCAACCAAAATTAGGAACACCCTCAAATAAAATAAAATAAAATAAAAATTATTTGTTCTACTTTCAAGCAAAAAAAAAAGCCCAAAAAAAATTTTTGAACTAAAATCTATAAAAAAAAAAAATGTAACAGAGCAAGCCCACCAGGGAAAAAAAGCGCAACATCAATCCTAAACAACACATTGCAAACCCAATCTAAAGAAATAAATAAATAAATACAAGGTAAAGCAAACCCAACATGGTAGCAAACCCACAGATTCTCAAAAAAATAAAATAAAAAACCAAAACCCAATATAAGCGATTACAAATCAAGCTAAGAGCATCTCCAATGGCTTCTTTAAAGCCAATTTTAGAGAGAAAACACCCCAAAAACCCACTCCAACAGCTTCTCCATCTCTATTTTTTTTTAGAATTGCTATAGTGCTTCTCTACAAGTAGAGAACATTGTAGCGTTTCTTGTTCACACTTCTCTTGGGCGAAGCAAGCTTTAAATTCTGCCACTGCCATCTCCAACATCATAGCTTTAAATTCTAGCTTTGTTCTCCGCCGGTAATTTGTGTGTGACAGGGTGAGAGTATGAGAGAAAGAGAATGAGAAAGAGAGAGCTAGAGACGTTGTGTGGAGGAAGAGTTTTAGAAAAATAAAAACAAGATGAGAGGAGTGAGGATGGGGATACCTGTGTGGAGGAGAAAAAACAAGAGGAAAAAAAAAAAAAAAAAAAAAGAGAGAGAAACGTAAGGATGCAAGGAAAGATAGGAAAAAGAATAAAAAATCACAATTGATAAATGTTACCACAATATTTCACAATAAATTTTAAGTAACAGATTATTATTAGTTTATATTGGTGAGTAAAAAAATAAACAGTAAAATTTTAATTGGGGGAAGTAACTAATAAAAAATAATTAATAATTTAATTAACCAATACATTATAAAAGACAAACAAATTAAATTATGTTAGGCTAAATAACAATTAATAATTTTATAATTAATGAAACAACAATATAACAAATTATAGTTTATAAAAGACAAACAAATTAATGAAACAACTAAACAACAATAATTAATAATTTTATTAATATTTCAAATGAACTTATAGTTTATTATTTATTCTTTTGCTAGAATCATGAACAAATATTTTATAAGAAAACTACGTAGAAGGCAATTGTAAACTTTATATCTTTACGTGTTTTTTGATTGTTGTTGTTGTTGTCAATATACAAATTTTTCTTTTTATTAGATTGTATAATTTATGCTTGTTAAGGAACATTCTAAAAAAAAATTCCTAGAGCCGCGACTATTGGTTTTGGATTGCATGGTTGAGAAAAATTCAAAAGCTTCATCATTTTTGTTGTACTTTTTTTTCTTTTCTTTTCATGTGATAGCTTTTGTAATAAACAAACAATCCGCATTTCAAAGGTTATAAGATGTTCATCATATTTATATGACAACTTGACAAGGGATTAGACAGGAGGCTTCCATTTAATCCAAAAAAAAATAAATAAATAAAGAGTATCAAATGGTTCTCACGTTAGGTATAGGCACAAAAGTTGAAAAAGAAATGAAGAGTTTTAAGTGGTTCTTCTCACGTTAAGTATAGGCACAAAAATTGGAATGGAAGTCTAAAAGTTTTGGAACAAAACCAACTTAAGGGAATTACTACTTCTCTACCTTTTCAGTCAAAAAAGGAATTACTTCAAGTTCGACATGTATATAAGAAGTTTCAAGAAGTTTTCACTCAAGTTCGTCATCCCCCATTAGAGTAGTAGCATTTATGCTTTAGTGGCAGCTTCAAAATTACGTATTTAAGGCTAAGAGGCAAGACTTAGACGACCGTGGGCCAAGTTTGGAAAAAGTATTTTGTATCAAATGATACAATGTCATCCGTATCAAAATTTAATGCAAAAATAACTAGCCATTAATACATGTCTTTCAATTGTTAATAGGTTAGTTATTTTTTGTTGATATGTCTAATACTTATTAAATTTTGATATTGCTAATATTTGTGGCGGAGCCAGATAGGAGCCAGGGCACACCTGCCCCCTAACTCCACTTAAAATTTCCTTATATATGTTATTGTAATCTTAAGGGACTTTTACACAGGAAAAAGAAAGGAAAAAATGACTCCCAATTGGTTGAAACTTGAAGGTAATTCTGACGCAAGAAAAGGAAAGTAAAAGAAAAAGTTTGCTCAAACATCAAATCATATCTCATTTTCACCTAAGTTACTATTCTTATAACTTTTGTCTTGTCCCACGTTTGACACTTATTTCACAATTATTTTCTTTTTTAATTTCTATCATTATTTTCACTATTAATGATACTTTTTGCAATATTTTATTGTTAAGTGATGCTAGTGATATTGTAAATTTTACTATTTATATCTTACAAATTAGCATGTCACCAATCACTAATATCTATTCATTATATTGTTTAAATAACACTAGTCACATTTTTTCTACGTTAGTTTGTAAACTTTTGTTGTAGATTTTGTAGTAACTATGAATTGGTTATTTTTGTTAATGATATGAAATATATTTATTTTCTTATAATTGTTAATTTATTTTGTTATTATTATCGATTAATATTTTTTGATTAACTTCACCTTAAATTTTGTCTTTTAATTTTGCCCCCTCTAAACCAAAATTTTGGCTCTTACATGGTATCATTTGCTACCAAATACCTTCTCTCATGTTTAGATTACCTGAACCGGGCCTAAAAATTATGCATGTGGATACCCGAACCTCAAAATCCAATATGGCCTAAAAATTGCTATACCTACCCAAATTTATTGCTTATGGATACCCAAACCTGACCCGAATTCTCTCTCTCTCTCTCTCTCTCTCTCTCTCTCTCTCTCTCTCTCTCTCTCTCTCTCTCTCTCTCTCTCTCTCTCTCTCTCTCTGCAAGAGCAACAACTGACAGGACTACAATTAAGGCTACTTAGCCTCCACAAGAAAATTATTTGCATAAAATGACATGTTTATACTGCATAATCACTAAGACTTGCTCAATTTTATTGTATGCATCCGATTATCATGTAAAAACTCAAAACTTTAACATGTTGTCACTGCAACACTTAAATCTAATTGATCCTCTTATACAACTCTAAAATCATTCCGCCCACTCCAAATTATTAATGGGACACAGCCCAATGAAAATGGAAATTCTATATTTATATGTTCTCTTATTTGTATTGAAAGAATATAAAGCTAATATGATCAATTTTATTTTTCAATATTGGCATGTAAAAAAATATATGCCATACTAGAATGACCTGACCCTGAAAAGACTAGATAAGGGTCATAGGGTTGCAACCTGTTTAGGACTCAAACTTGAACTAACTCAAACCCCATCAACTTGACCATTTTGCTAGGTCTAGGTCCACGTTGCATCATGATATGATACTCATGGAGGTAGAAGTATATGTTGATGATACATAGTGAAATCAAAGGAACGCCATATAGGCATGCCCTAGTACTTTGAAAATTATATATTAGCTAAAAGAGGATAAATTTAATTTTTGAGTCAATGCAACTTAATTTAGGATTACATGAGGATACTAGCGTTTTTTTTTTTTTTTTTGTCTTTTTTTATTATTAAATATGATACTATTGTAACCAATGACGTTTGAGCTTTATTATTATTATTATTATTATTATTAGACCATGTCACCGATTAGTTTGAGTGTAAGTGGATTCGAATCTTAAATCTCTTATTGGATAATAAGAAATTTTACCTGTTGTACTAAAACCCACTAGAAGACTAGTGTTTTGAATTACCATGATGGCATTGCCAATTTTGTTTGGTAACATGGTGCCGATCTTTTGGGTGTATGGTAACAAGAATAAGAATTTGACATAGATAGCTTAATTAAGAAAAGTCAATTTAGTATTATTTCGCAAGTATTGCACCATGAAATATCCAAATGATAATATATATTAGGAAAAAATGCTCATACACCCCCTAAACTTTGAAATAGTAGCCAAAACACCTCCTGAAGTTTTTTATTGGTCAATTTACTTCGTAAACTTTACATATCTACCAAATTAGTAATTTAAGTCAGTGTAATGTCAAAACTAATGGAACGGTCACATGAGACACACGTGAGCTTTAAAAAAACAAACTCATACCCCTTAATTTGTAACCCACTGGATTGATGGAAAGAAGAGAAGCCAGATCTGACCAGATTGACAGAGAGCATTTCAAGAACACATTAACCCTCTTACCAACTTGAAATCCCCACACAAACCCAACAATGCATAGAAAACACTATAATCAGCGCAAACACCTTGACCCATATACTCCACAACTTGTTCAATGTTGCCCTCCCCACACAAACCCATCAAATCAACATTTGGTGGGTCACTCTCATTTTCATTTTTAAGCTAATCATCGTTCATCTTTTGCTCATTGGAGTGGCCAGGGACGAAGCTATATTATGACTGCCCCCTTCCTTAACAACACCCCACCATGTAATGTTGTTTGCCATCTCATGTCAGAAGCTAAACTCGGAGATGAAGATAAGAGAAATTTCACATTAAATGAATAGGAATAGACAGCTCTGCTTATATATACAAGGAACAGAGCAATTGAATGAAATAAAACAAAAAGAATTAAAAACAAGCTTTTTAATTTTAACCCAAATTAAGTTCTCGTACTGCACCATTTGGATTCCCAATACCAAAATTAGCCTAAATTCTCTCTCTTAATGACCAAAAATATTAGACAAAAATCCTCCCATCCCCACACGTAGGCTACTCCTTTGCTCTGTACAAAGGTTGCTCCTATGCTTGATTTTTATTCTTTCACTATCTTGATATTCGTTGAATCCATTGACCCAAATAGTTGATAAAATACTAAAATGACCCCCCAAAAAAATTATTCTTGAAGTTGCAAATTTTTTTTTTAAGTCCAAACTTTTGCCCCCCCAAACTTTTGGCACTGGCTCTGTCCCTGGGAGTGGCTCTTCTTCCTATTACTCTGTGACTGTGAAGAAGGTTCAGGGTGGGATTGTACTGAGTGTTGGTTCTTTAGCGGTGAGAGACGCGACATTCATGGTGGCAATAGGACTTTGAGTTGTGGGTATTGGGTAGTGCGTAGGTGTAGAGAGGTTTGCATGGTGTGGGGTTGAGAGAGAGCTGATCCAAAAGTTGTGGTGCTATTCGAGGTCTCAAGTGGGAAGCGATAATGAAGAGCCATCCTCTATCCAGTCAGACCTTGGTTCTCTTCTTTGTTCTTTCCATCAATCCAGCACGTTATAAATTATGGGTATGAGTTTGTTTTTTTAAAGATTAAGTGACCATTCCGTTAGTTTTGATAGTACACTGACTGGAAGTACTAATTTGGCAGATATGTAAAATTTATGGGTAATTGGCCAATAAAAAAGTTTAGGGGGGTGTTTTGGCCACTCTTTCAAAGTTTAAGGGGGGTGTAAAAGCATTTTCCCCTATATATTGTTATCATTTTAAAAAGAAGAAATGCCATATTGCTTGTTTGAAAAATAGAAAAAAAAAATAGATACAAAAAGAGGAAGAGGAAGATCTCTCCCCATAACCTAAATTTTATACACAGAATTTCTTAGTGAGAGAACAAATGTATATAATATCTAAATTTTAAAGATAACATTTATTACTGTTATGTTTCTATTGAGTTACATCGACAACCATGTCCTCATTTTCTTTCCATTATTTTTTAAAAAAATATGTATATAAATATTTATGTGTGCAATAATTAAAGTTTTCATCATGCAAAGACTGCTTTGCGCATATTAAAGCCATAGAAGCAACATCGTTTGGATTACAAATTTGATTTACAAATTCAAAACTTAAATAATGCAATGGCAACTAGATTGCTTTATTGCAAAAACTCATTATATTCACTGATGACATTCGGTACTTGCCTTAGAAACATTAGCTAAATTTTACACTCAAAATTTCTTAGTGGGAAAGGAAACAGTAAAAATTGACACGCACATTTAAGATTTATACAGCTCCAAACATGGTTTAATTACATTAAAAAAATTTCCCCGTCAATTCTTCCTCCATGAACGAATCAGCAAACGACTTAGCATTGAACCTTGCAGTCTTTTATAGTCCATTTGAATTAAGGAGAGTAGATGAGAGTAGAATTGGCCGAAAATTAGAGACAAGCCTTATAAGACCATGCTACACAAGTAGCAGAAGTATTTAGTAGGAAGATACAAAGAAACAGGCCAATAGAAACATACCAAAAAATGTCCCAAAATCGAGTTGGGATTATGACGGTCAAGGAAACTATATAGCAAACAGATAGGGAAATAAGAGATAGTCGGACTATTCGATAAATGTGTTGTTTTGGAATGAGAAGAAGAATCGTTGAGTATGAGAGCATAAATGTCAAAGAATTTAATGACAAGAACACCCAAAAAGGAAAATTTCGAAGATCAATGGGTGTCCCTGCTTCGTTTGGAATAGGAGCACTTGAATTGAATTTTCTGATATCCGGTAATGTGGTATTGGGTTCAGGATGGTAGTCATCTTGCCAAAGTCCCCCAGGAGGGCTGAGTACTCCTTGATAGGTGACAGTCATAAGCAGTGTAGCAACCACCAAAAGCATATTGCGTCTGTCGTCTGATATTTGAGTCCATTCTCCAATACAATGCATTCTTGTTTTCTCAAGAGATGAGAACATGGACCATAGATGACGTGCATAAAAAGTTACTTTAGGAAGAGATGGAGCTCGTACAGCTCCAACACGCCGTAGCATTACGTTGATCTCACGGTTTTCTATTTGATTTTGTTGTGCCAAGATATCCCCTGCTGTCTTACCCTCTGAATTCTTAGCGAATATATTAACACCAGAATATAATAATAACCTCCTCACAGCCTGCAAAATGTAGTGATACACCAAAAATAATCGTGATGTATTAATTAGTAGCAATTTGCAAACTTTACGATGTTTCTTTAGTTCTTAAATAATTGAGGAATGGAGATGGCTTGCCTTTGGTTGATTTTTGTACACAGCAATGTGCAATGGCGTGTTGCCATTCTCATCCTGACAGTTCAGGACTTTACTCTCCCACAATATGGAATTTTGAGACCAATTCTTTTGGAGCCATCGCACCAAGAGTCTGAAAGCCTCCAACTTGTCGTATTTTAGGGCAATATGCAGAGCATTCTCGTTTCGAATTGTCACAGCTTCAATAGAATGTGGACAGAAGTCGAGAAATTTTTCCAATTGATCAAGGTGATCATCTGTTGCTGCTACATAATGCAAGGGGGTGATACCCTCCCTTCCTTTTATACGGAAAAGTTCCCCATCTACTTCTAGAAGCCGACACACCAGCTGGCCATGCCCATTTTGTAGAGCAAGGTGGATAGGGCTGAACCCATTTGGATTAAGCTTCCTAGAAAATGAGGGCTTTAATCTCATCAGCTCCATGGCAAATGGGATGTGCCCAGCATATGCTGCTATGTGTAAAGGAGTATCAACAAATGGTAGCTTATCTATGTACTCCAAAAGTTGTACATCCTCCTCAATTATGATGTAAAAGGCATCAATACTTCCATTTTGAGCAGCCTGCTTCATCCTCTCAATTCTCTCATCCATATTTGAGGAAGTTGACATATTATGGTATGGTTTTGCTTGGTATGAACTTCTTGATGTGTAGCTCGAATAAGTAGTGCCGCATTCAACAAAGCCAATAGTACGGCTATTTGGTTTGGGAGGTCCCCTCAAGAAGTCACCTGATTAACTTTCACTTTGTATTAAATTCTTATGCCTTCATGGGTTTGGCTGGCTTTAATTTGGAATATTAATTATTTCTATTTTATTTAGATTGTGCTGTCTTTTTACTCTTGCCTTAAGTCATAGCCTTCCTTATATTTGAGAGAGAGGTTTTTCAGTTTATTTTGCGTGTTTACAATATTCTCACAATACTTTCGCAATAAATCTTAGGTTGCAAGATGTTACTAGTTCTAATTTGAATTCACAATTGAAATTACTTTTTTGCCCACCAATAACAACTTGCTAGTATTTGTTGTGAAAACATTGTGGACATAACATTTTTCTTAATTTTGAGAGTATTTTGTATTACTATTGTGATCTACCTATTTTTAGCAAGACTTATCTATTTATTTTTTATATTTTTCAGATCCTTTCTAGTAATGCTTGGTATGAGGTTTTAAGAACCATAGATGGAGCGTGGCTTGACTATGATACCAATTGATGTAACGTGGACGTGGCTCTGATAATAACAATTCATACTCCAATTCAACGATGACTAAGTGGTAAGCTGCTCTGATACACATCAAATCACTCCTCTATTAGCTGAAAGTGCGCCTCATTATCTGATAATGTGTGAATTTTGTTGTGGTCAGTGTTTTTGGATATGCATGGTTGAATAAATTCTATAGCTTCATCATCTTTTTTTTTTTTTAACTTTTTTTTTTTCTTCTCTTTTCTTTTAATGTGATAGCTTTTGTAAGGAACAAACAATCCGCGTTCAAAAGTTATAAGACATCATATATTTATATGACAAGGGATTAGACAGGAGGCGTCCATTTAATCCCAAAAAAAAAAAAAAATTTAAAGAGTATCAAATGGTTCTCACGTTAGGTATAGGCTATTAGGCACAAAAGTTGGAATGGAAGTTCTCACGTTAGGTATAGGCACAAAAGCTGAAAAGAATTAATGAGTTTTAGCCTTTAGGTGGTTCTGCTCACGTTAAGTATATAAGCACAAAAATTGGAATGGAAGTCTAATAGTTTTGGAACAAGACCAACTTAAGGGTTACTTCAAGTTCAACATGTATTTAAGAAGTTTTCGCTCAAGTTCATCATCCCCCATTTAAGTAGTAGCCATTATGGTTTAGTGGCAGCTTTAAAAATTACATATTTAAGTCTAAGAGGCAAGTTAGGGATGGCCACGGGACATATTTGGGTCAGGTATACCTGAGCCTGACCTAAAAATTATACCAATGTCGGAGGCAAAATTTTAAGCCAGTTATAAAATGCCACATCAAAATTTAGTGGCAAATTCCAAATTAATGTTATTAAATTAATTAAATTAGATGATGACATGTGTCATCCAAATTGATATCACATAGGCATATCAAAATTTGCCACGTGTCATTTGGCCTACAAAATAAAGATAAATTTTTTATTCAAAATATATGGATAATTATCTTTATTAATATAAATAAAATAAAGATAAATTTCTATTCAAAATTGATAGATAATTATCTTTATTAAAATAAATAAATTAAATAGATATAATTATTTATCTTTGTTAATTATTATCTTTATCAAAATAGATAAATAGAGATAATTATCTCTAAGAAGAATTTAAGCTAATCAAAAGTCTACTACATACTTTCAAGCATATCAATTTAAAGTGGAGCTTATCCTCTAAATTCACTATAAATAGAGGACATCCCCTCTCATTTTGAACACCAAGTTTTCAAGAGGCCCAAGCTCTGAAGGAATTCCGTCTCAAAAATCTTTGAAGAACTTGAAGAACATTCAAAGGGTTTGAAGAACTTGAAAGACAACAAATTTCTAACAAGCTCAAGGCTAGAGATTCGTTGTGAAGACCATTCAATCCATCTTCCAACCAAAGTCAAGAAGATTTGTTGTTCAAGTTCTTTGAAGTTCTATTGGAATTAAGCTAAAAAATCCTCCATAAACCTCAACAAACCCAAATCTTTGAAGCTCAACGGATCAAACCTCTAAAGTCCCAAAGAACTTCAACCTAAGAGCCTTCACATTTGAAGACTTGAAGAACAACAAATCTCTAATAAGCTCAAAGCTATAAATTTGTTATGAAGATCGTTCAATCTATCTTCCAACCAAAGTCAAGAAGATCTCTTGTTCGAGTCAAGTTCAAAAAAGATAGAATCAGAGGGTATTCTTTTGTAAAAGAATTGAAATAGAGATTGTGCTCATTATTCATCAATACAAATTTATATTTGCAAACCATATTTCTTTTCAATTGTTTGATTTTCTGCAATTGGGAAATTTTTTGTTTACAACCAGTTGATACCCGAACTCCAAAACCCAATTACCACTCATACCTGATACCTACCCATATTTCTTGCCAATGGATACCAAGTCCCGACGCTAATCTCTCTCTCTCTCTCTCTCTCTCTCTCTCCTTCCTATTTTAAAAAACTATAATCTATATTCTATATATATTTGAGAGTTAAAGTGTAGCATTTATTATTCTACGCTCTTGTTGAACCACATCAACAGCCATATCATTCACTCATTTTTAACATTCTCTATCATTTTTAATTCTTTTTTTTTTATCAATTTTCCAATTTACTGTTATATTTTCTTTTCCCTCCGTTTTACTTTTTCATTTACTATCTACCTTAATATCACTTTCCTCTATCCATTTATCTTCCTTTATTTTTTACTTTTCTTATTCTCCTACTCTTACTATAAATTTACAATTCTCTTTTCCATTTTATATATAATTTCCCACACACAAAATGTTATTTCTCTCCTTCTCTCTCTCAATTTTTTTTCTTCTTCCTTTTTTTGAATTTTTTTACTTGCATCTCTACTATAGGTTGATGAATTTTTGTATTATTTGAAACTCTACTTTGGATTAATGTGATTAATTTTTGTATTTTTTAAGTTGTTATCTTTTTTATTCTCTTTAATTACATAGATGTTATCATATTGCATTATAAATATAATATATAAGAATATAATGTTATTATTATTATTATATAACATGACTTGAATGATTTGGTGTTTATTAATATGTTTTTTTACATTTTTTCTTCTAATATTATTTTTTATAAATTTCATATTATTCTCACTCACATTCTCTTTTCAAAAGTGATTATCTCTCTTTCTCTCTTGATTTTTTATTCTTTCTAGCAACTTTACTTTATATTTATAAATTATTGTGATTTTTTAAACTCTATTTTAGGTTCTCTTTTTTTTTATACAAAATAGAATTCTACTCTAGCCTAATCTAATAAGTGTATATGTGTGTAAAACTCCCTCCTAGAGACTTAAACTCCGACCCTTGCCCCCAACACTCTACAAGCACTTATACTTGTGGAGTGACCATTGCACCAAAGATGTACGGTGGTTGGGTTCATACGTTTTGGTGTTGTATATTTTTAGTTCCCCATCACAAGTAATCTCTTTCTCTCTACAATAAACTTTAGAGAATAAATTATATATATTCAATAAAGTTTGATATGAGTTTTGATTATCATGATAATCTCTTTTAAGAGAATGAATAATTTGAATAATTTATTTAAATAAAAACAATACATACATATATTTATTTATTTTTCTTAAATGTATAATCAACCTTATGCAATTCATTTAAAGTAACTGCGTTAAAACAAATGAATAACTACCCTAAATATTACATTTGTATATTCATAGCATTTATTTTAGAAATACTTTCACTTACAATTAACTGTATAGTGAATTGAAATACTATGTTAATGTGACTCAATAAAAGCATAGCAACAATAAATATTATGTTTAAGATTTTAGATATTACGAGTTTTGTGATTCACTTTTTTTTTTAATAAATTTGGATTTAGAATAGATGTTTTCAACCCAAACATGGTTTTTTCCATTATGTAAATGAACAAAAAATATATTGAAGTAGACCAAAATGAACTGAAGTTGTTTGAATGGACCAAATTAGACTAAATGAAACGAAGTAGACCAAATATGAACAAGGTGGACCGAATAGAACTAAAGTGGACCAAATAAGAACGAATGGATATATTAGGACCAAAGTGGATTGAATGGAACAAAGTGGATCAAATAGGACAAATGTGGACTGAATAGGACCGAAGTAGACAAAATGGGACAGCCAACTCCAAATAATTAATGGGACACAGCCCAATGAAAATTGAAAACCAAACCTATATTTTTATTTGTTCTTTTATTTGTATTGAAAGGAATACAAAGACAATATGATCATTTTTTTTTTTTTTTGGCATGTAAAAAAAATATAGGTCATATTAGATTGTGACCTAACCTCAAAGGACTAGATAAGGGTCAAAAGGTTACTACCCTTTTAGGGCTCAAACTTGATTTAGCCAAAACCCAATCAAGTCAACCAATTTGCTAGGTCTAGTCCATAATTGCTCCATGACATACACATGGAGGTAAAGTACTATGAGTCCAAATTTGGTAACGATAAGGTGTAAAACTCATGTTTTACATAATCTAATAAGTGATTGTCACATCAACATTTTACTTAAATATGTGATAAGATGATATGGCATGTTGGGATTAAAGGTATAAAATATAAGTTTTACACCATGTCGTTACAGAATTTAATATCTTTATAAAATTCACATTATTTTTGTTAAAGAAGAAAAAATGCAAAAAAATAAAAAATAAAAGAAAGAAAGATAGACCTGTTAATTAAATGGATGAGTCGATCAAGTTCATATAAAACAAATAAAAAATAAAAAAAATCATTTTAAACAATGTTAGGGTACTTTTTTTTATTACACTTAATTTTATACACACCATTCTATTTAAAACCCAAGAATACTTATGCTTGGTAATATTAGAAAAGTCCATGATTCAAGTCCATGGCAAAACAATTATATCAATGGAATTCAAATCCATAAATCAAAGCCCATGATTCAAGTCCATGGCGAAACAACTTTATCAATGGAATTCAAATTCATGATCAAAGCCCATGATTTAAACCCATGGCAATTTATTTATTCAAAGCCCAGTTCTCCCTGGCAATATTTAAATTCCAAATCTCATTGGCAACATCAAAGCCCAGTTCTCACTGGCAATATTTAAAGCCCAATTCTCATTGGCAACATCAAAGCCCAATTTTCATTGGCAATATCAAAGCCCAATTCTCATTGGCAATATCAAAAGCCCAATTTTCATTGGCACTATTAAAAGCCCAAGCTAATTACTTGGCGTTATTTTATCAAAAAAGCCCAAGGTTATCAATACTTGGCAAAATACTATATCATAGTTATTTCACTTAAAAGTCCAATAAACAATACTTTAGATTCTTAAAACTATTGCTATTACAAGCTCATAGAATTTATGAATTATTTATTCTCAAAACCCATGGCAATCATCCTATAAAAGCCCATGAAAAGTCATGATTATTAGACCCATGACATTTATTTATATTATAAATATATATTACATCACAACATTCATAACATTTATTACCAAAACTTATGGTAATTATTCATCCTACGTATCCATTATGATTATCTATGGAGAAACTCATGAGAAACACCACATTATTCCATTATAGTGGTTGTTAACATATTTATTTAAAACCCATGATCAAACTCCATCATCTTCCTCAAAGCTGTACCTCCAGCGGAAGGAGTGCTGAAGCCAAATCATCCAAATTTCAACAAATTGATGTTATAAATGACAAAAACGTTCAAGACATGATTCATGTACCAAGCCCATGAATTCTAAAGGGGAAAAATTGGGAACATGTGGTTTGGAGGGCATAAAGAGATCTCCAGCGGAACCCCCTGAAGTAGACTAGAACTTGACACCTGGCTTGGGGTGTTGAATCTTGCTTTTTGGGGGACCAAATCTCAGTTGCAGCATTAGGATTCGTTCTTAATACATGCCATAATCATATTGATTTACCTCAACCCCAGATATCTTGGCAATTAATGAAAAAATCCATCATTTCCCAAAGAAGCAAGGCAACCCCAAAAGCAAATCCTCCAATTCTGACCAAAAATCTCAGGAAATTTGATCCTGATTTCGTCATCTCTAAGTCGTCATCTTTTTTGGATCCTTGTCAATTAATGCCCCCTATAACTCCATTATAAATAGACAGGCAAACAACCACAAAGGGGGCCAGCCACCTTCCTCTGAAGATCTGGGTTCGTTTTCCATCTTTGCTGGTGGTTTAGCTCTCTTTTAGCTCGCCATTCATCATCCTTCACTCACTCCCATCTAATCCCAGATGTTCCTCTCACACCTTCACACAATCACAGCCCACCACTCACAAAAAGCCTTGAATTTGGTGTTGATCCCATCTCACTCATCATCCCTAGCCCACATTCATCTAATCTTAGATGTTCTTTTTTCTTTTTTCACACAAACACAACTCAATGTCTCTCCAACTAGTCACAAACAACCCATTACTCATAAAAAACTTCAATCTCAGCATTAATCTGATCTCACTCACTCAAAATAGCCCACATTCACCTCATTCATGTCTTATGGTCATACACTCATCAAAACCTTAGCCTAATACTTGCTGCACTGAGCTGGGGGTCTTTCTCTCCCTTCATTCCATCCTATTCTTCCTCTTTTATTTGTTACAATGGAGCCCTTAATCTTTGTTTATTATTATTATGATGAAGAATATAATATATTTGTAACAATTGAATTTTTCCCTCATATTGATGTAATGATGGCTGAAAGTACTCTAAATTCCCTTGACCAAGACATACAAGGACCCCCAAGAGTGAACACTTCCCTAAATTTATTTAATTATGGACTGTTGGACTCTAAGTATAATTTCACCCCTACCGCTGGAGGACTGATTTGAACTATGACACTGTAAAAAGGACTAAAAAATATAATAAACTAACAATATTGACATGTTTATTGTGCTTTAGTGTTGTCTTGCAGCCTCTATATCTTGCTTGGATGGATTTCCACAACACCGAAAGCCTTTGGGCTTCATCTCAAGGCCCATCGTCGAGTTTCGGCTTGGCTACCCCATATCCTACTTGGGAATATCGAAATTTTCTCCCTCAACAAACAACTTGTAAAATATATGACGTTTTTCTTGTTACTTTTTAGGATTGGGTCAATGCATATTTTTCATACGCAAAAATAATATAGTAATAAAAAAATGAATAAATTGATTATATTGTGTCCTTGTCTTTCTTTCAATACAAATACAAAAACAAATACTCAAAAATAAAAATTATTAAAAAAATGATATTTTAAGTTTACAAGCTCAACTAATATTATCATCACCTCGAAAGAACTAAAAAATTACTAGCTACCAGGGACAATATTAAGTTATCAACCTCCGCATGTATATACTTATTCCTATTGCATATAAAATAATAACAAAATTAAATTAGATAACTAAATAAAAAAAAATCTTTAAAAATAAAAAGATAACATGTTACGTAAAGGAAAAATAAGAAAATATATAATCACTCAATATTTGTAGTAGCTTACATGAAAGTCAAGGCCATTGAGTCGTTACAAAGATAACTGATTTCCACAACAAGAGTCGTCTCAAACAGATTTCGTAAATTTAAAGTTCTCATAGGTCATTAATTATTTTGTTCTAACTTTATCAGTCCTTCCCTTTCTTTCCTCTATCTTTACGTACGGTTAGTACCACCTATCTCCACAACTCTATAATTTTATCATTCAACTAAAACCATGTTAGATAATATTGTACCATTACCAATACCAGCCATACAGGGAAAATATACCATACTATCCATTAAGTCAGTACTAGTACTTCTTTAAAATGTACTAAAAAAAATACCAGGTTACACCAGCTTGTACCTTGCATACTCAGATATTTTGGCTGGTATAATTAAAGCAAAAAAAAAAATGTTAAAATTTTGAAATTAAAAAAAAATGTTATTTAAGCTAATGTATTGGTTAATTAGTGTACTTAGGCTAATATTCAAACTTATAGAATATTTGGACTTTAAATTTTTTGTTAATAAACATATAAATTAATAAATTCATACTTTCATCAATAAATACAAATATATATATATATATATAGAAATATATAAATAACATGTTTTCTGAAATGGTACTCTAATATCAATCGATATTGAAATATTTCTTTCTTATGAACAAAACAAAACAGCCTTTAGTACAAAATTGACTCATTTGACTTTAAAAAAAAATAGTTTTCTTATATATTGGATTCGAAATCAAATCCATTAATATTATTCAATAACAAAAAACTTTATAAGTGAAATAAATTAAAATCTAATTGATATTATTAATTACACATTAATTATGCCAAGGAAGAGCTTTTTTTTTTTTTTTTTTTGAGATAGTTTCAACTTATGATGTATGCTTTTGATAATAACTCTATATGATCAAACCAATACACCAATCGGTTTTTTGTGTCAGTGAGAATTAAACCCTAGATCTCTTATTCAACAATTAAAGACTTTACAAATTGGTTGTTCTCTTTAAGGTCAATCTTCTTCAACTCCCATGGAATGCTCCTTGTAAAAATTTGTAGAATTCTTGCAAACAAAACCACAATAATATTATTTACTCTCTTTTTTCAAATACAATAAAATTTAAAATTATGATGTTCTTTCGATCTCCATGATGATTATTCTTATTATTTAATTAAAATATTAAGGGCATGTTTGGTACACTAAATAGTAATCTTTAATACATAGAATAAAAATTATAAAATATATTTTAACGGAATAACTAAAGTTATTCATAAGTTTGGTTGTGAGTTGTGAGATTAGAATAAAACTTAGGGCACGTTTAACAGATTGAAGTAGACACTATAATGTAATAAATATTCCTATAGCATAACTATTTGGTTGTTTTGTTATATTTTTATTACAATGAATAGTTATTCATTATGAATAGATATTCTTCAAAATGAGGAATAACTATTCCTTATCAAAAATACTGAATACATAGTTGTCAGTATCGTACGATACACGATACGTATCGTATCATGTACAAAAAGTTTCGTATCGTAAAAGCATATCATAAGTACTCATGAATCTTCCGATACATATGTGTATCGTATGAATCATATTATATCGGTGAATTATATGTATCGTACGATACATAGACATGTGGTTTAAAATAGGTTTTTTTGTTAAAATTTGTAGTTTATTTGATTTAAACAAGTTGTTAAACTTTGTTAGCACAAAATTATTGGGAAACTAAATTGATTCTAATGAAATAACAAGTCCATGAATTTTTTTCCTCCCGTCTCTTTCTCCTAAAAAATTTAGACTATACTCATAACACTCACTTTCATATATGTAAATTTATTTTCTATGCTATTAATAATGTATTAAATGAAAATATAATTATTTTTTATTTCATTATTATTATTTTGAGTCTAAAAAGCTAGAATGCTAAGAAAAAATATAAAGAAAAAATTATTAAAATAAAAAAACCAAAAAAAAAAAAAGTAAATGTTGATAATAATAAAGAAAATGTCTATGAAAAAGTAATTTTACAAGATGCAGAATATGATGATAAAATTAACTTAGATGGAGTTGATAAACCAAGATAATGAAAAGATATTATTATTTTGATTCATATATCATGTATTGCTTCTGAGTTTAATCAATTTGAATGTGCATGTTATAAACATAAGTTAATTTGATTTATTTAGTTAGCTTTGTTAAATTTTATTACATAAGTAATGATTAAATTGGTCATAAGTTGAATATAATTTGAATTTATAATAAATATACATTTTATATATGTATATCTGTAATTATTTTATAATTTTTTAAGTGTTTATGTATCTTACGATACACGATTCGATACAAAATACGATACAGAAAAATCAAAAATCGATTCACAATACAATTCACGATTTGACAACTATGATTGAATATTTATTCCTTCACGTTATATAATCATTTTTTTTTAATTCCTAAAAAGCCATTAGTTGCCACATCTTTAAAGGGAAAGAAAATAAATTTTAATTCTTGTTAATTATTAGCCTTATTTTAAACATCCTAAAATAAGTATATTTTAAGAAATTTGACTTAAAATTATTTAATTACACTTTCTTTTTATACTCTACTAAATTGTGGATGCATATTCAAGATTTTATTCCTAAATGGTCACCAAACTAATAAATAGTAATACTTATTATATTCCAACTTAATGTATTCATTATATACTTATTACATTCCAACTTAATGTATTCCTTGTAATACTTATTCCTAATCCTATATAATAATCATTATAGTATACCAAACGTGTCTTTAAGATGTATTTTAGAAAATATCTTACTCAAATAATTATATTTTAAAATAATAATATTTTTTAAATTTGAGAGAGAGATGAGTTATTTTTCTTGATTTTTTTTTCCATAATTGTTATTTGCATATGAAAAGTTTATTTATTTAAAATTATATTAATTTTAGAAATTATTACACCTAATAGTTATTTTTCATTTTAAGGAATAACTATTCATAAGAAATTATTATTCCTTGTAATAAAAATATTGTCAAACTACTGAATAGTTAAATCATAGAAATTATTATTACACTACAAAACATGTCCTAATTGATTTTTCGTTTAAGAAAAATTCGAATAAAAGTCTCTTATTCAATGACAAAATATATTAGCAAATAAACTAGAATCCCACTTGATATGTAGCATTAACTACACAAGATTAAATTCTATAAGGACATTGTATAAAACTCATGTTTTACCCTCCAATCCCAACATGTTATATCATCTTATCACATATTTAAGAATAAATACAATCACATTCAATCAATTCTAATACCCATATATAAATCTAACCAAATTGAGAATTTATTGAGATGTTATTAGGTGTGATAAGATGTAATAAATTTTAAATAAAATGCTGATGTGGCAATCTCATCCTTATAGAATTTAATCTCTAACTCCACATTAGCTTAATTATCAATTAAGCTGGGTACAAATGAGCAGGCAAGCGTGGTTCTGCATACACATGCAAGGGTTTGGCGAGGAAGAGTCGGTCGTTCTCTTTAAGATCAATCTTCTCCATCTCAGGTGGAATACTCCATGTAAAACCTTGTAGAAGTCTTGCAAATAGCATCACAGTAATGAGTGTCCCTAGTGTACCACCCATGCACCCTCTCCTTCCTCTAGTGAAGGAAATGAACCTCAGGCCAGGTTCTGCAAGCCCCAACTCATGTGAATTATCCTTGAAATGTCGCTCGGGGTTGAACCTTAAGGGGTCCTCCCAAACTCTTGGGTTTCGACCAAGGCCTAACCGGCTTAGCAAGACTTGGCTACCTTTAGGGATGAAGTAGCCAGCCACAGTAAGATCTTCTTTAGCGACATGGGGGAGATTGAATGGTGCAATTGGGTGAAGCCTAAGAGACTCCCTTGCACAAGCCACCACATAGCTCAGGTTAGGAATGTCTGATTCTTCAACAAGTCTCTCCTTTCCAACCACCCTGTCTAATTCCTCTACTGCTTTTTGTAGCTGCTCAGGTTGGTTTAGCATTTCTGCCAAAGCCCACTCCGCTATATTGGAAGGATTATCCAGAGTTGCAAGGAGTAGTTCCTGCATGAATTACAACAAGGCTATTAATGGGTAAACAAAACTAAACATTTTCGTAAATATAAACATGGACATTTCTGTAGGGAGAAAACTGAAAGGATCCTCTAGAATCCTTTTATTTTATATTTTATTTGAGATAAAAATTCTACTTTAGCCTAACGTAAGTATATATATGTGTAAAATTTTCTTCTGAAGATTTGAATTCTAACCCTTACCTCCTACCCCACAAGAACTTGTGGCATGCTAAGGATGTGTGGTGGTGAAATCCCCTAGAATTCTTAGAACTGCTCTGTTTGTTTCAACAATGATGTTTTCTAGAAAATGAATTATTTTTCAAAAAATATTTCCTATAAACTATCTCATTTTCTAATGTTTGGCAAAAATTTTAAATGAGTTGAAAAATAACCTCATAACTTCCCTTATTTAGCTTGTTGTGAAATAGAGTTGTTTTCCAAAAAAATTTTATAGAAAACAATCTCTAAAAATAATCCATAATTTTTTTATTGACCAAAGATAGTTTTCCTTTGACTCATATTTTTTTATGCTACCAAACACTAGAAAACAAGGAAAACTATTTTTACATAAAGTTTTCCATCGAAACAAACGGAGCATTACATAGAAACCAAATTGATTCTCAAAAAAAAAAGAAAAAAAGAAACCAAATCTTATTTATGGAGTTTTTTAAATCTTATCCATAAATTTATTACAAAAGATATGAGTGAATATATTCAAAACAATAATAGTTAATATTTCTTTAAATGACACTAACTAACTGGCAAAATTGAATTCACTCATTTCAAAATTGATAAATTTGAATCAATGATAAAAAAAAAAAAAAAAAAAAAAAAAAAAAAAAAGAAGCATTCCAATCAATAGTTTAAACAAGAAGTTATTTGTAATTTCGTATACTATGCAAATAAGATCCATCAATTAAAAATGATTAAGTGGATACTTCTTTTCTTATCAAACCTAGGTTTGTTTTCAGTAGTGAAAAAAAATAAGTAATTATTTGGTATCTAATTAAAATGATAATGGAGTATAAAAGTCGTGAAAATGGGAATAATTTCTTAAAAACCGATTAAATGTTAAAGTATATCACCGTAATTTGTGCTTTGATCTCTGCCACTGATAGCAATGGCTTCCCATTGTCATCCTTAATGGAAATGAAAACATCAAGAAGGTCTTCAGGCTCGGTCCTCTTCCCCTCTTTCCACATTTCTACTCTCTCATTGATAATTGGATCCTCATACTTTTTGATAACATTCAAAGCATTCCTCACAGTCTTTTCATGTCCATCTAAATCGAGTGGCTTCAAGATTGGCAAGTAATCAGAAACACACAATGCATACACATACAAAAGCATAGTAAATAGTGCTTTAATATGCTCTTGTTCTTCAACACAAGGCCCTCCATCCTCTCTTCCTTGCCCGTAGTACCTTCTGTTGAACATCATTCTCCTCATAATATTTCCAGTGAAGTGTTGGGAAACTAACCTTACATCAACAACCGAGCCTGATTTGCATATATTGTTAATCACTCGGAGAAGATTATCGGCTTCTTCCTTTCGCTTACTACGTAGCCATTCGAGTCTTGTCGGCTTCAATATCTCGTGAGTGAGCACCTTCCTCATCTTCTTCCATTGCTTTCCCCAAGGTGCAACGCCTGTTGTCAAGAACCCATCACTGAACATACTAGTGGTGACTGTGATAGGCCTTGATGCCATCACTGCATCATGTTGCTTCAAAAACTCCGTGGCAATCTCTGGGGAAGTTACTGGCACAACATACACTCTTCCTAGACGTACACAAGCGATTTCTGTGTTCAACTCTTTCATGAGGCTATGCAGCCACCTATATCTAGGTTTTTTCCTCCACATCTCTGGCAGATTTCCAACAATAGGCCATGGTTTTGGGCCAGGAGGGAGGGGGGGTCGCTTCCTTTTGGTGAAGTTTTTTGAAAGAAAGAAGAAGATGAATGCAAAGAGAAGCGCAAATAAGAAGGTTACATAAATGAAAGCATATTCAGACCCATGACTGAAGAAGAAAGATAAGGACATGGTCGAGATAACGTCAACCATATATGGCTACGTCTTTTCTACAAGCTACAAAAATGGTGTATGTAGAATGCTTTTGCAAATATAATACCATGGCTATATATACAATGAATTCCCCATGATTTTAGTTAATTAGGATGACAAGCTATAAAAGCTATTTATTAATTAATATTGATTGACTTGGGGCCATGCATGCTTGGTTTTATCATGTTTATAGAGTAATATTATAATTACAAATTATTTTACAAAATTTTGTTGTGTTGTGACCAATTATTATAATTGATTTTTATCTAGATCTGTCATTAATTTTAACTTAACAATAACCCACTCACCACATCAACATTTTCCTTATAAAATACAATACAACAAGATTTCAATTATGGCAAGAATATATACTCTAATAATTAATTGAGATTAAATAATCCAATAAATGAGATTAAATTCATTAAAGCCCTGGTATAAAAGTTTTTTGGGTAAATTGCAAATTACACCCTAAAGTTTAAAGGTATTTGAATTTTACCCCCTAAAGTTTGGGGATGTTTGAATTTAACACCCTAACGCTTCAAAAATTGGAATTTACCTCCCTAAAGTTTGAGCGTATTTGGATTTTACACTTCCGAATGCTGAAACTAAGATTTAAAATTGAAACACTCCTAAACTTGAGGAAGTAAAATTCAAACATCCCTAAAATTTAGAAGGTAAAATTTAAATTCTAAATCGTTAAGGTGTAAAATCTAACACTCCCAAATCTTTAAATTCAAATTATGAAACTTCAGAGTGTAAAATCCAAACACTCTCAAATTTTAAGGGTGCAATTTGTAATTTACCTAAAGTTTCTATTTACACTCTCCACTAGTACAAATTTAGATCTTTTTTTAATTGAGAAGATATAAAGATTTAGATCTGGTGTACCATGCAATTTCCATATGTATATTTAATCTCTTAAACAATTTTTTTTTTAAGAAACAATTTTATAAGTATAAATGGTAAATAATTTTTTGGATGGGTCAACGTTAACCCCCTTGGCTTCACCCATGTTTATATACAATATAATTAGATTTCAATTGCAAGAATATATAATTTACGTGAGGTAAAGTTCATTAAAGACCTGGTGTAAAAGTTGTACACCCTCCACAAGTATGAATTTACATCAGGTGTACCATGCAATTTCTTTTTTTCTTTTTTTTAAGAGAGTTTCATCCTATGGCATCTACTCTTAATGGTGGTTCTTATAATCAGACCAAGACACCAATTAGTTTTTGGTGTAGGTGGGAATTGAACTCCAAATCTCTTATACAACCATTAAAGACTTTATCAGTTGAGCTAAGTAAAACTCATGTGTACCATGCAATTTCAATGTGTACATTAATTTAATCTTTTACAAATTTAGATATGGTGTACCATGCAATTTCCATATATATGGAAATTGCATGGTACACCAAAAAATTATTTCCATATATATGTACATTTAATCTTTTAAACAATCTTTTCTTTTTTGAGAAACAATTTTTTTGGATGGGTCAGCGTTGACCCCCTTGGCTTCTTATATATATACAATATAATGAGATTTCTTCTTTTTTTTTTTTTTTAGAGAATCAATATAATGAGATTTCAATTGCAAGAATATGTAGTTCACGCGAGATTAAATTCATTAGAGACCTAGTGTAAAAGTTTTACACTCTCCACTAGTATGAATTTACATCCCGTGTACCATACAATTCCAATGTGTACATTTAATCTTTTACAAATATTTTTTAGAAGAGTCTTTTACAAATTTAGATATGGTGTACCATGCAATTTCCATATGTACATTTAATCCTTTAAAAAAAACTTTTCTTATTTGAGAAACAATCTTTTAAAAAATCTTTTTTGTTTTTGGAAAGAAATCTATGGAAATTGCATGGTACACCAAAAAGTTATTTCCATATATATGTACATTTAATCTTTTAAACAATCTTTTCTTTTTTGAGAAACAATCTTTTTGGATGGGTCAGCGTTGACACCCTTGGCTTCACCCATATTTATATACAATATAATGAGATTTCAATTGCAAGAATATATAGTTCATGACGAGATTAATTCATCAAAAAGACCTAGCGTAAAAGTTTTACACCCTTCACTAGTATGAATTTACATTGTGTGATGGTCACTCCATAAGTATAAGTACTTGTGAGGTGTGGGGGGTAGGGGGTAGGGGCCGGGATTCAAGTCTCCGGAAGAGAGCTTCACACATATACTCTTAGATTTGATTAAAGTAGAATTTCTACCTTGTATCAAAAAAAAAAAAAAATTTACATCCCGTGTACCATACAATTCCAATGTGTACATTTAATCTTTTACAATTTTTTTAAGAAGAATCTTTTGCAAATTTAGATATGGTGTACCATGCAATTTCCATATGTACATTTAATCTTTTAAAAAACTTTTCTTATTTGAGAAACAACCTTTTAAAAAATCTTTTTTGATTTTGGAAAGAAATCCTTTAAACAATCTTATAAGTATAAATGGTAAATAATTTTTTGGATGGGTCACCGTTGACCCCCTTGGCATCACCCATGTTATATACAATATAATGAGATTTCAATTGCAACAATATATAACTCATGTGAGATTTTTTTTTTTTTTCTTTTTTCGAGAATCTATAATTCACATGAGATTAAATTCGATAAAGATTTGGTGTAACAGTTTACACCCTCCAGTCCACTAGTATAAATTTACATCCGGTGTACCATGTAATTTCAATGTGTATATTTAATCTTTTACAATCTTTTGGATGGGTCAGTGTCAACCTCCTTGACTTCGCCCAGGCTTATATTGATCAATACAATACATTCAGATTTCAATTATGGCAAGAATATATAATCCACTTGAGATTAAACTCGTTAATAAGTGTGAGTTAAAAAGGTATAAAACGTGAATCCAAGAGTTAGATCATTTTAGATATACACCACTGTCAGTTTCTTTAATACATTCTTCCCTCTCTCTATCATTTCGGTAAAAAACAAGACATTCTCCCCTCTCCTTGTGTGTGTTAAAATACTTTTAATTTTCAAAAAAAAATACTCATTAAAACTCTATTATCTTTATTTAAAAAATAAATAAACTCCATTATCTAATATAATATAAGAAAATAAATAAACTCATATAATTACTCTCTCATTAAAATCTATATATCTATATAATAACTAATAATCGAAACGTTTTAATTTTTATTGACCACTCCTCGTTGCACCACGTAACTACAAAAATAACTACCACGTAAACATCTAAAAACACCAAACAGTTATGTTGTTTGATTCTTAGACCTTTTCACTGTTTAACCAAAATAAAAAAACCGACTAAAAAAAATGCCCAAACTAAACAGATGAATGAAATGAAAAACAAGGAGCGGAAAGAAAACAAACCCACAGTCTAGAAAACAAGGACACGCACTCCACTGACCCATATTAGAAAAGTAAAAGAAAATTTAATGTTGGCTTCAACTATGGAACAAAGAAAAATGTTAAAGTGGCAGACAAATGGGGAGTCGCAGTAAAAAAGTTAGAACTTAAAAAAGAAAGAAAGGGTGTCCACTCAGCAATAGAATTTTGACCAATTAAAGGGATAAGATGAGCAAATGTCCTTTTCGTGCAAAAAAAAAAATGGCATTTTACTCCTTTTTTCAAACTAATTAGGGAAATGTCCTTCTTTTATAATTTGATTTTCTAAAAATCAAGTTTTAAAAAAAAAAATTTGGAGCTCTATAGCGGCGTTTTAAGAAACCTATAGTGACGTTTTAAGGACCTATAGTGGCGTTTTGGAACTCGAGCTCCATGAACTCGAGTTATGTGCAAATTTTTTTATTTTTTTTTACCTATAACTTGAGTTCATAGAGCACGAGTTCCAAAACGCCACTATAAATCCTAAAAACGTCACTATAAGCTCCTTAAAAACGCCACTATAGGGCTTAACTCAATTTTGAGAAAATCGAGTTTCAAAAAAGAGATATTTCCCTAATTAGTTTGGGAAAGGGGGCAAAATGCTGGATTGTTTTTTTAAAAAGGGCATAGGCCAATTTTGTCCCAACTAAAGCATCATTTCATTTTGCAGGATGACCGTTGAAGAGTCTTGAGCAGGAACATCAATGTGACGACGGGATGGTTTCAACAATTTCCTTCATATATTCTGACTCCAGACTACAATTACAAGGGTACCCACAATCATTTATTTTATTTTTTTCAAAATTGAAGTTATTGACCAACTGATCATACAATTAAGAGGAAACGAGTTATGAAAAATTGAATGAAATGCCAAAAATCTGATTGGATAATTAATTTCTATGGCAATGAACGAACTACTTCAAAGTAACAAGCAAATATACAATCAAGCTTATTGGGTTCTACAAGTAGTAATTTTGGAGAAGATCCATAGATTTTTTGTTTTTTTAAGAAAGATGAAAGAAAAAAAATTGAGAACAAGTTACCAAATGAATATGAACCACTATTTATAGCCAAAGGATTATGACCCTTCAATAGGAACATTTTCATTAAATATGCACTTTTTTGGTTAGTAGATACATTTTCATTCAACAAGCACATTTTTGGTCAATAGGTACTGTGGGGACCCGAGGACCAAGGAAGGATACAACAAGCTGTTACTATCATTATAAAAGCATTCTAAACCTGAGGAGGGGATTCGCCCAAGGATAGGAGGAGAGGGGACAAAATACTTCTTGGAAAGCCGAATGAAGAGGATGGTGTTCAGTGAAAGTCAAGGTAGGTGAAGGAAGTTTCCAATGAAAGCTCACCTACTGCTTCCGCATTAAATGACTAGCTATAGTTTTATCAGCTGCATTGATGAGAAAGTGACCTGAACAGTAGAATTCACAGCTAAGCATTTCCTTCTACCACCTTCAACAGAAGTTTAAAGGGACAAGTGTCCTAAGGAGGGTCTGGGGGATTGTAGATAGAGGGTTAGGATGCAACAAGCTGAGGAGTATATAAAGAAAGAGGACTTCCAAATGAAAGGGGATCTAGAGAAAATCAAGAGAAAGAGATTAGAATAAGAAGAGTGATAGAGAGAGAGCAGAGTGGACATCCTTGTGCAAGAACATCGTCCTCGAGCGAGATTGTAAAGAACCATTTATATACTTAATCTTTGGCTTTCATTCACTCATTCTATGTCTGAATTCTTGGGCTAAGCCCAACTTGTTTTACCTCACTCTCTTTACAATTATCTATTGATTTAGGTCTAGCTGGATAGCACAAATTTCACTATTCTATGTGAGTTTGGGCCACCGGATTTTTTTTTCCTTACAGGTACCTTTTGATTCAATAGGCATTGCATTTAATAGGCACATTTTCGATCAATAGACACATTTTCATTCGATGGACACCTCTTATATATATCCAATATGAAGGGTTATGACCTTATCCAATAGGTTATGACATTTCAATGGGCACTTTTTGGTATATCTAATTTGAAATGTTATGACCTTTCAATTGGCACCTATTGCTATATATACTACAACTTACCTTGTATATATCTATATATACCACACAAACTAAACTAGAGACACAAGATTCTATCTCTTATTCCTTCTCATAAAACACTAATAAATAAAATAACATTGCTTTATTTTACCTAACTAATAAAGCTATGTGCTATTTCTTTCAATATCATTTTTTTAATGCATTTTGGCTTACTACTCCAACTCAAAAGTAATGGTTTTTTCTTTTCCTAAAACTCATCCAATGGCTATTCTCGTGCATCGCATAGGTTAGCAACTAATTTTATTAATTGCCAAGAGTCTTGCATAGCTCAACTAACACTTCCAATGTTTTAAACGGAGACATTCAAGGTTCAAATGCATTGTTATAACTAATTATCAAAAATATAAATAAATACAAAAATATCCTATTACCTAAATATAATTCAAAATATAAAACCCATATCATGGTGCAACACTAATGGAGTGTGTAAATAGGGGCTCTAACAACGTGTCCTTATCAAAAAGAGAACCTACTCATACTTATCTTCTTGTTAAAATTTCTATTCAACATATTTGTATAGTCAAAATGATGGTGATCTTACAACCAAGGGGTTGGTTTTGTGATCCATAAGGCCTCATTAGATCCATGATGACCTAGATTCATAACTCTTAGCTAAAATTTCTATTCTACACTTATGCATTAGTCGCTCTCTTTTTTCTTTTTTCTTTGCAAAAAATGCGACAAGGTTTAACACTAATTCCTGGTCCGTTTGGATACAACTAAAAATACTGTAGTAAAATAATTTTTAAATGTGTGAATAGTACTGTGGGACCCATTTTTAATGAAAAAGTTGCTAAAAATTGATGTTTGTGGGTCCCGTGAGCAATGCACGAGTGCACTATTCACAGGAAAAGTCAATATTCATGACTAAAAAATAAAAATAAAAAAGAAGGAAAGGCAAACGCAAAATGCGCCTGCGTTTCAGCTATCCAAACAGCACCAATGAATGTAAATAAGGGCTATTATACCATGTCCTAATTAAGAAGAGAATCTACTCCTTCCTATCTTATTGCTAAATTTTCTATTCTACTTTTTTGTGCAGTCAACGTGAAGGTGATTTGATCCCAAATGATTAGTTTAGTGGTTTCCAATGTCTCATGAAATCCATGAGGTCTTGTGTTCACAACTCTCAACTTATATCCTGGCACCCCTAAGAGATTCCTCCATATGATTATGTAATGTATGTTGAGATGAGAGAATTTCTCAAATCCGAAAAGTAGTCATGCATTGAAAGATCTCTGGATATCCATGTTAACAACAAAAACTAAAGGTGATCTCCTTGCATAGACCTTTCAACGCATGGGCATAATGCTATCAGATATTGGGAGATTACTTAAACATGGAAATTAAATAGTCAACATCAATCTCCTTGACACACTCATATTTGCACCTAATTTCATAACTTATTGACTTGTGTGACTATGAGTGATCAACAAAAAATGAAGAATGTTCAATAGTGAGTAGAAATTATCCATCACTCAAAGTCATGCAAATCAATAAGTTATGAAATCAGGTGTGTCCATTTATATTATTGTTTTTCAAAAGTTTAATTTAATGATAATTTATATTACTTTTTAGGCAAAAAGCCATTCACATATTTTTGCAAAAAAAAATATGGGTTTTATACTATTGTCGTTTTGTGAGAAAGAGCTTTTTTTTTCCTTTTTTTTTTTTTTTTTGTTTTTTTTGAGAAACAACCCAATAGGGCAATATTATTTGATGGCTGAAAAATCACGTACCAAGCAATGAAAAAGATCTAGAGGAACATCTTCCATCCAGATTGAAACTGGAAAAGAAAGGCTCGTTCTCTGAGCTAAGACATAGGCTACAGTATTTCCTGCCTATGTGTGTGTGAGAAGGAAATACACCGAAGAGAGCTAACATAAAACAAAGTGTCTTTTATCAAATAACCATAAGAGGTTGGTGTTGAAGAACCATCTTGCAGCGCGTTAATGGACACTTCTGAATCACCCTCAAAGATAGCATCTTGAAATCCAAGTTCATGAACAAAATAGGCAGCTCTTCTAGCAGCAACTGTCTCGAGCACCACTACCGAAGATGGCTTCGGTATTTTTTTGGATAGGGCTGCCATGATCTCCCCTTGAGAATTTCTGACAACCACTCCTATACCAGCTTCATTCAGTTCATCAAACATGGCTCCATCGAAATTTCCTTTCACCTTTCCCTCATCAGGTGGCTTCCATATCCTCTTGACTGGTCGGACATTCTTTGCAGCTTTGGGACGGAGCTTTTGGAACTCAGACAGGTAGTCACGGGCTGAGGAAGATAATCTGTCCAGGTGTATCACGGGCTGCTGCATTCGAACCTTGCTCCTTCTGTTCCAAATCATCCAACAAGTTGTTGCAAACCACTCCAAGTTGCTCTGATTTTTGAACAGCACTCCAAACAGATCAGCGAAGGAACAAAACTGGTGATTTGCAGTAGCTAGCTCCTTAAACTCTGAGCTCCATACCTGCAGTAAATTTTTACAGCCCCACAACGCATGAAGGACGTCCTCTGGAGCCTGCAAACATGAAGCACACAATGGGGAACTAACAATTGTTTTTTGAACCAGCTTCTTCAACATTGGTAATGAGTCCAAGCATGCTCTCCACATGAATGTTTTCACCTTGTTTGGGACATTCAGCCTTCATAATCTATTCCAAAATGATCTTGAAGCAGCCCCATTTGAGACCGAGGCCAACGCACTATCCTCCTCTGCACATAAAAGGTGGTAACCTGATTTTACTACATAATTTCCACACCTAGTACTCGGCCAAAACAGAAGGTCTGGCTGGGTAAAGGAGCAGATTGGGATTGATTTAATTTTTTCTGCCTCGAAAAAATAAAAAATCTGATCAATGAGGGGGATGTTCCACTACCTTGTGTCTTGGTCGATAAGCTGGGAGACCATTGTCGCTGTGCAACAAGTTTGGTGCTGAGACAATTCGGCCACTGCCCTCCCCAGGCAGCCAATTGTCCTTGTAACTGTGGACAGATTTGCCATCACCCACTCGCCACTTGGTTCCTAGATTGATAACCCTTCTAGCCCGGAGAATACTCTTCCACGCATATGACTCGAACTTCACCTTATATATTCAACCTTTTACTTTAAAATAGGGGTCTAATAGTAATATTATCATAAAATGATTCTATTCTATTCCCTCCATGTTACTCTCAAACAAGATTACTTACATTCTATTCATTTTCATTCATTTCCATTCTTTCATTTTAAAACATCCAATCAAGGTTACTTAATTCCATTCCATTCCATTTTTTTCCATTCCTTTCCCTTACTTAAATACATTCTATTCTATTTCTTTCCTTTCCATTCCCTTATGATTATTCCATTCCATTCTCTTATAAACTCCCAAACGGAACCTTAGCCTCAATCCATTTGGAAAATACTTAGCCTTGAACACCCTGTAGAAGAGGGAATCCGTGTCATGTATAAGGCGCCAAACTTGCTTTCCTAGCATTGCCTTATTGAATTTTGCCAATTCTTGAAACCCCATACCACCCTTGGATTTTGGTTGGCACAAAGATTTCCAACTCTTCCAATGAATTTTCCTCCTATCTCCATGTTGCCTGCACCAAAATTTTCATATCATTGCTTCAATGTCATGACAAAGGCCTATGGGCAATTTGAAGCAACTCATAGCAAATGTAGGTATAGCTTGCACAACTACTTTCAATAGCACTTCTCTTACGGCTTGAGAGAGAAATTTTTCCTTCCACACTTGAAGTTTCCCCCCACACTCTCTCTTTTATGTAGTTTAGGCTTGCTCTTCTATTTTTCCCTACCATTGCTGGAAGTCCCAAGTATTTCTCATATTCTTTTATTTCTAGAACTCCCAAGTAATTTTTTATTGAGTCTTTTGTGGAATCCGCCACTCCTTTACCAAAAAAGAGATTTGTTTTCTCCCTATTCACTTGTTGACCTGAGGCTCTTTCATATTACTCGAGCAAGGATTGAATAGATTTTACATCCTCCAAATCTGCTTGGCAAAAAATCAGATTGTCATCTGCAAAAATGAGATATTTTGGGGCCATTTTTGCATAGTGAAAAAACCCCTCATCTTACCATCAATCACAGCTTTGTTGATAAGCCCATTTAAACCCTCAGAACAAAGGACAAATAGATAGGGAGACAGAAGGTCCCCTTGTCTAATTTCCCTTGATGGTTTAATATTGCCTCTAGGTTCCCCAATAACCAAAATAGAATATGAGACTGAACTGATACAAGCCAATACCAAGCTAATCCATTTCCTATCAAAGCCCATCTTTTCCATAAGTTTTTCAAGAAAAACCCACTCCACTCAATCATAGGCATTGTGAGAAAGAGCTAGAGCGCCTGCTTTAATTACTTTTTCTGGTTGTGAC
This sequence comes from Lithocarpus polystachyus, assembly GCA_033629205.1. Lineage (NCBI taxonomy): Eukaryota > Viridiplantae > Streptophyta > Magnoliopsida > Fagales > Fagaceae > Lithocarpus > Lithocarpus polystachyus. Next base: position 11,506,942 of record CM066162.1, read on the forward strand.
ATATTTTGACATTAATAAATAATAGGTGAAAATACTATTTTGGTTTTTACATTTTGTGGTTATAGTCAATTTGATCTCTACATTTTGGTAGTAATCAATTTGGTCTTTGTTATTTTCAACTTGCAGTCAATTTGGTCCCTACCGTTAACTTACTAACGAAAAATGCTTACGTGGCAAACAACTTATACAATTAACATATTTTAAGCTTACGTGGCAACTAAATAATAATAAAAATTTTGGATAAATATTTAAAAAGCTCCACCTTTGCCATTAAAGGATTAAAATATAAATCAGAAAAAATTAAAAACACAAAAATTAAAACATCAAGATTTACTTTTATTTTATTGCATTTTCTTAATAACTAAACATACAAAAACCCAGATCAAACCCATATAAATAAAATAAACACACACAATATAACCCAAACCAAATGATTCAACTTTAATGGTTTAGAAATCATTCTCTCTTGGCAGTACAATGAAAGCAAAATTTTATGAACAGCTAAACAAAGGTAAAGATTTTGTTGTTGCATGGCCATTTAAGTAGAGTACTACTAAACAAATTCCAAACAAAACTCAAAAACCAAAAGAAAAAGAGAGCTTTTATGCTATATATGCCTCAAAAAAATTAGAAACGAAAAACATGTTCAAGGTGAACAGACCCACCCACTGTCACCTACATCTCAGCTCATCCAATGCCCAATAAACTCAAAAACCTAAGACCCACATCCTTTCAAATCCTCGAGAGCCCAAAACACCGTGTCAATCACTGATCTATCCACAATTGCCATTGAATCTCCATGAATGCCAATCTAATTGAACCCTAGAGAGAGAGAGTGATTAATCAAAAAAAAAAAAAAGAAATTGAGAAATCGAGAGAAAGGGAGGCCTTCGGGCAGCTGAATTGAATTCTTTGACAGTATTTTAGAGAGTGCTTAATGGGGGTATGGGTTTACAAAGGAGATTTAGATTTTAGCTTGAGGTTAAAGATAAAAAGATGTATTGGGATTTTCTAAGACACTTACTCCGTTTTTCTTGTTTTTTTGTGGATTTTCAGAGAGAGTATTTGAGTGCTGTTTGGTTGTCAATAAAGTGAGAGAAAAGGAAATGACAGAAATTTTCTTTGTGTTTGGTTTCCGAGAAAAGGCAAGAAAGGACAAGGAAATGAATGGATTTTAAAATTGAGAATTTTTTTTTGTTTTTTTTTTTTTAATTTAAATGTTGAGTTGGAATTTTTTAATATCTATCCAAATTTATTATTATTATTTAGTTGTCACGTAATTAAAATGTGTCAACTGTACACACCATTTGCCAAATAAGCATATTCTATTAGTAAGTTAACAGCAGAAACTAAATTGACTACAAGTTAAAAATAACAGGAACTAAGTTAATTACTACCAAAATATAAGGACCAAATTGACTATTACTTAAAAATGTTGTTGAGTTGGAATTTTTTAATATCTATCCAAATTTATTATTATTATTTAGTTGTCGCGTAAGTTTAAAATGTGTCAACTGTACACATCATTTGCCAAATAAATATTTTCTGTTAGTAAGTTAACGGCCGAAACTAAATTGACTACAAGTTAAAAATAACGGGAACTAAGTTGATTACTACCAAAATATAAGGACCAAATTGACTATAACCTCAAAATGTAGGGACCAAAATAGTGTTTTGGCCTAAATAATAAATGGATTCTCTCTTTTCATTCTAGAGAAATGCTAACGAATGTCCTTCAGGCATTAGTTTACAATTTATTTTAGAAAAGTTTTGATATCACTTTTATAAGAAATGAAAAAAGCTTTCTTAAGCTTTCTATAAAATATTAATTGCTTTTTTTTTCTTTTATATAAAAACTTTCTTAAAGTGAATTGTTATCCAAATGTCCTCATGACACTAGTTAGTATAACCCTTTTATTTTATTTCCTAAAAGTGTATAAAATCAGAGAGAGAAAAAAGTAACAATTTTTCCTTTCTATCCTTATTGCCAATGAATTGACTTTTTCCTTATTTTTAGGCAATTAATGCATGATATTAATGTATTATACACATTAAATTCAATCAAATTTTCCATTCTCAAAATCAGTTCTACATTCAATGCCTTTAGAATTTTTTTTTTTTTTTATCTCCCTTTCTCTGTTTTTTTAGAGGCAATTAATGCATGGTATTAGTACACATTAAATTCAAACAATTTGTCCATTCTGGTGACTCTTTTTTTTTTTTTTTTTTTTTTTTTGAGAAAGCTCTGGTGACTCTTTGTAACTGTTGTTTCATCTTGCAATAAAATTGACCCTCGGGTCTGGTTTCTTTAAAAAAAAAAAAAAAATGCCCATTGTCAAACTCAGTTCACCATTCATTGTCTTTAGAATTTTTTTTTTTTTTTTTTTTTATCATTCTCAAAAAAAAAAAAAAAATTCCCTTCCCTCTATCTGCTTTTGAATGCGTTCCCCAGTCCAGTTTCATTAGCCATCAAAATGGGGTTGTGATTTTCAAAAATGGAATTATATTTTTTTTATTCTATGATTCTTTGATTCTATCTCCAAAAAGTTTATAAAATAAGAGAGAGAAGAAGTAACAATTTTTCCTTTGCTATCCTCGTCACCAATGAATGAATGAGTTTTTTAATAAACTATTTTAAGAAAATTTTGACATCACTTTAATGAAAAATATAAAAAATCATCAAAAATGTTAATAATTTTTTCTATAAAAAAATGCTAAAAAATTTTTCTAAACCAATACTCTTAATCAGGAACATTCATTAACTTTTCTCATTCTTTTTAGAGGCAATTAATGCATATTATTAATGTATTATACACATTAAATTAAATCAATTTGTGAAATTCAATTCACCATTCAATGTCTTTAGAAATATCTTTTTTCTTCTTCTTATTTTCCATTTTTTTTCACCCTCTCTCTACTTTTGAACGCATACCCCCCCCCCCCCCCCCCGGTCAAGTTTTAATACCCCTCAAAATGGTGTTATAATTTTCAAAATAATTGTTTTTCAATGAAGAGTTAAGCTTGTGTCTAGTGGCCAATTCCATTAGATACATTGAGATGCGAACACATGTCCAGTTTTGAACACGTGTCCGTATTTTAACGTGTCCAATGAACACATATCTATATCCTAGCATGTCCAATGCACATGTGTCTGTATCCTAGCATGTCCAATGAACACGTATCCATGTCCTACATGTCTAAAAAAAATTTCTAAACCAATACTCTTACCCAGAGCATCCAATAACTTTTCTCATTCTTTTTTAGAGGCAATTAATGCATGTTATTAATGTATTATACACATTAAATCCAATCAATTTATGAAATTCAGTTGGCCATTCTATGTCTTTAGAAAGATCTTTTTCCTTATTCTTTTTTTCCATTTTTTCACCCTCTCTCTACTTTTGAATGCATACCTCAGTCAAGTTTTAATACCCCTTAAAATGGTGTTGTAATTTTCAAAATAATTGTTTTACAATTAAGGGTTAGGCTTATGTCCAGTGGTCAATTCCACTGAACACGTTGAGATGTGAATACATGTCCAATTTTGGACAAGTGTCCGTATCCTAGCATGTCCAGTGGACATGTGCCCATATCCTAGCATGTCCAGTGGAATTGACCACTGGACACAAACCTCTCCCTACAATGAACACTTTAAAAGGCAACATTCACATTCTAAAAATTAAATAATAATAACAATAATAAATGAAAAATAAATAAAAGGACTGAAATTACATGAGTATGTATGAGCATTGTATTGAATAACTTCATATTAATTAAATGTCCACAGGGAAACAAAAAGGAGCAGCAATGTGCAATTTAAGTCATCTTCTTACCCTCCTCATAAATTCATAAGTACCAAAACAGTATGAATTCATTCCTAGAAAAAATGTATAAACCTCTCCATGTTTCACAATTTGTGTCATCTCCCATTGCCTCACCGCACTTTTTTAGAATCTAAAAAATAAAAATAAAAATAAAAATCATGTAGGTCTCATATACCTCAAGTTTAAATACCATATGTAGGTACGAGCAAATTGTTTAAAATCGATGGATTGAAAGATTTACGCCCATAGGAACCAGAGATATGCATGGTGCACAATTTGACATTCCATCTCTGCTCCTTCAGAATAAAGCCAACACAAGATTATACCTTAGCCCTGAAAAAAAAAGGGGGGGGGGGGGGGGGGGGGGGGCGACGACAGTTTTCATTAGCAAAGCCAGGCAACAGAATCATGAGCAAACAATATTTTTAAACACATCTTATACCATCCACCCCCATGAAAATAAAAAGAATAACCACTTGGTGATAAAAGTTGTAGCTGACAGTAATAAAATATTTTGTAAAAATTAAAATCATGAAAAGTCAATTTATCAACATAATATTTTAAAAATAGCAAACCGGCCAGAGTTAATTTAATTTCCTATCAACCACTGGTCGATAGACTCGATACAGACAAGTATGTACTATGATAGTTTCATATTCTTGAGACTAACATACTGAGCTGTGGCTTTTAAACAATATTATATCACAAAACGGTAATAGTTAGGATTTCAACGTCGAGTACGTCAACAAAAACAACAACAACCACGCCTTAGTCCCAAAATTTTAGGGTCGGCTATAGATTCTCAACAAACTAGTCAGGGTTAGTCACATGCAATCTTTTCATTGCTCTCAAAATAGAGTAGGTCATCATTCTTTTTCTTTTCTTTTTTGGAATAAACCAATCTGGGTCTGTAGTTTATCCTAAATCACATTCAATTGCAAGCATAACAGCCACAAAATACCCAAGACAATCCTCAACTTTATCTTAGAGACACAACATACAAACTTTACCTTTCTACATAAGAGTCAGTCTCAGTATTAATAACTACAGCATCACCAGCTACAACGAACATTGGCACCTGGAAAATTAGAAAATTTGATAAGACATACACCACTTAGATTTCATAGTACATGTACCAGAACCTCACCCCTCCCCACTACACACGTGCAGATATCATATTTTCTCCATGTTGCTTATCATCGCTGTTGGTTTCATCACTTTAATCGAGTACAATTTGTGGTCAGGACTGTATTTCTTTTTATAGGTATCTAAAGTAAAAGCCTAATTTGGAGGATGGATATAATGGTTTGGCAAGCATGAAGCTTCACAGTACACCTTCTTCTATGTAGGACCCACACCATACCTTGTCCCTGGCACCCTCCATGCATGACATAATAGAAAAAATATCCCATGAAAAATTCGGATATTCCGTTTACACAACTACCTTCTGCCGCTTTTTTTTTTTTTTTTTTTTCTGAGTTCATCTTTTGCTATATATAGTAATTATACAACTGACTAATTTAGCAGCTAAACATTAGAGGCAAAAATAACATTTAACTTACCTCAACAGTCAGGCCATTTTCCAATACAACCTTTTTATCCCTGAATGGAAAGAAATTATTATGATAAGATTCTATTGATACAATCAAAAGCAGAACAATGATCAAGAAGGTGAAATACTTTGATTTTGCATTGTCAAAGGGGACAATAGGACAGAAAATCACATTCAATTGCAAGCATGACAGCCTTCATTAGACAATACAGTACATGCCAGTCTCATCATACTGGCCAAGGTGTACACATGGTCCACAGTTAGACAATTAGTGAAGACCTCTGATTAACAAACTTTAGCAATTACAAGGTGAGCTAGCTGGTTGAATAAGAAGATTGAGTTTCTTCAGCTGAAAAATTATGCAATGGAAAACCCACATTTCAAGGATGAATATAGAAAATAAAGTATCTGGCACACATTGCAAAAGCTATGTTGCACGGACACTGACACGGACACTACACGGACACGGACACGAGGATACGGCAATTTTTGAAAAATAAGGACACGACACGGCGGGGACACGGCGGTTAATAATTAATTAAATTTTATATTTAGGCATATTTTTAAATATTTTTAGACATAAAATACGTTTATATCTAGAATTTAAATTATGTAAAAACTACAAATAAGTAAACTAACACCCAAAGTAGTATAATAATACATATAAAATTTTTAGAGTACAAACCATAAGAAGATAACAAGTTCAACATCAAACTAAAAATATAGAAGGATAAAAAAAAAAAAAAAAAAAACTAATGCGTTAAAAGTAAGTGAGTAACAGTATATAAAAAAAAAAAAAAAAATTGATGCGTTACAACTTATACCTTTTTAACGCGTTAATATCTGAAAAAAAAAAAAAAAAAAAAAAAAAAAAAAAAAAAAAACCCAGAGAGAGAAGAGAAGAGAACTAGAGAAGACTGAATGAAGTGGTCGGACCTGCTGAGAGAGAGAGAGATCGGAAGGGACAGGGGGCATCGACGTCTTGGAGCTCGCCAATCTAGCTCCGGTGAGGGACGGAGGGCAGCGGCAGCGGGCAGAGGTCAGAGGGAGGGTGGGTCGCCGAGAGAGAGAGAGATCGGAAGGGACATAGCTCGGCGTCAAACCTCCGACGTCTATGGAGCTCGCCGATCTAGCTCCGGCGAGGGAAAGAGGGCAGTGGCAGCGGGCAGAGGTCAGAGGGAGGGTGGGTTCACTGGGTTTCTCTTGAGAACTTGAGATTTTTTCTTTTTCTTTTTTTCACTTCTGGCGTGTCGGACCCGTCGGGGCCGCGTCGGAGCCGTGTCGGTGCCGCGTCGGAGCCGTGTCGGTGCCGCGTCGGCGCCGTGTCGGAGAATCGAAAAAAAAAAAAAAAAAAAAAGAGACACTCGCCGGACACCGGAATCCGGCGAGTCGTACCCGTTCCAGTGTCCGACACATGTCCGACACCGACACGACGCCAAAAATGGCGTGTCCGTGCAACCTAGTGCAAAAGTACAGCAAAAAGAAAATTTAGGCATTAACAATATTAAGTTTCATCAGAAAATCTTTTTCTTTTATAACATTAGCTAGATCAAAAATTTCCGAAATCAGGCCATAAAGGATAACCTACTTATAAACACAGAACTTCTTAAGAATGTCTTTCTTGGGTGTGTGCACACATGCTTGCTTTTGTTCGTGTGCATGCAGCCCATAAGCCAAATTCATAACGTATGCACATAATAAGAAAAAAATTACTCGTGTGTCCCACATGCACCAACCATAAGCGAAGCCCATACAGCAGGAATCTTTTAGCACAATGAAAAACACTATGCATAATACCAAATTAAGTTTGATATAAGAATCATGACCACACCACAGAACCAAACAAGGTCACACTATACTGTAAAATAGGCAGATGTTTCTGACCCATATCAGAGACATACACAATGGACAAAGAAAGCTGGAACATAATGGCCATCAATAATTAGCTTGTGAAAATTGAAATATCATCCAACTTTATGGTAATGTATTACACACTTTACCAAACAAAAAAATATCCAGAAATTTGGGGAACTTAAAAAAAAAATTAAAAAATAAAATGACAAGTAACATTATAAAAAATTTGCACCAAGCCAATAACCAAAAATTGCTTAGTCAATAAAATCAACCACCCTGGGCATGAACCTTCTGACAATTATTTTGCATTTCTGTGACAATAACACCTAAATTAATATTGCCAACGCACAACACACATAATAGTGGAGCTAGATCTTTGGCAATAATGTGGACCCTTACAGCTATTATCATAATCAGAACAAGTTAATACTCACATATTTGATCAAGTAACTCATATATTTCAAGTTATATTCCAAGAAGCATGCAAGAAAAAATGAGAAAGAAAAGGTAACAGGATATGAGTAAAGGTGAACATTTCTTAACACACACAGCATTTGCAGAATGCTAATGGCCTTTTGGTCTCATAGCACCTCCACCCTTGTGGTGGTTCAATCAGAGAGTTCACTCCACAATAGCTTTGCCTGGCAAAGGGGAAAGAGAGGGGGGGGTGTTACATTTGCAAAATCATAAAACTTACTTAGGTGGGGCTGGGACCCCCTTCATAGGATCTTGTGCTTCCTTGACAATACATGTCACACGTTTTGGAACTGATGCAGATAACGGTATATCATCATAAAGCCTTACAATAACTCTCATCTCACCTGTTGATGAATGCTGTATGTTAGATGGAAGAGAATGTAGTAACCATTGCAGTATTTGATTATGTAAGCAACACAAGCCTCAAAGAAGTGGGAGGGGGAAGAAAATGAAAACAAACTTGAAAATAATGCTCCAATTGTTTTGTTGTGAAATGTTTCCAGTGAAGACACTTTCAAGTGTATGGTGTGACCTAAAGGTTAAAATGAAAAGGAAAAAAAAAATCTCATATCAAAACCTACCAGCCACCACAAGATTAGCACAATCCAACCCAACCACCCAGCAGATCGGCACAATCCAAGCCAGCCACCCACCAAATCGGTGCCCGTCTAGCTTGCCACCACCAGATCAGCTCAAAACCCGACCCCAACCTCTAGATCGGCGCAACCTCGAGGGATCCATGGCCCCAGCCACCAAATCAACATCTTCAACTACTAGATCAGTGCTTGCCAGCCACCATCGACGCCCCTTGCCACAATTAGAGCCTCCTAGCCACAAATCGAAGCTTTGCCACCACTATTCACCAAAACCCAACCACCAACCACCGTGAACTAGGCTCTAGTGACCACCATGATTCCAGGCTCCAATGACCACTGTGACTTATGGCTCCGACGACCACCTTTGTGAGCAAGAGAGTAGATGGGTGGGGGGAGGGGGTGTCACAACATGTTCAAAAGGGGGTGGGGGGTGTGCGAGTTAGTCAGTTTGTAAAATGTTTTACCAAGTTTTTTTAGGTAAAATATTTTTACAAAATTTACAGAGGGCTTTACGGTCAACTGTGTATGTTTTCAGCTTTTTAACCAACATTTTACAACAAAGCAAACATTGTAAAATGCTAACAATGTTTTCCGTAAAACATTTTACATCAAAACAAATGGAGCATAGTATGCATTTCCAAGAATTTTTATTAGAACAATAGTTAACATGATAGAAAATCATCAACTACTATAACTTCACAAAATGTTTACTCATTACTAAATTATAAACAATTACTTTAAAATGATTGCTATTCCTAATAAGAGAAGACAAAATCTTGAGGAATATCATTGGGTTATATTTGGCTGGAAGCACGAAACTCAAGAAATGATGAATTGATATAGAAAAACACATGTTCTTGAAGCATCAAAACATATGGAAACTAACTACTACAGCTTGCTTTTTGGTAGCCAAATACGGACAAAAAAAAAAAAAAAATTAAAAGGAAGAGTCAATTTAATACTATCATTAACCAGTAAATAAGTAGCAATAAGCATGTGCAAAATAAATCTGAAATATATACAGTGAGTGTGTTGAAGTGAGTTAAGCAGGTTGACGATGCCAAATAATGGGAATGCAGGAGTTGTGACACTGGCAGTGACTTATTGGTCATGCGGTGACATACAATGGTGGAGCTACATGGGAACATAAGTTAGTTTGGCCATGTGTTGACATGAAGAGCCTAGTGCAGATAAGAACTATAAACCAATTTTCATGAATTCATGTACAGTGAATTTTTACACCCATTTCCTGCTTTCATAGTGGTTATTTTTGGGATAGAGTACTAGAGTTATTATCAAATCAATTAAATTCTAACCAAATCTAGAATTTTTCAATTCACATCATGGTGTATATCATGAACTATATAATGCTCAGTCCTAGATATTTATTCACCTTGTAAATACTTCGCATCTTTGCCAAACAACTCCTGGGACACTTCCAGCTGATCAAACGTTTTAACGCTGTTAAGAATTAAAAGAGAATATATATTTAGTAAAATAGTCCATAAAATCTTTGACCTTAATTGCATATTTACTAGAAAACAGGTATAAAAATTCGCGGGGGAGGAATGGGGGTGGGGGGGGGGGGGGGGGAAATAACGAACTCACTCCATCAGGACTATAGTGCCATTGCGATCAGTGCACATATACATGTAAGTTTTCTCTTGAACAAATACTCCTGCAAGCAGCCATATAAAATTTCACAATGGAGTTCTTATCAAAGAATAAAATTCAAATTAAATGACATCCAGGGAAGTAGAATGACCATACTGAAAAGGATAGTAAAATTTTGGGTCAAAATTTATATATATATATATATATATATAAGTAATAAACTTGATAGCAGGCTAAAGTTAAAAGCCTCTCCACAGTCCAGCCATTTTTAGTCATTGAGTAAATTATACCTTTCATCAGATTTCACTGAATGACACTTCTCTAACGAGTGGGCAACATAACACTACCCCTTTGAGATTTGTATAAATGACACATAAATCCATGCCTAACTTTCCTAACAGAATACTTAGTTTTTCAAAAAAAAAAAAAAAATTCCTACCTAAACTACGGAAAAAATGTCACTGCTCCCTTGAGGTTTGTACAAATGACATTCCCCTTTGAGATTTGTACAAATTAGTAGAAATCTTTTTTTAAAATAGAATATTCTCATAGGAAATTAAAAGTGTTAGAGAGCATGGAGTTATTTGTTGAGTGAGTGTCATTTCAATAACTCTCAAGATCATACGATACGCGATACATATCATATCGTGTGTTGTGTAAAAAGTTCTGTATTATATCGGCGCATTATAAGTGCTCATAAATCGTCCGATACAGTGTGTGTATCGTATAAATCGTATCGTATCATAAAATCGTATATATCATACGATACATAGACAAATGCTTTAAAATGAGATTTTCTGTTAAAATTTGTACTTTTATTTGAATCTTACAAGTTATTAGATTTGTTTTAAACACAAAATTATTAGATTACTTATTTAACTTAATAAAATAACATATTCATAAGTTTTTTTTTTTCCCTCTCTTTCTTCTACAAAATTTGAATTGCACGGTACACCCTTAAACTTCACTTTAATATTTACAAATTTATATTCTATATCATGAATAAGATAATAATTGAAAATATAATTATTTATATTTTTTTTTTTTCACTATTGTTATAAGTTCAAGAAACTAGAATGCCAAGAAAATTTTTTTTTAAATTATTAAAATAAAAAGAAAAAGAAGAGATAGTAAATGTTAATGACGACGAAGAAAATTTTAATAAATAAATAAATTTGCAAAATAAAAAACACGATGATAATATTGACTTAGATGAGGTTGATTAGCCAAAATGATGAATATGATAAAAATAAATTAATTTTTGGGTCATTTGTTATATATTATCACTTTTGAATTTAAGTAATTTGAATGTGTATATTATAAACATGTGCTAATTTAATTTATTTAGTTAGTTTGTTAAATATTATTACATAAGTGATGAATAAATTAGTCATTAATTAAATATATGCAAAATTTATAATGAATATATCCTTTATACATGTATATTTATAATATTTTATATATTTTATCAAGTGTTTGTGTATCTTACGATACATGATACGATACGATACACGATACAGAGAAATCAAAAATCAATTTACAATACGATTCAAGTTTTAACAACTATGAAAACACCTAATTCATAAAAGTGTAAGTAAAATAATTATGGAAACTATAATTATAAACTGATCAATGGGTCTACAAGATGTTGAACCTTGGTGCTATGGCAAGTACCACTTGCCATCTACCCAAGCAATGTGTCATGAGTTCAATTCAAGTAATTAGTTTCTAAAAAGTTGAGTTAAGGCTACAGGTGATCACGGGTCAATCAGTTCAAGTTGAGGTAAGCCCGCCACTTAAAGCGATCATGTCAGGCAGATGGTTCTTATACCTACAGCTGAATAATGGATCAGCTGGAGTCAACTGCACCGAACTTTCAGGTGCTCAGCCAAAACCTGGCTGGGTGATAATCCCAGCATTCCCAGAGAAGTTAATACTAAAAATAAAAAAAAATAAAAAAATCAAACCCGTCCTATTTCATCCACCAAAACTTTTAGGTAACCTAAAGTAGCTAAAAGGCAAGACTTCCAAGTTCTTAACTCAATGTTCATGCTACAGCTCACCCTTCACCCAATCTTATGGAAGAAATAAGTGTTATTTAAGCTATAGCAGGGATAAAACTATTCTGAGACTAAGGGGGGCCATGGCCCCCTAAAATTTAAAATTAAAAAAAATTATTAATATCTATAAATATATATGAATTTTAATTTTTGATCCAAAAAATGTATACCTAGCCCCTCCAAAATATTTAAAACTAATCTCCTGAACTGAAAGATGGCCTGAAGAACCCAAAAAATAAATATGACTTTCAATCTATGATGGCTCATGCTCTATCCTTCATGGCTTGAATATTCGCCTAATAAAGATATGGCTTTCTATCTACAATGCTTTGTCTTTAATAAGCCATCTGAGATTCCTAGGCATAATGCATTCGTTGTTGATAGATTTAAGAACTATAAAAAGTAAGTTAGGGGTGGAAAAGATTGTGCTTTTATAAATCCTATAGGAAATTATCGTAAATCTTTTAGTAAAGTTGCGGATAGGACTTAATGCCAAACAACCTATTTCATCCACCACAAAAACGCTAATCCAAAAAGTTAAAGGCAATGGATTGCATGCTTTACTTACAGTTATGAAATCATTTTGTAAGGCATGCAACATTGGTGTCCCAAATATGAATACTCTTTATATTGAAAGAAAAGGTCAAGCTAGTCATCAACAAGATTACTTTACAATTGAAAATTATTATTGTGCATATAGCTTTTATTATGTCTTTTTTTTTTTTTTTTTAATTTTGTTAACACTAAATAAATACTAGTTTAATTTATCTTTTCAAATATCAATTCAGAGTTGTCAAAAAAAAAAAAAAAAAATCATGCTTTGGTCCCTTCCAAAAATAAAATCCTCCTTCCAATCCTGAATTCGTTTAAAAGTACATACAGCTTTTTAAAAGCTCACTTTTTCCAAGTATAACTGTACTTTTACCCAGTTTGATCAAAGCCACAAAACACTACTCAAAAGCTAATTTTAACACACGCTAGATTTTTCAAGGAGCTACAAAGTTAAAATATGCATACTTTCAACGCTCTCATCGGTACCCAATCGTTGAGACACTTTGTTTCCACTTTCAATGTCACGAAGCTCCACCTACATTTCAAAAAATCAACTTAATTTTCACACCGGTGGAAAACGAAAACTCGATCACGAAAAATAATAACGACACAATCAATTACAATTAAAATTAATACTAAAATTGACCTTTATAGTGGCCTTGCCTCTTCCTTCATGTGAATGATCTGTCTTAACCACCTAAATCAAGTAAATATTAACCACATTACAAGCTAATGATCACAATAATAAAAATAATACACACATATATTAACGAAAAATAAATTACCTGGTAAATACGTCCTGAAATCACAACACGAAAATTAAGCTTTTATTAGCATATATATACACAATTTAGAGAGAAAGGAATTAGTTTAAATTAGAATTAATTAGTGTTAATTGCAATTAGCAAAAGTGAACCTTTTTTCTCGATCACGTTTCCGACTTTGACCTGTGACAATTAATTAGGAACAATCACATTTTCGAAGCAAACACATATTCAATTTCTAAATAAAATAAGCGAGGCTTACATCGGAGCCGGAGACTCTGATCCCGCGGTGTTGAGTGAGGGACCAAGGAGAGCGGAGGAGGCTGGCGGACGAGGATGGGGAGAGCCACGTGTCGGAGCGGCGGCGGACGTGGTTGTGACAGGCGGGAGAGGATAGTGGAGCGGTGGTGGAGGTGGCGGTGGTTATAGTTCGGTACGGAAATGAGGAAGAGGAAGCGGTGAAGAAGAGAGTACGAGAGAGAGTTTTCTTGCTCAGTTGCAGAGCTCGCATTCTTGTGTTTGTACTACAGACACTGCTTTTCTGCTTTTGTGGTGAAGTAAAATTGAGCACGCCTTTTCTTTTCGTTGGGGTCTGGACAGTCTGGCTTAAATTTCAGGGGGTTTTATAGTGGTGACTGATGGTGGAGAGAAGCAAAGTATAAACGGTGCCGTTTTGTTAAGCAAAAAGTAAAACAAACAAAATGGGAGTAAAAATATATGTTTAGCTTGATAATAGCCGCTCTACCAGCATAAATTTTTGTAGGGTAAGCTCTAGATTTTCAACCAATTAGTTAAGATTAGGCATGTATTTTAGAGATGTAAACAAGTCACAACTATAGCTTGAACATAGAATAATTTTTTCTAAGCATGATCGTTGTATATGTGAATTGCATATGGTGCGAGACTTTATTTCAAGCTTGAAAGTGATTGTTAGATGGATTATTTGACTTTATGGATTAGGGATGAGATTAAAAAATATCTCACTTAAGAGGATTTTTATATATAAAAAAATGCAAGTAATGAAAAATGAAAAAAAGTAAATAAGATTATAAGTTATCTAGTATCAATATTGAATGCTACATTATTTATGACGACATTAGATTGCAAATAGATTAATTTGAGGTCTAATTCATCTAAAATGTTGATGTTTGAATTGTTCACAATAAACATATCAAAGCTTAGATTATTATATTAACATGAAATTGATTGGAAGCAAATATGTTCAAATAAAATGAGACTAACAATTAATTATTTAAATCAAACTTAAGTACAACTAATTTTAGTGGGACCCTTTCTCAAAAAAAAAAAATTAGTGAGTCCCAAATTTTCTTGGAAGGACTTACAAATATCAAATCTTCACCAGGTCCTATGAACTACGAGAAGATCTCATAGAAACCAAACTACAATGATCTCAATAAGTTATTTGAATTGTTCGTGGTGTCTTTCTCTTGGAACCAAGCCTCGTTTTTATCCTCAAGGCTTTAGCGATTATTGTCAATTGTTTCTTCCATATGTTTCCTTTTTGTCAGGCTTAGACGACATTTGTTGAACACTTGTTGTATGCATTCCCGTTACAGGCTTCACTTACTGAGTATGACTTTTCCTAGCTAGGTTACATTTTATCTAAATAAAGATCTTTAGTGTCACGTAAAATGATCACTTTACTCAATAAGTCTCCAACTGCAAAAGACTTAGGTTTATTTCTCTTAAATGATAGCAGTCTCATCGCACGCACTATATGCATGCTCACAGACCTTTCTATTTTTCTTTTCTTGAGATGCCAAGACTTTCCATTAATACAAAAGAGTTTGTTTTAAATTAAAAATAAAATGGTTGTTAGTCAGGCAAAGGGTAAGTTTGATATCCACGCGAGAGAATGAGAGGAAATCAATTGGGCGAAGGGGTAGGTTTGATATTCACATAGCAGAACAGGAAAAGTTTGATATAATATATGATATGATATGGTATATAATTTGGGACTTTGTTATTTTTTGCTTTTAAGTTAATAGGCTAATAAATTTAAGTAAATATTTGGGAAGAAAAATTAAGATCGGATCCGGGTAATTTGGAATTAAAGTGAAACGGACTCAAGTGGTCCATGTGTCGGATCGGGACGAGATCCGTTGACACGAACAAGCAGAGGCTCTCCCGATATTACTGGGAAATGGGGAAAATGAGATAAAAAGGAATCAAATCTATGAACCCGACCTCTTTCATTCTTTGATTACTACCATTTATTGATTCTTTCAATCTCGACCCTTGGATTCAATAAAAACTGTTGAACTGTTTTTACTCTCTCCAACTACACTCAAAACCAATTCTACTTTCTCAACCCAATCTCTCTCTCTCTCTCTCCCTCTACCTGTTTGTTTCCCGAGAAAAAAAATAAAAACAAAAACCTTCGGAATCGACTAACAAGGAGAGCGAATTCTCGAACTCGTTTCCGACTTCTTCGAATTTGTCCGTACAACTGCCCCGCGGGACAAACGGTTAGTTTTAGGGTTTCAACTTTTCAAATTCAGAATTAGCTTATACTTGTTTTTTTTTTTTTTTTTTTTTTTTTTTTTTTTTTTTTGAAATTTTCGTTTACTGAAAGAGAAACAACTGAGAATCTTCGTGGTTTGTATGAGCGTTGTGTTTGCAGGCTGGGAAAAAAATACCATGCGTGCCCTAGCGTAGTTGTTGCAGTGCTGAGAAGCTTTTTTTTCAGGAGGGAGCTTCACTGCAAATTGAAGTCATGTGGACCAATGTTTTCAAAATTGTATGTGTTTTTGAATTTGAAATTGGATTATAACATATTTACTTTATTTTTTTTGTTCCTTAAATATTTGCTCTGCATGCTTTATTTTGGTTCATGAATTGGACTTAGTTACCACACACACATTTTGGTGCCTCTTATTAGGTTATGTTAGTGGCATGGTTGTTTTCTGCAATATTTGCTTATTGAAAGACTTTTAAGCTTAGGTTGGTGCAATGAAATTGTGAGTGTGGATGGGTTGTTGATTGTGAAATTCTGATTTTTTGTTTTTCTTGGTAATTTCACACGCGTTGAGTGGGTCTGGTGGTGCCATTTGAGCTAGAGAGCTCATTGGCAACGTGGATGCTCTAAAGTCTGAACCCCACGATTGCACCCTCCACCAAGTTGTGCCATTTGAGCTAAAGAGCTCACTGGCGATTGGGGATAGTTTGAACCCCACGATCTCACCCTCCACCTGGTGGTGCCATATGAGGGAGCTCATTGGCAATGGGGATACTCTGAACCTCCCACGATCACACCGTCCACCTGGTTGTGCCATTTGAGCTAGAGAGGTCATTGGCGATTGGGATAGTTTGAACCCCACGATCTCACTCTCTACCTGGTGGTGCCATTTGAGCTGGAGCTCATTGGCAATTGGGATATTCTGAACCCCATGATCTCACTCTCCAACTGGAGGTGTCATTTGGGCTAGAGAGTGCATTGGCAATTAAGATATTTTCTGAATCATAATAAAATTTAATTCATGCTTAATCTGAATAACCTATAGGTGGTTCTTTTGTAATTTTATTCATACTTCTGTACTATATGGGTTGTGCTCCCTTTGGCACTTAATACATTCGTTACTTGTCCAAAAAGGAGAAAAAGTTAGAAATTATAGGGTATTCTGAAAATAGGAGGATAAACAATGGAGATGCATACTGGACTGTACACCTAAAACATTTTGTTGGAACCCAACACAGTCACTAGAATTTTTAGTCTCCATTTTCAGTTCTTACCACATTGCATCTATGATGCCTTCCCTGCAACAACAAGAAGCCACAAGTTGCTGCTGCCCCTGGCAAGGGAAGTCGAAGGGTAGTAGACTATGCTAGTTTACTTCTCCCTTGCTCTGTCTTCAACTCCTGCTGGTATTTCCCATACTCAGCTGTTTCACCTGTGGGACCTCCAACAATGCAGTCAATTTCAAATCCACCACCTACTTCTATGCCTCTACTATGCCTTTACTATACATCACATACTGGCTGACATAACCACCAAACTGCCATTATGAAAGATGTAAATTGTAAAGTGGAATCTGACTAGTGTTCTTTTGTGTACTTGTGATTATTTCATCAATTCGATGACTAGTTGTGAGGAATCTATTGTCAAAGCACCACGTGAATCACTAAAGCTAAAAGACAGTATGAAATTATATAGATAATGTGAGTTAAAGAAAGAAGAAGAAGCTTTTTTTGGACTGTTTTTAAAAGATCGCTTAGATCAAATCATTTTATTCTATCAGATTTCTGTTATGTTTGATTACACAAATCTGATAATATAATTGTTTAAAGTTAAAGTCCTGTTTAAGGTTGGTGCCGAGTTTGTATTTCGGCTCTCTTATCAATGAGTTTATTGTTTTAATAAAAAATTTGGTAACTTAAAATTGTTGTTATGGCTTGGTTCTCACTGTCCATCTGGCCTTTTTATATCCTATACGTGTTGTCTTCTTCCATATTGATTATTGTTATTTCTTCTGAACTAGCTATTCCTCATCATTTTTAAGAGATATATATGGTTTACTCATTTTCACTTTATTGACCATATCTGTAGGGAAATCTTAATCAAATATCATGGTTCCAGTTTCTTCCTCATGAAGCAGATTTGAACCCTCTACCTGATAAAGGGTTGGGAATTATTGGTTTTTTTTTTTTTTTAGTTTTATTTACTCCAAGTTGATCTAGATAATCAGAAAGCTATTTACGTATTATAAGCAGTGTGATATCAAGATTATTATTATTATTATTTTTTTTTGAAATTGAACAGTGTGAAAGTAGAGCAAAAAGATACTGCTACGTTGTTGGTGCTTTCATCGCATTTGCAGTTACAAAAGGAAGGATTTCTCAGCACCTGGACCAATTCCTTTGTGGGGCCCTGGGATCCATCTCAGGGTTTGCACAATCCTGGTAGGATATGCCACAATAGTTATTTTTCACTATCCTGTTGTCATGTAGTATTTATACTGTAGCTGACCAACTTTGGTCATCTAACCGCTGCATACTTATACATGATACAACATGCACAGATGAGAAAATCAAGCTATGGCTTTTTCTTCCCGGGCATCATTCATCTGTTGTTGAAAACACTCAAAGTGCAGTCTCCAGACTAAGAGGTATCATGTGCTCTTGAGTTTTTCCTTTTGCTTTACTCTTTTTAAAAACATTTTTATTTCAATTAATGTTATTTGTTGTTAATTTTTTATTACAAGACTAGCTATGCTCCATGGTATTAAATGTTCGGTTGTTAAGAAGCAACATATGCATGAAATTAAGTGCAGCTGAAATGAGAATGCTTCGAATGATAAGTAGAAATACAACGAAAGATGGAATTCGAATTAAGGAAATTCATTTAAAGATAGGGGTGACCCTATTGATGAAAAGTTAAGGGAGAGTCTTTTGATAATGTTTAGATGAGAGCGATGAATGCATTGCTGAGAAATAATAAGTTGATTTAAGTAGAGGGAATGGAATGAGGTAGAGGAAGAGCAAATATAACATTTGTTTTTTGATTAGTAAGTTTTGGATGCACCCAATGGGTAATGAGCCCACGACCTCAACCCCCACCTAGCACTTATAAGGAGGGGAAGATAAAAAATTCAATCAAAGAAGTAACAGAGAGTATGACTTCAAATACAATAGAATGATAGAAAAAATTACATGCGTCTAACCCTAATTAGTTTGTTGAGGATCCCTAACTGACCACAAAATTTGGGACAAAGGCTTGGTGTCTGTGTGTTTTAAAGTCTAAATTATGAGTGTTTATTTTGGTTTTATTATATTGTTTTTTATATTTCTAACTTTCTTTGCACTATTTTCATATAGCATTACCTTTTTGTGCCATATGATTATGCTAATAATATTTGATTTGAAGTTGTTGCATCTGGAATTTGGTTGGCTCCTGGGGATTCCGAAGAGGTTGCTGCTGCCCTTTCACAGGCTTTAAGGAATCGTATAGAAAGGTCACTAATCATCCATTTTCCAAACTACAAGCAATGAAGCTTGTCATGTTCATAACTTGACATTTATCTTACTGGAATTGGCAGATCACTGATTGGACTTTCCTACATGAGATTTGGAGATGTATTTTCGAAGTATTGTCCATCTCAAAGCGAGGAAATTTTGAGGTATGTCACAATCATAAGTCAATTAAGTGTTGATGTTGCTACTCAAATGAACTCATTCCAACTACTTTCGGTCTGCTACATGAGTTGGTTCTCTCTATATTTGCTACAATGCAGTTGGTGTTATTATTATTTTTCTTTTTGTTTCAATTTTCAAATATGGTGATAATATATTCCTTGGACTTTGCTTTGAGAAATAACAAAATTTGTCGCATTCCTTCAATAGCTTATATTAGTCTTACTTTAATGAATAAGGGCAAAAGCCTGGTTATTCAGTGACATCTTGGAGATTTACTAATTTCCATGATTCTATCTAGATGCAACTGTAACCCCAGTAAGTAATGGTGATGAGTGAAAGGAGATTGTGAACCTACCTAGTGATTTATGAATGTAGGCAAGAATGGTTCATGCCAACATCTACAACTATTTCATGTCTTTTTCATGTCATTTTTAGATAAAATTATCAAATGGGTATTTATAAGTGGACCTCAAAGCCCCATTTTCAGAAGTGAGTAAAAAAAAAATTAATACAAATGTATTAGTATAGTCTCAAGTAGACTGATGACCTATAATTTTTTTTTTTTTTTTTCTTTTCTTTAAAAAAAAAAATGCCATATGGTGCTTTAGACCTCTTAATACTTTAAGCTTTTAATCACAAGACAAATAGGGATTATCCTTGGAAGCTGGTCATAGCTAACTTCTGCTTGAAAATATCTAAATATTAAAATTTTGTTGTCTTGAAATCCGGAAATTTCATAATATTTGTTTTAATCTATTGCAAATGCATATTTTGGTCTGATTTGTTTTTCATTTGTTGCTGGTAGCATTCCTTCTCACATTGGAGCATTAATTTGGCTAAGCTATATAAGTTGGTTTTATTCGTGCAAAATATTAAATCATAGTATCTGTGGTTTTTGTACCTATGAAAACTTATTTGGTTACTTTGAGCACTGATGAGGCATTGAACTTGCTAGCCTGGTTTTAGGAGGAAATTGCACAAGCGTGACCAGTTTGTGCTAGGGATCTTAAAGTGTTAAAAACCATTGATTGCCAGAGTTGCTGTTCAATTGGGCTTTGCCTCGAATCTAGATGCATGCATACACACATACAGAAATGTTTTTATATGCTACTTTTTGTTTATGAAAATAATACCTAAGCAGAACTGAGTTGTAGTGTCAGAAATTCTTTCTTTCTTTCTTTCTTTTTCCTTCTTGTGTTCACGTGCATGTGTGAGGATTAGCTTTGCTTGTGCTCTGTATTTGTTGCCGTATTATGTCATTTTGGTAGTATCAGGTTGGACTTCTTTTTTTTGGCTGATGTGTGATTAGTCTGTTGAGGATCCATAGCCAACCCCAAGTTTTTAGGATTAAGGCTTGGATGTTGTTGTTGATATGTGATTAGTGTATCTGCAGGAAAGGGCAACCTACGGTTGAGTTCATCTTTGCTGCCACAGAAGAGGCAGTCTTTGTACACGTTCTAGTATCAGCAAAGTATGTTAAGTTCACACCTCATTTTGTTTATTGCTCCTAGTATTGTAGTGCTTCTTCTGTTGGGCTGACAGTTTTTATTTCCATTCATGTTGAATTGGTATTCTTTTTCCTATCTGTTTCTAGGCATATCAGGGCACTGTCAAGTGGTGAAGTTGAAAGAGTATTAAACCGTTCATCCAATAATTCCGGTTACAGACTTCCAGGTTGATGTAATTTCTATGCTGGGTCTATGTTTACTTATTCGAATTTAGAGGCAGCGTCTTCTAGAAATTATTCTTGGCCACCTGATGGTCTGCTTATCATGTCTTTTCTGGATGGCCAGACGAACATGGATGCTTGTGTTTTAACTTTTAACGTCATCATGGTGAATGATACTTGCTGCTCACCAAACAATATAATGATACTAAAGTAGCAAGAACTTTCCATGTTCTAGCCTTCTCGGGTTGTGCCCCTTTCTTCCACCTTTTGGTAGATTTTACCTAGTATAAAAGAAAAAAGATACTAAAGTGGCAAGATGTTTAAATAAAATTATGGTCAGCGGATATCTGAAAGTGTTCATCTTTGTTTGATAATCCATTTTGAGACATTGTTTGTAGAAGTTTTGTCATCTTTGATGGATCATCAACATGTCAGTGAAAACTCTTCTCCGTTGAATTAGGGTGTACAAAGGAAGTTGAGAAGTGCTTTGACGGTATTGCTTGATTGCTTTATATTATTTATTTGAAGGAGGTTTATGATATAGCTATGTGCCTTGGTGTGATGGCAAGTGCCTTCCACCAAAAGCATAAGGTTGCGGGTTCAAGTCTGGATATTAGCCTTTCCAAACAAAAGTGGGGGTAAGGCTGCTTAACATGACCTCTCCTAGGGCCCGCAAAAGTGGGAGCTTTGTGCATTGAGTATGACCATTTTTTATGAGACCTATCATGAGTTGTGGTAGAGTATGTAGATATTCATGGAATGTTAACAATAAAGTATAGAATCAGAAATTATTTGTAACTGTTTAAAGTATCACCAATTGAGGATGAGAACATTTCGAGCAGAAGTTTGTTGGGGACGCTTGGCCACATGTAACTCATGCTTGCTGGTAATGAGCAATATGGCATGGGCTGAAGTTGCTATATGGGCAAGGGGAAAGCAAAAGATAAAATGTTGGTTCCTGATTTAAATCAGCAAGTGATGGTTTGTTATTTTCTAGTAGGTATGGCTGTAAGGATGGTGAAGAGGAATTTTGTAGTCAACCCAAATAGTTGGGATCATGATGTTGTTGATATTATTTGAAGTTCAGTGTTGGACTTGCACAAATTAAGCTGTGCGTTAGCAGGTCATTCTGATTTTGATATCTTGTCATTCCTGACTCGTGTGCTTATTTTATCCAAAAAATACATCAACTGGGAAAGAAGAAATTAGTGTTGAGGGTTTTGATATCTCTGTGTCCCTTCTATACATAGTTTTCATCTGGTGAGATTCAATCATTCAAATGCATTTGTAGGAGGAATTTTTACCATAGCATCCCATTACTACAGGAGATAATGAAGTTGACTTCTGACCTCCCTCCCCCTTTTTTCTCTCTATTTTTTTCCCAATTTTCTTTGTTAGTACTGGCTGTACACATTGTGTTGCCTTGATTTTAAACTGTTGTTATGTAATCTTTGCTTCTTTGCCATCTTGACTGATCTTGTATTATATTTATGATATGGCAGTGATTGTTTCTCCTCATGGAATTCGTGGTAGGCTTACTGGATGTTGTCCAAGTGATCTTGTCAAACAAGTGTTTTTCAGGTTTTTTAAAATTTATTTATTCATTTTTATAAACATAATGTGTCTTCTGATGTTAAATAAATATCTCTTGATTCATATTTAATTCTTTTCAAAACAGTTCTGGCAGGTTTAAGACTTCAAATGGATTTATAGGTCTACCACATCATGTTTCTCAAGGTTCTGGTTGCCAGATGAGGGGCCAAAATTGTTATGTTGAGGTTACTCTTGGCTGCCCTAGATCTGGAAGTGACAATGCGTTGCAATCAAACACCGTTTCCATGAGAAATTTTTCCAAGAGTCATGTTGCTGAATCTCCTGCTGTTGGAAGAGGTGATCAGAAGGGATCACCGGATCAATTACCAGTATATGAGAAGACATTCATATATCCAGCTGAGGCAGTGCTTGTCCCAGTCTTGCATACATCATTTGCCCGATCTTCTCTGAAAAGGTTCTTTAAATGTTCTACAGATTTTGTTTATGTTTCAACATTTTTTTTTTTTTTGGGGGGGGGGGAGGGAGGGAAGAGGAGAGGGGCGTGGGGGGTGAATGAATCTGGCCAGTAAGGTGGTTCCACTTTGTCTAGTTTTGTGATGGAGTCACACATATTTGTTGAGAATTCTGTCTTAAGATATAACACTGACATTGTTTATGCTATCTACTTAAGTGATACCCTCAATGGAAAATTCTCTTCCTTTTTCTCTACATTTGTTTTTCTTTGGGGTGTGCACACGCATGTGTGTACACAGGTTTAATTTGTCTCTGTGTTTAGATCCTTAAATGTTGTTATATGTTACTTAAAACTGATTTATGTTTATTTGCAGATTTTGGCTACAAAATTGGATAGGACCTTCATTACCTGGATCATCTTTCTTTATGCACTGGTTAGTACTGTTTTTATGAGTTGTTTATGTTCTAATAGACTAATAATGAAACGTATATACTCCTGACTAAGGTTTTTTTCAGCTACTTTTAGTCCTAAAAAAGATAAAGACACATAAATTCATGATACTCTGTATCTCAAATAAGCATTTGAACTTGTGCCCTAGATCTAATTAATGTTTGTACGTACTAGTTCTATTTCTTTTTCTTTTTTTTTTGGGGGAGGGGGGGGAGGAAGTAATGCATCCAGTGGATCCCATGACCATACACCCATCCTTTTCTTTTGGATAATTCATTTGTTACAACAAGTGGGAGAGGAGGATTTGAAACTTAGTTCTCCTCATAAAGAAGACCAAGCAATGCCATTGAGCTACAAGGCTCTTGGCTACCCTCCACCCATTCTTATAGAAGGAGGAACTGCCATTTGAGCTAGAGCTCATTGGATTTTACTAATTCCTATGCTTATTAATTAGTTTTCTCTTATATGTTGAATCTGTTTTTCATTGTAATCTTGTTTAATTCATGTGCAATTTGATGCTTAAATTTTTAATCCTTCATGTTTTTTAATTTTGGTTACAAACTTAATTTTACTTTTATTTTGGCTTGTATATAATGATATTTTGATTATTTTTAATAAACAATAATTTTATTGAAAAATAGGAGAAATTTTTGTACACATTTTTTTTTGATAGGTAATAGATATCTTCATTAAAAAAAGTATGTCATGTTCACGATGATGAACAAAATGTACTAGAAACAAATACAAACAAATCATTATGTGATAGAATGCATGAAATCAAAAATGGAAATACTTTGTGTAAAACCCCAAGTACGAGACCACCCAAACAATGTCCCAACTAGCAACGACTTCAAAAAATCCACAGATTTCTCAATGTCCTCTAAAGTGCGGGTATTCTGTTCCCTCCAAATTAGCCACATCAAGCAGGCTAGAACCATATTTTAGACCGAAGAAGAGTGTAACCCCAAATAATTCTCCTATGCAAAAAGAAGAGAAACAACTGTTTTTGGCATCACCCACTGCAAACCAAACATAAAAAACACTTCACTCCATAAGGTGTGTGTGTGAATTTGCAATGAAGTAAAAGATGATCCATTGTTTCTCCATCGCAACGGCACAAGCAACACCAATTAACCAATGACAAGTTCCTTTTTACAAGGTTGTCAATAGTAAGAATACTATCTCAAGTTGCAGTCCACAAAAAGAAAGACACTCTTTTAGGTACCTTACTACTCCAAATACATTTCCACAGGAAAGGAAAGGTAGGAGGAGCAGATAATGAATTATAGAAGGAGCGCACATCAAAAATACCATTTGGGGTTAACTTCCAAAACAACCTATCAATCCCCTCACCCCTAGGCATTTTGGAATAAATAAGCTCGTAAAAAGCAAACATTCTCTCCTCCTCCCAATCATCAGGAGCCCTGTGGAATTGAATATTCCAACTCCTACTACCACCATCTAGTGAAATACTAATCAACTCAGAAATCCAAGCTTCTTTACCTATAGCACGGAAGAAAAGATCAGGGCAAAGATCCTTTAAGGGAATGTGCCCACACCAAAGATTATACCAGAATCGAATACAAAGACCCTCTTCCGCCACATACAACACATGACCAAAGAAACTCTTTGCGCCTTTCCTAATATTCTTCCACATTCCACATCTCTGAGCACCTCTACTAACTCTAGTGCACCAACCTCCACTAGACTCTCCACACTTGGTAGCTATAAACTGACGTCATAAATGATTGGTTTCACTTCCAAAATGCCACAACCATTTTCCAAGCAGTGCTTGATTAAATAACCCAAAACTCCTTATCCCCAAACCTCCTGTTTCTACTGGCCAACACACCTTATTACAAGCAACAAGTGGATATTTGAAAGCTTCCTCAGAACTCCCCCACAAGAAATTTCTCTGGATCCTTTCTAATCTATCTGCCACAGTTGGAGGGATAGTAAACAAGGATAAGAAATAGGTGGGAAGGCTTGAAAGGGTACTTTTCAATAAAGTTAATCTATCCCCTTTCGACAAATATAAACATTTCCAACCACAAAGCTTCTTCTCCATATTTTCTATAATAGGATTCCAATTTGATGGATCCTTAAAATGAGCCCCAGGTAAATCATGGGCAGCCTACCAACATTGCAACCTAAGACACCAGCCAAAGTATCCAAACTCCCTACCACCCCAACTGGAACAATCTTACTCTTACCAATATTAACTTTCAAGCCTGTGATAGCCTCAAAGAAAATCATCACCATTTAAATATAAAAAAGTTATTCCCTAGTTACATCACAAAAAAGGATAGTGTCATCAGCAAAAAGAAGATGAGAAATATGCAAACATCCTTGTGAACGGGAATTCGCTTGAAAACCTCTAATAAAGCCTCCTTCTTCTGTTCTTTTCAACATCCTACTTAAAACTTCCATCACCAACAAGAAAAGAAGTGGAGACAAAAGTGTCCCCTTGGCGAAGGCCCCGAGTACTACCAAAATAACCCACTGGAGAGCCATTAACAAGAACTAAAAATTGGACTGTAGAAACACAAAACTTGATCCACCTCACCCACTTCTCTCCAAAACCCATCCTTTCCATGAGATAAAACAAGGCATCCCAATTCACATGATTATAAGCCTTCTCAATATCCAACTTGACAATCACACCCAGAATACCACTCTTCATTCTACCATCCAAACCATTCATTAGCAATGAGAATGGAATCAAGAATCTGTCTCCCCCCAACAAAAGAATTCTGAGAATTAGATATAAGTTTATCCAAAACATGGAGTATACACAAAAACCTCCTAACAAATTGTACAGATAAAGAATCACAATCTAAATGAAAGGGACTATAAAGTCTACAAATGATTGTCTCACTACCTCCCATGATACGAGACTGCTCAAACAAAATTCTCATGAATGAAGTTCAATAATTGACGCCTCCACCGCTTTAAAAGTGTGATTGGGGACTCACCTCTAGTGACACTCTCTATGTTCCTTAGCTCTCTCTTTTGTAATTAATATCTTTTCCTTTCTTCTTTATCTTTTCCTTCTGTACTTTTCTCTCTGCCTTATGTTTTTCTGCATAAGGTAGTGTTCTTTAATATATATCTTAATTACTAATCAAAAAAACATTATTCCTGTCTCTCCAAATTATCCGCATTAGACATTAAGGAACCACATTCAAAAATCCAAACCAATTCCTCCATCCAAAAAGCAACTCCAAAATGGTCTTTGGCATCACTCAATGATCTGAACATAGGAAAACAAGGGACTGCTCCTTAGCAACATCGCAATGCATAAACAAGTGTTAACCCTCTTACCACTACTTCTATGCTTGTCACACCAATCCACCAAAAAGATACCTCTTCTAATAAGATTCACATAACTTTTTCCCCCATGCAGCTGTCCTCACAAAATGTCCATCCCAATACTGTAAATTGGTACCTGAATTTGCACAATCTTTTCTCTAAATATTGTTCTGGTTTTTGCAGTGCTAGCAATATGGACTTCATGGAAGGATCAACGGCTGAAATCAACGGAATACACACCAAGCATGGTTATAATAGTAGTAGCAATAGTAACACCAGCAGTATTGGCAGCATAAGCAGCAGCTCCAGTGAGAGTGATCACAAGATGACCGCAGGAGCCAGAGAACTTGAGGCAGATGCTGATTCTTTAACATGTAGACAGTCTGGTTTATCTTCTAATGATCAGTCGGAGAATGATTGCACAAAAATGGTACTTCATTACCTAAAAATAAATAGTTTTTAATATCTTTGAATTCACCAATGTTTTATGGACACGGACTTGTTGTCAGAAAAAAAAAAAAAACAATCGCAGATGGACATAGGTTCTCAGACATGGCAATTTCGCAGTCTATAGAATAAGGGCATTGCTACGTGTATGCATGTTTGTGAATACATTTTGTGGTCCTTATGGTTAGATGTATATGAGATTTATTGAATGTGTTTATAAAAGCAATATATAGTAGAATGAAGAAGTGTATAGTTGTTATAATCTCTCTTGCGGAAAGGTTCAATGTAGTTCTTTACATTGTTGAAGTAAAGGTTTAGGTCTTCTGTAATTTCCCAAATTAGTGTTAATTGCTGTCCGACAAGCCAATTTTCTACATATCATAGGTACATTCATATCTAGTCAGTGATGGTGGATGTATTGTCTATTATGTTATTTTTCACAGCTTTTTTTATAATTATTTAGCTCCATTTAAGAACAAAATTTGATCCTTGACCATTAAGCTCTTGCTCAAATAGCACCTTTTACCTGTAGCAGAATAGGATATGGAGAGTTGAGCCATGGTTTCAAGACTCAGCTGGTGCGCCCAACTTACAACGATTAAAAATGATCCTTGAGTGTTGGAACCTGTAATAACAATATTTCTCTTTTAGAGTTTCATTAATTCGGAGGGGTGGTCATCCTGCTGTAGTTGGTTGTTGGGACAAAACTGAATTTTGGTTAAGATCTATTCCAATGATTAGGAATGGCGGTTAAAAATGCCTCCTATCTGGATTAAAACATGGGTTAGTTTTAGTATTGATGGATGGCTGGTAGTGGCAGACACAATTTAAGAAAGGAGTTTTCTTTGTCATACTTGATGCAGTTAAACTCTTCTTCCTTAAGACTCTTCTGGATTGGGTTACAATGTTAGGCTTTCGTTCTTTTTCTTCAATCCATGGTTTCATGGACTTTTGTACTTTATGCACTTGATTTGTTTTTGTCCTTGATGTATATTTCCTGTATACTCAAGTGACACCCCTCTTCTTTTTAATATATTTTTATTACTTATCCAAAAAAAAAAAAAGTTAATGTTTAGATTATATCTTCAGTTTTATAATAAGTTTTGTCTCCATGTCTGTGTCTCCTTGTAGCTAGTACTGGGCTTTCTTCTGGAAGGCGCAACCTTAAAATTTCCATGCTGTAAATAAGGGAAGGGTGGAATTTTAAATTAATTGGTGACATTAGTGACTTTGTTTAGGAACGCTCAGATCTAAAGGGAATGAGAGATCGAATAAGGAATTAAAGGTTTCTCTCCTCCAGATTTTGTTTGAGTGGACAACTGCTTTGGAAGTTTTTACTTTTACTTTGTCTGATTTATTTGATGGTTGTACTTTCTGTGCATCATAGTTTTTATCTTTTTGATGGGTCCTTAGCACGCTGCCTTTGTGCACTGCTTTTTTTTGTATTCCTTAATATTTTTTTAAATAAAGCATTATTACTTATTAAAAAAATGTAGGGGGGTTTCTTTAAGACAATATCAGTGTTACATTTAATTGAAATTATAGTATTATTGGATGTATATGCTTCGGCTATTTGGGATCGTTTGGGTCATGCCAGGTTCAGTTGTGGACTTATTATTTTGTTGGTAGAATTGGCTTGGGAATCATAGTTCTAATGTTTGGAATTTGGTTCCGGGCTGTTTATTGTGGACCATTTGGACTGAACGGAGTCGGCGGTCTTTTGAGGACAAGGGGAAAACTATGGTTCAATTATTAGAGCTTTGCCAACGGACCCTCTTTGATTGGTCTCGTTGTTGGGGTTTCTCGGATTGTTCTACTCTTATAGATTTTCTTTCGTCTATTAGAATAGATTAGGGGCTGTTTTAGTCTTTTTGTTTCCTTTGTTCTTCGTTCACTACCGTGAACTCCTTGTATTTTTCTTATTTTTCATGCATTTATAATATTCTCTTATTACTTATCAAAAAAAAGAAATTATAGTATTATTTATGATGTATCATGTCTTTTTCGAATTGGCCCTATTCCCCCTAGTGGGTTAGGAATGTCTTCAAAGGACTAAGTTGTGGAACTTCTTGTGGATGCTCAGTTTTGTTATTTATTCAAATTGTGAGCTCCTAATGCATAATTGGCTTTTGTGCATTGGCTTACCGTAATTAAGCAATTCTATGTTTGTTCTTCTATTTAGTACTTTGTTCTTATTGTTTGTGGCACTTGCCCTTAATGTTCTGAAGTCCATTTTAAATAATAATATAGTTTTGGGGGGAGTGTTGAACTTTCTTTCTAAGTTGGACATATGTGGTATGGATGTACCCTTGAGTATAAATGACTCTGTTTATTCGTCCGGCTGCATTCCTGTTTAAATAGAAAGTCAATTAATCTTTCTCAATGTTCATGATTATAGTACATAGTGGGGGGTGATCAAGTGCTAGTTAAGTGAGGATATATCAGGAATTCTTTCGGTGGATGTTGAATGTGATTTCTCTTGATATCTTCATGCTATAATTAAGTAATGGGTTCCTAATTTCATTCTTGTTCTCTGAATTGAATTTGTGATCTCAATGAACCAAGTGAACTTTAATTTCAATGCAGGGTTCAAAGCGTCCTCGAACTGGGATGGGTGCAGCTACAAATGCTCTTGTGCAAGATGCAAACAAGTCTGATTTTAGTTCCATGGACGTCAACAATTCTGCCATAACAGGAGTTGCAAATGAGCAGATTGGATCTCAATGGGATTGGGATGATGATGACAGAGGTATGCCCATGGATATCCAAGCTCTGCTCTCTGAGTTTGGAGATTTTGGCGACTTCTTCGAAAATGACACTTTGCCTTTCGGGGAGGTATTTTCTTGTACTTTACAAGAATTGCAGTTTCTTGTTGCATAACTTCTTTGATCTATGTTGATAAGACTACTGTTACAAGAATAGTGGGGCACCTGATCTTATATATTTTCTTTTGAAAAAACATTTTTATGTGTTGAACTTTGAGATAAAAGATTTGTCTATCAGTTCAATAGAACAATGGTTTTATTTGCATAAAGTTTTGGGATAATTGTCCTCAGGTATTCTCTTTCTTAAGTGTTCATGATAGAACAGTTAGGAAAAAAATTTTGAATCAGATTTTGGCATGACGGTGTGGTGATCATGCACTGAAAGAGCTGTATCTAGATTTGTACTCAATTGCAGTTGGCGAAGATGCAACAATATTTTCTTAATTGGAACAATTGGTAGGAGGAGGGACTTCATTATAGAATAGCAGATCTGTCCATGTTTTAAATGATTGAGCATCAAAGTTAGTCAAATTTTTCTTTGGCATCCTTTATTTGAATTTTCTGCATGGAGCCGTACCCAAGATCGATTGAGATGGAGACCGAAAGCTGAGGGTAAGTTTGATGTGAAGTCTTGCTAAGACGTTCTTCATGGTTCTAATGGTGCAAGATTTTGTGGAAGGGTATATGTTGCACTAATGGACCATTTGCTACTTCATTTCAAAGTTGCTACTGAATTGTTGAATTTCATGTTTGCTATGTTCGAAATGCAGTGGTAATGCTTAAAAGAGGGATAGATGTTTTATTTGGTTAGTGCAGTGGGTTTATTAAACTTAAGCTGTTTTGAGTGGAATGCAGCTTTCTTTGTTTAATGTGGATTTTATGGAGGGAGAGGAACAATTGCTCAATCAATGAAAAAAGAACTATTCTAGAGCTGAAATCTGGTTTCTTAAGAGCATTATTCAAGTGGCCCCGAGTCATAGGCACAAATGATTCGAATTCTCTTATATATTTTTATTGATACACTCTCTCTTTTATGTAATGATTGATGATTTTATATTTCAGAGTATTTTGTGTACATAACATATGCGCATAAAGTATTTCCTATTCCTCAATAAAATCTTTTTACTTATAAAAAAAAAGAAAACGGAAAAAGTTCAAGGACATGAACCTTTCTAAAAAGAGAATTTTTTGACCCAATATTAGTCACCTCAAAAAGCTTCAAAATTTTCCTTTTTGGTATAATGTATCATTCATTTATCGGAATTCTTTGATATTTTCAATTGTATTTAAGTTTCTCTCTCTCTCTCTCTCTCTATTAATTTTAAGGAATTGGAAAAAAAAATTTATATATTTTGTTTGAACTTTTTTTTCCCTCAGGCTACTAGTCTGGTGTCTCAAAAAAAAAAAAAAAAAAAAAAAAAAAAAAAAAACACTTTTTTCCCTCAAGAAGCCAGTGGCTGCATGTTTGAGGCATGCCTTTTACTTTTGGTAATAAAATTTTTTGGTTATTACTTTTTCTAAGTATATATCATTAGTTAAGTTGTACGATGAGTTGTTTGTGTATATATCAGTAATGCTAAATGATGCTAAACTATCTGTTGAAATAGTTTTGCCCCCTCAAGTGAAATTTTGATTGCAACCTGCTCACCCAGATTCCCCCCTTCCCCCACTAAAATGCTTTCTGGTAACATGATTAATCTTCCATTGAATCTCATGATGATCCTTTGTTTTGCGAAGCCCCCAGGAACTGCAGAATCACAGGCGCTTATCTTTTCTGCACCAGATTGTGGAGATGTAGGTAGTAGTCCAGTTGGGATGATGGATGTTTCTGACCAGATGCTTTTGCCTGGGAATTTTCAATCGTTTGAGAATTTTGATCCACCTCCTCCAGTAGCCAAAGAGGAGAGTCTCAGCAAAAATCATGAAGTCGCAAATAACAGTCTGTCGTCAGGTCTGGGGAACCACACTGCAGCATCTTCTACAGGTGAGTTTGATCATATAATAAAAGCTGAAGCACTGTTGACATTTGCTTCTGAATATGGAGCTGTGGAGACCCCTACAAGTGAGTTGTCCTCATCGATTTTCAGAAGTCCATATTTTCCAAAATCTCGAAAAGTTGAGAGTTCAAATTCAAGTCCAAACAATTACATATATGGTGCAACACCACCCTCTTCTCCATGCTATGATGGATCTGACGAGAAGACTAGCATGGCCATGAACTCAAAACCATGTCCTAGCGACTCAAAAAAATATTACACTCATGTTGATGCAGGGAAAGAGCAACATGATAAAAGATCATTTTCAGGTAATAATAGCATTCTTACGTCTGAGGGGGTGGCGCCTTCTACATTTTCTAATCTCAATTCTACAAATGCTGTTAAATCTTCCCTGAGGAAAGTGACTGAAGGCACCCTTGAAGTGGCGCATTTCCTTTTGTCTATGAAGACAGTGCTTGCAACAGAAGTTGAATGCCTTATGTTCCAGGCCTCCATGTGCAGGATTAGGCACACACTATTAGCTTCCAGTAGCCTTTCACCTATTGGTTTTAGTAGATTAACTGGAAGTACCGTTTTGAATCACCTGCCTGGTGACCAGAGTACCATGACAGATGATATATCTGGCAAATATGAGGTGAAAAAGAAAGAATCTATACCAGTTAGAATAGCTGGTGATTTTGATGGGGGAGTGCTGGATGGGCACCTGAATGCACCTGTTGGTGTCTGGCGCTCTGTTGGAGTTCCTAAAGTTTCAAAGCCCTCAAATTCTCCAAGTATGGAAGTTAGCGCTTCCTTGCCACATAATTCATTCCATGAGGAAGGTATCCTTTCTTTTGGGAAAAGGCAACCGCTTCTGGAGCTTCTTGATGGAATGGCATTACTTGTTCAACAAGCTACTTCCTCTGTTGATCTGGCCCTAGATGGAGACTGTGGTGATGGTCCTTATGGTTGGCTTGCATTACAAGAGCAGTGGAGGCGGGGATTTTCTTGTGGGCCTTTTATGGTTCATGCAGGTTGTGGGGGGACGCTGGCTTCATGTCATTCCCTAGACATTGCTGGTGTGGAGTTAGTGGATCCACTTTCTGCTAATGTAAGCCTTCATTTTATGTGTCCTCCGAAATGCTTTTTACATTACTAGATATGCCTTGTGTTTCTCTAGGAGTTGGTTTTTACTATAATATTTATTGCTTTTGCTGAGATAATGTTGCTGTTGATCTCAGCCAATGAGCTCTAGCTCAAATGGCACCTCCATCCCCTGTAATAAGAGCAAGGTGGAGGGTGAGATCGTGGGTTCAAGAATCAATTCCCATCAAATGCTTATGTAAGTTTCCAATAAATAAAAAAGTTGCTGCTGATCTCAGATATATGTCACTGTCAACCCACATGTTCTAGCTTCTAATGGAAAATGGTTTTTTATGTGAGAATAAATTGGTTGGAGCTGATCTTCATTATATTTTGATGTCATGCTACATAATTTGTTGCTCACAATGCAACTAGAAAATGGATAACTATACCATATATCATTAAAGATTTTTGATTACTAGTTTGGGACTTGACCATCTGATCTGTTGTTTGCTGTTAAAATATTTGCACTAATTCCATGCTTATGTCCCTAAATAAATATACATGGTATTTGGCTGTGCTGTGTTAGAATTTATTTTTGCGTGATGAATACTTATACATTGAATAGCACAGGGTCAAAATATTCACAGCAGGATACTTTTCTGATATTTTAGGTATATAATATATATTGTTTCCTTGCTTATAATTTTTCCTCTAGAAAGCAACCTTCTGCTTGGACTTTGGGAACTTTAGAATTGAGATTAAGATGCTATTGCTGTTTGTACAATTTTATGGTTTTCTTTTGATCAGTCGAAATGAAGTATATGTTAGTTGTTTTTTTTTTTGTGGTTGTGGACAAAAAAAATGAACTTAATTAGATGTTTCAGTGTGATACACGTGGAAGTTGGTCAAGTAATGATCCATCCGATATCTTTTTTTTCCAGGTTCATGCTTCGTCTGCGATTAGTTTGTTGCAGTCTGACATAAAGACTGCCTTAAAATCCGCCTTTAACACTTTGGATGGGCCATTATCTGTAACTGATTGGTGCAAAGGCCGCAATCAATCAAGTGATGCTGGAAGTGCAGGTGATGGATTTTCTGCTGATTCTTCTATGAGTGAATGTAGAGATTCTTTGAGTACTGTAACACACTCTGTTGCAGAACCAATAAGCCCATCCCAGTCTTCTGCTGGTGGATTATCTGGCCTTAAAGGTATAAATATGCTTGTATAGAAATGATGAGATTAATGACTTTTTAGTAACAAACAGTTGGACGATTGATGCAGTGTCTAGTGCCATGGATGGAGTTAAGGTGGATGAGACATCCCAAAGGAGATCTAACCAAGAAATCTGTAATTCAGATTCAGAGCAGCAACTATGCACCCGGCTAAGACCAACACTTGTTGTGCTTCCTTTGCCTGCTATACTTGTTGGGTATGGTACCTACTTAAATACATTTTACATATGTGATGGATCAAATTACTTATAAATAGCAATTTGTTTAAATGGGAAAGCTTATTTCCATTATGCGTGCATAATACATCTATTCCCAAGTTAATATTAATTTCTGAAGATGTGTGATCAGGACTCATTCATAACAAATTAGAGGCTTATTACATCTTTTTTTCTTAGAATAATGCACTGACTGCTTTTCTGTTTTAGAACTGTCCTTCCTTCATAAAATGTTTTTAGCTTATTATTTTTTAGTATACCTATATTTAATTTTCAATAAAAAAATTCTGAGGTGGGGCATCCATCTAGTCCTAATACCTTTTGATATTCATACTTGAAACTATGAATTCAGGACATCTTGTTTTAGACATGATTTCCTTATTTCATAGGAAATATAACATATTTTATGAGTTGGTGTTCTTTACAGCAACTGCAAGATTGTGCAATGAAGCAATTTTGAATGCTTTTAGTGATCCATAAAATCCATTTCATCCTCGAAGTTTTCCTTTAAATTCCTACAGTTAGTAGAAATCAATCGTTAGAAAACTATATTACTCGATGGCTGTAGTCATCTTTTTGCTTTATATATATATGCTGAGCTTTTTGTTATTGTTTCATGTTCAGAGTGTTCATCATCGTGAACATGATGTTCATTTCATTCCATAAAAGTTTTATTACCTATAAAAAAAAATAAAAAAATTTTTTTGCTCAAGATATAAATGGGGGATTTGGGTTTCTTGGGATGCTTCAAATAATGACCTTTTTCTTTGTGCATTATGTGTTTTATGGTGATGGTAGACTATCATAGGCTGCTTCTCAGAGTGTAAATTTGACTGTTATCATATATGGAGATGGTGCAAATCATGATTTTTGTTATAGGTACCAGGATGATTGGCTTAAGACGTCTGCAAGCTCCCTACAAGTGTGGGAGAAGGCTCCTCTTGAACCATATGCTTTGCAGAAACCTGTAAGCTAAAAATCAAATCTATTTACATACTGTACATTTCTGCTATATTCCTTGGGCTTTAGAACTTGCTTTCCATTTACAATAATTCTGCAACTTTGATGTTCATTAATTGTTGCAGATTACTTACAGTGTTATATGTCCTGACATTGATCCACTTACTACTGCTGCTGCTGATTTTTTCCAACAACTAGGAACTGGTGAGTGCATGGTATTTTATGCTTTAAATCTGAATGAATTGGATTTTGTTTAGCTTGCGTATGCGTATGCATTGAGAGTTTAACCTTGCTGATTATATGATTCTATCCTTTTTTTTTTTTTTTTTGGTTTTACTGCTGAAAGAGTGATCCGTGTTTTATCCTAGTTTTGACAAGCAAACCAGATTTGGATTATTAGTGATATCAATTATTTCTACCCACTGTTTTGAGTGCTAGGTCTATTGGAATCAAGCATTCTCCTTGATTAGTTATAAAGAATATAGGGTTAGCTCCTAGACATAAGGTTCCTCTTGTATATCCCGTATACTAGGTTGTACCCCCTTTTGCACCATTTTATTGAAATTTAATATATGTACAGCTCCAAGACGAAAGGCCTCTGCTATCTACACTATCTGGAATCTGGGTTACAGTTACAATGGCTAAGCATTTGTGGATTTTGAGTTCCATCACATGAAATTTTACTTTTACCAAATGCCAATTTTATGCTTCAAATTTACATGTTTTCATTCAGAATACTTTTACCATTCCCTTCTTATCGATGAGGTTTTAATCTTTTTTTTTTTTTCTTTCTGCAAAAGTGAGGAGAATAATGAATTGTTCCTTCATTCTTACTGCGTTTTTTTTTTTCCTCCGTTCTCTACAGTCTATGAGACATGTAAACTAGGTAGTCATTCACCCTAATGTTTGAATAATGAACTGTTCCTTCATTCTTACTTTGTTTTATTTTTTGTTCTCTACAGTCTATGAGACATGTAAACTGGGTAGTCATTCACCACAATGTTTGGGCAACCAAATGGAAATAGATTCTGGAAAAGGGTCATCTTCTGGTTTTGTTCTATTGGATTGTCCTCAATCAATGAAGATAGAAAGCAGTAATGCATCTCTTGTGGGCTCAATAAGCGATTATTTTCTTTCCCTTTCAAATGGTTGGGACTTGACAAGCTATCTCAAGTCACTTTCAAAGGTTCTAAAAGGCTTGAAACTTGGTCCATGCTTGTCCACAAATCCAAAAGAAGGAAGCAGCGGTCCTTGTATGGTAAGTGGCAAGTATTATTTGCCATCATGTTGTAAATTGAAATTTTTTTATTTTCCTTTTTCCTGATTATTGTGGATTGACATATTGATTTTGATGATGTATTATGCTAATTATTCAAACAAATCCCAATCATGGGCTATGCGGATCAGATTGTCAATATAAAATACAAAAAGAAACCCCAAATATTTGATATCTCTCTTTGAATGAGATCCCAATTGCAGCAATGATTTCATTAGATATCTTACTAGTAGAATTCCTCCTTTTTCTGATGCAGTTCCTCCACCACAGCGAATCCTAATTAGATTCATGCACGATACACCATTTTAATATTGGAACTTGGATACTCTCTTAGCCTTATTTCTCAAAAATTTAGGTGGAACCTAAGAATTTATATTCATTTTCAGTATTCTGGAGCATCTATATGTTCTTCAGTATTTCTTAAGATTTTGAGTCTAGTAGCTGAAGTTCCACTATCTGATTTAGCTAAAGTTGTTCAGTTCATATTTTATGTTGTTGTGTTTGATCTAGATCTTATTTCTTGACTCAAGTGTCATGGCTTCGTTATAAAAAAAAAAAATTCGTCATGACTTTCTGAAAGGGGCATCACCTTGTTGTCATTTTCTGTTCCCAAGAAAGGACCTTGGATGCATTTTGGGCTATTTTAACCAAGCCAACTGCATTTTTTCAATTGATAGAAACATGGAAAAGCATTTTCTTGGAATTGCTCCAGATCAATTCTGAAATTAATTGCATGTAGTGCTTCCCAGTCAATGATGAAGGGTTTTGTGATTCTTGGGGGAAGAAGGGGTGGGGGGTGGGGGGAGTGGGAATGGTGTTTCTGACTTTAATAATTTCCAACAGGCAATAGCTCACCAGCTATATACAAGTAAAAAAATTTCTTTTTGCATTGTGGTTGCTGTTGCAGTATATTTTGTCATGGCCAAACAGATATGAGATTACCTGATTCACTGGTGCTTTGTATCCAGGTAATATATGTGGTGTGCCCTTTCCCTGAGCCTATTGCAGTTCTACAAACTGTTATTGAATCTTCTGTTGCTGTTGGATCAGTCATTCTCCAATCAGATAGAGAGAAAAGATTGATATTGCACAGTCAGGTTGGGAAGGCTTTAAGCTGCTCAGCAGCTGTGGATGAAGCAACAATATCAAATGTTCTAGTACTTTCGGGGTTTAGTATTCCTAAAATAGTACTGCAGATTGTGACAGTTGATGCCATTTTTAGAGTTACTAGTCCATCACTTCATGAGCTTGTCATTCTGAAAGAGACAGCCTTCACTGTTTACAACAAAGCTCGTAGAATTTCACGAGGATCCTCTAATGATGTGGTCCAATCATCATCATTATCTAGTAGATCTTCCTCAGTCATGACACAAATGTCTTCTCCTATTTCAGGGATGTGGAAGGACTGTGTAGGTCCTCGAATTACTGGGCATTCGCTTCCAAGAGAGGGTGAAATTGATGCTAGCCTTAGGGCTGGTGCTTGGGAAAATTCTTTGTTTGCAACAAGGACTGGGGGGTTAAGTTGTGAGCCAATTAGAACTGGAGATTATTCCCTGCAAGATGAAATTCGTTACATGTTTGAACCTCTTTTTATTCTAGCAGAACCTGGTTCTGTGGAGCATGGAGTTTCACCTGCAATTTTTGGTAACATGGTATCAGAATCTTCAAAGCCATTGTCTGATGATAGTGGTGCAGGCTTTATGCAGGGTTCAAGTTCAGCAGGAAGTGCAGACGCTGGATCAAGCTCTCAACTTGATGGATCTGAACCTGATGGCTTTGGATCTAGCCATCAAAAGACTCCTCCAAGCCTGCATTGTTGTTATGGATGGACAGAGGATTGGCGTTGGCTAGTATGCATCTGGACAGATTCAAGGGGAGAATTGCTTGACAGCCATGTATTCCCCTTTGGTGGAATCAGCAGCAGGCAGGACACAAAGGGTCTGCAATGCCTTTTCATTCAAGTTCTGCAGCAAGGCTGTCAGATACTTCAGGCCTGCTCTTCTCCTGATATTGGTGTAGCCAAGCCTAGAGATTTTGTGATTGCACGCATTGGAAGTTTCTTTGAACTTGAATACCTAGGTATATGAGTTTGTTCTGTCATCTTATATTTCTAGTCCTCCACATTTTGTTTGTTTAGTGCTGGGAAAGTTACCACCAATTAATTGTTAATATGTTTTATATGCTCTGCCTTGTAGTTAAATAGTTAGTAGTAGCTGGCATACAGCTGTGTATTGTAGAATGAATCTACAATATTGTATTCTTCTATTTAAAATGATTAATTTTTTATCCTCAGGATTCTTCCCACCACCGGCATGTAGTCTGGTGTGGAGAAGTTGCCATATGTTGGTGTATAGGAGACAATTTTGTCATGATATGAAGAACTCACGTATCATTTAGCTGTTTTCTTTTGCATATACTGTTCTTTGCTATTACTGATTTTACATCCACTTCTAATTAAATTGATTTAGCCTATACGTTGAAAGTATTTTCAAACATGGTAGTAAATTGTAACATATCCTTTTATATCCATTTCTCATTTAGCATTGACATTGATTTTATTTAGTTTTTTCCATTTGATTTTAAAAAGAGTGGCAGAAAGCCATTAACTCAGTTGGGGGTTCTGAGGTGAAAAAATGGCCTCTTCAACTGCGGCGATCCGTGCGTGATGGAATTCTTGCAAGCAGTAATGGTGCATCCTTACAGCAACAAGAGATGAGTTTGATTCAAGAGAGAAACCTACCTTCCTCACCTAGTCCTTTGTATAGCCCTCACACCAAAGCTTCTGGATTTATAAAAGGTGGTTTAGGACAACCTGCAGCTAGAAAGCAGCTTATGGGTGGCCATACTGTGGTTGACAGCTCTAGGGGTTTGCTTCAGTGGGTGCAGAGTATCAGTTTTGTTTCACTTTCAATTGACCATTCTTTACATTTAGTTTTTCAATCAGATTCGTCATCCCCTGGTAAGTGGCCACACTTCCTTTAGCTTTATTTGTCATTTCCCTTGAATTTGTCCATATCACTGTAAATCAAAAGTAATATGCATCAGTCATGCGAAACATTAAAAACTTGGAGCTGGGGCATATGCATTACAATTTCCTCTGCTTACTGTTCTGAGAACGTTATTGGTTAATGTTGTACCTGTGATGCATACGGTTTTTGTCTACCCTGGCTAAGTATTGATGGGGCTGTAAATTCTCAAATGCAAGCTGAATCTGTATGCATGTGCACATGATTAATGTACGGATCAGGCATTGATTGTTGGGATATATGTTATATTTTCTCTTCTTCTTTTTTTTAAGGTTTTTTTTTTTGGGGGGGGGGGGGGGGGGGGGGTGTGTGGGGTTGTTACACAACCAAATTTTCTCCTCTCAAGAAAAATAATGTCATTTTTTTGGGGGTTCAACCTTATGTTCGAAGACATGGATTTGGTTGGCTAACAACCTTTTTGTTATTGATGAAGAGGCTACTTTCAGAAAGTTTTGGTACAGAAAATTTAGGGATACACTGAGAAACAAATTATAGATGTTATATGGCTTTTTAGAGTTTATTTGAACATAGCAAGCTTTTATATACATACTCATGGTCTAGTCCACATGCGAAACATTGGCTTTACTTTGCTTGTGTTAAAAGTGTCAATCCTGTCTGCCTCTGCTTAGGGTCCGTTCGGTTGGAGGATTGGAAAAGTGAGAAGATGGAAAAGTGAGAGGATGGAAAACTTTTGTGTTCGGTTGGAGAGAAAAAGGAAAGAATAGAAAATGTAATTTATATAAATTGACTATTATACCCTTGTTACATAATATGTAAGAAATAAATTTATTTTTAATCATTAAATAATATAAAATTTATCACATCATATATATAAATTTATATTATTATAATGTAAAAATTAGATCAAGTCACGTTGAAAAAAAAAAAAACATTTAGTAATGTTGAAAAGAAAAAAAAAAAGAAAAAAAAAAAAGAAGAAGAAGAAGACCAACGTTCAGTAAACCAACGTTGTCCAGTAAAATAAAAAAAAAACTAACGTTAACAACAACGTTGTTGTTGTTAACGTTGAAAAAAAAAAAAAAAAAAAAAAAAAAAAAAACTTTCAGGCCAACGTTGAAAGAAAAAGAAAAAAAAAAAAAACGTTGAAAAAAATAGGTGGAAAGAGGGCATTTTTGTAAAAATGCTATTATAGAACTTTTCTCTCCAGATTTTCTTTCCGATTTGGAAGGGAAAAAAAAGTGGGCCCGGAGAGAAAACTTTCTCTCGAGTTTTCCATCATCTCTATTTTCCTTCTCCAAACAAACAGTGGAAAACAACATTTTCTATCTTATTTTCCATCCTCTATTTTCCATCCTCCCTATTTTCCTTCTAAACGAACGTATCCTTAGAGAAAATATGGAAGAACAGAAAAGAGGAGGGGGGGGGGGGGGGGAGTGTGGGAAGTTGTTACACTGCAGCCGAAGTTTTGAACTTTTAATCCTGTTCTCTTCTCATTCTATTTTTCTTCTTCTTTTGTAAAATTATAATAATAATAATTGGGAATACTGTTGTGAAGTACAATTATAGGTAACTAACTATGTGGAAACTTGC
The DNA here is from genome assembly GCA_033629205.1 of Lithocarpus polystachyus. Classification (NCBI taxonomy): domain Eukaryota; kingdom Viridiplantae; phylum Streptophyta; class Magnoliopsida; order Fagales; family Fagaceae; genus Lithocarpus; species Lithocarpus polystachyus. Next base: position 11,548,362 of record CM066162.1, read on the forward strand.
TCGGCTTTATGCTGAAGAAAATTGTGGTAATATTCATGTAGTTACATTTTGCAGGAGGTACTCAAGGTGGTAGTAGTATGGGGCCATCAGGCTATCACGAAGGGTTTTCCCCTGTAAAGTCTCTTGGTGCTACATCTGCTTCATACATTTTGATCCCATCACCCAGCATGCGCTTTCTCCCTCCATCACCTCTTCAGCTCCCAACATGCCTCACTGCTGAGTCACCTCCCCTGGCCCATCTCCTTCACAGCAAGGGCTCTGCAATTCCACTTTCCACTGGTTTTGTGGTTTCAAAAGCTGTACCTTCCATGAGGAAAGACTATAGAAGCAACTTGAAAGAAGAATGGCCTTCCGTTCTTTCTGTCAGTCTTATCGATTATTATGGAGGCACTAATATTTTGCAAGACAAAATTTTTCGAGGTGTCCACAAAGGTAGGAATTTAAGCTCAGAGGCTAAAGATTTTGAAATTGAAACCCATTTAGTTCTTGAGTCTGTTGCAGCAGAGCTTCATGCGCTATCATGGATGACTGTTAGCCCGGCATACTTAGAGCGACGAACTGCATTACCTTTCCACTGTGACATGGTTTTAAGACTCAGAAGGCTACTTCATTTTGCTGATAAAGAGCTCTCTCGGCAGCTAGAGAAGTCACAAGTGTAGGTTACAATAGAAACTTGAAAATGACTTTGGCTGGTTTATTAGTGGAGATTCTATTGGAGGATGAATACCTGAATTAGTGTTTAGGTTACTAATAATGGGCCTGGTGTTCTATTCCAATGTACAATAGTTGTAACATGTGATCTGTATATGTAGTTTTAGTCCAATGATTCACAGTTTTGAATTCTCAGAAAGCAATTTAACAGTCTGGGTAGAAATAGTTAGGTCTTACTTACCCAAAAAAAAGATAGGTCTAACGGTTGTAGCTTTTGACTGAAGATTTTGAATGTATATGAACGTTCTAGGACTGCTGATATTTCGGCTAGTTAATGTGATTTGTACATTTCAAATAGTACTTTTGTTAATTTGTGGTACTTTTTAATACTCATTCGTCTAATTCTTTATGAATGGTTTGTAAGACTAATTGCAGACTCTAATTCCTCATGATAATTTTTTTTTTTTTTTTTTTAATTCTTTCATATTCAGCATGAGATTAAAGAGACCTATAATTGATTTTGTCTTCCTAGTAATGAACTGTTCATGAGTTGTCGCTGAAAAACTTGAATTCTTTACCAAGGGCTTATCAGAAGTCAGAAAGGAATTATTATGTCAGGGTCTACATGCTATCTATTTAGCATATCTTCGAGCAATGGAAATGAATCAAATGACCCATATGTAGCAAAACATTTGCTAGTGTATGGCAGGAGTCGAATTTTTCAATATACTCAAAATAATTGATCATCAACCTCTTTTAAAGAAAGTTTTGCATGGAAAATTCTTAGATACTTTTGGAATACAAAGAAATGATGCTCTTTCTTCTCACATTCATGGCAGATCTCACCATGAATTTAATGAGTGAATCTCATCATGAAAGTGAAAGGAATGAGCATTATTTTTTGTGCTCTAGAAGTATCTAAAAATTACTTTATTTTCAAAGCGTTTTTTTAATAGTTTTATCTTTATGGCAAAAGAGGTGAGTAAATCTAAATCCAAGCTCACTTTTGAAATTGTAATATATTTATTACGTTTTCAATCCTTTCTTTCATTTCACAATTTTATACAATTGTGAATGAATTGTAAAAGGAACTATGAAAATGATTTTCTTGAATTTGTAATACCATTAGAAGAAACTAAATGTTGAGTCTCCTCACTCATGTAGTCAAGTTTATCAAATTTGGTGAGGCTTTCAACTTTTCTCACCAATCAAAAAAGTATTTTATGATAAGAACAATTGAAAAAAAATGATATTGATGTTTGCAATGATGACACTAGTAAGTTACAAGGAAAGATCGAACTTGTTTCGTGAAAGAAAAGAAATGGAGTAAAAGTAACATGGTGGGCACTAATTCTTGTGCCCCCCATTCATGTTGACGTACAAACAAAGCTGACCCCAATCAAATCAAACCACTCTTGTGGGTAGTTATATGTTTGTTCTTTCTTCTGCCTTAAAATCTTATATAATTAGACTCCATGTGCATAACATATGATATGATCAGCCTTGTATCACATTTAAAATCTTTCTCATATGCTGTCTTTCTGGTTCGATCAATTTTCTGCTTCAACAAAGCAAATTTGAATGGGGAAGTATCTACTTCATTTTGTACATGTGGTGGCTGGATTATTCGCATTATATATATATATATATATATATATATATATATATATGAAAAGAAAATAATAAAAAGAAGAAGAAGAAGATAAATCAAACTAGGCCAAGGTTTTGGAATTAAGGCACTTAGTCGTTAACCTATGTGATGCACAAGATAGTTAAATAAAAATTAAAAATACTTATTTTACTTAAAGGTATATAACTTAAATTTTAAAAATGTATAATTTGAAAATGAATGAAAATAACTAATTTGTTCAATATCATGATTTAGAAAAATTCTTTTTCTTTTATATCATTGGTTTTATATAACACATTCTGACGTAGGCTATTATATGGTGATAACTTCACATAATATTCAATTGTAATTAAATCTACTATCCACTACCAATCTAATCTATGTTATCTTGATAGTAGATCTACATATTGCATTCTCATTTTCTTAGAGCTTGCCACATCATTATTATTATCTATATATAATGTAAAATCGAAAATTTTAACTTTTTGAAAGACTTACGTGAATTAGAATTAAAAAAATAATAATTATTTTTTTTAATTAGACCTCACATTAGATTTTTTTTTTTTTTTAAAGAACTCACTTTAGGTTTAAAAAAAAAAAAGACTCACATAAAAAATAAAAAATAAAACTTTAGGATTAAGGAAAAGAGAGAGAGAGACTCTTATTAGGACTCTCTCACTATTTAGTTTAAAAAATTAAAAAAATTATAAATTAAAATGATGATGTGAAAATTTGTGGGAGTTTCAGATGTTTCGGTTTTATATATATATATATATATATATAAGTGAGCTTTCTAGAGAGAGAGAGAATACTAGTTTTCCACATGGTCCCCAACTTTCCTGGACCCTAGAGGCATGTGGTCTCTCTTTACAAGTTCACATCACAACTACTTTTGGCCTTCTATTTTTCTTGCAATTTTCTTTAAGGTTGGTTTTGATAAATGGATTTAAAGTGAATGATTTGGATTCCAAATTTTAGTATAAATGACTTCAATAAGGGTATATAAAATAACTTTTTTTTTTTTTTTGCTATTGATGAATTTTTTGGATAAATTTGAGCTTTATTAATATACTAATTTAAAGTGCATTCATGTTAGCTAAGTTAGTAAGGTGCTTAACCTTAAATTCCATCTATACGAAAAATCAATTAGTGTCTTGACCTAATAATAAATAACAATTATAATGAAATAGACGTCATAAGTTCAAATTCTATGATATCTATGAAAATAAATGTATTCATGACTTTTAAATGATAAGCTATAAAATGTCATTTTTTTTCCTTAAAAAAATGCTATAATATGTCATTTCAAATCCATCAAATCACAAATGTTTATGTGTGAGTGAACTTGCCAAATTTTGTATCATTATTGTGGGGACCGGAGTTTGAGTTTCAAGCCCAACAAGGTGCGAGAGCCCAAGCCCAGGAACTCCGACAATAAATTTGTAGAGAAGTGGGTCGGAAGGATGAGCTAACGTGAGTGGAACAAAACGGGTTAGGCAATGTAGGGATCACCAGCCTCTCATCAAGGCAAAATCTCCTTCTTTTTTATATATCTTTTCTTTTCTTACACCCGTCCCCTTTTTCTTTGGGAGTCCCTTACATTATATACTATCTATTTGGATGATCCTGAGCTTCCACTTGTCGATCATCTGAGTTACCACTTGAGCACCTGTCCCATCAGACACCCACTGGGGCTCTTTGTGAGTTGCAGTAGCCAAGGTAATACTGTTTGGGAGGTCTCCTCCACATTAATGCGGCCAGAAAAGTAGCTGCCGCGCATTCAATGTGGAGGCAGTGGCCCGATTTTTCCCTGATGCCCCTGGAGTGCACTCCTGTTGCTGGAGCTCTTCGCGTGTCATCCTTAATCAGTGGGCTTGGACCCAGAGTGGGGTGCATGTGTCCGAGGAGGTGGATCTCCTCGGATGGGCCCAAGGCCCAGTATAGTATCTGAAACCGGGCCCCCACAATTATGTATTGTTCAATTATATATAACCCACATGATGCAACTATTAACAGCTAATGAAACATGAAAGTGTGTGGCAATGGGTCTCTGTGTCAGTTTTTTTATACTGTGTGCAGAGAGCAGTACTAATGTAACATACGGTTTTGTACAACGTCAACTCTTGAATTTATTTTAAAAGTCTCTCACAAATACAAACTATGTCAACGTTGAGCAAAGTCTCATGAGTTCAAATTTTTATTTAGTGTTCAAGTATTTTTTTTTTTTTTTTTAAGGATGGTCAACAACTTATATTAATTTAAAATTTTTATTTTTTAAGGGTATATAGTTTTTTTTTTTTCCCCAACTCAGGGTGTTCATGTGAACACTCGCCCTTACCCTTATTAATATGCTAATAGAACAAATAACGAAAAAATAACTCTAACAATATCAAGAAATATTAGTAATTGCTCTCAAATTCAAAGTCAAGAAGGTTTTTTTTTCCCCTTCATTCGTTACATATATTTACCTTTGAATGTCAGATTGATACTTAAGAAACTGGCAAATCATAGCAACGCAGTACCCTATATTTTGTTCTAAGATCTCTTTAAATCAATTACTTAAATTGAGTCTATATATGACTGTGACGAGAAATTCTATAATAAAATTCCCTTCAATACATCATATTTTAGCATAGTAGGAGGGAACATATAAGAGAGAAAATTATGAGCTCAAGTTAGCATTACCAAGCGCTTCAAACCACCTCATTAATGTAATATAACTACTCTGAAAGCAAATTTTAGCATAGTAGGAGGGAACATATAAGAGAGAAAATTATGAGCTCAAGTTAGCATTACCAAGCACTTCAAACCACCTCATTAATGTAATATAACTACTCTGAAAGCAACAAAAGTGCGCGCGCGCGCGTGTGTATGTGTATATATATATATATATATATATAAATATAAAGAAACAAATTTATCTTTTTTTTTATAATAATGTTTGATAAATTTTTAATAAATAATAAATAGGATACTGAAAAAGAAAAAAAAAAAAGAAAAAAAAAAAGGAAGAAGAAGGAAAGTAAATGGAGGTGTCCTATGCTTTATGTGCATTTGAGAAAAGAAAAAAAGAAGAGCTAAAATGCATGGTTAGTATCTGAAATTTGCCAAGTGAGCGTTTTTTATTCTTAAAGTTTCAAATAAGTATTATCGGTCCTTAAATTTAAAAAATCAGTAGGCTTATTTGAAATTTCAAAGACTAAACTTAGGGGATCAACTGTCTATTTTAGCAACAAAAAAAAAAAAAATACATCATTTATACAACTAAGAGCTTTATTATAACTTCTAATATAAAAGAATAAATGTTTTTTCCCCTCCTTTTCTATGTTGATCACTTTTTGTAGACTTGAAATTTAAACAAGTCATGCTTTATACATCTAAGATTTAATTGTCTTTATATTTATATGCATGAGTTTAATATATTTATATTTTAGTAAATTGTTATAGTGCTTTTTGAAACTTCATTTTTTTCAGGGCATCTAAGGTAATAAGAATTAATGAGTTAAGAGTTTTTTTTTTTTAAATGTATAAAAAAAATTAAAAAAGAACGTGATATCAATTATCAAATAGATAAAATACAAAATTTTAAATAGTATATTGACATGTTATTATTATTATTATTATTATTATTATTATTATTATTATTATTATTATTATTATTATTATTTGGTTAAAATATATTGACATATTAAATAATCTCGACCCAGGTCACACCTAAGGAAAAAAATGTGTAATTAAAGACAAGGAAAAAAAATTTAAGAGTTGACGGTTGAGGCAACCTATTCTTATTGCATTGGAAAAAAGAAGAAGAAAGCTTTCACTGACAACAATGGGTTTCATCTGGGCCATCCAGAAGTAGTCTCCATCACCTGAATTTCAATCAATTCTCCCCCATGTCCATATTTCAGTGATATCACAAAGAAATATCTTCCCATGTGACTATGAATTATGATTCTGGTTCATCACAATTCACAACCACAATTTTTAAGTCATTAGTTAATTCCTCAAATGTGCTAGAAATATGACACAGTGTAGACTAGAGACCTGGCTCATTACTGGGTTTCATATGGGCTATCCAAGTAACTTATTTGGGTTTTAAGTTAAAAAAAAAAATTCCCTATCTAAGTAGGTTTTTTTTTTTTTTTTTTTTAAGAAGAGTTTCAATTTATAACGTTCGCTCTTAATAGTTGTCATTTATCATCAGACCAAGATACTAATTTAATTTTGATGTAAACGACAATAAAACTCCAAAGATTAAGTAGGTATTCTAAAAAGAGCAAGATTTAGGTATTGTTCCTTAAATCTTCTTTTTAAAATTCTACCATGTAGAATTTTTCTCATGAGACGAAAGTGTATTTTTTAATTATATAACGACGAAGCTAAACCTCAAGAGAAAATTTTAAAAAACAGCACATAAAAAACCGTGCCTAAGTTTTGAACTTCTAAAAATGGACTCCTATGTTGATATATCATATATGTAAGAGTAAGACAGAAGACTACACATCCAAGAGATTCGTTAGGTGTTCTAAAGAATGTTGGAAAGCTACATTTTAGCAAAATAAAATAAAAACACAGCCATAGAATGGCTTCCAATTTCCAATTTCTTCCACAAATTTCATATGTATCTTGACAAAAATGAGACCTCTTTTTACTTAAATAATATAATAAGTAGTTGATTCAGTGATACTTCATGTTATTTGTATTTTGTTATTCAAAAAGTTAGGCTCCACTTGGAAGTTGGAACAAACTCTTTTCTGAATTCACATGCCTCTCTGGGCTCTGGTTATGACATTAATAATAGCAAAACAATTTCAGACCCCACAATTACTGTTGTTCATCAACACAGCCACACAAAATCCATTCAGAATCAGCCAGCCAAGCCATGGCTCATCCCTAAGATTACAATAAATCTACATAATTATATGTTCATTAATTTTTTCCCAACTGCTTTTAAGTGATTGAATCGTCAATTAATTGATGTCAGAAGATTGTTGAGTTTTGAAAAATATTATCTAACAGACTTAACATTAATGCTAACATTTTTTTTTTGGGGGGTAGGGAACAGTAACTTGTGAGTCTCAAATCCTTGTCCAATGCAAAACTAACGCTACAAAATAACAAACTGAAATTTTCATAGGTGTAATATAATACAAGAATAGAATTTATTACATCAAATGGGATCACAGATACAAATGAGAGGAAGATGAAGAAATCACACAATTAAATAAAATCTATATTACAATACCACCAAAAAACACATCAATCACAAGTCACAACCAAAGAAATCCCATCATAACATAATCAACAACAATTAGCTTAACCTGAACCTCCCAAAATAATGAAATAAAAATCCCAACCCATTTGCCTCCTCTCTCACTCTCTCATATAGTCATGAAAAAACTCTAAACACAAAGTGAATTTAGAGAGAATGAAGAATGGGTTGGGATTGAAATGAAATCATCATGCTGTCTCTCTATGTGGGTCATTGGAATTGACCCATTATAGCTAGCTAGCTAGCTCAGAAGACCAAACCAAAAGCCAAAGCAACAAGAGAAGCAAAGAAAGTGGGCACAAAGATTGCAGCATCAGATGTTGGGCTTGGAGCTGGGGCCTCATGAGCTGCAGCAGCCTTCTGCACAGAAGAGATGGCCATCAAAACCACCATCAATGCCACAAAGAACTTCAACTTCATTGCCTCCATTTCTCTAAAATGCTGTGTTAGGAATAAAAAAAAAGATTGCTTTTTTTTTTTAGCTTCTAGAGAGAGATAGAACCACTACAATTCCTCCTTGGAAATGGGTTTTCTTTTGGCAAAAGAGGAATGTTAGAAAAGCAGTGTAAAAGAAAGCGTTTAGTTGGTGTTATTTATAAACCAGTCACAGAGAGAGAGAGAGAGAGAGAGAGAGAGAGAGAATGAACGTTGGGAGTGACAATGTACAGGGTGGCTGTGTCATTGTTGCCATACAGCTGTCAAGCTTTGTGGGGCCCTCATATTTTGCTGTCTTCTTTAACTACTGTTTTGGCTTTTTTGTGTGGATCATTATTCATTTCCCCACTTTTTATTTATTTTTTATAAATTTTTTAATCTCTTAATCTTGTCAATAATCACTAATGGGTGGAAATGAAATGATTTTGATTTTTTTTGTTTGTTTGGTAGAAACGAATGAGAAGTGATGCGTTGTTTGGGTTTCTTTCTAAGTTGGAACTTGGTTGGTTGTGAATGTTGAAGCTTTGTTTTAGGTTTGTTCAAATTGATTGTGCTACAATGAACATGGGGGCATGAGTATCTTCATCAATTCTATCTTTAAAATAATTGGCAAATATTTATAATTATAAAAATAACAATTTGTTATCAGTATTATTATTGTTACGATAATTTCAAAGTTCAAATGAAAAGATTGGATTTGAATTTTGAAATTCAATCTCATTTGATTTAATGTGTGAATATTGGCAATGTTTAAATTTAGTTTAGGTTGAATGGTATAATTCCCCCTCATTTTCAAATTAGTTTCTTAGGTTTGCAAATGAATGAATGATGAGTGCTATATTAGTATATTCATAATTTTTTTACAACAATTTTATAACAAATTTTAGGTAGTAATCTTGTTACTAATTCTCATTTAGACTCACTGTTGACATCATCCTTTTATTTATTACTAACAATTCGTTGTAAAATTGTTATAAAAATATTGTGTTCTTAACATATTTTATTACGATTGCTGCCACAAAATATACGGTTAAAAAGGCAAGTTAACACTTTTTTTTTTCGCTAAATAAAAGACAAGTTAACATAGACATTGAAAAGCAGATCTAGAATCATCAAAAAAATCATCTTCTTTCTTTTTCATTGAATAATTGACTCAAAATTATGTAAATTGTAAAGTCTTCTTTATTATTATCTCCTAATATGTATAGGGACATTACAAAGAGATTAAGAAAAGAGCTAATCACATGCCTTGCTCATTAGAAAAGAGTGGCCCATGCTTGAGAAAGTGACCAACCACCAAAGCTCTGATACTTCAGATGTACTGGATTGTATTTTTTTACTAACATTAGGTATTGTGTCTACTACCTAGATGATTTACTAAAGACACAAGAATCTTAGTGGCGTGTTTGGTGACATATAAGGAAAAGTGCTTTTTCCTTTCACAAAATTTTTTCTTTTAATTTGCCTTCTTTTTTTTTTTCTTTTTTTTTTTTGGTAAATACAATCAACACAGCAATTCTGTTTATTTGCTTTCAACTATAATATAAGCCAGGGCAATTTTCACTGTCCATTTTGATTTTGAAGGCCATTGATTTGAATGTGTTCTATACGCTAAGCATGATAATAAGAAGTTGTTTTTATTCGATTGCTGCCATATTTATGTTTCAGTGTAAAACTAAGAAGTAAGAACATTATGAATGAACTATATGAGATGGATTTGTTACTAAAATTTCCAAATGAAAAGGAAATGGTAACTGTTTGGCACTTGCGTATTTGTGTGTACTTGTTGAATGCCTGAATGAATGGCTAGAGGTACCTAATTTGTGATAGAAACAAGTTGGTGCATTGTCTTCATCAAGTTGGAAATCACAAATCTTCAGAACCTTCCTTTGTTTAGGGTGGTTTAAACTTTAAATTTAGTCCATCTTCAATTATTAATGATCTATCCAAGAGATTATAAGGTTTGAAATGATGCAAACTGAAGGTTTAAGTCAAATTTTCTACCTCTTAATCAATCGGTTTATGTTTCTTTGTTTTCAAAATCTAAATATTGCATTGACAGAGTTTAGATGGTATAAGATATTGAAACAAACTATTGTTATAATAAATCATTTAATAGTCTCCCAAAAAGCTTTATGGCAATAAATTCGATATTTTTGTAAATGTCCCAATTAAAATAAGTAATTCAGCTAAAAGTGCTGAGAGGTTATTATAAACTTCTGCAAAAAAAAAAAAAAAAAAAAAAAAATCAAAGCGTGGCCTAAAATTTAATAGAAGCTAGTCTCATCTCATCCATGACTTCAGCAACTAGAATATGTTCACATTTTCCCATCCAAAAAAAAAAAAAAAAGAAAAAAAAAAAAGAATATGTTCACGTTTAGTTTAGTCGCAAAAAGTGTATTTATTCTTGTAGACAGAATATTGGTCTATTTTCTTTAATAATCTGGTGATACTTGGCATTATATAAATTATATGTTCTAATTATTTGACATTTTAGATTATTAACAGAAATAAACGACAACATTTTAGAGTATTAACAGAAATAAACAACAATGACAACGCCAATATGAAAACGAAATTATTCATAAAGCCAAATGTTTACTCAAGTCTTATGAAAGTGGATCTCAGTTTCCAAAATAAGCACACATAAACCAAAAAAAAAAATCACAGCCATTAGTCGTGACTCCTTTTTTGAATCTTCTAGTCAAGTAGGACATGCCTGCCTCAATCTGTACAAATGGTGTCTAGTTCTTTCTAGATTTATTTGACCGTTAAGAAACTTGAATCTCAATAGAAATTACTTAATTGGATTCCTCCAAGCTATGGTTTCATTTGACCCTATTGCTTAGAACTTTGGAGGCAGCTAAAGTGATTCAAAAGTAGAATTCCTCTTGATAGTGGTAACGTTTTGAAATAAAGCATGGCTCCTTCTTTGTTATTTTCCCCATCATTTCCATTAGTTACTTTTTCTTTTTGGACAAAACTTTCTTTTACTTTTGGTGATCACCGAATTTTGAATAAAATTATGAACATAATTTCACAATCACTAATACGGTTTATTTCGATTAATGCATAATAAAAATGATGTCAACGATAATTCTATGTGAAAAGAATTATTATTCTAATTATAATTTATCACCTTAACAAGTTATGAAAAATATTGTATTCCTAATCTTAGAAAATTTTCTTGCCTGACCATATGTGGAGATTAGTTCATACAAGGGGGAAGTATAATGTATTTAGCTGCAATCAACGTCTAATTTGGCAAATCAGTCCAAAACCAACACTTTTTGAGTTAGTATGGTTTTCTCCTAGAGTAATTTGCTTGCATAGTCATTAAAGAAAGTACTAACACTTTGATTGTTTCGTCTTCTAATCCTAAATGCCAAACTAAGCTATTAGTCCCTTTTTTTTTTAGAGAAACAAGTTTTTAGCCAATTTTTTTTAGAAATAATTACAGGTATAGTGTTAACTCCGCAGTTTAAACCATTTCTCCCGCAACTATTAGCCAGTTAGTTTCATTAATTAAACCACTTTGAATATACATGTTATGGATCAAGTTTATGCATGGAAGGAGTAGTTTTATGCATGCTCTATATTAAATATGCTGTATCTCTTCTTTTGTAAAAGGTTGTTGGATCTATTATGGCTGTAGTAACCAATTAGAGATTTAAAAGTTTAAGATTCTAATTAAATGTTTGGATAAATAAAAGTATTCAATGATGAAACCAACAAGCGAAAAAGAACAACAAGAGCCAATTTCTGAAATTCAATTTAAGTTTCTATGACTATCGAAATTAGTTCAAAGTCACTTAAAGTAGTACTATGTTACCATCCACGAAAGGTTGTACTTTATTGTTTGGTGTGGACATAAAATAAAATGAGAGGTGATGAGCAGTTTTTTTAGGTATTCGAGTGAATATGAGAAACTGTTAAACACGTAGTAAGTGGTGGGATTATGCAAATATGGATTTGCAAAACATAGTTTACTGAAGAATAAATAAAAAAATCATCAATTACTGTGTCTCTCACCTCTACATTATTGGTGATAAAAAAAATGGTCTGCCATATGAATAGAATTAAGGAAAGAGAGCCATAATGCTTTTGCCACCTTTTCTATTTAGCTTACTACAGTCTGATGACAATAATGATTTAGCTATATATTGAATGGAAATTTGTTTAGGTTTCTTAAAAATTAAAAAAAAAATAATAAAAAAGGGAAAGAGTGTCTTATAAATTAATCGGACACGGATTAGGTCAAGTGCATCAATGCACTTGACCCTCGGATACGTGTTTTTAGGTTTGGACATAAGTCAAATAGTGTCATTCACTGGACCTAAACTTAACCTAATTCAATCAATGGTTTAAATATATGCAAACGACTATATAGTATGTAGCAGTGTTCGATGCTAGAAAATCCGCCCTTATTTTGCTAGATCAAATAAAGAAATTCTCCTATGTCAATTGGTTTGATGATTGAACACGCACGAGTCAAGCAAAGGATAAGGTAAAATTAGTCTATACAGTGTACACATCTCATCTCATTTAGATGTTGGCATATAAGGATCAAGACTAGAAAACATAAATACGCAATTTGGAGGGAGAAAAAAAAATGAAGATCTTTTATTAACTTGGTTTCTGAAGCCATTCAGAAAAGACTTTTCAAAATTGAAAATTTGGAATCCAAGCTAAACCATTAGGTCAACATGCCTTTCAGTTCATAATGAGCTTTTTAATGAAGCATTGGCCCCTGGCCCTCCCTCAATAGATGATAATAATTATAAATAGGACCAAGGCAATTTACCTAACGTGTCATGGGAGTTAAGGAACAGTTTTATATTGACATCTTCTAGTCATATATTTCAAAATGATATCTTCATCTTTATCGTAAAATCAAAATGAAAAGGAAATCATAATTGTTTGATTTGGATGGCAGGAAATTAAAAAAACCTAATTTTTATAACTGTTTGAGATATTTTTCTAGCCAGGTCATTGTAGTAGTATTACTATGCTACAATTAATGTTTTTACTACACCTAAGTCTATGGATAGTCTTGGGTTTGTATTTCTCTCTATATTTTCTACTTAGCTCAATAGTAAATATGTAACTTTTCAAGGACTGTGTTGTAGATGTAGATTGTTTCTCTCTCACTCTCACACAATCTCATTAACAATTCTAGTAGCAGCAATTATGTTGGACTATCTTATTTTCCCGCTTATTACAATGCAAATCATACTGGTTTGCATGGCATGCTTTTACAAATCATTCATTATTGCCATGAAGGTCTAGCTGATCAAAATTGGAGTCCAACAATAACTCACAACCCAAATCAAGATTAAAGCTTTAACCTTCAGAATTTTTAGGTTTGGTTATATTTTTCTAAAGGATGAGAGTTGAGATGTTGCATCTAGCCAACTCCAAGTTCTTAAAACTCTTTTTAACATTTGGTTGAACTCAAAATTTGTTGTTTATTCTAAATAAGAGTGTGACCAAAAGATGTTGTGTGTGTGTGTGTGTGTGTGTGTATATATATATATATATATATATGTTGTTCTCAAACCTTAAATTCGACAATGGACAAGTTCACATTGTTCCAGATGATATGTGATTAATGATTCTCTCCTATTTATGAAAGTCATGATCATGACTCGTAACCACCCTTTTATCTTTAGCACCAACTCAGGAGGGCATATGGGCCTTAATTTGAACCAATGGTGTCTATGGCTTTCTAGAGACCCCACCGACCGTTTGTGAACAGTGAATTTGAATGAGTCAGGAAACCACAAATATATATTGTACCACAACCATAAAGTTGGATTCTTCTGGACTTTCAATTTTGAAAACAAAAATATAGCTAAATGATCCAAAGGATCTATAAAAAAGAGCAACATCAGCAACATAAACAAAAGGCATACTCTCAGCTCCTGAAATTTTTACTTTTGTTTATACATATATGTTTACTTTGGTGATGACATGACAAAAGAGATGTCTTTAAATCAGGTCACCGATTAGCTCACCTGCAATCTCAAAGTCTAATAATAGTTTAAAAAAAACTCCAAAAGCGAAAGACTTCACCATGAAGAAAGCAGAGGAGTACTATATATGTTTTGGTGGTTGCTATTTTAAGTGACAAAACCAAGTTATTAGTTGGTTGGTTTTCTGTAATTATTGAAACATTTTATTAGGAGTGAATAGTGATATTGACTGCAAATTACAAAATATATAGTCTTATGAACTGATGTATTAACTTTTAAAATATAAAAAACCAAGTTATTAGTTGGTTGGTTTTCTGTAATTATTGAAACATTTTATCAGGAGTGAATAGTGATATTGACTGCAAATTAAAAAATATATAGTATTATGAACTGATGTATCAACTTTTAAAATATGAAAGTAACTCGGGATTTATTTATTATATTGTTAATTACATTCATTCTTACGAGACTTATGTAGTAAAATTGGTAATATAGTTAGAATAATTTCGTTTTTGTTACTAGAAATCATGAAGATACACTTAAATGCTCCCCATGACATTCTTAGAATTGTGTTTGATTACCCTACAAGAAATACTTTTTTTCGGTTTTCGAGAGGCATGAGAATGCATCAACATCAATATGTTTTGCTTGTGATAGGTGTTGGTAATGTTTGATTTAGCCATATCACAAATATATATTCATGGAAGTAACAAAAGTTACAGAAGAAATGTGCTGCATTTAATTTAAGAGAGAGAGGGGGAAAACCCAGTAATTTAACTTTAAAAGATATAATATGATAAACTGACAGAAGATTAATTATATCAAGTTAAAAAAAAATTCCCTAAAAAAAACATAGCAAAAAAGTATAAATGAACAGAAAGAATGAAAATGATATGAAATGGACCCCAGAAATAACTTGTAAATATTCCGATTGCCTGTGAGGCTTGGAATTGAATAATTTGTTGTGGCCTGATTAAAAATTTTAGCCACTGTACAGTTTGCATTTGGTGGTCAAGAACCAGACTTCCATCCACAAGATTCATTTCATAGAAAATTGATGATGATGATGACAACGACAATTCAACAAATTATGAACTCAAAACTAAAATTTCTAGTTTAAGACAAGCCTTACATGCATGTTTACTGGGCGATATAATCGTTGCAAAAACTCACATGATAAAGCCTATTTAGTTACAACGATACTTCTGGGTCCCGAATCTAAAGAAACAAGTTGCCTTTAATACTTTTTTTATTTATTTTTTTTTAATTCTAATTTCTGAAATAATTGAATTTTTTGAAAACCTTTTGAGGATTTTTTTTAAGCAAATATCTATTCAAACGACATTTTTGCCTTAACATTCCAAAATATTTCCTCTGTGGGTACTTTTTAGAAAAACCATATCTTCTTAATGCTTTTTAAAAATTATTTTTTAATTCAAAAACTAGAAAGTAGTGTTTTTTTTTTTTTAATAATACTTGAATTAAATTTTAGTGCCTCAATTCCTATGCCATATATGCACGCAAGAAAGTGAGATATGATGATTCTTGGACATGCAGATCTTCAATACAGAAATTTTTTCTAGAACTTCATAATGATGAAGTACAACTTTTGGGGGGGAAAAAAATATTGCCCAACCACAGCCCATTACAGCTTCTTTAAATTCCAAATTCCTAACCCAAATGGAACCAAGGTGTTCACAATTGACTCTTGCTTTTTCTTTCTGTTGGATAACAAGATCATTCTCAATGGAAAATATATATATGACACTTGAATTAAAAGATCATCATGATGGCGCATGGGACAAAAAAAATTCTTTCCTTTTCTAGGCTTGATGATCTAGTTTCTTTCTAATGCCTACTATAGCAGTGTGCTTACCAAAGAAGACTTCTGCTATGGTACACATTCAGTCGTACATTGGGTGGCATTAGGAGTTTAGGAAAGAACAGAAGTCATACTTGACCCCACTATGTTAGAAAGATGTTGGCATTTGAAGACTTCTTGATAACCTTATTAGAAAGATGTTGTTGGCGTTTGAAGACTTCTTGATAACCTTATGATATGTATGAACTTAAATTATGGTATTGGTTCCATGATGATGAGCTAATTAGAACCTATGAGTATCAAGTCATAATAAAAAGAGAAATGAGTCAGGATTTAGAAATTTTGCTTTGACTTTGGTAACTTGGAAGTAACAACTCATAACTTTGTGGATGGGAGCAAAAGAAGGTACAAATAATCAGATATACCTTTTGCTCAAACATTTTAACTAGTTAAATGGACATTTAAGCACCATATCAATATGAAAGAAAATATGCCAGTTTTAGACATATCAAAACAGAAGAAGAATGATGAATCAGACTGCACTAGCTTCTTTGCCCACTATGCCCAAGATAAATCTCAAACTGAGCTTGAACTTAGCCCACTTGATCATAAACCATCAAAGGCAACTATTTTCTCTGCAAATCATACTTTTTAGAAAACTTAGTTTAGGATGGCCCAAATGAGGTTCAAAGTTCAAACCATTAAATGGGCTAGATCTCCAAAGGGAGTATTAGGAATAGCATGGGTTGGGCCCATATTTGCTCTCATTTTTCATCTTTGAGCCAAATTTGGGCTGCTCTTAGGTGTAATTCAACTGCCCAATTGACAGCCCAGTGCGATGAGTCTGTCCATTGGAATTTGGAAGTGTGAACTGGATTTGTAATTCAGATCTTATGTCCTCCGAATTTTTTATCTTAAATTCTAGGTATACCATTTGACTGTAAAGAGACTTTAGTATTTGCTCTACCTCTCTTTTTATTGACTGCTAAATCTCTTATCTGGGTCATGTGTATAAAGAAATTAGGGTAAAACTTCTGTTTTCGAGTCATTTTCTAAAAAATATTTTTTATAAAATTATCTCATTTTTTTATATTTGGTAAAAACTTTAAAAGAGTTGAAAAACAATCTTATAACTTCCCTTATATAACTTACTGTGAGATAAAGTTATTTTTCAAATAAAATTAGTGAAAAACGAATCTTTAAAAATAAGCTATATTTTTTATATTGACCAAAGACAGTTTTCCTTTAACTCATTTTTTCTTCTACTATCAAATATTGGAAAACACAAAAAGCTATCTTTATATAATTTTTTCCATCGAAACAAACAGAACTTTATTGTATGTCACATAATTAAATTTAATTATCATTAAAGGGAGATAACACTGTTTGTACCATATTGGTTAATACAGTCACTTTGTTAAATATAATTGAAAGATGTAAGGTGCTAATGCTAAGAAATTGCATCTAATTTTTATCTAATAAACACACAAACCAACTAACATTGAAGGTAATGGATCTTCCAGGGTCCAAAGATGTTTACCTTGAGTGTCTTTTTATTTTTGATAAAGTACTTTGTAGAGATGTCATTGCTCAGACGATCCTTTGCTATATTAAGGACATATTACTCTTTTTTTTTTTAAAGGACATATTACATAAATAAATTAAGATTCCTTTTAATTTTTTTTTAAGTTTTACAAATAAAAGTATAAAACTAAGTCCGTATCATGTTCTGTTTTTTATAATAATAATAAAAAAAAGTTGATACCATATATATAGCTTTTAATATATACAATAAAATTTGAACAAAATGACGTCCGCATTCAATGATAATTGCTTTTTATAGGTATTTTTTGTGCAAAACAATTGCTTTTTATGGTTGATATTACCATAGTAATATAATTACATCTTACATAAAAAAAAAAAAAAAAAAAAATTTGGTGACTTCATTATCTTATCACTTTGAACAAAACAGAACAACACCACCATGATATCATTAAATTCTGAATTCTTGATTTGGAATCATAGTGGCATTACAAGGTCCTCTTTGGGTGAACCCCACCACATAAGCTTTTTTATCTTTTGCAACTTTGAATTCAGGGATTAGGATTTGTATCATTTAGCAGTTGGCACTTTGTATTTTTTTTTCTGGATTAGTATATAGCAGTTATATGAATCAACTTGTACAAATATTGTCAAAGCCACGTGATCTAAGTCACTGTCACGTGCGCTTATATAGACACAACACAACAAAGTGAAAGATAGAAAAGAAAATACCCCAATCCAAAAAAGCCTCCCAACTCCAACTCCAACTCCAACTCCTTCCAAGCACCAATGGCCAATAGGCAATGCCAAACAGTTGGAGGGAAACTCATCTGACCGTCCATTTTTCATCCTACGGTCATGATCAATTCCAACCTATTTCCCATACAAAATTGAGAGTTACAAAAACACATTGTAAAGGTTCTTAGAAGTAAGAAAGAAAAACCAAAGTAGGGTGAAAGGAAGAGAAACAGAACAGAGAAAAACAGAGAGAGAGAGAGGGGTTTGTGTGTAGAATTGATTCCACAATAAGCGCTGGTTTTTTTTTTTTTTTTTTTAATTTCTTTACCTCTCAAAGCTCAAACTAACACATACCCAGAAATGTTACAACTTTGATCTTTGAGTAAATTTCCTCTGAGAAAATACAGAAAGTCTTTCTTTCCAACTCTCTCTCTTTCTGCCATATGTGAATGAAGAAGTCTCATCCTTGTAATCCTTCTCTCTCTTTCTCTTTCAATCTTTGTGCAGTCATGGATTGTTTGGTTGCCTAGAGAAAAAAGATGAGAAGCAAAAAATTTTGCAGTTCCGATTGGATTCTAACGTTCTATATTCTTATTTTCTCACAGCAACCAAATGGAGTCGTTTACTCTGTTGCTTTGTTCTGGTTTTTTCTTTTCTGTAAATGCTTTAGGATTTCATTGATGGGGTTATTGCTTTTTATCTGTGAAAATGCAGGCTGATTTTGATGATTTGAGACAGGTTTCAGAGACCCCATTTGTGTTATCCTTTAGATCTTGAGGTCAGTGACACTTTTTCTATCGCAGATTGCTACAATTTGTTCTCACAAAAATTTTCAATTTCTCAGTATTCTTATGAGTTTCAGAGAGAATACCCAAATGGGTATTGGCTAATTTGTAGAAAGTTTTGGTCTTGTTGTACAGAAATGGAAAAGGAAGCAAAAAGTAATAGAGCGAATAACAACAACAACAGCAGCAGCAACAATAACAACAACAATAGAGCTACTGAGACAGACTTTGGGTTGCAGTGGGGTAATAGAAAGAGGCTTAGATGTGTGAAAGTCAAAGACCAAAGCTTAGCTAACAAATCAGATTGTTTGGGGAAGAAGAAAATTACTTCTCGCGTTGATCGCCGAGTGGTTAGCGCTGCCGAGAAAGAATCAGTTTCTCCACAGCCCCATCGAATCAATAAGTAAGATAAACAAAAACCCAGATGAAATTTGAAAGAAAAATTCTTAATTTCTCTTAGGAAATGTGAGAACTTGAATGCAAAGTTTATATCTTTTACTTTGATTTCTTGGGAACTAAATGTGGTAGAGAAAGTTTCAAGCTTTAGGAGGCTTAGAGAAAGGGAAATAGAGGAAGAATGTTGGAGTGGCTGTGCTATTGGGTTAGATCCATGAAAATCATTTGATTAATTCCCTTTCTTACATTGGCTATTATCATCATTATAAGGTTTGATTGATTTCATTATGTTAGATTAATTGATTGCTTAAGAAAGTAAACGAAAGAAAAAGGAAGTGTAATTTGATTTATACTCTGATTGATTGCTTAGAAAAGGTAAGAAAAGAAACATACGACAATAGGAATCATATTGCAGGTGTTGTTGGAGTTCTTGTTATAGTACTGTCATATGAAAGTATTTTTTACTGTAATGTTATGTGATTTTTTTTTCACAAAACCAAATTTAATCATTTGGAGAAGTGAAGTGCTGAACTTCCTGTTCCTTTCTGGTCCTTAGGAACTCTGACTCGCCAATGAATAACCGGAAAGTGTTGGTGACATCACCAGAGAAGGAAGATCGATATTACACAACGAGGGGTTCGTTGGGATTGGATGATAATGGGAAGGTGTTGTTGGATCCTGTAAAGGAGGATAGAGGGGTTGTTTGGCCGAAGCTGTTTATTACACTGTCTAGCAAAGAAAAGGAGGAGGATTTTATGGCTATGAAAGGGTGTAAGCCTCCTCAGAGACCCAAGAAGAGGGCTAAGTTGATACAAAGAAGCTTACTTGTAAGTCTCTTAGTCATACCTGTGAAATTTTTTTTTTTTTTTGGTTATGAAAATTAGGCAGGGAACAAACTTTGTGACTTGGTTGTGTTTATGTCTTTATTTTTTCCTGTATTTTCTGTGCAGTTGGTCAGTCCAGGTGCATGGCTATCGGATCTGTGCCAAGAGAGGTATGAAGTGAGGGAAAAAAAGGCTGCAAAGAAGGTACTACTTACTCTCTATCAACCTTGTTGTGGTTGTTTAATGCTTTTCTTAATGCAGTCTTGGTTGCTAAGAAAATTCAGGAGAAGTGAAGAAAATTAAATTAAAAATTTAATATTGGATACTCAAGGATTTGTAAAAGCTCTAACCACTCAACCTAACTTCGACTCATGAATTTTCTTTTACTTTTACCTGTGTTTTCTGAGCAACCAAATGTAGGGTATATAGATAACACTCATACAGTTGTTAAGAGGGTATGTGATTTGGCTAAAATGTAATGCAGAGACCCAGAGGATTGAAGGCAATGGGAAGTATGGATAGTGATTCAGAATAAGAAATTCAGATGAATACAGAAGCAGGCAGGGAAAATTGATTTTTTTTTTTTTTTTTTTAATTTTTGTAGTTAGATGAGAAGTAGAGGGAGAGAAGAAAAAGGAAAGGAAGAAAAGAATATTGTTGATGAAAAGGGTCTCTCTCTCTCTCTCTCTCTCTCTCTCTCTGTCTTATCTTTTTTGTTTCTGTAGAAATTGCTCTGCCAATTTTAACTTTTTGGAAATAATTTTCTTCATTTTTTTTTGGCGTGGACTTTTTCCTTTTCCTTCAATGATCCTTTTGTCTACTTGTGGCGTATGCTTTGCATTCTATTCTGCTTTATTTCATTTCACGGGTACCCAAGAAGGTGCATTGCATTTGCATATGCATGGATGTATTAACAAATGGCTTAGATTAGATTGAGTTATCCAACCTTTGATTCCCTGCCACTCAAAAGAGAAAAGGGTTATCACAGAATCTGATATTTCTATGCCTTATGGATTGGCATTCAAATTAATCAATGCAGAGGCAGAATTTAGTTTTTATTTTCAGTTCTTCGTTTTGGGCAACAGAGGCAGGGAGGATCACCTATTTTAGATGTTCATGGGTAATGCATAATCCATTGAGCACACACTAGGAGGTACGTTTTCAGAATCATTTGATTGGTTCTCATTGATAATCTAACATACGAAAAATGTTGGTGGAAGCTACCTAAAAACTTTATAGGACAATTCCTGCAAATATTTATGAGTCTGGGTTCAGATTTGGGAGCTTCAGGAACAAATTCACAAGAATTTTTCATAAAATCACTGCTTTAAAACTAATTTGATAATGTAACCTTTGGAAATAATGGGAGTTACTGACAGTGCACTCCACGTTTGTTGGGGCAGACATTCCTAAAAAATTTGTTATATTTAATAGCATCTGTGACTGTGAGACAAGCCAAAGCCACAAATACACAAATGGCTCTAAAACAAGGACACAGATATACTGAGAAGAGATCATCAGACCATTAACAAACTAAATTGACAATACCCCCATATTCAAATTCCATCAACCTGAATGAGTGTCCACTAATTTCATATCTGCTGTCAAGTAACACTGTACAGTTTTGCGCCCACTAGTTCAGTGACGATTGTACGAAGCTAAGGGAAAAGATGACAATAACAAGAATAAAACAAGGCAATGTATACAGTTTTGCACCCCACTAATTCAGTGACAATATAAGGACTCCTTTCTACTTAACCAAATATTATTCTTTATTACTCATTTCAGTAGAGCACCTAATTCGATCCCAGGAAAGACGACAAAGTATTAGTTCTCTAACTTTTTTTCTTTGCAACCAAAAAAAAAAAAAAAGAATGCTTGGAATATACTCTCAAAGAAGTACACTACCAACCACCAGTAGCTTGGTCATATAATCTCCCCAACAAAGAAGAGATTTGAGATTTGGGAAAATATAATGAAGAGTACTCTAATTAATCTACCAACCAGCTGAGAAGTAGACTGATTGATCTTGCCAAACCTTGGCATTTAATTAGTTTTTAGTGTACCCTTATCTACTGAAGCTTGACTTAATCTTACAATGCCATATGTGGCAAGGCTTTTTGAGATATCTTCCTCTACTTGTCAACTAAGTTTATAGTGCTAACCACAATTTCAGAGTGCACTTTTGGTCACCTTGTCAACTAAGTTCATACTGCTAACCACAATTTCAGAGTGCACTTTTTTGTCAGCTTGTCTGATTTTGTGTGTACCTATTTCAGCCCACTGCAAATAAGAATTCAAAGTGATTTTCTTTGAGTAATGAAATAAAGAGAGGTTAATTTGGTAGTTAAAAGGGCAAACTTCAATTTGCTCTCTCAATTATTAATTTTGTAAATTTAGTCCCTTAACTTTTAAAATCAAGTCAATTTCATCATTAGGTCCTCTCTATTTGAATTTTAACACAACTGATAATTGAAAGTGACTTGATTTCAAATTTTAACATTTTTTATAATAATATTTTAATGTCTATTTTATTTGCCTCATCAGTAAATTTCGTTAAATTTTAAACAAATTCAAGATCAAGAATAAACGTTGATTTTGAAAGTTCAGGGATGGACCAAATTGAACTTTACCCAATGTTTGAAGAACAAAATTAGATATTTAAAGTAATAAATTAAATTTCTATGGCCAAAACTGCAAAATCAGTGGACTTTTTTGGAGTGCCAAACGAGACCAAATTTTATGCCAACAATCCACTGTCAGGGCACCAAATTCAGACCCCATAGGAGCAAACTCAGAGGTTTGTATGTTTCTATCCAGTTACTGCTTATACAAACGTTACTGCTAAGGGGGGAAAATGAAATGAAAGATGACACTTCATATATAACAGATGTATAGTTATCACACTACAAAATTTGCAAATTTTTTTAGAATGATTTGAATCAGAATTACTGATTGAGTAATCTTTATTCTTCTTCGGCCTTGCCCTCTTTTGGCTTCTCTTCATTCCTGCATAGTTGATCTATTTGTTAACAATATAAATCCATGAGAAGCATGACAAACAAAGACACATCAACTCATGCACATAATTGCACAAGTCTGTAAGCATACACAGAATGTTACCAGCTGTTCTCTTTTAGTGACTGATCTGTCACCTTTCTTGGCCGACCTCTTCGTCGCTTTTGCTTCTCCACATACCTTCATTGTTAAAATTGTAATTTATTGACAACTACGTGTACATGAGAAGGATACACACAAATATACATGTGAGAAAATGCACAAGCACACTTTGCATACAAGAGAGAGAGAGAGAGAGAGAGAGAATACCAATCAGTCCAATAGAAATAATCGTCTTGCCACCTCTTCGATCTTCCTCTCTTCGGCTTCTGATTTTGTTTGTACCTTCATGGTTGAGATTTTATTCTTTATTACTAGTCCATGTGCACATACATATGGAAAGAATCACAAATGGTGGGAATTATCCTATATATATATATATATATATAATCATTATAGCATCTCATGGAAATAGTTTATTCCATGTATTCTCTCTCTCTCTCTCTCTCTCTCTCTCTCTCTCAAAATGTTGTCATTTATGTGTTAACATTCAAATGAAGATCAAGATGGAATCCTCAAATACAAAGCCCTAAAGTAAATTATAAGCTCTCACTTTCTATCAATGAACTTGTAGCATCAAAAGTTACTCGTAGTAGTAAAAATCATTATGGGCACTAGAAGGCATAAAAAAGCTTGTGTATGTTTGGGTGAGAGTACTTACTGAACAGGCCTGTTGTCATCAGCTGACTGATAATTTCCCTGCTTCCTTTTCCTTACCCTTCTCGGCTTCTCCAGTGGCTCAACAAATTTCTCATCAAAGGTGATCTGTTCTTGTTTTTCTTGCCTCTGCGGGCTATAAAATGGAGGTGAAGGAGGAACTGATTTATAGTTTACAATGCAATTAATGATATTGTTTCCCTGCCAATCAACATCAAGCATTTCTGTTGCTGCCATCTCTACTTCTACTATTCCATCTTTATCATTTACATCTATTGCATTTCCTCTGCAACCTCTGGTGTTTCATTTTCCATTGCCACTTGCACAGTTATATTTTTCTCTTCCACTGCTATATTTTTATCTTCTGCTTTGGCCTCCCACTGATGGTACAGTTTCCTCTTCTTTAATGGTAGCTTCTCTCCTGATTCAGAACACCTCTCAAGGAGTAAAATATAGTCAGAGGACACTTTGCTGTATTGTTGCCAAGAAACAATAAAAAACTTGGAGCAAATAAGAAACGATATCAAAATGTATTTGTATGAATTTAACTTCAAACTAGGCAGCCTTTTGGTGGTGGTGGCCATGTATAATTATTCTTCTTTCCATCTTGAATTAAACTGTCTAAATATTTCTTAATGATATTTCTATCATCCATGTATATCTATGAAAAACTAATAGATATCGATCAATATCACAAGTTGACTGACATTAAATTCCTTAATTTTATCTAGTTAACAACATTGGCAAGATGGCTCTCGCTGTAAGTCTTTCTTTCCATTTTTAGGTCAGGAACTGTAAGTTCGAGTTTGAAGACCACAAAGCTCTTGACCCTTCTCAATCTAAATGCTCCCTACTGTCATTGAGCCCGGAAATTCTTTTGGGCCTCAACAGATTTAAATTAGTAAAGATGATTTTCTTGTGCAAAGAACACACCCCACCCCACCCCAAATCAGTGTTTTGGATGAAACTCTTAGTTGTTCAGCCACACAGTAGGATTTTTATCAACTAGAGAAAAAGCAAGAAGAACCCCGTGATATAATGATTGCTCATTTATACTTTATCCACTCTGCCATACAATACGTAATGAATCCTACATTTTTGGATGAAGTATATTCTTTTCAACCAAAATATGCAAACTGGTGAAAATGAGCTATGCAGAAATTACATTTCTTATACAATAGATACTCCTAATATGAGATAGATTTAGAGAAGTGCAGAACAACTTTCAGGTTTGAGATGAATTGAGAAAATCGCATTCCACATAATTCAAGATGATCTTGTGGCACCACTACTTAAAAATGAACATACATTTTACCTATTTCAGAGGAAGCTGAAGGCAGGGCAATGTCAACTGTAACAGCAACACAAGAGCTCTCCCCATAACTGTGACAGGGAAAAGTCTCTTTAAGTTAACAGATTTCCTGTGGTAGATTGAATTCTGCAATCCAAAAGCAAAGAACTGGTAAACCACCAAATATATTGTGAAAAAATAACCGGAATATATTGAGAACCACAACATTGTCAATAAGAAACAAAGATTGCTTATATATTTATGAATTAAAGATATTGAGAAACTTTATTTATGACAAGTGAAGCACTGGAATAAATGTATTATATCAATTAATTTATGGATTTTAATAGCATCACAATGGCAAATGGGGAAACGTGTTTATATTTCCCAAACTAGATTGAATAATTTGCATTCAAATTTAGGTAAATAATGATAAGATACATAAATAAAAAGGATACATATTTACCCCGGTGTTGCACATAAAGGCGTTTCTTTTGTTTCATCTGTTTTCCCTTGTTGTCCTTGTGAGACCTATATTGGATATAGGTTCAAAATTATAACTTGTTGAAGATCAAATTAATTTTTATCAGAATTGAACAGAGCTAGGTGGTGGTTGAACAAGCTGTAGTGAGGAATTCAAGATGTTTTTTCTTTTTCTTTTTTGAGTAAAGAGGAATTCAAGATGTTGACAAAAAAAGACCATGAATAAATAATTTGGGACATTTAGAACTTGATATGCTAAAATTTTTTAATAGAAAAGGAAGGAAGAAAATGACATCAATTACTGGACTTGAATTGTTCTGCATGCAGCTGTCCATATCTTTCTCCTCCCTGACACAACTCAAAGAATTCAATCCCCTAGTGATTGTTGGTTCCATATTACCATGTTGGTTCTTTCTTGATTCTTGAGCTATAGGTTTTTCCAATGGAGAACATGACCATTTAATGCGCCTCCTCTCTTTTCCTACCAAGAAATGCCTGCCGCGTGAACCTTGTGAAAGGAGATGTGCCGGCCCAGTTATAGGTGCATATTGAAAGGGAAGAGGAGGAAAGGAAGGCCGTCTATTTCTAATTCTCAAATTTTGGAAAATGATAGTATTTAGAAAGGAAAAAAGGTGAAAATTTATCATTTTGATTCTGAAGTTTGTAGAGGGATGCTGGTGAGTGAAACAAGGAAGAGCAATTTAAAGTAATTGAGTCATCTGAGGATGAGAGCCTGCTGTAACGTGGAGCTTTGTTATTAATTACGTGGCGCATCAATTGCATTGAACGCACGCGTGGTACCAAACTATTTTCATTTTGTACCATGTTGCATAAAGTAAACACGGACAGATAATTGCCACGACTGGCATTGTGCATGAGACTATCTGCAGTGCAGTAGCATAGGAGATATTGATCTTATTGTTACCCTTACAGCAATCTCTTTTTAGTGTTAAATTAAATAATCAACAGTTTGAAACTTGAAGTTCATACCTCACTCAGAACGATATTTTCAATTAAAGTTTATTCATTTTACTCACTTGGCATTATAAAACTAAAAATTTTAGGTTAAATTACCGTACATGCATAAGTAGGACATTGATTGTGTAGGGACAAAGCACAAGCAGCATACTAGCAATGGACAAGCAATTATAATAAATAGGTAACATAAACTTAAAATGAAATAAGCACATTGTAGTCATATTGTCCTGCCTCGTATCTATCATTTTTTAAACAGAATAAGTAAAACATTTAAGAGATGAAATTTAATAAGATATTTGACATATATGCATAAATATTCTACCAAGAAGGACATATACAATTACAGAAAGTTCAGGTGATTATTGAAGCAATGAAAGAATCCCAAAAAGGTTCTAATGTTATAGAAAACATACCTCAACTCTATAGCAACAATAGACTGTCCCATGGGCTTGCAAAACACATTACCGACTGGTAAATTTGGTCCAAGTAGACCACCATGCAATTTGGAGCAGTTGCAAATCATCAAATTTTAGTTATATTCTCTGCTTTACCAATTTAATCATATGAGGCAATTCTTTCACCTCCAAGAAAGATATATATGAAATATCAGCATGCTAATGCTATTAATACATATTGTAAATGGTGTATAACAAAAGTTTTTGGCAACCAATTCAGGCCAGCAATGTGCTCAATCTTGTACTGAATATAATCAGTATTTTACAAAAGCATAGAGTTTCTTCAAGATTGTCCTGCATAATTTTTTTTTATACATATTTCCATTTTATGATAAATCAATCCCAATTTCAAGTAATCTCTGCATAATTTGGTTTTCAGTAC
This sequence comes from Lithocarpus polystachyus, assembly GCA_033629205.1. Lineage (NCBI taxonomy): Eukaryota > Viridiplantae > Streptophyta > Magnoliopsida > Fagales > Fagaceae > Lithocarpus > Lithocarpus polystachyus. Next base: position 11,575,795 of record CM066162.1, read on the forward strand.
TTAAATTTTGAACTGCATTTTATGAGGATTATTAGTACCAAGTGCCAAGTACCAACCAACCATACAAAGTTCAGGATTCTTCTCTTATGAATTTATGATTCTACATTACACTGTTTTTGAACTTGATTGCATCAATATGTCAATCGCTTATGGAAATTTCTGTTTTTTATTTGTTTTCTTAGAAATTGTGTAAAGTGGATTAAAAAATATTATTTATTATCCCAAATTAAAACACTATTCAGAACACTCAAAATGTCATAGCCAACATTGTACTTCCATAAAGGTGCCACTTGTAGATCTCATATACTATCTGGCAACTGGGAAGTTTTAGTCCAATATTTGGCTAGAGCCCCTTGTAGTAGTAAATTTTCTCATGAGATGAGGATATACGATATTTAGAGAACTAAATGTGTTGCCTATTGATGAATTGCATGAGTGTACAAAGCATTCATCGAAGTCCATTGTTTTCCAACTGTTAAAGTTAAGAGTTTCTGATCAATGGTTATAGATGTGATCTGATGCATAAAGTAAGGTTTTATGAGCATGCAACCTCCTAACTATCTATTGTATTAGTCAATTAAGATCCGAATGGAGAAAACTGGTAACATTGGAAAAAACTTCTTTTATAGAAGTTTTGTTTCACATTAGAAAACTTAATCATTCTTCAATGAGATAGAGTGGCCTTCAAAAATACTGTAGTTCATCAGAAAAGGGCCTTTAACATGAGACTCATAAATTAAATCCAGAATAAAGACAGTACTTTTAAATGACAGAATAAATTCAGTCATTAGAAGTATCAAATTTGGCATATATTACATAGAATATTTTTACTGTGTAAGTTCTTTTTTCTTTTGTTTTCTTTTGGCCAAAGCATAAGAACATATCTTAAACCCATCCTGCACTATCATGCTGTATAAGGTTAGATTTGTTACGACGCCCATTCATTGAGGTGCATAATCCTTATTCAAAAATTGGTGTGTAGAGAAAGGGATGAAATTCACCAATCCTGCCTAGTATATGAAACTTGCAAGCATTAACCATATATTTCCCATTTTGCCATCTTCAGTAGTCTTGTAATGCTTCTGCATTGAAAGTATAAGGTGGACTAGGGCCAAAAATGTGGCCAGGATGACATGGGCTCCTCGTGTTGAGTAGGGGAGAAAACTCAGAAATTCATGCGTGATATATTTGAAACATGCAATTTTTAGGAGCACAAGGGAAGAAGATAAAGCCTCAAAAAAATTATGAGAGTGAGGGAACCAATATACCTTTTGTGGGAGAAAAGGTTCTCTTCTACCTACCTAAAAGGAGGTCAAAATTCAGGAATTATTCTTCTTGTTTGGAGAATCAACTTGTGGAACTTCCTTTCATCTCCTCATGGCACAGGCTACCCTAAACTAGCCAAAAGAAATTAACAATCATTCCTACACTGCTCATTACAAGTGGCTACTCGTGTTGAGTAGGGGAGAAAACTCAGAAATTCATGCGTGATATATTTGAAACATGCAATTTTTAGGAGCACAAGGGAAGAAGATGATGCCTCAAAAAAATTATGAGAGTGAGGGAACCAATATACCTTTTGTGGGAGAAAAGGTTCTCTTCTACCTAAAAGGAGGTCAAAATTCAGGAATTATTCTTCTCGTTTGGAGAATCAAGTTGTGGAACTTCCTTTCATCTCCTCATGGCACAGGCTACCCTAAACTAGCCAAAAGAAATTAACAATCATTCCTACACTGCTCATTACATGTGGCTACATGTAGAAATACTAGGAAACATAATGACAAAATGAGCCACAGTAGCATTTCAACATCTTTACATTTTTCTGTATATATTGAAAATTAAAAAAAGGAAAATAATAATATATAGACATAAGGTTATAAGGAGAACCTAAAAATCAATATATCACTATAAACACTAGCATAATTATTAATCTAAAACAAAACCATATTCAGCATCAATAGCCAACAAGAAGCTGGCAATCTCCTGAAACAAAATAATACATTCTATGACATTTTCTTTTAAAATTCTGTAATACACTTCTCCCTCATCTCCTCCTAAATATAGTACTAATTCAAATAACTGCATATTTGTAAAAGCAGAGATCTAAAAACCAGAGCAAGTGTCCCCCAAAAAAAAAAAAAAAAAAATTTCTCCTACCTATTGAACAGTACAAGTAAAGAAACTGCAAAAATGTGGAAAGAGAATGTAAATTAGTTTCTCTTTCTAGTTGAGATCTCCACACAAATTCTATCAAGGTTACTTGTTCTGGATAGGATTGGAATTGCTTGGCGGCACCTTTCGTAGGCTTGTCTCAACAGATTTCTTGGCATCTTCCATGGCTTCATCCAACTTGTTTGAATTTGCAGAAAAGGAGTTGACTAAAACTAGCAGTCTCCTTGGCTGATTTCTGTCTCTCGGACAAATTTTCAAATCATACTGGAGTGACAGTAAAGAACACATGAGAATAAGCAAGCAAAATAAGGCAAAGAGAGTAAACAAAGCTCTCTTGCTGCTTCTCATGTTGGTATTTGGTTGGAAAGAAAATGAAATAGACATGGTAGACAGATGAAATTTGGTGCTAAGAATTTGCAGATCTCTTTTCAAGATAGATGGCGGTTCATGCTTCTTTCATACAGGTTGTGCTTAAGCCTAAGAATCAGAAAGTATACATGTTACTTAACAGTAACTATATTTTCTTTTGAGAGCCTGCATGGTACTTAAATACTCTTACACATTAAAGGGTATCAGGTGTTTGGGTTCATCTCAAGTATTGAAGATAACTAACCAAGGTAATTGGCAGAGAATTTAGTATCATTAATTGACTTATTCTGTCTGGGGTTAAAGAATAAACCCTGTTTCAGTCAGCTCACAAGTAAGCGGAGTAAGAAAACTGCCAGATATTTATCTAGAAGACTGGCTAAGACAGAACAATTAAGTGGGAGGGAGGTAACAAGATTAAACTAAGCCAATCAGGTGTGTAAAAAAGACAAATGCATGTGAGGTCTACCACATATACTTGATTGAACATTCAAAGTTGTTTGGACCCTAATTTGACCTGCTTAGGCCTTGGTAACATCTTTTACTTGAGTTTACTGATTCCTGAAGAATTTCCTCCTTTGTTTTCTAGTAGGATAGAGCTTGGAAGCAGCTTATCATGTGATTCTGAATTTGAGTATATATTTTTCTGACTTCTCTGCAAACATTCAATATTTTACAAGATGTCTCATGTGACTTATCACATGAAACCAAACCAGTTACATCATTTTCTGTCCTTCCATGTTTTATTAAATAACTAACTAATTTTGTATATCTAATAAGTGTCACAAACACAGCTAAAGTTAGCTGGGTAAGCCTGCTTTTCTTAACACAAACACTTATCATCTTCAAGGAAACTGACTGCTCCTCTTTCACCTTGTACTGTTCAGTGTTCACAATCTCCTCCTATTCAAGTTGAGTTATTCTAATTTAGATCTAGGACTTTTCTTTTCCGTTTCTTTTTCTTTTTCATTTTTTTTTTTTTTTGGGGGGGGAGGGGAGGGGGTTGTTAGAACCTAGCTTATGTGAACCGCATACTGTGGGATGTCTGCAGTTCTTTCAGCTGAAACAAGGTTCAAAGATTTTGTTCCATGTTTAAAATGGCAAAGTATTTAACTCCACTAAGCACATCAGGCTCATCTAATTGAAAGAAAGGCCTTCCAGTTGAAACTTCCATTATAGCAAGGTTTTCTTCCCATGGAGCCGCTTGTTTTTGAAGATTCAAAGATGTATTCAATGTAGAACATGGATTTCAGCAAATATGTAAATAAATAAAGCAATTAAAAGATTTATCCACTTGCCCAAGCCCCATCAGCAATCTTTCAAGAATATATAAATGATACATTCTCAAAATAATAGGATTTTCTCCATTCAACAATGTGCAAATCAATATACAGTCAGCTCCTTTTTTATTCACTAGGGATTGGAATTTCTTTTTTATGTATATAAAAAGAACCCATCTCCTTTAATGGAAGGAAATCAGTCATGAAGGTTGAAGGATACAAGATCTGGTCAAGGGAACTCCTTAAGTTGTAAATTGAATGAAGATTTTTAATGAGTTTTATTTCAAACGTGCATGTGGACTGAAAGATTCTGTCCATAGTGAAAAAACATGCGATCTATGTCAGCATGACTATCATAGAAGACATTGTGCTGACTTTCTAACCCTTTAAATGAATGATCAAACAGCAATACACAAGAGTGAAAATGACTTCGATTTTCCAGTCAAACATGCCAATTAGATGAGATGTTATAAAAATCATCCAGCAAGGACACTTTTTTCTCTGATAGAAAAATTAATATAGTTCTATTGGAGTCACTTCAAAAAGCTCTAAGATTGAAAAGTAGCTTCAAGACACCAGCTTTCAATAGTTATTGCTCTCAAATCTTGCAAAAGAATATATATATAAAAAAATAAAATAAAAAAACCTTCAGATTATGATTAAATATAGGAAGGCAGAACAACAGAATTTTAGTCACTAAGTCCTTGAAAACTCCATGCTAAACTGACTTTTTTCTTTAATGGTCAGCCAAATGTGTTCTTTTTGGGTTTAAAGCTCTATTGACTATATCTTTTGCCAAAAGTCTTGTAGCTCAACTAGCGCCTTCTAGTATTTTTAATGGAGACATTTAATGTTCAAATCCCTCTCCCCTATTGTAACCATTGAATTTAAAAAAAAAATTTTAAAAAAATAAAAACTCTCTTTTAAAGTTTATAACACTATATTGAAAGTTTTAACAGCTATTTATTTTTGAATAAGTAGCAATAACATCACTAAGTCCATATTTAAAAAGCAACAAAATTTCCCCAGATATTATAGAATCTAGGAATAGCCAGTTTTCTTTAGTTTTTCCAATATATATAGACCCCTAAACTGGAAACAACTTTCACAACTGCTTTAAAAAAAACAACAACAACAATAGCAACAACAATTTTGAACATTATGTATCAAAACAAAATACAAAATGCAAAATACAAAAATTGTTATCATTTGTAATTCAATGAATAAATTGATGATACGGTACAAAGCTTACAGAGACAAATTGTTTGGCATATAATAGCCATCTCATCAGTTTTCCCCATTATCTGACAAAATCGAACCCTTCTCTTTCCAAATAAGATTGCAATAACCAAATAGTCTTGCAAAACAAGAAATTAATTGTTCTTGAATTACTTCTTCAGTTGGAAGCACGGAATCCGTCTCCTTTCTCAAAGAAGTAACTTCTTTATCGGCAATCCCACAAGGCACAATATGCTTAAAATAGCTCAGATCAGGATCAATGTTGAATGCTAACCCATGAGAAGTGATTCCGTATGATATACGAACCCCAATAGCACCAATCTTTCTCTCTCCAACCCAAACCCCTGTCTCACCCTTTTGTCCAGCACAAGCTCTCACACCATACAGAGAGGCCAATCCAATCATAGTTAACTCAAGTTTCTCCACATAATTACGAGCACCAATTCCAATATCCCGGAGAGAAATAATGGGGTACAAAATTGCTTGATGTGGACCATGAAATGTAATGTCCCCTCCTCTTTGTGTGTAGCAAAGTTCAGCTCCTATCTTTTTAAGTTCAGACTCAGGGATCAACAAATTGTGATCAGTCCGTCGTTTGCCAAGGGTATATGTAGGTGGGTGTTGCAGGGACAAGACGGTATCTGCAATTTTACTAGTTTTTCTATCGGACACAAGCTTTTCCTGAAGCTTAAGTGCATCCAAATAGTTAACAGTGCCCATTTTCCAGACCTCAAGGCTTCGCGGAACTCTCATTCCCTGCAGATCAATAAAACACTAAACTTATGTATCCTTTGTGCTATCATCAAATGGTGAAATTTCAACTATTGTGTAATGAACACTAGTAGCATATATCAATCTCATTGACCCCAAAACTAGAAGAAAGCAAAAGTGAACCCCACATGTATCTATTAGCTTTACATATGGGTCTAAATCTCAAATGTCAAAGCTTTAGAATCAATGCCAAATAAAATGAATTTTCCCCATAGGAAAGTGTAAATAAATTTGACCATTAAGCATTTTTTTTACAAACCCATGATTAGGAATACCACTTTTTTTGAAAACATGGATCAAAATCTCAGCGTAAGAAGTCCTGCAATAAATATTTGCAAACAGGTCACAGAGGCATTTCATCTAACAATTAACGGGCACTCAAAACAAACTATCGTCATCAACAATACTGATTTAAGAATTGATATTAATCTTAAAGAGCGAAAGCATACCTAAAACCACGAAAATCTCAGGCCTTAGTCATGAAGAGAGAGAGAGAGAAAGAGAGAGAGAGAGAGAGAAGGCTGAAGAAGCAGTGAAACCACTACCAGAGCTAGGGATGGCCATGGGTAGGGTATGGATCGGGTATACCCATACCCGACCCGAAATATTTACCCATGGATACCCGAATATCAATACCCATTAATACCCATACCCGAATCTTACCCGAATTTATTATCTATGGATATCCATACCCTACCCGAAACCCGAAACCCATTTAATTTTTTTTTTTTAATCCAAAACATTTTAACTTAAAAACTAACTAATTGCTTTATCTTAAAAAAGAAAAAAATACTCAATAAAAATTAATTAAAAAAAAAAAAAAAAAAAAAACAATAGCCGATCAAGGATTATATATTGTGAGAACAATTGAAGAAAAGAAAGTAAAATATAAAAGTGCATTTTACAATTGGGCAAGCAAATGTTTCTAATACAAAGAAATAAAGATAATGATGAACAGGCAGATCTGACCGCAGCTGATGAAGAAATTGGAGTCTGGCCACGAAAGAACTACTCAAATAAGTATGTCATTCTTGCAGTTAACAAGTGTGAATCTCCACGTAAAGGACTCATGCAAGCATCAGAGTTTTGGTTCTTGGGGTGAGGTGTCTCTTATTTTCTCCTCCTTTCTTCTTTTTTTCCAAGTTTCTGGCAAGAGTATTGGTCTTCAGTCACATAATAGATGTGTATCATTTAACAATGTGGATGTTTGGAATTCCACCTGTTGCTTCTGTGATCACGTGTCACTCATGCTTGCATTCCACCTTTTTTATTTTAATCCATCTTCAATGCTCCCACACTTAGAGCACAAGTCACAAATAAGCCCCCCAATTATCATATTCCAGGAGACCAAATTCTTCTCCGGCATTTCAACAAACAACCTACGCGCATCAATCATCATCCCACATTTGACATGCATAAGCAGCACCCTGTTCCTCATATACAAATCCAACTCAAACCCATTACTACTCATATAACTAAACACCCTTTTCACAACCTCTCCAACATTCAAACGAAAATCACAACCTCTCCAACATTCCAAATCCAACCCACAACAAAATAATATACCAACAAAAAAAAAAAAAAGCAAAGGAATGCAGAAGCAGAAAAAATACAAACACTTTCACAAATCCACACAGACTGACTCCAAAAGGCAGAGCACCAAAGATTAGACCCCACAAAATTTCCCAGACAAATCCAAATTTCAAAATGGCAAAATAAAATGTAAAGGCTTGGAAAGAGACATACCTGAGAGAACTTGAAGCCTTGCAAGGAGCAGAGGGAAAAGAGAGCTTACAGACCAAAGGACATTCGAGCTTACAGACCAGAAGGCTTCTGTGATGTCATTCCGCAGAGCAACAATAATTTTGGTTTATGCCAAATCGGAGAGAAACCCAGTTGATTCGCAGTGAACAAGGAACAAGAATCAAGCGCAAAATCGGAGAGAGACCCAGTTGATTCGCAGTGAACGAGGAACAAGAATTAAGCGCAAAATCAGAGAGAGAGAGAGACGTGAGAGGAACTTTCAGACATAGGAACTTTCAGACGTGAGAGGAGAGGCGCCGACGCAGAGAGAGCGTGAGTGACCTGAAAGAGGTTTAGGGGGTTTTTTTTTTTTTTTTTTTATGGGTCGGGTTTGGATATTATCCAAACCCGACCCGAATAATTCGGGTAATACCCGTACCTTACCCGGTTAAGCTCTACCCGTGAAGAACCGGGTATTACCCGAAATATTTGGATCGGGTAGGGTTGGATACCCATTACCCAATGGGTATGGCCATCCCTAACCAGAGCTCATGGATTTCTAGGTTGTTATTAAACAGCGCCGTATCTCTACTTCTTACACATTACAGTTATTACTACAACGAATTCTCACTAAACGCGCAGTTTTGGGGGCACTATTTCGTAAAAGTTTAGATTGTTTAACAAATTTTTTTAAGAATTATTATTTCATAAGAATATCTTAATTTTTTATGACATACTACCTTTTTTATTTTTATTTTTAATTTCAACTGTAGGGGGGGCCCAAACCCGATATTGGGCCTTGGGTTTTGGCTGAAAACATAAGAGATCTGGAGATGATTAAATAGTCATTAGTGGTTTAAGCCTAGACCTTCATGAACATGATATGGTTGGGAGGGTGATCCGAGGAAGAATACCTCCTCGGACAAGCTAAACACGAACCAGATATTGGCCGCATTAATCAAAACGATCTTCTAGAAAGCCCCCATGACATGAAAGTACGCCTCAAGTATACCAAAGGGTGGAAGCTAGGCGGCACCTGAGAAAAAGCTGTTACCAACGTATTTAATGGACTGCAGCAACTTTTCTGGCCGCATTTATGTGAAAAAGACCCATGAACAATGTTGTGTTAGCCACCACAACTCACAGAAAGCCAAAAGGGGTGTCTGATGGGACGGGCACTCAAGTGGTAGCTTGGATGATCAACAAATGAAGGGTCAAGATCACCAGGAGGAAGATATATAATGCAAAGAAACCCTTGAGAAAAGGGGAGGAAGAAAAGAAAAAGAAGCAGTGTTGTAGAAATCCAAATCATTCCTGTAGTCATTATCATTTTAAATACCCTAAAACAAAACTCCTCGGATTTGAGCCGAGGACAAATTTTCTTGTATAATCTTACTACAGTTTTGTTTAAGTGATTGAAAGGTCCACTAATTAATATCCATTCGTTAAGGCCTAACTTTTCAACCCATTCTCTATAAATTTATTGTATTAGGCTTGAATCTAACCATATCTCGGGTCTAAGATCAAACGAGCCCTACAACAACAATGGGGAGTGGATTCATTATACATATATGCGTGTCTCTAGTTTTCATGATAGAATAAAATAAAAGGTTGTACATTAAGTGATATGGATATCTTCTAAAAAAAAATGTTGTAGGTAAAGTTATGTAGGGTTTATTTGGATATAGTTTATTTTGCTGAAAACTGAAAACAATAAAAAAAATAATTAAAAAATTACTATTCATTGGCCGGGTATTGTTCATTGGCCTAAATGCACTGTTTATGTCTCATGAACAGTGCAAGAGGTGCTGGTTAAAAAAAAAAAATGCGCAAACGCAGGGAACCCAAACACAAACACATAATAAATAAATTTTCTTTGTTGACAAAGGTCTACTATGCTTTTCTTTTATTAAATAGAAAGTTATGGGTGTTTTCATAAATTGTGTAATTATAGTCAACTTATTTAAGAATCATTATATTTTTTATTTCATAAAATAATTGGGAGACTTTGTTATTACCTAGGTTGTTCACCAAAATAACGGCGAAACTTTGTTTTTACCTAGGTTATTTATACCAACAAGTGTGATATTTTCTACTTCATCAACCAAACTATTTTAAACTTCCTTAGTCATCGGTTTGAGATCTTTTTTGATAAATAAGTAATACTTCATTAATTAAAAAAGAAAGTAAAACAAAAACCAAAGCACACCAGTAGTACGTTCTAACTTCTTGGGACACTACAATGAAAACTATGTATGTTTTATTTTAGGACCATATGCATAATTTTAAGACTATACACGTTGGTAAGGTAATGTTATAACTCATAACTTAGCTAAATATGCTAGGCATATTAGTAGTTATTTAGTGTGGATGGAGGATATTCCTTCACATCTTCAAAATGTACTCTTAGTTGATATCGGCTAATTTATTTTTAATGAAAAGTTATGATCTTTCTTCTCATAAAAAAAAAACAATACATAGAACATCATAGTTACCGGTCGATAATCAAATAATATATAGCATGTCATGCATAGGTACTAGTCAATAATCAAATAACACCCAAGCACAAGTAACTTCAATTTAGTGCTGAGGCATACACATCACATGCATGATATAGCCCGTAACATTATCAAAACAAAAATTAATAAAGTGATCCAACAAGGCTTAAATAGAGTAAAACCAACAAAAGAACAAACCCATCTTACAAACACTAAACGTGGAGCAAATTAGAGTAGGTGAACGAATCTTTCAGCCCTTTACCCAAACAATATTATAACACCAAAAGGCATAACCCATGATAAAAAAAAAAATCAATATTATGGTGAAAAAGAGAGAGCAAATGTCTATAATAAAATTAAAGCAAATAAATAACATGTAAATTCTCCACATTGTTCACAGATTTAACAAAACTGAGAAAAAAAAACCCATATCACAGATTGCTCCAAACAATATAGAAATCCATTAATTTGTGCTTGAAACTGAAAAGCATTATTACACAGAATCCCAGAATAATAAAAAACATAGGATTGAATTAACTTACCAATCAATTCCAAATTCTTTTAGGAAATAACAGCCCAGAGAGAAAGAGATTTTCAGACAAAGGAAGTGAAAGAAAGAAAGAGATTTGGGGCCATTGGAAGAGTGAGGGAAGGTGAAGCCATGAAGTTGCTGAAGGATGAGGGATGAAAGTCTGAAACGTTTTTTTTTTTTTTTTTTAGGTACAGGTCGGGTTCGGATATTACCCAAACCTGACCCAAGAATTTTGCGTAATATCTAAACTCAACCCAATTATCTTTACCTATGACGAACCAGGTATTACTTAGAACGTTCAGGTCGGGTATCCATTACCCAATGGGTTTGGCTATCCTTAGCAAGGAATCCGAATGGGGACTCTTTTGATATCAAAGATAAGGGAGGAGTACCCAAACCGAATGATTATGACATTTTCAGTATTTCCTTTGCCTAAGGTATCCAATTCGGTTGTGGAGCCTTACAATGCTACTTTGTTTGTGATCATAAACTTCTGGAACGTGCAGGTGAATGCATGATTCTTGACAACTAGGCCATTTATGACATCTGTTTCCTTACCCTCAAGCTCACTACTCCCAATTGTTTTTTTTTTTTTTTTTTTTCTCACGTTCCTTATTAATCTCTTCCATAGATGGAAAAATCGTTTAGTTTTGCTAGTATCTTGTGATGCTTAGGGCTTTTTCAGGATATGCTATTATTGCTTCAAAATGATCATATTTGATTTTTGGATGGGGAGGAGCGCATAGTCCTAGAACTATGCATGGATAGTTTGTTACCATAGGAAGTTCATTATGAGTTTAGTGGTTGGAGAATTTTTAGGATCAGTCATTGGTGTCTAGTGATGTAAGTGATTGATACTCATTTTGCTTTGAAATGAATGGGAAAAGTGATAGCCACATCTAATCTTGACTGTCACCTTCTCCTTCCATTTCAGAGTTAATGATGATCATTGTCTTCGTTATTTTAGTACTTCTTCTGCTTAATCAGTTTTGCATGATCTTCGAGGGAAAACCAACTTCTAAGATTTAACATATATATTTTTTAATTAAATACCAAACTGCTTTTGCTTTTGAACTCTTAGAATAAGTTACTTTTCAATGAAGTTTCTCTACTATAACCAATTCCCTTTTATTTTTGTCCTAACAGTTGGTGATTCGAATCATATTATATCTGCAACCTTGTCTAGAGTTACAAGCTGCCTTAGGTTCTCAAGCTAGCTCAACTCCGATCTGCAGAAACTTGCTATGAATCTCATCTCACCATGAAAAAATGAAGACAAGGAAATGGAATGAGATTCATAGCAAGCAATCCATTTCCTTGTCTTCACTTTTTCAAGGTGAGATGAGATTCATAGCAAGTTTCTGCAGATCGGAGTTAAGAAAAAAATAATTACAAATCATAGCTCAAATAACAAGTAATTGAGTAAGCCAATCAAAACATAGAGTTCAAATCAAGACCAGAAAATATTACAATACGAAAATCTTAAATGGAGAGGCGGATCCTTCTGGTTCAAAGGTGAGAGTAAAAGAAATGCTGCTAAAGGAAGAGTTAAAAGTCACCCCAAACTTCCAAAAACATAAGCTTTATATCCATCTCTTCTCTCTCAGCATCATGATTCAAAAAAAGAGTTTACCTGTAGCTAAAATTTAACGATTTCACATAAACAAACACAAAAATTTAATGAAACCAATCAATAATAAAAAGCTAATATAGTTTTAACAACTATAATCATTAGTCTAAATATTACACAATTATAAAATATTACAGATAATTAAATGACAGAACATTCTTAATTTACAAGGTTCGCGTCTAAAAATCAAAAAACTCATACCTTGTACGCATTCACAGTAGGCCTCTTTTCGGACAGTGTATGAGAACATTGTTGGGTATGAATATGATTGTTTGAATGTATGATTACTGATTACTGTGTAATGACCTTTAGTGATTACTGATTTGATTACCAAAGAAAAGAAAAAAGTAGTGGCCTTCAGCCCATGTTGTGGGATATGGTGGCCTACTAATAATTCAACTTTAATTTGGCTTCTGTAGGAGAAATGGAGATTCCTTACTTCCTTTTGAAGTCATGGGATGTGGGTGAAATATCTATATCTAGCTAATTTCAACTTCAACAACCCTTGTTCATCTTCATTTCCTCGTTTAAATTCATAAATTACTCATCGTGCTCATACTTACTGATATAAAAATACATAAATTACTGCCCACTGACCTGCAAAATTCCTACTATCACCTGAGGTGGTAGAATTTGTCGACCACCCCTTAGGTCCATATCCAAATCTCAATCACAATCACAATCAGCCCCTTCTATACCTGCGTGCCATGTTTTATAGGGCTACAAACAAACTATTTGTCATGTCATCAGATTCTATTTAAATATAAAAGTTAACTTTTATTACAATGGGACGACATTGAGATATTAATATTAACTATGGGATATAATTCAAGACATGTTATTAGTACCAAAATAACAAATAAGAGATTTAAGACTTGATTCCCGCCTAGACAAAAAACAAATTAGTATTTTAATTTAATGATAAAAAACAATCATTAAAAGAAAATGTCATAAATTAAAACTATCTTTCAAAAAAAAAAAAAGCAAATAAGGTTTTTTTTTTTTTTTTTTTTTTACTCTTGTTTGTTGTGGACTGTCTTTTAGCTATGCAAATTTAAATATACGAGTTAACTTCTGTTACAATGTAAAGTCCATAATTGTCAAAAGATTATTTTGGGGGGCCACCCAATATATTTTGGAGGGGCCAACTATAAAATTTTAAGAGTCCAACTAATATTTTAGCCCATATTATAGAAATATTTTGAAGTTTTGGGTGGGTTGGGGGGGGGGGGGGGGGGGGGGGGGGAACAATGTGCCTCCGCTCAATGGGTAAAATAGTTAGATAAATGCATATATATTCTTCTATTGACAATGGTTTGTTACACTTTCTTTTCTTTTTTTAAATATAAAGTTGTGGATTTTTATGTTTTCATAAACTGTATAATTATCTAATTATATTCAACTTGTTTAAGAACCATTATATTTTTCATTTCATAAAATAATCGGGGGACTATGTTATTACCTAGGCTATTCACCCAAAATAACCGAGTGAATATGTTATCACTTAGGCTATTCATATCAACAAATGTGATATTTTCTATTTCACCAACCAAACTATTTAAAACTTCCCTAGTCGTTGGTTTGAGATCTTTTTTTTATAAATAAGTAGAGATGAGTTCAAGTTATACCTAATGTAACTCCACAAGAGTTACATCTTTTTTAAGCCATAGATTTATGAGAGATCTAACGGATAAAAACAGAACACCATTATCTATTACAACATTAAATACTTACCTAATTAATAGTCTCCTCATATCTCCCTCCTCATTAAATATTTCTTATGTCTCTTTTTCTCTCTCCTTATTAAGTCTTTCTTTCCATTTTCTTTGCAATTTCTCCTACGTTTAATTGAAAAAGAAAGTTACACAAAAAGCAAAGCACGCAAGCAGTGTTCTAAGAACACTACAATGAAAACAAAATGGCACAAAAATTACAAACAATCAATCAAATTAGCTAGAGGCAATAAAATAGCTATTTTACTACCACCAATACTGATGCTCTAATTAGGTTTTAATATCCAGCATGCCATTTTTTCTTTTTCCTTTTTGTTTAATACTTCTTTGCACCTTCTCTCCCTTCTTTTTCTTAAACCTTAAAATCTCAACACAGTTTCATTTAACCCCGATATTGGGAGAGTAAATGAGTTTAAGCCCGGTTAAATTCCAAAGGTTATTAATGAAAGTATATCATGTACTACTAACTTATTATTAAAGCTTTTTTTTTTTTTTGGTAAACAAAGGATCAGATTCTTCAAACAGCAGAACAACCCAAAGAAACATAGCGTTCATACAAACATATCAATTAATAATTATGCGTGCGTACAGCAGAACATAATATAATTATTTGTCCTTCGTCAAAGACACTGCTAATATATGATATAGCAAGTTCCTCAATAACCCATTTGATCAGGCGTCAAGACTTCATTACTACTCTTCCTTCTCATCTTCATTTTTTTCCTTCCTTATCAGCAAACCTAAGAAGCACAAACACTTCATTCAGAATGTCATAACTGTTATGCTAAAAATGAGAGAAATCATTCAACATCCAAGGAGGTCAACATGGGAACCAAATCGGTGCCAAATTCTGGGAACTGGTTTCCACCGAGCACACTCTCCACTTCAAGCGGAGAGTGTGGACGTGTGCTTGGTGTAGCAAATTGTGGAAGACTTGTGTCTCGTGCCAATTCTGATGGACTTGGAGCCCGGGACCATGGATAGTATCAAGTCTGGCCCATATGGCACTATCTTCAGGCCAGACAGACAACTTGATCTTAGGCCAGTTTTCAAAAACTGCTGATGTTGCTATGTCGTACCCGTGTCCATACTGCTGATACTCCGCAACCAGATCATTCATGTTGCTCTCTGCCTCAGTAAAACTCCATCTCATCCATCCCTTTCTCAGTATACCACTGCAAAAAAAATCTTCCTCTTAGACATGGCCGTATAGATGGAATTTACTGATCATATCCATATTTCATATTTCAAATTAAATAACGTATTCCTTGTGTACTTGTAGGCATTCACAATATTCCAAAGATCAAGTTGTCTGTCTGGCCGAAGATCGTGCCATATGGACCAGAGTTGACGCTATCCTTAGTCCCCGGCTCCCAGTCCATCAAAATTGGCAGAGGCACAAGTCTTCAACAGTTTGCTTCATCCAGTACTACAGGTACGCACTCTCAGCTTGAAGTGGGGAGTATGCTCGGTGGAAACCATTTTCCAGAACTTGGCACCGATTTGGTTCCCAAGTTGACGTCCTTGGATGTGAATGATTTCTCTCATATCGTTCTGCCAAAAATGAGAGAAGTCATTCAACATCCAAGGAGGCTAACTTTCAAGTCTCCACTTTTGGAGATAAAAAGAAAACGAGGGATTGAAGGGTATTTATAGTGGATGAGATCAATTCACGTATTCACAGTTTCACAAAGGACAAAACATTACATTATCTCTTTCTGAATGGTAGATGAACACTATTGAGAGAGACGGGTTGTTATTGGGTGAAGTATATATGCTATGAAATGAAAGCTTAAACTTAAAGAATGGTATGAAATGAAAGCTTCAAATTGAAGTAATGCTATGAAAGCTAAGTAAATTAACAGCTCGATCAACTTGAAATTCATACTGTCCCAACTTTTCTTATATTGTTAAAGAATCTATCTTTAGTTTCACACGACTGTTACAGAAGTTGTATTTATTCATCCACCGAATTAAGCTGGAATGCAAGAGCGTCTTCATCACTTGGGATGGGAGCAAGTGCTTTAGGACAGTAGGGTGGCATTTATGGTCTGTCTAAATAAGGCACTATATAAGCAAGTAAGCAACCATGATTGATACTATATATGTTCTTCCAAATATAAATGGAGATTGGAGAACCATTGGACATTTTGCATCTTTTCATTGGGTTCACACAGCCTGTTATATCCTACTTTCTGAATTTTCATAAACTAGCATCATCACTGATTCACGTGGGATGTTGGCGAAAGATCTAGGTAATTTCAACTTCAAAAATCATTAAAATTCATGCCATGCCCACTACTGATCATGGTCATACTTAGTGGTATAAAAATACATAATTGGTCGTACTTATTGATATAAAAATACATAAATTACTGCCCACTGATCTGCAACATTCCTACTATCACCTGCGGTGGTAGAGTGGTACAATTTGTGGACCACCCCTTAGGTCCATATACAAATCTCAATCAGCCCCTTCTATACCTGCATGCCACACTATGTTCTATTGGCTACAAACAAACTATTTGTCATGTCATCAAATTCTATTTAAACATAAAAATTAACTTTTGTTACAATGTGGTGACATTGAGATATTAATATTCAAAACATGTCAAATATTAGTACCAAAATAATGAATAAGAAATTTGGGGGTTTGGTCCATTCAGTCCACTTTGATCTATTCGGTCCAATTTAGTCCATAGAGTCCACTTAGATCTATTTGATCTAATTTGGTCTATTCAGTCCATTCGGTCCACTTAGGTGTATTCAGTCCAATTTGGTTTATTCAGTCCAATTCAGTCTATTCGGCCCGTTTGGTCCATTTCAATTCACTTCGGTCCAATTCAGTGTACCTACTTTTTTTTTTCTTTTTTTGAAGTGAATTCGGTGTACCTACTTAAGAATGATTTAAGTTGAGAGTATTATTAATTATTTGAGTAATATCAATTGTAATTATATGATAAGTTTTGGTTATCATAATAATCTCCTTAAGAGAATGAGAATTTGAATAATAACTTTGAAACTTAACAATTTTTTTTGTACCAAAAGAAATTAGAAATGTATAATGCATAATAAAAATGGTTAGAAGAATATAGACCATTTCATAAAAGAATAATATCAATAAAAAACATCAAAAATGATAAAATTATATATTTGTAAACATAGAGTGATGGAAATTACTTTTTGAAATTGTTTAGTTTTTAGGGAAAACAAATTATCTACAATAAATTGTAGATAGTAAATTATACACATTCAGTATAAGTTTGTTATGAGTTTTGATTATCGTAATAATCTCTTTTAAGAGAATGAATAATTTGAATAATTTATTTAAATAAAAATCACACACACACACACACACACACACACATTTATTTATTTATTTTGCTTGAAAGTATAATCAATCTCATGCAATTCATTTAAAAGTAATGATATTAAAACAAATGAGTAACTAACCTAAAGTTTAGATTTGTATATTCATAGTCTTGGGCCCGTTTGGATTGAAGGGGAAAGGAGGGAGAGTAGAGAAGAGTAGAGTATAGTTGGCTAAAAATAAGCTAATTTTAAACTAATTCTACTCTATTCTACTCTACTCCCCCTCCCTCCCCCTCAATCCAAATGGAGTGTTAAGGTTTAGAAAGTCTTTCACTTAAATTTAGCAGGACCAAAGTGGATTGAAATACTACATTAATGTGGCTCAACAAAAATGTAGCACTAATAAATACCATACTTAAGATTTTAGATATCACAGTTTTGAAATTTATATATATATATATATATATATATATATAATAAATTTGAATTTAGAATAGGCATTCTCAACCCAAGCATGTCTTTTCCCTATATGCAAGTGCAAAAAAATGAACTGAAGTGGATACAACTAAAGTGGACCAAATAGATAGAATATGATCGAAATGGGCTGAATAGGACAGAGTGGACTGAATAAGATTGAATGGGACCAAATGAGACCAAAGTAGACCGAATAAGAATGAATTGACAGATTAGGACCAAAGTGAACATAATGGACCAAATAGGAACAAATTGAACCGAATTGGACTAAATTAGACCATATTAGACTGAATAGGACCAATGTGAACTGAATAGAACTGAAGTGAACAGAATGGACCGAATGAGACCAATGTGGACCGAATAGAAGTGAGGTGGCTAGAATAGGACCAATGTGACCAAAGTGGACCAAATATAACCAAAGTGGAGCAAATAGAAATTTTGAATATTTATCATTTTTAGGGTTCATATTTCTAATTTATAATGTCTATTTTTTTTTTTAACTCAGAACTAAAGTTTAGCCAAATATAATAAAATTTCATACTTTTTAACCCAAAAATTAAGAAAAAAAAAGTGAATTTTTTGAGTTAAACTTGAAAAAACAACTCACAAAAAAAATCAATTTAAAGCCCAATTAGTCCAAAATTGACTAAAGGGACCAAAATTGACTGAGTGGATCAAATTAGACTGAATGGGACCAAAGTGAATTGAAGTAGACCTAATTGGACCGAATAGCAATTGTTTAATTTTAGGAAGAAAAAATTAACTTCAAAAAATTTTAGAGAACAAATTATACATTATATTATAATTATAAAATAATTATTTATTTTAATGCATCACATGGATCTGCAACTATTTCTACTTAAATATAAAAATTAACTTTTGTTACAATGGGGTGACATAGAGATATCAATATATATATATATATATATATATATATATATATAAGCAGAGACCTCATATGGGAGAGCATGAGGTTTTGCCAAGTGGCGCATTGTATAACATTCTTTTCATTTAGGCTTCCACCTCATCCAAATTTAACATTTATGTCAGATGCATTTATTTTTAATGTGTTAATATAATTCAAAGAATTTGTATATATTTATAACTTTAAGTGCTTTGGATAGATACAAATAGATCTAAAAAGTCATGGGAAAAGTACGAATTAAGAAAACTTTTCAATTTACTGCATAAGCTAACTTCAATGCAAAATTGCAAGAATCAGATTCAATGAATTGAATAATATAATTATTTGTCTTCACATTTGTCTAATATAAATCTCCATTCCTTTGGACTAAAAAATTAAACTTCTATAATTTCTCTCATAAAATCTTTGGTTCCCTTTCTTAAAGGTATGTTAATTTCCAAAATATTATGTTCGTCTTATATATTTTGTTTAGATTTTATGTATACAAAGTTATGTAGCATTCTAAGTTTAGGTTGATTTTTTCATATTACGTGCCAATTGAGATTTTTGGTCTTCCATATGATGCATATACTTGGTAAGAATTTGTAGTATTTTTGGTGTTTTGGTTGCTTTTAATTCAATTAAAATTTGGAAGTTAAATTAAGATATTATTGCATCACTATGACATTATTTTTTCTATTATTGTGTCATGAAAATTCTAACAGTTTTTATAGCTAATTGATTAAGATGTCCTTAGATCAATTTTCATTCTATTATAATTACGATCTTTGAAAATCAAACTTTTCTTCAATTAAAATGTTAATGTGTCTTAATTTGATCTCTCATATCAATTTTGAAATCAAGGAAAAACTACTTTCACTGACATAAAAATTGTAGGTGTTGAAATAGAGACTTTAGTGCAATAAGAATTGTAGAAATTAACACTATGGAATCTATATATAAAGCATAAATCATACAAGAAAGACACCTAGAAACCAACTGTTTGTAGCTGATAATGTGAATTGTGATTTGGAGACATCTATTGGTTGCATGAATTAGAGGAATTTTTCCCTTAATGTATTTAGTTTGAATTTAGTTTTACTACAAAACTTCAAAGATTAACTATGACTAATAATAATAGAATTCATGAATGGGTCATAAATAACTTCTTAGAAAAATTATCAAAATGCACCGCCCATCGTACGAAATATCGGCTAGTTGATTTTAACTACAGGGTATAATTCAAAATATGTGAAATATTAGTACCAAAATAACAAATAAGAAATTCGGTATTTGATCTCCGTCTATACCAAAAATCAAATTGGTGTCTTGGTTTAATGATAAAGAGCAATCATCATAAGCAGACGCCATAGGTTGAAACTACCTTTCAAAAAAATTTTTGAGGAATATGCTTTTTTTTTTTTTGGTACTCTTATTTTTTAAATGAACTATCTTTCAAAAAAATAATTGACGAATATGCTTCTTCTTTTTTGGGTACTCTTGTTTATTAAATGGACTACCTTTTAGCTATGCAAATGCACAAGTTAGCTTTTGTTATAACTGTATAGTTAACTTAACTGGTAAAACCTTTTATCTTCGAATAAAATATCTGTGACTCAAACTCTAACTACACCTTAAAACCGATTGCTATCATAGCCTTGTAGTAAAGAATAATCATTATGGAATAGACGTCATAAATTAAAATTTCAAAAATGGCTGTTTAGAAAGAAAAAAATAATAATAATAGTCATTTTCCCTCAACATATTTTAGTCATTTTCCCCACATATCATTACAAGTTACATCAACCAAATCTTAACCCCAAAATCTTGAGAATTGATATTTAGAGGATAAATTTTTTGCACTCTTCCATGCTACCAATCAGGGGCTGATCAAAATGTTAATACAAAAAAACAAATAATGTCTCCCATCCATGGTTGTCAAAATCACAACCTGAATCATAGGATCGCACAATTTTACAATCTCACCTCACCAAAACATTTAGAATCACACAAGGATTGTAAAAATTGTAAGATTGCATGTAGGATCGTATGGGATCCTACCGATCCTACCAAAATGTAAAAATCTTTTTTTTTTTTTTTTAAGTTCATCTTTATAAGTTGTAATTTGTAATCTCAAGACTAAGACATTATATTTCATAAATGCATCAACTAAGTGGTGGGACTCATATGGAGATGACTTTCATAAATTGAAAATTTTTGCTATAAGAATATTGAGGTTAACATATAGCTCTTCAGGTTGTGAAAGTAATTGGAGTACATTTGGAATAATAAAACCAAATGATTTTGGTATATTATCCCCCAATTAAGAATTCTCTATTAAAATTGGTACAACTTTAAGTACACTCAAAAAGGAACAAATTGATTAAACCGAAAAAAAAAGAGTTGGTATTTGTTATGTAGAACTTGAAGATAAACGAGAAAATACCTAAACTATCAAGTGCAAAAGAAGAAATTAGTTTGAAGAACTTGTCTTCGGATGAGGAGTGGTTAGCAAAAGGTGTCGACCAGAAGATGATGGTAAAGATTTTGATGAAGATAATGAAGTAACAATTTTAATACCTTCCTTTATAATTTTTTTTTTTTTAAATTACATATGTATAGTGTGAATGTGTGATCACTATTATATCATTTATTTATCAATATTAAGTAATGATGAGGGTTTAAGAGCTGCTGAAGGAAAAAGTGTGCTAATATTTTGGTACTTGGTTAGTTTTTAATTAAACATTCACTGAACTTTTTAAATACGTTACGTTAAAACTTAAATATCTTTGTTTCATTAGTAAAGATGTAGTGATGTACGACATGCAAATTACATCATATGATGTAGTGATTCGATCCTACGATTCACGATCCTACTTACCTCATGCGATCCTATGTAAGATTCTAATTTTGACAACCTTGCTCCCGTCATATAAAATTAATAAAACTGCATTAAAAAAAATGAACAAAAACAAGGGTATCAGGATGCCACTTCCTCGCTTTATTGTGGAAAACAAAAACTGAATTTGACTATATAAATATATTTACATACAACGAGTTATTGATCGCCAAAAAGACAAGGAAAGTAGAAAAAATACTGGTTGCACTCCTCTCTTTGATATCTGTATAATATTATGATCAAACAGCCTCATGACGAACAAGAAAGCATGCAAACACCAGGCCTATAGGCCCAAGCAGGGGGCAAGCGAGCATATTTTTCCATTCCCGGTTGCTCGTCATATGGTCGTTCCATCAATTTAAGCAGCCTTTGGACTTCTCCAAAATCACCAGATTCAGCTACGTCGATGGCACTCTGACATAGGTAGTTCCTGAGTACATATTTAGGGTTCACTGCATCCATTGAAACCTTCCGTTCCTCATCTGAGATGCCACTAGCAGCCAGCTGCGAAAATAGAAGAGTTCAGTGAAATAAATAACTAGTACATATATCTGTATATATTACACTTCCCTGTCCATGCTGTTTTGACAGGACTACTATATAGGAATATGAGATAAAGATTTAAATTGCTAGAATTGATTATAAAATTATTAACGTGACTGAGGTAATGGGAAGTGCATGGCAAGCTAGTTTCGTAAAAACTACACCCTTTTTATGTAAATTATAATTCTAATTGTGGTTTCCAAGAATATGGAGGTAATGATTGAAATTGGAATGGTTATGATAGTAGCATGTTCTTTCCCCTTCATGGCTACCCTACAGTTACAAAGATCATGCTTTTGCTCATCTTGGTAAATCATTGATACTAGAGTTAACCAAACATTTCAAACCAAATACTTCAAGCACTGCTAATTATCATCTTACAGTGTGTTTTCAATGGGGCACATACTTATAAGTGATGAATGACATCGCGAGCAGGTCATGATAATGTCCATAAGTAATGTCAAAAGAAAAGACAAGGCATGCATGCACACGAGAGAGAGAGAGAGAGAGACTCGAAGAGGGCTTCTCGTTAAATCTCTCTTTAATCTCCCCTTCTTTTGTTAGTACTCTTTGATCATCATCTTCAATGCAGTTAACACCATTCAGGTCTCTTCTTTTCATTTCCATTGTCTTAGCAAATTTGTAAATATTTTTTTCTGCATCATTTGTCCCCCAACTTGCTATATTTTCACCATAAGCCCTACATTGCTTATTCGACAAACTTCTTTACTTGCCTCTTCGCCACTTTATAATTTTCATATGCAGCTTTGTCTCTACTTCTAGTTAGGCTTCTATAGCTCTCTCTTTAATCACAAAAGAAAATGGCATATACAGTCACAGAAATGAAAAAAAGAGCTCAAGAACAGGGCACGTTTATGCGTGTACCACACAGAACTAAGGAAATGAATGCAATTTTATGGAAAATGGACATATTCAGACCGCCCAAAAAAAAAAATCATATTTTTTGAGAAGGAGGGGTTTGATGAGTGTCAAAAAAATCATCGTACCTCCTCTATGTAGACTGTAACCCAGGTGATCCATGCCTCCTTGCGCTCCTTGCCAATATCTAACAAAACAGCCTTCAGTGGGACCAACAACTCCTCTTCGGGAATGCTGGGATCTGCTTTGATATTTGAAAGCAACCGAAAGAAATTTGTGTAATCTACTTTGTCAACAGCCAAATTATTTAGAAGTTTACTGATCAACTGTTTATTATACTTTGGAAGCCCGAGTTTCTTGGTCATTATAGCTTGATACTCATCCATAAATTTGGTTCCATATCTGTAACATGTCAATACACAAAATCTTCCATAAACCACCATATACATTTTAATTTCTTTTAGAATAAGTTTAAGGGATAAAGACTACCTTTCCATAGCATAGTTTGCCTCTTTCTCATTTATCAACTCAGCAGAAGATAGAGTTGACGCAAACTGAGCAATATTCCATAAGCCAATATCAGGCTGATTTGCAAAACAGTATCTTCTCCCTGGAAGATCAGTTGTATTGGGTGTGTAACTTGGATCAAAAGCATCCAGAAATCCAAAAGGACCATAATCAATGGTAAGACCCAAAATGCTCATATTGTCGGTATTCAGCACACCGTGAGTAAACCCAACACCCTGCCAGCGTGCAACCAAGGAAGCAGTACGCTCAGCAATTTCCACTAGCCAAGCTGATTAAAACCACCATTGGACACAAAAAGGGAAACAAATAGTTAGAATCATTGTCCATGATAATTTAATTTTTCTTCAACTGTGAATGTACATAACATCAACTACACAAGGAAAAGAAAAGTCAGAACAGATCAAAGGCGCCTCTGAGAGTTGCCTTCTTTGTATGGACTGCAACTTTGGGTAAAATTTTGACAATTGACAACCTAAGGAAGAGAAAGACAAGGATTACAGATTGGTGCTATATGTGCAAATGCAATGGTGAATCTGTTGATCACCTTTTGCTACATTGCCCTATTGCTTCAGATTTATGGTCAATAATTTGGGTTTGTTTGGAGTTTGTTGGGAGATGCCAAAATCAGTTGTTAAGCTTATCGCTTGCTGGCAAGGTAATTTTGCTCATCATCGGAATGGTCATATTTGGAAGGTTATCCCCCATTACTTGATGTGGTGCATCTAGAGGGAAAGGAATAGCAGGAGTTTTGAAGACACCGAAAGTTCTATGTCTGACCTTTAAGTTGTTCTTTTTTAGAACCTTATTGGACTGGCTGTCAGCCAAGAGGAAACTTTCTTTATATTCTATTGTTGATTTATTAGATTTATGCTATTTTTGAACTGATTGTTTACCCCAGTATATTTCTTACATACTTGGGTGACTCATTTTTTCCTGATTTATATAATCTTATTACTTATCAAAAAAAAAACAAAACAAAACCATTTGTCTGCATAAAGTAAACAAGTCATGTTGTTTCGTATCATAAGCCACATATGCACTAATGCTGTGCATCTAGCACTAGAAAATGTACACAACCCACAGCTACACTAATGCCATGAAACATGTACACAGCATATAGGACTGTCGATGAATTCAATCACACTCACCACATATTGCAACATGGACTATATTATCTTACATAGACCTCTTATTTAACGTGATTCAGGAAGAAATAAAATGGATGTGGACTTCCCAACCAGATGGTATGTCTCTCTCAAAATGATAATTACATAAAAGCTAAACGTCAAACTTGGATTGTAGTTAGGGCTTGCATCATAATTAGGACTAATCAACCCAACCAAAACCACCCAACCTAGTTCAAACTGATTAGAAATGGGCAGTTCCGGGAAGTGGTGCAGTTGGCAGCAAGTTACAAGTGATAAAACCCAATCAAATCAAGTCAGGTCTTTAGTTTCCATCAAGGACACCCAATAAACTCGACCTGTTCAAAATCTTTACATAATCTATTTATTTGAGGTGTCTGTTTGATTGAGCCTTCTGATTTCTTCAGGTGCCTCTCTCTCTCTCTCTCTCTCTCTCTCTCTCTCTCCAGATCCAAAATCGTGCTTCAGAGTCAGACCCTCCTCCGACCTGACAACGTTAGCACAAATCTACCTGGCCGCCATGCACACCCAGCACTCCACAGTCATCAGATCCAAGCCCAATGGCTCCATCAACAGTGGCAGCACAGGTCTGCCAACAACAGTCTGCATCACCTCCGTGCTGAATGTCAGCCAGTTCCAGCCACCGATGATCTGCTGCTCACCACCGTCTTGAGTAAGCCCAACCTGCTATCAAAACAAACCTGGTCGTGAAACCAGATGAGAGTTTTGGGCAATCTCGATCGATCAATAAGTCAACAACAGGTGGAGATGTTCCTAACCTGAACAGGTCAGGTCAAGTGGCGAGTTAATATCAAACTCGAACTGACTCAACCCTTTATCATCCCAAATCGTAAGAGAGAACAAAACTTAATTTGGACATTGTATAGGATTGTGTAAGCCCATCCTAAACACTTTCCAAGCACAATTTATAAAGCTACAATACCACAATGCTATTCGTAGGGTCAAGTAAGCTGGTCCCAGCTGAGTACCCCGTGGCATTCTCCAACACCAACAACCAAGTGTCCCAAACAAGTATCCAAATCAAAAACAAAACAACATCAATATCGTAGCACATGGTCAAGTGAACTCGTGCTATTATAGCTGTCAGATAAGGCCACAGGAGTTCAATAAATCAGAAAATTATGATTTGCAAACCCTGCAGTTCTCATGTTCGCTAAATTTATCATCTATGCCACTTGCAACAATAACAATATTCTCAAAATGAAAATTCAGTACCTGCATATTTGTTCGAAGTTAAATCCACAACCGAATGATCTTCATTGCCTGTGTCGAAAGATAAACTCTCACTTCTACTCATGTTCTCTATATGAGGAAAGTGGTGCCTGATGGCATAGTCTGCCAAAGCACGAACAATTCCAAAGTCCTCTTTCCCTCTAAAGGCATGTATTTGGTATGATCCAAACCGCAGGAAGGATTGGGAAACTCTACAAACAATTGCACCAGGCTCGTCCTTTGGATTGCCACTTCAAATGAAAATGTAAATTAGTATCCACATGATTAACCATGTCTATGTAGTAACCAAGAGTAACTAATACAAGACTAAGTGCTACCACTTTAAATCGCAATCCAGGTAAATTTTATAATAAACCCTAGAATTTGCCTATCCCAGAGGATTAACTAGAACTAGTTAAATGTAGTGCGGGTCAAAACTAAAAGTACTGAAATTCTGAAAATCCAAAGAAAATGTAAGGAACAAAGGGAAAAAGAAGAGAGCAGAATTTTTATTCTACTCAAAAACTGGAACTTACTCACTTGTTTCAGTAATTAAGTTACTCGTTTAAATTCTGAATCCTTAAGATCTCACATGGCAAAAGAATTCTATGTCCCAGTCTATCCCTAAAGAGAATTATGCATTAAAATACAAGAAACAGGAATATGGGAACAAGGTGTGAAACAGATGAAGGTATACATGAGCCAGATATTCATCATAAATAAAATTCTATGAACTTACTCATAAAACATGTCCCGAGACACATTTTTTCCTGTTGTGACAAGACAAAGTGCACGAGTTGTTGGAATTCCCAGACTATGCATTGCTTCACTGCAAAGGAACTCTCGGATGCTACTACGGAGCACAGCAAGGCCATCTGCAAACCGGCTGTAAGGAGTCTTCCCAGCACCTTTAAGCTGCAGTTCCCACCTTTCAGACTTAGAATTAATTATCTCTCCAAGAGTTATTGCCCGACCATCACCCAACTGTCCGGCCCACATCCCAAACTGATGCCCGCCATAGCACTGAGCATAGGGCAAGCTGTACAGATGAAGATCAATCAGGGTTGGATGAAAAGTTATCAAGGGCTAGATTATGATTCTTGTAACAAAAACTTAAGTGAAAACACTTACGCTCCTGCCAAAGGTTCTGCCCCAGAAAATAAAAGAGGGAAATCTGGCCTTTCAAATCTGAAATTCCAGAACAAGATTCCATTGTTAGTCCAAATGGATTATGATATACCTACTGCAGACAGCAAAGACGTAGACCTTGGCATAATCCATGAAAATGAAGTAAAGAACACATGAAATTGATAAATGATCAAGTATATTTTTTTTTTCTTTAGTTGGTAAGTTACACACTCACCCCGTAAGACTTGAACCCACGGCCCCACCCTCCATCCCATTACTATGGAACGAAGGAATTCCATTTGAGCTAGAACTCATTGACTTGATAAAGGATGGATTGTAGCAAACTAAAGCTCATAGCAAGAATCAAATAAGATACACAAACAATTCAGCAGCTCTTGATATGGCAAGCTGCCAAAGCCCACATGGATGCATCAGACATTCTAATAGCTAACCACAAAGGCATCCACAGGCAATAATCAAAACCTAGGATAATCTGTATCGCATCACAAAGTAGAACTAACAACACCGTGTTTACCATATGACTTTAAAGTACACTTAATGGTGATAACTGATAACTTTACCCAAGTACCATTCTCTAAATGCATGAAATGGTCATTTTAAAAATAAACATAACTCATTAACTTTGAAATGGACATCAAAGCCAGTCTTCCTAAAAAAATTCTTCCAAATACATTCTCAGATTCAATTATAAATAGTCTCAAGAACGCATCAACACACAATCCGACATGCCAGGGCACAAAAGAAACAAGAAAACTCACTCCTGAGGATCCAAATCAAGCAACTCTGCAACCGATTCTGACCATGCAACAAGCTGAGGGTTCTCCACTTCAGCTGATGGCAACACTTTTGTATAACAAGCGTGCAAAACCTAAAAAACAAAAGCACACAACCATTGAATCACAGCCGTCAGATCAATATGCACAAAACATAGCACCAATCTCTAGCCCAAGATTACAAACTCCTACCATCTGCTCTTCCCTCATTCATTCCTAAATTTAAAAATAAAATAAAACACTAGCAATTAGGTCATTTCTTAGTTCAAAATCTTAACATATTGTTCTTTATTCAATAGCACTATAATACAAAAATCCTAAATCACTATAGCACAAATTCAGATTCTAAACACTCAAATCTTTTCTTAATCCAAAAATCACTATCAACCACCTCACTTCACTTCAATTTAGAAATTTACAAACCCTAAATCACTGCTCTTCATTCAGTGTTTGTATAAAAGGAAAAAAACAATACAAAATCCAGTCTTTCTTTAATTTTTGATAATTAGATAGCTAGGGTTGGTTGGATTTGAACCCTAGATATCTCCATTGGTAACACCCGGAGGTGCCAACCAGTTAAGCTACAAGGTTCTTGGCAACAACAACAACAACAACAACAACAACAACAAAAATTCTGTCTTACAAGCATAATATAAAAATTCCATGATTTTCAATTACTCAATCATTCCTTCTTTCTTTTTCTTTTTTCTTTTATATTATAATTTACTAGCAATCATTTCATTTCAAATTACATATATCCTAAATTATTGTGCTATATGAGCTAGCTGCATAAAGCATAAGAAAATCCAGTTTTTAAAAAAGCATAATACAAAAAAGTTTCATGATTTTCTTCTCATTTTCTTTTATTTTCTCAGCAACCGAACAAAGCCTAAAGAAAATAGAGCTAGGGTTGACCTCTCGGGGAATAGAATCGGTTCTGCGATCACCAGGCAATGCAGTGACGAAGGAATGGTCCCAACACAGATCTTCCAGACTCTTCTTCGTCTTATTGTTATTGTTCAACAAAGTGGGACCCTCTTCTTCCACCTTATCATCATCATCAAGGCTCTGATTCTTCAAATCACGAGCCACGGAGTCGACGGCGGACTCGGCGAGGTCCGGTGAACGCGGCGAGTCCATCGGAACTCCCCTAGTGCTGACGTGGCATGCAAAGGAAAAGGCGGAGGGTGGCGGAGGAGGAGGATGATGGCAAGGTCGAGATTTTAGGGAACGAAAAGGGTAAAAACGGAAAAGAGGTTTTGAAGAAGAAGAAGAAGGGACGCGAAAGGCGGTGAAGGAGAGAGATGAAGAAGCGAAGAAGGGTATAGAAGAAATAGGAAAAGGAGGAGAGAGTGAAAATGGCTTAAACTGCGAAATATGTGAAAGCAGCATTTTTTTTTCCTTTTTTTTTTTTTTTTTTTTTTAAATGTTGACTGTTGTTGTTGTTGGTGTTATCAATGTTATGTTGAGTGTGTGCACTTTGGTCTGAACGGGTGGAAAAATCTTACGTGACTATTGTAAGTTTGTAACAGCCTTGTACAGTGTACACACGAATGTACATTACAAGACTTAAATCACAACCACAAACGTAGAAATTGGGCGGCGACCCAACTATGTGGATTCTATAATTAGCACAAGTTATATATGATGTACATCGAGTCCTGTTCAGACTGAAATTTATATAATTTTGATTCTTATATTTTTAATTTGTAATTAATTTGATCTATATTATTTTATTTTCAAACTTATCGGTTAATTTGATTCCTATTATCATCTAAATACAAACCAAGTTCGGACCTTCGGAAAAATACAATTTCAGCAAAATTAAGACCACCCTGCTAATTCATGGGCAGGCCATAATCAAAAGGACAAACAGATTGCTAGAGGTTTAAAAACAAAATTAACCAATCTCCAAGGAGTCCTTTCCTTTGGAGCCTTCAAAGCATCAATACATAACCAAGAGTCGCTTGTAATAGTCACAATCCTTACACCAGCTCTGCTCTTCAGCTTCTAATAGGACAGACCAAAAAGAAATTTATCAATGGCTTGTCTCATCATGAAAGATTGAAGTCCTATTTGATTTCAATAGTTTCAACTACTAAAGTCTTTTTTAAATAGTTAAAAAAAAAAAAAAATTCTCTCTGTCTAATCTCCTAAAATTTTGCATGATTAGCTCTAACACCTAATATACCTCCTAGATTCATATTCTCAACATATGCATATTATATTGCTTAAAAGGTTGAAGGGATTCAAAGGGACTGCAATATATTCGCCTAATATCCTGACTCAACTTTCCAGCAAGAACCATTAGTGATTAATTTCCTACCGTTTAAAATGGACTTTAAAACCCAAGAGCCATTAGCTTTAGATGGAATGTTCTTAAAATCTTTATGACATACTTGGCTCTAAGTTGTTTGATCCATGCCTTATCATCTTTGATTAGGATGCTTCACCTTGACTTGGCCAAATAGTGCATGATTGATGTTGATGATGCACAAGATCTTCATGAGCCACTTGTCCAAGCAAAGCGACGGAAGGCCTGCAATACACAGTGAATAGGGAATACTCAATTGAAGTAGCACTGAAAATTCGACAGTCATGCTTTCGTCCATACGGAAAGCAACTTGCAAGAAAGAACTTAAAACAAAGTGGGACACTGGTGTGGTGTCGGCCAAAAACCCTCCGATAACTAAATTACATCAAACTAAAGAGTTATTCAATTACTCAAATTGGAGAGTATTTACTTGGTAGTTGTAAAGCTAAAATTGTGTGTACCTTTTTCTTTCTCTCTTTGTCTCCCTTTTATAGGCTTCATCCTCCATGTTTGGGGATTAATGCATCTTTATTGTTTTTAGTTCTGTTGATAATAAATGACAATCTTAATGATATTTGTTCGTTGGTCCGTCCGTTATGCCTATGTATGGTTGGCTTGTCTTTCGTTACGACCTGTGAAAGTCTGGCCTTTTGATATGTCATTAAATACTTCTTCATTCATCAATGCAATGGATGATCATATTTTTTTATGTCTTCATCAAGGGTGGTGCCGAATAAAATTACTCCACTACTTAATTCAGACTCACAAATCCAGAATATCAAATGTATAACAAAGTGTTTTGGAGTTTTCCTCTCATACCTGTGGCCTAGTGTTTATATAGCTGTCTGATATGGTCATCAACTCTACAATTTGCTCCATTTTACATAAGGAGGGCGTGGAGGATGTAATGGCTTCATTCATGGGCAAGAATTTCAGGATTCATGTACATGTTTGGCCATTATGGATGAACAGGGTGAGGATCTTGCTCTCATGCCTGCAAATCATGTTCTTTCCAACTTATGAGTTCTTTGTCTATTGTCCTCGTCCACTTTTAGGGTGGACGACAATTTTTGGACGTGTGAGGAGATTTAGAAGAGTATAGGAAGACTACCATTAGTTGACTTGCTTGCATATGGTAAGTTTTTAGTTGATTGTATGTTCACTTTGATGAATGAGAAAAATTTTAGAATGATCAATTACATTGTTTTATTTTATATGACATGATCTAATAATCTAATGGAAGTTTGTTACTCATGATTTTGATTATAAAGTGAAGGCTTGATAAACATTAAAATGAAAAAGGGAAGTAAATGGGAAAGATCTAGATGCAGCATCCTATATTTTTCTCCTTTTTTTTTTCTTTAATATCTTGTGTAATAATCTAGGCAAAAATACATTTTTGGTCCCTATATTTAGGATATGTTTTCAATTTGGTCCTCAAAAATTTATAACTTCATTTTGGTCCTCATAATTTTAAACTTCCTGTCATCTTACTTACAGAGAAACAATTGGACCCTAGAAAAACAGTATTGTCATTCTTGCAGCTCATGGAGCTTAAAATTGGTTATAAACTAAAACATTCAGAGTCAGATATTACATTTCAGAAATTGAATCAACCATCACTATGATACCAGCTCAGGTTTCTAAATGAGGGGACAAAAAACAATTGCACTAAGAACGGGAATCAGAGAGTTTCAGACATTCACTCTGGCATCTCCTTAAGCAAACGTCATTCCAATTAGGCACTTGATGTTGGTTAACGCAAACAGTGCGAGCACAGGCATCAGCACATGCATCGAGCTCAGATACACCACAGACAGTAACACAGGTATCAGGAATTGGGTCCTTTGAGAATGAACCAACCTTTTTCAACATTCTCTTTGATGTACATACCCTTTCGCAAACAAAAATGTCATCCGAGCTCTTCTCCCTCCCCCTGGCACTCTTTAGCCTCTGCTCTTCAGCATTCTTTTTCTTCATTCTAAAAGCTTGCCCTGCTATAAGTGCTGGGATAGCAGCCCCCAATAGGGACCACCACACTTCCACCATCACCGAAGCAGAGGTCAGGCTCCTCTCTTCTTCTAATCTTCTGCACTTATTTAACAAATGAGCACAAAAGTTTCAAACTTTGATGTGCATTTAGTCTCTATTTTCAATGTCAGTGCATAGATTAATATAAGAAACTTCACAAAATGAAATTCATGTCATGGCTTGAACTCTAATGAAAGCAGCAATATTGTCAAATTAACAGACTCATACTGTTTGCAGCAAATAGAAATTCTACAAGAAATGAAATCAGGAAACGATATCAACATGAAGTTCAATGTCCACACCTATCGCAGAAATGGAAAATCTTTATATAAACTATACTTTCATATATTAATAAATAATTTTTTTTTTTAAATCTGGATTATCATATTATTATATAATATGAAAATGACTATGTTGTTCAGCTTGGTTTTGGAATCTCATCTGAGATACTAACAAGAAATCTACTAGTCAAGTTCTTAAGCTGCAAGAACAACAATACTGTTTTTCTAGGGTCCATTTGTCTTATGATAAATAATGGTAATTTATTAATAGAATAGGTTACTTCATGTTCATGATGATAAGCACACCATAACCTAAAAGAATTATGCACAAAGCTAAGTGATTATGTGAAATCTAGAAGGGGGTTGCTATTTGTAAGCACCCCCGGCACGAGACCAATCAAACAAAGTTCTAATCAACAATCATTCCAACCAAGTCTTTAATCAGTTTGTATCTTAAAAAATACAGCTATTTTGCTCCTTCCACAGTAGCCATTTGTTCTGGCAATATGAATCATAACTTTTTCAAACAACCCATTTTCAAATAGTAAAAAATTGAACTATACCAATCAAGCACTTATTGTCATCTTTTCTTCCCTAGGTAAAATCTAAACTTGAGTCATGCCTCAATCCCACCCCATCCTTGACCACCTGAGTAACACTAGCATTATCAGTAACCATTCCAATGTACTACCACATAATTATTAAGAACAATACTAAAGCCAATTATGATTACTCAAAATTTTGCCATGCACATCTATGATTCATAAAAGAGCAACTAAAGACAAACCCCAACAAAAAAGAACCACTAAAACTGTTACAAATCAAACCGAACACCAAATAGTGTAAACCAATTTCAAAAATTAGTACCAGACATTAAACTGAATTAAAATTCGGGAATTGGGTTTTAACCATTTCAGGTTGCTACAAAATAAAAACATAGAAAACCCTATTTAGAACAGTAGCAACAAAAATCAAACTCAAAAAAAAAAAAAAAAAAAATCATAGCATTTACAAGAGCCCCAAAAGAATTCCACACATAATATTGAAGCAGAGAGAGATAGAAGGTCTAACCTGGAAGAAGGAAACTGTGTAAAGAGCTGGTTTTTTTTATCAGATTAAGGAGGTGAGTTTTGCTTTAGCAGCTAGAGTGAGTTCTTTGAGACACACAGAGAGTTTGTCATGAGACTGAGAAATAAAACGAGAATGTTTTTTTTTTTTTTTTTTTTTCGGATCGGGCGGGTCGGTTTTTTTCTTAGCCCGTGGGTCAGACCCGCTTTTTATTTCTCCAACTCTCAAATTTCAAACCCAAAATTTATTTTATATTACATTTTGGCCCCAAAGGTATAAGGAAATTACGAAACCAAGCCACAAACCCAGTTAAACAATTCGATCGCGGTTCTATCACTCTCTGAACCACAAATTCAACTTCTTTGGAGCTTTTCTCACCGAATTACGCTTCGAAATCGGACCGAATTTCGGCCAATCGATATCGTTTCGGTCCGTACCGTCTGTATCGGCCAGTAATACCTCGTGTTCTCCAATGATTTGATCGATTTCTCAAAGGATTTCGAATTTTCGACGCAGTTTTCGTCTTAGGCGAAAATTTTGATTCGGTGGAGTCATGGATTTCGTGTTCGCAGATAGCAGTGGTGAGCTTTAGTTCAAAGATTGTGTTTTTTTTTTTTTTGTTCAATTTGGTTTCTAGGGTTTTAATCAGCTTAAATTTTGTGAATTGAAGTTTGTTTGTTTGTGGATTTTGGTATAATTTTGACACTGTTCATGTTGGCTTTGCAGTTAATGTTTTTGATAGGTTTGGAAATTGTAGTTTTAAAGCATAGAGAAGGAATTACTGAATTAGGGTTTTTGACCTTATGTACTTGATTTCTGGTTGAAATTTGATGCAATATGCTTGAATTATTGAAAATTTTGATTGGATTCTGGTGTTGTGGCTCGTGTTCTTGAAAAACTTTTTCGGTTTTTCACACTTCTTAGTTACAAATGAGGTTAATTTTTTCATGGGGTTTCCCTGTTTGGACTTAAAAATTCAGTTGGGTGTAGTGCTTTTGATGAATTGAAGTTGCTTGTTTAGTAATTTATTGGGAATATCCGTTTTCGATGTCTAAATTTAGTTTGTGGATCTTTTGGAACTATGTTTATGTTAAATTTTGAATGGCAGCTTATCAACCAGTTCCTTTTTTTCAGTAGTTTGAGGTGGCTGTAAACTGTGTATATGAAGAAATCAATGATAATCTGCTGTTTCTGAGTCTTTTGAAAGTGGATTTTGGGGTTTATGATATATTTAAATAAATGTGATGGATAAAAAACTTTCTATTTTGTACTTTGGGACTGCTTAAGTATAAGTTTTTGGTGGTTTTCAAGGGTTTTTACAAGTTCACTCTCAAGGTTTCAGTTAGGCTTTTTATGAGTTTGATTTAGTTTATGGTTTTCACTTTGGAGAGGTTGGTGACTAGAGATAGGATGTTTTTTTTTTTATGCAAATTTTTGTATTCAATTTCACACATGGCAATTCCACCAAGATCTCTTCTTTAGTTGGGGGAAGCATCTGGACAAATCAGAAATAAAAAGTACTGACTCCCATTCCCTAGTGTTTTTGTAAGCAGATTTATATTAATGAAACTAACTTTGTTTTGTTACCATATTGGGGTCGTAGAATAAGAATCCTTTCATGTACTGAATATTACAATAGCTACTAATTTTTTTTTATCATAATAATTTATTTTGCTAGGTAAATTGGGGGAGGGTTGTTGGGATTGGAACCCTAGTACCCAGGCACCACAAGAGGTGCTAGAAGCACTGGGTATCTTGAACCCTTATTATATCATAATACTCATCTTCTTCAAGATTGATGAAGTAGAGAAATACTTAAGATGCAAACGTAGTTTGCTTATCATATACTTTACTATGTACTTGTCTTTGTCATGATGTGCACATGCAACAAACATTTCCTTTGGATGGTATGATAATTGTGGGAGAAAGTAAAATTTTCTAGTGAAGTTGGAAGGTTTTAATTTTGGAACAATGATAATTCTGTGTGTGTTTACCTATCAAAAAAAAATGATAATTCTATCTTTGTGTGTGACATTAATACTGGTAAAGAATGGTAGACCCAAGTTTTAAGCTGTGTTTTGCATGCATATTTTTGCCTCTTATTTCTGTTGGATTATCTAGCCAACAATGTTATTCTCTGTTTCAATGAGATGATGCATCAGCAATTTTTGTCTGACCCAATTGAAAAATGAATAAGAAATTATTTTATGTTGATATATATGTTCCACACTGCTATGCCTGTTTCATGATGTACAGAAACAATAAGTGGCCTGCTGTTAAAACGTGCATTAATTGATTATTTTGTTCTCAAGTGAATGTGATGACATCATTGTTATTGCATCAGAAGCCAAATCATGTGCGAGTTTTTTGATTATTGGTGATATATTATAAACCCAGTGCAAGGGTTTTATTTTTATTTTTATTTTTTTTTTTTGAAATTTCTGAGAATATTTAGCACCTAAATCCCAGAAACTTGCTCTTTTAGTAACTCCTTTTAATCTGAAACAACTGCAGGAACAGATGATGACCTTCCTCCTTCACATCAAAATAGATTTCAAAGATCAGGCCGTGCTTCTGGAAATGGAAGATCTGCAGTTGTAGGTTCTGCTCCATTACCTAGGATGCATGGCGATATGGAAACCCAGATCCATCTCATTGAGCAAGAAGCATATAGTTCGGTTCTTCGGGCCTTCAAAGCTCAATCTGACGCAATCACCTGGGTATCTATTCATTTCTTCTGTACTCATTTGTTTAATGAACATTGTATTTATTGGGTAAGAACACCTTTGTGCTATATGTTATTTAGGACAAGGAAAGTTTAATTACAGAACTTAGAAAGGAGTTAAGAGTTTCAGATGAGGAACATAGAGAGCTTCTATCCAGGGTTAATGCCGATGACATCATCCGGAGGATAAGGTCTGATTACGTTGGACATATTCTTCTGAGTTACTTTCATATAGTATCTACTGACTTTTAGTCAGGTTTGTATTCTAATGCGAAGTGTAATCAATTATGCTGTTAGGGAATGGAGGAAGGCAAGGGGGCTCCAACCTGGCATGCACAGTGCTTCTCAGCCTGTTCATGATCCCATACCTAGTCCAACAGTTTCAGCGTCACGCAAGAAACAGAAAACATCACAATCTGTAGCTTCCTTGTCCCTAGGAGCACCATCTCCTGCATTGCGTCCATCTGTGCAGCCATCTTCATCAGCCTTGAGACAAGGTCCTTCTCCAGGATCAAGAAGCAAGAAGCCAAAATCGGTAAGTAATATAGTTTTTTAGAACTGAATGATGAAATCACTACTTCCTTTTTGGATGTCATTGTTCTCTATTATCTTTTAATGGAGTACATTCCCTGCTGCATCCTTTGCAGTACCCTTCTGCAGGTCTTACAGGAAGGGCCCAGGTGTCCAATTGGGGTTCTTCAGGTCCCTTTGCGACAAAGGAACCTGCCGAGGCTGCAACCCAGGATCCACTAATTGGTAGAAAAGTATGGACAAGGTGGCCTGACGACAACCACTTCTATGCAGCAGTTATAACTGACTACAACCGTGTGGAGGTCCGTTTTAACGTTGACTACCCAATATTAAAGTAATCCATGGGCCTCCATTTATCTTACTATACTCTGTACATTTTATAGGGCCTACATGCTCTGGTGTATGATATTAATACAACAGATGAAACTTGGGAGTGGGTCAATCTCAAAGAGGTAAACATTTTCCATGTTCACAGAGTCTCAACGAATGATTCGTTCACTTCCTAGTTCCTAAAGGCTTTTATAACCTTTCTAGGTTGATTCTTAGGTTACTGTCTGTGAATAAATTTTGTTTGTGTTATTTTCAAACCAGAGACAATTACTTGATTGCCAATAGTACAGTTTCTTATGCCTTTGCTTAGTCTTTCCTTTATCCTGTTCTCATCTTGAGCTAATACAAACATATCATTTAAACATCTTTTCAGGATTAGAGGAATCTCATTTACTTATAACTATTTATTCTTTGAATGCTAGATATCTCCTGAAGATATCAGGTGGGATGGTGAGGATTCTGGAGTATCTCGTAAGGGTGGCCGCCCTGGACCAGGCCCAGGCCGGGGGGGTAAGAAAACCATGGCACGTGGTGGTGCAGTTATCAGTGCTGGAAGAGGTAGAGGAACACCAAAGGGTCAGTCGAAGAAAGATTTCCCATTGTCACAAAATGGAGTTGGGAAGAAGGCAGTAGGTGATATTGAAATAGTTCACACAGATACTCTAATCAAGGAGGTAGGAAGGCAATTGATTATCAATTTTGTTCTTTGAGCTTTGCAATTGATTATTATAATTAACTGCCAATGTTGTGACTTGCTTTTCCCTACTTGCCTTGTAATTTAACCAGGTGGAAAAAGTTTTTGATGCTAGTCATCCTGACCCAATTGAAATAGAGAAAGCTAAAAAAGCGCTGAAAGTAAGAGCCAAGCATCTTCTTCTGCTATTTATCTTGCATGGTCTTTTGTTGCAACACTTGTAATGTGTCCTTTGAAATGCAGGACCATGAACAAGCACTGGTTGATGCAATCGCAAGGCTGGAAGATGCATCTGACGGTGAAAGTGGTAATAAATAACTAATTAACAAATAACCATGTTATATAATATATGAAGTTAAATAAAGTAGTGCTGCCTTCTGTTGTATCTAGTTATTTTTGTATATTTGAATTTGACCGGAACCAGTTGTGTATGATCTTTAAATTAATTGTCAATCTTTTTTTATCCCCCACTAGTTGAGTTTGAGTCTAAAAAATTGGGACCGAACTGAGTGCCTGGTGTTGTACATAAGGAGTTCATATTTAGTTGGTTATCATCTCCCGACTTCTTGGGGCCCAATATGGCACAAAATCGTACATCTTCTATTATGACCTTATAAATCTCTAAACTGATATGCCCTACAATTGTCAATGCCAATTATAGTGCGTTTATGTTTCTGGGAAAGCAACAAAAGGTTTTAATAGTTGTGTTAATGATGAATACAATACTTTCTTTTTTCCTTTCTCCTTTGTTTTCCAAGCAGATCGAGAACATCCATTTTCACAAGGGCAATTAATGGACCAGGAACAAGGATTGAGGAAACGGCAATTTGATGAAATGGGTGAAGGTAGAGTAGTTGAAGGTTTAACTGTGCATAAAATGGCCAGAGAGGCTGGAGTTGCATCTGATGATCCACCAGATGCAGGCAATGGCATATGATATAAGTTATGGCTTGTGTGTGTGCCTGTATTATTTTGTGTTCTAATTTACGACCAGCTAAGTGTAAGTTAACTTGGCCTGTGGTCTCCTACTTAAAAAATTAGGCTTGGTTTTATTGTAAGTTTGACTAAGCTGGGAAAATGTTGATGTAAAAAATATATTTGCCCATGTAAAAATTATTTAGATAGTGCATGCTATTCTCATGGTTCCCACTCTCTCTCTCTCTCTTGTTTATATTATTTGGTTGTGGTACTTTGTTAACAGGCCAAGTTCTTTGGACAGTAGGTAATTTTTCACCGTGATGGCACAGAGAATCCAAAAGAATAATCTATAACCCTGCAATAAACAAAGGTGAAAAATCAGCATATACATACAATGAAGAGATAAATCCCAATCATAACTCAGCGAACTGTATAATATTACTGCAATGAAGCAATAAACTCAATGATAAGATTCACCATCCGAGCATCATAATCAGGCCCTTCCATTTGGAAATGGCCTGCCCCTTCTATCAAATGCGTATCAACACGTCCTGCCGCAGAGCTCAACTTGTCGTTCAGCTGCTTCACACTAGTAAACCCATCCCTAGTTCCCATAACAAAGAGTTTAGGCTTAGGGAACTGTAGAATGTTTTTGTGGTGCCTCCCAAAAAGGATTGAGGCAATCATGCCAAAAGGGTACCCTAGACTCACATAGCCCACAACTTGTTCTATCTGATCAACAGCAGATCCTGCAATTGGTGCACCTGTGACAGAAAACTCATAATTCATTTTCATTGATTGAAATTTGAAATTTGAAATTTGAAACTTCACTGAGGATTTCATGCACTACTAGTTTACTACACCTATGATGAAGAATGATATCGTATAATCATAATACCAATACAGGAATGCCTTTGGACTCCATCAATTTTTCTAATGAAACTACACATGCCACTATATAGGTTACGTTTTCATTAGATAAAATTAAGTGATAATTGGACTCTATCCACATGTTGCATGGGTTTAATTTGATTTGTCAACCTGTGATTTTTTAAAAAAAAAAAATTTGCAATTTTCAATCACAATCCTTAAGAAAAATCAACCCGAGATACATTTTAAGTAATAATCAGTCCAAAATCATTAAAAAAGTCACATGTTTAAATCATGTTTTTGAAATGTAAGTGAAGCAAATAACTATTGAAAGAAAACCATTACGATCTAATTAATTAAATTCATGAAACAAATAAATACAATTAAACCTTAGGTTGATAAAATACAACTTTTTAAAAC
This sequence comes from Lithocarpus polystachyus, assembly GCA_033629205.1. Lineage (NCBI taxonomy): Eukaryota > Viridiplantae > Streptophyta > Magnoliopsida > Fagales > Fagaceae > Lithocarpus > Lithocarpus polystachyus. The sequence goes on from CM066162.1 coordinate 11,615,780, forward strand.
CACAAGTTGACAAATTGAGTTCAACTCTAAGTAGGTAAAGTGTAGTTAACCTTAAAGAATCTAAATTCTATACCATGCTCTAAAGCCAAGGATGATAGTTGCATGTGACCTGACTGCAGCATCAAGCATTAACCCACAAATAAAAAGATTGAAAAGAAATTCCATTATTCACAAAGGGTCAAAGAAACATGAGAATAGAGGAAACAGTGCTTAATTTTGCTTATAAGAACAAGGCTGTTTTTTTTTTTTTTTCAAGTTAACAGGTTACACGTTAGCCAAATCCAATATTTGTAATGAGTAAAACTCTTATTTAAACAGATAAAAGCATGTCTATTAACATCCTAATGCAATTAATGCTTTCTAAACTCACGCAAGTAGCATATAATTTTACACTTGCACAATTTGTTCCTCATTTCAATACATCTGTCTGTCCACTATACTAATATCCACAAAATTTTTCTCTAAGAATTATCAGTCTTCACAGATATGTAAATAAATATGTGCAATGGAATCATCCAAGCCATGTAATCACCCAAAGCACAATAATCTGTTCCCCAAATCAATAAATCTCTGCATGTCAGCCTCAAAACCAACCTTAATTCTGCAACTTAATAAACAAAACCTTTTCTTTCCCTTGTGACAGACTTTACTTCACGGAGTCACCTATGTGGCTCACATTTACATTGGATTTGGATAGACTTCAAGAATTGCTGGAAAATAAAGAGTGGTTCTTCTAGAATTTGATGGGGCAATCACATCAAAAAGCAAAACTATTGTAGAAAACACACAAACACAGAGTGGTTCTTCTAGAATGAAAATCTTTTAGTTTCAAAAACAATCCCGCGCTCCCATGCTTACACAGATTTGTGACGAATATAGCTATATGCCAGCCTCTGATCCAAAAAGTGTATTACCATAATACACAAAACAAGCCAGTAACAAATATATAACAGTTGTGCACGTTATACACCTTTAGATTTGTAATACTAACATGTAGACAATTTGATATTTTTGCTAAATTCAGTACCTAAGACTATCAATCAACCCGGAGGACAGAATCTATAAATAGGTTGCAAGAAACTTTTTATATTATAGCTCCCTTGTTTCAGTTTTTTATACCATCAATTAGTATAGATCATCAATACCCCAAGAAGCCCGATTTTCTGATTTCTATAACAAAGCTAATCACAGATCAAAAAAGGAAATTTATATCAATAGCAAACAGAAGTTAGAGATATCCACTCTATCAAACTTGAAAATTCACTATATGACACAGCAAATTATGTAAAATTGATCTAGCCAGTTAAATCAGACCCACTAAAACCAATCAATCTTCAATCAAATGCTGTATCTTTCTCCAGATAAAAGAAAAATATAGCAAATACAACCTAATAACCCATATCATAGATCTAAAATCCAAACAAACAACCTAGACCAAATCAACCAGACAAGCAATCTCGTCACTACCAAAGATTTAAAAATAAATAAAAACGAAACCTTTTAAGATTTTTCTACCCCCAAAATAGATAAACACAACTTGATCCATGAAAATTTGTGGCATAACAAACCAAGAAACAGAAAAGAATCATACCTGCAGAAGAGCCCACCAGCAAAATCCTGTCAGAAGAGAGATTTTGACAGACCCAGTTGCAGATAGCAATAACATCCTTGATTTCTGCAAAGCCAGTGAGAGAAGCCCTCCCACTTGACTTCCCAGCGCCTCTCATGTCAAAGGTGACTGCTCTGTAACCTTTGTCAGCCAACCCAGCTGCTATTCCTTTCAAAAGGCCTTGACAACCACCCAAGATTGAGTACGGGTGGACAAGAACAACCACCAGGTTGTCCTTGAGTTCTTCTTTGGGTTGGAACAGCCTTGCGTGGAGCTTCACTCCATCGCTGGTTTCCACCTTGCTGGACTCTACAGTACAGTTTGACATCTTGCAGATGCAGAGACAGAAGATAGGTGAGTGGAATTAGAGGAGATGGCTTTTTTGATGTGTGTGTGTGTGTGTGTTTGTGTGTGTGTTTGAGAGAGAGAGAGAGAGAGAGAGAGCAATTACAAATGTTGGTAATGGTTGGACAACAACAGGAGAAGTGATAAAGACTTGGGTCATGGAAGTTGTATTGGGCTGGTCTTTCTGAATGAGAGGAATGAATGTAAAATGGTGCTTGGTTTGCCCACAGCCATGGCATTGGTAATATTTTAATATTTTCCATTTGCTGAAGTGTTGGTTTGGCTAAGTTTTAATTATTATTTTTTTGTAATTTTTTTAAAATAAAGTAATTTACTTGTAATTAAATTATTTTGATAAATATCATATGGAGGGTAGCCAAATCCCTATCCTTAGCACACATTCTCTCTCTTCTCTCAATCTCATATTGTTGTGCATTTCCCTTATCTCTCATCTCTCTTACTCTCATCAACCATCATTTCATTGGATAATTGGAGATTATAAAAGTAGGAGAATATTTTTACCTTGCTTTATCCTTCTCTGCCATGTTCCCTATCTTACGAAAAAATATCTCATGAAGCAGTCTCATGAGATATCTCTCTCACAACATGTGAAACTCACATCTATGAAACTCTTACATGTTGTAAGATGGATTTCTTATATGACGGTCTCATAAGATAATTTTTTCTACCTTATCCTTACAATTGGCATCCCTCCATATTTTTAGTATGTATAAGATTCAATTTTTAGGGTTTCTTTAGCTGTCGCTCACAAGAATTAAGATAATTTTACATATTTGAATAAAACTGAATAATATAGAAAATGAAGAAATCATGGTTGGACACTGCTCTATAACGGGCCAATTCCTTTTTTTATACACCATAATAATTATTTATAGATTTAAACTGTTAAAACAGATCTATAAAAATATGACAATAGCCAATTTTTAAAATTCTCTTGAATAAATGACAACAAATTATATATATTTGTTTTTAATTATATTTGTGTAGTGAATTGTTTTGCACATATGAGCCAAAAGATAACGTTTATTTTGTAGTATAAATATACGTTTGTTGAGAGGACTCTATTTTTTGTTACACTAAGAATGGACACCAATCTCAACAAGTTTAATGGACAAAGACTGCACGGTCCTCCAAGGTCACAAATGCCCAACTGTATATATTGGGCACTCTTTTGATCCTTACAGCATACAACAGGCCCACTCATGTAGCTCAAGCCCACTACACTTAAAACTCAAGTAAGAGGGGTAGTGGTTTGGTAATTGGTAGGTAGGGATTCAAAATGCAGTATTTATTTCACACACTTTAGCTCATGCAGCTGTGCACGCACATTTTGTATTGAAATCGTGACTTCAGTGCAAATGTGTGTCAATGTGTGTGTGTGTGTGTAGGATTGTGTGGAATAAAATATGTGTAATATGTATTAACCTTTGAAAATGGCTAACGTGACACTCATTCACCTTAACACTTGTATGCTTAGCTGCATGCTTTAAGAGAATGAGACCCACAATTTAACTAAATATGCATGCCTCTCTTAAATCACAATACAATTTTAGCTCTCTAGAATAATTTTCAGTGGTTTATTGCAGTACAATTCAAAGGTATTCCCTCACTTTCTTCGGCATAAATCTTGGCTAAATTAACTACCATGTTTCCAACAGTGAAACTAGACATTAATAAACAAAATCTCCTGGAGCGTCTTTGACCTACTAGACATCAAAATGCCCAGTAACCTAAGCCACCCTATCCAGGATGACCAGTTTTCCTTGAGGATAAGACCATATTTCTACGACTTTCATTGGAACTTCTTCACTCTCATTATTACCAAAATTACTTAAACACCAAAAAGTTATTATACTTTTAACAAAGAGATGAAATGGGTATCAGTTTTAAACCAATTTCCAGTTGTTACTTCTCTCTTAGATATATCATTCTCATCACCACTTTCATTAACTTCATCTTTGTTAACTAGCCCCTATAAAAGAACATTGCTTATTCTTCTAGCTGCAGACCAGTTTGGATTCCATGGTTACCACAAACATATCTAGTAGAATTCAACATACCTCCAACAAGAGAAAGGAGAGAAGTACAACTTAACTATTTTGGCAAGCACTACATGAATCAATGTTCTCCCTCTCCAAATTCACTTTTCTCTCTATCTTACTACTTGATTTTAACACATTATTTTTGTTTTAATATTGGTTATGACTATATAATCTGACTGAAGATGTTCGTATCACTTTGTTGAACTCTCAAATGTAGAATTGCTAGACGGAGTTGTAGCTTAAAAAAAGTATAGAATCCTGAACTGCCAGCTGCATTCTACTGCCTAATGTAAAATTACAATGTTACGAGTAATAACTCTTTAAGACCCCATCTGACATCTCTCTTCAGATCTGACATTTGTAGCTCAAGCTCTAAATAAGCATAAACTTTTCTAACCATAAAAATGTAGAGACTGTCAAGAGGCATGTGATCAATAGATTAATTGGCTATATAGATGTGGATAAAAGATCTGGCCATTTATCAAGAAATATGAGAAACATAAGGAAAGATACCGAACAAAATCTTTCGGTGAAGCTCGGTTTCCCCTACTGAAAAGAAAATGAAGAGGAAAACTGTGTTTCACTACAAGCAAACCCGCCTTATTATTTCGTAAAGGAAGAATCAACTTTATGAAGGAAATTCATGGAATCAGATCACTAACAAGATTAATCAAATTACAAGGAAAATCTGTAAAGAACTTTTTTTTTCTTTTTCTTGTATTATGCTCAACGGTCACACAAAATGTTGGTCAGTTATTTGAGACAATCTAATATTCACCAGTATTTATCACAATTTCCTCGGAAGATCACCATTGGTGATTCACCAATGTTCACTTTTGGATCATGCAGTATATTCCTTGACTAAGATGCAGTATATACACTTCTCCTGTGAGGCATCACTTCATCACCCTCCTGAACACTGTCAATCATCAACTGCAGATGCCAATAGTCGCATGAAGATTTAAAAACTAGCCAGATAAGCCTTTAGAATTAATATGTCATGAAATCTTCAAAGCAAAGAAATGGTTATAAATGCAGAGGTTTTACATCAACTCAAAGAAGAGTTTACATTACTTACCTGCCAGTCCTTATAGTCGAACCTGAGAACAAAGTGATGATAAGAGACCTCCCCGTTTGCTATGGCCAAAGCTTTAGGACCATTCCTTGGGGCTGATTTTAAGCACAAGGAAGCACCAGCAATTTTGTTTTATAATAGCAACACTGAGAATGGTTAGAAAAGATTTCCAATAACAGACATTGCAAATGAATAGGGGAAAAAATAGCTTTTCCTTCTTTAAATGAGCTCACCAATGAGATGGGTCCCTCCATCGTCCACTGTAATTTCAGATCTTCCATCTTTGACAAGAAATGAAAGAGCAAAGATGTTTTCCACAGTCTGAGAGAATGATGATCTGTTTAGCACCAACTTCTCCAATGGGATGCACTTCCGCTTTTTCAAAGTTTCAAACATTGTGATAACATTCTTCTCAGTGTCAGTTTTGCTATCAACAGCTGGCTCTTCCACCTACAACAAAAGTCACAATGTGGAAGCAATTCCATGTCATAAAAGTGGCATGACATGTTATGTCTTCCAGGATGTAACAATTTGCCGAGCACAAAGAAGAGTGACATAGAATGCAACCTCATCAGGACAAACAACCTTCACCGCTCTCTGACGTTTCCTTTGAATCATAGACATTCTCTTGGTTGGTTTAGTGTCCATTGGTCCAAGCCTATATTAGACTAGGATCATGAATAGGAGGAACCGTATATAATAACCTGTCAAAAACCAGAAAGTACAACAACAACAAAAAAAAAATGTTTACATAGTTGCCAATCCTGGTGCCTTTCCAAATATATGAGATGTATCCAGGCCCAATTTCCTCCAGGAAATAGAATTGCAAGTTCTCTCTGGCAAACTTTTCTGTGCATATTGCTGCATCAAACCTCCAATGAACTTTGAGATACTATTGGGGTTCTGAGAGGATTTGAGAGATGAAAATAAGGTCCTTGTAAGGACCAGAAGAATTTCTGCATCAGAAACTTGTTCTCGAGGTTTCTGAACTGTGAATAATGGAAAATGAGTGTATTTGAGCACTATTAGTAAAAGCATTACAAATATGATTTATAGCAGGGGAGTGAGGGAAATTAAATTACCTTGCTGATGCAATTTCTCTACGTTGCTAATAATAGACAAAAAATCATCAAATTCATCCCTTTCTGCTTGATTTTTTCCTGCACCATACACCAAAATATTTAAATTGCCCAAGAGTACAATCAGAACAAATAGTTTATCTGATGTAGAAGATAGCAAGCATGAATATGCATACCCATTACTGAATCCTTGAAAGCAAGGTAGTGCAACCTCAGACTACGAAAATCCGTCTCTCTTTGGTTATATACAGCAGATCTGACACCAACTTCTACCTCAGGTGAACTACATGCAATACCTTGTGCTGTTGCTATCCTCATATTCAGAACTTCTCAGCTGATTATCTTATTCTTAACCACTCATATAGCTGTAAAATACAGCAAATTGTTAACGTAAATACAGCAATCCACAAGAAGAGGAATCTGTGAACATCAAAAGTACAAGAGACTGGTGATTTAAAAATCTAATAGATACACAAAATTTGCCTCTGCATTGAGTGTAAGATATTTGCAAATATCTAAGAGCATTGGTTACCGATGGCCATCATTTCCTTACACTTGATTACAACATCAAATTATGCTTTGTGACAATTGCTTGTTAAATTACACCATCATCAGTATATATCTCAGATCAGATGCACGGTTAATTGCAGATGCCATTTTACTAAGGTCAATAACTTAAACTTGATTACATTGTGCTTACTTGCTTGTTCCTTGCAATGTCCTTTCCAAGAATGCCCTAGTCTGCAATATCACTACCTTCACTTCGTACATGTGCCCAAAAAATCACATTTAACCATCTTTTACTTTCGTCTTCCCTAGAGGTACTCCTGTCTCATCACTTGGACATGCTCATTTCAACTATCCAGAACCCATGACCATGCTAGGTGTTGGCTATCCAAAGTTTTACCTTATAATGCATTTCTTAGTCATATAGACATATTCAATCATGATCATAGATAAAATATATCATATTTGATTACACAACATTAACAAAAATCAATTTACAAACACCGGCATAGGTCATCTTTCCCACAACTTGCGATTGTACTAATGATCTAGTTCTTCCTACTGATATTAGAGTCACCCAACATGAATAACTGCAACTTATCATCTAATCAATAAGAGCGACGTCACATATACCACTCTACCTATCTAATCTTCACTTGTTATGTTGTTAACGTGACACTAATCATATGTTGTTAACGTGACACTAATCATATTCATTGTCATGTCAATTTATAAACTGTTTGTGGTACAGTTGATAGTAGTTTTAATATTTTCAGTAAATAAAAAATTTCCAATATTTTAAAGTGGCATAAATGTGGATGTATTTAATCCAACTCTTCCAAGTACTAAAGATTTACCATGCTAAAACCTTTCATATTCAATAGCTTCTTCTTCTTCTTTTTCCCCCTTACTGTCTAACATTTGTATTGCATGAAAGCTGGCAACAGTTTCAAATTACTCGAAATTTACAAGCTCGTGATCCAATATTCACATGAACATGAATAAAAAATTCAGAACTATATAAAGCAATATCCAGTAAGTTAAGAGAAAGAGGTACTACAATTATGCACAATTTTTGAAAAAAAAAATTGAGATACATATCAGATTTGTATAAAAGCAAGTTTCATTATCTTCAATTATCTAAAAATCAATTTCCACAAATTCAACGCATAGACTATAGATTGATATTAAAAATTTTAAAATAAAAATAAATAAATAAAAAACTATTTTTTCAAAGGTAATAGTATCAAATTCCATACGCATCAATCAGTAGAGTAGAGTAGAAAGAGAATTTTAAGTCTCATTTTCATATGCTCCTAATAAATTCGAAACCCAAAGCTATTCAAATATTCAATGCAATACAGTTACAGTCTCTCTCATCCCCAAACTGCCATTGAATAATTCAATCAAAACCTACACACACACACACACACACATATATACAAAAACAGAGAGAGAGAGAAAGAGAGAGAAAGAGAAGGTACATGTTGAAGAAGCACTATCAAGTTGAAGCTGCAATGACAGAGAAAGAGAGGATCCGAACTCCGAAGAGAGAGAGAGAGAGAGAGAGTCTGAATGAAACAGAAATTTGAAAATGAAAAAGAAAAAGTGGCGCGACCGACCTTTGTTTAACTTAAGCCCACGTCTTTATATATAACAAGCCCATATAGCCCATGTAAAAGCCCAGTCCTCCAACAATTATCTCGAGCATTTCAACTACAATTAGCCCATATATAAGCCCAGCCCATTTATTATAGAGAACAAACACATACATATATTTGATACATTAGAGAAGTGATGCATATATATTTGTACCAGTGTACTACAATTTTATTTTGTATAATATATATGTGTAATACGCATTATACATGTGTTGTATGCATGCTAAAAATGACTCTTTTTTTCCATAAAAAAAATGGAAAAAAAAAAAAAAAAAACGAAGTGATGTTTGTAATATATAGAAAACTATTGAAGATAATAATATCAAGATAAGAAGAAGAGAAAATTAAACCATCCATGAAAAACCATTTGTAATCTCCGATACACATTAAATGGAGGTATAATGTTCAAATTTTAAGGAAATTTAATTTTTCTCCTTTAAAAAAAAAAAGGTAAAGAGAAAGCTTTACCTTACTAATAAAAGAGTAACAATATATAATGCGAGTTACAGGCTAATCAAGGTTACGGTCGACTAAAAAATGTTATGTTTGACTAAAATAGATAAGAGAAACAGTATCCCAAAGCCCAGAGACGGAACTAGTAAGGGACTTCTGGGGGCCATTGCCCCCCCCCCCCCCCCCCCAAATTTTTTTTTAAAGTAATAGTATACACATTTAATGAATAGTTTAACAATTGAGCCCAAAATAATTATTTTTGGCCCCTCTCCTCCCAATAAGTTACAAATTGGCCCATGAAAATGATAAAACCCAACTGGCAAACAACTATACTACAACATCTATGTTACTGTGTTGGCTGTTTCTCACTCTTTCTTCTTAGATCCAAGCTATTTTTTTATGAGTGTTAAGATTGACTATTTCAATTTTCATGAAAAAAATATGACTATTAATTTTTGCTAAAAAGAAAAAAAAATGTGCAAAGAAAAAAAGAAGAAAGATAGATGAATACAAATTACAAACCAAGTTAATGTACTTGTTAGTTGTTTATTAGTAAATTAGTTTAATTTTATGTGGGGTATTATAGAATTGAATAGTTGTGTTAATAGATTGGTGCTAACATGTAGTGTACAGTCATTAGTATTACAAATTTATTATATAAATTTTATAAATTCTTGTATCATTAATCAAAAGAAAATTAGGATTGAAAGGGAGATTGTTGCAAAGTTTAGAACAAAATCAACTATAGATGATTTTTGTTATTTAAAAGAATATTGAATTCTATTTTTAAATTATTAATTTAAAATATATTAATAAACGGTTATTTTGTTTCTCCTCTCTTCTGTTGATATTTTCTTAACGTTAAATATATGCTAATTTGTATTTTAAAGAATTTTTTTTATTGAGGTTTTGCCCCCCCCCCCCCCCCACCCCAAAATTTTGATCCTAGTTCCGTCCCTGCCAAAGCCCAAAATTGATATCCTTAATGATGAAGCCAAAAATGGTCGTCAGTCGATAGCCAAATTGATATCCTTAACGAGGTAAAGTTTCCTACAAAGATAAAAGAGAAAGACACCGAAGTGGCGTTAGCCAACGGTTCTCCGATAATGAAGTCAGTAGAGTTTTCAATATCTCTTAGAGAGTAAGAATGTAATCCTTTAGGTTTGAATTTGTGTATATTTCTCCTCGTGCTTGGTGGCTTATTTATAGCTTTAGTATAACTGTTGGGAGGCTCATTATGAGTGTAACTGATGGCAGCCTCTTAATAGCTTTCTTGGTTGTCTTTTGTAACGTAGGTCTGAGCTTAAATAAGGCTTAACTGACTCATGGTTGGCCTATTTGACCATTGGAGCTCGTTGGTTATGAAATCATTAATGACTGCACCATAAATATTGTATGGTCATCATCTCATTGACGACCCTGTGGATTATATGCTCGTCATCTGTATGGACCCTATAGAGTGAATTCTCTCTCGTCAGCTTGTATGACGAGCTTGTGATTTCAGTACCCGTCACTTGAAATTTTGGACCATTAAATATTCATTTTTGTTTGTGTTTGCTATGAGAAAATAGGATTAATCCATGATATCACCCTTCCTCAGAAGTTTAATTATTTTTAGAATACCAACTTGAGTGTGATTTATCTTTTCTTGTAAAACAATTGCTTTGGTGTATACTATTTTCCATTCTTTTAAGATTTTCCTTTTAACCCTCTTTTATCTTTCCATCGGTAAAAAATTGTTGTTATCTGAACTATTTTGAAGGAATGGCCTAAACTATCATTATTAGTTTTTTTTATTTTTAATGCAATTAGTAGTTATATATTAAAACAATGGTTTTGAAATCTCCTGGAGTCCTGGTACTATTTCCCAACCATTTGAGAGAAGGTTTGAATTGGACTATGTGAATGTGAAGGGTAGCTTTGTTCTTTTGAATGTAAACAACATTCATATAAGTTGATTTAAAGTGTTAAAGTAAACAAGGTTATTCATGGGCCCAAAAGGCTTGAATACACTGAAGAAACAAAGCTATAATCAATGAAACGTGTGCGCTTCTAATCTGTACCTAACAAAACTACATGTGCAAGTTCCTTTGCATTAGAGCCATAATCAATGAAATCATTGAAATGTTGACAAAAAGTTAAGGTTAGCATCTTAGATTAAGCATTATCAAGACAATTTAATTAGTGAAAATTAATAAAGAGTTGAAAAACCCCGATCCCCGACATCACAATTCGTCGTATTGTCTTCCAGTATTTTTCTTCGATTCAGTCACTTTCAAAAAGAGGACTTTAACCTTTTTATTCTTTTTCTTTTTCTTTTTTAATAAACTAGAGGACGTTAACCTCATCAAATGGCTCAAGCCTCAAAGCAAAACTGGTAAAGACTAAAGACCAAAGAGGTCTTCTCACGTGCCTAATGATGACCATTTTAAAAGCTAGATTCTTCTTAAGATCCAAAGTTATCATCAAAGGGCAAAGCTAGATTCTGTTCATGCAAATGGTGGATATTCCTTGGTTCTCTATCATTTACAAACTTCCCAAGATTTCATCAATTTTCTCCAAAGATCCTTAGCAAACTTTTCCGAATGCATTAACATCTAATTTTGATTTTAGCCTTTAGGCCTCATTTTGAACTTATGTCTTGGCTTTAAATAAGTATGCAAAACATAACAACCTAGAAAAGCTTATCTTTGATTTACCTAGATTGATTCAAATTCAAGAAGCAAACAAACAAAACAATAAATCTAGTGGCAATTTTTTTTTATAATTATTTTGCGTGATCTGTTATGATTGGTGCATAATAAAAATTGTATAAATGGTGAATCTATGTAAAAATTATGTTGCTCAAATAACAACTTACCACCTCAACAAATTGTGAAAAATTGTGTATACACTCTAAATTATATGTTTAGTAATGTTTATTTAATTATATGTGTTTACAGTTTAGTTCTAGAAGTTAATAACTATACGGACTGAGTTTGTCAGTCTGGCTCCGAGCTGTAGGCCCATTCGTCGAATGTTCTTAGCCCATCTCAGCCCAAGTGGCCGAGCTGATATGGGCTTGGCCAAACATTCAAGTTGGGCGCTCCCAGAGATGCTGCGAATAAAAGATAATGCCTTGAGAGAATCTACCTGCTGAGCAATAACCAACGTTAGATGCAAGTTACAAGAAAGTCATGTCAGCAGTAAAAGGTAAGTCCCTTCTGGCAGCGATATGATACAAAGGGATCCACTAACATAGGAAAATTTCTCTCATCATGACAACTCCACTAAGGGAAGAATATAAATAAGGGAGAAGAAGAGGATAAAAGGGCTGGAAAATTTTGGGAAGTGAAATACGAGAGTAGTAAGGAAAAATATAACTCAGGGATTAAGGAATCCTGTTTGGATTTTAGGGTAGGGGCCTGACTATATAATCACCTTCTCAGCTGAGCCAAGATTGATGTGCATTGATAATAGCTTAATTTTGCATATTTATATCACTATTAGAAAGCATTATCATACTTATTTTGAGGTAATTCATGCATTTTATATTTGATTTTGAAATAATGTTGAATAATCAATTTTGTGCTTAATTGAATCTTATTGCGTGAATTTGTTTTTTGTAGGAGAATGGAATTAAATAAGTGGATTTGTGCAAAGAAGAAAGCTAATGGACTTTACTTTTACAAGGGCCATGATGAAGTTAAAAAAAGGCCAACCCAATTAAATTTAAGTCCAATTGGAGTAAGGAATCAAAGGAAATTTGCACCAAATCCAAGTCCAATTCGGATTAGGATTCCAGCCTGCATATCAGTTAGTATTTTTGGCATAACTTTCGGCTCAGATGTCCAATCAAGATGATTCAAGTTGGGCTGGAAAGTTAACTTAAAGGGCTACAACTTTGTAGTTTACCAAAAGTCCAAATTCTGACGTTAAATGGGTCAAAATAGTCGGTTAAGTAAAGCCTAAAAATCTGGGATTTTCTCCAAACGGAAATTCAATTTGTAATAGGATTCCTTGACCTATTTAAAGGCTTTTTAGGGCAAAATTCAGGGAGGCTAGTGCTAGGGCTGAGATGCAAAACAGAAAATTGGAGAAAGAGGCAGTGCCGCATGTGGCTTCTCTGTAGCTTTTCTCCATGATAGCATTGTGACTATTTCTTTCTCAATTTTATTTGTCTATTTCAATGTTTAGTATTTTATTCTTGTGTTTTATTTCAATTATCATGAGTAGCTAAATTTATAATTAGGGTTGAGGATGAAACCTTGTTAAGGATTATTAGTAATATTTATGTGATTTGATTTTTCCCACAATAATTGTTCTTTAATGATTTAAATTGTTCTTACTTCATATCAATTGACTAAGATGGGATTCTAGATATGAGTTCAATCATGTTTTTCTCATGATTTAGGATTTGTCTTAATTAATTGAATGCTTGGTTTATTAATTCTTGATTATAAAATTGGATATCGTTTGTGATTTGTTTGTCAATGGATACAATTTATGATTTGATTTTTAGAATTGGATATATCTTGCGATTTGTTTGGCTACGGATACAATTCATGATTTGGTTTTATACTTAAGAAGCGAAGAAGAACATGCTTTAGATTTTTAAACATAAGTTTTAATGATGATATTTTCCATGATAGCAAGATTGATTTCTAGATTATCATGCAGTAGTTGGGAAAAATTAATGATCATAAATATATGCTGATGTGACTTACAAAGCGGATTCCAAAACCTTAATTCCTTTCTCTTGATTGTTTACATCTTTTTATTGCTTTATATCTTTTGCTTAGTTTAACTATTTGCTTAATTTTATTATTTGCTTAATCTCAAAAAAATCAATTTTTATTAAACTAGATTAGGATTAATTTGGTTATGGTTTAATTAATTTTCCTACGTTCATTCAAGTCCCTGTGGGTTCGACCTCGTTCTTGTCAAACTATACTTCGGTATGGTTCGTACACTTGCGAGTACTTTAAAATTTCACAACAAAGATCAAGGGAATTTAGGACCAAGAATAACAATTTAACTCCCTCAGTAACCTTTAAAGCCATTTCTTGGACCTTCCATTGTAAGATAAGCCCAACTCAGAGTACAAGTAAATTGGGGGTCTGGGCTCAAGAGCTTAAGGTTGTTGAGAAATGACCTCTACAATAACAAGCTAAAAACTAAGCCATTCTAATTCATTTGAAAGGGGGATGGTGGAGGAAGTATGCAGAGATCATTTGCTCTTAAGTTTCACCCCACCTTGATTCCTTGAAGAGAATATGCAGCCCAATTTCTGAATACCATTCATCAAAACAATAATCTGCAGGATTCCAGGCAAAAGTATTGTACTGGAACTCATCCCCAAAAGTCAACCTTGTGAAAATTCATCACCTGCCTTCAACTTCGTATTACCATTTTCTAATTAGCCTATCATAATTCATGCCAGACATGGTCTTATGTTCTATATGTAGGTTTTTTTTTTTTTTTTAACTTGTCTTTATTTATTTGTTTTAAAATTCTTATTAGTGAATATAGAACGTGAAAAAATAATTAGGATTGTTCTGAAGAAATATTTAAACCCTCAATTATGTGATAAAGAAATAAGTAAATGAACCTCACAACGTTGTAGATCCGCTTATTTTGCTGAAACTGAAAACTTTTTACTGAAAATACCATATATAAAAGTAAAAATTAGCTGAAATAATATAGTTGGACCCATGAATAGTACCAAAAAGTATAGTGAGACCCATGAATAATAGCAAAAATAAGCTGAATAGTAAAATAAGTTGGTAAAAATAATTTTTGCCAAACAGACACTTAATATATATATATATATATATTATTAATTCCATACACAGAGAGAGAGAGAGAGAGAGAGAGAGAGAAAGAGAGAGAAGCATAATAATATCCTAGTTGGGCAAAATAGCATGATTATATATGTTTGTAGTTAACTTCTCGAAAGTGAGAGTAAATAGTTTAAATTTAGGTATGCTCAAAGAGAAATTTGAATGATGAATTTCATTTTTCTCTTGCATCTTCTAGGATTTTACATTTTATTTCTTTGATCCAAAAGAAGGTGTAGTACATAACCCTGCTTCTTGGTTCTTTCTGTCTCACCTAAATGCCTAATCAGTTATGTACCAATTATGATCCCTTATGACTTACCTTCACCTTGATTCTTCTTGCCTTTTTCTTTGCTGCAAATCATGCATGCAACCAAATATACCCAAAACTCTCTCGTGTCCTTACCCTTTAATCACTACAACAAAATGTATTTTCAGTGACAAATTTTAGTGAGGAAAATTTTTTCGTCACTAAAAAGTACCATTTAGTGACGAAATTTATATTTCGTCACTAATTATAAAAAAAAATTAGTAACATTTAGTGACGAAAAATAGATTTCATCACTATATGTTGGGTTGATCTAAAGGCGCCAAACGAAAACAAAGGCGCCAAATTAAATTCATCTATAGTGACGAATTATTTTGTCACTAAAGGTTTAAGCTTTTAGTGACGAAAATTTTCGTCACTAAAAGTGCCACTAAGAATATTATTAGTGACGAAATACATTTCTTCACTGAAAGTCACAAATAGTGACGAAATTAGGTCGTCACTAAAAACCAAATCAGGAAAATTGGTATTATTTTCAGCGACGAAGCTAATTTTCGTCGCTAAAGGTAGATAACAGTGACGAAATATAAATTCGTCACAATAAGTTTTATACTAAAAGTTAGCTTCAGCCTTTTTCTTTTGTTTCACCCGATTCTCAGCCTTTTTCTTTTGTTTCACTGCTTCCTCGTTCACATTCACAAGTCTCTCGGGCCTTACTTCTGCTTACATTGTCCTCAGTCTGTGTCGCCGCATCAGCCAAACCACTTCACCTCACCGTCGCCGATCACTGCCTCACTGTCGCCGTTCTATTCGCCTAATCGTCGCCGTTCACTTCGCCTAATTGTCGCCATCCCCTTCGTCTCACCGTCGCCGTTCAGATCGCCTCACTGTCGCCGATCCACTTCGCAACACCATGTCCGTTCGCCTCACCGATTTGGCGTCTGTTTGCTTCCCTCACCGTCGCCGTTCACTTCGCCTCCCTCGCCGAACTCAGCGTCCCTTCACCTTCCACCGGTTTGCCTCCCTTGTCTGCCGATCTGAGCACGCCGCCAATCTGAGTCTCCATCGTTTCCGCTGATCTCACCTGTATGAATTTTTTATTTTTTTATTATTTTTTTATTATTACTACTTTTATTACTATTATTATTACTACTATTATTATTAAAAAGTAATAATAATAGTACAATTGACACAAAATAAAAAAAGGCAAACCCCGTTGTCACCCAATTATGCATCAATCACAGAATATGTGATAGACTTTTTTATATCTTGAGTAGTAATTGTTCATTTTGGAAATGAAATTGATTTAGTGAGCTCTAGCTCAAATGTATACATATATTAACACTCAAAGATGCAAGTGATTAGTGGTTAGAGAAATGTGTGTAATGATTAAGAAGTTACAGGAATAGATTTTTTGTTAAGAAGAAAATTGAAGAAAACTCAGTTCAAGCCTCCTAAGTTACTCTCTATAGTAAACATTTCCATTTACTACTAGTGTTATGTAAGAGAAAAGGAACTAAGAATAAGTCATAGGAACACCAAATAAATGCTACAATTGACCCACTATTATTCAACAGACAATAGTTGTTAAAATCCTACAGGTTACTTATAAAAAGTAATAATAATAATATTACTATTATTATTATTATTATTACTATTATTATTTTTTATTATAAAATAATAATAATAATAATAACGATAATTTTTTTGGAAAAATTATCCGTTTGATTTTGTTTGGATCCTGCGAAAGTGTAACCTAATCATGCTTTTATTTTTTGTTGATTTATTTGCTCTTAACTTTATTAGAAAAATTGAAGAAAAAAAAAGAACTGTGAGCTACTGGGAAACCAAATCGTTTGAATTGTTATGGTGGTTGTGTGGATCCGATATTTGCTATTGTCAATTTGTGAACTTCTTGTTTGGTTTTTCTTAATTGGATCAGTATTCTTGTGTTTCTATTATGCTCCGTTTGGTTGATGGGAAATGGTTGTTCAAAGGCAAAAAAGGGTGTAGCTTGGAATTTAAGTCAGCTGCTTCAATTTGTTTTTCCTATAAGTTTTCTTCATCCAAACACGGATGGACCAGAAAGAATTAGGAGGCAGAGCTTTTTCTATGCGGGCCAATGTAACCAAACTAAACAGTAATGAGGAATGATTGGTTGCTCAATTTTTTTTTTCCACAATTCTTGTTTTGTCATAGATTTATTATTTACTTAATAGAATTGAAGCTGGGATTTTCCTTTCATATAAATTTTCAGTTGTTACAAATTTTTTATTGGATGAATTATACTACTGAGAATTACGAAATAAACATAATGTGGGGTGACCATCTTTGGTCCTTGATACTACCAATTTGGGCAGAAAAAGTTTACTATCCAACTAATTGCATTGCTGAGAAATGGGAATGATGTCTATCTTTGTTCAATGTAGTAGTTATAACTACTTATAACTACTACATTTTCTTAGCAATAAATGTAGTTGGTATAACTTAACTATAGGGATAACCTTATGTTTTGATGGGGAATTGATGAGAACATAGAATAGGAGTAGGAAAAAATGATCAGAATATAGTCCCCCTACTTTTCAACAAGAAATACAATGTGTTGGATAGTAAACTTGAAGATGTTCTTACTATTTTCCACAACTTCAATAGCTTAAGTCAGCTCAACAAAGTTCAATTTTAATCATTTGAGTTAGTACTACAAGTATTCATTTTGCTTATGAGTCTGTTGAATAGAAGTAGAACAAAGAGGGTAAAAGTACTTATAAATTTAACTTTTCTTTTGCAAGCTAAATACACATTATTTGCAATAACTTTGGATTTTTTCTGAAAGTTGTAAGCTTAGCTTAAGCAAAGTAAATAAATTTTAGTTAAAAACCTTATAAAACTCTATATTTGTGATGTTGGAAATTGGTTTTGTGGTGGTATGTTGTGTTGGAGCAAGCGGGAGGCTTGCATGGTGCTATAAGGTTGTTTAAACTAATATTGAGAGTGTTTTTCATTTCTTACAAATGTGAATGAGTATTATTGATTAGATGCGATGAATGGTATTTTATTTGATTTAAATACTTGTAAGCATTATAGTTGTGATGTTCGTGATTGGTTTTGTGGTGGTATGTTGTGTTGAAGCAAGCGCGTGGCTTGCATAGTATTATAAGGTCGTTTAAACTAATATTGGGAGTGTTTTTTCATTTCTTGCAAATGTGAATAAGTATTGTTGATTAGATGCGATGAATGGTATTTTATTTGATTTAAATACTTGTAAGCATTATAGTTGTGATGATCGTGATTGGTTTTGTGGTGGTATGTTGTGTTGGAACAAGCGGGTGGCTTGCATGAGTATTGTTGATTAGATGCGATGAATGGTATTTTATTTGATTTAAATACTTGTAAGCATTATAGTTGTGATGATCGTGATTGGTTTTGTGGTGGTATGTTGTGTTGGAACAAGCGGGTGGCTTGCATGGTATTATAAGGTCGTTTAAACTAATATTGGGAGTGTTTAAATAATAATATAGACTTATGCATTCATGAATGAGATAAAACTTTATCTAAGTAGCTTATAGACTTAGATGTTAGAATACATTATGCATAAGTTGTCTTCATTTTACTAAAATAGCATTCACCTTGCAATTGTAGTCAAACATGGATAAAAGTTGGATGACAATGGGTAAGACACCTGATGGTAGATTAAGTCATTCATATATTGAAGGAGTCAATGCATTCATTAATTTTGCAAGAGCGGTTGTGGACTTGAGTTGTAATATTCCATGCCCGTGTATTCACTGTGTAAATTGTTATCGACAATCTCTTCATACTGTGCGTATACATTTGCTTCATCGTGGAATTATGCAATCTTACATCAATTGGTATAATCATGGAGAATCTCGTGTATTGAACGAGAACATTCATGATAATGAAATATCGGATGGTGATCATATGGATGGTCTCAATGCATTGGTAGATGACCGAATTAGAGGGGAACCAAGAAATGCAACCGAAGATGAGGAAATGCGTAACTTTGACAAACTTGAGGAAGATGCAAAGCATGAGTTGTTTCCGGGTTGCACTGATTATAGTATTTTAAATTTGTTATTGAAATGTTGAATGTAAAAGTAATGACCAACTTGAGTAATAAGAGATTTGATATGATGCTAGAATTGCTAACAAAGGTTTTACCGAAAGGTAACTTGGTCCCAAAGTCAACTTATGAAGCAAATAAGATATTACGTGACTTGGGCATGTCATACGAGCATATAGATGCATGCAAAAATGATTATGCACTATTTTGGAAGGAAAATGAAAACCTTGATAAATGTCCAGTGTGTGAGGCGCCTAGGTACAAGGATACACGTGCCCAAGGTAAAAAAATTCCTCATAAAGTATTGCGTTACTTCTCGTTGACACCGCAATTGAGGAGACTGTACATGTCAAGCCAAAGAGCTAAGGACATGAGATGGTATATAGACAAACGTGTGGATGATGGGATAATGAGGCATCCGCCTGATAGTGAGGAGTGGAAGGAGTTTGATTTACAACATCCTGATTTTGCCCTTGAACCTCACAATGTAAGGCTGGGGTTGGCTACGAATGGATTTAACCTTTTTGGGAATATGACCAACAACTATAGTATGTGGCCTGTCATACTTATCCCCTATAACTTACCGCCTTAATTAATTATGAAGGACCCATATTTTATGTTGTCCTTACTTATTCCTGGTCCCCATCAACCAGGAAATGAGATTGATATTTACTTGAAACCATTGGTTGACGAGTTGAAGGAGTTGTGAGAAGAAGGTGTAGAAACTTATGATGCTTATAGTAAAGAGCATTTTCAGATACGTGCAACTTTATTGTGGACAATACATGACTATCCTGGATTTGGTAACGTGTCTGGGTGGAGGACAAAGGGTTACCATTCTTGTTACACTTACAACGATGAACCATATTCAGAAGCTTTGGAAAGTAAAATTGGATTTATTAACCATCGAGCTTATTTACCTATGGAACATCGTTGGAGACATAGTCAGTTGTATAATGGTTTATCGGAGAAACGGAAGAGATCTTTAGAGTTACAAGTGGAAAAAATACAAGAGCAGTTAAATAGAATGCCAAATATAATTTTAGGAAAGCATCCAAGTAACAAGAAGAGACCACTCATTGGAGAGCCAAATTGGTCAAAGGTAAGTGTTTTGTACAAGCTTCCATATTGGAAAAATAAGAAACTTAAGCACAACATTGATGTCATGCATGTGGAGAAGAACATTAGTAAGAGTACTTACGGTACTTTGTTGGGCATTGAGGGGAAAAACAAGGACACTGACAAGGCATGGACAGACTTGCAAAATATGAACTTCAGGCACACGTTGCATTTGAAACAACGTCCTGATGGATCATATGACCAGCCTCGGGCTTTTTTTACATTAAGCCCAAATGAAAGGGATGGTTTTTACGACTTTTTGAAATCAGTCAAGTATCCGGATGGCTATGCAGCCAACATATCAAGGTCAGTGAATGCAAAAAATGGTAGATTATCTAGTTTGAAAAGCCATGACTGTCATGTGCTACTACAACGAATTCTTTCAATTAGGTTGTGAGGGTTTGCACATAAAGACATTAGTATTATATTGTTTGAGTTGGGCAGCTTCTTCCAAGACTTATGCTCAAGGACCCTAAAACGGAGTGAATTGGAGAAACTAGAAGAACGCATAGTTCTTATACTATGCAAGCTTGAGAGGTTCTTTCCTCCAGCATTTTTTGATGTTATGGTCCACCTTGCTGTTCACTTGCCTCGAGAAGCAATTCTAGGAGGCCCGGTACAATATCGGTAGATGTACCCAATTGAAAGGTAATTAAATCCTTTAATGCATCTATCAATTGCATCTTTCTCATGTGGTATAAAATCACATAATGTGCGTATTTTTTCCTTGTAGGTATCTTGGCAAATTAAAAAAATACGTTTCTAATCGAGCTCGACCAGAAGGTTCGATTGCAGAGGCTTACATTCTCAAAGAATGTATTAAAAACTGGTCTTTGTATATTGATGGGATCGAAACTGTGCATAATCGAAGAGAAAGAAAAGAAGATTTTGGTGAATCTAATGAAGGATTGATAGTTTTTTCACAAACTACCCTATTGGTGACGATGACAATGATGATGAGTCATCTAATTCTATAATCCATAAGGTACAATAGATGTTCCATAAGGTACAATAGATGATAATAATTTTATTGTTCCATTACTTGTAATGACTTTGTTGTTTCATTATATGTATATTTGTTAGTTGCAGATGGCACCAGGACGACTTACACGCTCGCGAGGTGAAACATCTATTCCGGTGGTCCAATCTACAGTCCAATCTATAGAAACACCTCCTAAAACAAATCCTCCCGGCCAAAGTTCTTCTAGTGCAGAGGCACAAACTACCGGTGCATTGACTAGCACGACTGGTAATTATATAGAACATACTTAATTACAACTGCATTATGTTTTTACTATTGAGATTATACTTCACTTAATTTTTTTAAAATTAATAATGTTTAAATAGGATCTACTAACAGAAATACCCGCGGAACAACACGTGGTATAGCAGTACGGGCACTAGTTGAAAAAAGTGGTAAGCTGCCAGTATGTATAGTTGCAGAGTATGATGCTCCTGTTGGAAAGAATGCGTGCAAGCTTGTCAATCAAATTGGTGTACAAGTGCGAAGTAATTTGTCTAGTTACAACGTGAAAAATTGGAAACATGTTGATGCTGCTATTAGAGATGTGGTGCTTCAAAATATCGCGGTAAATTTATATTGATAACGTCTAAATTGTCTCTGTTGTTACTAAGCATATATTGATAACGTTTATACACTTCATTTTGCAGGATCAGTTTGAGTTACAAGGAGATTCTAACTTGGTAACGAAAACATTAAATACAAAATGTGGAAGATTATTGAGTTCTAGCTCCCACAAGTTGCATCAGGTTTATAAAAAACTCATACAATCTCATGGTGCTGACTATGCAAGAAGCCACCCGCCAAAGAATGCCAAACTTGACCTGTGGACTGAACTCATTGATGAGAAATGGACCAATGAGGATTGGCTAGTAAATTATTTATGCGTATATTATTATTATCTAATGTTTACTATATTATGTTGTCAACTAATTAGATTAATTCTTAGATGAAGTAAATGTATACTGTTTTATTCATGATCTAATAAATATCTTGAATGTTGTTTATTAGGAAAAATCAAGAAAGAACTCTGCAAATAGAAATAAAACTTCAGGCAAACATAAATGTGGGACAAAGGCACTTGCTGTTAGGGTTGATGAGGAGGTGCGTGTTTT
Organism: Lithocarpus polystachyus; assembly: GCA_033629205.1. Taxonomy (NCBI): domain Eukaryota; kingdom Viridiplantae; phylum Streptophyta; class Magnoliopsida; order Fagales; family Fagaceae; genus Lithocarpus; species Lithocarpus polystachyus. The sequence continues at coordinate 11,637,995 of CM066162.1, forward strand.
TTCATTTTTTTAAACCTTAGTATATTACATGTTATGATTAATTAAATATATCTATTTAACACTTGAATGTTAATTAATCAGACAAATAATAATGGCGGTCAAGTTCCTGAATTGGCAAAAATCTTCAAAGATGTTCATTTCAATCCAAATACAAATATGTGGATACACCCTGAGGATGAAGCGACATATGTATATGTATTATTCCATCCCTATTATGTTTGTAAAGTTATAACATATGTAGTATTAATGTTGTGATTTTTTGTTTCTTTCTCTTTCAAATGATAGGAAAATATTCTCAAAGTGCAAGAGGATCATTGTCAAGATCCTAATGCAATTCCCCTTACACAAGAGGAGATCTCAAACTTGGTTTTTAAGAAGAAGTCCGGTATTGTAAAAGGACTTGGCATGAGACCTTCCTCTTCTTTAGTAACCACTGCCTCATTTAATTACTCGGTGGAGTATATCTAACGGTTAGAAAATGAGATAATTGAGCTCAAAGAGGCAAAAGCTAGGGACCAAGAGGAGTGAGCTAGGGACTTAGAAGAGCGAGCTAGGGACCAAGAGGCACGAGCTAAGCAAGAAGAGGTCCAAAACAATATTCTTAACTTTTTGAGAAGTAAGGGTTATGATAACGCTTTTACTTATGGGGGTGGTTCAACTTCAAGTTAAAACACGTTTTGGTTAGTACTTTATTTTAGTAATTGACTCAAACTACATAGTGTGACTACTTTTTTTGATGCATTATTTGAAACTAATTGTATTATTTTATACTTGAAAATCTATATTTGCTTTTTACAACTTATACATTAGGAGTTGTGATTTTAATTCATTGGTGCGGCTTCTCTTAATGCATTGTTAGAAATGTTTCTTATAACATAGTTAATGTTTTTACTTTACGATTTTAATGTGGTATTATTTTTATATTTGTGCAGATTTCTTATTGGTGGCTTTAAAAGGATTTACTTTTAGCATTACTTGAAGACAAATAAGGACATCTTTCGTTAGTTCTAATTATATTATGCTACAATTTTTTTTATTATTATAAAACATCTTAAGTTATTGTGTGTTGCAAACAATTATTGTATGGAAGAAGTTTGAATTGGATACTTGTTTTATTTTTTTCTTTTGGAATGTATGAATCTTTTTTTATAAATGTGTTGTTAAAATAAATGTGTTATTCAAATGTGAGATTTTAATAATGTAATGACAGGTTACAGGTTAAAAAAAATGAAAACAGAAAATAAGTTTTAGAGACGAATTTTTTTGTCACAAACATAGCAACAAAAAATTGTTTTAGTAACGAAATATTTTGTCACTAAATATAGCAAAATTTTGTAAAAAATGGTTTTAGTGACGAAAATTTTCGTCACTATATGTGCTTGGATTTTCTTAAAAATAGTTTTAGTAACGAATAATTTCGTCACTATATGTACCCGAACACAGTTTTAATGACGAGATTATTCGTCACTAAATATGATTTAATAAACTATGGTGTTTTTAGTGACGAAATATTTTCGTCACTGAATAGTATTTTTAGTGAGGAAAACATTTAGTGACGAAACGTTTCGTCACTAAAAGTTTTTTTTTTTTATAAATAAATCAGACTTTTAGTGACGAAATTTTTCGCCACCAAGATTTTTAGTGACGGGGTTTTAGCGACGAAATGAGTTTCGTCACTAAAAATTCGATTTTGTCACTAAAGATTCTTAGTGACGAAAAACTGAACTTTTAGTGATGAATTTTTTCGTCAATGAAAATACATTTTGTTGCAGTGAATGCATATTTTCCTGCTTTAAATTGGTCTTCGATTGATTATTGTTGCAACGATCTTGGTGGAAATATATCGTTGTTATTATCATCTAATGGCTGGCGTACCTCCATTCAAATAGTTGACATATCTAGCAATGACTTCAATAGATATGGTACTTCATTCTTTCAACTAGCACGGGGTTTGACAAAGCTCAATATGTCAGCAACAATAGTTTCACAGGTCCTATTCCTTCTTTTCTTTCTTTGCATCAATTCTCCCTTTATCAGACTCCTTGACTTTTCTTTTAATAATCATAGTAGTCAAATTTTTAGTGGACTAAGAGGATGTTCCAAACAAGAGGTTTTCCAGGAAGGTTTCTCTAGCTCTATCAGGGTTGCTTCCATTTGATTTGTATAGTGCAGCAGGATTAAGAGAACTCTCATGTCCTTCCAATCATCTTTCAGGTCCTATTAGCAATGACATTGTGAACCTTGCCAAACTCACCAACCTTGAGTTTTGCATTACAATGAAAAAACCATGTTAGTTTTCCACCTATACTTGTGATCCAAAGCGCCGGAGGGTTTGAAACCTCGAAGATTGTTTTTCCAATGCCTTGGAGTGTGCTAGAGATTCCAAAGGCAATAATTGTTAACCATCATGTGTTCTATCCACTCAATATGGTTGCAATCTTATTGTGTGCCATTCAAAATTGTTCATTTTTTTTTTTTAAGTTCTAAGCTTGGAATATAAGTTATTTAATGTAGTATAAAAATATGATAGATTCAAAAAGTAATATAAAAATTTTTGAATTTTTATTCGGTGACTTGCATTTATTAGGTGACTTGCATTTATTGTGTAGAGTATCAAGTCAACTATATTTAGGGAATATTTAATAATTATTCTATCTTTCTTGATGAGTAATACGTCAAATATCACATAAAACCTAAACATAACAAATATAAAAACCTCACTTTTGTGGCAGTCCTTAATGTGTAAGGTATTTTTTAGAGAACTTCACAACTTACAATTTTTATCCTTCTTATTTTATCTAAAGAATTACCAAATATCAAAATAGGAACAAATTTTATCTAAACAATTACCAAATATTAAAATAGGAACAAAGTGTCATGTTTGTGAGCTTGTTAATTAACATTGTAAATTTATTTTAAATGTAATACGATATGGGTTGATTTATTTGTTTTATTTTTCTATTTATTTATTTTAAGCTTGCTCATATTAGTCAAATTGGCAAAAATGTTATTGTAAGGACAGTTTCGGAAGTTTGGCCTACAAGTGAAATAGACTTAGACCCAAAAAGTCCTTGCAATGAATTTATAGAGAGTGGGCTAGAAAAACAGGACTTTAAGTGAGATAAAGTGTTACTCAGATGTATTATAAGTCCAGGCAGGTAAAAATAGAGCAGTGATGTTATATAAACCCATCCTCGACTTGGTCCGAGAGGGATAGTAATATGATTACTTGAATGTTTACAACTTTTGTCTCTCTTTCTCTCTCTCTTGCTTCTCTCTCTCCTTTCCCAGATTGTTTGATCCCCTATTTCCTTGCCTCTCGCTCTTTTTATACCCCCTTTTCTCCCACGTGTTGGTCAGATGATCTTTCTTTGATACTTGTCCCATCAATCTTCCCTTAAAGTTTTTACACGGCAGCTGTAAAGGTCGAGAGTCACTGTTTAGATATAGTTTCCTCATTAATGCGTCTAGAAGGTTAGCTACAGAGTAATTAATGCGGTGGTAGCAGATTTCTACATAATACTTTATTGCTTCCACATGTCCTATGTGCTTGCTAGACGCTCATGTATCAGAAGAATCCCCTAAAATATCAGAATAACTGCCAAAGTGTACGCCTTAGCTTTCTCTTTGATTATCCGAAGAGGTAATCCTCCTCGAACAACTCTTCTTTGTTCACATACCAGCCAAATCCTTTCGAGGTTTGTAGCCATGCATTTTTCCCGTAATTCACTATCCTCGAACAGATGTACCTCCTTGGATCAGCCCACGGCCCAACATCTAAAATTGGGTCTTTGACCCCTACGGTTACTATTTCTTCTCATCTTTGTTTTCTTTTTTTTAATGCCTGTGTAAACATTACCAAGTCCTAACTTATTTTAGACTGAAACACTGAGCCAAATTAGAAAAGGCACATGTTTGCTACCACCTCTACATGCCTGTGTATATGCAATGGCTGCCACAAACATTCTACAAGTTCACAAACTCTCTCTCTCCCTATCTCTCTATGTATATGCACAGGATTTTGCTTTTTATTTCTTTGATTCAAAAGAAGGTGGTACATAACCCAAATAAGTCTAGTGCCACAAACTTTTTCACAACTTTGTTACGTGGTGACTCGTGAATGGTGAAATCATGGACTCACATGGACCCACTATTTTATTTCCACAGCTTACAACTCGTCACGTAACAAAGTTGTAAAAAACTTTGTGACACTAGACTTACTCTACATAACCCTGCTTCTTGGTTCTTGTGGTCTCACCTAATCAATAAAGTACCAATTACTCTTCCCCTTGTTTCTTCTTGGCTTTTTCTTTGCTGCAAATCATGCATGCAACCAAATAGGCCTAAACTCTCTTCTGTCCTTAATTACCCTTCAATGCATATTTTCCTGCTTTAAATTGATCTTCCATAGTTCCATTGATTGTTGCAACTGGGAAGGTGTTTCTTGTGATGATAAAGGTCAAGTCACACAAATTTTGTTACCCTCTAAAGGCCTCAGAGGGAATGTATCTCCCTTTCTTGGAAACCTCACACATCTCTCTTACCTCAATCTCTCCCCACAATTCACTTTCAGGGCCTCTACCCTGTCGGATCTTTTTTCATCCTTTAATCATCTTGGTAGAAATATATCGTTGCTATTTTTATCTAATGGATGGCCTAACTCCAGTCAAATAGTTGACATATCTAGCAAAGACTTCAATGGGATGATACAAGCTTCATTCTTTCAACTAGCACGGAATTTGACAAAGCTCAATGTCAGCAACAATTGTTTCACAGGCCCTATTCCTTCTCTTCCTTGCATCAATTCTCCTTTTGTCACGCTTCTTGACTTTTCTTCTAATAATCGTAGTGGTCAAATTCATAGTGGACTAGGAGGATGTTCCAAACTAGAGGTTTTCCTGGCAGGTTCTAACTCGGTAACTCTCTATCAGGATTGCTTCCACTTGATATTAGCAATAACTCTCTTTCAATCATCTTTCAGGTCCTATTGGCAATGACATTGTGAACCTTACCAAACTCACCAACCTTGAGTTTTGCATTACAATGAAAAAACTTTGTTAGTTTACTATCTACACTTGTGATCCCAAGTGCTTGAGAGTTTGAAACCTCGAAGACTATTTTTACAATAAGTTAACTTTAGCCCCACCCACCCCACCCAAAAAAAAAAACCGCTAGAGAAATCTTGAGGTGCCTTGGAGTGTGCTAGAGATTCCATAGGCAGAAATTGTTAACCATCATGTGTTATATCCTCTCAATATGGTGGCAATCTCATTGTGTACTACTCAAAATTGTTCATTTTTTTTAAATTTCAAAGCTAGGAATAGATTGATGTGGTAATCTAAACCAATAAACATAAGTTATTTAATATAGAAATATGACATAGATTCAAAAAATAATATCAAAGTCAATTCTTTATTAGGTTACTTGTATTTATTAGTATAGAGTATTGTGTCAATTATATTTAAGAAGTATCTAATAATTATTAAATCTTTCTTAATGAGCAATATAGCAATACATCAACTTAAGGAATATAGAAAATATAGTAATACGTCAGCATAGGGAATATCACAAAAAACCTAAAAAACAAATATAAAAGCCTCACTTTTGTCGTGATCCTTAATGTGTAATTTTTTTTAGAAAACTTCACAACTCACCATTTTCATCATTCCTATTTTATCTAAACAATTACCAAATATCTCCCAAATATTAAAACCAATTACCAAATATCAAAATAAGAACACATTTTATGTAAACAATTACCAAATATTAAAATAGGAACAAAGTGTCATGTTCGTGAGCTTGTTAATTAACATTGTGAATTTATTTTAAATGTAATACGATATTGGTTGTTTTCTTTTTTTTCTTTTTTTGAGAGAGGGCTGGCTTATATTTGAAAGGATAGTAAGCGTGCTTATATTAGTCAGATTGGCAAATGTTACTATTTCTTCTCATCTTTTCTAAACAATTACCAGGTCCTAATTTATTTTAGACTGAAACACCGAACCAAATTAGAAAAGACGCATGATTGCTACCACCTCTACATGCCTGTGTATATGCAATGGCTGCCACAAACATTCTACAAGTTCACAAACTCTATCTCTCTCTCTCTCCCTATCTCTCTGTTGACTCTTTCCCTTTCTTTCGGGTATGCTATAAAAACACAACTTTGGCAACAAAACAAAAGGCCAATTAACACACATGCACTATGTAATGTACATTATACAACAATCACCATCATCTTCTTGGACGTTTCCTTGACCTGCTGCTTGCACTTCCCACCACCTCCGACTCGCTATTATCTCTCCCCCTCTTCCCTGAAGCGGCTGCCACAGTCACTGTCTCCGGCTTCTTTGGCGGCCTCCCAACCCCTCTTTTCGCCTTTGCATTCTCCTCTTTCGTCCCTCTCCCACCCGTAGAACTCCGCGTAACCCTCTCCCCCCTCACTTCACTCTTCCTACCCCTCTTCTTCTCCTCCTCTTTATCACCTTTACTCTCAATGCTATCATCTTCGGAAACATCATCAGTATCCTCCGTCACTTGATCACTTGGCGAATTCTGCTTCATTCTTTTCAAGAAGCTCGCCGCGCCTTGCTTCTTCTTCTTCACCGTGCTTTCCTTCTTCTTCTCTATCTTAATCAACTCCAAAGCGTCATGAGAGCTGAGCACATTCCCACCATATTCGTGTTTTATTTCACCACCACCACCTTTATTATTGTTTGTTCTCCTGCTTCTCCGACCCTGTCTTTCTCTAGTCCTTTTCCTCCTTATACCCTGCTTCTCCTCCCCACTAACCTTAATAAAAGTACCTTCATTCTTCTTCTGATTAATAACAACATTTGGTTTCTCCCCAACTGCCACTTTCTCTCTTTTATCTTCTTTTCTATTAGCACCTTCGGTTAGTACTTTCATAGAACTGCGTTTCCCGCATGCCACCAAGGTAGCAATAGAGGGCTTATTATTGGGTTTCGAAAGTGAGTCCGGTTCATGTTTGGGTTCGAGTTTCACTGTCTTCCGGGGTTGGGGTTGGGGTTTTCGGAGCTTATTTCTCAGCTCCTTGCCAACTAGAGCTCGGAGCTCTTGGGCTGCAACGTGCTCGGGCGAACTTTTACGGAAAAACATGACACCATTGTTGAATATGAGCAGGAGATCACGAAAGAACTTGTGTATGTTATCCGCATACGCACCTCTCTCAAGCCTGGATTGAACTGTTTGGAGATCCATGTGTTGCCGAATCAAGTTTTTGTACCTTTCGGATTCCTGAAAACAGTACATTAGTTCCTGTTAAACAAAGAATATTGGAATAGAATATGAATGCTAATGCTAGTCCACATCTTTGCCTTGAGATCCGAAAGTACTACAATTCCCATTAGACCTTTCTTCATTTAAATTTTCTGCGATTCTTTTCTGTACGTGCATGATCATCACTTTTGTTAATTCCTTTATAATCTTTTTTACAATATTTTTTTTGGTGGGGGCAGAATGGTCATTCCAAATAAAGTTATATGTTAGTTACATCGGTCCTTAACTTAGCTGACGCAACAATAATATAATATAGAGCCGTGGGTACTAGGAAATTATTTTACCACTACACTAGGACCCTATAATTCTAAATTTAATGGGGATTAATTGTATAGTTGTGATTTTTAAAATTACAACAAATCTTAAGAACAAAAGATTTTCATAATTTTTGTGACTCCTAAGAGGGTATGTTATAAATATTATGATTGATCTTAATAAATTGGAATCATCAATCAATAATACAGCTGTTGAAAATAATATTATTTTAAATCATAACTTTTGACATTTGAAAAAAAAATTAAATGGAAAAGAAAAGATCAAAATTAAAATTATAGAAAAATACAGCCCAATTAATAAATTTGCCCACTTGATCAAAATGTTAGCGTATGAAAGAGGGAATGCGTAAGTGCGGGTCAATAAAGAATCCCTTTCAGTATAAAAGTACAAAAAAGGAAAGTTTTAGCTGTAGAAGGTAAAATGCACGCAAACAATGATGTCATAAAGAGTGAAAAAAAAAGAAAAAAAAAATTGAACATTGTGCCGCATTTGTAGTAGATTTTAGGGTAAACTAGGTATTGCCCGTATCATTTACGTTATATTTTAATTTGTTCCACAATCTATCAAAATTATGTCAAATTGGTCTTTAATCTTTTAACCCCATGTCAATTTAGTCATACTTTTTTTTTTTTTTTGAGAATATAACAATATGGACGAAATTGACACAACCTTGAAAGGTTAAGGACTATATTGACACAATTGAAATATTAAAGACCCAATTAAAATATGATGTAAAAATTAAGACCAAATATGTAATTTACCTAGATTTTTACACTTACACATGGAAACCACCACTAGTACATGCGAAAATTAATCAAATCAACGTTTAACATGTGTATTAGTCATGGCTAAGTGTGTATTTCTAGACTTTTTGTTATTTATTGGTGGGTTATGCAAGCAAGCAACCCCATCTTTAAATTTTAAATTAAAATTTTTTTTTTAAAAAAAAGCAAAAAATTATGGTCCCAAACTGGCCCAAAGAGACTCAGCTAAGTGGGCTAGATTGCAGCACGACCTGGATCAAGGGATAAAAAAACAAACGGGTGATCTGTATCAACACGTGGCTTGTATAACGAGTATACGTTACATGCACATAGAAACCAATCGCTCCCAATGATTCAAACGACATAGCATAAAGAATTAGATCCACATGTTTTAGCTAAATAGTTAGAACTCAGAGCTTCTAAGATTTTCTTTCATCTCTCCGTGTGTGTTAAAAATACTAAGCATCCTTTAAAAAAAAAAAATTTTTTTAAAAAGAGCCTTCTAAGGCTAAAATACGGGAAAAACTTTGTCGGACTTAAAAGAGTAACAAAACGAATTGTAGCTTTCACTAGGTCTCTTGAACTCCTAGACGAAGAAGAAATACTTTTCACTAGAATCAGAATGGGAAGCCAGTAAGAATTGTGACTTGTGAGGAGGGGTTTGAATTGACACGTTGCAGCAACATGAAAAGGACAATGTTTTTTCCCTGAGACAGCCCAAACAAATGGGGTCCTTTTACTCCTTCTCCTTTTATCTTCTATTACGAATCGACCAGGGCCACATAAGGGCTTGACTCGAGGACTACTTCAAATATCCGTATAGGCTCGCCACCTTAGCAACTCCAAGCGACGCATGCCAGAAATAAGGCATAAATAGGTACCCCGCCTATTATGGGTAGGGTAGCCCAATATTTATTGGCCACATTTGTGACCGTCTTACCATGCAACCGCCATAGGAGATATTTCCCTGTTACTTCATCCCAAGGGGGGTGTAGAACGTGATATATTGCAGTGTACCAAAGATTATATGTTGTACCCGGCGTATATGCCGGGTCTCTCACACATATGCGGGCCCCACACACTGTGGAACCCGCCAGTGTGTGAGTGACCCGGCATATATGCCAGGTACACTATATACGAGCTCGCAATGTACCTATCTTAAGGAAATTGTATACTTTGCGTGGGATCCACCTGTTGTGAGAGAAATGGTGTATACACCCGATACCAGATATAATTTTTTCTACCTACTAAAGGACCAAACTCCAGCCAAAATTTGAACTAGTAAAAAAAAAAATTTAAAAGTTAAAAACTTGTATCTATCTCTGATGATAGATACTGACAAAAAAAAAAAAAAAAACAGAAACCTCATAATAGAGCGTTTTATGTTTTAATTGGATTAAAATTAAAAGGCCTTTGGGGTCTAAATTTTCGTCCCAAAAATAAAAACCTTCTTGGTTTTACCGGACCCATATTGCTACCCATTTAGGAAATGGGTAACAAGCCTATCAAATTCAAATGGCATGACAAAGGTGACAGTCCCTTTTACTAGGATGCATGTGTATACAGTATATGTTGTAAATCTTAGTTGTCTGGCTATACATGGTATCATGATATACTGATAGATCTGATCCCAAAAAAAAAAAAAAAGTGATATACTGATAGATAAAAGATAAAATTAAATTAAATCTATTTTAACTGATCAATAGAAGGCAAAAGATCGAACATATAAATTCTATTTGGGAAATAAAAGAAAAAAAAAACATTTTGTTTCTTTTAAGAAAAGGAAGAAGTGTTTAACAAGAACTAATAATGTACGATTGATATCTTATTTTAAAATTACTAAAAGGAGTAAGAAGTAATAACACACACTCAAACGGCAAAGACTATTCGTACGCTGTAGTCTTTTATAATGTTTTGAACTTTTTTGCCTTCGTGTCCTTAGCATTTTACGCTGATTATTTATTATCTAAAATATTAAAATCTGAGCACGCTACGAGCCAAGTCGGCAAGGCCCAGGTCAGGTGTGTAACTTAAAAAGAGTCTTAAGTTTCATTATGCACTATACGACGTAGTTTCAAATGTATAAAACTGGACCCCACCTAAAAAAATATAACATGCACCCCACACCCTTCATAAGTATCATTGTAGTTCCCTTTTTTTTATTTTTTTATTTTTTATTTTTTGTCTTTCAACTCAATGCTCACGTGTCCCATCACAGTTTTCTGTACAGAATAATTACCAAAACGCCCCTAACAATGCCTATATGGTATGTGTGGCACTATCCGATTGGTCCACAACAGATCAACCTGACATTTGAGAAAGCATCACGTCCGTTCATTTTATGACTTACGAGTGATCCTCTCTCTGTTTTTTTTTTTTTTTTTTAATTTTTTGAAAAAAAATAAAAAAAGAAGAATATATGTTTTGTTAGAGTATAAAGGGAATACCTGGCTCCGAAGCCGGCGCTCGAAAACCGAGCCGAGCCGACGCGACCGGATGATTCCAAGGAGCTTGATCAAGGGCTCAGATTTGACGGCTGAGACACGTTTTGTGGCGGGAGACACCTCATCAACCTCGGGCTCCTCGCCGCTGCTACTTCCTCCACCACTTGAACTGAACTTACGACGCCGTTTCTTTCTTGACAAGCTCGCTGAGCTTTGTACGTCACTGCTTTGTTTAGAAGCCGTTTCCTTTTCCCGCTTCGACTCACCAACCGATTCCAAGCCCTCGTTCGACTCACTGAGTCGACCCGCCCGACTCGGCTTAGCCATAATCCCTCCTACAAGTTTTCTCTTCCCACCTGCGTCATCGTCGTCGTCGTCGTCTTGTATTTCATTTTCATTTGCGTCCACCTCACCGTTCAAGACCGGGTTCGACTCGGTTCGACCCGGATCCGGTTCGTTTCTCTCCGGTTCGGGTCTAATTTGGACTTTTACGGCGTCGTTTCGGGCTTGACCCTCGCCTTTTTGAGTCGTCGAATTTGATTCGTTGAACGAACGATTCTCTTTATCGTCGGAGATATCCCCGGACACGGCGAGATTCTCTGGCAAAGGAGTCGTTTCTCCGGCGTCACCTTCGAGATCTTTCTTCAGATCGACGTTCTCCGCCTCCTCTTTCAAACTCCGGTCTCTCTCCTCCTTCAACCTCTTAAGCTTCAACTCCAACGACCTGTAGACATAACAACAACAACAAACTCAGATCTTAAACCAACAGATCTCCAACGAGAAATGAACACAAATAATCCGATCAGCTGAATTACACGATCGAGTCGTCGCGTCGTCGGACCTCGCGCTTAAGCTCCTCGACCCGAATCCGACGCAGCTCCTCCACGATGCGACCCGATTCGTCGTCGTTTCGAGCCATGAACCGTCGTTTAAGGTCGTCGAACTTGTCCTTACAGTACAGAGGAGTGATACCGAGCATGGCGGTGGCGGTGGCGGCTGTAGCGGCGGAGGAGGAGGAGGAGGAGCTCCGGTTCTGAAGTTCCATGGCGATGGAGTCCCAGCTGGCTGTGCCGTGACGGATAACGGCGCACGCTAACAGGAGGTCCTCTAACGTGCCCCAAGGTTGAACGCTCGTTCCGTGCTCCCTACCCATGCTCCTCTCATTTCCTCATATTCAAATTGTTTTAGGGTTTTTGCGTTTCGATGTGGAGGGAGGGAGAAGAGGAGGGGTTGGGTTTGTACGTTTTTTGTTTTGTTTTGTTATGTGATATATGGAAATGGAGTGTATTATCTATCTCTATGTCTATTACTACAACTATTAGTAGTATTTTTTTTTTTTTTTTATGTGTTCCTTTTCGTCTGCGGCCTTAGATTTGTATTTTGCAAAGGTTTATATGCGCGAGTGTGTGTTGTGTTGTGGTTCTGCTTTTCGATTTTTCGCTTTCTTCGCGGTTCGGAAGAAATGGGTAAACAAAAGAGTTTTTGGGCTTTGATTTCCAGCTCGCACCACCTTGGCAAAAGCTATGAAGTTTCTTTCTCTTCTCTTCTATTTGTGACTTGTAATTTTACGAAAATGTCCCCTTTCGAAATTATACCTCTCCGTCACAGGCTGACTGTTCTTCTCCACACATCGTGGCTCGACGTGGGTCCCACCGCACCTGTTATCAAGGGTTAGCAGCTATCACGGCCGTCACAGCCACTCTTGGAAGTGTTTCTTATTAGCAAAGTTTGATAAATCATGTTTTAGTTTTTTCTCTTCTCTTTTTTTCTTTTCTTTTTTTTTTTTTTGAAAAAAAATGTTTGAAATGTTGTAGAAATAGTAGTAGGTTTTGAATTCTAACTTAACTGGCACCTCCCCTGTTTTAACTCATCGGACTTATTGTCGCTTTGTTTTTACAGTTGAATCAATGGTAATGAATTGTCACGATCGTCACAATGATATTGTTATTATTTTTGGTGAATAAGTTGTAAAATAGTAGTAGGTATAAAGTTTTAACTCAAATGTTACGTTATCTTTATGCAAGCGTAAAATATAAAGTAGGATTATAAGAACCGCTATTATCCCTGTTTTTTATTAATATAAGAATGATGAGCTATTGAGGCCGGCACAAACACTTCAAGTACCTATTTATTGTTTTGATTATCGAATTTATCATCGTTAAACTCATTTATGGGAAAAAGGGTGCAAAAATAGTAGTAGGATTAGAAATTTAATTCAAACTTCACCTTTTCTTTTTATGAATATGCAGTCATTCCAGCTGATACAACCACTTTATAGTATTTTTATTTATTTTTCTTTTTACTTACCAAAATCATCATTGTTTTTCTTTTTTGGCAACAAATCGATCTGTGTTCCAACTTTCAATGGTAATCCTAAGTTAAAAATCAAAGATTTTCCCTTATTATTGATGGATTCCCTCTCTATCTACTCACACTCTTTCAGAGTGAGGCTTCAACGAGTAATAAGCCCCTGATGATCCCACATAATATGCTCACTTGGAGAATTTTTATTCCAACTGTTCCAATGTTGTACATTTAGTAGTAGGTTTGAAACCCCAACTCAATTTCAATAAAGCCAAAGATACAACAAAAATACACACCAATTAAACAACATTCCAAAATTAGCTTATCACCTCACACATGGACCTATCACTATTTACAATTTAAATTTTTTTAATGACCTACATATGAGGTGATAGGCTATTTGTGAATTATATATATATGGGTGTGTGTGTGTGTATATTTATTTATTTAGTAGAGACTCAATAATTATTAGTGCATGATTTATGTGAGATATCTAAACAAGTACCTTTTTAAGTTTATAATTAAATTTATTCACTTCTTCCAGCTCACTCTCATATAGATATGAGTTTGGATTCAAATTACACATTATGTAAATTTATAAATAAAATTTTAGTTCACATAAGAAACCTTTTATTTGAAGGTTATTTATTTATTTACAAAATTGCGTTATATTCAAGACTTACATGCAAACTATGAAAAAATATATATCCTGATGGATTATGCCATTGCCAATGTCATATGGACAGGACAGTTAGGCCAGTAAAAGAACGCACGAGCATCAATAATGCATTAATATGCTAGTCTGTTTACGACCGTTAACCAACAATCAAATACCCTTGCGACCACGCGGCCGCTACAATCAACATATTAACCACATTCTAAGGGTAGCATCACTCCATTCGCATAGGTACAATAAGCATTTTGACTAGCTTACCCACATCAGTGTCTTCCGATAAGATTTCCTTCATTTGGGTCTTTTAAGTTTTAACCTTTCTATGCACCATGCAATGTGTTTGGACGAGTAACTCACAAAAGATTTTTTGCGTTATTGAGTTGAATAATAAATAATAGATTGTTGGCAAGAAATGTAGCATTATTATTGGTTTTAAGAACCAAAAACAATTGCTTATCAGAAAAAAAAAAAAAAAAATTGTGTATTCTAGTTGTGAAATTTTGAAAAATACTAATAAAATAAAGAAGCAGTGTATGTGCAACATTATTATTATTTTAAAAAGATAGACCGGGATATAACTTTTGTGAGTGAATACGAGATATTAGTTGAAGTGGTTTATGAACTGTTTGATTATTTGACCATCTCATACTATTTTTATGAATTGTACGGTTGATATTGAGACGCTACAGCAACAATAGTCTCTCATAAATCATAATTCATAAACAATGAGAATATGATTCGACTGTTTAGATCTGGTAAAGTCGTCAAATGATCATATTTCGTTTTCTAGTGGCTTTTTGGGTTGTGGTTCTTTTTTCTTTTCTTTTTTTTAATTGTTGATTCCTAGTCGTGGTTCATTTCTTTTACGCCAAATATACAACAATTATTCAATTAGTAGCATATCCTTTTAGGCTTATCTCCAAAAATAGTTATAATGATTCTCTAGAAATGCTTCTGACTGATTTATCACATTGAAAATAGGTTGAAACTCTACCTCTAAAAAAAATTTATTGAAAATATATTATTTTTAAAAAAAGGTATAGTAACAATAAAAATAATGATGATGATAATATGAGTGTGTTATAATATATTCAATTGATAAAGTCTATTATTGTCAAATAAAACATATATGATTAAATATAATCTATACTAAAAAGAAGTCTATTTTTGTTTTAACATTATAATAAAGAATAATAATCTGAGCGGACATCATGAATTCAAAACTAATCATATATAAAATAATAATAATATAAGAAGATGCTCGGCTGTCAACTTGTTCCAAGTTTCAAAACATTGACAAAACTCACTAATAACTAATAAGCATAAATTATAAGTTTGTACTGTGCTTTTTATGTTCTAACTCATTTACCTCTTGTTTGTGTATGTATGTGTTTGTTTCTTTAAAAAAAAAAAAAAAAAAACTAAGGGATTGTTTGGTTTAGAGCAACTACATCAGCTCGTGTAAAAGATTTCGTCTATTTTACACAAAAAACTTACTTTTTCTATTTTACACCATCATTTTTACAAAATACACACGTCAATTTATCTATTTTACAAGACTTTTTAATAAAATATTCATTCTTCATCAATTTTATTATTATTATTATTATTATTATTATTATTATTATTACCCATTCTCTCGCTCTCTCTCACCGGTTCCTCTATTTTTTTTTCAGCTCTCTCACCGTTCTTCTCCTTCCCTCACAACCGCCTCACCCAGCCCGCCGTTGCCACCGATCTAGCTCGCCGCCTCAGCCATCCACCGATTTGGCCTCCCTCTTTCCTTCGCCCTTCCCTCTCTCCTCCACCACCAACCCTTCACCTCCCACCCTTAATCGACGACCCTTCGCCTCCCACCCCCAACTGACGACAACAATGGAAGATCCGGCGGCAGCAATGGAAGACCCGACGGCAGCAAATCGAGGGGCAGCAGTGGCAGCAGATCGGGCGGTAGATCCAGCTTCATTGGGCATTTCACGTGAGTTTTTCGGTGGGTTTGGACTGTTTTTGGGTTGGGTTTACCAGTGAGTTTTGATTGATTTTGAGTTGGGTTTATCTTGATTTTGAGTTGGATTTTCTAATTGCTTTTTCGTTGATTTTGGGTTAATTTTTCGTTGATTTTTGGTTAATTTTTTGTGCTAGGATGCGGTGTTTGGTGGTTGGGTTGTTATTTTCTTCTTCCTTCTTCTTATTCTGGCGCGCTAGGTTGTTGGTTTGGGAAGAGCTGGGTTGTTGGTTTGGAAAGAGAAGGAGTCTGACAGAGGAGAAAGAAAAAAAAAAAAAAGAATAAAAAAATCTTTTACACATGAACAGTAATCGTGGATATATACACAACTACTGTTCATAGGTGCATATTTACAAGTTTTTACACCCACTGATGTCGGTTTTTTTTGGCTCATATTGTGTAAATTTTGTCACTTTTTGCATTTTATAAGGACTGATGTGGATGCTCTTATGTTTTCAAACAACAATTTTTAGTTTTTAAACAACATTTCATGTATTTCTACACACTTTTTCACCCACGCGTATTTCAAAAAACTACAAACAACAATTTTCAAACTACTCCACCAAACACCCCCTAAATTGTGGGCCTTGCAAAATGTGCTCTTTTTAGCTTTAGATTATTGTGCTATAAACCATGTAGAGCAAGATGTAAAGATTATGGTTAATCTCTTGGAGGAGACTTTTGTTATAATATGCTTGTAAGGACTCAAATTTAGACCACCGGCCCAATAGTGGATGGATTAGTCCAAAAGGCCCAAAATCAATGAATTTGTAAAGAGTAGGTAAAGAAAGCTGGGCTAACTTAGATTAAACAATCAATAAAGTGGGCTTGGATCGCAATGAGAATGAAATAGAAAAGTTTAACTTCAAGAAATGATCCTCGACATATGTCCGAGGAGTCAGTTTGATATATATTTGTTCTAAATTTGGATACAAGATTAGTTATTTTTGTCTACAGTGTTTCCTTCTCTTTTTTTTTTTTTTTTTCTGATCCTCTTCTCCGTTAGATCTTTCTTCCTTTTATATACTCCTTCTTCTCCTTCACTTAGCCCTCCACGTGCACATTAGATGACTCTTGTTGATACTTATCCCATTCCAACTTTTTCAGAAGTCCTTCGATAATAGCTGGAAGGCTGGAAATCACTGTTTAGAGGTCTTCTCCACATAAATGCAGCCAGAGGATTAGCTGCAGAGCATTCAATGCGGGGGTGGCAGCCTTCTTCCTTGATATTTTTGGGATCTCTTATTGGCTCATGCTTCTGCAATACTCGCCCAGTCCGACAGAATCCTCTGGGGTGTTTTCCTGAACGGCAAACTCCAAGATTCACCCTGGCTTTAATAATCCGAGGTGACGTTTATCCTCAGCACAACTTCCAGAGTCATTAAGTTCTCATTTAACCCCTTCACCTTTCATCACAGACTTTCGACGTTAAGTTGGATCGTCCTCAGACCAACCTTAGTTTTCGGCTTGGGCTTTAAGCCTAACATGCACAGGGATAAAGACGTCTTGGCCCATCGGATTAAGGCTCTAGGCCCAACGTGTATAGGAACAGCGAACTATTGGCCCATTGTATGCTGATGGAGCTTATTATTATTTAATTTCAATATTGTAGGAAACTGTTGTTTCATAGGCTAATATGGATGCACAACAAATTTATAATTTTCTTTTGTATTTTGAACCACCACTTTTTGGTTAGGGCTGTAAATGAGTCAAATCAAGTAGAGTACTCAATGTTTAGACTTGCTTATTTAATTTTATTTCAAACACAAGTTGAATTCGAGCTTATAACCAAACATGATTACATATTTAAACTTCGTTAATTTTTTTTGTTGAATAAGTTTGAGTTTATTTTTGAGTTACTTGATTAGCTTATTATTTTCCTATATATAGTAAAATCCTGACTAAATTTGTTTACCTTTTCACAAATTCATGAAATTTAACTATAATTAGATTGTTTACATTATCAATAAATTACAAATAATAATTTGGTATTATATGAACATATTTATAGAATCCATTCTCAACTATATACAATAATAATTGGGAATGACATCGAACCATTTGATGACTTGTGTACTTTTTTTTCTCAAATTGGTTATATTTATTCTGGCTATTATGTTTAAATTTTTTATTTAAATATTTTGGTTTTGATTTGTGTTAGCATATATAAATGGAAATTTGTAATATCCCCTTAAGAATTACAAGTAAAATTGTGTAAGTTTTACAAGTACATAGTCTACTTCAATTATACGTGGCTTTCTCTAGTAGTCATTCCACACCCACTTTTGGATATGTGCAACAACCCAAATGAAGAAAAAGATGGGCTGCAGGCTCCTACCACTTTTGGATTTCAGATCGCAATCGACCAATTTGGATTTCAGGTTTTCAGCTACATGAACCTTTAGTATATATGACTGAACAGGCTTATAGACAATGCTCTCGAAGAGAACCTGAACATGGCTCTCTCTCTCTCTCTCTCTCTTCACTTTTTTTTTTGGGTTCAGTTTTTTCTTTTGATAATTAACTTTTAAGTGAACAATGTTACACCAATTTTGACCACATCATTTTATTCATTACCTTTTGAAAGGTCAAGAATTATATTGTTATTTTAAAAACTATAGGGTTTAATTTGGATTATTCATAAATTATTGGGTTTAATACTTTAAAGTGAAAATTTCCCTTACTATTATTTATTGACAGGCATGTGATGTGACATATTTTAGAGGGGAAAATTAAGAACATATTATAAAGCATTCGCATCAATTTTTAATGCGTAAAGCATTCACTTAATGCATAAAGCATTTGTATCTTTTAAATATATATTTTTTAAAACACATCAGATTATCTATTTTATTCTATAAGATAAAAAACCATAATTTCCAACAGACACCATCACCGCCTCATCGCCGTCAATAACCCCCAGAGCTGCCAGTGCTGCATCCAAGAACCAAGATCTAAAATTAACAAGCAAGCCATGCCTCTCTTCTCAGATCTGTGCCTCGTGGAAGTATTATCTTTTGACTTAGAGAGTTGCTATTACCTCACCATTCCTATATCTGATCACCATTGAATTCGCTTTATACAATGCTGCTAGCTTGAGGTGGTTCCAACAAGTAACCTATTGTGGTATTGTGGTCTTAGGTTTGGCTTTATGCATTATAGGAATTCATTCAACCACTCTCTCGAGCTTCTGTCATCAGTTGCGCCCTCACGCCCACCCAGGACTGATTTTCTCTCAATTTGTTTCTTAGCTTCCATATTATATATCCATGTAACCATTGCAAACAGAGCCACTCTTGTGTTTTAGTTCTCAATAATACAAGATTTATCAAGTAAGCCATATAACATATTTGCTCCTCTAACGCATCTGAACGCCAAGAAGACCAAAGTTTTGTCCCATACTAACTGTATATGATCACAAATCCACAACGCGTGAAGGCTATCTTTGACATTGTCACTGCACATTTCACACATTGGATCCGTATTAACCTGCCTCTTCAGTAGGTTAAGATATTAGGTAATGTCTCAATACAATTTACAAGCCCCCCTTAAGAATTGTTTCAGCTGATTAACAGATGCTGGTCTTGCAGCTCAACTGTCACTTTTTTTCTTTTTCTTTTTTCAACGGAAGTCTAAGGTTCAAATCTCTCTTCCCTACTATAACTGTAAAAAAAAAAAAAAAAAAAAAAATGTTTCACTTGATTCGATACATAAATCTCCTAGTCCTAAATCCCTTTCCATAATTTTTGAATTCTATAATATTGATGCGGGATGCAGAAGCGTCAAGAAGCATAACATGTCTACTTATAGAAAACAATAAACAAAACACGTTTGCTTCTAAAAACAACATCGAGTTCACGAGAGTTCCTTGAATCAACAAGGGTCCTTGTAGGGGCAAAGCCATGAATTTATCTTTGGAGGGCCGTATATATATATATATATATATATATATATATATTGTGTGTATAAAATGTAAAATAGTAATATACAATACTTCATAATTAATATTTAAATGAATTTCTTCAAGTTTGACTTCCACCATTGATGGTCTAGAAGGATTTTTTTTGGGATCAATCCTTGGAGATTTGGAAGGATGTTCATTGGAAGTTGACACTTCAACATTAGAACCCAAAAGTGTACTATTTTCTGAATTACTGTCATCATTTTTTTTTTGAAAAATGAGTCAATAGTCCTAAAATTACCTATGAACCTAAATTTATCAAATTAAATTATCACTCACTAAATAAAATGACTGTGAGATTTAAAAAAATATACTAAAAAAATACTGATAGTCCACAGACTGTTAAATAAAAGACAAATAATCATTCAAATGTCAATGCATAAAAAAATATATATAATAAACAACAACTAAATACATGTTAATAATATAGTAATATATACTGTATATTTTAATCAACTGATCAAGTACATTTATAATTCATAATGCCATTCAATATATAATATATTGATTATTACAATAATAAATAATATATTATAGGGAATATAAAAAAGAAATCCAATGAAAAGTAAAGTAAAAAAATCAAAAGAAAGCAAATGCAAAGTACATAGGAAAGAGTTAAAAACAAGGGGTCAGCCGGTCAGCTTGGGGCACAGAACACTGCACAATTAAGAGACGAGAGGCCCACGGAAGCTTCAATCTTTCACTCTTTCTTGTCTTGTTTAGTCACACAGTACAAAACTTTTACTTTTTATATTTTAAACAAACTACAGCAGTAATGGGAGGGAAAAGGAAAGAACTGAACAGAAAAAAAGAAAAAGAAGAAGGCAAACGCCAAGTCACCAACAGAGAGCGAGAGAGAGAGAGTCACCTGTGTGAGGCAAAATGTTTCTGCAACTGTGTGAGGGACTTGGTGGTGCAGCACATCAACAAAACTTCTGACTTTTCAATTTTTCTAGTGTTGTGGTACAAGTATGCCCTAGATGTGTTGAGATGAAAATTAGAATTTTTTTTCTCTTTTATTTGTTGAGGTAACTGTTAAAATACATGTGTTCGTTTTAAAGATGCTGAATATTTAATTATTGTAATTTGTTGACATATGAATTTATGAATTGTATTTTATTTAAATGAAAATTATGTTTATTTTTAGACTTTCTTCAATATATATGTATATTATCAGGTATGAAGGGATAAAATGATAAGATTATTTAAAAAAATTCAATTTATTTAGAATATTTCCACACACAAAAAAAAATCAAAAATTTGGGGGGGTGAGGGGGGGCAAGGCCCCCCTCGGTCCTCAAGTGGCTTTGCCACTGGATCCTTGAATTTACAAAGAGAAAAGTGTCTAGAATCCCCCAAAGAAATAATAAACAAAAGTTTGAATTTGTTATTAATATCAATAATACTGGAAAAACGTTTACAGATTTCGAGGCCTATTTAAGGGTTCCATAAAACTTAACAAAAAAGAAAATATATTTTAAAATAGTTTCTAATTACTGCCTAACTATATCAGGAACCAAATTTAACCTAAAAAAATGAAAAAAATGCCCTTATGGGGATTCGAGGACCGAAGATGGGAAGCATCGTTGTAACCTTCAATTGTTCCCTTGGAAGGAGCTTCCATGGTCCGAGGAGTGAGGTGGTCTGAGGATGGAATAGGAAGGGACAAAACATCCTTGGGAGATATAAGGGGTGCAGAAGGGTGTCTCAGGGTATGAATGGAATCTTTGTAGGAAGTTCCTTGCAAAAGTCTCACTTGATCCTCCACATTAAATGGTGGGCAACAGCTTTATTAGCTGCATTAATAAGGAAGTGACCTGAATAGTGGATCCACAGCTCAGTAGCTCCTTCCACCACTTTCGCAAGGAGTCTAAAGGGACAGGTGTCTTAAAGGAGATTTGGGAAAATTACAGATGGAGAGTTGGGATGCAAGAGGCCATGAAATATATAAAAGAAAGAGGCTCTCATACAAGGGGGGGAGAACAAATCACAGAGAAAGGATTGTAACTAATAGAAAAAGTGAACAGTACTTGTAAACACCATTGTCCTCGGGCAATAGTGTAAAGAACCCTCCATCTATTAAAACTACAGGCTATTAGTCTTTCTTTCCCTACTTGTGTCCTCGGGCGAAGCCCACACTTGTTCATCTTACTCTCTACATTAATTTTTATTGTTTGGGCCGAATTTAGGAACTCCAACCTCACTCTTTTTGATGGGCTTGGGCCTTCCCAAACTCGTGCTCTTACAGCCCTAAACCTAAAATAACAAAAATTACAAAAAAAACACCAAAAATAAATAAATTACTATAATTAAACAGTAAATTGTATCCTACATCAACTATGTTGAACAAGTGGAAAAAATTTGTTGTAGATTGTAATTCATCCATTAGCACATGATATAAACTTTGAATGAAATAGAGGCAAAATTTTCTGAAAAGCATCTTTTTGGCAAAATATTAGCAAAATAGCATGTGGATGAAACAATTTAGTAAGTTGGACTGTTTTTGGGACTCGAATTTGTGAAACTCGAATTCCAACTCAAAATTGAGTTTCCCAAACTCGATTTCCTCTTGGGTAGTCATATGACCTAGATTAAAAAAAAAAAAAAAAAACATGTGGAACTCGAGTCTAGAAAACTCAAGTTCCTTGTAGATTTTTATACTCTTGAAACTCGAGTTTAGGAAACTCGAGTTCCATTAAAAATGGATTAATTTTTACCCGCTTGAAACTCGAGTCTAGAAAACTCGAGTTCCAATTAAATTTCTCCAACCCCATTGTTTTACTTGCATATTGGAAGGAATCAATGGCATACAAACTTAATGCCCAGTGACTAGTAATGTACTGACTCTTGTTTTGCCTTGAACAGAGGATTGTATTTGGAATGGCACTTATAGCTTGAATGAGTTATATGATAGAGCTATTGATGGAAATTTGGGATAAGAAAATTTCTAAGACCTTCCATCTAGGCATAAGTCACATGCCTTTGTCCCATTAGTTTGTTGAGTCTATGAATTATAGGTCCACTATCCATATCACCATTAGTAATTTGTGAGTTTTTTGGGGTATGGTTTACTGAATAGGAACCTTTAACAAAAATTCATATCCAAAAGGCAGAACTTTTAACAAAAATTCATCTAGACCACCTTCCATATCATCATTAGTGAATTAATTGGAACTCAACTCTATCAAACTCGAGTTCCATTAAAATGTAACTCAAGCTTTCTAGACTCGGGTTCCAAGTGGGTAAAAATTATACAAAAGGAACTTGAGTTTATCAAACTCGAGTTCCATTAAAATGGAACTCGAGTTTCCTAGACTTGAGTTCCACGTGTTTTTTTTTTTAATCCACGTCAGACGACTACCCAAGAGAAAATCAAGTTTCACAAACTCGAGCTCCAAAAGCAGTCCAACTTACTAAATTGTTTCATCCGCATGCTATTTTGCTAATATTTTGCCAAAAAGATGCTTTTTAGCAAATTTTGCCTGAAATATATGCCATTTAGGTTTTGAGGCCACATAAGAACATCATTAGCCACATATGCACCGAGAGAAATTCAATTAATGTACTTAGCATCATGGGGGAGGTTCATCCAACATGCCAGCCTCCCAACATTGTTTCTCTTCATTTATAAATTCACTCATTGTGTGTATTGTGATTAACTGATCATTATTAAAATTATCCGGTAACTATCTATGTCCCATATATGTATTGATTTAAAATTCCCTACTCTCCAGACAACTCCTATACAAAACAGTATCTCGTGCCTTTAGAATAATATATTGTTTGTGTTCATTGTCGAATCATTTGGCTTCAGTTCCTTTATAGATTAGAAGCAGCAACAACTTACTGCCATTAAAAACATTTAATTTTAAAAAAATTTATTAATAATAAAACTTGAATATATCAACATCACAAAATAAAAACATATTCAAATATATAAAGTTTTAAAATTTTCTTTCACAAGTTTTTATATTTTAAAATTGTCGTGTGATATGATAATTTCATTATTAATATTATCTGTTACATCTTTTTTAATATACACAACTAAGTAATTGTTCTTAAGCTACTAATCTCCTATTCAATTACTAACATATTGCCTAAATATGTACTAAAATAAACTGTAAGGACACGAACTTGGTTCCTAGGCCCACGATAAATGGACCAGTCCAAACGGCCCAAAAACAATAAATTTGTAGAGAGTAGGTTGAGAAAACTGGGCTAGGATGAATTTGTTAATAGATTGGATGGATTTAGTTGATAAGAAAAGTAACTAGAAAAGTTTAGCTTCAGAAAATGGTCCTCGGCAAATGTTTGAGGATACTAGTTCTTGTATGTATTGTTCTAAGTCAGGTTACACATTTGGTTCTTTGTGGCTACAATATTTCTTTCTTGATTTCTCAATCCCCGTTCTTTAGATCTCTTCTTCCTTTTATACTCTTTCTTCTTCTTCTCTTAGCCTTCCACGTGCAGATTGGATGGTTTGTGTTGATACTTGTCTCATCCCACATTTTCCAGAAGTTTTTGTGTAACAGCTGTAAGGCTGAAAATCATTATTCAGATATCATCTCCACATAAATGCGGTCAGAGGGTTAGCTGCAGAGTATTCAATGCGGTGGTGGCAGCCTTCTTCCTTGATATTTTGGAATCTTTTCTTGATATATGTTTCTATAATACTTACTAAGTTCGCTAGAATTCTCTAGGGTGTTTTCCTGAACGCCAAACTCCCAAGACTTACCCCGGCTTTGGTTATTCGAGGTGATATTCATCCCCAGCACCACTTCCTGGGTCACTAAGTTCACACTTAACTTCTTCATCTTTTAACAAACTTTCTAGGTTAAGCTGGACCGTCTTCGGACTGTCCTAAGTCCTCGGCTTGGGCTTTAGGCCCAACGTGTATAGGGGTAAAGAATTTCTGGCCCATTGTCCTTACATAAACAAAATACATTATCTTTTTGAAAAAATAGATCACATAAATCCAACAAACCCTGATTAACACTTGACGCCGCTAGTGCTTACCCCTTAGGTTTTATTGTAAAATTGTTGTAGACGCATCATTGACCTTTCTTCAACTCTCTAAGTAATGGTTTTAAAATCCAAATTGGACCGAAAATCGGTGGTTTAACTAGAAAAAACCAAATACTAGACCCAATTTAGGTTTTATTGTGAAAATGTTATAA
The DNA here is from genome assembly GCA_033629205.1 of Lithocarpus polystachyus. Lineage (NCBI taxonomy): Eukaryota > Viridiplantae > Streptophyta > Magnoliopsida > Fagales > Fagaceae > Lithocarpus > Lithocarpus polystachyus. The sequence goes on from CM066162.1 coordinate 11,662,898, forward strand.
ATGTATCATTAATTTTTCTTCAACTCTCTAAATAATAGTTTTACAAACCAAATTGGACTAAAAACCAGTGGTTCAACTAGAAAAAACCGAATTCTAGATGCAATTTCAGTTCTTTGATCGTTCCGATTTTTAACACCATGTTCAAAATTCCATCCCACCTTGCAATTGGATTCACCAATGGAATTGAATCTAATTGAACCCCCCAAAAGAATAAGTTGGGCTTTATGGTGTTTAGCCCAAAGGAGGCTTGTCATAAACTTTCAAAATTGGTCCAGCCCATTCTACAATATTTGATATCTCTCAACCAGGCGGTCAGGCCAAGCCACACCGCCACAGCCAAAACTTTCAAAGCACGCTAGATTTTCACATCAGCGGGAAATACGACCCCCCTTTAAAAAAAAAACCGAATTTCAAATCCGAAATCTTTTAAAAACCACACGAGCTGTGTCAGTCAGTCACAGAAGTAGTACCAAAAAAAAAAAAAAAAAACCTAATAAAGCCTTGCCAATGTTGCCATAAAAAACCCCACTCTTTTAAGCAAGATTTTAAATTCCACTTCCTCTCCTCACTCATTTTATACTCTCTTTCAAATTTAAAACCCTCGTTGCCAATTTCATTTTAATATCTCTCTCTCTCTCTCTCTCTCTCTAAAAGTTTGGGACTATGCGGAGGGCAAGAAGCAGAGTTGGTGACAACGAAGAAGCGTTAAGGGCCGTGAAGCGCGAGAAGGCGAGTGGCGGCGGCGGCGGCGGCGGAGACCGAGTTGACGCGGCGGGTGACGATGAGTCGACCCGGGAGAGTCGCTTGGATCGGCGGGTTCTCCGGTCTAAGTACCTCGCCGTCATGAATATGATTAAAGGTACGGAGTAAATGATTTTTTTCCCTTCTGAATTTATTTTATTAAATAAAAAAGAATTTTATTTTATTTATGTAATTTGGTTGTTGCAGATGAAAGAGACGATTTAACGAAGGCAGAGTCGGAAAAGTTCAGCGTTATCATTGGTGAAGTGGAGAGATTGCATGAACTGGGTATTTTTTTTTCTTCTTAAAATTTGTTTGGTTGCTGAGAAAATTGAAAATGTAAGGAAAATGAGTTTTCATGATAAAAAAAAAAAAATTGAGTAACCTTCTGATAAATGCAGTGGAAAGAATTATGTAATCAATATTTTTATAGCTCCGTATAAAATTAGATAAACATTGTACTTGCTAGATCAAAAAAGTTGTATTGGGATTGCTGAGGTAGAATATTTTTTATCTTTAGGTCTGTGATGAGTGTTAGAATAATGGTTAAATGGTTAAATTCATAATTTATTTTTTTTAATTGCTTGATCTTTTGGGATAAGTGGTAGTTTATTGTAAAGGAGTTTGTATAATTTGAAAAAGCTAGGGTTTGCTACATGTCCGTATTTGAATTTTCTTGATTTGCTTTATGAAAGTGGGTATCTAAATTTTGTGTTTACCTAAATTGGGTTTCCAGTTCAGAAGCCAAGGGAGCAAGTTGCTGATGCGGAGGCCCTCTTGGACATCGCTAATACCTTGGCGAGTTCCGTGAAATCCCATTCCAATGAGGGTATCACGCCTGCAGAATTCGTTAGCTGTTTGCTCAAACAATATGGGGAACCCAGTAGGGGGGTTGCGACCCAAGAGGATGCTCGGATTATGGTCTGTTGGAAAGATATTGGTCTTGCTGTTGCACCGATTTTCAGTAAGGCTCATGGATGTTGCACCATGTGAGTTTCTTTTTTTTACCTTTTGTCTTAATGTGCTTGCTGCTCAAAGCCATATGCATTTCTTGTTGTCTTATTGCGTGCTGACTAATGGTTTTGTCACCCATTTTACTTTTGTCAATTTCTTCAGGCTTGGACCTATGAATACTGAGTTGAAGCCTCGAAAGACTGTGGTTCAGAGAAGACGCACAAAGCCAACTGAAAGTGCTCATCCTGAAGAGGTGACATTGCTTTCTGTCCCAGCTTTGCTGTTTATGTAATTGGGACTAACTTTGCTATGTGCTTTGTTTGTAAGATTTGTCTCTAACGGAAGGATAGAGGATATTGGTAGTTAGGATTGTAGATAAGAGGTTTTATAAACAGCAGATTGATCAAATGCTGCTTTGTTAACAAGTATAAAAGTTATATTGATTGTGGCTTTAAGGTTGTTATGCTTGAATTCATGTTGTTAAAAGGAGCTTTCCCTGCTAGATCTGGAAAAAATAAAGGTTTTAAATCCATATATTTTTTCTCCTATTTTAGAAGAAAGGTTAAAACTAGAATTATGTTGTTGAATGATTTGATTTTAGATTTTATGTTTCTTAGCTTTCTTGTTACTGCAAATTCTTTTTATGGGATTTTCTTAAAGCTTGTTCACACTTCACACAAGCCACTTTTTTTGTGACCTATTTTTAAAATGTTCTCTGTTGTGTATCTGTGGTCTGGTCTTTCATGATAATGCCAAGGTTTATGATCCAAGAGCAACTTTGATGTAACTTTTGTTTCTTTTTTCTGACTTATTAAAATGATACTTCTACCTTGCTTTAGCAATGTGAGCATTAATCTGGATCTATTATGTTTGTCACAGCTAGATGGTGCTGGGGAAGAAGAAAAAACAGATACTGACAAGAATATGGCAACAATGTTTGGGATATTAAGGAGGATGAAGCGTGTTAGACTTGAGAGTTTGATATTGAATAGAAAGTCCTTTGCACAGACCGTGGAGAATTTATTTGCTCTGTCATTCCTAGTTAAAGATGGGCGAGCTGAAATAAATGTTGATGAAAGTGGCTCTCATCATGTTTGTAAGTGCATTTGGTCAAAAAATATAAACAGAATTTCTGCTTCCACTTACATGTCTTAAGCCTTCTGGCTTCTGTTCTGTTGGCTTATTTGTTACTTGTTTTCCTTCTCAGCACCAAGGAATGCTCCTGCTGCCAACTCTGTTATGTCAGGCGAGGTTGCTTATGGTCACTTTGTGTTCAGATTCGATTTCAAGGATTGGAAGGTATATTTGTGTGCCTTGAGTGCTTAAGTTATCTCTTCTGCTTTCATGAATGACATTTTTGTGTGTGCCTTGTATTTGAGTCACTCGTGATGCCTGATTTCTCTTATCCTCTTCATGGGCACATGGTATCTGTCTAGTGGCAATAGGTTGCTAAAACTATGTAATGATCAGTTGCATTGAATCTGTATTGTATAATTTTTGTTTGTTTGTTTGTTTAAATGAACTTTTAGAATTAGTGTGAAGTTAAGCTACAAGGAACGGTAAATTTACCTTTACCCAGCAATTTGGAACTTAAAAAAAAGTAGTTCTTTTTGCCTGCAAAGCCAAAAGTACAGTTTTTGTGAGGTTCTGTTAGTGCATGTCTCTCTTGATAGCATAAATGGTTTTATGTCAGGTATCTTTTTAATTTGTTTGATTTTTTACATTGGTAAACAACTTGTGATTGCATTTTTGCAGTTAATGATGGATGTTATGCCAAATGAAGAGGAGCTGATGCCGCACAGGAACAGCTCAAACTCATCAGCTTCTACCCAGGCAGAGCCAGCAGTGAATAGTTCCCAAGCAACTATGCCTACAACGCCAATTAGGAAACTGTCCAGGAACCGTGGCCGGGTTGTGCAGGAACAATCCATTCAACAAGAATCATCTGATAGTGATAATGATGGTGATCCCACGAGGGCCAATGCAAGTCGTAGGTGTAAACGTAAGCTTAATTGAAGGCATTAGTAGAAATTTGTGGATTTATCCCCAAAAACAATAGCAACATGATGAGGTTTCCCTCTTTTTGTCCAGTTGCTTGCTGCATATTTATTTTGTCCTACAATGTATATTATAGGTATGTTCATTAGCTTTTCTTGTTGCGTAGCTAGATTCCAACTATTTCGCTAGGTACCTTCAACATTGCGGTACCTTTTATCTCTCTTGGTAGTTAGATTCCATGTATTTCGCTAGGTACCTTCAACATTGTGGTACCTTTTCTGTCTCTTTTGGGTTGGTTCAACTGTGCCACTGTATTTGGGGGGGATATATTCAGTGTAAGGCTAAAATTATATAAATTTACACAGTTTCTATAGTAACCATGTACAACAGTACATGGTTACTATAATTTTGTATCTAATATTTTATTAATTTTCTCGTCTCTCTTCTGTCTCTCTTCCTGTTATCTCTCTCTTCTTTCTCTATCACTCTTCTTTTCGTCCAAACAACAGAGAACTTTTCTACAAATCCACCCACACCACCCAACCACCGTCACAACCCATTATATGACATGATAATCAAATCACAAAATCAACCCAAAATCAAAGGAAAATCAAATTAAAAATCAACACAAATCCATCAATGGAAAACCCAAAATCAAACCTTAAATGAAACTCTTTAACTCAAACCCAAATCATCATTGTTGCCAAGTATGCCGTTGCCATCGTCGTTGCCTTGAATGTCAGTTTCAAACTTCAAAGAGGAATTGGCGATCTGGTGAGGAATAAAGATGTGGAGGTTGTGGTTCTATGTGAAAGAGAGCTCAAAGGAGAGAGAATATGAGGGAAATTCTTAAGAGAAAGAGAGAAGGTGATCTTGTGTGAACGGATGAAATGAGAAAGAAAGATGCGAGGAAAATTATGAGTGATTGTGTTAGGATGAGAGAGAAATAAGAGGAGGTATTTCTTATTTGAGAGTTGAGAGGAGACCGGAGAGTAAGAGGCAGAGGCAGAGGCATACTAAGAGAGCAGAGGCGGACTAGTGACAAATTTTACTTGTTGAGGTGATTTGATGTGATTGGTGTATCATAATTTTTAGATGGTCTTGCAGTTGATCCTATTTTTATTGTACATTTTAATGATGTCATTTTCTTGGTTGTCAAAATTGAGATTTGGATTGTAGGATCGTACGATATTATGATTTTACGATCTTACCTCACAAAAATGTTTAGAATTGCACTAGGATCGTAAAAATGGTTAGATCGTGTAGGATTGTATATGATTGTAGGATTGTATGAGATCTTAATGATTCTACCAAAAACACAATTTTTTTGTTTTTTTTTAATGGGATAAATATTTTGTTTTGAATAAGTTTTAAGGGTTTTTATTTTTTCATGTTGTGATGGTATAACTTTTTATTTTTTATTTTATAAAATTATGTAAACCTAAGCAAATATTTTCTAGTTTCTAGTTTATTTGTAATTAAAATGAAAGAATGTTTCATCATTTCTAAATGAAGAATTTGACGTTGGTTTTGCTGCATTTTAAGCTATAATATTGTTAAATTTGTTTGATCAATATACTAATTTGTGTTCTAATATTACAAAAATATTATATATATATATATATATATAATTTTATCAGTTATGCTTGTATTTGTATATTGATTGATTGATTTTTTTGAGCATGCTTTTTAATTGTTGCTGAGTGGTATAACTTGAATAATTGAGTGTGAAATTGTATCTTTTACAACTCTAGTATACAAATATATAATGTTTACATAGAAGATAAAATGGATGATAATGATTAGGAATTTAAGACAGTAGTTATAAGAACTTTAGAATGTGAATAGTTAAATGTTCACTTCATCTTAATATTTATCTTGCTTTTGGATTTCATATTGTAGAACTTGCTTTTGGATTCATATTGTAATTAGCTAGTTCCCATTTGCTAATTTATTCTGGATTTCAAATTTGGAACTTAAAACTTAGAAATATTTTCCATATATTTTGATAAATATTTTGGTATTTGGTTGCTAATTAAATATTTATGGAACTTTTTAGATTCATTAGATCAAAACTTAAATATATTTGTTTCGTTAGTATAGACTTAGCAATGTATGACATGCAAATTACATTATATGATGCAAATCTAAGTTTTTTTTATAAATGAATTTATAATTTACGTGATTATTCAACATACAAAGTTATTATCAATGTGTTTTTTGCTTTAAATCTAAAAATATGTAGGATCTTATGATTCACGATTTGATTTTACGATTTACGATCTCACCTACTTTCAACGATCCTACTTAGGATTCCGATTTTAACAACTTTGGTCATTTTAATAATTATAAACAAAGTTATAGGATTTTGTATCATCAGACTTTTGGACTTAAGAATGGCTCTTTGACAGTATTGTGGACCTATAGATTCTATACTAAGTTTGTAGTAATTATTACTGATAATTAAATTCCAAGCTGTAGTGCTTGCACTTATATATTTATGTATGATCCCCAGAAGGTTGAACTAGTTAACCAATGAGTACGGATCATACCAGTATATCCAATTGCTCCTATGGCTCTATCCAATTACACACAAATCAATTGTGGTTGGCTTTGAATTCTTTGTTACCAAATTGATTCAAGTGTAGCAGGACAAAATTGGATTTGATTGTTTTTAATAAGTAGCGAATTTTTAACAGTATTGGTATCATGAATTCATGTCCGAGCATGACTTAAAAATTAAAAAAGAAGGAGAAGAAGAAGAAGGAGAAGAGAGAGAGGCGGAGAAAGAGATAGGAGAAAGTGAAGAAGAACGGGTGGCATTCAGAAGAAAAGGAAGGGTTCGGTGGGGTAGGTAGAAAATAATAAAAAAAGAAAAAAAAATGTTATTTTAATAAAAAAGTGTGTATAATAGATAAACTGATGTAGGGATTTTATAAGAGTGATAGTGTAAAATAGAAAAAGTAGCTTTTTTTCGTGTAAAATAGATGATAAATTTACACAAACTGGTGTGGATGCTCTTACTCTCAAATACTTGATGCCTTGTGTGTGACATCACAAAACATAACCATAAGAAGGCATTATTTCTTTTTGAAAAGGAACAGTACAATTGACTTCAAGTTCAAATGACACCTCTTCTCCTACAAGAATGGAATGGAGCTTATAGGCGTAGGTTCAACACTTATTAATTAAAAAAGAAAAATTGAAGAGTCTAAGAAACATGAATCTTATTAGTGTTTCAAAGGTCCAAGACTTCCACATGGGGCCTCTGCAACACCTGCCCCAAGAAAATATTGTAGTCCCTAAGAAAGGCAAAGAAAAATTCTCACAACAAAATGGGGCCACTAGCCAAACCATCCTAGGTTGAAGCCGATCGGGGAAAAAAAGGAGCAGAAAACTAGCAGCATTAAAGCTAAACTTGAAGTTCAGAGTCTGGCTTACTATTAACCGATTTGTGGTTGTCCTAGTGCTTATCTGTTGGAATGTCAAGATCCTTAAATATTGGACTATCAACTCCGACACCCATTGCATTCAGGCCATTGTCAACATATATAACAGCACCGGTGATGGCAGAAGCCAAAGGCGATGCTAGAAAGGCAGCTGTGTTCCCCACTTCATCTGTTTAATCAGCTTATGAACTCAGTAAAATGCGATAAAATAGTGGAAATAGAAATAAAGCAGGTAAAATTGAAGGACAAAGAAAACTCCGGAAAGTCACCTGCGGATAGTTCTTTTTGCAAAGGTGCATTGACTATTGAATAGTCAATCATCTTGTCAATAAATCCAATTGCTTTTGCAGCACGGCTCCTTAGTGGACCTGAGGATCAAAGATACTTCAATCAACCAGGAAAATTGAGGCAATGGTAATACCAGTAACTACTTGACATCTTTATGAAGCCTAAGTATCAAACTAGATCCAAAGTGGTCAAACAGACCCTGGACCCAAGATTTAAAACAATAAAAATCCTGAAAGTGGGAACAAATATACAATGTATAGAACTATTAAGGCCTCAAAAATCAATTCAGATGGATTATGTCTTAGCTGAGCTGAGAATTATTAAGTCATTGTTAGTTAAAGCTGGTCGTCGTAAAAGTAAGCTTTCATGAAATTCAGGAGCTTAAGATCTGATTAAGATACTCTAGACTTTTTAGTGTAACTCCACCATAGAGTTCCTAAAATTCTATCCATTCATTTTGAAACAAGTGGATTGAATTTGGACACATCGTCAATAATTTAAGTAGATACCAAAATGATGATAGTATTTATTTATTTTTTAAAATGTTGATGATGTAGTAAAATCATATCCACTCATTTTAAAATGGGCAGATAGGAATTTAGGAACTCTATAGTAGAGTTACCCCTACAAACTAGGATCCTAATCCCTAAAGATCAGGATTTGAAGAAGAAAATGAACCGGCTAAACCACCTCTGGCTAGGGCAATGACGCTCGTTTAAGATGGAGCAAGATGGGTAAATGTGTTGAGGCAAGGCTAGTGGTTTCAAGAATTACCAGCCAATCCGCATATAGAAAACATATAGATTCTAATAAGTACATCCTAATACACACACACCCAAAAAAAAAAAAAAAAAAAAAAAAAACACACACACTATCACTAGGATTAAAGTATCAAAGATATTTTTGAAAACCCAACAAAACCTTATCTCTGAGAAAAGTAGCATTAAGACACATGTTGAGCATTGGCAACAATAGCTATAATTTAACAATGAAGAACAATTGTTGTGGACCATGACATAGATGCATAATATCTGAGATAGGAAACACTTTAAATTGAATTTTAAAAAAGAAAGGGCCAAGTTACCAGCAGATATTGCGTTGACTCTGACTTTGTGTTTTCTACCCGCTTCAAAAGCAAGCACCTGAATGAATCAACATATGAAAATATATGCCAAAAACATATCAAAATGAGATTAAAAAAATGCGGTGCTAATAACTAGAAATGGATAGGTAGAAAGAATAGCAAACTTACTCGTGTGTCACTCTCCAGAGCAGCCTTTGCTGAACTCATGCCTCCACCATACCTGAGTAAAATATATCAAGAGCTCCATCACCCAATGATAAATGACAACTCTTTAAACTGAACAGTGAAGCAAACAGTGCATGACATACATACCCAGGAATTATCCTTTCAGAAGCAATATATGTAAGAGAAATTGAAGAACCACCTGTAACAACGAACAGCCATATATATGAGTTCCACATTTGCCTTGATGCAGTAAATCTTGTACAATGAAAAAAGCAAAGAACCAAGGACAAGAAGAAAATAAAGTATTTTGGATAATTGAGCATAGGAGATTGCCTGGATTCATTATTGGAATGAAATGTTTGAGTAAAGAAACATAGGAGTAACTTGATGCAGATATAGCTGCAAGATATCCATTCCTGGATGTCTCCAACAGAGGTTTAGTGACCTATTAAAGAAGCGATTGCTTGTTAACTTTAAGATTAATGACACATAGATATTCCACAATTAAAAAAAATAAAAAAGTACCTCTGGCCCATTTGCAAGTGAGTGAACAAGAATGTCGATGCTGCCAAAATCATTCTTCACAGATTCAGCAACTTCCTGCAAGACAATTTAAAAACGAGTAGAACATTAGAGAGCATGTCATATTTGATAATGTTGGTGGGTCTGCACGTCTTAGCATATAGGTCAATTTTTTAATGAAATCTCAAAACCAGTAAGAAGAAAAATGCCTCTAGCAACTGAAGGTTAATAAAAGCTTTAAATAAATCAAATTACATATTGGCTTAATCTTCCAGTCAAAGCATAGCTGTATGATAAGTGATAACAAAGTTTTTATAATTCCTAGGCTTGGCAAGGCAAGCACAAGAACAAAAGGAAAACCCTTCTAACAAATGAACTGATTGCAAACTCAAATAGTGACACAACAGAAAGAGAACAGATTACAGCTAACAGTTTAGTCTTCAGATTAGATACAAGTCACATGTAATAGGTACGGAATGCATGCTAGTCAACTAAGATGAACAATATAGCAGACTTTGCACCTCTTATAACCCTTTACATTTGAGAAGACCATAGTACTACCAAATTATGAGGGCATGAAACCCACCCCTCATATATGTCAGCTTACATATGCAGTTTTACAAAATTTTAAAGCATTGACTATCCTTTGTGTGTCACTAAGTAACCCAGAAACTTGTGTAGCTTGTTCAAGACTCTAGAGCTTGAAACATGACACCTTAAAGTTACAAAACAAAATTAAAATTAATGTCTAACTTCAGCAGACCAACCCAAAAATTCAATTACTCACATGAATCATGTGTCTTAAGAAGCAAGGTAAAAAAAAATTAAGAGAGATAAAGACAATCCTAACGTGGTGCTTCTTGTATCTTGGATTTCAGTTTTAAAATGTCATTTGCCCTACATCTAGGTTTGTTTTGTTCAAATGCAGACTGTATGAAAAGTGCTATGTCTTATGTGGATTTTGGCATTAATATTTCATTCAAATTCAAGTAGGCTGTCAATAAATGACTTCAAACCTTTTCTCAAACTCCAAATTAGGCTCTAAATGTTCCTCAACAGAAAATTCAAACAGAAATAGCAAAAGTGGAATAATATGATGTTATACCTGAACAGTCCAATTACTGGATCCTGCATAGCGTTTATTTGCTTTTATCTGCAAGAATTAACAACACCATATGTTAATCAAGAACAGATTTGACCCATTTTATACTTTGTAAGGCTATAAATCACTCCATTACATCTTCAGGTACATCCTCAAGGTTGTCAAAGACTGCATCCAAAGGATATACTTTAGTAATCTCCATTAAAGACCCATCTGGCAACCTGAAACATCAAACTTCTTGTTAGTACCAGCCACTTACAAGTAATACCCAGTTTCCCTAATTAAAATAAAAAAACTTACACACGTGATTCGTCAAATTTTCCACGTCGCAGGCTGGATTCAAAAATGTTCAAAGCCTACAAGAGCAGCTTCCTGGTTAGTAGTTATCCATTTCATGAGTCTTGGGAATTCTATTATAGGAAATCTCAAATGCACGACCCTAAAGATTAGGATGATTTACTTACAGGCACCCATGTGCCTAAGAGAATCTCAGCCCCTGCAGCAGCGAGGGATTTAGCTATTGCCCAACCATATCCGTTGTCATCAGCAACACCAGCTATAAATGCCCTCTTACCTACACAAAGTGCAACTCGTTTTAGTTTTTAGTGGTATTTTTTTAAATAGGGATACTTGTTGTAAGTATCAACTTAGCAGATTCACTAAAGGTAACAATTCCAGGAGAATTATTGCAGAAGTTGAAAGAAAATATCACCACAAAATTAGCAACCAAAAGAGGTTTGGTAAAGTGCTGTCTTAGAGTAATATATTGGCTACAGATACAAGACCAGCTTTCACAAGAAAATACAGCCAAGAAAAAGTGGATGTTGAGAAACAAAGATGTTACAGAGGTTGTTCCTTTAAATGTGACAGTTTTCACCAACAATTTTGAACAATCACAGGCCACAAATTGATAGGTCAACGGAAATTATAAGACAAATCATAACCGTTACAAGCTATCCCATAACAAGAAATAGGACAGCATAAGCACCATAAATACAAGAACTTTGAAACTCTTAGAAGGAATTGCATACGTACAAAAAGAAAAGCAAAAGAAAACGGACCTCTCAAATCAATTGGCAACCCTGAGATAGGCTTGTTTTCAGTAGCTTCAGACATTGCTTTTGTAACAACCTTATCAAATTTAATAGACGATGATGTAAAGCTCTGCTGGAAAGGTTGTATGGATGATAGATGGCATGCACTTGTTAGCTTATTCCATGATACTGCCTTGGAATTGCCACCAAGAATTGCAGTACCTGCCTTGAAAAGTCTGCGAGAAGAAGAAATGCAGGGTCTTGCTGTTGCAATTTGCAGGCTGGAAGCGGCTGTTGTTGCCATCTCCAGTAAACGATATCTCACACTAGAGAAAAGAGATCTATAGGAAGCAAGGGCACTCGTATTGATATATATTTAAAAAAATGTATAGTAGATCTCGTAAAGAAAATGCCAATAAGCTCTAGCTAGAATAGGAGAGGCCGTAGATTCAAGATCCGCCATGCATGTGTGTGTGATTTACCAATTCAAAAAAAAAAAGGACAATTCTTTATATTACTATGTATGTATTTATAACTTAATACTTCTAATAAGATATATTAGTGTATAGTATTCTTCTTCCATTAAATTTCAAAGCATAAAAAAGACATGTCAATTCTTGCATGCCAAACTTCTGCCAGGGATTGATTCAAATAAAAATAAAAACCTAGAAACAGCTCATTTTACTCAACAATCCAAAATTAAGCAAGATGATAATAATGGACAGAATTTTCTTTCCAACTGGTTTGGAGGAAAATTACTCCAATTTTCCATCCACGTGTGCTTTTAATCATATGAATTATTTAAATGTCACGCGCCTTATATCGATAACTTAATAGTTCATGCGATTAAGATACACAAGAATGAACATATGAATCACCATGTAATGGTTTAGGGGTGAAGATAGGCACCCAAAAAAAGGATTTTTTCCCAATAGTTTTAAGTATGAAAAAAGATCATTTTAAAGTTTAAGAACAAAAAGTGTAATGTTTTCAATAGTTTAGGAACAGAAATCAAAATTGCAAACTTTAGGTACAAAAAAGTATGCAAACTTTTTGTTTAGCCTTCTTATTCATTACAATTCTTATAATTTATGGTAAAAAATCAAAGATTGCTAATCTAAATTTCATTCATTTTTTTTTGCTACAGCGAGTTGAGGGGATGTTGCCCCGAATTTCCTTCTTTTAAATTTCTATTTCTTTCAAATTAGTGAAACTATCGTTCACAAAATCCTAATTTATTACACCATGCTAATGAAAGTAATAACTCATAGTTTGGTACACAGAAGTGAAAAATCTAAAACAAACCCAAAAATTAAAACCCATCAATCAGCCAAAAAAAAAAAAAAACCCAAAACACACTTACACTGTAGTGGAAAATCTAAAAATAAATCCATAAATAATAAAAAAATAAAAAATTTAAGCAGAACCCAGAAACACACAAGCAGGGATTAAGTAAAATGTGGGGACTTTAACCTCAAACATCTAACAATTTCAATAACAACATAAATACATACATACAGAGAGAGAGAGAGAGAGAGAGAGAGAGAGATTGACCTTTGTGTGAGAGAAGGCGGCAATGCGGAGAGCAAAATGGTGAAGAGAACGATGAGAGAGAAGTAGATGTTGGTTTGGTTGGGAGTTGGGAGCTAAAAGACTAAAGAGAGGGGCTTCGGAAATGTCGCAAGCAAAGCAAAGCAGATCGAAAAATGTTTGCTGCTTTACTATCAGCAAAATGCCATCCCACGACTTTTGCCACAATTTTGTCTCAACTTGCGGGGAAATCGTGCGTGGTGAAGTAAAAGTGGTGAGTCCACTGCTCCACTGTTTTTAACTTGCCACGTAAGTCATTTATGGCAAAAATTATAATTCTAGTATCTCTCTTAAAATAATGTCTTTTCTTCTACTTTTTTTTTTGATTCATGACATCACGCACTGGTATGCGTTCAATATTTAATGCGGCTAACAAACACGGCATAAAATTGAGTTCTAATCTATATATATATAATAATAATAATAAGTAAAGAAGAAAAAAAAATTTAATTAAATTTTTAATTAGAATTCAATTAGTGTCTAATTTTACGCCACGTGTCTTATTTAATCTAAATTTTAGAATTTTATGCTAAGTGAATTAATTTAGGTAAAAATTGAATTTCAATTAGAGTTTAAATTTTTGTGCCAAATTAGTTAATTTAATGTAGAAAACAAGGAGTCTAATATAATAAACTATAAAAAACATAATCATATATATAATATATAATATGTGATTGTGATTGTTTTTAAATGTACCTGTGCATATGTACGGGGTTACACACTAGTTAGTATAATGGGTAAAGTTTTTAGTAATTGAATAAGGGATTTTGAGTTCAATTTTCGCATACACCAAAAACTTATTGATGCCTTGTTTTGATAATAAAAAACTCAATTATTATAAGCAAATACCATAAATTGAAACTCTATAAAAATTAAAAAAAAAAAAAACACAACACAAATACATACAAGTTTTGTGAATGGTATTTTGTGTAAAAGAGTAAATTGATCAATTCCATATTGACCTGCTTAGCTTCCATTTTTTCAATCATAAATGACTCTTTTCTTATAAATAAATCTTATTTTTATCTACCATAAATTTGTATTCTAAATATAATTGAGTAATTAAAAATTTTTAATGATTATATTGATAAATTTTTCATTGAAACTCCCCTAATCATTTACCCAAGACAAAGAAAAAAAAAAAAACTCTATTTTCGTTTTATATTATTAGATTACATATTAAATAGGTTAAAATTGGGAAATTGTCCATATTGTGTCAATTCACTTAATAAACAAGTTGTATTAGAGTTGAGGGGGGGTTTTGATATGATTATTAAATGGGTTGGGTTAAGATTGAGTTATGTATTCGAATATTCTTGCCACAACATGAACAAAACCACTCCAACATGAATTGCCATCTCTAATTAAACACTATTATAACAAATTAAACCCTAGAATTTCAAGAGTAACAAATTAAAGTTTGGAATTTTTAACAAAATAACAAATTAAACTTCATCCCATTAGTGGAACGATATCGTGTTGGGGTTCAATATGATTTGATGGTTTAAAATTTGTTACCTTTTTAAATATCTTGTATTTTTTGGTTTATTTTAAAATTATATGGTTTAATCTGTTATTTTTGAATTTTTTTAACTTGCTACACCATTAAAATATAGAGTTTAAAATATAATTATCACAATAGTTTATAAATGAGCTAAATTTAGGTCCAATTCCTTAATCGATACATCTCAGGTTTTCCAAATAAATTTAATCATACGATTGCAAGTTTCCTTTATAATCAATATTTTTCTATGTTCTTAACTTTGAATTCCAGTAAAAAAAATTAAAAAGCTATATGGATAATGAGATTTTAGAAAAAAAGTATCAAATGGATATTTAAATACAAAATATGGCCTTTTACGGTGTATATGAGGATCCTATTAGGCTATTACAAGTGGGTTAACACAAATGTTTGCAAATGAGCTAGATAAGTAAAACTGTAGAAGCAAAAAATGTTGCAATTTGCATATTTTCCTGCTTTCAACCTCCCCATATCCATACAAATTACCCAACGGAGGTTTTGCAAAAAACTTTTGGGCTCAATCCTTAATGGGCCTAGCTGCTTTAGGCTTAAGCCCAACATAACTAACTGTGAGGCGAACCACAGTTAATTTTTGCTGCTAAAAGGTCAGTGGCCCATATTATTGTGGTTCAGGTTTGTACATTTTGAAGGGATAAAGCCCATTAAATATGAATGAAACCCAGAGAGTCAGGGACAAAGCTAGGAGTCCAAACCCATGTTCAAGGCCTAAAAATCAGGGTCTAGCAGGCTTTGTAAAAGATAGCAAGCTCCCATTGATGCCCAATGCCCAAGAGTACTAAGAGATTATTTTTACTCAAATGGAAATCAAGTAGATTTTAGACATGTACCCCCTCAAAAAAGGGAAAAACTAGAAGATACACAATTGCAAATAGCGTTATGGAAAACAAAAAGTGTTGGTAGAATGACAAACGAATCAAATAATTAGGAACTTAAAATGAAAAAAAAAAGTATCCTATAGTTAGGCAAGTGTCACCATGAGCAAAAGCCTGTCTTGTTTTGGGAAGCAATGAAAGGTGGTGGGCTCTCTCACCTTTAAGAGTGTAGCCCAAGTGTGTACAATTTGAATAGTATAACCCACTTTTGCCTTGGTCCATTCGCTTCAAATGGATTAGAATCACATGGGAAACTATTTGATAGTCCACGTTTTAGATTTTTTAAGGGCCTCTAATTCATATTTTCTATCATTACCAAAGCCTTTTTGCTGTCCCGCACATACAACAAATGTTGTATTGAATTTAAATGCATCCACACCACAACTTTCCATGTACGTGTAACTATGATTTTTAAGAGATCATCTAACATCACAACTTTCCATGCACATGTAAGAATATTTTTATGAGCTTATCTAAATTTTTGTAATGTTTGTACAGTAAACAGTAAACAGTGATATTTAACTTTTATTTACCTATTTTTTCAAATACATTTTCTAACAGATTCTCAATCATTTTTTCAATCTCATTTAAATATTAGCATTTCTTCATTCATTCATTATTCTTTTTTTAATCATCATTTATTATTCATATGCTCATTCCCAACAACTATATTTTTCAATGAGAAGTATTATATTCATCACATTTTTTGCAATACTTTCATAAGAATCACAACAAAATCTTATGTGAAAAGTTGTTACTAGTTATAATTTAAACTCATCACTGAAATTATTTTTTTACTCACCAATATTAGCTAATAACAATCTGTTACTTAGGATTTATTGTGAAAATATTGTGGTAGCATTTCTTAATTGTCATTTCTTATTCTTTATATTATTTTTCCTTTTAATTTCATTCATATGTTTTTTTTTTCTCTTGTTTTTTCTCCACCACACACGTATAGCCACTCTAACTCCCTTCTTTTTCTTTTTCTGTTTGATTCCAGATCACTCTCTCCAGCTCTCTTTCTCTTTCTACTTGATTCTAGAACATCCTCTATCTCTCTATGTGATAAGAAACAGAGAAAAAACAAGTAAGAGATATCTTGCTTGCTTTCAATTTCATTCATACTTTTTTTTTTCTCTTGTTTTTTCTCCACCACACACGTATACACACTCTAGCTCCCTTCTTTTTCTTTTTCTGCTTGATTCCAGATCACTTTCTCTAGCTCGCTCTCTCTCTCTCTCTCTCTTCCCTACTTGATTCTAGAACATTCTCTAGCCCTCTACGTGATAAGAAACAGAGACAGAACAAGTAAGAGATATCTTACTTGCTCCATCGTTGATTGAATGACACAGGCAGGCACAAAATCTTGCTTGCTCTACCGTTGCTAGCTCTTTGTCTTCTTCTTTTTTTTTTTTTTGCTTTTATTGTTATGATTGGATTAATTTTAAGATTGTGTTTCTAAGTTTGTATTTTAATTATGCTTGAGTTTAGAGATACTTAAGAGAAAGGATTGTTGTGTTTGTAGCTGCTGTGAATGTTTGTAGCCGTTGTAAGAGGAATGAGAAAAAATTGTTTTTTTATTGAGTTGTATGATTTTTTTTAAGTAGAAAAATTTATTTGGAGTAGCTACAATGTTTTCTATATCTAGAGAAGCATTGTAGCAATTTCAAAAAAATTTTAGAAAAGTTTTGCATTTCGAGAATCTGTTGGAGCTAATTTTTGGAGTTTGTTCTCCAAAAAATAAATTTAACTAATCTATTAGAGATGCTCTAACTATGATTTTTTAAGAGATCAACTTCATTTCTAACTCTGCATCCATGAACTTTTCCATTCCTTTCTAACCAGTAACCAATTATGATAAATTATAAATAGCTGTTTGCCATGCAACTTTTCATATTAAAGAAAGACTTCAAAACTGCCCTTTAAATTCTTAAAAGCCTAAGACACTTTCTTGTCATAAGAGCCGATTCACCCGCAAAGATACAAACTATTTTACAATATTTTTTTTTATCAATTGTTGGTGTGATGAGTATTTATTAGCAAGTGAAAAGTGATATTAGTGGTGGGCTTAGATGAGAACCAGTAAGAATTGTTTACATCAACAGTTTGTAAAAATATTATAAAATAATTTGTGGTTGTAGAATTATTCTTAGAACATGCTGTAGACGAGAAACTGAGCTTTTGATTAAAAAAAAAAAGAAGATAAAAAAATGCTACCATTACAAACTATTTATAACATTTTTACAAATTATTGATGTAGCAAATTCTTATTGGTTTTTATATGGGTCTATCATTAATATCACATTTTCACTTATTAATAACCAATCATCACATTATCAATGTATAAAATAGTACGTGACTTTAGCATTTTCCAAAACAAAAGAAAAGGGTGATCCTTTGACAACAATTTTGCTTTATAGCCCCATTTGATAAGTCTTATCTCTAGTTGTAAGCATGCTTTAGAACATAGTTTCAAATCCAAATGAGTTTCCACCATTCAACCTTAGGCAACCTTCCCTTACGGCCTTATCTGCTCCCAAGCTAAAGGACAACTGAAATTATGTTCAACAGATCACTTTATCTTCACCACCTACCAGCACTTCATCCAAACTAGCCTTCCACTCTGAATAGATCATTAGATGTGCAGCAAGCCAAAACCAATCACCATTAATAGTAACATTGGTCGCTTTGCAGAGAAGTGAATTACATAGTTATATGCTATTCTATAACCAAACTTGGATCTTAGTGGCAATCATTTGGAATTTGAATTCTCCAAGCTTCTTCCTTTTTATAAGTAGCATGCGTTCAGGCCACCCACAAGGAACCACTACAAAACTAAGAAGTCCAATAAAATTTATCACAGTAACCTTATTCCAATCCCAAAGTTTACTCAAGCCCGTACTACCTTCAAATTTTTGAATTTTTAAAGCCTCCCATGCTATTTAATCACCAATAGCCTTCCCTTCAAATCTCTGCCACAAGTAAGCACTCAGCTTTTGTTCCACCATTTTAAACTTTTTAAGGGAAAATAAAGAGGCTAGACTAGTACTCTGAACAACAGATCCTTAATGAGTTGAAGTTTACCGACAAATTAAACGATAAATTTTGCACTCCAAGAATTAATTCTGTCACTAATTTTGTTGGGTGAAACTTATATCTAGTGCATTAGCGCATTGAACGCGTGTCTAGTGCATTATTACACTGAATACAAACCATGTCCAATGTTGTTAATGAAGCGCTTACATTCATGCCAAAAAAGCTTCCCTGAGGTGAAAGGCACCAGAAAGTATCTCACAGGAAGATTACCTTAAATTTTAAAACTGAGAGGATTTGGTCGTTAAGCCTATGATTGGAAACAGCAAAAAAACACCTCATTCTTGAGAGGATTAGATGACAACCCAAAAAGAGTTATATTCAATGAGAATCTGTTTGACAGCTATAATTGATTTTAAATTTGACCCAACAAAGATCATAAAGTCATCGGCAAAGTTAAGGTTGGTGATATTTTGCTTGGAAGTTAGAACACTTAGGATCATACACTTTGGCCTTTATTGTTCATAGCAGTAGCATTAAGGAGAGAAGAACAAAGTAAAGGGATATAGGATATTCCTTTCCTCTAACTAAGCTTCCAATGGTGCCAAGCACAACAAGGATGATGTTCCATTCAACAGAGTCAGAGCTAGTTTTTTTTTTTAAAAAAAAGAACCCATGCATCACATGATTGAAGCGGAACATATTTAAACGGAGAAAGTTTGACTATAACTCCATTCAATATTTTTTTTTTTCAAATATAAATTTTGATAAATTCATTATTGGATAACATTTTTTTTTAAATATTTTTCATGACTTGCAAAATTTTCAAAAGATCAGAAATCAATAACTATGATATCAATTAAATGTTTATAAAAAATAAGTTTATAGATCAAATAGTAAGTAATATCCGATTGACATGAAATTTGATATGTCAATTAAGAATATAAAGAACATGCAATCCAACTATTAGGTTTTCAAAATCTGTAATCATGTTAATTTTTTTAGTAAAAATTGTAGTCATTTACTACAACAAAGTTTATAGTCAAATTTTGTCATTTTTAAACATACATCATCATCTTCAACCTACAACTAAATATTATCATAATTAATTGGTAAAATCTCTGATAGTTGAATAAAAGATTTGGAGTTCAATCCCGTTTACATAAAAAATCGATTGGTGTTTTGGTTTGATAATAAAGAGCTATCATCAGAAGTGGATGTTATAAGTTGAAACTCTCTAAAAAAAAAAAATCATAAACTTTGTAAATTTTACATGCATCTTTTCGGTGGTGACAATCACCATCATCGTCAATTCATGATCACTCATATTGATTTTAATTACATTGTGACCTTCTCAAAAGGTAATATCTAAAGTGTCCTCATATCTATCTTTTTTTCATTTTTCTTGTTTCTGATGTGTCCTCATATCTATACAGTGGATAACACCAAAAAAAGTAAAAAAAGAACTAAGCCCATTACCTTGATTCTTGATTTCCAATTATAGTGTTTACACTATTAAATTATCCTTTTTTTTTTGCTTTTTCTTTTTTAACATAGTCACATGGAATTCATCTTTGGTGCAAATTAAGTTCTTCCCCAGATACATCTATGCTGGTTTCTATCTAAATAAATCATGACCTTAATACTTTTTGGGACATGACCCACCGTTTGATAGGCACCTAACAAGATCTTGGTGGTCAATGATGAACATGAGCACATGATTATGACCTCCTGTCATCATGCAAGCAAAGCAATTGATATTTGATAGGCTATATGTATTTTCAGCAAAAAAAAAAAAAAAAAAAAAAGATGGAGAGGAGAAAGAGGAATCCATGTCATGCACAAGTAAAAGATAAAAATATATTATGCTTCAACATTAGTCCACACATAAGTTGTTAGCGTTGATTTTTTTTTCTCTTTTTATAAAAAAAAGAAAGATGAAATTTATGAGTTTCAATAAAATTTGTTGTTGTTGAACAAAATATCTGGAGTTCGAACCTTATTTATACCAAAAATTGATTAGTGTTTTGGTCTAATAATTAAGAGTAATTACCTTAAAGCAACATCATAGGTTAAAATTCTATTATATTTATTGAATTTTTTTATTAAAATCCTATATTTTAAGATGGTTTTAAATAGAACCTAATGGTTTTAGAGATTTAAATTAACTCTTGAGGTTTAAAGCTGTGAATATAAATCTCACCCCCCCCCCCCCCCAAAAAAAAAGCTGTGAATATAAATTAAGCTTTATAGTTTTGAATTTTAAAATTTTGAAAATTTAAAGTTTGAAAGCCCCTATGAAACTTGATAATAAAACCGCTAAATCAAATCCAAAATTTTTAGTGTTTAGATTGATATCAAGAGTTTCGGATTTGATTTGAAACCAACCTTGTTATAAGGTTTAGTCTGTTACAGTTTTAAAGTTGAAGGTTTAATTCAAGTTTAAAACTTTTAAAATTACCATATGGTTTGAAATCACCTCTAAAATATAGGTTTTAAAATGTGTTTTACCAGATTTTAAGAACAGAGTATTTGTATGTGGTATATACCCTAACATTCTTGTGAGAAATTGAGTACAATATTATGAAAAATGATATGTATATAACATTTTTATAATATTTTTACAACAAATTCTAAGTTGTAAGTTGTTATTTATTGTTATTGTTGAGGTAAAAAAGTAATCTTAGTATTAAGTTCAAATTTGAATCAATAACAATTAATCACTTATAATTTATTATAAAAATATTGTAAAAATGTTATAGATGTAGCACCTCTCTAATATTATATAAATTCTCATGGTCTTTGTCATGGCCATCGTGTTAGCCTGACATTTGGACTACTGCACATTCGTCATAGTGATCAAGATTGTAATTTGCCTTCTAACCTTTTATTAAATAAAAAGGAAAAAAGAAAAAGAAAAAAAAGACACTAATCTGTCAAACACAAACAAGTCAAATTTGCCATCGGCCACACTGGGGTCGAGTCCTATCTTAATTATGACAAAAATTCACCTTGCATAAACAGTATTTATTTTTAATTAAGAGACCATTGGCAAAAATATTATCGAAACCTGAGGTCATGAGTTCGAATCTTTTCTCCACTAGCTAAATGGTAGCGTTTTTTATATTTTATAAAAATGAAGTCTTGTCGGAAGCAATTAAGGGTGCTAATATATATATATATATATATATATATATATATAGTGGTGGTATCCAGCAATGTTGCAATCAGCATGGTGCACAATTCAAATTGGCATCAAAAGTTCAAAACCAGTAGTCTCAGTAGGTCCAAGAATTCAGAACCATAGACGCACATATCAGATTAATAGACAAAGTCCACGGTATCTATGAATTTTCTTAGTATTAGTTTTGATATTTGATATTTCTAGAATTTCTCTTACCTAATTACTTGTCCTTATTTATTTATTTTTGGGTTTTGCCACCCACAATCAGGATCTTTTCCACTGGAACGTAATGAATGAGTCAAATCTTCTTTTCTTATCTTTTTTTTTTGAAAATATGGTCATATGGTGGGACTAAATCATAATGTCTTAAACATTCTTTTCTCGTGTTTAATTGGAGCAATATAAGAACTTTAAAGCATTCACGACTCTTTTAAACTTTTTGATTAATTAGTTTGTTCTTAAATAAATTATCAAGGCCCATAAAAAATAAAAATACTAATTATCAAGGAAAGATAGTTCATCAATAGTCACGTAGTGGATGAAAGAAATTTTTTTCCAAATAATGGTGGAGGTCTTTTCCTTTTAAAAACATTCACAAAATTATTATTTAAAATCTTTTGCCGTGTTTGTTTGTTAGTGATTCATTGACACTCTTTAAATTCAACACAATACTTGCCAACTGTTGACATCTGGATGAGTCCAATAATACACATAAACAAACTAATTATCAAAGTAAGATAGTTCATTGACAGTCAACACTCACCTAATGAATGGAAGAAATTCTTCCAAATAATTTTGAAGGTTTTTTCTTTTTAAAAACATTCACAAAATTATTATTATTATTTAAAATCTCTTGCCGCGTTTGTTTGTTAGTGATTCATTGAACAAACATTTGACCTAATTTTTGTCCATTTCAAAAATGGCAGAGTTGTTCTAGAATTACAACTTTGTCACAGCTCTAATGTGGAAGACTATGACTGTATATTTGTAAATTTTTGTATAAACTTACTATTTTTTCTTCACAAATTATACACTAGCACAACAAAATTGTGGCAATAAGAAAAACTCGGATCCTAAATTTTCTCACAATAGCAACAAGATTAAACATAAAAATCATCAATGGTAAGACTTTGTTAAAAACAAAGTGCAGGTCCTATGTAATGTGACAAGGAAGCTGATTAGGATGACCGACCTACGCAATTGAGCACAGAAGCAAGAAGACTGGTGGAGTTAGGAAGAAACAGAGGGTGGTGGACAGTTTTATTTTACTATGAAGTATGAACAATGACTAAACAAATAGAGTAAAGTTTGAGTGGAAGACAGCTTATCTAACTGATAGGAACATTTTGAATGGGACACTTTTGTGTAATGTGTTTGATTTGATAAGTCAGTGTTTCACAGTGTAATATGGACCTGTCCTTATCACATTTCCTTTTCTTTTGGCTTGAAAATAGGTTCCACTTATATTTGACTTGGAAATTTTCATTTTCTATGGGAAAAATCATAGATATATGTAGTGGTTTACTTGTCTATAATGAAAATTTTGGAATGGTCGACAAAAATGCATAAGTTGACCATGTTCCTGATCTTTTGGCTTTTACTGCTAATTTTCCTTGCAAAAATAGAATTTTTTTATGTAAAAAAAAAAAGTGAAAGTCATGTTAATGTGAAGTGAGAATGTTTACGTTGTACTATTTAATTTGGCTCACAAAGCAAATCTTCAACAAAAAATTACTTTGTTTTGGAAAACAAAAGCACAGTTTTTTTATATGTTTAAATTTCAAAGATAGGATAGGATTTGAAATCTATGGTGTTTGGTTTATAGTTATTTTTTACCATTATTTTATCATTAAGTAAAGACACCAATAAGTTTTGTTTTGTGTGTGTGTGCGTGTGCACACTCATGTGTAGATGGGATTTGATTTTAGATCATTTATTTAAGGACAAGAGACTTTATTAGTTGAGCTAATTGAAACTCATGCATCTAAATCATCTTAGTTTGGGTCACAATATCATGTTTTTTTTTTGATAAACTGAAACTTTCATTAAGAAAGAAAATTAAGGAACAAAAGAAACAGTGGCGGTTACAAGAATTTTCTCAGGGTGTTCCTTAAAAAGCATAAATTATACAATTTAATAAAATGAGAAATTTATATATAAACAACAACAACAACAATAAAAAAAACACGCAAATATATAAAATTTACAATTGCCTTCTATGAGTTTTCATATTTTGAAATCGTTGCAGAATAGTCTTATTATTAATACTATAAGCTACATCTTTTTCAGTGTACACAACCAAGCACTCATTCATCTACTGAATGTAAAACAAATTATGGAGCAAAATTTAATTTTATTAGCATAAAAAAAATTGAGGGTGTTCCCAAATTTTTTTTGAAGGGTAGAAGACAAATAAAAAATTTTAAATTATTATATAAATTTTTTTTTACAAGGATTTGCTGCAAACTTGTTTGCAGCACTTCCTATATATTGATACATGTGTCAAGATATTAGGACACCTGTCCATGACCAATTTAAAGAAAACTTCTGTTAAGTTCTTAACGTCTCTCTCTCTCTCTCTCTCTCTCTCTCTCTCTCTCTCTCTCTCTCTCTCTCTCTCTCTCTTACGGGAAAAAATAAAACAAATCCTTGTCTTGGGACCACCCTGGCCATAAGGTGGCGCTGCCCCTGAAAAGAAGAGCAATCATCCTAAAAACATAAGCAATAACACAAGAGGGATGAACTTGTTACAAGAAAAAGGGCTTCTATATGTTGCATCAAAAGAGTAAGATCATATATCTCTAAAGACTAGTTTGTAAAAGGTCTTTATATATGGATGTAAGGATTAAGGATTTTTTATATTTACCTTCTGTATTTATGAAGTTAAGAGATATAGATAAATACTAACCTATCCAAAAAGGTTGTTGATTCTCTTTTAAAAAGGGGGTAATTGCACTCATCTTCCTTGCGTTTTGGGAAAATGACACTTCACTGCAAATCTTAAAAAAAAAAAAAAACCCATCTCTCTTGAGGTTTGAACAAATTAACAATTCCCTCATTCTGTTTATATTAAAAATGAAATATTTTAAATTTCTATAAGAATCTCTTTACAAAAGTTTAAATATGGTTTGTAAAAAATAACCGATAAATTTATAATAAAAATGTAAAAATTTTCAACCACCAAAACACTTGTAATGGCAAATCTCTCCATGACCCATTGAAAAAAAAAAAATAATAAGCAAAATTCAAACTTAATATTTGGACATACACTTTAATTAAAAATTTAAAACGATGAATTTTAATTTTGAAATGGAGGAAAATTTTTTATCCTTACCCTTAAGCAAAGAGCAAGTTAGTATACAACATTTTTAATATTAATTAATTTAATAAAGTTTGGTCAATTAGATATCAAGGGAGGGGAGGGGGGGTGGGGGGAGGGAAGTGTTTTTCCCTTCAAGTTTGGAGCGATATGTTATTTCCCCAAATCTTAAGGGAAGAGAGTATGATTACCAAAAAAAAAAATTGTTAACTTTTAGGAGAATAAGATATAACTTATAAGTGTGCATTTGTTTGCACTTTTAGAGCTCAAAACGCGCGTTTCCAACCCCAAAATATAAAATGTGTGTTTGGTAAATTATTGCCAAAATTATTGCCACCATGCATTATCAAAAAGCAGCTTTTCCAAATAAAAAGGACTATCTCGATTTGAAAACGGACCTTGGAGCTGCTTTGCCGAAAACGCAAATAAATTTGAATTGTTACCATTGGTCATTTTCAGCATTATCCGTAAACTACCCGTATTTTTATTTTGAAATCCCAATTTTACCAAGATCTCTATTAAAAAAAAAAAAAATACCGTCATGTAGAAGAAGAATTGTTGCAAGCTTCTTCTTCTACTGCGTGATTCTTCTTCAATTCCAACATAAACCCATAAACCCACTACTGCTACAGACATCTTCTTCTATTGCGTGATTCTTCTTCTACATTTGCAGCTTCTTCTTCTCTCATTTTTTTGTGTGTAATATATTTCTTTCTTCTTGTCTTTTGGGTGAAGACGAAGAACTGTATTTTGGGTGAGGAAGAAGGCCTGAAGAAGAGACAAGATGGTGAGTGGAGGAAAAGAAAAGATATTTGATGGGAATGGGGGAAGAAACGGGTGGATGAGAAAAAAAGTGAAGGAAAAAAAAAATTAAGGTAGTGAGTGGGACATGTGTATATCATGTAAGGAAATTTACTTAATAAAAATTACAATTGTGTTAATACACAACAAATTTTCACAACAGTTAAAGTATCAAATCTTTCATATTCAAAATAAAATTAAACAAATTAATAAAATATTAGACTAGGAATGATCATAACTAAAAATAAAGAGTATTGTGAAAATATTGTGACATTTTATTATATCTCTAAACTTTTTAAATTAGTACTATTTTTCTTTAGAAAAAAAAATATTGCTATTGACATAATATTTTTTATAACAATTTCATAATAAAGTTTACATAGTAAGTTGTTATTGGTTCTCATCTAGACCTACTAGTGACATTATTTTTTTTTCCTACCATTAACAACTTGTCATATAGACTTTATTGTGAAATTTTTGTGAAAATATTATATCCATAACTTGCATTAAGAGAGGTAATTAAAACAAAAAATTCTCTTTATATATATATATATATATATCTTGTCTTTTTTGGTAATATACAACTCAAACTGACACTTTTATAAGTATTAGCCAAATATTTAACTTTTTCCAAAAGCACGTTTTGATAGTTTTTACCAAATGCTCTACTTTAAAAAAAAAAAAAACCCAATTTCATACCGCATTTTTTAAAACGGCAACTTTTTCAAAAAGTACCGTTTGAAAAAGCTGAACCAAACTCACCCTAAATTGGAAGGAAAAAGTGGGTTCAAATGTAACCTTGTGGGTTATGAGAAGAAAGAGAAGGGAAGACTTCATGATAAAGGATCTATTGTGAGTTTGGTTCAGCTTTTTAAAACTATGTTTTTTGAAAAAGTGGTAATTTAAAAAAAATGTGGTATAAAATTGAGTTTTTTAAAAAGCAGAACGTTTGGTAAAAACTGTGACAAAATACTTTTTGAAAAAATTGAGTGTTTTGCTAGTATTTATAAAAGTAGCGTTTGAGTTGAAAATGACCAAAAATGAAAAAATGTATATATATGGGAGGTTATTTCATTTAGTATCAACTTCTTAATAATAATAATAATAATAATAATAATAGTAATAATAATAATATATTATTGGTATTATTATAATAATATTTGTATTATTTTTTTTTAGTGTCATAAACACGTGTTATTACTATTAATGACTTCTTATCAATATTAATTAAATCTCAAAAAATTTCATCATCATGGAGCACAAAATGGTAATGCAAAAAGATTATAAAATACATACTAATAATCCAAGTTTAAATTGTACTACACAATATTATTTAAAAAAAAAAAACAACTAGTAAGAAAATATTTTAAAATTATGAGACATTAGACATATTACTAAAGGAAAAGTTGCTTTGACAGAAGCTAGTAAGAAAATCAGATTGATCATAATATTTGTGGAAGAGTTGCAATACATTTACCTAAATTATCTTGTGAGCTAGTTGATGAAAAACTGACAGTGACCAACTGTCATGTCCCAAATAATGAAGCAAGTTACCTTTTTTTGATGAAATGAAGCAAGTTAACTAAAATGATGTACCTAACAACATTGATTATGTTTTTAGAAAACACATTTGTTTGGAGGCTAAGTTATGGACCTTACTCGATGGAATCAACCTTGCTAAATCTGCTGGAATCACCAAGCTTATTATTGAATGTGATGCCACTGTAGCTGTAAAGCTTCTCTCTAGCAGCTCATATTCTAATAGGCTGTTTAACCCGATTTTGAATCTTTATAGGAGTTCTCTTCAGGCTTTCCAGGAAATCAAGATTCAGCACTGTTTTATGGAGGTTAACAAAGCTGCTGATCTTCTTGCTAAAGTTGGCTGCCACCAAGCTACTCCCTTTTTGACTTATTTTTATACCCCTAATGACATAATAGCTATCTTGAACTCAGATTGCACTTCTGTTTGTACCACCCGCTTGGTTCGGATTAACTCTATTATCTAATGCATTATCTTATCCTTTTAACCAAAAAAAAAAAAGAAAGAAGAGAAAACACATTTGTTACATTTTGCAATTGTAACTCAAAGGTTGCCACACTAAAATGTAGGTTTCCATGTTTCCAGCATAATAACGTGCTTTTAGAAATTTTTACAAAACCCGCTTTTTCAGTTTTGGGTTGACTAACACACTTTTTATGATCAAAAAGCCGAATCAAACGGGTACTTAATATAGTTTGGATAAAACTTAGATAGAATATTTTAGGTATAGTGCACCGAAAATAGTATGCCTAAATTTCGCCTAATTTGTTTCCAATAGATTAGGAGCCTATTTGACTCCTGGTTTTCTCCATTTTAGTATGTTTCATTTTTTTTTTTTTTTTTTGAGAGAACTAAAAGAACTTTCCAATAAATTAGTAGCCTATTTGGCTTCTACCCTCTCTCTTTTGCTCTTATATAATTAACATTTAGATTTACCTAATTGCATCTATCACTTACCGGAATATTACAAAGTTCACTTACCAATTGAAGTGCTTAGACCAAGAAAAGAAGAAGAAGAAGAAGAAGAAGTATTTGACTCCTGGTTCCCTCCATTTTAGTATGTTTCATTTTTTTTTTTTTTTTGAGAGAACTAAAGAACTTTCCAATAAATTAGTAGCCTATTTGGCTTCTACCCTCTCTCTTTTGCTCTTACATAATTAACATTCAGATTTACCTAATTGCACCTATCACTTACCAGAGAATTACAAAGTTCATTTACCAATTGAAGTACTTAGACCAAGAAAAAGAAGAAGTCGAAGATTACAATTAAGGAACATCTTCCTTAAGGAACAAAAGTAAGGAACATCTTCCTGCATGGTATTTACGGTTTTTGGTTGATTTTTCCAAACAAGATTACAATTTCACAAAAAAGAAAAAAAGAAAGAAAGAAAAAAAAGATTAATTTCCACAAACCTAATGAACCTAAGGTAGTGTACCTAAGTTTCGCCTAATTTGTTTCCAAATGATTAGGAGCCTTTTTGAATTCTAGTTCCTTCCATTTTAGTATGTTTCCATTTTTTTTGGAGAGAACTGTAAGAACTTTCCAATAAATTAGTAGCCTATTTGGCTTCTACCCTCTCTCTTTCGCTCTTACATAATTAACATTCAGATTTACCTAATTGCACCTATCACTTACCAGAGAATTACAAAGTTCATTTACCAATTGAAGTACTTAGACCAAGAAAAAAGAAGAAGAAGAGGAAGAAAAACAAAATTAAGGAACATCTTCCTGCATAGTATTTACGGTTTTTGGTTGATTTTTTCAAACAAGATTACAATTTCACAAAAAAAAAGAAAAAAAAGAGATTAATTTCCACAAATCTAATGAACCTAAGAAATCAAAGCTTCAACTATTGCAGTCTCATGTATGAGCACTGCGAGTATAAAACTCTAATTTAAAGAATTAACTCGTAAAATGAACCATCTCCATTAATTGTTAGTTGATATTTACACCAAAGAGCCTAAAACCTTTGTCATCCACTTTTTGAATTGGATCCAGTACACTCAAAATCTTCTCTTCCTTGAATTTTTTGTCATCCTCATCCACTTTATAGGTGAACATTTTCCCCAAATTTAAATCCAATTCCAGCTGAACTTCATTCACCCCCTCAACCAAACAATTCTTGCTCTCTCCCCCATTATAGATTACATCAATTAAACAAAATGTTTCACCCTCTTTTGCCTTTTCACCACGTTCACAACTATAAAATGTGATAATATCATTTGCCTTCAATTTTTTTTCCTTCACAAATCTATTCCAACCTCTTGTGAACACAAAACTTTGGCTACTCCTCCAATAACAATATCGAAATTTCCATGACTTCATTAACTTGTCATAAAATACTAACTCAATGTCATCGACACCATTACCATCACCAGCAGCAGCAGCAGCATTATCTTCCATACTTTCACAAATGTAAGGAAAGTATCTCACAGCATATTTTTTTGGAATAACAAGTCTATTAAGCTTACCTACATCGCTTGGTGTTAATTCCTTTTGAAAAAGTTGGCTACATGAAAATTGTCCATCACCATGCACCTTTGTTTGCTTGAGACTAAATCCCATATCTTTGCTTTGAGATTGAGTACGTAAAAAAGCAGCAAATTTGGAAGGATAAGAACCATCCCTGATCATATTTAGCACTGCTTCTGTGCTATAATGTTTTTGGAATTCAGGCTCCTGAGCTGTCCTTTCAGTCCATGGAAAATTTCTATGTGAATCCCCACTACGAAGCTTGATTGCCGCGCTATCATAAGCCATAGCTGCCTCCTTTTCAGATTTAAATGTCCCAAGCCAAATCCTCTGGTGGTTGGCATATATCTGTGCACCCCAATGTCCATTTTGTTGAGGAACAACCCCTTTGAATTTTGCTAAGGAGGAGGCATTATTATTGTTTTCGTGTCTCATGCGCTTACATCCAAGCAAAGTGTAGTAAGTGTTGTTTGAATCTGAAGTTTCTGCCGTTGCATTCATTTTATTGGCACTTGAAATCATGCTTGAAGCATCTTCTTCCATTGTAGAATGTAGAAGAAATTTGAATACTAAATAAAGGCAAACAGAAAAGAAATATGAGACAAGAAAATCTAATGGAACCGGAAGAGAAGCAAGGTGGGGTTTTAAGGATGAGGGGACATGAGAAGGATTTGAGGACAAATCAGAATGTTTCTGGGAGAAATTAAAGGAGAAGAAAATCTGGTAATGAAAGGTGTTCTGTTGCATCAACATGGCAGGTTCTGTATTTGGAAGGTGGAAAATGTTAAAGATTAAAACTAAAATCAGGTATGACAACCGAGTTAAAAACCATATATCACATTCTAGAGTAAACGAAATATTCTTATACGTGTAAAATGTAATTCCAAAATAGTTGGAACAATATTCATGAAGTGGCCTTGTCTTAATATAGGCAAAAGTTGATTAAATTTTTAAAACGAAGTTAACCCCATTTTGTTACATGTATATTCAATTCAGGTGTATGCAAGTTTCTTTGTATTTTTGGATGTGTTTCCATCCTATCAACAACTACGGTTACTAGCTCCCCTCTTCAAATAAGTGCTTATGGGTGAACTCAAAAAACTGAACTCAACTGAATTCCTTTTTTTGGTCGGAGATTGATGGACAGAGCCTAAAACATGTTGACTTTAACCATGAATTCTATTACAATTTGGCCTATAGTGAATCATCCTAAGACACTTATCCAACAAGCACCAAACCAGTCAAAATAAACAAAAAATGTGTTGAGCTGTAACATGTTATTGGTTACTTCACGTGTTGGCTTTTCCAAATACACAGTGTTGAATACAATAAAACTAAAATCTTAATTATTGGGTGGTTCCGAAAAATTGTTTAGTAACAATTACATATGACAAAATTGTTATACTTTTTATCCATCTTTCGTTTAAAAAAATTATTTAAAAATTTTGGACTCAAGTATCTTGTTGTTCAAATTATATAGTTTAACTAAAGAGAAATGCTATATATCCACAACTACCTAACCTTTTCGGCTATTTATCAAAAATAAAATAAACTGCCTAACCTAAATTAGGTAAACTTGAGTTAATATTGGCGCTAATTTCTCTACTACTTTTACTTCCTAACTGAGGAACGTTCAAAGGTCATTTCACCAACTGGCTGTACAGTCTGTGAGTCCGTGTGTCTTTATAACGCTACTCAATTGGGTCTTGTCCGCCATTATCGTTCACCACATTTATTGCCAGTTTGTCATAATGTTCTTTACAAAATCATATACACCATATCACAAAAATAGAAGGTTCTTTACTACTCATTTATACTTATGAGATTGAATTTTATATGGATGTGGTGTAAAACTTAAGTTTTACACCTTACAATCCCAACATGCTATGTTATTGTATCACATATTAAAAAATAGGCAGAATTATACCCAATCAATTCTAATAATTATATGAAAATCCAACCCAATTAGGTGTGATGGGATGTACTAAGGAACATTTTAAGGTCATTTCACCAACTATTTGTACAGTTTGTGAGTCTCTGTGTCTGTATAGTGTTACTCAATTGGGTTTTGTCCACCATTATCGTTCACCATATTAATTGCCAGTTTGTCATAATGTTCTTTACAAATTCATATACAAAGTGTCACAGTAATAGAAGGTTCTTTACTACTAGGCTATATCTATCAGATTAAATTCTATAAGGATGTAATATAAAACCTAAGTTTTACACTCTCAAATCTCAATATTCCACATCATCAATCACATATTAAAGAATAAGTACAATCACACCTAATCAATTCTAATACCCATATGAAAATCCAAATTTTTTTTTTTGTGGAGAAACACACACACACACACACACACATATATAAGGGAAGGAGGATGAGATAAGGGAATACACTCACACGCCAACACCAAAACTGCATGCGGTAGTTAGTGTTGCGGAGTAAGTGATAAACCCTTTCTCAAATCCAACTTAATTGGGAGTTTATTGAGATTTTATTAAGTGTGGTAAGATGTTTTAAGTGAAAAACTGATATGATAATCTCTTATTGAATGGTGTAAAACATGGGTATTATACCTCATCCTTGCCAAATTTAGACTCTATACTTGTGCATATATACTACAAATAAGGGTCTCAATTTTATACTAACGATAATTGATTTTTATTAGAAAAATGCCTGGAGAATAGAAATCCTTTTATCTCATATATTATACGGACACCCTACCTAATTGTCAAGTTTACAGCTTTAATTTTTAATTTTTTTAATTTCAATAATTGGGAGAAAGAAGCTTTGAACCTTATACTTAATTGTAAGGATAGTTTATTATAGGTAGAACTCTATTAACTGAAATTTAAGAAATTTTAAATTCTATTTAAACTAAAATTCTATTAACCAAAAGCTTAAAGTAATTTAAAATAAAATTCAGTCATAATTTTGTTTTTGACTATGATTAAACTTACACACTATTTGCTTGCCCCAAGTGGTTCAATTTGTAAAATTAATTTGTTTTTGTAACATGATTTATTAATTATTAAGATAATTATTTTACTTTTAGGTGGAACTATTAAACTTTTAAGTAGCTCATTGATCATTAAGATAGTTAATTAATATATTTTTTTATTTACATATAATTTTTTTATTAATCTATGCATGCATAGGTACTCAATTAGCACATATATATATAAATATATATACATGTGTGTGTGTGTAAAATAGTCAAAGTTTAATATGAAAAAAAAAAAAAAATATATATATATATATATATATATATTGAACACGTGACATATGTTATACTTGATGGAGCATAAAATAAAACACTAAGTGTGTGATAAAAGATAATGGACATTCATAAAATTGGTTTAGTTTTGATGTGAGGTAACTAGCAAAAAGTTGAAATTAAACCAATTATTTGAACAAAAAATTTTATCAAACAAACAATTGAAATAGGTTGCACTGCTCCAAGACTCTAGTTACTTGATGTTATGATATGCAACACATCCCTTAAGGTGGGAAACCGGGGATACACAATATTTCCCTTATCACTCTTTCCATTTTCATCTTTTTTCTTGTCCATCTATTCAAATATTCTAGGTTTCAAAGCAACCAACATTGCAAATGAACCTTTTTTTTTTCCTGTCAATAGTTTAGGAATCATGGACATATGATTATAATTTCCTTATATATATTTATTTATTTATTTATAAAATTTTTATATGGCTTGATTGTACAAAAACAGACCTTAAAATACTTGTTCATAAATATGGTAGTTTGCCTCTTCTTCTTTTTTTTTTATAAGAATTTGCCTCTTTTTCGATCAGTCATCAAATGGATCATTTATCAAAGACCATGTTTAATTAAAGTATAAGCATTATTTTTTGGAGAAACAATTAAAAGTATAAGCATGAAATGATATACTTAATACGATATAATCAATTAATCATCATCATTATTATTATTGCCCTTCACTCAATGCAAGAGTTCAATTTTCTTTCCAAAACTTTTAATGATCAAATCTTCCAATTAAAATACAAAAAGATGTATGGAATTAATGTTCAAACATATACATACACAACAAAGTGTAAAGAAGATCCGAGTTTATAGCTTATTCCAGTTTTTTACTAAAATAATACTAGTATAATACAAACTCATCACTTAAGACTCCCGAATCATATAAAACTCTTACTTCTTATCATTTAATTAAATAAATAATAATTAAATTAATTCATCTAATTATTTTAATATTAACATGGACCATTAAAATCTTAGAGAAATTAAGAAGATAATTTATATATATATATATTAGTGCAACAATAATTTATGATAATTTTTCCATATAGAAACTATCAGCGGACACGTGCCCCAATTTTTAAATCCCAAAGACCTATTCTCCGTTGAGAAATAGTAGGGGAGAGAAAAATCTGATTACAAATCATATATACCCCATAAAATGGTACAAGCTCCAGATTGCGATGACTAATGAGTAATGACCCTCCACAAATATTTGATTCTAATCAAAATTCTACTTGTTAATCACTTAGACCAGAGAGTAGTGTAGTACAAATAAACTACAGCTTTGAATTCCTCGCAGCTTAAGATTAGGAATTGTAAACTAGTTTGGTCCTAGAAAAAGTGAAGGAGCTTATTTAGGAGTAAGTTATGGAACAGAACGCTGCTAATTAATATGTGAGTGATACTCACTTTGATTATATAAGTGTTCCATTGTTACAGTGTGACATATATTTTTTTTCTCTCTCTTCCCTTCTCTCTCTCAAGTCCATAGATTATTATGCTTATACGTGTGAGCTACAAGTCAAGAAGTGAGAGAAGGGTTTGCAAGGACATTGATTGTTTGTAGTGATTGTGAGTTTGAGAGAATTGCTTTGCTGATCAGTTTAACAGGTTTACTTTTCCACCATAAATGACAAAAGGATTCAACGGGTTTTCTAGTTTTCAAGGAAAGCGAGTGATTTCACAGGCTGCATTGCCAATTGTAATAGGCGATACAAGTTCTTCACCATCACCGGAATTTGGTACAATTCCGGAACAAGTTATTTTGGCCTTGGTTAAATTCCGTAAAAGGTTGGTGATTTCTATAATTTGATTAATGCTAAGGATATAAAATTTTAAATTATTATTTTTTCACTATTTCCGTGTGATAAATTGTTATCAGAGCAACATCACTAATACTATTTTTTATTTTTTATTAATAGCAATTAATGCATACTATTTTTCCCCCTACACCTAGACTTTAGATTGCTTTCTAGCTAATTGTTTTTGTTTTCTTTAGATTGCTTTCACCTATGATATTTCACATTATATTTGTTGTTGATTAATAACTAATTAATTTGACCTTTTGGTGCGGAATTAGAATTATATATCTGATGTCTACATATAATACAAACCATAGCCATGCACTTCATATCTTAATTTAATTTGATTCTTTTTTCCTTTAAAAAATTTCTTTTCCTATTTAAAAAACAGATCAATAAAGTAATGTGTGGGTCTAGCATAAAACTTTCATTCTAGCTTTATTCATTTTATTTTATTTTGTTCTTTAGTATTTTGTTGCCCAATGATGCAAAATTTTTTATTTGAACAGTGTTATAATCATAAGTGCTTCGGTGATGAGTGTCGACACGTTAAAATCAGGATTATTGAGAGGAGGAAAAGAAAATTTGATGTTAAATTGGGACTCTAGATCAGTTGTCAATATCAAATTATTGGGAAGGACCACACTATTTCCTTGAGTATGGTAGAGTATGCTTTAGAACAGAGCGAGCCTTCACATTGTAGTAGTCATCTTCATTAATTAGAAAAAAGAAAAAAAAAATGGGTAGAAGCCTTTGCTTTCTTATGATCTTTTCTAGTAAGGTCTAGGTTTACAAGTTTGCCAAATTTATAGCATGAGCCATTGAACCACATCCTTATCTCTATTTGCTTTTGGCTTATTATATTCACATATTTAAGTTTTATTTTTTAGTTTTTAGAATCATGCCGAAAAGGCTTTGTTGATAATCAAAATTTAAAGATACATCGCGAAGAACAAAACATAGAACATCTTTTGTTTCAATTTGTTGCTTAATTTGTATATCTATACATTATTTGCTAATGAAAGTATCCAAATGTTTAACCTTTTGTGATTTAGGTATTGATTTGTATCATTCAATCAAGTTATATTTGGTGTAGTAATTCATGTTACACCACTCAATAAAATTTTCTTGGATTAATTTTTTTTTTTTAATTTTGTGATTGGATCATAAGTTCTCATTTTTCTTAACAATTTTCATACCCAAAAAATGATATTTATTATAGAATCCATAAACAAATTTAGGTATTGATTTGTATCATTCAATCAAGTTATATTCGGTGTAATAATTCTTTTTTGATGTTACATCACCCAATAAAATTTTATTAAATTTTTTTTTTTTTAAATTTTGCCATTGGATCATAAGTTTTCATTCTTCTTATTAATAAAATTGCATCCTAATAAAATTTTATTTTTTATAGAATCCATAAACAAACGTTTTATGTGTGTGTTTATGCATATAGTTTTTTTCTTGGGTTGCTTGATTTGATGATAATGATGCTTAACAACATGCCTGAGATAGGAAAGTTGCATTAAGTTGCATTAAGCTTCATATTCCAATCTCTAGATTTGTCCAGATGAATTGTATTGACTATAGATAATAGCTATTTGTAACTATGAACTTGACCACTATGTTGGTATTTTCCTAGCCCCGAATTGAAACATAAAACATTTATACATAACACGAAAATTTTAAACCAGGGAAAAATGAATTTTGTTTGGGAGCTCATAACTAATTACTTTATAAAAAAGAGTAATTACAGCTGACTGCTGAAAGTAATTTCTTCTCACTGCAAATGTTGAATTGATGGGATAAAGACATAATTCTAGGACATACCTAAAAACACTATTCATTAACTGCTCCTAATGCTTATTGATGAAATTTTTTTCTTTTTCACGGATAAGATCAATTCTCATGTAAATCCAATAAGTGGGAAAGGAGCAATTATCAGTTTGAGTGAAAACCAAAAACTTGGGAAAAATAGAGAGATAGATCAGAGAGAGAGAGATGATGTCAGTGTCACGTGGAAATAAAATCCCACTATCAAAAAAGTTCATGGAAGAAATGACCTAGTTTGTGGCTTAGGCTCTTCCGACTGACCTTTCTTTCATTTTGTTCCACAAATACTTTTTTCCATTTTTTTTTTTTATATCTTTGAATAAAAACAAAATAAATAAAACTGTGCTGTTGCGTAAATAGCTAGGATATATATAGTTAGTTTGAAAATGACTTGCCCTTCCTGTACATACTTTCACACTTTCTCATTTCCTATAAATTGAACACATTCACGCTCCGTTCTTAGCAACCATCTCCTTAACAAATACTGTGCTTTGCAATCTTCTTCTTCTTCATCAACTTCTTCATCTTCAAATTCGTATTTATCTTCTTCATGCTCTTTGGTAAGTTCTTTTACGTGAGCATGCATTATATTTTGTTAACTTTATTGAGTTGGAAATATAATTTGCAAGAGCCTCATCTTTTTCCAGCCCATATTGTATTTAATAACTACTTTAAATGTTTAATAACTCATCTTGCTCATGTTGTTGTTTTTCTTCTTCTCTCTTTGTTCTTTTCTAATGGTAATAAATTAGGCACGTATAACATTATAAAAGTCTATTGTTGTATTCCTTGCTTAGTAAGATGTTGAAATCATGTTGAAATCTTATATGCCATTTAAGTTCGCTTTAAGAAATTCAGTAGTTATAGTCACAAAGTTATTATGATTCTATCCATGTTTAATTAATATTTTGATGTTTGCAGAAGAAACCCTGAAAGGCAGCCATGGGTTCACTTAACTTCACCAATGAAACTGCGCTAAAGGTTAGGAAACTACTATTCAAGTGAAAGTTTCACAAATAGAAAATATTTTTCTAGGTTCAATGGAAAATTTTTCAAAAGTCAAGTGGTAGGAGCTATGGTCTAAATGATCTGTATTTGAAATTGAATGGATATGCACACTTTAGTCTAGCTAGTGAGTGAGTTGAGGGCGTTGTAATGTTGTATACGTTGGCCTACGACCATGGCACTACTTATGATTTAACTATTAAATATAATATAATATTTAATGCATGAAAAAAATGTGATTTAACTATCAAATTTGATGTAATATTTAATCCATGAAAAAAAAAAAAAACATGGTAATCTTTAATATGCCAATCAATTACTTGGGCTCCTTTTCTTGTGGTCTGATTAGCTTTGGCCATGCAATTATTTTGACTCCATATTTTCTTACTTTAGTTGTCCCTACTCGATAAAGTAAATGACATTTTGTATTATTTAGATTTTGATATTATGTGTC
Organism: Lithocarpus polystachyus; assembly: GCA_033629205.1. NCBI lineage: Eukaryota > Viridiplantae > Streptophyta > Magnoliopsida > Fagales > Fagaceae > Lithocarpus > Lithocarpus polystachyus. The sequence continues at coordinate 11,700,982 of CM066162.1, forward strand.
AAGCAATATCATATATTTGTGGCGTCCCTCTGGAAATTTTCTTTTGTTCGGTCAAATATGATGGTTTCTTTTTAATTACAATTTTATCCTTTGAAATCCTAAATTTTCGCTTCCCTTATTTATCAACTTGCCAAGTTGATATATTTTATCTTTTTAATTCTAACAGGATAGAGAAGATAATTGTAACTTTGGAGATGCAGATGTTGTGACCAAAAACTTCAATCAGAAAGAAGAAAAGGAGACTAGCACAGGAGGGTGGAAATACACATGCATCTTGCTAGGTATCAATGAATCACCTATACACTTTCTATTAACTATTAACTATTAATATTTATTATATTCTCCACCCCATTTTTTTTTTTAATGTTCATAGCGTGGTATTGATTTTATTTTATTTTTTCTTCTACTTGGTTAATATGGAATAGCAAATCAAGGTCTAGCAACACTAGCTTTCTTTGGTGTTGGAGTGAACTTGGTTTTGTTCTTAACTAGAGTTCTTAATCAAGAAAATGCCACTGCCGCCAACAATGTTAGCAAATGGACTGGAACTGTATATTTGTTCTCTCTTGTGGGAGCATTCCTCAGTGATTCCTATTGGGGCCGTTACTTAACCTGTGCAATTTTTCAGATCATTCTTGTTGTGGTAATTAATATCATCTTCAATTATATTTTTTTTTTACTTTTATTAGTGCATTTTAAAAAAAATTTGTGCTAACCAAAATTTTATTTTATCTATCATTAGGGCTTGGTGCTATTATCCCTCACTTCTTGGCTTTTCTTGATCAAACCGAATGGTTGTGGCGATGGAAAAATGGATTGCATGCCCACATCTCCAATTGGCATAGCCATTTTTTACTTATCCATATATTTAGTAGCCTTAGGATATGGAGGTCATCAACCAACCCTAGCAACATTTGGAGCAGACCAATTTGATGAGGCAAACCCTAAACAAAAGAAATCGAAAGCAGCTTTCTTTGCCTATTTTTACTTTGCACTCAATGTAGGGTCACTTTTCTCAAACACCATTTTGGTCTACTATGAGGACAATGGGATGTGGACACTTGGCTTTTTGGTATCCTTAGGCTCAGCTATCGTTGGCTTATTGTCATTTTTTATCGGAACCCCTAAATACCGATATGTACAACCATCTGGCAACCCTTTGCCACGTGTTGCTCAGGTATTTGTGGCTGCTACTAAGAAATGGGACATTGTTCCAGCCAATCCAAATGATCTATATGAATTGGAAGGACCAGAGTCTGCAATTAAAGGGAGTAGGAAGATTCTTCATAGCAGTGAGTTTGAGTAAGTATATATATTGAAAATGACTTTTTTCCTTGTTTTTGCGTATCCATCGTGACCATTTATCTGCTAGTATTAATTTGTTTGTTTTGTTAATACTATTTTGTTTAGTGAATGCCAGCTTGATTATTGCATGGCCTATATATATGTCTATCCTGTAGTTAATTTAAATTACTAATTGATTTATTAATTTTGGTCTGTTACATACTTATCTATTTCTTGAAATTTTTCAGATTTTTGGACAAGGCAGCAACAGTAACACAGAATGATGTTTATGGTCCAAAAAATCCATGGAGGCTTTGCACTGTGACTCAAGTTGAAGAAGCAAAATGTGTTATGAAAATGCTACCCATTTGGCTATGCACAATAATCTACTCAGTCGTATTCACTCAAATGGCTTCCCTCTTTGTTGAGCAAGGCGATGTGATGAAAACAAAATTTGGAGAGTTTCACCTCCCAGCGGCTAGTATGTCTGCCTTTGATATCTGCAGTGTACTTATTTGCACAGGACTTTATAGCCAAATCCTTGTTCCCTTTGTTGGAAAACTAAGTGGTAATCCCAAGGGCTTAACGGGGCTTCAAAGAATGGGTGTTGGACTCATTATTGGAATGTTAGCAATGCTTGCAGCTGGTGCCACTGAGATCCAAAGGCTTAAATATGTGATCCCTGGTGAGAAGAGTAGCTCCTTAAGCATATTTTGGCAAATTCCACAGTATGTTCTTGTTGGTGCTTCTGAAGTGTTTATGTATGTTGGTCAACTGGAATTCTTTAATGAACAAGCTCCAGATGGTATCAAAAGCTTTGGCAGCTCGCTTTGCATGGCTTCAATTTCTCTTGGAAACTATGTTAGTAGCATGTTGGTTAACATGGTCATGAGAATCACTGCAAAAGGCAACAACCCTGGTTGGATACCAAATAACTTGAACACAGGCCACATGGACAGGTTTTACTTTCTTATTGCAGTTCTCACGGCTTTTGACTTTGTGATTTACTTGTTTTTGGCTAAGTGGTACAAAGGCATCAACCTTGAGGACAGTGAGGCGGAAATTCAAAAGGAAGGACCAGGAAATGAATTGCTCAACAAAGTTTAGACTTTTTCTCTTACTTATCAGTCAAATGCTTTTTAAAAAAAAAAATGTAATTTTGAGGTCTATTGGTTCTATCGTGACTTTAGAAATGGACAATATCACAAGAAGGAAGCATGATCTTTGTTGGTGACATTTGATGAAAAAATAGGGTTGTTACAAGGGATGATTGCTTTCTTATATATTATGGTAGGATTTCAGTGAGATAAGGTTGACCACATTAGGTAATGTCATGTGTGATTTTGAATTTTATGGTTTTATCAATGGTGTTCCATATATTGTAAGTGTCAAAAATAAATGAACATCTCCTTTTCAATTACCTAACACTTTTCAATACACTCTATTTAATTAGTTACACTTATTTGGTTTACCGTGATATTACATTACACCGTAATATTATATTATTATAATCTTACATTAATGTAATCTCAATACAATAATACATTACATTGTTTAAGAAGCTAATAAGATTAAGGTGATGTAATATATTTCGTAATTTTAAATTACTGTAATGTTAAAAAAAATAAAATAAACCAAAAACTTTAATGTTATATCATCGTAATGTGTATTACATTAACGGCATATCACAACAAATCAAGCACTCCCTAAGTGGAATGAGATATTTATAGTTAAATTCTCCCTATAAACAAAAGTGAGTAATACAATTAAATTCCTTTGGAAGAAGAGAAAAAGGTAATACTATTGGATTATTGACTAAGTTAGCTATCAAGTAACTAGTATGTCATGTAGCCCCAAGTCATTAAACCACCCAACTTAATTAGGGTGGTTTTTTATTATTAATTTTTGTGAGAATCTAGGGTGTGTTGCAATGATAATACGATTTTCATATATATATATATATATATATTTGAAAAAAACACTATTGAAAATTCCCTTTTCTTTTCGTTTTTGTTTAATTACTGAGCCAAGACCATTTGCTTTATTCGATTGTCATAATTAATCTTATGTTGAATTAAATATATTTCCGATAAGTTAAAATCATCTCAACCAAAAACCCCAGGTTAAGGAGTAAAATACTAAAATCCCACTATTTTTTTTAAATAATTGTTAAACAACAAAGCAACATTTGGCTAATGAACTTATGGTTCAATGACATTTGCCCCATTCTTGTAAGGATTAATGCTAGGGGTTGATGAATAGCCTACTTAATTTACACTAAACCACAAAAGAAAAGGAGCAAATTCGGATTTTTTGTACAAAAATGATTGAGAAGTCCTTATATATGATAGTTTGAAAAATTACAAGCAAAATGGTTGTTTTAACTTAAGGTGCAAATTTTCAACAACTTTGTAGTTGAACTTACACTTACTGGTGTTTAATTTTAATAAAAATATCTATAATTCAAATTCCTTCCTCTCATTATAATTGTTGAAATTATAATTTAAAAAAAATAAAACTTAATTGCAAGTTTATTCTTACTTCCGTTAATGTAAAACTTTTTAAAGCCTCATATTTTTAGATATAACTGAACTTTTACACAATTTATTTTTCAAGTAAAATAAACTTCATTCAAACATATATAATTATATACTAATCATTTTGTTACAAAAATAGATCATTAAAACATAAAATGGATTGTTATACATAAAAAGTAAGACAGAGTTAAAAAACTTGTGTCTTCTTGTGAAGTGAGGCATTAGCCTAATGTCACAAAGAAATGACACATGGAGGGACCTGTTTTCACTTCCCCGATATGAAAGGAAATGGCTGAGGCTGATGTACCTAAAATTTTGTTGGCCTCAATTGCTTGTCTTCCTAAAGTTAACAATTCGATCAAGGAGTCCACCAACCATACGTACAACCAGCAAAAGGCACGTACAAGTTATTCACTCGATGTGTGTGTCATATTTTGGCAACCACTAGCTACTTTCATGTGTTTTCACATCATGTCGGAACCTCATCGACTGATTTCGCGGGAAATGGACAGTTAAGGGCCTGTGTGTGTGTGTGATATTTTGATTGAGGTGTTTAAAATAATTAATGTGAAAATTGGTACACACAACTCTATTTGCGGTCCATAATATGGTTGATAGCAGTGTTTAAATATTGGTATTCAAAATGATATGAAAATTGGTTTACGCAACTCCATTAGTGTATATTTTGTTTGATAGTCAGGGGCGGCGCCACCTTAAGGCCAGGACCACCCTGACCTGAAATTATATATATATATATATATATATGTAATAATTTAAAAAATTTTATTTGTCTATCCTTAAAAAAAAATTTAGGAACACCTTCAGTTTTTTTTATGCCAATAAAATTAAATTTTGCTTCATAATTTGTTCTACATTCAGTGGATGAATGATTACTTGGTTGTGTACATTGAAAGAGATGTAGCTTGTAGTATTGATAATGAGATTATCATGCAATGATTTCAAAATATGAAAACTCGTAGAAGATAATTGTAAACATTATGTATTTGTATTTTTTTTTATTGTTGTTGTTGTCGATATATAAATTTATCTTTTTATTAGATTGTATAATTTATGCTTCTTAAGGAACACTTTGAAAAAATTCCTGAAGCCGTCACTGTAGCAGTGTTTAAATATAGGTGTACAAAATGATGTGAAAATTGGTTTATGTAACTCCATTTGTGGTTCATATTAATCGATACACCAATAAAAACTCATTAATTATGTTATTTTTCATATACAATTTTTAACCAAATTGTAAGTTTAATGCTATATGTATAACTTTTTTTTCACATTTTACTAAAACATTGAGTTGTTATTGATTTTTATAAAAATCCACATAATCTAACACTACTAACAATCTATCACATCACAGTCTACAATTACAAAAACTAGGCTATTTTGTAGTTGTACTCAGCTAGTTATGTAATGTATTATAAACCTAGTTTAAAACATTATTATTATTTTTGTGTGTGTTCTAATAAGTATTACTGTTTACTTAAAAAAAATCTATCACATCAATAATTGTAAAAAACAACTATAAAAAAGTTATATTTTTAAACTTATTAAAATTGTAATGATAAATCTATGAGGATTAGCAGTGTTTAAGTATTGGTATTTAAAATAATATGAAAATCGGTTTATGCAACTCCATTTGCAGTCCATATTATGTTTGGTAGCGGTGTTTAAATATTGGTGTGCAAAATGATGTGAAAATTGGTTTATGCAACTCCATTTGAGGCCCATATTAATCGATACACCAATAGAAACTCATTAATTACATTATTTTTCATATACAATTTTTAACCAAATTGTAAGAATAATGCTATATATATAAATTTTTTTTCACAGCTTACTAAAACAATGAGTTGTTATTGATTTTTATATAAATCCACATAATCTAACACTACTTAAAATCTATCACATCAATAATTGTAATAAACAACTATAAAAAAGTTATATTTGTAAACTTATTGAAATTGTAATGATAAATCAATGAGGATTGATTAGATAACTTCCCACTAAAAAAAACAAATATCATTAGAGAATCTATGAGATAATTTAGATGATATTTTAAATTGTATGGTGCGTTTACATTGTTATATGCACCAGATAAAAATTTTGATCAGGACATTTCACTTGAAATGAAGATGATCAAATTTATGAAGTTTAGAATTTTGTTTGTTCTTCTTTTTTATTTTGTGAAAATATTGTGAACGCAATATTTATCTTGTTTTGTTGGTTTGGTTAGGTTGCTATATGATATCTAGGAAAATTTTATTTTCTGTTTGAACTTGCCACAATTAATGGCCATCCCAATCATTCGCTTTGGGAGTGCTTACTTAGCAATAATGAGACAACTTGTGACTTGTCTATAAAAGAGCCAAGATCATTGTGTTTAGGTTGCCATGAAATCCAGGGATATTTTATTTTCTACAAGTAATGGTCATCCCACTCACTACTCAGGGATTGCTTGATTAGCAATAATGAGACAACTTGTCAATAATAGAACCAAAATCATTTTGAAAATATATGTATGGTCCTCTTCACGCTCAAAAAAAAAAAAAAATGTTTCAAATTTTCTAGAAGATGCATTCTCTCCTTGACTAAACTTTAACTAGCTAGAAAAGATTGTGGAAAATCATTTGGTCTTAAAATCAGAATATAGTGGTTTGGTTTAGAAAATCACCGTTGTAGTATTCATCTAGTTGAGATAATCATATTAATGGTAGCTAAAAATCGTAGTGGCCAAGTCATTACTCATCCTCAAAACTTTGTAAAAGAAGAAGGTATTCATCAAAATCTTTCAACAACAAAAAGAAAAAAGAAAAAAGAAAAAAAGAGGGAGAATCAAAATTATACATAGTTACTGTTTTGATCACACTAGTAAGAGTTTTATCTTATAATTGTGCAATCTTGTTACTTGGATTTATCGTATATTTTGGGCAATTTCAGTATCACAAAGAGGATAAGGACCCCACGAGTTGTTAGGTCCTTTTAGGCCTGTTAGAACCATGAAAATAGCTCAACTTGATCATTATTGCTCTCCATTTTGCATCTTTCTTCACCTAATAATTAAGTGTCAAATTTGAGTTTTGCATATCAAATTGGTGGAATGACATAAATATTGTACTCGAACCAGTTGATTATTTGTGGCCTATATTATCTCGACAAAGACCCCCACCATACATGGCTCTCCCTCTAAGGTTTTTAAGTGCTTCGGACAAGAATAGAAGTTAAGAATCGAAATGCTGATTTGGTTTAATCAAAATGGATGAAACATCATCAAGGAAAGGGATTAAGGATGAAAAGGAATATGCATTATGTTTGACCAACCAAGAAAACAAATGAAGAACAATATAAATATGAAATTTAAGTGAAAAAATAGCGTATTTCTTTGCTTTGTAGTTTAAAATAAGAATAATGCTAGAGATACAAATTTTTTATAAAAAAATTTACAAACTGCTGATGTAGTGAGTGGTTATTCGTAAATGAAAAAATGATGTTAACGGTGAGCTTAGATGAAAACTAATAAGAAACTGACCACATCAACAATTTGTAAAAATGTTGTAAAATAATTTGTGGTTGTAGCATTACTCTTGAAGTAATCATACTGTTAGAGATATAAATTAGACATATTGGCCCAATGTAATAGGCCCAAGCCCACTCTTACTTGTATTAGTAGTCTAGGGTTTAGTTGCCTATATATACTCATGTTAGGGTTCATTGTAACATAGGTTATTGTACTACACTCTTACACAATAAAGATGTAGCCCTTAAGGGATTCCTCCGTGGATGTAGGCCGACATGGCTGAACCACGTAACCCTCGTGTTCTTGATGTTCCCATTCTATGCTTCTCCTTCCGCATCCACTCTAGCATATACAACATGGTATAACACATTGCGTTGCCAATAATATTACATTTAACAATACATATATATGACAAAAGGGATACTCACAAACACCTAACAAAACATAATGAGATCCTTTTAATATCAAGTAAATGAAGAGAGTATTTTACGTTTAAAATTTTATTTTTATATTTTTTATATTTAATATAATGTATATTGTGTCATATTATTTAAATTAAAAAAGACATGACATTAGATATACATTAAGGACTTTTTTAGGTTTACATTATACCAGCAATGTAAATTTATATTGTAGACACACAATTTAAGAGCCTTATAGTTAAATTGACATATTTCTATACACAAAGTGATTGGAGTCTAGGGAAAAGGTTTGAGCTATAGGGTTGGCAGTATCTTGTAATAATCTCTAAAAAGACATTGTAGACATACAAAAATGTACAATATAAATTTACATTGCCGGTACAATATAAACTAAAAATTTTCCATACCTTTATATCTACATATGAAGTGTACGCATGACAAGATTCATCATTAGAGATAGTACCAAATTTTTTTCATTGGTGGTGTGAACGTGGCCACGTTCTTAACAAGAGATTTGGGTGAACATCTAAAGGAAAAAGCCAGTCATGTTTAAAGTTGTGTAACATATGCTTCAACACTACGTGGCAGTTGAAAAAACTATTCAATGAAATTTTAGTCACATGAATTTCTTTTTATGAGTTATGTGATTTATTTAAATAATAAACATGAATAATATTATAATCTTTCTTGTAATATATAGGATAAAAAAGATAGTTTTAAACATATTTGGAGCCGAATTTTGTTCCAATCTTAATGTTGCTAATTGACTTAATAAAAGTGTTAGCTAATGGACCGGACCTGTATCAAACGTGCTTAGCACAAGTTAACGCACGTACATATATTATATATAGTTGCATGCAAAACCGAGTGGGTAATATTAACATTGTAAGAATGCATGTATTCTTCCACTTGAGTTGCAGTGCAAACTGCAAACCTCCGGTGACCTTTTTGGCCACAATCGCTCTCTGTCATTGCTGTTACCTCTCACCAAATCGATCGAGCCAAATTTCTAAAAGACCTACTAACTAAAATCAGGTTTAAACTAAGGAAGTCAATACCGTACCGGAGGCTGTATCGATTTGGCCACCGGTACGATATATTTCGGATACCAGTCAATACCGGTGTACCGTTTCGGGTTTACCGCTATTTTTTATATTTAATACACACACACACACACACACACACACACAAATCTCTATTTACCATAAAACATTACCTTCTGTTTACAATAAAACATTACTTCAATTGTTCATTGCATACAAAGAAAAAAAAAACAATATAAAAAACAAAAAATTTAATTATTCATTGCATACAAAGAAAACAAATAATACAAATAATTAAGTTAACACAACCTACATAGGATCATCTACTCTCATCCATCAAAAGGATCTACTTTAGACCATAATATATATGAGTATTACTATCCTGCCTTTAAAAAATTGCCACAATTACCAAAAAAAAAAAAAAAACATAGCATTTTGTGTTCCGGTCCGGTACGGCCGGTACGAGGCCGGTATGGCCGGAATTCGCCGGTACGACCGATATTTTTTCCGGTATGAAATAGGGAGAGTATATGTACCGGTATGAGGCCGGTATGGTATGTACGGACTGGTACGGTACGGTATCGACTTCCCTGGTTTAAACATAAGTTTCTATCGTTTTCTCTTTGACTTGCTAGGCAAGCATTTATAAACCATAAAACACTGCAAGGCCAGCATGTTTGTAGTTTGGGAGAAACTCCAATGTTTTTACTTAATGAAGCTAGCTAGCCAAAGAAATTAAAAGGAAATGTACGTTTTGGCTGTCTCAAAATTTACTAAAACAATTAGTATAAATTGATATATGACTGTGTATCAATTATTTAAATCATATATATCATATTCACCAACCCGTAAATTGAGTGTGCAAGATAGAATTAATATATTAGATTTGGCATGGTTATAACAAGTGATTGTTTAAAAACAGAATTATAATAAAAATTGTAATATCTTAGCAGTACTTTCAAGAAAAATGACATAAAAAATGTTTGAATTATAGGTTTAGTGTAGTCCTTGTAGAGAGCATGAGGTTATAAATTTATAGGTCACCTACTTCTCACTTTGTCCTATTTATAAGTAAACATATATAATAAAGAAAAAAAAAAGTAAACTTGATCATATATATTATCATGAATATATATGCTTACCACATGGTGTCTAGTCTAGCCTTCATGCTAATTACGACCATATATTGGTTCAACTCAAATTTATGTGCTATCATTGTTTCTTGTTTGTTTGTATAATGAGACATATAGCTGGCAGGAAGAAAGGACATACGGCCGGGGCACTACAACCAGTTTCAACCATCCCCAGATTAAGATTGATATTGCATATATGCCTTATTATGCATCAGAATCTGCAAGCAATAGAGGTTTTTAGCAATAGTTTCTAAGTTGTAATCATTATTAATCGTGTGTCACCCACACTTTGAGGGAATATATATAGAGTGGCAGCCAGTTGAGTTGATCATACATAAAAGACTGATATATATGTTGTCTCCTACTAATGATTTTTCTTCTTCTCTTTTCTAATTCTTTTAAGCTGCAATTAGATTGATGGAGATTTGAAGAGAATTTTTAGTACAAAGTGCCATGTGAAGTATGGATGATGTGTCTTGGGTATTGTCGTCAATGGAGAAATATCTATAGCCCATCATCTAGTCTTGGAGCTAGAAGCATGCATGTACTATCCATGGTGAATTTAGGTGAAAGTAACTAAGAGACACAAAATGGGCTATATATTGCCATCTTAAAGTTCATGCATTATTATTATTATTTTGATAATTTGAAACTTATATTGGGGAAGAGGAATTTAAATCCTGAATGTCATGAACTATTAGAATCTTAACGAATTTCATACACTTTATTGATATATAATCCGAGATTTAATTGTATAAAAAATAAATAAGGAAATCCATGCAACATTATTCCTTCAAATTGACACCATGAGGTGACCAAAATTTTAAACTGATCGAGGTCTTTTTTTTTTCCTTTTTTTCTTTCTTTTTTTAAAATTGACATCTTTCTTTTTCTTATTATGTGTCAATCATTGGGGTCAATGTTGTTAAAATAGAGTTCTTAAAAGTTGTTAATTGAATCTTAAATACGATTGTATAGGTTGGATTAGAACGTGAATTATAATATCCTTAAAAGCAAAAAGGACGTTGGTGTTGACTAATCACTAAAATTATGAACTTATCCATAAAAGGGAAAAAAAAAAAAAAAACAAAAACAAAGTGCTGCATCAATATAATTTAATTTTGTATGTCACACATTGCTACTTTTATATATACACACACACACAATCAAACGCTTATTTTTCAAAATAATTTATTCAAAAAGTTCAACAATTGTTAGATACCAATAAGGTGAAAAATCACTAATAACAATGATATATGTTAAAAATATTAAAATCATTAAAGAAAACAAGTAAATTTGACATAAGATATAACTCCAAGAACTACAAATTATTTAGAAATACCAAATTACCAATATATGAGAAAAGAATGATATATCTCATACGTCAAAGTTCAAATAGCATAAATATATATATAGACACACACATGTAACCTTAAAATATTAAATAAAATAAATTTTTTAATTAATGTGTTCTATTATTATTATTATTATTATTATTATTATTATTGAGAGGTTAAGTCTTAGTGCCTTTTCAAAAAAAAAAAAAACTTGGAAATATGCGGTTGCATACTGATTAGCTTTCTAAAACCCTACAAAAATAGGAACTTAATATACAAGGTACAACCTACTATTATTTTTATTATTAAGTATAAAATTAATATGCAATTTTTTTTTGAAAATTAATATTCAATTGGATGGCCATGCTTTTTTTTTCTTGAACGTATAAAGACCAAGTACTATATTTTACTACTTCTTATTTTTTATAATTATTATATTTTCTACTTACTGCAGTAACTTTCACGTGGCAGCCTTTATTATAAAATAAAGTAACAGGGGAAAAACAAAAAGAGATAGTCAACAAACAAAAATCGAATTCTCTGTTCTTACTCCTTTATTAAAGTGTCTTTCTCCTCCTCCGTTTTATCTCTCTCCCTCTCTCTCTCTCTCTCTCTCTCTCTCTTCTTGTGATTTTTGGTTATATGTCTGTCTCTTTCTTCTCATAAACTCAAAGAAGACAACAAAATTGGGCCTATTTGTTTTTTGTTTTTAATTTTTTGACACCATTGGGCTTTCATCAGCCTAAGGTTTAAAACTGGGATCGTGGGCTTGTTAGGATTGTACCATCCAACTTATCCTTAAATGTGAATGATCTAATCATTTTGGCTATGTATTCGTAAGATTGTGCAATCCCATGATTTGGATCATAATTTTGTTAACTTTAGTTGGGGATTGCTTTTATTATATTTGAATTTGTTTTCCAACGCCCTCTTATTTTGCAACAACTATAATTCTCTAACCGCCATATTTTAAATAACATATTCTTTTTTTATAAATAATAACATTTCCCTTCAAATTTGAATCCATCGCAATCCAGAACACTCTCTTTGAGTCATTCTTTGTTTTCTCTCAACCTAGAAGTATCTTTCATTTATTCTTTGTTCAACTAAATTGTAATTTATACCCTAAATTGTAATTTATACCCTTAATGTTTGGGATACCTAAAGTTTTAAAATTTTGATCCACACCCCCCAACATTACCTATCGTTTGAAAAATGACTATTCTATCACTAATTAGTTGGATGTTAAGTGCTAACCAAACTCAAAATGATTTAGTTTTAATACGGAGTAGTTTTAACACATGAAAATTACATTGTTTTGAGTTAGGGACGACTCCACATTGAGTCCAGGCTGGTCATAGGACCACCCTGACTTAGAAAAAAATTATTATATATAAATTTTTAAAAATTTATGATTTTTTATCCTTCAAAAAATTTGTGACCACTCTAAATTTTTTTAGGCCCAACATAATTAAACTACTACAACTCCACTCAATATGTTTTTATTGAATGTGAATTTTGACAAATTTATTATTAGATTACATTTTTTTCTTATATCCTCCATACTTGCAAAATTTCAAGAAGATCAAAGATTAATTGCTATATCATTAATCAAATGTTTGAATTTCAAGTTTTTGTAGTCTAAAATTATACATACAAATAAGTTTATGGATTAAATAGTAAATATCATCATTGGTTTGGAAAATACGCATGCAATTCAACGGTTAGATTTTCAAAATATGTAGTCATGCTAATTTGTTTAGTGAGAAATTTGTAACCAAAATTTGTTCTTAAATTTTAGTCCCCTTAACAATATTTTAGGTCCTTACAAACAAAAAGAAAAAGTTTAAGAAAAATTTTATTTAATTAAAATTTTGAAAGAAATATAGTATGCAGTATTGATAATGAATCCTATCATGCAATATTTTTAAAATAAAAAAATGTGTACTTTATATATTTATTTGTGTTTTTTTTAATGACCCTGTAAAAAATTCATGAAACTGCCACTATTTTGATTCCATTAAATCTACATCCAATTAAAATATGTCACGTCACAATTATTTAAAAAAAATATTCCAACATCTACCTAAAAGAAAAGTAAAATTTATTCTCTCTCTCTCTCTCTCTCTCTCTGTGTCTCTCTCCACTCCACCCAATCTCTTCTTCTCACTTGCTTCTAAGTTTGTTCGAGGTGCCCTTCTTACTACTGACCTTCTCTACTTTTTTATTGCAGTTTTGGGTCATAGATTCTGCATCTCCAAAGTTACAATTATCTTCTTTGGCCTGTTAACAAGAAAATGATAATTAACATGTATCAAATCGATGAAAGAGGGAATGAAATTCAAGAACTTCAGATAAGATTGTAATGAAAAGGAATTGTCATATTTGACCAAACAAAGGAATTTTTCAGCGCATCACAAAAAAAAAAAAAAAAAAAAAGATTGAGCGAAAGTGAGCAATTCATTGGTGGAGATTCAGGGCATGTCTTTCTCAATCTTCATCCTCTATCATGTACAGCCTTTAAAAAAAAAATCACTCACTGACTCGCATAACTCAGAATTCCTAGCAATTCTTTTTTTTTTTTAGTTCCCAGATTATATTTTCAATGGAATTATTCTACAGCAATCGAAACTTTTGTTAAAGCTCAGTGCACCTGGTCTTACCTACTCTGTTAACATGTAATATGTATAACAGTAAAAGAACAAAAACTTTCAGCAAAAAATTTTGCAGAATTGGTTTTCCAAGGTCTTTCCCAGCGCCATATGTCATGCCCAAAATGCATTCGAGTTGGGAAATCTAAAATGGCGGGTCTCACATAATCACTCCAATCCTCTATTAGGACCTCTAACTACCAAATTAGACTAAAGCAGAGAAGAACCCTTCTTCTTTTGTATTTTTCTGCTTCACTCTTAGTTTTCAAATGCGCATATCCATGTTTCCTCAAAATAAATAAATAAATAAATAAAAAGGCCCATATGCTGATATGCATGGATATATATAGCCTTCATTCTTCAATCACTTCTCGTTACCTACTTCAGATAGTCCCTTTTAACTTAATCTATATATCTATATATATAATAATAGGTAAAGCAGAGAGAAAATCTAATTAAATTTTCAATTGGAATTCAATTAGTGTCTAATTTTACGCCACGTGTCTCATCTAATCTAAATTTTAGAATTTTGTGCCAAGTGAGTTAATTTAGGTAAAAATTGAATTTCAATTAGAGTTTAATTTTGCGCTACATGTCCCATCTAATCTAAATTTTTAAATTTTTATGCCAAATTAGTTAATTTTATGTAAAAAACGAGGAGTCCAATATAATAAACTATAAAAAAACATAATCATATATATAATATGTAATTGTAATTGTTTTTAAATGTACCCGTGCATATGCACGGGGTTACACACTAGTTAGGTATAATATACATGCAAGTTATTAACTATTCCCCTCTATTAAGTTTCTTTTAATAGCTTCTCAAAAAAAAAAAAAAGTTTCTTTTAATTAAAATCATATTTTAACTTAATTTAATGTTAAAATGCACTAACTATCCTCCACTCATCGTATCATATATATTACATTAAAGTGTAATAAAGTAAATCCTGAGAGAAAATTCATTATATTTTCAATTGGAATTCAATTAGTGTCTAATTTTACGCCACGTGTCTCATCTAATCTAAATTTTAAAATTTTGTGCCAAGTGAGTTAATTTAGGTAAAAATTGAATTTCAATTAGAGTTTAATTTTGCGCCACATGTCCCATCTAATCTAAATTTTTAAATTTTTATGCCAAATTAGTTAATTTTATATAAAAAACGAGGAGTCCAATATAATAAACTATAAAAAAACATAATCATATATATAATATGTAATTATAATTGTTTTTAAATGTATCCGTGCATATGCACGAGGTTACACACTAGTTAGGTATAATATACATGCAAGTTATTAACTATTCCCCTCTATTTAGTTTCTTTTAATTGCTTCTCAAAAAAAAAGTTTCTTTTAATTAAAATCATATTTTAACTTAATTTAATGTTAAAATGCACTAACTATCCTCCACTCATCGTATCATATATGACATTAAAGTGTAATAAAGTAAATCCTGAGAAAAAATTCATTATATAATCAAACTAAAATCTGGTTAACTTAGCAGGTTCAAATCCCGCTTATACCAAAAATCAATTGGCGTCTTAACTTAATGAAAAAAAGTAATCATCATAGAGCATACCCCATTAGTTTGAAATTTTATCTAATCTAAAAAAAAAAACTGATTTTAATTGCATTACAATTTTGTGCCAAGTGTCCCTCTAATTGGCCACTAATTTAATGTCAATTATCTTTTGATTTTAAATAGACTTCAATTGTGCCAGGTGTTATTCTATCAATAATTACATGGCAAGTGTCTTTACATGTGAATCATAACTTAAAAAAAATATAAAAACACTCTATTAAAATTGTCTTATACTTCTATGTAAAAATTTTGAATGTAATTGTAACCATGCGTTTGCAAAGATTTACATGTTAGTTTTAATTTTAAAATTAGAAAAAAAAAGAAAAAAAAAAAGAGAGAGATTGCTAGGAAATATAGATCATTATGTATCATGAAAGTGTACCTTGCAATCTGCATTGAACCTTCACATAACAAAACTAAAATACTTACTCTAGAGTTAGTAGTAGTCTCAGGCTTAAACTATGATCGATTGCTTAGGGGAAATTAAAGTGTCATTGATTACACATAATAATCCAAGTTAGACATGAGCTTTATTTGTTAGCACAGTACGACCTTATGCTGATCTCAATTTTCACAAGCATGTTAGAGAGTAAGTCTAATTCTCATAGAAATCAACCCACTCCCATGCTCACATAGGTGAAATTTATTAATAGTATGCTTGTATCTTTGACACCCCACTCATAAGAGTTATAGAAATTTTGTTGAGAATTTTTAAAACTCAACCCTCAAATAATACTGGATAAATGCACTAACATCTTCGAGATGGATAAAAATTCATTTAAAAATATAAAACAATTATAATTGAATATATATTTTATATCGTCTACACATGATTTGTTTTTCCCATTGAACTTAGTTGTCAGGATACTTAATACCTAAGTTGAGTATCCTTATACATGGCTCATGATTGTATGGGTTTCAGTTCCATCCCCTTCAATTCATTCCAAGTTCTTTCTCTTATTAAGGCCTTTGTTAATGGATTTGTAAGGTTATCACAAGACTTAACACAAACCATATCAATGGTGCTATTATTAAAGTAAGGTCTCACAATATTGTATTTTATTCGAATAAATTTGGGTTTTCTATGATAATGACTATTACATAACCAACCAATTGCAATAGTGGTATCACAATGAATTAATAGGTGGAATTGGTTTTTGAATTGGGAGGATTTGAAAAACTATTGAGGAAGGTTTTATAAAAAAATAAAAAATAAAATAAAGGCGACTAAAGTACACTATTTGTCCATGAAAGTTTAAGATTGTTTTCATTTTAATTATTTACGCTCTAAATTTTTCATCTTCTCTATTCATGCTTTTTCATATTGGTACTATTGTTCATTTCCATTAGTAATCTGATTATTCATAATATATATTTCAATTTACCACAAGACTTAAGATTTTTTTACATATTAGAAGTAGTATGTCATAAGATAGATAGGGGAGGCTTGATGCATTTGGGGGCCTAAGGCGAAAATTAATTATCTTGTTTTAGATGCAAAATTACTACTAATTAACATGAACTATGCAATTTTTTTTTCTTTTTTTAGAAATTTTATAAACAGAAAAAATTTGACAAAAATTTTCAAACTTGTTGATGTGGTAGATTGATAGTGGTAAGTAAAAGAGTGGTGTTAGTGGTAAATTTAGACGAGGACTAGTAAAACTTTGCTAACTAAACCCTTATTATTATCCATTTTTTTTAGAAGTGTAACATTTACAATTTTTTTTTACAACAAATCTTAGGTTTTAAGTTGCTTTTTGTTTTCTATTTGAAAATATCACTATAATTATTTTTTTGCCATCAATAAAGCTATAACAATATGTTACTTAGCATTAGTTACAAAAGTGTTGTGAAAAATATTATGGATATTGCATTTTTCTCTATTTTTATTTATTTTTCATCTGGTAAAAAAAATATTATTTTATTTATTGATTATAAATAATCAAATTGGTTAAAATTTTAGGTTTTTTTTTTTTACTTGGGACCTTAAGTGACTGCATTTCTTGCTCTACACTTTAACTGGCCTTAATGGTTAAATTATTAACAAAAATTGACAATATATTTAACATAAAAACAAAATAAAATAAGAATAGTAGTTCACTTAAAAAAAATAAAATTTGAAACTTGCATCGAGTGTCTTTTTGCAGGATTCGAACTTATGTTCAGTTTTAAATATGTGTTCCGTATTAAAAAAAAAAAAAAAAAAAACCTGAGCTGACATTATATGAATACGGGGGCTAGGTCACGTGATAGTCTCGCCGCTCCGATTTTGCTTTTGCAAAAATTATCAACCACATTTAAACCTTATTTTCAATTCCGACTCTTCATTTACAATATCTCTCTCTCTCTCTCTCTCTCTCTCTGTCTGTCTCGAATCGAAACCCCGCCTTTTCGTTTTTTTCTCTCTCGCTCTCTCTCTCTCTCTCCTCGCTCGAGCCCTAGTTTTCTCTCTCTTAGGGTTTGCTCTCTCCCGGATTTTCTCGCACTTTCTCGCGTCTTCGTTTCGCTCGCTCGTATTCATTCTCCGGCGCGTGGTTCTTTGGGGGGGAAAAAAAAGGAGGGATCTCGGTGTGCGATGGAGTATGGCGGTGGTCGTAAAAGATTTAGGCCCGAAGCTGCTTTGAATGGCAATGGCGGCTTCAAGAAATCCAAGCCAGGTATGCCTTCACATTGCTCTTCTACTCACACTCGCAAACCCATTTTTCTTCTACTCTATTACGTATAGACAATAGAAATAGTTCTGCCTTTATTTCTGTGTGCTCAAAGTTAGGGTTTTTTTTGTTGTTGTTTTGTGTTACTGCTATGGTTGTGCTTGGTTTGGATAGCGAGTGGGTGTGGCTGAATTCGAAAAAAAATTATATGAATAGTAAAGTTTTGAATCTTAAGCTCCGTTTGGTTGCTGAGAAATACGATTCATAGAGTTTTTATTACTTGAATTGGAACCGAAGGAAATCTAAAGAACGAATCATATGTTGTAAGCTTGATTGGAAGTGAAACGGCTTCTTTTATAGTATTATTTTCTTGCTTTTTTCTTGAGAGAATCAAATTTGTGTTTTCAGTATTTTGTGTCTTTGGAAATAGAAGTTCAGTTATCAGTTGGATTATAAATAGCTGGAAAAATTAGAATAGAAATTTTTATTCTGCTTTGATTGCAAGCATTTTGTGTGGCATTTTGGTGCAATTGATGAATGTTTTCGGGGGTATTTTGTTAACAAGTACGAGGTTACTTCTAGATTTGTGGGTTCTTGTGTCTTTGGTGTTTTATGTATGTGTTTATGGCATTAAAGTGAAGTATTGGTTGGGAATGGTTGTGTTCATAATGGATTGTGTTTGTGAAGCCCACTGATTATGCTCTCTCTGTTCTTGAGCTTAGTGGTGGCCTTGAGGTGCCTAGTCCTTTTATCACCGGAGGCATGTGGCACCAAATAGTTGCTTGCCTGAGTAAAGTGAGGTGCTGAATTCTAAATATGGTTCTATAAACTCTAATCATATGTATCCAATGCATATTGGACACGATTTGAATTTTCTAGACTGGTAGGAGGCTCTTTGCAACAATTTTATCAAAATTGTTCAAAAAATAAAAATGAGCATAATCGTCAAAGCTAAAAAATCTTATGATTGAAATTTAAAAGGACTATTTCTAAATTGATGCAAAAAGAAAGAGAGGTGAGAGAGAGAAGAAAGCAAGACAAAGAGACATGTCTAACTTGAATTTATGTAAAGAGTGATTTTATTTTTGCCAAATTACAAAACTGCATTTTTTGAGCGGAATTTCATTGAGGCTTTCGCCTCAAGTGCCTTATACTCTGTTCAAGGCACTCACCTTTAGAGCCTAGGTGACCATGAACGCCACACTAAAGATTGCCTTGTCTCAAGGCTTCAAAGGCACCTCACCTCCTTGGCTTGCCTAAGCGCCTAGGCAAGTGTCCAGCTTGTCTTTGACTACGCTGGTTGAAATTTTATGTGTCTTGTTTTAGGCTGTGTTGGTAATTCCAATTGACTCTCCTTGGCTGTCAACTGGATGGTGTGTTTTCCTAATGCTACGTATTGCTTCTTTAATGTGCTAATGTAGATACTTGATTATTTATCAATAGCAGTGATTAGTCTATGGTAACTTGACTGATGGTGGTGTATTTCTTCAGCGGGTGTTCCTTGTAAAGAAATATATTTGAAAAGGAAGATTTTTTGCTGGCTGCTTTAGTCTGCAGTTTGATTAGTAATTTGTTCAACATTCTGTTTTATTTATATGTATGTACATAGTTTGATAATTCAGTTTCCAAAAGTTTGATTGGATGTTACACTTACTGTTGTTGGCTATTCTCGCCTCTATCCAAGCGATTATTTTCTGCTTGTATGTAACAGTTCTTTATTCTTAAAATCATCTTTCATAGGTTTGGTTGAGTTTTGCAAACCAGTGACAATTAATGTGTTATCCACTGAGAAAGATGAAAATCAAAGGAAAATAAATCTTAAATCTTAAATTATCTACAATTTAGTTCCTGGGAGAAAAGGAAAATCAACTTTGCTTCAACAAGCTACTCATAAAGATTTAGTTGTTGACTATTATCCGGTTTTCTTGGGAACCAATAGATTGAAAAACAAAAGGTATAATTATCCTTTTCTTTTCTGATCCGTTTTAACCAAAAATGTAGTTTGGTGAGAGATGGAGGCCTTACTTAAAAAAAAAGTAGGACAGATGTCTTCCTCTGTTGGATTTTTCTTCCACTATCTAAATTTTTCAATGGGATTGGTACTATTATTATCATGTATCAAATAAACACAATCCTTTTACTTTTGAAACAGCGTATTCTCCATGGTGATAAAAAATGCTATATGGTATATGATATTACACATTGCCTAAACTTCAAAGATTTAATAACTCACTGAAATTTTAACTGAGGGAAATTAATTAATGTTCTTCAACAGAAACGGAGTCCTTTCCAACTGGTATAGGAAGCAAATCGAAGCCTTGCACAAAGTTTTTCAGGTTCTAATCTTAACCTATCTAAAATGAATATTCTAAATACAATTTCATCTACTGCTAATCTTTATAAGTTATAACAAACATTATTACACAATTTTTGCTAGTAAAATTGGTGTTATCTGGACTAATGAATTGGGCAGTTAAAGTTGTGATACAGGTTGTACTCTTTGTTCTAATCATGTTAAGAAAGACTTATGAACAGAAACAGTTGGGTCACAAGCTTACAGTTCGATTAACTACTTGCTGGACTATATGTAAATTGAAAGCCGTTGTTGGATCTTGGATGCATAAGTCATCCTCCATAATATTGTTATATATAATTTGTTATACAATGTTTACAAGTAAAAGCTGTGTGATGCGGACCAGTGAATTGGAACCTAAAGCTGTGGTACAGGTTACCGTATTTGTTCTGAATATCTAAGAAAATTACTGAATTGATTTGTGAAGAATGTGTTGGAACAATAATCTTGTCCACAGCATGATGATTATGAATCAGCCTCCCCCCCTCCCCCTCACTGGATGTTGACTCTTATTGCACCTTTTTAGTACTGCTCTTATGAAAGTTTTGTCAGATTCTCCCAGAGTATAAGAAAATAGAAGAATTGACCTTTTTTTTTTCTTCAAATTTTGCTGCTCCTTCAGCTTGTCATTTCCCCCCTATTTGCAATGTCTTCTTGGCTCATCATTAATAGAAGTTGCTTTGTACTTCCTTCCCACATTGTTTGTAGTACATCTTTGTTGTGTATAATATGTTTATGCTTTGAAGTGGTGGACCATATCATCATATACAAAGTTCTCATGTAAATTTCGTTTTCCAAGCTGTGTTGATGTCAAAGCCCATTATATAAAAATTTTGACTGATTCTCAAGAATTTTTCTTTAGATTTGCTGCCTTTTCAGCCCTTGAATTCTGCTCAGTACATTGTTCTCTTGGTCTCTGTGAATTGGTTCTTTCCAAAAATTAATACTTTTTAAAATGGCAAATATATAAATGGATAAATTTTAGTTACAAAATTGGTTGTAGCCTAAGGCTATAGTCTTACTTAATAAAATAAAAATTACTACATATTTTGAAATTCTAACCATTGAATTGCATGTTCTTTACGCTCTTAATATATACGTCAAATTTTGTTTCAATTGTATATTATTTATTGTATGATTTATAAGCTTATATTTTATGCATAATTTTAAACTACAAAAATTTGTAATTTAAACAATTTATTGATAACATAGCTATTGATCTTTAATTTTCTAAAAATTTTGCAAGCATGGAGGATATAAGAAGGAGATATAATCTAATGGTGGATTTGTCAAAATTCACCTCTAATAAAAAGAAATTAAGTAAGGTTGTAGCTTAACACTACAACAAGTTTTGTAGCTAAATTTTATCCTATATTAATTATTATGTAATTTTCCTCTTTTGGAGTGACTTATTTATTCCTTATGTCCTGCGTTGGTTTTCTATTTAACATTTTTCACAAAATGTCAATGAGCTCTAGCTCAAATGACACTACTTCCCCTTGTAATTCAAGGTAGACAGCGAGTCTGTGGATTCAAAAACTTATGTTTACAAAATCATATGGATTCCAGTAATGTAGCAATATAGGATAGATGCTAAGTTTTGAATTCAAAATTTTAGTGGTGTGAGATGTTTCGGTTGTTAGAATGTCATTTACACAGTCTACATTTAAGTCTTGTTTATTTCTCTACTACTCTTCCAGGGATTTCATACCTATATGTACACTGTAAAGTGGTCAAAGCTGTAATGGTGTATTCATTGCTTGGAAGTATGGCTTATTTTTTTATAAAATACAAATTTGGGGTTGTTAGGATTATAAACAATTTGTTTGGATTTAAAAAAAAAATTGTGAAAGAGTAATGCAGGAGCTATGGTTTGATGAGGGAATTATTCACTTCTGTTTTTTCTTAACCCTCAGATTTTAAAGAATTTTACTTCTGATTCCTAAGCATGCTATTCCTAAAGCAAGTTGTCTGTATATTATATTGTTATGATTTTACTCTGTTGGGCTTGAATAAATTCTCATTACAATCTATATTGTTCAACACTTGGAAGTTCCTATTTACTGTGCTTATAGTTCAACTTTTTACAACCTTGACAATATATGGCATTGATTAAATGCTTTGGTTAGGGCATGTCTTTTTTTTTTTTCTTTATGCCTATGATTATGTCTGCTTACTGTTGCTGATTGATTAAATGCATTGAGATAATTTTATATTAATTCATAGGTTGTTCATTGCTCTATTATGAAGTTGATGGCATGTTTGTTATACTTGAGTTTGACCCCAGAAATTTGGGACTAAGGCTTTGTTGTTGTTGTTGTCATTGTTGAATAGATTAGTAAAATGCATGTGTTTAAGAGACAGGATTAAATGCTTGTGCAAATGGATGTGATCCTCATCCATTTAATCAATCATCTATACTAAGATTTAAAAGTTGATTTTAAATAAAATTCCTAGGTAAGCTTGGGCTGTTGGCTATACTGCCTGGTTGATGTTGACTTAGGTTCCTGTTACCTGGTGTTTGCTTCCTGCATGCTGTATTATTTCGTATGTGATGCATAAGGATTTAGAAAGCTATTGATGTAAAAGATTATACTAGTTTAAAGCATATAATATTAAATAGATATCATTTACTCTTCATTCTAATTTTCAAGAGCCTATTGTTAATAAATAATTATGGTTTTGAATTATTTGCATGTTTGTACTTGCTTTCTTGTATTTGATGAAAATGGATATGTAGTATTGTATGTTTTGCTGAATGTAGTATTAAGATTTTAATAGCATTCTACCCCTTACCATTTATGTGAAGGAAATCGAAATTATATTCCCACTAGGGCCTTGTTGCTGTTGGGAATGCAACAAGGCAGGCATCTGTTTGCTTTGCTGTCCAGTGGGAAATGGTTGGCATTTGGTGCCTAAAGTTGGCCCATAGATTTGCCTATAAAGTGTCTATTCTGCAAGCTTTGTCAACTGTTTTCTTTGTAATACTCTTGAACTTAAGGGCAACAAAAGTGCTGTAGCTTCTGTGTGTGATGGGGGTCTCTGTTGATACTTTGCCAAATATTTTAGCTCTCTGTATGCAACACAACTTAGCTATAATCCCAACTAAATTGGGTTGCATCAAATTTTGTAAAATTTCTAGACTTTCTAAACCTATGCAGAATTGCACTATTTTTTCAATGTTGGGTATCCTTAAATTGTTTTGTTCATTCTGTGTCTGTGCTAACAATTTTTGCTTTCTGATCAATGTGTGCTTGTAGTTACAGTATCCTCTGAGCGTGTATATATTGTACTTAGTTTTTGACAGATGACATTCAATTTTCTTTTGCAATGCAGCACTTCTGGGTGCCCATTTGGTGAGGCATGTCACTTCTTGCACTATGTTCCTGGTGGCATCAAAGTTGTGTCTCAGATGATGAATGTTGCTGGCAACCCAACTCTTACCCAACCTGCTAGAAATTCGGCTGCTCCACCATCATTTCCAGATGGTTCATCTCCTCCAGCTGTCAAGACCCGTTTGTGCAACAAGTTTAAGTCAGCCGAAGGATGCAAGTTTGGAGATAAATGCCATTTTGCTCATGGTGAGTGGGAACTTGGCAAGCCAACTGCTCCATCCTATGAAGATCCTCGGGCAATGGGACCAATGCCAGGCAGGATGGGTGGCCGGGTTGAATCTCACCCATCCAATCATCACCAATCCAGTCATCGGGCTATGGCTAGCTTCGGAACCTCTGCCACTGCTAAGATACTTGTAGATGCTTCACTTACTGGAGCCATCATTGGGAAGAATGGTGTGAACTCAAAGCATATTTGCCGTGTGACAGGAGCAAAGCTTTCCATAAAAGAGCATGATTCAGATCCCACCAGGAGGAACATTGAGCTTGAGGGTACTCTCGATCAGATTGATCAAGCCAGTGCCATGGTACAAGAGCTCATTGCAAATGTTCGTGCAACCTCTGGACCTCCCATGAGGAACCATGCGACGACGGCCTCGGCTCCGGCAAACAACTTCAAGACCAAGCTCTGTGAGAATTTCACTAAAGGGTCCTGCACTTTTGGAGAGAGGTGCCACTTTGCACATGGAATTGAGGAATTGCGCAAGACAGGGATGTGACTCCCAATTCTTTGACGACCTCTCAACTTTGTTTCCTTGCTATCGTCGTTAGGACGAACACTTGTAATAGATTTTGTTTTGTTTTGTTTCATGTTCTATTTTTTGTTTTTGATTTGCTAGGTTTATGATATTTTGGAATATTATTATATTGACAGATTTACTCTTCTCGTGGTTAACTTGACCGGAATCTTGGTGTAGTGTTTTTAATTTCCCATCGTCTGTAAGATGTATAAGAAGCCTTAAGCTCCAAACACAGGCACTTGGGTTGTTTGCAAGTAGTATTCAGCCACAACGGATGGGCTTCGGTTTAAAATATCGGTGCATTTGTATCATCTTTTGAGGCCCCACTTTTTCCCTTATTTTTGCTTTATAATTGTCAATTCCCTCCCTTGGTTTGGGGATGTGATGTAATCTCAGGGGTTATCCTTATTTTTGCTTTATAATTGTCAATTCCCTCGGTTGGTTTGGGGATGTGATGTAAACTCGGAGGTTCTGGGATTAATTCATCACGCAATTGGTATATGGGCTTGGAATGGTCTAGCTGAAGATGGGTATGTCCATTTGTGTATATATAGTTGTTAATTTTGGTTGGTAGTCGCGTTCATTTGAGAATTTATTTGATAATTACCTATTTTCAGTAGCTTAATTGCATAATATAAGATAAACAGCTATTTTTAAAAAGTTTAAAGTTATATTCTAGTTTTATAATCATTCCCCAAAACACAAGCCTATTGTTTTGCTTCTTAAATCAGTACTAATACTTTCTTTGTAACATAATAAAATATTGGGTTACATTGGAGGTTCTTTATTGTGTTTTTTTTTTTTTTTTTTTTTTTTTTTTTTTTTTTGTTGAGAAACCACCTCAACAAACTTTATTAGGAAAAACTCGGTAAATCAGTTTGAAGTACAGAATAAAATTGTGGTGGAACATTCTCCATCCAAACTAAAAGATCTGGAATACTTAGTGCATATCTAGCCAGACCATGTGCTAAACTGTTGCCTTCCCTCTTTGTATGAGAGTAACGCAGTTCTTCGAAATGTAGAGACAAAACTCTTGCATCCTCCAGTAATAACCCATATGGCGCCAAAACCTTTCCATCCTCCCTTAAATCTGAAATGACTGTCAAAGAGTCACCCTCTAAAATAGCCCGCCTCACGCCAACATCCGATGCAAAAGAAAGAGCCCACGCCGTAGCCAAAGCTTCGATATCAGAAACGCTGAGCACCTGATGCACCACCTTCGAACATGAAGCGATAACAAGGCCTCTTGTGTCTCTAATAACCACACCAATACCAGATTTCTTTTCCTTTGGAAAGGTTGCACCATCAAAGTTAATTTTAACGGCACCTGATGGGGGAGGCAACCACCTACACCTTGTTGGTTGAGTGTGGATCAGAGATGGACCAAGGCTGACTTGTCGTGCTTGATAATCAGCTAACCACTTTTTGGAGAGATAAGCAATCTGATGGATGGCATCTGCAGGTTGGTTAAGTCGCACACGATTTCGTTGGTTCCATATGGACCAAACCGTGACTGCAAATAATTCTAGCAGCTGTGTGTGTTTGATAATCCATGACAAAAGTTCTTTGAAGGATAGGAACTGAACTTCATTTCTGAAACTCCACAGCTCCGGATCTCCCCACACCAAATCAAGCTCAGTACACGACCACAAAGCATGTAAAGAATTTTCTATTGCAGCACGGCATCTCACACATAAGTCCTCCTCTGTAATTTTGTGCCGAAACAGAGAGCATTTAGTTGGTAAGGCTTCACGGCAAGCTCTCCACAGCAGCGTCTTAACCTTTTGTGGCGCATTCATGGACCATAACCTCTTCCAAACCTGAGAATCATCATCAACTACCGAATCATGAGCTCTGTCCATCAGCTCATCTTCCATTTTTAAGAACTTATATCCAGACTTGCTGCTGTACACACCGTTGCTTGAATAGGGCCAATACAGGATGTCTTCCGAGGCAACGCTGCTCAAAGGAATCTGCTTGATTAACTCTGCTTCCTCCTCATTGAATAAACCCTCCACCATCTCTACATTCCACTGCTTGGTTTTTGGATCAATGAGAATATCCACGGAGGAGTCTTCAAAATCAGAAATTGGACAAACTGATAACAGAGTAGGGTGCATCCTTGGCATCCAGTAATCCTGCCAAATTCTAATTTTTTTTCCATCGCCAACCCTCCACCTCGCTCCCCTCTGAATAACGTCCTTCCCAATGAGAATACTCCTCCATGCATAAGAGCCCAATCTTGAATCCCTAGCCTCCATGATCGAAGTATTTGGAAAAAACCTTGCCTTGAAAACCTTGTAGAAAAGAGAATTATGGTCGTGCACGAGTCGCCATGCTTGCTTAGCTAGGAGAGAGTCGTTGAACATGGCAAGATCTTTGAAACCCAAACCACCCACCGCTTTTGATTTTGTCAAATCGTTCCATTTTACCCAATGAATTTTTCTCCGATCACCTCGTTGTCCCCACCAAAACTTTTTTATCATAGCTTCAATCTCGTTGCAAAGGCCCAAAGGAATTTTAAAGCAACCCATTGTGTAAGTTGGGATGGCTTGGATGACTGACTTTATCAACACTTCCCTACCTGCTTGTGAAAGTAACTTCCCTTCCCATCCTTGTATTTTTCTCCACACCCTCTCCTTGATGTAGTTGAAGCTAGCTTTTTTCCCTTTCCCAACAAATGAAGGAAGTCCCAAATATTTCTCGTATTGCATAATTTCCGGTACTCCCCAAGCTTCTTTAATATTATTCTTTATTGCAGCGTCAGTTGCTTTACTAAAGAAGAGGGCTGTTTTTGTTTTGTTTATCTTTTGTCCTGATGCCTCCTCGTAATCCTTCAAAATATCCAACACCACATTCATCCATAGTTGCCCTGCAAAAGAGAAGACAATCATCTGCGAAAAGCAAATGAGTTAGTTTTGGGCCCCTTCTGCAAAGGGAAAAGCCATGGATATCCCCATCCATCTCCGCTTTTTTAATCATCCCATTCAGACCTTCCGTGCAAAGTAAAAACAGGAAAGGAGATAATGGGTCTCCTTGCCTAATACCCCTTGTTGGATGAATCAACCCACTAGGCTCCCCATTAACCAAAACTGAGTACGTAACTGTGCTCACACACAACATAATAAGATTAATCCACCCTTCGTTAAAACCCATCTTTTTCATAATTCCCTCTAGGAAATGCCATTCCACCCTATCATAGGCCTTACTCATATCTAATTTAATGGCCATATACCCATGGCGACTAGAATTATATCTTTGCAAGCAATGTAGAGTCTCAAATGCCACCATAATGTTATCGGAGATTAATCTATCTTTTGTAAAAGCAGATTGGTTTTCTGAAATGATGAGAGGGAGTATTTTCTTCAAGCGGTTGGCTAAAACTTTAGAAAAAATTTTATACAACACATTACAGAGGCTAATGGGACGGTATTGGTGGACATGCTCAGGGGAGTTAGTTTTTGGGACAAGTGTAATAAAAGTATGGTTTAGGGGAGAAGGTAGAGTACCTGTATTTAACCACGACAAGATGGAGGAGGTGACATCTTGGTTAACCGTTCCCCAAAAATGTTGGTAAAATAGGGGGGGCATTCCATCCGGTCCAGGGGCTTTTAAAGGAGCCATTTGTTGCAAAGCCACATGAACTTCACTTGCTTCAAAGGCACGGCTTAGAGAAGCATTCATCTCATCCGAAATCACATTTGGTACACACTCCAGCACCCTCGCAAACCCATTGTGTCCCGAAGAAGAGAAAAGTGTGTTAAAGTAACTTACAAAAATTGGCACTATCTCCTCCGGGCGGGCTCTCAAAATACCCTCACCATCTCTAACACCATCAATCATATTTTTCCTATACCTCTTCGTGGCACAACTATGGAAATATTTTGTATTTCTATCCCCATTTCTTGCCCATAGCAACCTCGACCTTTGGGCCCACATAGTTGCCTCCCTCTCCCTCAGCATTTCAATTTCCAGTATTTCATGTTTGTGATTTGAACCCTACCTCTCCTCCTCCACAATATTCTTATATAAAAATATGTTATGAAAAAATTATTATTGAATTATATGCTTTCTTTGTTCTTAATAATTATATACGTCAAATTTCGTGCCAATTAAATATATAGTTATATACTAGCCATTGATTTATGAACTTATTTTTTACGCATAATTTTACATTATAAAAACTTGAAATCTAAACATTTTGTAAATGAGATAGTTATTGATATAAAATCATATTGTTTTACAAATATGGTAGATATAAGAAAAAAATGAAATTGTACATTTATAAAAATTCGTTTTCAATTAAAAAAAGAAATGGTGCAACCGGGTAACCTTGATAATAGTCCGTGTTATTTTGTTAAGGGTCTAGTTTTGCTACAGGAGTTTGATGAGACAACTCAACCATTAGAAATGCAGATTACAGAATTCTATTTGATTCAATTACACAACCTCCCATTGAATGGGATGACGGCCGAGGTTGTAGAGTTTGGTGCTTCCCAGGGAAAATCGGAGGACGTAATAGGCTGGGGTTCCGGGTGAGGTTGAACTGGATGTTACAGTCCCTCTTTAACAGGGCAAACGAGTACAGATAGGAGATCCCAATTTGTTTGGGTCTCTTTCAAATAAGAGACTCCCTAAACTTTTGTTACTAGTGGTGTGGTCTTCTTGGTCATAACAAATGTAGTTTCTCAAGGAGGATATGGAAAGAAGTTATGAATTTGTGTCTAGTTAGATGCCCTGGCACTAAGTGGAGTAACATGTTAGGTGAGCTAGCTTGGGGTGCATTGGTCTATCATTTGTGGTCAGAGGAATTCCAGAATTCGTGGAGGAATGGTGAAAAATGAGAGAAAGACTGAATAGTCTGTATGTATTGATGTATAGATAACAATGTACAATAGAGAGCCTTATATAGGCTAGGTATGTGTGTAGTACAAACAATATGAGTAAACTACAAGTACAATATACTGGGCTAAGCCCAATGGGCTAATCTAGTCTAAGCTATACACTAACATCCCCCCTCAAACTTGAGGTGGCAAGGAGGAAGCCAACTGGAGTTTGGATATAAGATCTCGAAGACGACCAGGTGGGTGAGTCTTGGTGAAGATATCAGCAGGCTGGTCAGCAGAGAAGATGGAGAACAACTTGAGATTGCCTTTCTTAAGATGCTAGCGAGTGATGTGGCAGTCAATCTCAATGTGCTTGGTGTGTTCATGAAAGACATCATTGTGAGCAATGTAGATAGCATTGCGATTGTCACAATAGAGAGGAGTGGCAGTGGGTTGTGGAGCATCCATGTCAGCCAAGAGCCAGCGAAGCCAGACAAGCTCGCAGGTGGTGTCGGCAAGAGCACGATACTCAGCCTTAGTACTGGAATGGGAAACCACATCCTGCTTCTTGCTACGCCACGAGACAAGAGAAGTACCCAACAGGAACCAAAAACCTGTGATAGAGCATCGATCAGTCGGATTACCTGCCCAGTCTGCATCTGAATAAGCATGAAGCTCGAGAGAAGACTGAGAGGAGTAGTGGAGACCATGATAAAGTGTGCCCTTGACATATCGGAGAATCCGAAGAACAGCAGCATAATGGACAGAATGAGGAGCATCCATGAACTTACTAACCATACCTACGACATGTGAAATATCTGGATGAGTAACAATGAGATAGATCAGACTACCAACCAACTGTCGATAGTGAGTAGCATCAGACAAAGGTTCACCATCCAAGGGTGTGAGCTTGGCATTGTATTCCAAGGGAGTGGAAACAGTCTTGTTGTCGGTGATACCGGCTTTAGAGAGAAGATCAGAAGCATATTTTGCTTGGGAAAGATAGTATCCATCAGAGGATGAGGTAACCTTAAGCCCAAGAAAGTAGCTGAGAGTGCCCAATTTTTTCATCTCAAAATGCTGACTAAGGAAGTGCTGAAGAGAGTGGATACCTGCAGAATCATCTCTAGTAATAATCATATCATCAACATAAAGAAGAATAAGAGTGATACCAGCAAAGGATCTTTGGACAAAGAGGGCAGTGTCATGAGGACTCGAAGTGAAACCCTGCTGAGCAACAACGGAGCTAAACTTTTCAAACCAAGCTCGAGGAGCCTACTTGAGGCCATAAAGAGCACGGCGAAGGCGACAAACTTGACTACCTAAGTGTGGATAGCCAGGGGGTGGTTGCATGTACACTTCTTCTTGGAGGTCTCCATTGAGGAAAGCATTCTTCATATCCATTTGATAAAGAGGCCAACGACGAACAGCAACCATAGCAATGAGACATCTGACAGATGTAAGGCGAGCAACAGGAGCAAATGTTTCCTCATAGTCAATACCATACTCCTGAGTAAAGCCCTTGGCAACAAGGCGAGCCTTGTATCGTTCAACAGATCCATCAGCCTTGGTCTTGATCTTGTAAACCCACCTACAACCTACTACAGACTGACCATGAGGCAAATCAACCATATCCCAAGTGTGATTTTTATGAAGGGCATCTAGTTCTTCGTTCATAGCTTGTTGCCAAAGAGGGTCAGTACGGGCCTTACGATAGGTGTGAGGTTCATAGAGGGTGGCAAGGGCAAAAGAGCAGTAATAATCAGTGAGATAATGGGGATGAATGCTTACCCGAGTGGAACGACGAAGTTTAGGACCAACAGGAGACTTAGAAGAGGGTGGTGGCACAGGATCCAAGTCAGGCCAGTCAGAAGCCGGGGACAGAATCGGAGATGAGTCATCTGGAGAGGCAGCCGATGTCGAAGAATCCTCCACAAGTTCAAGATAGAGAGGGAGGAAAAGATCAGTAAAAATGGGTGACTCTGAGGAAGAGGATGCAGGAAATTGCTGAAGACTCGTGAAAGGACGATGTTCCCAAAACTCAACATGACGGGAGACACGATGGCGACGAGAAATGGGATCATAACAGCGAAACCTCTTTTGAGATACACCATAACCAAGGAAACAACAGAGACGAGCACGAGGCTGGAGCTTTGTTCGTTCATGAGAAGGAAGAGAAACAAAGCAAGCACAACCAAAAACCCGAAGAGAGGAGTAGTCAGGAGTTTGACCATAGAGAAGCTCGAATGATGATTTGTTGTGTGTAGTTGGTGAAGGAATACGATTAATGGTGTACACAGCAGCGAGTTCTGCCTCACCCCAGAAGCGTTCAGGAAGAGAGGCAGAAATGAGAAGGGTACGGACAACATCAAGAATGTGACGGTGTTTTCGTTTTGCACGACCATTTTGTTGAGAGGTGTAAGGACAAGACCGCTAAGGAAGGGTACCATGACTGTCTAAAAAGGATAGGAAAGATTTATCATTATATTCTTGAGCATTATCTGACCGAAAAACTTTGACGGTACGATTGAACTGTGTTTCAACCATTTTATGAAATGTTTGGTAAATAGACACAAGTTCAGACCTATGGTGAAACAAATAAATCCAAGTATATTGAGAGAAATCATCCACAAATATGACAAAATATCTAGATCCCCCCTCAGTGGGAACTGGTGTAGGACCCCAAATATCAGAATGTATAAGATCAAAAGGTGCAGAAGAAAATGAGTCACTATTATTAAAGGGAAATTTTATTTGTTTGCCAAAATGACAGGAAGTGCAATCAAATTTTTGAAACTGAACTGAACCTAAATGACCTTGAGAAGCTAACAACTGGAGACGAGATAAGGATGGATGACCAAGACGAGCATGCCATAAATCAGGTGAGGGGGTGGCAGTGGTAACAGCTGCAGAAACAACTTGTGAAGGAATTTTCAAGTTATGAACCTCAAACATACGACCAACCTTACGGCCTGTTCCAAGCACTTGACCCGTCTGGGGATCCTGCACATCCACACCATGATTAGTAAATAGAAGATCTATGCCTAATTCACAAAGTTGATCAACAGAAAGCAAATTGAGGGATAACTTTGGGATATGAAAAGTGTCACTAAGGGATAAACAAGGAGAAGAGATTGTTCCTTTATGACTAACAGGCATAGGAGTTCCATCAGCAGTGTAAATGGTGATAGGGTGTTCTAAGGGTGCCTTATCAGAAAATTGGGATTCATCAGGAGTCATATGGTTACAACATGCAGTATCAAAAAACCAAGGTTGTTTACCTGAGGTGACAGAAAGGGCAGTGAAAGTTCAGGATAAAACCTGTTGAACTATTGCCTCAATATCAGCCGTAGTAGGTGAGGAAGCCAAAGATGGACCTGTAGGAACCGATGAATCTGAAGGACATATAACAGCTGCTCGAGGAAGAGAAGCTTTATTCTGTTCTTGCATAAATTTTTGCAGTTTGCGACAAACTGAGATGTCATGGCCTTTGGCATGACAAAACTCGCAGCGAGTACCTTTGGAAGACTGAGAGGTGGGACGCCCAGAGTTTATTCGTGAAGGAGCAGTGAATGCAGCAATGGGAGGCTGTGGAGATGGTGTAGCCAATACATGATCATATGATATGTGATGAGTAGGCGACGGTTCTCGTTAGAAATGAGCTCCTTGACTGCAACATCAAGAGAAGGAGTAGGAGACCGGCTAAGCAGAGAAGCCCTAGTAGGCTCAAAATCCTCACGTAAACCCATCATGAAGTGCATAAATTTACGACGATCCCGATATTTGACAAAGACCTCAATATCCTTGGAACACACTAATGGAGGATCTGCAGCAGAGAGTTGTTCCCACATAGTAGAAGTCTGAGAATAAAAATCAGAAATAGACTGACCTGGCTCTTGTCTCATTTGATAAAGTTTTGATTCAATGTGGAACTCCAAGCTTGAATCATTAGTGCAATTATAGCGATCAGCCAGAAATTTCCAAGCAGCCTCAGCAGTCTCAAGACGAAGAAGAAGATTATGAATGGAGGGAATAGAGGTATTGATAAACTAAGACAAGATCTTACTTTGGATACTCTCCCATTCCTCTAGGCGTTCTTCATAATCCACTGCAACAACAGTCTTGGAGGCATCTTCAGTAGCTATGGCTTTGGACTGAGGTTTTGGTACTGGCTTAGGAATTGAACCAGTCACATACCTCCACAGTTTACGACCCTTGAGAAAGACAGTCATATTCTGAGACCATACATGATAGCTAGTAGGACCATCCAGCATAACAGTGATAGGACGTATGATATCTCGTTCGTTTTGTTGAGCCATAATGAAGAAAATGACTAAAAAATGGGATTTAGAGACCTCAAATGAAGAAACGGAGCCCAAAATCAGAATCTACGTGAAAAATTGAGCAAGACAGGCCCTGCTGAAAATTTTTGACTTTGGTCAAAGTCAACGGTCAATGGTCAACGGTTGACGTGTGCTGACGTAGGCGAATGACGCGGATGCTGACGTGTGCAGGATGACGTCAGCCTAGGGCTGACGTGGATGGACGCAGATGGTGTCAGGCGCGTGGATGCACGTGGAGGAGAGTGGCCGGCGCGTGGGATTGCGTGTGCACTGCTGGAGGTGCGTGGCGTCGCGTGTAGCGCGTGTTCGATAGTTAGAAGTTTCAGGAAGCGCGTGTAGGCGCGTGTCAGGCCCGTTCTGGCTGTTCTTGGTTGGGTTTTGCTCGGGATTGACTGTTCTATCACTCTGTGCCTTTGCTTTGGCAGTTGGATGAACAGAATGGTGAGATCCGAGTGTTGCAGGGACTGTGGGCGTGACGGCGGTGACTCGCTTTTGTCAGTGACTACTGGATGAAGGTGAGGGTAGCGGAAGAACGCCGGAGATGTCCACAAGAACCAGAAAGTCAGAGAAAAGGCTCTGATACCATGTTAACAATATAAAGTGTGAGAGAAAGACTGAATAGTCTGTATGTATTGATGTATAGATAACAATGTACAGTAGAGAGCCTTATATAGGCTAGGTATGTGTGCAGTACAAGCAATATGAGTAAATTACAAGTACAATATACTGGGCCAAGCCCAATGGGCTAATAAACAAGAATTGAAGCACTTTACAGTTTCAAGAACTCTATGTTGAACAGAGCTTGTGTTGGGCCAGGGAGTTACAATTTCAAATTTTCAATCTTAACAAAGAAAGCTTGAGAGAGGTTTATTAGTCTTCCCTGAGTTAGTTTTGTTTGTTTGTTCCACTCATGTTTGTTGGTTCTAAACTTCTACTGCAAAGGTGTTGTCTTTATTGGTTTCTGTTTGCAATTTGTTGTTTTAGGTAGAGCAAAGATGTTCCTCTCAAAAAAAAAAAAAAAAAAAGGTAGAGCAAAGATTGTTAAGCAAGTTTTCTTCCTGTGTTTCTTTGTTTTGCGAGTGTTTCTTCAATAAATTTATTTCTTCTTCTTCAAAAAAAAAAAATTTTGATGTGACAATTTATAGTGGTGCCGTGTAATATGTGAAGCATAATTGGTGCACCAAACCCACAGTGGAGAGTTTATGGTTAGTGAACACACAAATGTGTAATTGATTTGTGGTAAAATGTAGGGGTATGCATCTAGCTTACTGATTTGCTAAAATCGATCTAATTTAATCTAATCCGCTGGATTGGGTCTGTTTTTTAGAGTTGGTGGGTTGGGTTGAGTTGAGTTTCCAAATACTTTTTACAGTGGCTTGGATTAGGTGCGGGTTTGCAGGTCGGGTTGGGTTGGATTTTATTATTTACTCTTTTGGTTTGATGAACTACTAACATATTTATAATCTATAAATCTTTTTTTATTTGTGTTGGTTTGATGTACTAACTAGTTAGTTTGTGTTGGTTTGGTGCTATACTTGGGTTTGATTAGTAAATTTGTTGTTATTTGTGTTGGAAATTTTATAAATTTATTATTCTAATCCTCTCTATTTAAATGTCCAATCAATGGGCCCAACCCGATCCATGTGAGTTGGGTTGGGTTGGACTTTTGTAATGGGTTGAGTTGGATTGAGTGTTTTTTTTTTCAACCCGACCATGGTAGGTTGGATTGAAAAAACCCGTCCCAACCCGACTCATACACACCTCTAGTAAAATGTATAATATTTCAAGCATTTTCCAATGAATAAGAACCATTTCATTCTTTAAAGTTTTACCCCTAGTAATGAACAATAGAGGTTTTCATAGAGGAGGTAAATTACATATGCCACAGGTTGGGCTGTTTTCTTAGACAACCCGACATGTAATCTTTCTCCCATATTAATTTACTTCTATCCTATTCAGTAATAAAAAAATAAATAAAAAAAAACTAGAAAATTTCTGAGACTCCCACTGAAAGAGAAAAATTGAGATATAACCCATTGTCACAATAAAACATAGTCCATTAAATAGAAATAATAAGTTAATAAGGGAAAGCAATAGTTTGATAGGTAATTATGAAAGGAAAAGCTATGGTAGTGTCCCACATGTTTCCATTATTAATTCCAGAACCTGTTTGTTATGGAACCAGGCTACAAGCATGAGACTTGTTTGGGAACTCTTTCACTCTTGATCAGTGATTGGGCAAGGGTTTTCGACAGCCGCCTTAGCAGCTTTCTTTTTCTCTTCTTCCTTTCTATACCTGATCCCACAAGCATTGCAAAGGCTCTGAAAATAAAAAGTTAAATAAAAAAGTTCTAGCAAATTGCATCAATACTGAACATATATACAAAAAAAAAAAAAGAAGAAGAAGAAGAAGCAAAAGATAATTTGATGTTTTTTTTAATAGGTAAATTACATTAGTACTACTGGTAAAACACTAAAACTAAAACTAGACTCAGTATAATGATTTCAGAAATGACATTGTACCCAAATTAGCAATCTAATTGACATTCCACCCCTTTATCCTTTTTTTAGGTCAAACGGTATTAAATGTTGACGCGCTATATTAATATCCCTTTTCTGAGGAATATTAAAAAAAAAAAAAAATTTAGCTGTCCATATTTTTTGTTAACTTAATTCCTTGTCAAATTTACTTGTAATTTTGCTTTATTTTATGTTGTAGTAAAATTACAATATAATTGGGTAAAATGTATTAAGCCCTGGTCAAAGACAGTCAAAGTTACTGGAAGAAGAACTTGCGACCTACTTGCGACATACCTAGCCCACAATATAGACGTGGTAGATAAATGAGGAATCTTTGTTGTATGCAACGTACAACTTGCTCATGATTGGCTTAAAGATAGATGTCCAACACAACATTTTGATCCACTGGACAACTCAGTTATATAAGTCAAAGCTCACATATTCTACATGTAGAACGTGAGAAACATAAGAAAATCATCTTGTAGTGCCTTAAGAGAGCAATTTCTTGCTCATTCCTTTGTGAGAGAGAACCCATGGGCTTAGAGTAAATCTCTACCATTCTCTCTTCTTCTTCCCTCTCATTGGTTATGTACTTTAAAGAAGAGATTTTAACCATCGCACTCTTCACCATATTTGAGTGTTAGAGAGTTGATTGGTGTGGAAACCATTGAAGCAAATCTTAAATCCAAGGAGATTTGGTGACTTATGATTGGTCACTCAATACATAGATTCTAGAAGCTAGGTGAAGAAAGGACTCGATAAAGCCGATTGCTAGTAGGAGCTTGGAGGGCTTAAATACATTAGGTAACTTAGACTTATAGGTTCTTTGTTGTAACCGTATATTGCAACTATTCATTAGTGGAGATTTGAGAGGTGGTACCATAGAAATGTTTTTCTACCTACTTGGGTTTTTCTTTATGTGAACATGTTTAGTGTTTTTGTATGATTTACATTTTTTATTTTGCAAACCTATTTGTCACTTCCTACCCTTTCTAGGTTATTATAAGGGGAAAAAAGTGATTTAAGTTTACGATTTGGAAGTGATATTGCAATATTGCACGGATTTGACATGTTGTGAGTGTTTTCATTGTGATAATATGCCAATGGTGTTATGGAGGATATCGGTTTTGGTCATGGATTTTTTTGGTTGATAGGTAAAGGGATTATGTGTAGTGGAGGTGAATGTTAGGGTTGTGTAAGAGGTGGTGGCTCATGGTGGTGTTGGATACGGTGGTATTAAAGATAAATAATTGGATTTTATATTTAAGATTAAACCATCGGATGACTGATAGTGGGTGGGCTGAGGAAGAATTTTGATGGGATGTGGTTGATTATGGGGTAATATTAAATAGGAATATAAAGAATAATCATCATGTTTCACCAAAGATAAAATATATGCATGCTTGTAATTACATGTTTTAATTAGTTAGATTGGTAAAATATTTTATTGTCAAATAAGAGAACATACCTTAGGACCAAGAGGACCTTTGCGCCACATTGGGGTATTATTAACGCCGCAGTTATAGTTTGTACACCTCTTATTTGGGTCATTGTAATTCACCTCATGTTTGCGTGAGCTCCTCTTACGTGAAGACGAGCTGCCATTTCCTCTCCTAGAAGAGGGATTGAGCAGTGTGTACTCATTCATTTGCTGCATTGGAGGGATGAAGTTGTAGATGTGATGATGAACTCCCCCAACAGCAACAGTAATCTGACTTTGCCCATTTGAATTATTCATGAAATGGTTTCCCATGATCCTCACTTGTGTCGAGTATGGAACACGGGGAGTGTTAGAGGCTTGTCCTCGAGTGTTGCTTCCCCCATAAACCATGTCATTGTGATATTGTGCCTGTTTTAAGTGTAAGACAAGAATGCCCATTTTGAATCCATAGGACAATGTAGAAGTTCGATGCATTTCACATTGGGATGATTTACAATAATGTAAGAGTTGAGACAAATTGTGGCTAATTTCTAGGAAACTAAAATGGATTTCACATTAAGAAACAAGATTAATTCTTATAAAATAAAATAAAAAAATAAACAAAAAATTTCTTTTAACTGTACAACTATATATTCAACATTATTTAAGAAGTATTCATCGATTCCCATCTCCTTCTTTTACGGAATAATAATAATAATCTAATAAAGGGGACATATGCATACTTTATGGGATCATTACCTTAATTCAATTTGAACTATAATGCGGCGCTATGTACAGTTCAGGAGGTTCAAATGAACCCCCTTGAGCTGGCAATTATACACACACACACACACACACACACACACATACATTTTTTTAATTTTTTTATTTGACTCCTCTTAAAACAAAATTTGAATACTTTGATCCTAATTTTTTTTAAACCCACTAGAAATAAGCTTAAAGATAATTTTCATAACAATATTTTGGTTTTATTAAACAAAAAAAAAAAAAAAAAGACCAACAACAAACCAATTTTATCTAAAATTTGGGGGAAATAGTAAGCCCAATAACAAAAGTAATTTTTTTTTTCATCTTAAATCTAAAAAAAAAAAAACTCATTTAGCTCTTAACAAATTTGAAATAAAGTATGGAAAATTCATAGTTTACATTGTACTATCAATATAATATTTACATTGTTTCTAAATAGATGTGTACAATATTGTATATTTTTTTGGCAAATGTGTATAGTATAATTATCTATAATGTAATCTTACATTGATTCTAGACAAATATGTACAATATAATTGTCTACAATGTAAATCTTACATTGATAGTACAATAAATTTTGAGAGAGATGTAAAGAGCATACTAGCCATTTAAATTCCATTTCAGTTGGAAGTTTTTTTAAGAATTTATATTTTATTTTTTAACTTGTGCTATTTTTGTTAACAACATCTATTAAGAGTTGAAATGAAATGGTAAGATGGGCATGTGGTGAATGTTAGGAATTTATGAGTAAAACTCACTCTTAAATATCGGCTTACAATAAGAGGGTGCTCAAGAGCTTATAAACGCATAATTAAGTTTACACTTAATCCATCTGGATCACTAAGATTATAATTTTTTTTTCTTGAGGAAACAAGTAATACTTTATTAGAACATACAAACACGAAAGTAATATGTAGTTGAACTTTTTTTTTGTTTTTTTGGGTAGTGTATACAAAGAAGATAAAGTGATTCTTAAATTGATCAAGGGCTAATTATCAGTTCTTAGCATAGGAAGTAATATATAAAATAGAATATATGCTATAATAAATAGATATAAATATGCGTTTCATTTAGTTCAAGATTTTAAAAAATGTTTTAAAGTTCAGCATAAAAATGAAAATAATTAATTCATTTACTATATTCCAATTTTGTAGCATGAATAATGTTATCTTAGGATAATTTTCATAAAATATCAAAAACCAAATAGTTAAGTTTTAATATAACTACCACGTACCCATGTTCAGGGTTCAAGTCTGCAGGAAGGAACTTGATATATATAATATAGTTTATATTTTTAATTTTTTGTTTTTTTTTTTTCAAGTAAAATAGAAATAAAGTTATTTAATGTCTCATATTAAAATAATTTAAAATGATATGCCTTTTGCTAATTTAGAATCTAATATAAAAAGTACATATTATATAATACATAGGACATTATGATCACCCAAATTATATAAAAAAAAAAAATCCTTTATATAACAAAGAAAAAAAAAATTCAAGATCATAATAAAGATATAAGAATTTTGATGTTTAATATAGATATATTGTAAAGTATGAAACTATAAAATATTGATTTTAAGAATTTTATTGTCATATATAAAATCAAATCTTGGTGAAATAAACAATATTAGTTTCGGAAAGAATAACGAAATTGAAATATATTTTTGGTACAGATATAATACGGAAAACATTTAATATGTGCTGTAATTAAAAAAAAAAACATATTTTTTTACAATATATCATATAGTATGCATATTTACTACCTATGCTTGATTTTCATGTACCTTAATCCTCTCCTTCTAAAAAAAAAATCCTTAATTTTCCTTTATTGAGTTAATGAAATAGTTTGGTTTCTCAAAAAAAAAAAAAAAAAGAAAAAAAAAGAAAAGAAAAACTACCTATACTTGTTATATAAAATTATCATTTCAACTTAATTAACGAGTTTGAAACATCATATGATTTTAATTTTTTATCTGAGAACATAATAAAAAATTTTGAAAATAATTTAGTGGTATATAATTTATAAGTGCTTTTAAAAGTAGAGTACTGATGGTAATTAAAATGGTAATGATAATAGTGATCATGTTCACAATAAGCCTAAGGGGAAAAATACTATAATGGTTAAGGTTTGATTATCAATTGTTTACTACTAAAAAGTGTAATTAATACACTTTATTCATATTTATAACATCCGCTCCTAATAATTACTTTTTACTTATTTATTATTAGACCAAAACACCAATTAGTTTTTAGTGTAAACGAAGATTAAACCTTAAATATTTTATTTTACCATAAGAAGTTTTACTAATTGAACTAATTGGAACCCACTTTAATTTTTTATTTGCTATAAGATTATACGATATACAATTCCCAAATAAATAAATTAAAATCGAGACATATCCCTAGTCCACACCTTCTATGAATTGACCTAAGGCATAGTGTTGTTGTTTGGCTAGTATAACCAATTTGTTTCTATGTTACATGTTAGTGACATGACAAAATTTAATAGAATTTTAAGAATCTGCAGTATAATTATTTTAAGAACTTTAGACGATGTTAATCATAATTAGGTGAAAAAATAGAATATTTATTTTTGCAACAATAAAACCACATTGGCGATACCAGAGCTATTTTTGCTGCTTCCATTACTATTCAAAGAAATTACATCTAGTTACTTTAAAAACATATTCAATTTTTTTTTTTTTTAGAATCTGTATTTGTAATAGTAATAATAATGATAACCAATCATTGTCATTCCATAGCTTCATACTTGAGGGGACTCAAAAATAAAAGCCAATGGTATCGAATTAAAAAAAAAAAAAACCATATTTAAAAGAATGTCTTCAAGCAAAAAATGTGGATGCACACGAGTAACAATACAATTTATTACCGCGCACCCTTATTGTGGTGGTCAGTACTCTACAACTATAAGTGCTTTAGGGTATGGGATTAGAGACTGGGGTTCAAGTCTGCAAGAGGGAGTTTCACACACATATACATTTAAATTATACTAGAGTAAAAATTTTATTTTGTATAAAAAAAAAAAAAACAATTTGGATGATGGTGAGAATGAAAAAAAAATGATTATAATTAATGAAGGTCATGATTATGAAGACAATCATGATGATGATCTTAAGAAAATTTAGAGTTTTTCATAAAAATCAAAGAATGAGATCATTTTGGTCTTGTTGCCTATAGGAAATGACTTATAAACATGAGAATAACTATATATATATATATATATATATATATGTATATATATATATATATATAGACACACACACCCTGATATAAAAATTCCAACAAAAATTGAATTTTTTCTTTAAAATAATTTCAGGTTCATAATTAAATTCTCAAAATATATTCCTATTCACATGAAAACCCATTTATCAATTATCATCATGACATAATTAACAAAACAAACAAGGTTTAACAATTAATACCGGACCGATCATCACTTATTAAGTATTAACCCTAGAAGCAATCACCATAATAAGCTACCTAAATCTAATTTGTAGCAAGAACAAAGTATAGGAGAACCTGAGTGTGAGGGCCAGTGAAGTAATTGGGTTGGGCATATTGAGGGTTCATGGGAATAGGATTAGCAAATTGGAATGATCCAAGCCTGAGAGTGAGGTCCACCTGCTGGTTTCTTGATGGGTTGGAATATCCATTTCTATTCACTGCATATGCCTGGTTGAATGATTGGGGAGCCATTGCTTGATTGCTAAGAACAAGATCCTATTCAAGCTTTGAGAGCAAATTAAAGAGACCTGTGTCCATGCAAATTATCAAAAAAAATGAGAAAAGAAAAACAATGTTAGAGAAAGAAAGAGGGTCATTAAGGAAATTTCTACACCCACCAACCCACCCTTCACACATACACACACGAGAGAGAGAGAGAGAGAGAGAGATTGAAGATCAGGTTTTGGCTTGTATGAGAGAATGAAACCGAAACACTTTATGAAAACACAATATGACCTGGAAGGCTGACACAAATTACAAATGGACAACACTTCATGAGGCAACTAATTAACAAAAAATCATCATTGAGAGGGAGATAGAGATTTGAACACATATGGAAATTTGGGTTTTCGATGAAGACCAATAATCCATTCATCGATCCAGCTTTGGTAGATCAATGGTCCAGACTCATTTCAAAATTCCTTTACAGAGAGAGAGAGAGAGAGAGAGAGAGATCTAGTTCCTATATACATGATAAACGTGAACATGTAGAGCCATGAAGAAGAATCGGAGGAAAAAGTATATTATATACTAATAAAAAAATTGTATAATAGATGGATAAGTTAATTACATAATATACACTTCTCTCTCAAAAGAAATAATAATAATAATACACGCACAAAAACATGAAGAAATGAGAACGTTTATATATAAAGTTCGTCAGAGTTCATGCAAGCAGTCCAAAGAAGACTGAAAGCATGACCAATTGAGCTCCCTATGACACAGGGAATCAAAATCGGTAATACAGTTTACAGATATTGATCTATGGATGATAGATCAACACTAGTGTGCTATAAACAACATTATTCAGCACCACGTGCAGATACAAATATTATATATACTGGCAGAATCACACGGACGAGAGAGAGAGAGAGAGAGAGAGAGAGAGAGAGAGAACCAACTATGGTATTTTCTTCCTAGCAATGTCAATAGTCTCACACTTGTGATGTTATGACCTAAATGAAAATGAGAGGTCCAAAATTTATAGGGGTTAGGCAAGAATCTTTATATGGAAGGTCTAAAATCAATAATAATAATAATAATAATAATAAATATTATTATTATATTAATGTTATATACTATATACTATCAAAGAAATTATACAACATTAAAAATAATATGTGATAAACTGGATTACCATTTGATAGATTGAAAATATTTGATCAGGACTGTCCAACAGCAATTCATTCTTTTTTCAATAATTTGATTCATATTATAAAATATGAAATGTAATTGCTCATATGGCTTACATCGATCTAGTGTATGTTTAATGTGTGATTCCATTTGTCCTAAATTTACACTAATCTACACAGTTTGGATATTACAATTTCTCTCACTTAAATCTTTAAATACTTATTTCAAGTTCATTTGTTATGATCCCAGAAAGTGATAGTCACATCAATACTATATCTAAAATGACTAATAATAATAATAATAATATGAGTAGTATCTTATAAAGTTCAAATCAACCTAAAGTGGATCTAATTTAAGACTTAGTATACAGTCGCACAATGCTTTCAAAGTGCAAAAATTTAAATTCCAATCCACACTATTAGGGGTATTAGAATCATAAAATCAATTTAATGGATAAGAATTCATTGAAATGTATAACGCCTAAGTTTTTGAATTATAAGCTCCTTAGTAATTGATCACATAAGCGCCTAAGATTTTTTTTGATCACATATTTTCTTATTTGGCAACCTTGTAATAGGTATTT
Source organism: Lithocarpus polystachyus (assembly GCA_033629205.1). Taxonomy (NCBI): domain Eukaryota; kingdom Viridiplantae; phylum Streptophyta; class Magnoliopsida; order Fagales; family Fagaceae; genus Lithocarpus; species Lithocarpus polystachyus. The sequence continues at coordinate 11,744,980 of CM066162.1, forward strand.
GTCTGATTTGGAATGTGGTATAGTACGTGGTCAACCCCATGTTGTGACTGAAGTAATTATGTTTTTTTTTTTTTTTTGATAAGGAAGTAATTATGTTGAGAAGGCAAGGGTATACATGATTACATGGAACCAATAGTAAATTTAAATTAAAACCAGTAATAATTTTATTGTATAGAATTTATTCTAAAATTATTGTGAATGTAACACTTCTTTTTATAAATATAATGTGAAATTATGAAATTGAACAAAAAGGAAAATTGACTTATTAACATGTTTAACAAATGTCCATGACTTACAATCACATGATTAATTAAAACAAAGTAGTCTAAGTAGAACTATGAATGATGACTTGCTAGCACTCAGTATATAATGAATCTTTTTTAGACTAATAAAAAAAAATGCTCCTAATTTGGCAAGAATACTCCACCAAATGATTTTCAAACTAAGAAAAAGTCCATAGAACAAACTGTTTTTGCCTCTCATAAGAGGGCGTCAGCCCTATGTGAACCCATTGGAGAGGCCGCTGCCTGCCCGAAAGGATAGGGGAGTTGCACAGGGGAGACAATTAATTTTAATAATTTCTCCATGACAAGAAAATCTTCCTAATTAAGAAAATATAATTGCCTTAATTATTATTAAATATTAATTAATGAAAGCTAATAAAATAAAGATAATTGTCCCATTCGGAGTAATAAATTTCAAACTCTAATAAAAGGTTGTCTTAGTGGTTCTTAAGACCTCTCAATATTCATGAGAACCTAGATTCAAAACCTCTAGCAAGCAACTTGAAGCTACTTTTAGGGATTTCACATTGTTATACCTAGTGTGTATGAGATGGGAGTGTCGCATAGACTTGAGGGAATAGTCAAGTGCTCAAATAACCTTGAAAACCCTTGTTCTTCAAAAAGAAAAAGAGTAATAAATTCCATATGTGGCTATTTGACATTGGTTAGAATGGATACCTTCAACTTCTTAATCTTAAAAGAATGGGAGTGCTTTCTCAAAAAAAAAAAAAAAAAAAAAGAATGGGAGTGGGCCTAGTCTTTTTTTTTTTAATAATTAAAAAAGATCTACTCTAGTTTTTTTTTTTTTTTTTTTTCTTTCGAATAATGATGATATATTAGAGAAAAAATAAATAGAGAATTGTTTCCAATCCATCTCAATCTTGAGAGAAAACCCAAAGGGGAATAGAGGAGATAACATGAATCTTAAAAGAAGATGAGTAAACCTAGTCTTTCTTTTTGTTTTTTAATAATAATAAAAAAAAAAGACAAAGTATAACTAGAAAATTGGTTCTAGCATAAAGATATAACCTTACTTAATAAAATAAACATTACTACATATTTTAAAAATATGATTGTTGAATTGGATGTTCTTTACGCTTTTAATACACATGTCAAATTTTGTATAAATCAAATATTATTTACTATATGATCTATAAGCTTATATTTTATGCATAATTTTAAACTACAAAAACTTACAATTTAAACAATTTATTGATAACATAGTTATTGATCTTTAATTTTCTAGAAAATTTTCAAGTATGAAGGATATAAGAAGAAGATGTAATCCAATATAGTAGGTTTATCAAAATTTACCTTCAATAAAAAAATATTAAGTAAGATTGTAGTTTAAAACTACAACTAATTTTGTAGTTAAACTTTGTTCATGAAAAAAAAAAAAAAAACTATGTACAATATACAATAAGTACAGAGAGTACGCTTATTTTACTAATTATAATTTATATATTTCATATTTATATCTGGAGCTATCAGCCAATATTACGTGTGATGGTATATATATATATATATATATATATATATATATATATATATATTTTTTTATGGAGAAATACAATAACCCTTCAGGTGTGGACTTCTGGGCTCTAATGTAAAGGTGATTTTTAGTGTTCGGCCCAAGAAGGGGAAGGTTGGGCTTTTAAAGGACTTTTGAAATGGGCATAGAGTTTATATCATTACTATTTAGTACTGGGTCATTATTACAGAACCTATTAAACAATACAAATATCAAAAGAAGCACAGTCCATTGCTTTGAGTTATACAAAGTTACAAACCACTTTTGAATCCTGAATTTTGCACTCACTCCTCGTAATGAACATGGCTGACGAGGCCAAAATGAACATAAACGCTAGTGAAGTACTGAAGTTAAACCCCATTGACATATTTGTGGTAAATGAATTTGGTGAAGGTGTGTGGTCCTAAGGTTCGCCGTGATGTACTTTTGATGTGATGTATATTACGATGATGTGACATTTATATTTGGTTTATTTTATTCAATTTTTGCCTACACCAAAAATCAATTTGTGTTTTGTTCTGATAATAAAGAACCATTATCAGGAGCGGACGCTATAGATTGAAACTCTCAAATAAAAAAATAAAAAAAAATCTTAATCTCATTACATTCCTAAACAATGTAATGTTGTATTATTATCTCACAACTTTTTTGTCACAACTCTAGCGCAGTAGATTGTAAGTGATTGACCATCACTTATACCACATGGGCCCACCATATTTTTTTCGCTAATCACACTGTTGTGTTATAGCTGTGGCAAGAAGTGGGTGAACAATTTTATGGTCTTAAACATTTTCGTGGCCCTAACTACTAAGAAAATTGTACCACCTTTAGGCTGGCCTACCCCCCCACCACCCACCACCCACATTTATTGAAAGTTTAGAGTTGTCCTCAGGTAATTAATACCATGAGGATGAGAAGAAAAAAAAAAAAAAATCCTTGAAACCATGTCGGTCTAATAACACCTAAGAGCATTAGTATTGGGGGCTGTAAACACCCCCCAGTTGCTATTTTACATTCTAAACCCACAAAAAGGAGCTCCAACTGGGTATGGAAACTTAAAAAAATTTTGCAACCTGCTATAGTAAGGTTGCATATATGCAACCTATTGTAGTTGAGTTGTTAAACATTTATGTAATTGTTTATTCTCAAAAGTTATTTCTATCTTCTCTTTTAATAAAAAAATATTCACTATCATTTTTTTTTTCTCTCTCTCTCTTGTCCCAGCCTCTCAGCTCTCATTAGTCACCAATGTTTCTTCCCTCCCTCATTGCTCTCCTCTCTCCCATCTCAGCTAAGTCTCTCAACCTCTCGCCGTCGTGAGTTCTGCTACCGCCGCTGTCGCTGATGCTATCGTTGCTGCCACCACTGCTGCTTCTACTACTGCCATCGCCGTTGTTTCTGCTGTTGCTGCCTCCCTGCTTTCATCAACGTTGCTTCTGTTGTTGCCAATATGATGCATGGGGTCACCATGGCTTTGATGGTGATAATAAAGCTTCTTTGATGACCTCCAATCTGTTTGGTTCAATGGACTATTCAAAAAAACTTTCTTTTATTGATTATAACAAGATTGATGATTCCAGCAGCAAGGAGTTATTGAATTTCTTGGATGATTTAAGCTTCTATATTGGGATGAAAATCTTTTGGGTTTTATGTCTACATAATAGACAAAGCCCAATATTTAAAAATCATGATGATTATTGAAATAAATAATATGTTTTGTATAATGATCGCAATAATGTTTGAGATAAAGTAATATATATTTAATGTGATAGATTTGATTGAATGATGTATATGATAAAATATCAAAGTAATTTGTATTAAGCGGTATGGTGATAGTAGAGTAACATATATTCAATATAAATTTAAAGATAGTGATGCAGTGACTCATGTTGAAAGTTCATGGCTCCAGCCGTATATTAGTGAACTGATGGCAGTCCAGCAGCATGATGACATGAGTACAGCAGTGGAGAGTCCATATGCCATGAAAAATCTCACCATGGTTTGATATTGAGAGCATGTATCATCAAATAAGGATCTGAATCAAGCATCATATTGTACTTCTAAGAGAGGACATCAATGCATTCTTTATTAGATGGAGAAGACAAGTTGGGCACTGCTAGAGGTTCTTTAAATGGTTCAGCTATACCGCTGGATAAGAATTTTTCTTCCTTTAGATGCGTTTTCTTTTGAATACAACTATAAGTATTGTACTAGCTTTGTTTGGCCTAGGAACCTTCTGTTTGAGGCAACTAAGCCTTACGTGTCATGATGAGTAACAATACATGCTTCCATCTAGTAGCCAGATTTATTCACATTGTGACTGTGATTTGCTGCTAGATGCTTCTTTGTACTTTCTTTTAGATTAAAAAATTTCTTTCAAACTTATATTGGGATCATCCTTGATGTCCTTTCAATTTGGCAATGGAGTTCCAATGAGTCTTGTGATGAAATTTTCCCCATATGAGATAAGTTCATCATAGAGACTAATTTCATTATAGTGAACTTTGGATGGTTCAAATGGAGTGAGATTAGCTAGGATGTTTATAGGCTTACCATTGCGTCTCCCCTTTGCATGTCAATGGTGATACGAGCTTAAAATTGTGGAGCCATGGCGATCCAAGCAAGACATGGTAGGCCATGGTTGAATAAATCACATGGAATCTTGTAAGCGTAATAATAGGACCAACCTCAAGAACCGGCTCTATATGCTGCCAAGGGTATACTCTTGGACCCCTTCATATTGGCATAAGTAATAGCATGCATGGCCAATAGGAAAGTTTGGCCAACATGAGCTCCAACGGTGAGGGAGTGTGTACCAATTTCATCAGTAATTGATATTGAGGCTTTTAGTGTTGCTCTCCTTGACTCCTCTTCGAGCCTCGGTTGTTTGAACAAAATAAAGCCTCATTGAAGAGTAGAGGCAATAGCTGGTAGTATCATCGAGGTGTTGGACATCATTCCCAACATGAATGCCTACCGTTGACATGACATTCCCTTCATTGTGTTATGACAATGGGTTCCACTAGACCTCTTACCCTTGTGTGAAGTCAATGGTTCTGCTTGTGATCTCTCCATAAAATATATTTCAGAGTGCTTTTAGATCCGGTGATGCACATGTTGATGAAGGCGACAATGTAATGGATCTTGCTTGTCTTTAGAAGTGGGCTCTTACTTGGTTAGGCTTGTATGGCTTAAGCACCCCGTAGGCATCCATCAAAAATTGCATTCATCTCCTCATCAGTGCATAAAGTAGGAAGATAGCTTATTTTTTCACTTTCACTGTCTCTTTTTACTTGATTCTCATCACTAGTTTATGCTGGAGATGATGGAAGCTTGAAGAGTGCTCTTTTTAGGGCTCTTTAGCGGTAAATGATTTTACTGATACAGCTGTCTTGTTGGCATTTTGTAATTGCAGAGCAGATCGAAAGGATATCAAGATTTTCCAAGTATGCATGATAATCATGAAGCATGTTGTTGATGAAGATTTGTGCCTTTCATACTGCTCATAGCAACCAAGAGCGGTATATTTGAGTTGATGGATGCAATCAAGAAGTCTTTTTGGAAGGCTTTTGCTTGGTGTCGTGAAGAGTGATAATGTTGATCTTTTTCTCTTTCATGGGGAAAAAATTTTTTGAGTAGAAACTTTTAATCATATTGTCCCACGTGGCGATGGAACCGGATTTAAGTGTTGCATCCCAATTACATACATGGTTGGTGAGGGACTTTGAGAATCTCCTTAAACAAAGTTCTTCATTCTTTGCATGAGGACCCATAGAATTCAAGAACTTGTTGTCATGTTCTAGAACGTCTCCTTTCCGCTCACCATATAGAGTGGAGGTAAGAGCTTCATACTTCTCTAGGCATAGATTGTTGAGCAACTTAACTTGATATGGTGACTTACGAACAAAATGACAGGGCATCTTTTGGAAGTTTGTCTCTTTCTCTTTCCAGCAGCATAATGAGATCAAAGTGAGTGACGAATTGCTAAGGAGAGGTGTTTTGTACACCAAATGGAGGATTTTGAGTTGTTGGCCCTTTCTCTTGTTGATGTGCGGATTATGAGCTTCCTTTAAGGGGCTTAGATGACTAAGGCTGATATTGCTAGAATTTAGCGTCAGGTGGCCATGGTACAAACTGTTGCTGCTGGAATTCAGCATCAAGAATGGCTGGATAGTACAGACTGTTACTGCTGAAGTTCAACATTAGGCACGGCTGGACAGTGCATATTGTTACTGTTGGAATTCTGCAACAGGTGCGGCTGGACAGTGCAGACTGTTATCGCTGGAGTTCAGTAATAGGTATGATTGGACAGTGTGGATTGTCATTGCTAGAGTTCAGCATCAGATATGGTAGTGGTATGGAGTTCTGCATCATAATCTTGTTTTTCTTTAAAAAAAAATAACTCAAAACTATTTTCATTTTTTTTATAACAAAATAAACTATTTTAATTTTGAGAAATGTCAACGAATGCCCTTTAAAAATTATTTTGAGAAATATTTTATGAAAAAAATGATAAAACAGTTATTTTTTTTTACAGTTTTTTATATTTCCCATGCTGCCAACCAAGCCATCTAATCTCTCTCTCTCTCTCTCTCTCTCTCTCTCTCTCTCTCTCTCTCTCTCTCTCTCTCTCTCTCTCTCTCTCTCTCTCTCTCTCTCTCTCAAAAACCCAGATTTGCTCTCTCTTAGTCAACCAAACCCAGCCAAGCTCACTACTCATTACCCTCCTTTTTGTTCTCATCTCATAACTGAAAGGTATGTTGGATGCTTAGTGGGTTTTTGCTATTTATGGTGGTGTTTGATTGGTGATGGGTATGGATCTTGGTGGGTTTGGCAGTGGCGGTGGTTATGGATCTCTATGGTTGGTTATGGTTAGGTGAGTATGGAAATTTTTATTTATTATTTTTTTGGGTTTGTGGTGTAGTAATGCTATGGTGGTGGTGGTGGTGGCCGGTGATTTATGGGTTGTTGTGGTTCGGTGGTGGTGGTGGTTTTTTGTTTGTCTGATTTTGTGGTGTTTCTGTGGTGGTGATGGCTGGCTTTCGGTAGTTGGGTTGAGTTTCAGCGATAGGTGTTGCTAGCGTTAGTGGGGTTGCTAGTGGTGGCGGTGGTGGTGATTGTTGATTGTGGGTTTGATGAAGAGAAAGAAGGGAAGAGAGAAAGAAAATTGTTAATATTATATTATTATTTAATGGTGTTGTTTAGATTATTTTAATGAGTTGTATGTAAAAATAGAAACTGGAATGTAGGGTGAGTTGTAAAATGAGATGGTAAAATAAATAAAGTAGGTTTTAAAGTTGGAAAATAAAACTTTTTTGGCATCCCAGATGCAAATGCTCTAATAAGTAATAACACAACGTCAGTTTTTTTATTTAAAACTTGAAATATAACGTTTATTGAAATGTTATCATATATTATCAAATGTATTTATATCTTAGTAATATAATAATGTAATATGTCCTTATTGACGGGTGTAAATCAAAGTGTCTACGCCAAATCTTTATAAAATTTAATCCCTATTTACTTTATTGTAATGTTTTTGCTAGAGTTGATGTAAGAGTTATTTAATGTCAATTAGTTCTTTTGTTTTCCACATGTTATTTTTAATTTCTTGTTGAAAACTAACTACTAACACAAAATACCTTGTTGAAATACAATAATGTTTTATTGAAAATGTGAGAAAACATCAAGAGTAATTTTTTATTTTATCATTTATATATTTTCATTTCAACTATATACGACAAGAAGGAATAGGAAAACGTCATATAATCTATATATATATATATATATAAAACCGAAACCTCTGAAATTCTCACAATTTTCTATGTCAGCACAATATTTAAATAAAATTATCATTATTTTTAAATAATTTTTTTTTGTTCAAATTAACTAGGATTGAAACTCTATCTCTCTAATAATTTTAACTTAAACTCAAACTCATCATTATCATTTTTTAAAAATAAAATTATTTTTGTTTAGTCAAAACTTAACAAAGAGTGAAATTCTATCTCTCTAACAAGTCCAACATAAACTCAAACTCAAATGTTGATAATCTATATAAAAACAACAAAAATTATGATAGGACTCAAAAAAAAAAAAAAAAAAAAGAGAGACTAATGTTGATAATCGTGGCTTTGGTTTTTGGTTTGAAATTTCTACTAATTATTTTTTTATATTAAACATGGTAGGTAAAACATCTTTATTTTTTTGGAGGAAAATTTGTTAGGACATATGTGTTTCATGTTAGGAACATATGTCAATATTTAATGTAATTGGCTAATCCTTTGACAAAACACACTTTACTTGTAATTGAATAAATCTAGGATATGTTTAATGCTTCAAGGAAAAAGGTTTCAAGTTCAAGTGTTAAAACCATGTAAATCTATCCAAGATACAAGTGATGAAGTGTTGTTCATTAAATCTCGACAACTGGTATCTATCGAGGTTTAAAAGGCTGCTCTATCCTGAGGCTTGACAGCTGCTTAATAGATAGGCTATCTATCGAGATTTATGAAAATTAGATTTTCAGTTTTGATTTCATTTCAATCCATGAATATGTGTTTGAGCTTTCTTTTCTCACAACCCTAAACATATATAAGGATTGTTTTAAGGGCCGTCAAAAGTGACACAAGTTGCGCGAGTATAAAGCAAAGTCTTGTTCATGCAAATTGTGATCGGAGACAGAATTTGCCCTAATTCATCTTTCCCTTGAAGAAGCTCCTGTATTTGTACACCTTATGGTTTTGTGACCAAGGAACTTCTTAATCTTCATCGCCTGGATGAACTGAAAAACTTTGCAGTCAACATCTTTCTCAAGTTAGTGATTAAGTCGCGTACTGGGATCCGCGCATCTATTGGTTAGTCACGTACTAGGAGCTGTGCATTTAAAGGAGAGATTGTCACTACAGAACAAGTCCAATTGTGTATTAGGGTAAGGGTTCAACTATAGGTTGGTATAAGATACTGGGATTCCTTTACTTGTAACCGCTTGTGATAATAGTGAATTCCCGAGAGTGGTGACCTTAAAATCACCAGGTGGGATTTTTCCTTGTAGGTTTTCCCCATTCGTAAATAGATCACCGTGTCAACTTTATTTTCCGCTGCACTTTATTTTAGTTGATGATTTGTTTGTGCTGCCACGTACATTACATGTTAATTTGATTAATTAATAAACTTGGTCAATTAATTAATTAATATATCACAAAGGGTCAATACATTCTTGGCCTATCAAGTGGTATCAGAGCAGGCACACTCTAATTAGGTTTTAATCTTTGTTGTGTGATCCATTGACCCATGTTGTCATGGATAGATGACAATTTCTTATTATACCTCCATTGTTTGATGGTACTAACCATGCATACTAGAAAGTACGCATGAGAGCTTTCTTTTAGTCTTTAGATGAGAAGGTGTGGCACGTTGTAGAAATTGGCTGGACTAAGCCAAAGGAAGCACGGGCCAATTGGGATGATGCTAAAATCAAGGCGGCAAAATTCAATAGTAGGGCATTGAATGCTTTATTCAGTGTGGTCACTAATGAGGAGTTCAAAAAGATATCCTCTATTGAAACTGCGAAGGAAGCATGGACCATCCTCTAGACAACCTATGAGGGAATCAAAGCTGTCAAGGATTCGAAATTACAGAGGCTCACTACAAGCTTCAAAGAGATCAAGATGGAAGAGGCTGAGTCGTTCAATGAGTTCTATGTCAAACTTAAGGACATAGTGAACTCAGCTTTTAATCTTGGGGAAACCATTCCTGAACCTAAAATTGTGAGAAAGGTGCTCAGATCTCTACCCGAGAGATTCCATGCCAAGATCACCGCGACTGAGGAATCTAAGGATACTGACAAAATTCCTTTGACAGAGCTAGTTGGCAATTTGCAAACCTATGATTTGGGTTTGTTTAGGATCGAAAAATCGAGCAAGAGTAAGAGCAGTGACACAGATGAGTCTTCCGACGATGAAGATTCTAAAATGAAGTCCTACATCACCAGACAATTTAAGAAGTTCATGAAGAATGCCAATGCAAAGGGCTTTGACAAGGACTGTAGACAGTCGAGTTCTTCTCAGTCTAAGAGTCAAGACAAAGGGAAGAAGGATTCTAGAGAAGACGGTCAGTATATTGTTCCCTCAAGACCCAAGTGTTTTGGGTGTTAAGGGTTCGGTCACATAAAACAAAAGTGCCCTACTTGTCTTAAGTCCATTGGGAAAAGTAAGGCACTTGCTGCAACTCTGAGTGATGCCGAACCTGAGGATGATTTCAAAATGAAGATAACGGAATCCTAAATACCTTCACTACCACTGTCAATCCTACTGAGGGAATTGTAGAAGATGTGGATGAAGAAGAAGAATTGGTGGAGTCAAAGTTTGAGATGATGGATGAACAAAATGACATCCATACTACATATGCAAAGTTATACAAGGTCTCGGAAAAGCATGAGAAGTTGTATAGGTTGGCCACCAAGAAGCTCAGTGATGTGAAGCTTAAACAAGAAGAACTCTAAACAAAGTTTGATGAAGCCAATCAGACTATTGGAGCAATAAGATTTGAGAACAATTTCTTGGCTGAGAGGACTAAGAAGCTTGATGGGGTGATCCTCAAAACACCTAATGCTCGACCTTTGCTAAAGGTCCGAGATTCTTGAACATGGTGATGACATTTGTTCTCCATCCATTGTTTCACTATAACATTATCACAGAGCCTCGTACTCAATTTTTGTTATCCCTCTTAGAGCATATCTCTATCTACTTCCCTTTTCACTTCATATTATCCTTTATAGGTGTTTATAGGGATACGACGACCCGTGATAAGCTCATTTTTCCTTCGGCTATCACGAGGATCCTTCGCCATTTTTCAGTCTCCTTCCCACGTCTGATCACTTTCCTGTTATGGCTGCCATTGACGCCGCTACCGTTAAGCAGAGTGATGCACAACTTCACTCGAGGCAGACTCAGACCAAGACGGCTACTCCTCTAGCTTCTACCGCTCTATCCACCTCTGCTCCTTTGTCTTCTGCGGGTGGAGTGACTCTTAAGGCCATCATGGCACAGCTTGTGCGCATAGATGCTCGCCTTGACACACTTAGTGATGAGTTGTGTCAAGTGAACACCTGTGTTAGTTGTATTGCATGACGACAGGCTGTTATGGGTGGTTTCACTATTGCTTCTTCTCCATCTCCACCAGCCTTCAAGGATGAGAGTGACGATGGCTCCGGCAGTGATGTTGCTGATAAGAACGTTGGTGCTAGCTCGCCCAGTGATGATGAGATGTCTACTTGATGCACTTACCCTTTGTCATTCATGACAAAAAAAGGGAGTAGTTTTGATATGAGAGTAGTCATATATATAGGGGAAGAGTTAGCATTGGAGGGGAGAGTTAGCATAGGAGATCATTTTTGTTAGGGGGAGTGTTCATTTTTTTTTTTTTGGGAGGGATGTAGTGAGGACTTATGTATCTTTTCTTTTCTTTATCTTTTAGATACTTTGTTCATGTACCTTAGGTCTTGTGACCACATTGTGATAACTAACCTTGTACTTATGATGGTTATATATATGATGAGGTTGTTATTACATTTCTTTCACCTATCTTTACATGCATTGTTTCTTTTCTCTCTTTATGCACATGCTTCTTATATTCTTGTATACAATCTTTTATTTTGTTTCACACTAAGATGTTGTGATGAGTTTTGTTTAAAGTATTTCAGAAATACAAGTTGTCAAAGTATTCTTGCCATGAACTCTCTTCTTGCAAAGTTTTTCAAGAGTTTGTGTTAGGATAGATTTTATTGTATTCAACAAGTAAGTATGAGTTAAGTGATTTATGACTTTTCTCATATGTTCACCTATGAGAGAAGTCATACAGCCTCTGGTACGAAATTGACTTCCTTGATTCTAATATATTGAAATTAGTATGCTATATTTTTTTTTTATCTCTACATATTGTCATTACGTTAAGTTATATATATATATATATATATATATATATATATATATATAACGATAGTTAATTTAGCGTTTTAAATCATTCACTAATTAGTATGATAGTTTTGACAATGTAATTATGCACAAGATACCCATAAGATACACGTACGAACATAAGGATAATTAAGGTTGAGAGGAACGGGTGTTTCCCGTTTAGTTTTCAAAGCGACGGATATATTCGCGTTTATTTGTTAGTGTTATCGTTATTTATTCATGATATTAAAATAATTTTCTTTATTAAGCAAATTATTTCAAGTTAAATTGTTCAGAATTTTTTATATGACTATAATATATTAAATTATTGTGTTTATACCCTAAACAATATATAGTAAATATTTACATATTTTTGTTACGAAAATTTAAAATATAAGCGTAGTATACGTACCCATACTAAACATATACTATTCTTTTTCCGTTTCCAAAGATTTTTGCTGAATTTTTGAAACGTATTTTTCTTGAAAAAATCCGAATTATACCGGTTCATATACTTGCCGTATTTAACTAACTATACTCAACTTCAGCCACAAAGCATTAGGTTCTATAATATGTCAAATATTCTTCTAATGTGTTGTCCAGGGGCGGAGCTATGTCATGGCCCTCCAAAATTCTAATTTTCTTCTACTATTAGTTACTATTAGTTAGCGTGCGTTTGCCTGACACTTATTTTGCATTTGCATTTTTAGTGCTGGGTCTCACAACACTGTTCATGACCTAGCTAACAAATGAAAAACACAGGAAATAGACCCACGGCAACATTGTTACGTTTTAAAAATTATTTTGTTACAATGTTTTTAATAATAAGTTTTCAATTTTTAGTAAAATAAGCGGTATCTAAACAAACTCTATGAGTCTGATAGCAACAAAAAAAGTAAAAGGCTATGACCTCAGGAAAATATCACCACCCCCAATTCTTTCTAAGATTTCTACTTAGTCCAATAGATAGTCCTCAAATAAAACACTAGCTAGCTCTCCCAATTGTCTAAATAATTTATTGTCAATCCAATAGACAATAACCCAAACTATGGAAATAGCATCTTTTACCACCCATTTTCAAACAAAAAAAATTACTTTTTTTCCATCTTTCTCAATCCCAAGAAGCTATCTACGGGATTCTCAAAGAAAAAAGAAGCAACCAGTGCTATTTTATCTCCTTGCTGATACCAGCCCCATGTTTCTTTCCTCTCATTGGTTATTGCTCTAACACTTAATTAAGGTGAGTTTAGATCACGTCGGCGTCTTGGACGTTTGGCGTTTTGAGTTTTTTTTTTTTTTTCTTCAACTCTGCAGCATGCACTATTTATTGGCCATGAAGAGTGAAAATAGGCCAATGAACAGTGTAGCACAGCAATATAAACAGTAGCAAAAATTATTTTTTATTCTTTTCAGTTTTCAGCAAAATAAATGGTATCCAAACGCATACTTAAACTCTCTTCTTAACAAGGGTAGGAACCAAATAAACTCATTTTATCTATAAAAAAAACTATCCATATTTTGCTTCCAGTTCTAGCTTCTCCTTGCTAATTTGTTTAATTTTTTGTTTTAGCCTTCAAGAAAGTAATTGTGTCTCAGCATTTCAAGTTTGTTTCTTCAACACCATATGGCCATTTAGATTTATGCTTTGCTACATATATGATAATGGTCATTTAGTTTTATGAATATGCTTCGTTTACTAAGAATATGTTGTTCAATTTTTTGTATTGCTATATGATAATGTAGGGATAAAAGGCCTAATTTCATATAGTGGGCCGTGAGCCTGTCCGAGGAGATTTGGCCATCCGAGGATAGTAGATCACGAAGACTGTACCTGGTTTAATTCCTCCCCATAGTAAAACTTGTGCGAAGGAAGAAAGGAGTAGTCTGAGGATCATTGCCTGGTCGGATGATAAAAGAGACGATCCAGGTAGACATCCCAGCATTGATCCTGTTATTTCTGGAGAACCTCCTGGTTCATCTGGGCAGAGAGGACAAGTGGCAGCAAAGAGATATTATGTGAAAGGCTACTGCCACCGCATTTGTAATCCAGCAGCTAACCTCCTGGCCGCATTAATGGGGAAAAGACATCTGAACAGTGACCTTCATCCTTTACAGTTGCCACATGGAGACTTCTAGTGAAGGTTGATGGGACAAGTATCAAAGGAGACTCACCTAACTGGCACGTAAGACAAATTGACCTATAAATAGAGCTGGGAACAGAGTAAAGGATCATCGAACAACCAGGAGAAAGAGGGAAGTCATAGAAAAGGAGAACAAAAAAGAGAAAGATAGAATTACTCAGAATAGTTGCCTAAACTTTCTCCTCGGACTAAGCCTAGCAGGATTCTGTACAATCTCTATATTTCATTTACGTTAATCTGGTCATCACCATACTTGGGCCCTCAACCCACTTGCTCTCAACCAAGTTTTCTTCGGTCCACTCTCTCAACAAATTCATTTCAAGGATACTGTATACATAATGGGTCTCAATTTCTTCTGCTTGTAGGCCCATCTGTTGATTTGTGTCCTTACAGATAATATATTATATTCTCTCTCCATATCATCATTTTTTAAATTTGAAATTAGGTGCTAAATAATTCATTAAAAAAATAAGGAAATTTCAATATTATGGATAATGATGGATTGATGGTGCTTAAAATAATAGTTTGTAAATTTTTGTATATGTACATAGTTAACTAGACCCTTTTTTTATATTTTCATTAATGTTTAAAAATATGACAATATAGCAAAGTTGATAATTTTGTATTTATAGATTTATGAATTATGATTATTTCATCAATTTTGCAATTTGGCCCCCCAAGTAGAACACACTCAAACAAGTTGTTTAGGTGTGTAGACCCAAATATTATTGTGATAGCATCCAAATCTCAATCTTAATGTTCCAAACTTTTAACTTTATATCGAAAAGGATATCCAGAAAGTATCGAATATATAATCACTTGAATTTCTAAATAAATAAATACATAATGATTTGTTTTTTTATTAAACAAATCGATACCAATATGCAAGGATTTGTTAGGTAAATGAGGGTGTTTTGTTTTGGGAGGGATCGCCAATCATCGGAATGGGTTGTGTGACCATTTGTTTATAGAGATGGGTTCAAGTTACACCTGATGTAACTTCACAAGAGTTACACCTTTTATGGACCATTGATTACTATTAGATCAAAGGGTCAAAAAACACTCATAGTAATGTCATTATTACTCCTTAGAAATTAGTGATTTTGGCATTAACTCTTATTAAAGAAAAGAAAAAAAAAAACACAGCATTCACTTTTTTTTTTCTTCCATATCACCATCTTCTTCCTCCATATTTCTTTTTCCAAATCAATACATCTGTTACTTCGCCATTTAAACTCACCAACGAAGCTCACGTGAAACTCATGTGCAACTAGATCACCAAAGCTAGACGCCCAAACCAATGCAGAGAGAGAAAATTTTGGATTCAATGGTGATACAGAGAGAGGTTGAGGCTCGCCAGACTTTATGCTCCCACAACTACTCATTGTTCCTGCCGCTGTTTCATGGCTTCCACCGCTGTTTCATGGTTTCCTACAATAACTAATAAATAAATAGGCACAATCTGGATTGTTGAATGGAATCAGTGATAAATTGTACTCCTCCATTTAGAATTGCTCTTGACCTCCATATATTTGCCTGTTGTTGTTAAAGATTCTTCATTAAGCCTTGAAATTGAAGCCCTCTCTATCTCTTGTAAAAGATCACCAATCACACATAACAAGTAACTAAAATATCTCTGTATATTTATATATTTTTTGTTGTTTGTTTTCACTTAGATTTGATCCATTCATCCCTTTAATTTGATCATGTTTACTGTTCAGTCACTTTAGTGTTTTCCAATTGGTTATACATAGATCAAAACATTAGAATTACAATTTCCATTTATTAGGCTTTCGTAGGTATGGTTTTTGTTTGTACACTACATATATCAGTTGCTATTAAAAAACCACAAATCATGGCCAAGGACAGCGATATCGGCAGCGGGAAAGACCAGAGCAATGGGACAACGACGTCCGGTGAGCCGTAGTCTCTCTCCTCTCAGCCTTTCTCTATTAGTTAATGCTGTGGTTTTTTTTTTTTTTTTAATAAGAGTTAATGTCTAACTCACTAATTTCTAGGGAGTAATAATGAAATTACTATGAGTATTTTTTGACCCTTAGATCTAATAGTAATCAATGGTTCATAAAAGGTGTAACTCTTGTAAAGTTACACTAGGTGTAATTTGAACTTATCTCTTGTTTATATGTTCTTTCATTTTTTGACTAGTTGTCAGTTTTTGAGAGGGCATGTATAATTTTTCACCTAAATTTTAAATTTTTTTTATAAATTTATATATAATTTTTAAAAATAAATAACACCTTAGGTCCTTAGGTGGTCATGGCCCCTTTGATCTATTCACAGTTTGTCCGTAAGTAGATCACAACCGTTGCTGAAATTTTTTATCCACTCCATTAGTATAAGGAGATTTTTCATAAATACCGCATAGGGCAATCTATTATATTTATATGTAAACTTGTTGAAAGCGTATCTGCCATGCCTTAAACAGTTTTGATCATAAACTTATAGAATATATAATTTATTTAAAAAACAATAACTAAGTGGAAAAAAAATGAGTCTAAGATAAAAATTGATAAGAACATTTAACAAATACGTTGATAAGAACAATTAAGTAATAGATAAGAAAAAAAAAGTTCACATTAAATTGAAATTTTAAAACAATACATCTTAATAAGAACAATTAAGTTGTTATTTCTATTCAAAAAATAGCTATAGTTTGGTGCAACCACTTGGCAATTAAAGAGAATAGCCATTTGGCACAAAGGCAACTTTTAAGCCAATTTTTATTATATAGTAAGTATATAATATGATATGTTTTGTTCATTCTTCTTTGATGAACATCTATTGTGTTCATTCATCTCACTAAATACCAGAACCTATTATGAAATTATAATTTGTACCCAAGCTTAGTCCATTAATTATGTTGCGGTAGGTGCAATTGTGCAAGTTTACCTAACTTTATAAGGTATACATGCCAAATTTAGGTTTGCATGAGACATAAGTCTCATGTGTCCAACGCATGAGATACTGTCACTGTTATTGCTTTCTTCTCTCTCTTGGTTTTGGATATGGACCAATGGAATGATTAAAACAAAATCACTTTGACGGTACGACCACAATAAATCAAAAGGTCAATTCCTAATTTTCTCAATATCCTTAAGGACTCAAAAGGATATTTTTTTTAAAGTCTCTTGATTTTCGCTTTTATTTTTCCATCTAATAGCATGTAAAAATATAATATGTGACACTTACAAATGTTAGGGATGAAAAAATTTCTCTGTCATGCCCAGACCCAATCAAACTGTAACATTATTTTTTAAGATTTAGAATGCTTAACGAGGAATAAATATTTCATTTCATATGTCCAATAGAAAATAGGTCATTGATAAAGTAAAAAATTAAAATATTTAACACACTACGAATGTTTATTAATGTTTTTTTATTTCTTCTCTTTTATTTTATGAGAAGTACTACGTTTACAACATATTTACAACAAATCAGAGGTGGTAAATTGTTATTATTAGTTTTAATTTAAATCTACCACTAAAATTATTTTTTGTCCACTAATAACAATCCATAACAACTTGCAACTTATAATTTGTTGTGAAAGTATTATGAATATACCATTTTTCTTATTTTATAGCATATTTTTTTTCTTTGTAAAAGGTTATTCTATTGCTCAAGAGTAATATTAGCAACTTTCCTATTTTAAGGTAAGGGTTCAAAATAAGGAAATAAAACCAAAAATCACTTAAAAAAACTCACATCAGAATCCCCTACCTGTTTCCTATTTTAGGATTCTATTATACAATACTCTTCTTTTATTTATATATATATATATATATATATATATATAAAAGAAATATATGTTGGTGAAATTGAAAAGTGACTAGATAAAATAGAAAAAATAAATTCTTAATTATACCAAGAAAAAATCTACTATATTTGATGACAAGAAGATAAGAAGAAATTTTTTTTTTTTTTTTTATAAATTAATCAGCAAACGTACACAATCAATAGTGCATGCTTAAATAGACACGTGAATATGTGATTGCAATCCACGCGTAACGGAATAGTATTTGTACAATTCTGAACAGAAACTGTGGTAGTGTCGTGATTAAAACGCAATTTTAATTCTCCTACAACTGGGAGAAACAAAACATTGAAAGATCAAGGCCATTAATTTTTTTGATAAAGGCCGTTAATTAATCCCACACGTATAAAATAAATAAAACAATGTAGGGTGGGCTAAGTATTTGAGGATCTTGTTGTGGGACCCATGTCTAATATAGCCCAAAAGAGAGTTCATAAATAAATAGTGACCCTCTCTTTTGTGAAACACAACACAAACACAAAGCCAATGCGGATTGCAGAGAACAAACTCAGCCTCTGATACTGTGTTTGAGAGAGAGAGAGAGAGAGAGAGCTTTCCGGGAAATTAAAAGGGTTCTCTATTTCTTTGTTTTCAGGTATGTCTCTAAATAATATACTCTTTCTCTTTGTGTTTGTGTTTGACATGCATGGATTATAATGCTTTTTTGTTAGTTTTTTCTTTATATGTGGCTTGTGGGTGCAATCAGAGATGTTTGTGTTAAGCTTTGTTAAGCTTTTCTAATGGAGATTATATATAGAGACTTCTTGTTCTGATGGGGTTGAGAATTTTCTTTTATCCCATTACTGCAAAAGATTTACTTTTTCTCAATTTTCGAGTTTCAACTTTCAACCATTAGATCCAATTATTGCTCTTTATTTTTGTTATTTCTGATGGTGATGATTGATGATGACTTTTTTTTTTTTTTGGGCGAATTAAATAAGCGTTCCTTAATTTTTTTTTTGTTTCTGGTTTTGTTTTTGGCTGACTCGTTAAATTTCATGGCCATGCATTGCAATTGCATGTCGCCGTCTCTTTTGAATTAAAAATAGAAGTCATCCTGGGTTGTTCAAGTCTTGACAGTAAAGTATTGCTTTGCTTCTCTGACTTTTTATTTTTTACAATAATGTTAAGCCCAAATTCTAAAATTTGAGTAATTTTAGAATTATGTAAAAGTCATAATTTTGGCCACAACTATCTTACTGGGGAGATAGATTACGACTATTTATTTATTACTATTATATAAAGATTTGTCACTTTTTCTCCACCACTCGCAATTCATATTTATATAATTTTTTATGCGGAATATTTTGGTTGAAGCTCTCTAGCATATATGACTCTTTCTTTATGAATATACTTATTTCTCTGCAATTTTATAGTTTGCTGTTATTTTTTTTTCCTTTTATATTTTCTCCGGATACAATGCAGTGCCGTTTAGATTTTTAATTACTAAATTTTTCTTCTTGGAAACAACGCTTTACAGAATATTCGTATAATTACTGTATTATTTTCTTAAAAAAAAAAAAAAAACTAGTTTTATAAAACAATGAATTTTGTATACAAAAAAATAGGATCTCTCTCTCTCTCTCTAAAAAGTTGGGAAATTTTCGGTGAAATAAAGAGGTAACCGTATAATTAGTTTCTCATGTATTTCGTCATCTTCACTCTTATAGTCTCTTTAATTAATTTTAATGAATAAAGTTTTTTTTATTTCTTTTTTGATGGATTTAATGAATAAAGTTGTTATGTAACTTAGAATTCTTAAAACCCTATACTATGTATTCGGTGTAAAATAGGTGAAACAAAATTTCACACGACATCTTCTCTAATCTACTGAATCGGATTCTAATACCAAGTATAGATGTTTCCTAAAACTTGAGAACCTAATCCCTTGTCATGGAGCATAATTCATAAAAATAAGATGATGAAAAGTGAGGAGTTTAATTATGCACGTTTTTGGACCAATAATAAGTCTATGACAACTTGTTTTTTTTTTTTTCTTCTCTAAGTTAAGTCTATTGACAACTAGAATCCTGCTATGGTTGGTATTTCCGTATGTGGTATACGTGTAGCGTTTGGACCCAAAAAAAAGGTTACATTCTGGTTGATATCATCAATGGAGAAGTACTTTTATTTTTAATGATTCAATAGTCCAAGAAAAGGGATTTGAGTTTTGAATACGTTTTTTAGAAAAAACTAGGAGGTGCGAACTAATTAAACTAAAAAGCTTTCAACAATGATGAAATACACTTTTGTTAAGTATATGTTATATCATAGAGCGGTTTCAAATAAAAAAAGAAAAGAAAGTATTATATCATAGTGCCATGAAAAGTAGATACCACTTGTAATGTATTTCCACCAACTACAACTTGTTTTGTATGAGTATCTTTTTTTATTTTTTATTTTTATTTTTTTTACTTTCTTAAATAAAATAATCAAAATTTAAAATGGAAAAAACAAAATCAAATACATGGTCTATGCCATGTGTTTGATTGTCTTCCATTTTAAACTTTGATTATTTTATTAAATAAATTAATAAATCAGAATACATGAAAGTGGTGGTTAGTATAATATAAAGTAAAACACAAAATTTGAGATAGGATTTTTATTATTAATAGAATAAACTAGCCTTTTGTCATTATTGGTGCTTCATCTACCATCCGTTTCAAATCAAACTAATTCAAGTCCAGCAGTGAATTAAATAGCTAAAGAAAATGCAATGAACTTTGATTGATTATTGCCTTTATTGGTGCTCCATCTACCATCCGTTTCAAATCAAACTAATTCAAGTCCAGCAGTGAATTAAATAGCCAAAGAAAATGCAATGAACTTTGACTGAAAAATAACAAGAAAAGTTTGATTTTTTTTTTTTTTCGATAGGGAATACTGAGAAAAATTTTATTACGAAGATAAGTACGTAGCATCCTGGAATACAATGGATTCTAAAAAAGGTGGACATTCCTCTATCCACGTTACAAAAGCATCAATACTCTTAGCACGTCGTGCTAAAATGTGTGCTGCCTTGTTTGCGTTCCTTTTCACATGTTGTACTTGAAAGATTTTAGAAAACATTGATGAAATATGTTGAGAGTTGGATGTTCCTATCCACGATTTGGTTGACATCAATTTGTTGATTTGGAGTTCATATGGTGGATCTCATGGATATGAGAGTTGTAACTTGTAACGTGGTACACCACATCCCTTTAATATGGATGTTGACTTTCTCGGCATAAGAATAGGGGTGGCAAAATTGGACACGACTCGTGAACCCGACACGACACGACACGAAATTAGCAGGTTATGGGTTGAGGCTTAATGGGTTCATGTCATATTCGAGTTGACACGACGGACCCGTTTGATAAACGGGTTGGGTTAGGGTTTAACCTATGGAACCCGTTTAATCCGTTTGACCCGTTTAATTAAATAAAATTGTACTAATATACTATTCAAACCCTAGGTATATAAACTTATTAGTTGTTGTAGTTTATTTTCTTTGACATATTGTGATTGATTATTTATGATATTGAGATATGCTTTAGTTTTGAATGATTATTTGTGATGTAGTTACTCATTAATTTTGAATTTTATATTTAAAATATTTATTTTTTTGTTTTTTCATAAATGTTTTTCTTAATTTTGATAAAATTAGATAAATAGGTCGACACGACTGACCCGTTTAATAAATGGGTCGTGTTAGGGTTGAGGAATTTTGACCCGTTTAATAAACAGGTCGGGTTAGTGTTGACCCATATAATCAGATACGTATAAATTGACACGACACGAACCCGACACGCGAACACGAATTGCCACCTCTACATAAGATCCACTCTTATATGAAAAGAAGTTGAGGAACATTAGCGCCTGTTTGCCTTCCAACTTTTTTTGTTCAGCTTTAAAGTTTTACGTACAACTTTGCATGTTACATCACTTACATGTACTTGTTGTACAACATACTACCGTCAAGTTCTGAAAGGAATGACCTAGCAACTGCTTGCATAATTTATTTTAGTCTCACCATGTGGCATTTGAATTTCACCTCCTAAGTAGTACACCTTATGAGGTAGGGGTATTCATTGATGTGGTTGGCTGTTGGCATATTTCAGAGGCGTTTTTGCACCTCACTAAAAACGTTGTTACATTGGTTTCTTCCTTTTCTATAAAAGAAGAAACTAATGATGAGGTCACCGTTGGTGTGATTAAGGCTTTGTTCGTTTGAAGTAAAAATAGGGAAGATGGAAAATAAAGAGAAAAAAATAGGGTGAAAAATATTGTTTTCTATTATTTATTTGGGGAAGGAATATAAGAAGGAGAGAAAACTCAAGAGAAAGTTTTCTCTCTGGGCTCGCATTTTTTTTCCTTTCAAATCGAAAGGAAAATATGGAGAGAAAAGTTCTATAGCAGCACTTTTACAAAAATACCCTATGCCCACATTTTTTTTCAACGTTCTCTTCTCTTTTTCTTTTTTTTCAATGTAACTAAATGTCTCTTCTTATTCTTTTTTTCTTCATTTTTTTTTGTTTCAATGTGATCTGAAGGTCTTTCTTTTTTTTTTTGGTTTCAACGTGACCAACGTGACCTGAAGTTTTTTTTTTTTTTTTTTTTTTCTTTCAAACGTGACCTGATCGATTTCTTTTTCTTTTTTTCTTTTCTTTTTTTCAACGTGACATGTTCTCTTCTCTCTCTCTCTCTCTCTCTCTTTTTCAACATGACTTAATCTAATTTTTACATTATAATAATAAAAATAATAATATAAATTTATGTATATGATGTGATAAATTTTATATTATTTAATGAGTACAAATAAATTTATTTCTTACATATTATGTAACAAGGGCATAATAGTCAATTTATATAAATTACATTTTCCATCTTTCCTTTTTTCTCTCCAATCAAACAAAAGAGTTTTCCACCCTCTCACTTTTCCACCCCTCCAACCGAACACATAAGAGGGAAAACTAAATATTTTCCATCCTCTCATAATTTTCCATCCTTCCACTTTTTCACTCTTCTAACCGAACGGACCCTGATGTTTGGGTGTTTGTTGAATATCTTTATTATATACTGTTGAGGACCCATTCGTTTAAGTGTATGTTAGGATAGCAGCAAGCGTATCACATTTTGCGCGTCTAGCATTTTTTAGTGGGTTTTGTGCACTGTTCACGGGACTTGCAAGTACTTTTTTTTTTTAGGAAAACAACTTTAACATTGGGTCCCTCAGTACTATTAACACATTTAAAAATTTGCTATAGTGTTTTCAGTTTTTAGTTTTCAGTAATAAGCGATATCCAAACAGACTTTTATAACTTTTTAAATTTTAAGCACAATAAAGTATAAACCAATGAATTTAAAATATCCCAAACACTAAGTGAAATGCAAATCTTGCATGCATTTATTTGTGGAAGTAATTCACTTTCCTACACGGGAAGTCATATGATCATGTTTAACTAAAGATAATTTAATCAACAAAAGTGGGGAAGGAAAGAGTGAGAGAGTAATATAGTTTCATGTGCATGTCAAGTACACTTCTAAATGCTGCGAAGTACTAAAGATGTGTTTGTGTATTGGAACAGAGCCAAAGCAAGAAATTGCTTTCTGGGTTAACTTTGTGAGGGTTAAATTGTGTTTGGATGAGTCATGAGTGGGTTAACCTTGTGTAAACTGAGATAATGTAAGAAAGAATTTTGGGTTTAACTTTAGTTGTGAAGCTTTAACGTTTCCCAATCCATAATATTCTGTTTAGCGCTCACCACGCTGATTACCTGCTACCTTGCTGAAAATATGCCATTTAAAAGCACAATGCCATAGTACATAACACACCTTGTAATACTGTTCGGAAATTCCTGGCTAGATATCTTTGAGGTTTTTCATCTAGGTGTTAAATTAAGGAAATAGTTCTTTCTTACACTAAAGAAAAATATGTGACATTTCCTTGAAAATTTTGATTAGGATGTCTAGCAACTTACACATATTGAGCTTTTTTTTCAGGATAGCACATAAGCCTTGAAGAACAATGGGAGCCGGGGGCCGAATGTCTTCCCCCAAGAAGAATGGAGAGCAGAAGAATACCCTCCAACGAGTACCACACACGAAGCCCCCATTCACACTTAGCCAAATCAAGAAAGCCATACCACCCCATTGCTTCCAACGCTCCCTCATTCGCTCGTTCTCCTATGTCGTTTTCGACCTCTCCTTAGCCTTCCTCTTCTACTACATTGCTACCTCTTACTTCCAAATTCTCCCATATCCCCTTTCCTACTTTGCATGGCCAATCTATTGGGCTTTCCAAGGCTGCATTCTCACTGGTGTTTGGGTTATTGCACATGAGTGCGGTCACCATGCCTTCAGTGACTATCAATGGCTTGATGACATAGTTGGCCTCATCCTCCATTCTGCTCTTATGGTGCCATATTTCTCATGGAAAATTAGTCACCGCCGCCATCACTCCAACACGGGTTCCCTTGATCGAGATGAGGTGTTTGTCCCCAAGCCTAAATCCAAAATGCAATGGTATTCCAAGTACTTAAACAATCCACCAGGTAGGGCCTTAACTCTTTTGGTCACACTCACTCTAGGATGGCCCTTGTACTTGGCTTTCAATGTTTCAGGTCGCCCCTATGACCGTTTTGCATGCCACTATGATCCCTATGGCCCTATTTATTCTGATCGTGAAAGGCTTCAAATATTCATCTCGGATACTGGTATCTTTGTTACAACTTTTGTACTTTACCGAGTTGCAATAGCAAAAGGGCTGGCTTGGCTAGTATGTGTTTATGGCATGCCATTGCTTGTAGTGAATGGCTTCCTTGTGATGATCACATACTTGCAGCATACTCACCCTGCATTGCCACACTATGACTCATCGGAATGGGATTGGCTGAGAGGAGCATTGTCAACCATGGACAGAGATTATGGGGTGCTAAATAAGGTTTTCCATAATATTACAGACACTCATGTGGCTCACCATCTCTTCTCTACAATGCCTCATTACCATGCAATGGAGGCTACCAATGCAATCAAGCCAATACTTGGTGAGTACTACCAGTTTGATGGCACTCCAGTTTACAAAGCAATGTGGAGAGAGGCTAAAGAGTGTATTTATGTTGAGCCGGATGAGGGTGCCTCTAACAAAGGCGTTTTCTGGTACCAGAATAAGCTGTGATACCGGCTGCTAAAGAAAATATTATTATTCGAGGAGAATCTGTAGTGTGCTTATGAACATAGTAATAATTATGATGAAAAGAAGAAGAAGAAAGAAAAGTATGCTAGTGTTGTAACTTGTAAGGACATGTAATGCACCTTCCCAAGCATGAATTGTGTTTTGTTTTGGTATAAGTTCTGTTTAAACTTTAAACAATAATGTTTAGTTCTTGAGATTTCTCTAAGTTTTCATTTGGGAGTTCATAAATAAATGGAATGGAATGATAGTTCTCAGTCAACTTGGTCAAAACAACATTTCATTAGATAATTGAGTCTACTTTTAATTTACAATAATGCTACTACCATGTACAAACAAACACACTTTGCTACAATTGTCCTAAAACAAATGTGGTAAAGTGTGAGTATTTGTGTGTTGTACTAATATTATTGCAGAACCAATTCTTAATCTCTTAAACTTATTATTATTATTATTTATAAATAAGATAAATTTCCACCTATAGCGTTTTGTCCAATAATAAACACCAATAAATTTTTGGACTATCTTGTATTCTGCCTATTGTCTCCCCAGTTTCATATTAGATCATTGTTCTAATTGTATTGAATTGGTCATTATGGATTGGGTGGTAGAGTAGTTGGCTAAGCATAAGACTGTTGTTATAGGGAACAACAAATTGAGGTATCAACCCATTTTAGGCAATTGACTAAACATTAGACTTTCTATATTTTGTTAAATTATACTGTATGTCCTTAAATATAGACTTGAAAGGCGCAGTGAGAAAGTGAAACCACAATGTCCCTAAATTAGGACTAAAAAAAGGCAGAGAGAAATCGATATCACAAACTAACCTTGACACACAAACATCACACAGGATTAACTTAGCATGGTCTTCGTTTACCTACATTTATGCAAGAATAGTTGCAGAAATTTTACCTAACCTAATAGTTATATATATATATATATATATATATATATATAGATTTTCTATTGGGGTGGGGAGTACTAGAATAGAAGCAATTGATTTTGGTTTGGACCTCACTTTGTCACAAGTGTGAAGGGTTCTCGGATAGGATTATAAACTTTGTCATTGAAGCTCACTTTACTATGGGCTTTACTATACAAACTTAAAACCTGTAATCCAGTTAATTATATGGGTTGCTCTATAATTCGGGATTAAATTGGAACTTTCTTAACCCTCCTGCTAAACTCTACTACGAGGCCCAACATACCACTTTGCCCGACATATGAAGATCTACACTACTGTCAAGGCAGTTTTTTGCGCATAGCCACGTGTCTTTGGTGTAACTTTGCTAGGTCCGGATTTATTTTGTGGAGTTTAACCCAGAACTCGACATTGGGCTGCATAGACCAATGGCTTCCGGTGTACTTTTAAGCCTACAAAATAGATAAAACTCAAAGTCTTAGAATAATGATAATGGTTGAAATAAATAAATAAATAATATACTTAGCATGATAGCTTTGATTAAATGGTGAGTTAATACGTTATTATTATGTATATTAAGTGATGTCCAATATTAGAAAATAATTAATTAGGTATCAAATGTCTAATAATGGGATGAGTCCAATAGTCCATATCCAATTGCGGTTCATGGTTCATGTTTAACATAATAAGGTGTAAGTTCGTTTAGACCCCTTAAACCCAACAAATTAACCTAGAGAATTAGCCAAGTGATTAACTTAGGTAATTTAAACAAATCTAGGTTAACACAAATATATCAAAAACAAAAAAGCAGCGGAAAATAAAGAACACAAAGATCTGATGACCCAGGAAAACCAAACCGGTAAAAAACCTGGGGAGGATTTAACCTAGCTATCCTCAAGGTAAACCGAATTCACTATGAAAGAATCGAAGTTTACACAATAAGACTTAGACCACTAACATCCTATTGCTACTTGCCTGTAGGAAACTTACTACCACGACCACGTGACAGCTCCGAGATCTACGGACTCCTTCTTTCTTTGAATTCTTCAGCAATCCACAAGCGCACCTACTTGTATATCTTGAAGATCTTTTGATTCTGCAACTGTATGATTTACCAACCTCTTGACATGAATCTTGAGTTTGGAAATCCTAAGTGTATGTGAAGGTAAACACCTCTAGATCTAACAAATAGATTCACAAACACAGCATTCAGAACTCTAAAAACGTGGCTAGGGTTTTCCCTTATATACTTAGGGCAAAACATAAAACCCTATACATTAAATGGGTTAGGGCTGAGTTGGAAAAATTCAGCAGAAAAACGTTCTGCACGATTTTCGATCGATCGAGTCAGGCAGAAAGTGCACAGTAATTCTGCAATCAACTCGATTCCAACTTTACATAAAAAGCCATACTTTAAGCAAGTCTAACACAAGACTTAAAGAATGTTTTGATCATGGTTTGCCAACATTACAAATTGAAATTCTAATACATTAGTTCCTAATTCTTAGAACCTAACAAACTCCCCGTTTGGCAATCCGTGACAAAACACAGACTAAACAAAAAGCTCAAAGTTTACAAATTGAAACAGCCCATTACAAAATTAAAGAGCCACTAAACAATTCAACCTAACTACTATCTAACAGTTGCAAAGTAGACAGCAGCACGACTGAATCAACCTGTATATTCCTGTAACACTTAACAAACACATAAACGCATGTGTGGAAAATACAAGGAATAATAAAAAAACTTCTTGATTTCACATGACACAAAATAAATAGATATATCATGAATAACATCATAAATATAAATCAATAAGCAAAGTAGCACAGTGAAACAAGAAACATATACATTAAAATGTATCTCAACAAAAAAAATATCTCCTATCAAGAACCAAAAAATGTAAATACAAAGTGAAGCATCTAGATACAATCTAATAACTCCACAAGCTCAACAGTGTCACAGTAAGGTACAAAACTCAACTCCCCCTAAGACAAAAATCTCCTCTACAAGACATGGACTCTCCTCAACAGAATGCACTCCCCCTTTTTGTGACGAATTGCCAAAGGGCACTCACTCATCATCAAAAGGAGGTGGTTGAGAAGAACGACGAAAACACGCCAAATCCGCTCTCAAAGCTCGAAGCTCATCAAGGACATCCACCAGAAGCTGACCATGAGCCGCTTGAACGGTCATGACAATGTCCAGAGTCCGACGAATATCAGAAACATCCGAAGGAGAAGGTGGAGGAGCATCAGCAGCAGCAGCAGCAGCAGGAACAGCAGATGTCTCAGCTGCAGGAGCATCTGTAGAAGAAGAAGGGGGTGGAGTGGCACCGGAAGGCTCTACCCTAGGACGCTTAGAGCTAGCTCGAAGTTGAGCAGCCCTTTGCCTCAAAAAGGTAGCACCTATAGGAGCAATAACATGTACGGGCTCAGAAACAGAAAAATCACCTAAACCTAGATAAAGGAGAATCCTATGAATAAAAACAGGAAAGAATAAAGCATGAGCCGTAGAACTAGACCGATGTACCTCGTTCAAAGAACGAATTAACAAATGAGGAAAACTGATAGGAGCATCAGTAACAAGCGCATACAAAAACACACAACGCTCAAGAGGGATGGTGTGAAGATGAGAAATGGGCCACAAGGAATGACAGGCAATCCTAAAGAAAAGGTAATGAAACTCAGAGAGCTCAGCAGACGTGATCCGAGGATCAGAACCCCACTGGATAGAAGACCCAGTGATGTATGACATAACATCATCAAGAGATGGAGACTCCTCATAAGGAAAGACGGGACGATCAATAATAGGCACCCCAAGAGCATTAGACACTACCGAATGGGTAATGCAATATTCTACACCTCGTAACCAAACCTTAACCAAGGTGTTGGTATCATAGATGTGGATAGAGAGGTTCGAATAGAACTTCCTAATCAAGGTAGCAGGAGGAGGAGGATGCTCAAAATCTAATAAAGATAACCAACCCCGACGCTCAAAGTTACGTCTCACCTCAGGATCTACCTCATCTAGAATGACCCTACGCTCAGCCCAAATATGTCGCCTAAGATTAAGGGTCTCATAGGTCTCTTGGTTCTTCTCACTAGGAAACCGATCACTATCAAATGAAAGTGAAGGGTCAGAAGTCCTACGGGCTCTAGTTTTCCTAGGCATGGTGCTAAGGAAAGAAAAGAGAGACACAGAAAGAGAAGAGCAAAAACAAAAACTAAGGGCAAACTGTAAGTTAGCACAGCATAAAATAAAAAAAATAATCTATATGATGCATGAACAAAATATGCACATGATGCATGAACTATTGCAGTGACAGAGGTCAATAATGATCCAAATTAACAAAATTGGCTTGAGCATAGTATTTAAATCAAAAATACCCAATTTAGGAAAAACCCAATTTTCAAAACACAACAAATTGAGAAATTGATCATCACAACAGTTAAATAACACAATATAATGATCAAATTAATCAATCTAACAAGCCAATTTCATCAATTTAAATCAAATTGAACAAAATCCCCAAATTTATCAATTTCAAGCCCTAGATTTTCAAATTTCCCACACAACATGCACAACAAAGCTTCAGCTAGTAAAGTGCAATAGAAATAAGTGCATCAAAGCTAAACAAGGTACATAAACATGTTATGCAAAATTTGATTGACCAACCTTGTCTTCAAGTTCAAGGAAAAAATTGCAAAAACACAATTTGCAAAAATTTTTTTTTTTTATATAAAAAAGAAATAAACATCTTAGAATGAAATGCATGAATGTTATGCAATGCAAATCCTAGAAACAAAGTCATAAAAGATAGAGCAATGAAGCACAAGGACCATGAAGTCAAGAATGACTAGGGACAAAGAATCACATCAATAACTTGACGAAGAGTCTCAAACTTTCCTCTATCAAGTGGTTTGGTGAAAATGTCAGCATTCTGACGTTCAGTTGGAATATACTCAAGAGCAACAATTTTCCGTTCCACAAGATCCCTAATGAAATGATATCTAATCTCAATGTGTTTGGTCTTAGAGTGTTGAACAGGATTCTTAGAGTGTTGAACAGGATTCTTAGAGATATCTATAGCACTAGAGTTATCACATTAAACAACCATGGTGTCCTGTGATATTCCATAATCACTCAAGAGTTTTTTTATCCAAAGAAGCTGAGAGCAACAACTTCCAGCAGCAATATATTCTGCCTCAGCAGTAGATAAAGAAACAGAATTTTGCTTCTTACTCATCCAAGCAACAAGATTAGTACCAACAATAAAACAACCACCAGTTGTACTTTTTCTATCATCAGCATTACCAGCCCAATCAGAATCAGAAAAAACCAGCAAGAGAAAGATTTGACTCTTTGCTGTAAAACAGACCATAATCACAAGTTCCAGCAACATACTTTATAATCCTTTTAACAGCATTTAAGTGAGACACTTTAGGATTAGATTGAAATCTAGAACAAACACCACTTGTAAGTTCGTTTAGACCCCTTAAACCCAACAGATTAACCTAGAGAATTAGCCAAGTGATTAACTTAGGTAATTTAAACAAATCTAGGTTAACACAAATATATCAAAAACAATAAAGCAGCGGAAAATAAAGAACACAAAGATCTGATGACTCAGGAAAACCAAACCGGTAAAAAACCTGGGGAGGATTTAACCTAGCTATCCTCAAGGTAAACCGAATTCACTATGAAAGAATCGAAGTTTACACAATAAGACTTAGACCACTAACATCCTATTGCTACTTGCCTGTAGGAAACTTACTACCACGACCACGTGACAGCTCCGAGATCTACGGACTCCTTCTTTCTTTGAATTCTTCAGCAATCCACAAGCGCACCTACTTGTATATCTTGAAGATCTTTTGATTCTGCAACTGTATGATTTACCAACCTCTTAACATGAATCTTGAGTTTGGAAATCCTAAGTGTATGTGAAGGTAAACACCTCTAGATCTAACAAATAGATTCACAAACACAGCATTCAGAACTCTAAAAACGTGGCTAGGGTTTTCCCTTATATACTTAGGGCAAAACATAAAACCCTATACATTAAATAGGTTAGGGCTGAGTTGGAAAAATTCTGCAAAAAAACGTTCTGCACGATTTTCGATCGATCGAGTCAGGCAGAAAGTGCACAGTAATTCTGCAATCAACTCGATTCCAACTTTACATAAAAAGCCATACTTTAAGCAAGTCTAACACAAGACTTAAAGAATGTTTTGATCATGGTTTGCCAACATTACAAATTGAAGTTCTAATACATTAGTTCCTAATTCTTAGAACCTAACATAAGGTATGTCCGGTAATGGTCCATGTCCAAGTAATATATGTCCATCAATGGTCTATGTCCAAATAATGTATGTTCATCAATGGTCTATGTCCAATGGTGGTTCATGTCCAAATAATATATGTGCGATGGTGGTAGATCGATTTATTAATATGTATGTTCATTAATAAAGTATTAGTGAGACCATGTTCATTAAATAGTGAGATGATATTAAAATAGCTTGCATCCAGCAGTAAAATGATAATGAGTTAAAATATGCTCAATAATGTAATTTCAAATATGGAGAAAACATCGACTTATCTTTTATGTTCCTGACTCCAGCCATGTAGCATCACTTTATTCTTCATGTGATTTGTGACTCTAGCCATATAATGTTAGTGAGCTTCATAGTTTGTGGCTCTAGCCTTATAGCGTTAATGAGCTAATAAGATTCCAGCAATATAATGGCGTTAGTTGAGTGGTATAATGATAATGAGCAAAATATACTTAATAATATAAGTTTATCTTCATAGTTTGGGGCTCTAGCCGTAGGACAACAGTGGACTTAGATATTTCAGCAGCGTGATAGAATGAGTCTAGCGGTACGATATGATATTATGAGTCCTTTCATGATGACTTCATGATTAAAGGGGAAAAATGGGTGCAATTGGAGGGAGAGAGAGTATGTCTAGTTGTGTGCATAGGTTGGTTAAGTTTATTCCCTTTCATCATATACTTAAATGACTTTCCCCATGTAATACTCTTTTAGTTTTTAGTCAATATGAGTGATATTGCCTTCCATAAGGAAGGCTTTTGATTTTATAAGTTTTTGCCTTTCATAAGAAAGGGCTTTTAGTAATAAATTCTTGGAAGAGTGTTTGATATATTTTAAGATGTGTGGAGATGGTAAGAAATATGTATATATTGTGAGATATGATGTTTGTAATATATATGAGAATTATATGCAGATACTTTGTTGGACATGGATCTTGTATATGTATACTTTGAGAGACATGAAATTTAAAGATGTATGAGAGGTATGTGTGGGTATTTTCTGGGGAATGTGTTTGGAAAATATATGGAAGTGTGAGATAAATAATATGAAGGTTAAATGTAGCAAGAGCTGCTGCTGGAGTTGTTTTTTGTATTGTGACATTGGTTATGTTGCTTTCTAAAGAGGGAGATCTTGTATGAGAAATAAAGAATGAGATGGAGATGTATTTTTGAACTGCAAAATGAAGTAGTTTCAAAATAATAAAGACGAGAGAAGGATGGATAATGGGTAATGGTGTTGTGACATGTGTGTTATGTTGTTATCTATGAAGAGGGATTTTGTATGAGAAATGAAGAAAGAGATGGGATGTGTTTTTGGGCAGCGAAATGAAGAAGTTTCAAAATAATGGAGATGAGAGAAGGCTGGGTAATGGTGTTTTAACATGTGTATTGTGTTGTTATCTATGAAGAGGGATTTTGTAAGAGAGATGAAGAAATAGATGGAGATGTGTTTTTGGGCAGCAAAATGAAAAAGTTTTAAAATAATGGAGTGTGAGGAAGATGGGTAATGAATAATGGTGTTGTGACATGTGTGTTGTGTTGTTATCTATGAAGAGTGATTTTGTATGAGAAATAAAAAATGAGATGGAGATGTGTTTTTGGGCAGCAAAATGAAGAAGTTTCAGAATAATGGAGATAAGAGAGGGATGGATCTCCCCTTTAGTGCGTAGCTTGGTCCTCTTTATTAGAACCAAGCTACGTATCTAGATCAGAACTAGTTGAAGGAGAATTCAGCAAATAAGGCAAAGTCCTTGACAAGGTAAGTGGTCTCATTAGAGGGATTTTGTTTTTTTAGCCAAAAGAAGAAAGTTAGGGAAATTAAGGATGATGTTATAGCTGTAGCAACTGTCAATCACAACTGTCGCAGCTGAATGATATCATCCAAATGACATCTTGCTTGGAGGAGAAAATATTTGGCATTAAATTTATGGTTTAGCTAAAAATGGTAAGATAATCTTTATGAGATTCTCTTGTTTCTATGGGTATGACAGCAAGCTGCTGAGATTAGGTATTAATGAGCAAGTGATGTCATTTTTAGGACATGTGTTAACCTGCTAAAGCTTCTGCAGCTTAGCTGGAGCTGTTACAGCTTCTGCAGAAGCTGTTTGCAGCTTCCGCTAGAGCTATTACAGCTTCTGCAAAAGCTGTTGCAGCTTCCATTGGAGCTGTTATTGGTATTTTCGGTTAAGTTTCCTTTCTTAGAAAAATTATATGTTTAGTCCATATATAATTTTGGTAAGTAACAGACTTGTTGGTTGATATTTGATGAAGTTTTAGAGATGTAATTATGGTCTTTTTGTATTTTAACCAAATCTTTGAGAGTAAAGAAAGTATTTAATGCTAGATATGAGATACTAATATATATTTAGCTATGTGCTTGGAATTGATTTATATGAAAATAACAATATGATATAATTATATTTTAAAACTTATATTCTATGATGGACATTAATTTTTATGTAAAGAGCATGGAGAGTTTTATCATTTTAAGTGTTATGTGATATAAGAGGCTTACTAAATGTTACCTACTGCACACTAACCCCTCAGAGTTCAGGGAATTGGGGAAGACATGCAAAGCAACATGCTTTCCTTTATCAACTTTGAACCACTGGAGCTTTACTGAACATACTTTTTGGCCCTCCAAACCACGACTCCTAAAATTCCCCCGATAAGACTCATGAGCTTGGATCATGAGCCAAAGAATGAGATGATGTGCTATGAGCTTGAACCATGGGCTTTGACACATTTTTTGTGTAAATATAGGCTCTTTTGGGTTTTAGAAGAGATTTTTCCAAAATCTATGATAGTGTTGACGTGGTGCGGGTCACCAATGAAATGAAGCCATGTGGTGTGAAAAATTTGTCCTCAACAACTACTAAAAATCCAGAAGATGCTACCTTCCCAGTCACATTATTCCATTTTTAAAGGTTTGTAGTTTTTTTTTTTTGACAAGTGAGAGTGTCCAAACCTCTTCAAGTATTTAACTATTTCGGCCCTTAAGTGTATGTAGTCTCCCTGTCTCACACGCACCAGGTTATTATAATGAGAGGAATCTCATGGGAATGAGCTTCAAGCAGGGGCAGCTTGACATATTTGGAGGCCTAAAGTGAAAACTGATTATCTTGTTTTAAATGCAAAATTACTACTAATTAATATGAACCACGTAGAATTTTTTTTTTTTTTTGAAATCTATAAGTACAAAAAATTTGACAAAAAATTAAATCTATTGATGTGACAGATTAATAATAGTAAGTAAAAGAGTGATGTTAATAGTGAACCTAAATGAGAACTAATAAAAATTTTCCAACTCAACTATTGTGAAAAATGTTGTGAATTTTTTTGTGTATTAGTTTTTTTTTTTTTTTTTTTGAGAAGTGCTACATTCACAATATTTTTTGTAACAAATTCGAGATGTTAAGTTGTTACTAGTTCTAATTTGAACCCACTACTGCTAAATTTTTTTTTTTTTTTTTTTTTTTTTTTGCCATCAATAACAACTTGCTACTTAGAATTTGTAGTAAAATGTTATGGATGTAATATTTTTTTTTTTGTATTTCATTTGATAAAAAAATATTATTTTATTTATTGACAATATTTGGGCTTAATTAATACTATTACAATGATAGAAATAACACTATTGGTTAAAATTTGGGGGCCCTTTTTTTAGTTAGGGCTTTAGGCGATTGCATCAATTGCTTATACCATTGAACCGACACTGGCCCTAAGATCCTGGTAAGAGGTTTCGAACCTAGGATGTCACGAATGTCGTGAGGCCTTAGGAACCACTAAGCCAACCCCTTAGGGTTTAAAGGCTTGTAGTTTGATTAATCTATAAGTGCTAGTCTTTTTTTTCTTTTTCTTTTTTTCGTTTCACTATAAATGTAGGGTTGAATCTCACTCACATCAGGGAGGGATTAAATGGTTTACTATCCCTGTGATTTTTTATCCCATCAATTGAATCCTCACCCCAGCCTTCCCCACTAAAAACTGTGTAATTCATTTGGGACTATTTTACCAGATACAATTATCTTTATGTGTAATTTTTTCTAGACATTAGGAATTGAATTTTATGGTGACACTAATATGATATCAATGAAAACGGGAGAGAAAATTCCCTTCATGGTTTTTGTAGGGATAAAAGACCCAAAAATGTAAATTGGGCCGTGGGCCTCGTCCGAGGACGCTTAGTAGTCCAAGGACAAGTAGACGTTAGTGAAGGGGCAAGAATCAGTGGATTACAAAAAGATTATGACTATAAAGGTTTGGGAAGATAGTCCAAGGAGGAAGGCCTCCTTGGCTAAGCAAAGCAAAGGTCAAAAGGTGTGGTCGACCATCATAAGCAACACTCCAGATGATTATATTGATAAGAATAAACATCAGGAAAGCTTAGGACAAAGGGAAGCTAAGAAATATTTAAGAGAAAGTTGCTACCATCACATTGAATGCTCTGCAGCTAATCCTCTGACCGCATTAATGTGAAAGTGATGCCTGAACAGTGATAAGCAGCCTTACAGCTACTTTGAGAGACTTCACGAAGGTGCTGATGGGATAAGGATCAAAGCCAGTAACTTGACCTACACGTGGAGGGTGAAGATGGAGAAAATAGGAGAATATAAGAGAGAAAGAAGCCCATTGCAGAGGGATCTATCAGATAATCGGTAGAGAAAAATACTATAACAACTAGAACTGAATTGTAATCAAGTCTCAAAGAAATATATACAAGAATTATTCTCCTCAGACTTTGTGGAGGAAGGATTTCTTTGCATTAAGCTTAATTTTCTTTGTTTCCTTATCATCTTTTGTCCCTGGTGAGCATTGTTCAATTCGTTAAAGCCCAGTTTTTAACCCATTCTCTACAAATTCATTGTATTGGGCTCTTTAGACCTTAATCCTGTTACCTTTTGGGCTTAAGATCTAAAGCGCGCTCGTGTAGCCACACGATGATGCCTTAGTGGTCACTCTTAGGATAGGGGGTTATGATGTGAAGAGGGTGTTGGTGGATCAGGGCAGCTGTGCAGAAATCATGTACCCTGATTTGTATAAGGGGCTAAAGTTGAACCGGAAAATCTGGCATGTTATGATTCACCTTTGGTAGGGTTTGATGGGAAAGTTGTTATTCTAATGAGTCAGATTAGACTACCGATACAGGCAAGTTCAGAAGTGGTTGAGGTGGACTTTATTGTAGTGGATGCTTACTCTCTCTACACCACCATTATGGCAAGACTCTGGCTTCATGCCATGGGGGCCGTTTCTTCTACCCTGCACTTGAAGGTGAAGTACTTGTCTGGGGACCAGGTTGAGGAGCTAGTCAGGAGCTAGTCTGTGGCTAGGCAGTGCTTGGTAGTCGCAATCAGGCATCAGATTAAAGATGAGTCCTCGGCCTCTGCTAAACGGGGCTTATAGCAATCAAGGATGCCGGTATCATCTACAGATGCGGTGTCAGAAGGGGCGCAGTGTGAGGAATTAGTAAAGGTAGTTGTAGGTGATGATAAGGAGAAGTTCTTCCAAGTTGGAGCTCAATTGACTCCTCAAGAGAAGGAAGAGCTAATAATGTTCCTCAGGAAGAATATTGATGTGTTTGCATGCACTACAACAAAATGTATTTTTAATGACGAAAAAATTCATCACTAAAGGTCCAGTTTTTCGTCGCTAATTCGTCACTAAAAACCTTTAGCAACGAAATCGGACTTTTAGTGACGAAACTCAATTTGTGGTTGAAACCCCGTCACTAAAAGTCCTAGTGACCAAAAATTTCGTTACTAAAAGTCTGATTTGTTAAAAAAAAAAAAAACTTTTAGCAACGAAAACGTTTCGTCGCTAAATGTTTTCCTTGCTAAAAACGCTATTCAGTGACGAAAATATTTTGTCACTAAAAACACCTTAGTTTATTAAATCATATTTAGTAACGAATAATTCATCACTAAAACTATGTTCGGGTACATATAGTGATTAAAAAGTTCATCACTAAAACTATATTTAAGAAAATCCAAGCACATATAGCGACGAAAATTTTCGTCACTAAAAACCATTTCTTACAAAATTTTGCTACATTTAGCGACGAAATATTTCATCACGAAAACAATTTTTTGTTGCTATATTTGTGACGAAAAAATTCATCGCTAAAACTTATTTTTTGTTTTTATTTTTTTCATGGATTTGATATTAACCTGTAATCTGTCATTACATTATTAAAACCTCACATTGGAATAACACATTAACAACACATTTATAAAAAATGATCCATACATTCCACAAGTAAAAAATAAAACAAGTATCCAATTCAAACTTCTTCTATACAATAATTATTTGCAACACATACAATAACTCAAGATGTTTTATAACAATACAAAAAGTGTAGCATAATATAATTAGACTAACGGAAAATGTCCTCATATATCTTTAAGTAATGTCAAAAGTAAATCCCCCTAAAAGTCACCAATAAGAAATCTGCACAAAGAGTAGCCACACCAATGAATTAAAATCAATTATATTATAAGAAATATTTCTAACAATGCATTAAGAGTAGCCACACCAATGAATTAAAATCACAACTCTTCATGTATAAGTTGTAGAAAGCAAATATAGATTTTCAAGTGTAATATAATATAATTAGTTTCAAATAGTACATCAAAAAAAGTAGTCACAACATGTAGTGTTTTAACGTGAAGTTGAACCACTCCCATAGGTAAGAGCGTCATCATTACCCTTGCTCCTCAAAAAGTTAAGAATATTCTTTTGGACTTCTTCTTGCTTAGCTCGTGCCTCTTGGTTCCTAACTCGCTTCTCTTGGTCCCTAGCTCTTGCTTTTTTGAGCTCAATTATCTCATTTTCTAGCCGTTGGATATACTCCACCGAAGAATTAGATGAAGCGGTGGTTACTAAAGAAGAGGAACGTCTCATGCCAAGTCCTTTTACAATATCAGACTTTTTTTAAAAAACCAAGTTTAAGATCTCCTCTTGTGTAAGGGGAATTGCATTATGATCTTAACAATGATCCTCTTGCACTTTGAGAATTTTTTCCTATCATTTGAAAGAGAGAAAGAAAAAAATAATCACAACATTAATACTACATATGTTATAGCTTTACAAACATGATAGGGATGGAATGATACACATACATATGTCGCTTCATCCTCATGGTGTATCCACATTTTTGTATTTAGATTGAAATGAACATCTTTGAAGATTTTTGCCAATTTAGGAACTTGACTGTCATTATCATTTGTTTGATTAATTAACATTCAAGTATTAGATAAATAAACTTAATTAATCACAACATGTAATATACGAAGGTTTAAGAAAATGAAAAAACACGCACCTCCTCATCAACCCTAATAGCAAGTGCCTTTGTCCCGCATCTATATTTGCCTGAAGTTTTCTTCCTATTTTTAGAGTTCTTTCTTGATTTTTTCTAATAAACAACAGGGTGCAGTTGTAAAAAATTATACATTCCATGTACATTATAGCTAAATTACGTGAAGTATAATCTCAATAGTAAAAACATGGTGCAGTTGTAATTAAGTATGTTCTATGTAATTACCAGTCGTGCTAGTTAATGCGCTGGTAGTCTGCGCCTCCGCACTAGAAGAACTTTGGGCAAGAGGATTTGCTTCAGTAGGTGTTTCCGTAGATTGGACCGCAGATTAGACCACCGGAATAGATGCCTCACCTCGCAAACGTGTAATTCGTCCTGGTACAATCTGTAACTAACAAACATACATATAATAGAACAACAAAGTCATTACAAGTAATGGAACAATAAAGTTATTATCATCTATTGTACCCTATGGAACATCTATTGTATCTTATGGATTATAGAATTAGATGACTCAACATCATTGTCATCGTCATCGTCACCAATAGGTGGTACATAATCATCATCTACCACAACACTAGCTCTACTCCTTTTCTCTTTTGCACAATTGGACTGAGCAAAATCCTTTAGAGAAGTTGAGATGTGCTTTAATCCCAAAGCATCAATTATCTCTTAGTTTTGCCTCATTCTATCCAATCTTGCCATCTCATACCTCGGTATATTATGAGTGTATTTGGCCTTTTTGGGCATTTTTTGAAACTATGTATTGACATGAAAGATAAGTACAATTGCTACTAACTTAACATTAAAGTCCACACCATTATCCATATCAAGCAATTCACAAGTGCAAAATTTGAACACAATTGCTACTAACTTAACATAACAAATGATCACATCAATATCCGTATCAAGTTCAAGATAAGTACAAAACATCTCAATAACAATTACTACTAACTTTACATATCATTGTTTACACTATTATCCCTATCAAGCAATTCACAAGTGTTAAATTTGAACACAATTACTACTAACTCAACACAACAAATGACCACATCAATATCCATATCAAGTTTAAGATAAGTACAAAACAAATGCTACTTAAATAAGCATAAAACTTTAAAACAAGCACACAACATTTAAGACAATTGTTATGAACTCTACATATCATAATCCATATCAAGATCAACATCAGGTATGTCATGCTTTTCATTTTGATTAGCATCTCTTGAAGTTCCACCTTCAAGAACAACCTCAGTTTCAACATCACCCATACAATAGTGAATAATATTGTCCTCAACATTGATAGAGACAAAATCAACAATCGCTTCTTATTGGAATTCGTCAATATCTTCTGTATTATCATTGGATTCTCCACCCCCAACTTCCGGGACATCAAACACTCCCCTATGTTGGATGGATTGTACAATTTTCCAAGGTTCACCCAATTTGGTATCTTGAAGGTAAAAAACTTATCTTGCTTGACTAGGAAGTATAAAAGGGTTATTTTCATACCACTAAGTTATAACATCAATGCTTATGCAATGTGCATCGGTTTTTATCATTCTCCTTCGACCATTGGTACCAATATTGTATCATTCACACTGGAACAAAACAACTTTATGACGAAACATATACTCCAATTCTCAAATTTTGCACACATGACCATAAAAGTCATACATTTCTCTCTCATGGTCCACTTCGGTACATACACCGCTGTTTTAGGTTACACGACGATTGTCTAGATCCCTTGTATGGAACTTTACACCATTGACCATACAAATTGTGTACTCCTTCACATGCGCCTTAGGACCATTTGCTAATGACTAAAACTGTTTAATAGCTTCTAGTGACTCGTTAACTTTCAATCTGTTCATCTATAATGACATACAACAAGTGATATTAATTAGTAATAAGCAATGACAAAACTTTTTGAATGTTTAATTTTTATTAGTGTGTGATTAAATTTCAAATGTCTTACACATTCTTTGAACCACTTGGGAAACTTTTGTCGTTGAATTTGAGTTATGGCTTCTCCAATAGGATTATGCAATGTGCTTTTGTGTTCACTGTTAAAAATAGGGTGATTTATTTTCAGCTAAGCATTGCAGATAATTTTCAAAACTTGATCAAACAATACATGCATCTGAAATCACATACTTTAGATAAAGCTCTAGCTCAGGACTATTGTACAACAAGTACCAATGAGCAGTATCAAGCAATGCACGAGACAAATTGCCATCATTCCGTCTACCACCTGTAGGTTAGGCAGTCTGTGAAAAAACTATCAATTCTTCGCTAGATTCACCTAAATCTTCATTTCTTTCTCTTCAATTATGCACAGTTTCGATCCCATCAATATACAAAGATCAGTTGTTAATACATTCTTTGAAAATGTAAGCCTCTGCAATCGAACCTTCAGGTCGAGCTCGGTTTGAAACGTATCTTTTCAATTTTCCTAGGTACCTACGAGGAAAAAATACACACATTATGTGATTTTATATCACATGGGAAAGATACAATTGATGGATGCATCAAAGGATCTATTACCTTTCAATAGGGTACATCCACCGATATTGTACCGAGCCTCCTAAAATTGCTTCTCGAGGCAAGTGAACAGTAAGGTGGACCATAACATCAAAAAATGTTGGAGGAAAGAACCTCTCAAGCTTGCATAATATAAGAACTATACGTTCTTCTAGTTTCTCTAATTCACTCCGCTTTAAGGTCCTTAAGCATAAGTCTTGGAAGAAGCTGCCCAACTCAAACAATACAATACTAATTTCTTTATGTGCAAAACCTCGCAACCTAATTGGAAGAATTCGTTGTAGTAGCACACGACAGTCATGACTTTTCAAACCAGATAATCTACCATTTTTTGCATTCACTAACCTTGATATGTTGGCTGCATAGTCATCCGGATACTTGACTAATTACAAAAAGTCATAAAAACCATCCCTTTCATTTAGGCTTAATGAAAAGAAAGCCCGAGGCTTGTCATATAATCCATCAAGATGTTGTTTCAAATGCAACGTGTGCCTAAAGTTAATATTTTGCAAGTTTATCCGTACCTTGTCAGTATCCTTGTTTCTCCCCTCAATGCCCAACAAAGTGCCGTAAGTACTCTCACTAATGTCCTTCTCCACATGCATGACATCAATGTTGTGCTTAAGCTTCTTATTCTTCCAATATGGAAGCTTGTACAAAATACTTTCTTTTGATCAATTTGGCTCCCCAATGAGTTATCTCTTCTTGTTACTTGGATGCTTCCCTAAAATTATATTTGGCATTCTATCTAGCTACTCTTGTATCTTTCCCACTTATAACTCTAAAGATCTCTTTCGTTTCTCCGATAAACTATTATGCAACCGACTATGTCTCCAACGATATTCCATAGGTAAATAAGCTCGATGTTTAATTAATCTAATTTTACTTTCCAAAGCTTCTAAATATGGTTCATTGTTGCAAGTGTAACAAAAATGATAACCCTTTGTCCTCCACCCAAACACGTTACCAAATCCAAGATAGTCATGTATTGTCCACAACAAAGTTGCATGCATCTGAAAATGCTCTTTACTATAAGCATCATAAGTTTCTACACCTTCTTCCCATAACTCCTTCAACTCGTCAACCAATGGTTTTAAGTAAATATCAATCTCATTTCCTAGTTGATGGGGACTAGGAATAAGCAAGGACAACATAAAATATGGCTCCTTCATAACCAACTAAGGCAGTAGGTTATAGGGGATAAGTATGACAAGCCATATACTATAGTTGTTGTTTATATTCCCAAAAGGGTTAAATCCATCTATAGCCAACTCCAGCCTTACATTACGAGATTCGAGGGTAAAATTAGGATGTTGCAAATCATACTCCTTCCACTCCTCACTATCAGCCAAAAGCCTCATTATCCCATCGTCCACACGTTTGTCTATATACCATCTCATGTCTTTAACTCTTTGGCCTGACATGTACAATCACCTTAGTCTCGATGTCAACGGGAAGTAACGCAATACCTTATGAGGAATCATCTTACCTTGGGCACGTGTATCCTTGTACCTAGGCGCCTCACACACCGAACATTTATCAAGGTTTTTATTTTCCTTCCAATATGGTGCACAATCAGTTTTGCATGCATCTATATGCTCGTATGATATGCCCAAGTCACGTAATATCTTCGTTACTTCATAAGTTGACCTTGGAACCAAGTTAACTTTCGATAAAACCTTTGTCTGCAATTCTAGCATCATATTAAGTTCCTTATTACTCAAGTTGGTCATTACCTTTACATTCAACATCTAAATAACAAATTTCAAGATACTATAATCAGTGCAACCCGGATACAACTCACGCTTTGCATCTTCCTCAAGTTTGTAAAAATGACGCACCTCCTCATCTGCGGTTGCATTTCTTGGTTCCCCTCTAATTTGGTCACCTACCAAGGTATCGAAACCATCCATATGATCACATTTTGAAAATTCATTATCGTGAATGTTCTCGTTCAATACACGAGGTTCTCCATGATTATACCAATTAATATAAGATTGCATAATCCCACGATGAAGCAAATGGATACGCATAGTATGAGGAGATTGTCGATAAAAATTCACACAGTGAATACATGGGCACGGAATATTACCACTCAAGTCCACAACCGCTCTTACAAAATTAATAAATGCATTGACCCCTTCAATATATGGATGACTTAATCTGCTATCGGGTGTCTTACCTATTGTCATCCAAATTTTATCCATGTTTGACGACAATTATAAGATGAATGCTACTTTAGTAAAATAAGGACAACTCAAGCATAATGTATTCTAACATCTAAGTCTAAGTCTATAAGCTATTGAAATCAATTAAAGTATTATTCATCACATCTAATCAATAAGATCCATTCACATTTGCAAGAAACTAAAAACACTCCCAATATGAATTTAAACCACCTTATAACACCATGCAAGCCACCCGCTTGCTCCAACACAACATACCACCACAAATCCAATTTCCAACATTACAAGTATAGAGTTTTATAAGTTTTTAACTAAAATTTATTTACTTTGCTCAAGCTAAACTGACAACTTTCAGAAAAAATTCAAAGTTATTGCAAACAATGTGTATTTAGCCTGCAAAAAAAAGTTAAATTTATAAATACTTCAGTCTTGAAAATGATCCTCTCATAATAAAAAGAAGAAGCGAAGGCACCAGGCCAGGATTGATCAATCACTAGTTTTTGCCAAAGGGATGCTTACTGTTGAAATGTTTTCCTGCAGAAAGAGAAACAAAATTGGAAATTGAGGAACACAAACAATAATCTAAAATAACTAACTAAACCATAAAACAG
The DNA here is from genome assembly GCA_033629205.1 of Lithocarpus polystachyus. Taxonomy (NCBI): domain Eukaryota; kingdom Viridiplantae; phylum Streptophyta; class Magnoliopsida; order Fagales; family Fagaceae; genus Lithocarpus; species Lithocarpus polystachyus. The sequence continues at coordinate 11,788,805 of CM066162.1, forward strand.
AGAGAAATCAAAAAAAAATAAAACTTACTAAACCTTCTCAGAATTCTAACACAAGTATCATAGCAAACAATTTTTTTCTCAGAACCCATATAATTTCTCCTCTTATTCACAATGACAACTACCTATCTATCATTTCTCAATCAAATTTCTCACCTAAACCAAATGAAAATTTCTCAGAATCTAAACACAGTTCAAATATTACACCAAATATTTTTTAAGACCCAAAGCTCTAATAAGTTTAGAGTAAACATCTCTGGCTTTATCAAAGTGAAGACCCAAAAACATTTCACAACAATTTCAGCTAACCCAAAAAGGGTACCAAACATTTCACCAAAATGCTATAACAATCACCATTCCACAACCACAACCACCATTCCAGTTCACAAACAACAACAACACAACCCTCATCCAAAACAATCTGTACAAAATGAGAACGGTTTCTATATGAGATTCACAACTTAGACAAACCGTCCCACCACAGAGAACAAATCCCAAACAAGAAAAAAAAAAAAGCTGGAGTTCTCACCCGAACACCACAAACAAGGCAGAAAAATTAACATCAAGCATTTAGAATCATTAAATAAAAATTAACAAAAAAATTAACTCAAAAGGAAAAAAAATACCCATTACACGTTTGGGAGGCGAAGGGTTGCCAATTGGGTGGGAGGCAAAGGGTCGCCGACTGGGTGGAAGGCGAAGGGTTGCCGGAAGCGTCGCGAACTGAAGCGTCACTGGATGGTGCGAAGGATGAAGCATCGCGAACTAAAGCGTCGCCAACGTTCGGCGACCTGAAACATCGCCAATGGCGACTTGAAGCGTTGCAATCGGCAAGCTGAAGCATCGTGATCGGGAGTTGAAACGTCGCGATCGGCGTTTGAATCGTCGCGAACAACATCCTAATTGTCGCAATTGGCGTCTAAATCATCGCGATGGACTTTAAACGGAGAAATCGGAGCGCCGAGGTGATGGGTTTAATGGGTTTAATGTCAACGGCTGGAGTCTGGGTCTATGTTGTCGGCGGAAGCCTGGGCCGGCGTCGTCGAGCACAGTTGGCGTCAACTAGCTGCGCCGTGAGAAAGAGCTTGAGAGAGTGTGAGGGAGAGCTTGAGTATCGGCTATGAAGGGATGAAGGTCTGATGTGAAAAAAAAGGAGCTGAAGTGTTATATATATACCTCATCTTTAGTGACGTTTGATTTCGTCACTGTTGCATGCCTTTAGTGACGAAGTCGGGTTCGTCACAAATAATAAAACTAATGGCCACCATTTTCCTTTCAGCGACGATTTATTTTCGTCACTAAATGTCACATTCAGCGACGAACGGGTTTCGTCACTAATAGCATGACCAGTAGCACCTTTTAGCGACGAAAGTGTTCGTCACAAAAAACTTAAACTTTTAGCAACGAAAAAATTCGTCATTGTAGATCAATTTGGTTTCCCGCCTCCATTTTTGTTTGGCGCCCTGAATTTAGCACACCCTATAGTAGCGAAATCTAAATTTTGTCACTAAATGTTACTATTTTTTTTATATATAGTGACAAAATATAATTTCGTCACTATATGGTACTTTTTTGTGATGAAAAAATTTTCCTCACTAAAATTCGTCACTATAATTACGTTTTGTTGTAGTGATGGAGCGCTTATGAAGCTCCGTGGGTGGATCTAAGTTTTATTTTTCATCATTTAAATGTCAATTTAGTTGTCATCCCTAAAAAGCAACCACATCGGCGCTCATCTAAAAAGCATTATGTGGCTGTCAAAGAGGAGGTCATCAAGCTTAAGCGGGCCGGAGCTATTAAGGAGGTGTTCTACCTTGAGTGGATGGCCAATACGGTGGTGGTGAAGAAGAAAAATGGGAAGTGACGAGTATGTGTAGATTCACAGATTTGAATAAAGCTTGCATTAAGGACCCTTTCCCCATGCCTCGAATAGATTAGTTAGTGGATGCAACTGTATGCCAAACTTAGATGAGTTTTTTAGATGTTTTTCAAGGATACCATCAGATACCATTAGTTTTGGATGATCAAGAAAAGACAGCTTTCATTACGCCTACTGAAAATTACCATAACAAGGTGATGCACTTTGGTTTGAAGAATGCAGGGTCCACCTTTCAGAGGATGATGACCAAGATGTTCGAGCCACAATTACAAAAAAATATTGAGGTTTATATAGATGATATGGTGGTGAAAAATAAAGGAGAGTCCGAGCACGTTAGTGACCTTAGAGATATCTTTGAAATATTAAAGAAGCACAAGCAGCGCCTTAATGCTTCCAAGTGCTCTTTTGGAGTTAGTTCAGAAAAAAAAAATTTGGGTTAAATGGTCACTCATTGTGGAATTGAAGTCAACCCTAATCAAATTAAGGCAATTAATAATTTGCAACCTCCTCGGAATCCCAAAGAAGTCCAGAGATTAATAATAATGACTGCCGCCTTGAACCGATTTATCTCTCGGTTAGTAGATAGGTGCAAACCTTTCTTCTAATTGTTGAATAGGTGGAAGGGGTTTGAATGGACCGAGGAGTGTGTCTTGGCCTTCTAGCAGTTGAAGGGATACCTTTCTCGGCCACCCATTATGTCCAGGCCCGAAGAGGATTAGGTTTTGTTTGCTTACATTGCTGTAGCTTCCCATGTGGTGAGCTTAGTGCTGATATGAGATGATAATGTTGTGCAGAGACTAGTTTATTATGTGAGTAAGTCGTTACATGAAGCAGAGGTTCGTTTTTTACCACTGGAGAAGGCCATCTAGGCAGTGGTACATGCTACACGTAAACTCTCCCACTACTTCTAAGCTCATACAGTCGTGGTTTTAACCCAACTCCCTCTTCAATAACTACTTCAGAAGGTTGATTACACAGGAAGAATTGCCAAATGGGGTACCATTTTAGGGGCCTTTGATATCAAGTATATGTCTTACACCTCTATTAAGGGCCAAGTCCTTGCAGATTTGGTGGCCGAATTTGCTAAATCTCCTTTGGAAGATGAGGAAGAAAAGCTAAACATGGATGGAAAATCAGTTGGAATGGTTTCCTAACAAGAACCTCTATCCTAGAGGGTGTACGTTGATGGTGCTGCTAATCAAAGAGGATCTGGAGTGGAGTTGTGGTATCTCCTGAAAGGATTATTATTGAGAAATCTTAAGGTTGGGTTTCTCGGCCACAACCAACGAAGCTGAGTATGAAGCTTTGTTGGTAGGGATGGCTATAGTTCAAAAAATGGGAAGAAAAGGTAGTGGAAGTGTTTTCATATTCAAGGCTGGTTGTTGGGTAGGTAAAGGGAGAATTGGAAGCAAGAGATTTGAGAATGCAAAATTATTTAAGTCAGGTCAGGCACTTGCAATTAGGGTTTGGGTCTTTCACCTTGCAGCAAATCCTTAGAAATAGATATACGCATGCTGACTCTCTTGTCATGCTTGCAACCTCCTCGGCGTAAAGTTTACCTCGGGTCATCCTGGTTAAGGATTTATGCAAGCCTACCGAGGTAAAGAGGGGGAGGGTGCAGATTCATCAAATTAGAGTGGGACCTAGTTGGATGGATCCCATAGTTCTGTTCCTTAAGAATGACATCTTGCCCGAGGAGAAAAGGGAGGATAATAAAGTGTGAAGAAAAGCTCTATGTTTTTTATTGTCTGAGGACCAAAAATTGTACAAGCGCTTTTTTTCTAGGCCATATTTTCTATGTTTCCATCCTGAGGCAATAGAACCCCTCCTAGAAGAGTTATATAAAGGGATTTGTGGAAATCATACAGGGGGTAGATCACTGTCTTACAGGGCCCTCACTTAAGGGTATTGGTGGCCAAGTATGCAAAAGGAAGCATAGGAGTATGTGAAGAAGTGTGACCAATGTCAGAGATTCGCTCCAAAAATTCATCAACCAGAGGGTGTCCTCAATCCTCTGTCCAGTCCCTGGCCTTTTGTTCAGTAGGGATTGGGTATTATGTGACCCTTCCCCAATGCAGCAGGGAATAGGAGGTGGCTTTTGGTCGGCACTGATTACCTCACTAAATGGGTTGAAGCTGAGCCACTGGCGAACATCAGAGATATGGATGCTAAGAGGTTTGTGTGGAAAAATATTGTCACTTGGTTTGGGATTCCTCACACCCTCATCTTGAACAATGGGCTTCAGTTTGATAGTAAGGCTTTCAGGAGATATTGTTGTGAAATGGGTATTAAGAAAAAATATTTAACTCTGGCTTATCCCCAGGGGAATGGAAAAGCCGAGACTGTCAATAAGGTCATAATAAGTGGGCTCAAGAAGTGGTTAGATGATGTGAAAGGCAAATGGGTAGACGAGCTGCCACATATGCTCTGGACCTATCGGACTACCCTTCATAGGTCAACAAAAGAAACACCCTTTTCAATGACTTATGGAGTTGCGGCTGTGATTTCTCTAGAAACTGGATTCCCAACACTAAAGACAAGCTCGTTCACTCTGAACAACAATGATGACTTATTAGAGAAGAGCTTGGATTTGATTGAAGAACGAAGACAAAACGCCATGGTTCAATTAGCATACTATCAGCAAAAGCTCAAATATGGGTATGACTCAAGTGTAAGATTGAGACTGTTGGCACTTAGAGACTTAGTGTTAAGAAAAGTTATGGGTACTGCAAAAAACCCAGCATGGGGAAAGTTGGGGCCTAATTAGGAAGGGTCATACCGTATTACTTCAGTAGCTGGTATAGGTGATTATTTCTTAGAGGATATAGACGAAAATGATATACCACGTCCTTGGAATGTAAATAACCTGCAAAGATACTATTATTAATGAAAGGCAGCTCTGCCATGTTTTTATTTCGATATTATGTGCTATCTTTATTATTTGTCTAAGTATTAAACAGAACATTGGTTATGCCTAGTTCCTCGAACCACATACCTTGGGTAAATTTATACTCTTCATTATTTGTCTAAGTATTAAACAAAACATTGGTCATGTCTGGCTCCTCGGACCACATACCTTAGGTAAATTAATACTCTTCACTATTTGTTTAAGTGTTAAACAGAACCTTGATTATGTCTGGTTTCTTGGACCACCTACCTTGGGTAAATTAGCACTGCCAAGCATCTAACTAAGTGTTAAACAGAACCTTGGTTATGTCTGGTTCCTCGAACCACCTACCTTGGGTAAATTAGCAATGCCAAGCATCTAACTATGTGTTAAACAGAACCTTGGTTATGTCTGGTTCCCCAGACCACTTACTTTGGGTAAATTAACACTGTCAAGCATCTAACTAAGTGTTAAACAGAACCTTGGTTATGTCTGGTTCCTCAAACCACCTACCTTAGGTAAATTAGCACTGCTAAGCATCTAACTAAGTGTTAAACAGAACATTGGTTATGTCTAGTTCCTCAGACCACTTACCTTGGGTAAATTAACACTGCTAAGCATCTAACTAAGTGTTAAACAGACTCTCGGTTATGTCTGGTTCTTCGGACCACCTGCCTTGGGTAAGTTAATATCACTTTGATTATGAGAACACTAAACAGAACCTCGACCATGTCAGGTTCCTTGAACCATGTGCCTTGGGTAAATTAGAAACCCGCCTAGCTATAGTGGATAACCAAAATCCTCATTATGGTAACTTAATTGAAAGGGTATACTAGAGCATCACTTAAAGCATTTGCAAGTATATCCATGATCAGTTCATGAACTAATTGTCATCTACAACCCCTTAAATCTACTGCTAAGTGGAAGGTTATGTGGAACCCTGGATGGATAGATGCTCCACCATTCTCTGAGATCAATAAAAAGTCCAATGATATGCAGGGTCCTTTGAGTTAATTATGCTTAAGGTATGTTTTTGAAATTAATGGTATATTGTATAAAGATTGTAAACTTGGAAGGTTTAGCCTGTTCTGTTGCTAATTGTGTGGGATGTGGCAACTACACTATCACTTATGCAAATAACTAAATTAAGCTATGTCCCATTTTCTTATTGATTGAGTATGAAGTAAAGTAGAAGCTATGTTAGGATTTGCATAAATACTACAAGTGTAAAAGAAAAGCTATTAATTGTCATTAAGTTAAGCATTAGAAAAGGCAAATTGATTACAAATGTTGAAAACAAAACAACAACTACCTCTATATGAAAAAAATAAAAAACAAAGAGTTTACAAATTCTAGTCTAGGCCCTAATTGATCTTTAGCGGAGGGTTGGTCTTTCCTGTGGCCTTGGAAGGTTTGGCAGTTTCAGCTGTGGTGGAGGCTGGACTTTTACCCTTAAGATCCTTCTTGACAGGCACAAGGAGAGTAGCCAGGACAATCTCCATGTTGTGAGAAGCCTTTTTCTCCTTAGAGAGGTCCTTGGGTGCAGTTGGGGGCTTAGTGGCATCAAGGGCCACTCCCTTTGTTGTGTCTTTTTCTTTTTCATCCACCTCAAGCTGCTCTACCTCTTTTGCAAGACTGCCAAAAGATGGGAGTGCCTTGGCAGGGCTGTCCTCGCCAAAATCTGTTTCCTCAGAGACAGTATCAGCTTTGGAGTTCGAGGAGCTTAGTGCACGAATGGCAGGGGGATAGTATACATTCTCTGCTCTCCTCAGGGCAGAGGAGGCCTCAACCCCAGCTTGGTTGAGGGTCTTATTCCACACCTGGAGGCAATATGTTCTACATACCCCCGAGACCTCAACCTTAAGCACTTCCTCGGTCTCTGCTACCCCCACATCATACCCATCCTGCTCAGCTTGGTCCTTGGCTTTCTCAACCTCCTCCAGTTTCCTCTTCAGGACTTTTATGTGGTCCTTAGCTGTAGCAAGCTTGTCCTTGGTCTGACGGAGTTGCTTGCGCTGAGCCTCTACCTGCTTCTCAGCCCCTTGCAGAGCAGCCTCAATGCTCTTCTTCTCCCTGTCAGCTTCAGTGAGTTTGGTATTCAGCTCTTGAATTTTCTTCTCTGCCAGCTTGAAGGCCTCCACAACAGTGATGCGCCTGGCTTCTTCATCTTTCATTTGCCTGTGAGAGCCGTTCACCAACTCCTCGACTCTATGGGCAGCTTGGACAGCCTTTCAAGGAAGGAAGTACACTGGTGAATTAAAAACAAAACAAAAAACAAAACAAAACAAAAATAAACAAAATAATTACAACTTTGATTATGGAAAAGCGAGTTAACAGGCTTACCAGGGAAAGGTGCCTCTTCAAGCTAAGGAACACCTCATGCTTCCTCATTAACCTCAGGTCGGCCATATCCCCAGGCAGCAGTAGAGCTTGTTCCACGGCACTAGCCATGTATCTAGCCCTCCCCTACTGGAAGTCCTTAATGGAAGCATCGGCGGGCAAGGGAGCTCCATCCAGCTCTATGGAAGGAATCTAGGCTAGGACCTCGACTTGGGATTCACCCCTCCTGTCCACTATGGCCCTTTCACTGGCGGACCTTATCTACGTTACCTTGGCTATCTTGGCCCCCTTTTGGGGCTAAACCTCTTTGGAGAAATGGATTTTTCCTCCTTTCACCACCTGCTTGCCTCTCTGATCCCTCTTCTTCTTATTATCAATAGGGTCAGGTTGGAGAGCATAGGTGGATGGAGGGATAGGAGGCTTGGCCTGTGTGGCTTTCTCTGGCACATTACTTCCTACTTGGGACTCCATTAGGTCTCGAAGGCTTGATCTGGTCTTGCATTGCAGCACCATGGCGTCTGGGATAGTGGGATCTTCCTAGGTTTGGCTTACTTGCGCTGGAGGAAGGTTGCTAAAGTCCTTAACTAGAGCTTCTAGAGACTAGGGTTGGTTAAAGACCTCGAAATCGTCTTCAGAGTCCGAAACTTCTACCACTTCCTTTTCCTCTTTGATTTCTGGTTGGGAGGGAGTTGCTTCCTCCTCGGCTGTGAAACGGAAAGGTAGCACTATCTGCTGCACACCTTTTAGGACAGGGCCTGGATTAGGGAAGCCCGGAACGACAACATTAATCAGGTGCAGACGCTTGTCTTTGGCCTTGATCACACACTTAGGCGCCTAGAAGCTAGATGATAGTAGATTGTAGCCGAGGATGAGATGAGCTGCTCTTAGTTGCCAGTCCTGGTATACAAAGACCTCAGCCTTGAGTACTTTGTCCAAGTCTAGCTAGTTGGCAAGGTTTAGGTTTGGAACGGCAGCGTACTTATCTGTAAAACCATCAAAAAAGCAAAAAAAAACATTGTTAAGAAGACAACACAAATTAGAGGAAAATTAAATTACTAATATAAATAGAAGAAATAAGCGCAGAAGATGTCGGTGAGTAAAGGGGTGTTATTAGAACAATAAACCTAGACCTAAGAATCCCACCTGGTGTCTAATCTCTCATCAGATAGTGAAGGCCATCGTGCCACTCACTGAGACAATTAGAAAATCTTTGTTCATGCCTTTGTTGGACTCAGGGAGGCATGAAATGAGCCTAACCTTAGGAACCCTAGTTTTTAGGTAGTACCACTACCCTTTTAAATAGTGAAGGTTGTAAATCCAATTGACGTCATGGTGGGTGAGGTTCACGCCCATCTTCTCATTGAGGACGTCTACACTACCTAGGATCCTAAACATGTTAGGGGCACACTGGGTGGGGGGAAAGCCTATGAGCTAGTAAATAATCCCTAGTGACTCTACCCATGGGGATTCTCATCCCGCCCTCTATGAAGGCAATCATAGGGATTGCTACTTCTCCCTTCTGCCTCATGGTGTGCCACTCCCCCTATTTGCAATACCTAATAGAAACCCCTTGTGGGATTTGGTATTGAACCTTAAAGCTCTCTATACCCTCAGGGGTGTCTACAAGGTAAGCGAATCTCCCCATATGTAAAGAAAGTTTTGCTAGAGACAACTTACGGAAGAGAAGAAAGGCTCCTCGAATCAACTCTTGAGTTTTTAGAGTGCAAAAAGTGAGGTACATAAAGCTTCTAAACAATATATATATATATATATATATATATATATGAGAAAGAAAAGCAGCGGGAAAACTCCCGCTCAAGTTCCCGTAAAGCCCCCAGCCATTGGATCTCTATCTTACCATAAAACGTGGGGAACATGGAGCTGCAAAAATTAATTGCAGGCACGTCCTGGATGCAGAAAAGTCAGGAGCGTGCTTCTAGGCAGTTGAAAAGACACATACACAAACAGAAGTGATGTAAGGGAAGAGCAGAGTTGTTATTATAATGTCGAAATTCCTTTTTTTCTGAGGAGCAAAAGAAGGGAATTTCGAGGGGCTATTGTATGGATAAAAGACCCAAAAATATATATTGGGCCGTGAGCCTTATTCGAGGACACTTAGTATTCCGAGTAGACATTAGTGAAGGGGTAAAAATCAGTGGGTTACGAAAAGATTATGACTACAAAGGTTTGGGAAGATAGTCTGAGGAGAAATGCCTCATTGGCTAAGTAAAGCAGAGATCAAATGGTGTGGTTGACCATCAAGAGCAACACTCCAGATGATTATATTAATAAGGATAAACATCAAGAAAGCTTAGGACAAAAGGAAGCTAAGAAATATCTAAGAGAAAGCTGCTACCACCGCATTGAATGCTCTGCAGCTAACCCTCTAGCCACATTAATGTGGAAATGATACATGAACAGTGATAAGCAGCCTTACAGCTACTCCGAGAGACTGTCGGAAGGTGCTGATGGGACAAGGATCAAAGCCAGCAACTTGACCTACACGTAAAGGGTGAAGATGGAGAAAATAGGAGAATATAAGAGAGAAAGAAGCCCATTGCAGAGGGATCTTTCAAAGAATCAGTAGAGAAAAATACTGTAGCGACTAGAACTGAAATTGTAATCAAGTATCAAAGAAATATATACAAGAACTGTTCTCCTCGGACTTTGCCGAGGAAGGATTTCTTTGCATTAAGCTTGTTTGCTTCCTTATCATCTTTTGTCCCTGGTAAAGATTGATCAATTCATTGAAACCTAGTTTTTAGCCCATTCTCTACAAATTCATTATATTGGGCTCTTGAGCCTTAGTCCTATTACCTCTTGGGCTTATGATCTAAAGTGCGCCCTTACATTTTTAAAAAAAATAAAAATAAATAAAATTATCGTACTATATAAGATAGTTTTAGTATATGAGCATTATGTTATACTAGAGTCTTAAGCATCCCCTAGCTAGGTCCTTATTGATCTTGACGACAGGGCCAACCCAAGGCCTAGGCCTAAGGCCCCCAAAACAACAAAAAATTCCCTAGGAAAAAAAAGCCCCATCCTCCATTGTAAAAGGCCCAAAATTTTATAAAAATATAAAAAATTTTAAATGATTGAACATTTTTTTTAAAATGAGTGATGCTAAAGAGATGCCACAAATTTTACTACAAGCTTACAAACTGACATGTCACAAATTACCTGAAAAAGTAATTCAAACACTCATTAATTAGATTTTTGAAGTTCATTAATCATAGTTATTATCATGTTATATTGTGAACATTTTGTAGTATCTTTATTTCTTTTCTTTTTCATATATAACCGGGCTTCCAAAATAGGAGACCAATATAAATTTAACCCAATTGAACCGTAAAATGTTTCAAAAAAAAAAATGTTGCAAGTGTGTTAGATCATCAATGATGACTAATCTCCCCTAATACCATAGTTTGGAAATTTAATTTTTGTAAACTAATCAACTACAAAGCCACATACCAAATACTATATATCTATCTATCTCTTCCTCTTAAAAAGAAGATATAAAATTAAAATTTAGATTACAACTTCAATTAACTATGCATAGTCATGTATCCAAGTTAAAGTAAGTTTCTTCAACTATGCATTTAATCCTCTATATAAAATTAACCTTAGTTTAGTTAGTATTATTCATCAATTTTTGTATTTAATACATCAAATTAGTCTTGTAGGGGGGAAAAACTTACGGCCTAGCCCAAGATTGGAATGAGATTGGGTTAGGAAAGAGGCCCAATACAACTAATTTGTAGAGGTGGATGGTCAATGTCAACTTTTTAAGCCTTGGCGCCTTAGTAATTTAAAGAAATAAGATTGGCAAGGACTACCGTTTTAGTAGAGAATTATAGCAAGGAAAGAGAGATTCTTATTTAAGTTCTTCCTCGGGTTGGCTGAGGATAAATGGTTCTTTTGATACATTGTTCTCAGTTATACAATGATCACTTTCTCTCTCTATTTCTCTATTTCGCCCTCTCTGAACTTTTTCCAATCCCATTCCAGGGGGATCTTCATTCCTATATATAGCTGCTTGGATTGCATTCCAGCCATCCACTTAGATGGCCATTGATCCCTCTTTATATATCTGTCCCATTATTGCCTTGTTGGTGGTGATAGAGTAGGCTACAAGTTGTGGGGGCACTATTTAGGAGTTATTCTGCCAATAATGTGGCAAGCTGAGTTGGTATAGTACATTAAATGTGAAGACGATGGATGTTTTACCCGGAAACCTCCTCCTTCCCTTACTTGCACGTCACTACGTCCTTCCTCGGCCTTCAACCTTATGGCCTTGGACATGGTGGTTTGTCTCCAATCTCCCAAGGAGTATCTACTTCCTGAGCGGGCCGCCCTCTTCGGTTTCCCTGACTGGGTTATCCTGACTGGATTGGACCTGATCTGATGAATAGTTGGGCCCAGTTGCCCCTCAGGTTGATTTCGCTCAATGATCCTGTCTCTTTTAGCTTCCCCCTCCCACAAGTCTTAATTTAATTTGTATTAAATAATTTTATTTAATTAATATTAACATATAAAAAGCCTCAAATTATGTGGAGTCAATCTTGCTTGATGAGATTTTAGTAAACCAAGTAAACACCTAATTTTGTGAGGGATTTCAAGAATTCTCGCAATTGTAAATCATAATCCATCCTAAAGGAGCTTTGTTCTTCCACAAAATAGACTACTTACTCTCTTGCATTAATAGTTACTTTTGTGGTTTGAGAATGCTTTATAATAGCTCAATAGTCATAAGCTAATAGCATAATAGTCTGAATGCTCTTCCTCAAAGGAATACGTGGGTTGGTTTTATAGGGACTTTTTTGCTCCTTCGCATGCTAACCGTAATAGTAACTAGAGCTCCCCAATCGGGCCTAGGCCTTTTACGTTGTTGGGTGGTGTGAATTATAGTGATGGCCCTTAACTTAATGAAAGAATATTCCAAATGTCTTTTCATCCTTGTCATGTATTTTAATCTAGGACATCACTTTTTATTATCAATACTGATTAAGTACTAATTGATTTTTAAGGTTTGTTTGGGAACAATTTATTTAGTTAAAATTAAAAAAAATTTGCTGAAAATGTATTAAAAAAAAGGTTAAAAACTAACTTAATAGTACAATGAGACTCATAAATAGTACCAAAAATAAACTAAAATTTTAAAATAAGCTAAACGTTCCATCCACTCCCAAACAGATTAGTGTCTAAAATTTTTATTCAACAATAATATTTTTTACTAATTAAATTAACTCAAACCCATTATATAAATTGTTTAAGGACAGTATATGTTGCAAATTCTTTAGTTCAACTTGCTCATGGATTATCAAAACCTTTTACATTTTTTTTTATTTAAAGAAGAGGCTATTTTACCATAATTAGTAAGATATTTTCTTGGAACTCTTAAATGTGTTTCCAAATAAAAGATTGGACACTTTTTGTTGATGATTAATTGCCAGAAAAAGTTATTATTTAGATAATAATAATAAAAAGACTAAATAAAGCAATTGAAATAAATATCTATAATAATAAATTTGTGGACACAACCAATAGAATATATCAAAAAGGCCTACCACACAACAACCCAAAAAAAAGAAATCAAAATAAACTTCACTTTTTAATTCAGATTAGAAAAACACCCTCTCAAATATATCCATCAAGCCAAGGAAAAAATCTCTTTAAAAAGCATGGCTCTTCAAAGTACCTTTAGAAGTTAAGAGTATGTTTGTTTCTTCGACATATAAATATTTTGTACTTCAAGAATCAAAAGATGAAATATATTGTATAAACTTATTTAGAAAAAAAAGAAAAAGAAAAACTAAAACTGCGATAAAAATGTATTTTTTTTAAGATAAATTGTTATTTGAGGTAATTAGTATTTTTTTTTTAATGAACAGGTAATTAGTATATGTTTCATCCCAAAGCTAGTTTCAAACTACATGCATGACTCATTGAAAGTTTGAAACACTTATCATGAAGATTGGAACACATAATTATGATGCCAAACAAAAAATTTTCACATTTTGTTGTTGATTAATTAATGAGTAATGCTACAGACACAAATTATTTTATAATATTTTTACAAACTGCTGATGTGGCAAATTCTTACTAGTTTTGATATTGGCCAATTACTAACATCACATTTTTACTTACAATAACTATTTGAAAAATGCTAAAGCCACATTTGTAAAAATGTTGTAAAATAATTTATGTTTATAATATTACTCCTAATTAATTAGTGTAGGGGTCAAAGGCCCAATTTGAGATGCTGGACCGTGGGCTGTGGGCCTGTACGAGGAGACATGTCTGCCTAAGGACAGTAAATTACGAAGAAGGTACATAGCTTAATTAACCCCTCGTTAAGGTATTGCCAGTACAAAAGCGGAGAAGAGTGGTCCAAAGAGTGTTACCTCTTCGGATGATCAGAAAGGCAGCCAAGATGAACGCTCCAGCATTTATCCTGATATTTCAGGGGGTTCCTCTGGTATATGTAAGCAAATAAGACAGGTGAAAGCAACGAGATATTATGTAAAAAGCTGCTGCCACCGCATTTATTATCCTGCAGTTAACCCAATGGCCGCATTAATGAGGAATGGATGTTTGGAACAATGACTCCCAACCTTTACAGCTGCTATGTAAAGATTTTAAGGGAAGGCTAATGGGACAAGTATCAAGGAAAATGACCTAACTGGCACGTGAGAGGAACTGGTTTATAAATAGAGGAGGAGGCAAGGAAGGAAGGGCATTGAACAATCTGGAGAGGAAAAGGGGAGACAATTAAAAGAGAAAGAGAAAAACCAAGTTGTAAACATTAAAAATCACTGTAATACACTCCTCCTCGAATCAAGCCGAGGACAGTTTTATAATCTAATGGCACCCTTCTATTTCTGTTGATTCGCTCTTACCTTATTTGAATCATTGTTAATCCCACTCTAAGCTCAGTTTCTCTGGCCTACTCTCTACAAATTCATTGCAAGGATTTTGGTTTTGTCTTGGGCCTGGGTCCATCTCACTTAGAGCTCAATCCATTAGAATTGTGTCCTTACAATTAGTATTACTCCTAATTAATTGCCAGCAAAAGCTAGCTATTATTATTATTATTATTATTATTATTATTATTATTATTATTATTATAAGGATGCAGATTTGAACCCTTAGCCCAAACGATGAATGGACTAGCCCAAAAGACCCAAAACAATAAATTTGTAGAGAGTAAATTGAGAAAACTAGGTTAGGACAAGTTTGACAATGGACATGATGAATTCAGATGATAAGAAAAAGAAAACAGACAAGTTCAACTTCAAAAAATCATCCTTGACAAATGTCTGAGGAGATTAGTTCTAATATATATTCTTCCAAGTTTAATTACATATTTGGTTCTTAATGGCTACAGTGTTTCTCTCTTCATTTTTTGATCTCCCTTCCTTTTGGATATCTCCCTCCATTTATACTCTTCTTTCTTTCTTCACCTCTTTGCCTTCCACGTGCAGATTAGGTGGTTGGTGTTGATACTTGTCCCATCCCCCTTTTCCAGAAGCCTTTGTGTAGTAGCTATAAGGCTGAAAAGTACTGCTCAGATATCATCTCCACATTAAAGTAGCCAGAGAATTCGCTGCAAAGCATTCAATGCGGTAGTAGCAGCTTTCTCCTTTGATATTTTAGGATCCTCCCTTGTTGTATGTTTTTGCAATACTTATTTATTCCAATAGAACTTTTTGGAGTGTTCTCCTGTATGGCAGACCGCCAAAAAGGACCTCGGCTTTGGTTATCCGAGGTGATATCCATCCTCGGCACTACCTCCTTGGTCACTGCATTCAATATTAACTTCTTTATCTACCAACGCAGACTTCATTGACAGAGTTTACTTATCCTTGGATAAATCTTAGTCCTCGACTTGGGCTTTAGGCCCAACATGTTCATGGGTAAGGAATTCCTGGCCCAACACTCCTATTATTATTATTATTATTATTATTATTATTATTATTATTATTATTACTCATAAATAATTAAAGTAATTGAACTTAATATTTATAATCATAATAAATTTGTGGACCCAGTCAAATAAATACACCAAAATGAGTTTATTCCCAAAATTTATTCCATCACAACATTTTTAATTCCCAATAATAAAAATTACTATTCACATTTTAAAAAAAATGTACCCGTACTATCATAATCTTTATTTAGTATACCAAATTACCCTTACTATCATAATCTCTATTTAGTATACCAAATATGTATTCTTTACATTTTTGTTAAAAGTGGCTATCATGTAATCTAGATATATAATAATAGGTAAAGCAGAGAGAAAATTCAATTAAATCTTCAATTAGAATTCAATTAGTGTCTAATTTTACGCCACGTGTCTCATCAAATCTAAATTTTAGAATTTTGTGCCAAGTGAGTTAATTTAGGTAAAAATTAAATTTCAATTAGAGTTTAATTTTGTATCACGTGTCTCATCTATTTTAAATTTTTTGCCAAATTAGTTAATTTAATGTAGAAAATGAGTAGTCCAATATAATAAATCATAAAAAACATAATCATATATATAATATGTAATTGTGATTGTAATTGTTTTTAAATGTACCTGTGCATATGCACGGGGTTACACACTAGTCATTAATTAATAACATACTTTCTATGAGCTCATAACTTCATTATGAAGGTTGGAAAAATAAAAATTTGGAGGCTTTCTGTTGTTAATTAATTGCCAGTGAAAGCTATTATTATTACTCCATTACTAATAAAAGCAATAATTGAACTAAATATTAATAATGATATACTTTTGGTAGGAACCAATTAAATCCACCAAAAATGCAAAAATAAAAAGAGGAAATCAATATACTTCGCGACTTTTTAATTCAGGTTTCAGAATATATCCATCTAGCCAAGAAATGAAGAAGTCCTTTTGAAAATGCATGATTCTCAAATTACCTTGGAAATCATAATTAAGAACATGCTTGATTTTTTGTCATATAGACATTTTCCACTTCAAGAATCAACAGATGATATATATTGTGGAAACTTTTTTTACCAAAAAACAAATGAAGAAGAAGAAGAAAAACTAAGACTGTACTGAACATACATTTGTCAGATTAATGTTATTTAAGGTTAATTATCCAAGTTTGGACTTCAGTTTCAAGTGTTTCAACCTACATGATCACTTATCGAAACACTTTACAAATTTTTTAAGTGTTTATCGTATAATCATTAATTAATATATATCATAGTTTCTATGAGCAGATAACTTCATTATGAGGGTTGAAATCTTAAGTATGTTTCCCAAATAAAAATTTGGACCCTTTCTGTTGTTGATTAATTGCCAATGAAAGATATTATTACTACTCCATGACTAATTAAAGGCAATTAAACTAAAGTTTTATAACAATAAATTGGTGGACACAACCAAATTAATACACCATTAAATGCCAAAAAAAGAGAGTTCAAAATTGAGTTCACTTTTTAATTGAGGAAACAGAAACACAAGTTCTTAAATATATCCATCAAGCCAAATCTCTCTTTTTGAAATGCAAGTCTCTCAAATTACCTTTAGAATTCATAAAAGCATTTTTCCATTTCTTTGACATATAGATATTATCTACTTCAAGTATCAAAAGATGTAATGTATTGTAGAAACTTGTTTAGCAAAAATAAAATAGTAAATAAACTTAAAAAAAGTATAGAGAAAACTAAGAATGCAAAAGCATACATTAATTTGTAATGTATGCTCCTGGACAGATAGATGTATTAGCTCATAAGTTTCAATAAATATATTCATCTTTTCACCAAAAGAAAAAAACATACATTTTTCAAATAAATTAAAATCACACTATAGTAATTCTTAACATAAAAAGAAAGGAGACTAAAAATTTGTTGAACTACATCTTAATTAACATAACATGCACTGCCTGAATTTGTACTTTTTCAAGAAGACCATGCACACTCGCAATGATCAAGGCACGCACAAACGCTCAAAGACTAACCACAGCCGATGCAAAAACACAAATTAAATCAACAACAAAAACATGGCTAATCAAATTATGCATTGCGAAACAGAAAGATAGCTAGCATCCGCAGATTATGCAGAATTACAAAGATTAATACAAAATATTATCTGTTTTCTCAGATTTGTTGATATCACACCTAAATTCTAACCCCTTCCTTGCAAGATTGATATCCTTTGATCTTCACGCACATTGGCTGGTGCTGCCATGGAGTGCTTTGTAACGGCGGACAAATTGGTTGGCACAAGGACTTGAAAGACCTTCGAACCCAAGACTGTCAATAAAGTCAAAAAATGAGTTGCCTAAGCCGAATGGTTTGGAAATATACCGCATTGCTTCCATTTTCCTTCTCTTTGCATGGGAACTCATGTGCCCTCCCAAGGCATTTCCACTTTGAAATAACTTGTGACACTGAAAGCATTTGTGCTCAACTGGATGTGGGGGTTTAGTTTGAGTTTCATTGGTTTTCTTGGCAATAGGATTTTTTCGTTTGATTTTTTTCGGCTTCGGCCCACCTGATTTAAAGCTGTTTGGCTTCATGGTTGAGCCAAGAACAAGGCTAGAATGATTTTGACTATCCATATCAACCTGGGGTGAATTATTTTCTGGATGAACTTGGGGTTCTTGTTTTGGGACTAAGAGTGGGGGTGAATTATTTTCTGGAAGAACTTCAGGTTCTTTTTTTGGAACTAAGATTGGGGGTGAATTATTTTCTGCATGAACTTGGGGTTCTTGTTTTGGGACTAACATTGGATGTGAATCATTTTCAGAATGAACTTGGGGTTCATGTTTTGGGACTAACATTGGGGGTGGATCATTTTCAGGAAAAAATTGGGGTTCTTGTTTTGTGATTAACACTGGGGGTGGATCATTTTCTGGAAAAATTTGGGGTTCTTGTTTTGGGACTAACACTGGGGGTAGATCATTTTCAGGAAGAATTTGGGGTTCTTGTTTTGGGACTAACAATAGGGGTGGATGATTTTCAAGAAGAATTTGGGGTTCTTGTTTTGGGACTAACATTGGGGGTAGATGATTTTCAGGAATAACTTGAGGTTCTTGTTTTGGGACTAACATTGGGGGTGAATTATTTTCTGGAAGAACTTTGGGTTCTTGTTTCGGGACTAACATTGGGTGTGAATCATTTTCTGGAAGAACTTGGGGTTCTTGTTTTGGGACTAACATTGGGGGTGAATCATTTTCAGAAAGAACTAGGGGTTCTCGTTTGGGAACTAACAATGGGGGTGAATTATTTTCAGGTAGAACTAGGAATTCTCGTTTGCAGTCTAACAATGGGAAATTGAATTGGTTGTTAGTGAGGCTTCCATTGGTGCAAGATGATGATTGAGGATCAACATTTGACATGATTGAGAACTGATTAACCTTATGTGTGGAGCCATTTGGATTTTCTCGTTTAGTTACAAGGCCAACCTTTAAGCAAGGCAAGGGGGGCTTTCTAAGGCCTCGAAAATGGACTGTTTGATTTGTCATATGCTTTGATTTGTTTGGACAAACCTGAGATGAGTTGAAGGTGGTACGAAAGTTGGGTTGCTGGTTTGCCATGGGGAAGTTGATACCTGCAGTAGAGAAATTCAAAGAAATGGTATTAGAAATGGTACACAAGTTGTTGATTTTTACTTGAGAGATAGAGTTCAGTACCTTTTGGTGTTTGAAGAGGAGGATTTGGTTCACATACTTGCTTGTTTTTCGTCTTGACATTGACAACCGACCCAATTATAGGTGTGGATGCAAGATGAATTTCAGTACTGCATGAAACATCCAATTCGGTTTCATTGATAGGATTTTCAAAGTTAGCTTCTGGTAGCTTGTTGATGGTATAGATCAATTGGTGGTTCATGGTGTTTGATATATTTGGGAGCTCAAATTCTTTTCCTATAGGAACATTGATGATATCGAACCATTCATCACTATATTGTTGTAGATCAATGTCCATTAGAGGGAGAAAAACTCTTCTGCCTCTTATGGGTAAAGGGGAGCTGTACCGAGGAGAGAAAGGGGAGAAGAGGCTTAGTTGTGGATGAGAACCACACCAATGCTAAAATATATATATATATATATATATATATATATATGCACATTCAAGGTAGCAACAGGCCAATGGCAATTCTGCCGTTATTTTGCGTTTTAATGGCTTCATATAATTTTTACAATACATAGAAGTAGATTTCACTGGCCTTAGCCAAATGTATTGAATTTAAAAGGGATGAAAAAAAAAAAAAATTTGGTAATTAATTTGTAACCATACTAGGGTTGTCCAACATCCAACCAGACCTAATAAACCTACTAGACTCAAAGCTATCTGACCTAAAATTCATCCAATCCAAGTGATGGTGCGGTTGACAGCGGGTGTTGATCTGCAAAAACTGATTTTATTAATTCGAGTAGCACGAGGGTTCTTCATGCAAAGACCCGATCCAACCGTCACAAGCTATTCATGGTTGTCGCTCGTTGTCCTTCCCCACTCTCCATTGCTCTTCTCCGTTAAAGTTTTCATCTTCATTAGATCCGTGAAGAACATCACCAAATTCAGCAAAAATCTACTAAATTTAATGAGATCCTTGCCGAATCTAGCAAAATATCGAATTTGACCAATCAATTGAGTTTTTTTATTGGTTCATAACCCATATTCCTCTAGTTGGCAATAGGTGAGTGTTTTTCAGACCCGATCCAATCGGGTCAAGTGCAAGTTTAGGGAAAATTTGATTGGACCCAACCCATGGACACCCCTAACCATAACTTGGGTTCATGAAATTCTAGTTTTAAATTCTTTAAAAATTGTCACCCTCTTAAGCTCTATGCAATTCTCCTTGCTAATTGATTTTTTTAATTTACTTTCTAAATTCACCCTTTCATGATTTTGAGTGAATTTGTTTATTAATTAACTTTCTTAATTAATTCCCTAAATTCACATTTTCATAATTTTGAATGGATTCTCTTTATTAATTTGCTTTCTTAATTTCATAAATTCAACACACTTGCATAATAATAATAATAATAATAATAATAATAATAATAATTATTATTATTATTATTATTATTATTATTATTATTATTATTATTATTATTATTATTATTATTATTATTATTATTATTTTGCAAAGAACACTTGCTTAATTCCCGAGTGAGCATTAAGCTAACTAAATTGCAAAGTACATGACTACCAGTATGGGACTCTATAACATCAATATATACTTTCTTAATTTGTTTAGGAGTGGAGTGAGCATTAACCTAAGTAGAACACAGAATGAGAGTACTTTAAAATAGGTATATTACATCAAATTCTAGTGTGCATTTGGCATTGGCATGAAAAATCAACTTTTTTTTACTATTCTACTTATTTGTGCTACTATTTATGGGTCTCATTACACTTTTTTATACTATTCATGGATCACACTGTACTATTTCAGCTACCTTTTACTTTATTTACAGTATTTTCAGTAAAAAGTTTTCAGTTTTAGGGTCTATTTGAAATCCTCTTATTTTGCTGAAACTGAAAATTTTTTACTGATAGTCCTGTAGATAAAGGTAAAAGTTAGCTGAAATAGTATAGTGAGACCCATGAATAGTATCAAAAAATGCAATAAGACTTATGAATAGTAACAAAAATAAGTTAAATAGTAAAAGTTTGGCAAATTATCATGCCAAACGTATACTTAGCTAAATAAACTGTTCCCAAACAGACACATAATACAGTAAAATTATGCATAGTGGTATTAGACACAGAATTGAATCTACAAGCTAAAAGTCGTTGCATTAATAACTTAAAAGATGGTAAGTTATTACATCAATAATAATATAATTTGCAATAACATATGTATTTTTGTTGCAATAGAGTTCTTAATATCTTATTATATTAAGAAAATTTGTTATAATGATTTAAGACAAATAAAGTGTCGTAATAACCAATTACTAATTATTTTGGCAATATAAAATTGAATAATTGAGAATTTAAATGTTTAGCTCTCCTCCTCTCTTTCAATGTCTTTCTCAACAATCCACACCTTGCTCAAATGGGAGACACATAAAACACACTCCTTAGCTTAAATAAAACTGAAACAAAATCTCAACTCACATAAAACTAGAACAAAAGCAAAAACAAAACAAAACAAAACGACAGAGCATCGATCTGAACCAAATCTAGGTTGCTTGACCTTGGTGATTAAGGGGACAAAAACATGACAGAGACGTTGATGGAGGGGATGATATTCAGCAAGACCTGTGAAGCAATCTGATTGGTTAAATCATTTTAAAAATCTTGACTATTCTGTAAGTGAAAGTGTTGATTAGTTAAATAATTGAAAACAACTTAAAAGAGCGTTGACAATGACAATAGTTTTTTTTTTAGAGTTTTAACTTATAGCGTCCGTTTCTGATAATAGTTTTTTATTATCAAACTAAGACACCAATCAATTTTTTGTGTAGACGGGGATTAAAATTAAAGCTTAGATCCCTTACTCAACCATAAAAAATTTTACCAGTTGAGTAAACTGGAACCCACAAAACAATGTCAATAGTTAATTTTACTAATCAAGGACCAAAAAAAATTATGAAGAACTTGAATAACACTTTCAAAGCTACACAATTTACTTTACTTTTGACATTATGTCAAAACTTAACACAATTTTTTTTAAAGCCTCATAAATCAAAAGTATTTGAGGTCATCATTTTCACAACTATACATTCAATATATTTCCGAAACATTATCTATCCAAACTCTTCAAAGTAAACTTTCCATTAATTGCACTAACTTCTTGTGGAACATTATATGATGCAACTCTCTCTCTCTCTCTCTCTCTCTCTCTCTCTCTCTCTCTCTCAAATAGTTTACCTCCAAATTGATTATGGAGAAAAATTCCTATGACCCACTATATGACAATTGATAAAATCAACATGTACTTTTAGACCAAAAAATTTTAGTTTTAAACATGTTTAGAGTTATCTTGCTTCAATCTATTATGTGACAATTGAATAGATCATTCATGTATAATATACATGGATTGTCTCTTCTCATTGCTAAAAAAAATTGGTTCTAAGTTTAGTCTTTCACACACATATACAAAAGATTAAAATAAATAAAATAAAATTTATCGTTGGTAATCTACATTTTTATGAACTGAAAGCTCAAATAGTGTAAAAACATTAATGCTTGTTTAGAACCCCAATTTTAAATTACGGTTTAATTGCTTTTACTCTAACTTATCTAAGTGCGGAACAAGAGTAAATGAAGCGCAATAAACCGAAACACTACTTTAATGCATAAGCAAGTACAATAAGCGATAAATGTACTCGGCAAAAAAACTCTTCATGGCCCTCCAAGCCAAAATCGATCGACTAGTGAATAAGTTGGAGAACACGAATATCAAAAAGACCCAAGCTTAATCTACCCAATGTACTTGAGCCCTCCAAACTCCAATTACCAACGGACTTATCAAAGTCTTGTCTTCACTAGTTATCCGGATCCCGTAATACCGCCCGATTGCATCCGCTAAGCCTCACCGGCTTCTTTTGGCAAATTTCAAATGCTTCCCAAACTTCAAAACACTCTCTACACTCTGAATAGGTGTGGGTTGTATTTGGGTACAAATCTCCTCTCAAGGTATAAAAATGGGAAAGAGAAATGAGAAAAGACTACAAAGGAATTCTCACTTAAGGATGTGTAGCTCTCTCTAACAAGGTGGGTGTGTTGTAGAAACCTCTCTAGGGTTTTCTTCTTAATAGTCTCCTTACAATTTTGTGGGTAATGAGGGTATATATAACATGGGTGAAGGGTATAAGCATCACAACCCAAACCTGTACTTTAGAATTTAGAGCGTGACCGGCATGTTAATATCAAATTTACCTCAATACTAACACAAACCAACCTAAACTGAAGGTGCTTATCAAGAATTGTTTCTTGTATACCTGCTTATTTTCTTGCATAAAAGCTATAATATACAAAAATGATGAAAATCTTGAAACTTCATTTCATTTGAACTTTGCAAGATTACCACTTGGCTGAAACTTCAGGTATTCGTATAAAAATTACAAAGCTAAACGTTTAGCAAAACTCTTATTATATACCTAACCCCAAAGACATACAACTGGGGTTCAAAACAAATTAAGGTTCTGAATTATATTTGTGCTCAAGGATCATGTACATCTTGATTCCTCCTGTACAACAAAAGAGCTAAACTACTATACAACAAAAAACTATACATTCTAACAAACGAGAATCACAGAATCCTTGTCACCTCTAATACTCTCGCTGCTTCCAAGAAGAAGCTTTACACTGAAATATAATCGGGTAGGTTGCGAAGTCCAGTAAGGTTTTAAACTCCATGGGCCTTTAATAAAAATGCATGTAAATCAAATATTTTATAGATATGTCAGTTTTGATAAAATAGCCTTCATATTATTCACGTTATTCTTAAAATAACTTATGAATTTTCAGATAAAAATACTTCATTTTCCTTTCATATAATAATAAAATGACATAAACATAATTCAGTAACCTTATCTTTAAAACTCATCAGACTTATAACACATTCAACATACCTTTCTTATCATCATACTTTTCTTATAATTTCCAAATAACTTAATAGCTCAATTATATACATATTAGTCAGTCCAATTGTAAGTCTGTTACAACTTTGGGAGGCTTCCAGCACAAAGTGCTAGGCATCTAGCATTTTTCACAGTGCTAGGCATCTAGCATTTCCCACAATGCTAGGTAATCCTAGGATCATATCATAATATATATCTTCAACCATGGGGGTAGGTTAGCATCTTCCACAAGTTGGTCGTTACCAACAATGGCGGATACAGCAGAGTCAGTCCTACTTTTAATGGCCAATCAAAATTTCCATGCAAATACCAATACTATAACCTTTACTGGCTGAGTTCAGATCATAACAATGGAATAATTGAAAACTATATTTTTCTGATAACTTTGCTTTTACATAAATATTTCACAACAGTAGCATATCCACTTCATTCTTAAATATTATGTTCGTGATATAAATAATAGCATCAATATGCTAAAAGTATCATATATATAAGATTGAACAACTCACAAACATATATTTTACTTAAATCATGCTTATATGTAATATCTCCAATTAAAAGGTTTTAATGCATAATAGTTTTCTAAACAATTTTAATACTTATTAAACGCACATGTCACATATCCCTTACCTGAAAACAGAAGACGCAAGAGATTTGAACAAGAGAAGCTCAAGTGTCCATGTTCTCGTTCTCGTCACATAAATGAAAGACCAAAACTTATTACTGACGAACTCTTCCTAAGTATAAACTTATACATCAATCACAACCTTACTCTCAAGCTCAAGAAAATCTTAATTCTCATCACATAAAATTTCCCAAAAAATAAGGTACATTCATCAAACACATTACATACCAAAACATAGAGAAACCAAGGCATAAAAATTCATCTATGATCTAGACATACCAAAAGATAAGCATATTAAATTATAACTCAAAACATTCATCCTAACTTCAAAATTAAATCCACAAAGTCAGGTGTATCATATGCTGTTCACTGCTCATTTTAGCAACATAAGCCTCATTTGTAAAATACAAATGGGCTGTCCATACACATCCAAATGTCATGAAATTTTACAGAGCTACTCCCTTAGATTTCTAGTATATACCATATCAATTTCGGAGTCAACATATAAAACCATGATTTATTAAAAATCATACAAGGCAACGTACTCAAATTTGTCTTGACAGAATTTCATGCGACTTAGAAATTAAACCATTATTTTTATATCAATCCAAATACTGTGAGACCACTTCCATTACAACTATACGTGTAGCATCCTAATTCACAAAAAATGATTTAATACAGATTTTTCTTGTTGTAAATATCAAATTTGTCACAGTGACAGTTTCAGCATATGTTCTTACAAAATCATCAACTAATAGCAATTGGCCTTTATTTCATTTGGGTATTTTTTATACCTATACTATACATATTAAAATACCTTAATAAGCATCCAATTGACCATAATATCATCAATCTTTCAAATCACTAAAACAGAATCATAAGTTCAGCTTCTAAAATCAGACTAGAGAATAAAGAAGGAAAAAAATAAACAAAACAATTATACTATCAAAATACCCAAAATCAAATGAGGTTTTAATTACTTACCCACAAACTTTGAAGCTAAAACTTTAGTGGTAGGCTCTTAATTTCTTCTTCAAGAGCGATATCTATAATTTTCAGTGAGAGAGTGAGAGCTGTTGTTGAGATGGTACAGCCGTGTAAGAGTAAAGGAAAAAGAAAAGAAAGAGCAAAGAAAGATGAACAAAGGGAGTTTTCTGATGCAGCAAAGAAGATAAGGGAATTGGACTTTGGGGTGGGGCACGTGTAATGCTAAGGGAAAAGGCCAAAAGAATTGATGAGTCATCCCTTTAAACTTTAAAATGTACTCTCCACCCCTTAAAAGCTTATATTTCTAGAAAGGCCCAAAGAACAATATAATTTTGCATATAAACTCTTACCTTTATCATTTCTTTCCATAACATTAAAAGAGTATATATGTTTTATGTTTTATAATATCACAATATTAAAGCTTTATGCACTTAAAAGTAATTAAAATAATAACAAGCATATAAACCCATAAAATTAATTATGCAATTAAGTTGGTGTATTAAAATAAGAGTCACACTTAAAATCTCAACTATCAATGCATTTCGCGAGTCATCTCACAAGTTGGCTAAGTCGCGAAATACACTGACTCTTCAGCTTCCGACATGTGCTACTCATGTGACTTTCACCAGTTGCACCACTCGCGAGCCAAGTCACAAGATTAACTTCTTGAACAAATATTCACCAACTTAATACTAAACCCATTACAAATAAATCCCACAAAATACAAAGAAATAAATTAATGATATTTCAACACTTTTTGTCACGGAATAAAGTCAACATAAATGTTATGTGAAAAACCATAACTTAATATGAAATATGAGAAAATGATGTCAACCTATAGCAAATGGAGCTTCTTAAGAGCATCCACAACAGTGGAGCTAAATTTTTAGCAATTTAGCTCCACCAAAAGTTACTTTATCTATTTTAACTACACACGTGCTGCAGCAGTGGATCTATTTTAACTTTCAACACAATAAAATAATATAAATATCACAATAAAATAATATATTTTTTACAATAAAATAATATATCTCACTACCCACAAAATATACACCACACCAACCCAACCACTTCTACCATCAGCCACAGCCACAACCACAACCACCACCACCACCAAACCAGCAACCACAGCAGAAAAAAAAAAAAAAAAAAAAAAGAAGAAGAAAGAACAGACCGGCAACCCACCACAGTAAACCGGCGACCAAAGCAGATCGGCGACCACAGCAGAAAAAAAAAAAAGAAGAAGAAAGAACAGACCGGCAACCCACCACTAGCAGACCAGCAACCACAGCAGATCGGCAACCATAGCAGAAAAAAAAAAAAAAAAAAAAAAAAAAAAAAAAAAAAAGAACAGACCGGCTTGGGCCGGTGACGATGAGGCCGGCGGAGGCGTGGGACGGCGTTGGACGGCGGCTTGAAACAGCGAAGTGGGCCGGCGTGGGACGACGGCGAACCAGAGGTAGATGAGGGAGAGAAAAAAAAATGAGAGGAAGAAGGAGAAGAAGAAAAGCCAGAGGGAGAGAGAGAGAGAGAAGGAAAAATATTTTTTAAATGACATAGGAGAGAGAGAGAGAGAGAGAGTTAATAAAATAATAGTTTTTTTTTTAGCTTTGATGAACAGTGCACATCTATAGATAGATGTGCACTGTTCATGTGAAGCTAAAATTTAAGAATATAGCTCTACTGCTGGAGTTATATTTTTGTGTTTGAGGAGCTATATTGCTATAAAATATAGCAATATAGCAATATAGCTCCTCTGCTTTGATTGCTCTAAATAATGTTAGAATAAGTCTAGTGTCACACATTTTGGCACAACAAATGCCACAACTCACCCATGTGGCGAGTTGTGATTGGTGGATGAGTGATGGTGGGTCCATGTAAGAACACCCCTCCATCAATTACAACTTGTCATACGGGCGAATTGTGGCATTTGTTGTGCCAAAATGTATGGCACTAGAATTATTCATAATGTTAACGTGAAAGTGAATGCCGTGATAGAAAAAAGTGAAAGTGAATCTGCACGCTGTTTTTCCTGCTTTTGTTGTTGTAGTACATGTTTCAAAAAGTGAGTATTTTTTTTTTTCTTTTTTTTATTTGGTAAAATAAAAAGTGAGTATTTCCATGTTTATATGGTTAAATATTGGTTAAATAATTAAATTCATTCTAATAATTTAAATTTTTGGTTTAATTGTTTTTTTTTTTTTTTTTTTGAGAATCAATTGGTTTTTTTTTTTTTTTGATTGTTAAGAATGAAATTGTATTAAATTTGTATGTGCTCCTTCTCATGCTAGACGAAACTGGTTCTGACTTCTGAGTTTGACTACACCTAATAGGAAATGAGTCTAATCTATCACCCACCAATACACAAAAAATAACTACTTTAACATTGTTAAAAGAAGGTAATTTACTGAATTATTAAAATAATTTCTTTAATATATCCAAAAGGGTTCCAATTTCCAAAAGGTGCAATATTGGACCTATATAATATTTATGCCGCGCTAAAATCTGCGAGCAAACTAAATCAATGAAACAATGCAAATGTTTTCTTGACAAAGTGCTATCTATCATGGTTTATTATTAAATAAAAAAGGACAAATATCTCAGGTAAAAAAAAAACTTAAATATATATGGATATGGTGTGTTGGTTAATCCATGTTCCAATTTGGATGCTAATCATTTTTTTTTTTTTTTGTGAAATAGGATTAATTTCCATCAACTTTTGAAAATAAGGATAAGAGACTATCCTTATAATTCAATCATATTGTCTGCTTTCCTTTTCGAGGAAACTCAGATTCAAATTTCTTCTCTTCTAGATATTGTTGTATGCATATATATATTGAATTATCCAAAAAAAAAAAAAGATGATGAGAATTTTGAAAACGAAAAGATGTTAATTTTAATACTATCCACCTAATAAAGTTTTCCCTAAAAAGAATCTTTTTGTAGAGAAGATTGAAGAAATGAAACAAGATGGCATTACCTAGTATCAATGATTCAATATATAACAATTCTTAATTCGTAACTATGGGCATGACTCATGAGGCTATGATACATTTAATACCAATAATTATCGACATTTAACACTGCATCCTCCTTTTTATAGTATGTCAATTTTCAAACCCTCCTTTTCATAATTGGTGTTCCCCACAATTTTGTATGACCCACATACTATAAATGGGAGATGCATATCTTGATGCATGAGACATTTCTCATTTAATACAAAGAGGGAATTTCCAAGTTATAATATAAATTGGTTTTCCATGTAACTAATGCAGGCAAAGATATCAAATATGTATTTCAAAAAAAAATATTAAATATGTTTTATGAAATATTAATAATGGCACATGAAACATTAAAAAAAATTAATGGCACATGATTAATGCTTTCATAAAAGACTTACCAAAATATCGTTTTGATCTCAAAAATTAATAAGAATAATAAAAAGATCTACCAAAATGAAATGGTTCTTATCTCATGAAAGATGAAACCTATAACCAGAGCCTTAATTCCATTGGAATATGGCATCAATATATTTCTATAAATTCTTTTATGTGCCTCTTGATTACTTACCATATATAACAAGGCTCCATATATTGCAAGTGCAATTGTAACAGTCGCAAAGTTTCCATATATTGCTACATTTATTGTCATGGGGCCTATATATAAGGCTATAATTTCATGATCACTGAGTTAGTGAACAAATAAATTATTTTAAAGTACATTTAATAAGTCATTAAATAATAGAAAGCCTAATTTAATTTGAATTTGTGCACGCAAACACAGTGCATTTAATACCACAACAAATTTAAAGGAAAATTATTAGATACTCCCGGAGTATCATAAATGCATACCCTCTCCTCTCATATAAATGGTGGGTCTCACTATAAATTTAATTTGTAAGACTCACCATTTATGTGAGAGGAGAGAGTATACATTTATGGTACTCTGAGAGTACACAATAACTTCCCTTTAAATACACAACAAATTTTACAACTATAAAAATGGTATGCTGTGATTAGTGTAAATAAAAGTGGCATTGTATTAACTACAATGAAAATGCTAGGGATATAAAAAAATTCACAACTTTTGTCATAATTTGTCACATAGTGATTTGTGAGTGGTGGAGGTAAAATGGTGGGTTTACACCTTCACGACTCACAAATTGTCATATGGTGAGTTGTGGCAAAAGTTGTATACTTTTTTATGCTCAATTACAATTTACCACCTATGTGAAAAAAACTGCTAAATTTGTTGTGTCTAGCATTATTATCTTAGAAAACGCTTTGCATAATTGCAAAATTTTACGTGACTATAGTAATTTAGAATTAGAGATTATAGATTAGACTTTTTTAAATATCTACAATTATTAGGATAAAGAATTTAAAATATACACATCACTTAATTTTGAGGTATAAAACAAACACATCTATTGCCATTCATTGATGTATTATATTTTCATATATTATAATAAAGATTTAGGTCTAGTATGATCGTCCTGATACGAAATAATTATACACCACTATTAGTTTCTTTAAAACCTTCTACCATCTCTCCTTGTGTGTGTGCATTAAAATATTTAGTATTCTTAAAAGAAAAAACAGTGAGTTAATCCCACATTGGAAAATGACTGTGAGTTATAGAAATTTAAAACTTGTGCTATATATCCAAGAATTAGGCCCTTTGAATATATATCACTGTTAGTTTCTTTAAAACCTTCTCCCCTCTCCCCTTGTGTGTGTGTGTATTAAAATACTTAGTATTCTAAAAAAAAAAAAAAACAACAACATTATATGGATTTTCTTTGTTTAATATTTTTTTTTTGAAAAAAAAAAGCATAGGATATTATTTGGTAGAGTATGCAAATTGGATTGCTTCATTTTAGTAAGAAAAATAAGATAGTTTATTGACCTATTTATATACTTACTAATTATTAACGTAATTTTTGTTATTATTACATAATAAATTTTTAAATGGTGATTACATTTTGCAAAGAAATTATTAAAAGTTATAACATTATGAAAACCTATAAAAGGCACAATTAGTTTTTTGGAACATTTGTGAGTTTCAGTTAATTCAATTGATAATTAAAGTTTTTGATAATTGAATAAGAGATCTACGATTTAATCCTCGTCTACACCAAAAACCGATTAATGCCTTCATCTGATGATAAAGAGTTATTATCAAGAGCGGACACCATAAGTTGAAACTCTCTACAAAAATAAAACATAAAAAAATTGGAACATAGTATTGCAAATAAATTTGTGGGTAAATTACGATTTAAATCTCATAATTAATTTTAGAGTAGTTTCGAATTAAACCTTGTAATTTCAAAAGTTTCAATTAAATCCTACACTTTCAAAAACATTTCAATTCAAATCATAAATCCTTTTTTTCTTGCTTAAACAAAATGATGTCATGTTGGTTGGATTGAAATAATGTCTATATATAAATAATGTACATGTGAAATAATCATATAGAATTGTTTGTTTAAATAATTTCCATTAACGGTGTCACTGTAAATAGGTGAATAATTTGAATTTAAATGTTTTCTAAAGTGTAGGGTTTAACTTGAAACTTTAAAAAGTGTGGGGTTTGATTTGAAACTACCTAAACTATAGGTTTAAATTAAATTTGTCCTAAAACTTTCATTAAAGTTTGTATTAAACTAAAATAAGTTCTCGAATTCTAAGAGAATTTACATTAGTTTCAAATGGGTTGTAAATAATTTCAAATTTGAGTAACGTTAAACATAAAATTAGATTGAGATTAAAATTTAATTTGAAATATTTAATACAAATGGATTAACTTACTCATCCTTTTGTTAAGTTTCCACTTTCTACTCAGTTATTAGTTTAGACTTTAGACTAACTAGCCTTAGAGTTAGTCATTCAAGCTTTCTATAGTCGAACCGTGGTCATCCTAGATGGAAGTGTACCAGCTATCCCAGCACTTACCATGGTAACTCTGCAAAAAGTTGGCCTAAAACCAAGTGAAATTGCATGCTAGGATTGCTCTATATATTAGAAACAATTTAGTTTGTATAGGGTAGATTGATAACTGAAAAGTCCAAAACAACTAGTCCTCATGCCCAGAGAAAGTTTAGTAAAACTTGTATTTGTTATAAAGCCTACAACGCCTCTGTACGAAAAGCATCAATACAGGTCATAAAATATTGACTCTAGACCTACTGATAACTGATAACGAGAAAGTTTAACTCTAAATCAATTGAAAGTTATCTTCTTCAAATCTATTACGTGGTAGTTGAAAAAACTGTCCTTGTATAGTTTTAGTTATATGAGTTTTTAAATGAATATGTAACTTTTTAAAATAATATATATGCATAGTCTTATAAACCGCCATATAATAAGTTGGAAGAAAATTTCAAATTAGTTTGGAGCTAAACTTTGTCATCATACTAATAATTGCACAATTACCTCAACACAAGTAGATTAAGTGACAATATATTAAGGTGGTACAAATTTAGAGCTATTTTTTCTTTTAGTAGAATCCCATTATTAGAGCTCTTATAAATGAGGTTTACTGCCAAACATTATGCTACAATTAAATGCAATTGAAGCATTTAATTATGGAGACTTGTTAAAAAGTATTTTTGTTAAGGAATATTAAATGTTTAATTATGAATTACATTAAATATTCTTCAAATATAAATTTCAACAATTGTTTTTAATATTTTGATAGTTACAATACTAAAAGATGGTATATTTGAAACTTAATTTTTCTAATAAAAAAGCAAGCGTATCATTTTTTTTTTTTAATAAGAGTACTATATAAATTGACTCTATTTTATGAAAAAGATTTTAAAATTTATATTTTTTAACACATTTAATGCATCTTTACTTATACCCTTAGTCCTTTAATTTACATGGTACTCATTAATAAAATTAATTACTTTTTCACCTCTTTGAGGATACGCTCATAAAATCTCACAATGCAAATGCCAATGCCAACCCATGCATGGGCGTTAAAAGCTAGGCATTCGAAATGTGCAATTACTCCTTGCTATCTATTCTCAAAAGGCCAGATACGCTCATTGAAGAAGCAATGAACATTTTTTGGCCTTATTGGCTAGTCAAATATGCACTTTTTAACGTGGTCTTACTAACATGGCAAGGCCTAGTGAAACTTCTATCCCTCAAAAAGGTATCACTCCTCTTTATAAAAGGGAGTCCATTAACCCAATGTACATCACAACTAGCTAGCCCTTTTCACCATTCTTGCCAACCCTGAATTTCCTTCTCTCTCTCTCACTTTCAACCATGTCGATGCACTTCAATTCTTCCCAGTCTAACCAAATTGGTGTAGGCTTTCAAAACAATTCCATTGATCATGGCCAAATGTTTTCACAACAATCGAATTTTGGCCTCAATAACCGTGTGCAGCAAGGCCGTGGACTCTTTAGCTCTCATCAGCTAATGGGTGGTACCAATAATGCTAATAACCCCTCCATTGGGCTTCACCAAAACCGTGAGTTCACTTCCCACGTGAACCAGCCAAGTGCTCCTGGTCTAGGCCAACTTGGTCTGGGTCAAAATGAAATGGTTCCCCATGTGAATCGGCCTAGTACTAATAGTCTAGGCCAAATGGGTCATGGCCAACTTGGTCTGGGTCAACATGAGATGATTTCTCATGTGAATCAGCCGAGTACTAATAGTCTAGGCCAACTTGGTTTTGGCCAACTTGGTCTGTGTCCAACAGTGACTGAAGTGAGAAGAACCTATGTGACACCTCAAAGGGTACAAGTCCATAGTGTTGTTGAATATTTTCCAGTCCAAAACCAAGCTCCTGTTGTTCATCAATCTGAGATGAGTATCACAGAGTATAGGACAACTCAACTTCTCTCTGCAAACTCAACTAGGGATCGTTTTTTCAGCCCTCCAAATCCAAATGATCAAATCCACATCCAAGGTCAACAACCCAACAGCTTCCAAAGCCTGAATCGTTTGCCTATGTCCAACCAGCAGCAGGTGAATCATCCTTTGATCACTGAGAGGGACCCTCAGGGTAATCATTTTCGAAACCCTTTTCAATACCAACAACCTAGTTATTATCAAAGTCACAGTCAGAAATTTAACCAATACCAAAACCCTAGCTACAATAATCCTAGCCTTATGCAAAACCAACCAGTTTTTGGTAGCAATGTGCAAAACCAACACTATGACCCTAGTTATAATTTTCAAAACCAACCAAGGAAAGCTACACTCTTGCTTCTTGAAGAAGATGAACATTCTGATCATAAGGGTAAAGTCAAAGAGGTTCTTGATGCTGAACCACTGAATTCATATGTGCCAAACACAATGGATCAAGATCCCAAGGAAAACCAGCCACCAAATCATACCATTTCGCAAAACCAGTCAGTTGATACAACAAATGCTGTTTCTGATGATTCTGATGACAACGATGCTAATGAAACTGAAGATGACGGCCGCATTCATAGCCTCCCTTGCAAGAAATATGGCCCATACACATGCCCAAAATGCAAGTCTGTGTTCAATACATCACAACTATTTGCAGCTCACGTGGGAACTCATTACAAGGATGAAAGTAGGGCTGAGAAGAGAAAAAGACAAATAGCCAAATACAGGAGGAAAAATCTGCGTCTTGTCCAGGTGGGTGATGCACTTACTGTAGTGCCTGTGTCCTTTGATTTACCACCAAGGAAAAATCGTCCCAAGCAAAAGAAAGTGTCTAAGAAAGCAAAAAAGGATTCCGAGGAGGTTGAAGATGAGGATGCAAAAGTAGTGGATTCCGTGGAGGATGAAGAGAAAGATGCAGCAATGGCTTTTAAGGAGGTTGAAGAGAAAGACAAGGCTGAGATGCAAGAACAGGCTGCACTTCCAGCATTACCAGACAAGGAGGGCATAATTGCTGTTGTAAAGGATGAGCCTTTGGAGCTGATGGATTAACTCACTGATGTGTTAGAGTTGTTCTTGGTGTTTGCCTATCTAGAAGAACTTATTTTATTTATGCATTAGAGTTGGTCTTAGTGTTTGCCTGTTTGGAACTTTTTATTTATGCATTAGAGAGCTGTTCTTGGTGTTCAGCTATTTGAAACTTATGATGTGCTAAAGTTATGAACTATAGAGAATTTAATAGAACATCTTTTAACTTTCTTGGAAAAAATATATATTTGTGTGTATGATTTGAATTGTGTAATAAATTCAACTGCTGTGTTTTTCTTGATAATTATGAACATTTCTTTTTTTAAGTGTAAATAAGAGAATTTGATGTTCTTCTAAGCATATCATAAGAAGAAAAGTTCGGTGAACATAAGTGGAATTGGTGCAAATATAAACTTCCATAACCTCGTCATGGAAAAGTTCAAAAGAGATAAACAAAAGAGAATAAATATGATTAATTAATAAAATTGGTGGCGCTAACAACCATTAGTTATACTTATATCTTCAAAAAAAAGATACAAAACAAAAAAAAAAAAAGAGAGAAAAACAAAAGAAAATAAATATGATCAGTTAATAAGATTGACAGCGCTAACGACCATTACTTATATTATCATTAAAAATAAAAAAATAAAACAAAAAAAAAAGAACAAAGAAAATTATATATATATATATATTGGTCATTGTAATTAATTAGCGACTATTTTGTTGTTTCTTCACAACCATGAACATTTATTTTTTCCAATTATAAACAAGGGAATTTGATCTTACAAGCATATTACAAGGGGAGGGAGCGGGGAAGATTTGTGTGTGTGTGTTAAGAAAGAGATGATTTTTTTTTTTTTTTTTTTTTTGAGATAAGAACGAGACTGTTGAACATGAGTGAAATTGGCGCGAAAATGAACTTCCCCATAGCCACGTCTTCAAAAAGTCCAAAAGAGGAAAACAAAGAGAATAAGTATAATTAATTAATAAAATTGGCGGTGTCAACCATCATTAATTATTTCTTTCTAAAAAAGGGGAAAAATCAATGCCATCTTTTAAAAATAAAAGGACGAAAGTTTTTTTTTTTTAAGTAAGAAAAATGCATTGTAATTAAGTGGTGACTATTGTGTTGTTTAAACAACACAAAAAAAAAGGACTTTGGGCCACGTTTTTAAAACGCGGCCTAAGGTCCGAAAATTGCGGCTATAGGACCAATAGGGCTATAGCTGCGGTTTTTTAGGTCGCGTTTTTAAATGTGGCCTAAACCCCTCGACTATAGGCCTCCGGGGTCTATGGCCGCACTTTTAAAAACACGGCCTAAAACCAAGGTCTATGGCCGCGTTTAAAACACAGCCTAAGACCAAGGTCTATTCAAAAAAAATAATTCTAAAAATATTCAAAAAAAAAAATAATTGAACACAAACCCAGCAAGAAATTAAACACAAACCCAGCAAAAAATTAAACACAAACCCAGCAAAAAATTAAACACAAACCCAGCAAATATAAACAAGAACAGCAAATATAAACAAGAACTCAACTATTTGAACACAAACCCAGCAAAAAATTAAACACAAACCCAGCAAATATAAACAAGAACAACAAATATAAACAAGAACACAACTATTTGAACACAAACCCAGCAAATATAAACAAGAACACAAACCCAGCAAAAAACCCGGTCGCCGTCGACGCCGCCACCGGCTCTGGCAAAACTCTCGGATCGAGGCTCGGAGATGGATCTCCAAGCCTCCATCTCCGATCGGATCGGAGATCGAGGCTTGGAGATCGGAGATCGAGGCTTGGAGATCCAAGCCCCGTTCTTCGATCGGATCGGAGATCGGAGAGGGAGGCTTGGAGCTCCAAGCCTCCATCTCCGATCTCCGATCGGTTCGGAGAACGGGGCTTGGAGATCCAAGCCTCCATCTCCGATGTGTGTGGGAGACTCGGAGATGGAGATCTGATGAGGCTCTGGACATGATGAGGCTAGGGTTGAGCAAAAATTTTGCTCAACCCGGTCAAAAGGATTATATATACAAAGGGAAAATTGAGGCCACGTTTTATTAAACGCGGCCCCATTCCAAACTGAAGCCGTGTTTTATTAACGCGGCTTCAGAAAAACGCTTGAGACCGCGTCTAGAAACGCGGCCTCAAGCTAAAAGTTTGGGCCGCGTTTGCAAAACGCGGCCCGTTTTTAGGACTGAAGCCGCGTTTTTGTAAACGCGGCTTCAGTCCGTTTTGGGCCGCGTTCTCAAAAACCTTTCATTTTGTGTGTATATTAAAAATACTTAGTATTCTAAAAAAAAAATGAAAATTTCATTTTCTTAGTATAAATTAGGGGATTCAATTTATAGGAATATTATAAGAAGAAAAGATTGTTGATTATGAGTGGAATTGGCGCAAAAATCAACTACAACAACTATGTTATAGAAAAGTCCAAAAGAGAAAAAAAAAATAGAATAAGTATGATTAATTAATAAAATTGGCGGCAATGACCATTATTAGTTATATCTTTATTTAATAAAAAGGAAAAAATCAACATTAAAAATCAACAAAAAAAAAAAAAAAAAACCAATATCTTGAGCCAAGTTACCTGATTTTAAAATGAAAAGAGAGGAAATAGTTTTTTTTTTTTTCCTTTTCTTTTAAAAGGGCATTGCAATTATATAGCGACTATTGTGTGTTTTTCTTAACAATCATGAAATTTCTTTTTCTAACTAAAAATAAGGGTCCTCTCAAAAAAACTATAAATAAGGGGATTCAATGCTCGACCTACATATTTTAAGAAGAAAAGATTATTGAACTTGATGGTGATTCATAAAAGCATTATTCATTCATAAGGGTCATTTCCTTTTTCAAGTCATCAATTCACCGTTGAAACTCGAAGCTTACAACCACTGATTTCATTCTTTATCGGAACTGTTTGAACATGAGTGGAATTGACATGAAAATGAACTTCCATTACAACGTATTGAAAAGTCCAAATGAGAAAAAGAAAAATAATAAGTATGATTAATAAATAAAATTGGCAACATCAGCCACTGTAAATTATATCTTCATTAAAAAGAGAGGGGGGAAGAAGGAAAAAAAAAAAAAAAAAAAAAACAGTGCTACCTTGAGCAATTTTTGTTTCTTTTTAAAATATGAAAATAGGCAAGTTAAAAGAAAATTTTGAAGGCATTGTAATTAAATAGAGATTATTTTATTGTTTCTTAACAATCATGAACATTTATTTTTCTAAGTGTAAACAAGGGGAATATTTGTTCATCTTATAAACATATTATAAGAAGAAAATATGATTGAACATGAGTGGAATTGGCGCAAAAAAAATTTGGTAACCACATCGCGAAAAAGTTTAAAAGAGAAAAACAAAGAAAATAAGTGTGATTAATTAATAAAATTAGTTGCTTTAACCATCATAAATTATATATTCATTATAAACATATATATTATATTGTTTTTTTTATTAGCGTTGTTTCCCATGTCACTCTTCACAAGACTAGTAATAATTCTCTTTGGCAGAAAACTGTATTGAATTAACATGATGCCTTACACAAAACCCACATTTGAGAGTTGAGAAATGGTGGATTTGCCTCGTGGTATGTCAGCAATTGGGTCTATAAAATCAAGACTCAAGTAGATGGATCAGTACTGAAATGCTACAAAACTCACTCGGTTGCCAAGGACTTTACTCAAGAATATGGTTTTGATTTTGAGGATACTTTTGCTCCTATTTATAAACTAAACTCCGTTAAATCATTACTTGCAGCTAATAGCTTGTTAATAGAAGCCACAGAAAAGTAACTCTAATAGTAAGCATGTTAAAATATAAAAATACTTATAAAAAATGAAAAGGAGATGAAAGAGAGACAAAGCACAAAGGATTAATTGTCTACGTCCACAACGGAAAGCCTTAAACGACTACATAATAACTAGTGAACTCACTATATTACAAATTTACAGTGTACTCATTTAAGGGAATTCATAGTATAAACCAGGCCTAAAGTTAATACTACCATTCAAATAGGACAAGGATAATACAATCAGCTTCGATCAGCTGGACTCATATTTCTAAATTCTAACTACTACATCGATCACCAACCCCTCTTGAACCCAAATAAAACTTACAAAGCAGTAAAGTCTTTAAAAAAAAACAAACAAACAAACAAAATAAAATAACCTTTGTTTTTTTTTTTTTTTTTTTTTTGAGGGACCCTGAAATGTCACTCTTATGTTCTTATATAGCAATGACCATTCCAGGGCGTGACTCTTTCCTCCAAAAAAATTCACTCTAATGCAAAACTGAGGAGATTCTAAGTAGCATTTTTTTTTTAATATATATTTTTCAAGCAACGCATCTTTTGTGAAGGGTGATATATAATGCTAAGATCATCACTCAAGGCCAGAATAACAAGAATGCTGGAAACCTCAGAAATTGCTGGTATTTGCCAAAAAGTAAATCATCTTTCCTATCAGATTACAGATCTTCTCCAGATATATTCGCATATAGCTGCTTCGCAGTCCATGTAACTTCGGCTAGGCTTCTTAGAGGAGCTGCAATCTCATCTGCA
This sequence comes from Lithocarpus polystachyus, assembly GCA_033629205.1. NCBI lineage: Eukaryota > Viridiplantae > Streptophyta > Magnoliopsida > Fagales > Fagaceae > Lithocarpus > Lithocarpus polystachyus. Next base: position 11,827,553 of record CM066162.1, read on the forward strand.
ATTGTCATCATTAGAACTCTGCATTCTGCAACAGAAAGCAAGTGTCTTGACTTCAGCGACAGACCAAAAGTTTTATGCATTGACTAAAGCTGCACTACATTCTGCAAATAAGTCTGATAAATTCTCACATGGTTCAAACCTAGAATCACATGCTCTAAAACCATGAAAAATTATCACTTATCACCAAAGTTTAAGCTATTAGGAAATAGTGAATTTAATTGTTTAATCATTATTCTAAAAAGGTCCAAATATGCCGTGTGTTCTTCTCAGCTAGAAACTTGGGACCTCACTACTACTAGCCACTAGCCACCACCTAGGAGAGATAAGTGGTGAAAAATAATATGATAAAAATGATTGTAAGCTAGTTGGGAGAAGGAAAAAAGTTTTCTATAAGTTGGAGTGGGCAAATTACTGATCCAGATCAACCATTCTGGATTTAGAATCCCCAAGTGTGCCGATCTAGTTTGGATTAGGCACAAGTTAATGCACCACAAGAATATGCATTGATATGGATGTGGACACACATATATGAATATGAATTTAACACCTAAATACACAGGAGAAAAAATAATGTAATGCCTGTAAGATTAAAAAAAAAAAAAAAAAAACATCATACAACAAGATCCTAAAATATTAGGACCCATTGACCAACTATATGACTGTAAAAGAAAGGACAAGGAGATCAATAGTTTCTTTCCTAACAATGGATGCTAAGAAGTGCCTCTCAAAATAAATAGAAGGATTCCTAGAAGCAACTTTTGTGCACTTGGACACTAGCATCATTACAATAAATTGTGAATGAACAGATTCTTTTTCTATTTCAGATGTAAGTTCAATTATAAAAATTATTTGTGATTATAAGGGGCTAACCTGAGATTTTGCTGAAATTGAGCAGACACATTGAAGCAAGGATCTTATGCTCAATCTTCTCACCTTTCTCTAGGCTTTCTTTCAGCCCAGAGATGAGAGCTGAGAAGGCAGATAGCTGGAACTCAGCATCAGGTAGTGAAGAAAGTGAACAGCTCAACCATGCCACGGTGGTTAGGCAGACCCTTACCATGTCCAAATTTCTAGAGGCTAAACATTTAGAAATGGTGTCTAAGAGTGACTTTTTCCCATTACTAAGCAGTGCTACTGACAAGTTCCTCAGCCATTCTTCGTTCTCCTGCTCTTCATCATCCTATATTTGAATCAGAATACAAAAGAATACTTTCAGTCACTCAAATATAAGTGACCATTTAAAAGATTGCAAGTTTATAAGTTTATTGCCATTTATATATGTAATTCACAAGTTAAGGCTCAAGTATACTATAAAAGTTGACTTATAATTAAATTTTAAGATTAAAGATTCTTCCAAATTTCTACATCATATCCAGTTTAATAATAGACTGTCAAAACAATTTTGTGCAGGTGGAGACATGTATAAGAGATACTAGGCTGAAAGAAATGCCAAATCAGCTCTATTGCCTTCAAATTCATTTTTCCATTATAAACAAGAGTTCTCTCCTTTCCCCGCACACACCCCCCCCCCCCCCCCACATGGTGGATTACAAAGTCTATGTTTCATTAAATTGGACAACTATAAAGAACCATTTAAAGGTTGATTTTGATATGCATTATATTATGCACTTCATGACCAGTTTGAGATGAGAGAATAAGTTAACAATTTAGATCCAGCTTAACCTTACATAGGGGTCAAGATTTAGGAAATTGTATTTTTTTCTTATGGTAAAAATTACCTTCAACTGTAAAGAATGTATGAGAAAACAGATAATAAGAAAACCTGGACAAGTATCATTAGCAATTAAAGAAAAAATGTGAGAGACAGAGGTCAAACTGTACCCATGAAATAGTGTCATCCACTAATAAATTCTCGTCTTCATTTTCAAGAGAACTCACTTCACAGCTATCTTCAAATCCCGTTTGCTTTAGGATCCAACTCTCTGTCAATAACTTCCCAGAGAATGAAAAACGCCCTCCTAAGATATGAAGTGCTCTGCAACACTTTTCTCGAACTTTCTTATTTACCAAGCTATCTTCAAGAGCCACTGCAATGGCATCAATTGCCTCCTCTCTATATATGCTTTGTTTCTGAGGTTCTACCTGCAACCACCCAGTTGTCTCAGCCAACATTTTTTTGAGCCCTCAGACACAGAAAATATCCACTGATTAGCAGAGACATGAGTTCCAGGGACTACTTTTCTAACCTTCAATTGTCAAAAGCACCGTTCAAATGCTTAGTGCAAAGACAACAATTATGATCAATAACCATGTTTTGTCATGCTTTCAGTCAAATATGCAACAATCAAACTCATTTTCTGTATAAGATTATAAATTAGTTTCCCCTTGAAGGAACCTGGCCTTAAGTTCCTTTCAACGTTGCCTACATCCATGAATACAGAGATACTGAAGTAGGAATTTCTACAGTTAACTTTTCTATGTATTTTTAAGCATGGAAGGATGTCATTACAGTCCAACTATATAGAGAGAGTATTTTCAGGTTCATAATTAAGTTGGCCAAAGTTTTCAGGTCAGAATCAAAGAAATTGACATTGAAATAAGAAAAAAATTCCAGATAAAAAAGATTAAACTTGGAAAAAAAATAAAAAATAAAACCTCTGTGAACTATAGTAGCATACCAGAAGATCCAAGTGTAACAGAAGTACAGAAACCAGAGGTCTGTGCTCCTTTGGAGAACTCTGAAGATAAAAAAGTAGAACGTGCAGGGCATTCACTATCCCTTCATTCAGCAAGCCATTCAGAAATAAATTAACATCTTTCCTCCTGCAATGACAAAGACCACATGCTTCAACAACCACTCCAAACTTGACACGCAATTAATTAGCACACAGGCAGAGCCCTAAAGAAGAGACCTAATAATATACCAGGTCAAAGTATGCGATGCCTTGTATCAATTAATTTTTCAACTGCAATTTCTTTCTTCAAAATTTTTTTTTTACTATTGTCAAAAGGTTTTAACTTCTGGAAAATTCTTCTGGACTATGTGTATGTAATTTAAAACCAATTAAGGTCATGTAGTGCTATGTTTGTTTTTTCTCAAAAACATTTCTAGGTAAATGTTTCCCTACCATGTTATCCATTTCAACTTTTCTTTCAATAGCAATTCTACAAATTTGTTAAAACTTAATAGAAACTTTGAAACCAGGACAACTGATCGATTTTAGATTTATATGATCCTTAATTTCCATATTAAATGCATACTAAAAAATCTAATTCAGTCATTAGTCCATGTTTAGAACTTCCCTTTCAACTGTGTCCTTACTAAATCCCCATTGATGTTTCTTGTCATTACAGGAGTACAATAATCTTTGACATGATAAAATGGCAGTGCAAATCATAAAAAAAGAAGTGGACATTTACATAACCAATAAGAAGCAAGACGATGAAGAAGCAACCAAAAAGGCTCTGGCAAAATTGACTACCAACAATTAAAAGTTACACACCTTTCCAGGCAAACCAGTTCAGTTAACAATGACACTGCATTCGTTATCATCTTAACCTGCTTGCTCTGAAGTAGTTCCAGAAGACACCGTTTGTTAATATTTCTTGCTATCTGATTTCTGCAACTTGCATCTGCTTCAATACAATAGGACAATAGTGCTACCGCATGTGCTTTCTCCTCCATCTTTCCCAATTCGAACCTTTGAAGAAGAAAATGCAAGCCACCAAGTGATATAAGATGTTTGGCATTTGTTCTTTTCCCCTCTTCACTGAAAGCTGTGAGAAGCTGCTCTAATACAACAATATTAGTTTCATCCAAGTGTTTAAGACCATGTTCTCCTGAGTTTTCCATTACTTGAGAGGAAAAATCCAAGAGATGCCTACAATATTCCAATCTCCAATTGTCAATTACACGCTTCAGAACAAAATTGGTAAGTGGCACAGCAACATATTCCAAAGTTGTTCCTGTTACTGGACATGTTCTGTTTCCCTTATCAAACCATGCCTTGGCAGCCACTCGTTCAAAGGTTTGACCTGTCTCTAGGGTCACTGGATCTTCAAACAACTGTCCAGTAAGTGGGCAAATGAAGTCTTGAGGAATGCTCGAGAAAAAAGAAAGTTCATCAAAGTATTCATGACTTTCTTGTAACTCTGTGCCAAGAAAATGTAAAAGTTCACAATGGATTAAAATTTTTAGTTTAAAAGGAGAATCTTTCCTAAAAAAAAGTACTTTTTAACTCACCCTGAAGAGAGGAACTTATTCTGATTGGCTGCACCTGCACTTAAAAGACAATAAGCTAATGAAGTAACTATCAGAAACTAATAACAGAACAATGAGAACATAATTATGAAATAGAATTGGTTGAGAATTCAGTACATTTACAACTGAGCAGGAAGTTGATGCCTCACTGGAATTGGAAAGAGAAGAAGCACCAAGATCAACAGAACATTCACTTTGTTGCAGTTCAAAAATAGATTTCGCTAGGCTTTTGAGTGTAAGCTCATCTATTTCTTTTGTATGTGCTTCGGCATGAGGCATTTTGCTATTGCCTGTAGTTTCTTGCCATATAGTAGAGTCACCAAATTCATCATCAAGATTACTTTTGGGTGAAGCACTCAACCCATGCAACATCCATCCTTCATCAGCTACCGATGAGAGTTCAGTTTCCTACAAAAATGTTAAGCTTCTTGTGAGCATTAACTTACTCTGTGTGTGTGTGTGAGAGAGACAGAGAGAGAAAGACCTTTCTTGCATGTAAATAGAGAAGTGAAATTTGATGAGAGGATCATTATTTGTCGAAGAAAAAATATTGTCTCATATCTGCCAATGCAGCAGTTAGTAGACAGAGAACCAAGGATGCTGACATCTATCAATCATAGAATAACATGCAAAATGATTTATTATGTACCATCTTGACATTTAGGGGAAAACTGCAATAGCCAAGCAACTGACAACAGAAATCAAGCTACAAATGGCCTGAAACTAGCACAAAACATTTCTGATGGGCAAACCAGATTTAATAAAATCTTTCACTAAAACAAAATTCCTGCAGTTCCTTTAGATTATTTGTGGCAAAATAGCAGGTAAGTATGCATCACATGAAGCAGATTATAGTACAAGAGAAAATAAAAGGTAGCAATGCTAAATACTCCGAAAGCTGTTAAAGAAAAAGTGATAATTTTTTTACCAAAAAAACAAAAAGATACTCACATTTTAAAGTAGGCAAACGAGATTCTCCTTAAATATTGTTTTATGTGCTTGTTGAAAGGATCCAGTCATAATTTCTTATTAGCTAAAACAGAAATAATGAAAGAAAAAGAATTGAAGACAATAATGTTAAAAAAAGTCACTCACAGAAAGGAATGCATCATCCAGCACACTCTTGTATGAATCTTCTTCAAGATCACGATCTGAATATTTAACTGCTTCAGAAGAGTACGTTAATGTTTCTTTAACAAGATCAGAATCACCAATACTTCTTGTACAATCATCAATATTCTCTGCCTCCCCACTATCTTCAGCTTCATTAACTCCTGCTTTAGTAGAAGACCTAAACACAGCATCATACAGTTTTTTGCTGATCATAGGCTGAGGAGAGAATGGACCACTTGAACTAGATAACTCTGAAGAATGACTAAATGAATTTCCCTGCCGAGCTCCCCAAAGAGTGACTGATGGGATGTTAATGGAAGGAACAGAAGGAGCTTCAACCCCTTCTGTGAGCCAATCCTTGTAGTAAACCGCAAACTGATAAGTACTAGAATCCAGAATTTCATTATACACTTTTTCAAGAAGCTTCAGCTTCCTTGTCCTTCTTAGTGTATCTGCTAGAGAATCAGCTTCTTTGTTGTACCAATCCTTCAAATGTGAAAGATGTGGAAGAAACAGATAGTCCCATATTTCAGGCAACAACATTGTTCGTGCCTGAAAAGGTGAACTACAAAATACTTGCAAAAGATGCTGTGCTGAAAACCTGTCTTTCTTCTGTAACTTATATATCACACTCAGGTAGAGATGAGCACAAGCTGACAACTTTGCAGTAGGAATTTCAGATGTGAACCCATCCTTCAAATTATTTGAGTTTAACCCCGTAATCTCCCTCAGCTGAAACGAAGCCTTTTTCAAGTCCTTAGCACTTGAAGAGTCCTCAGCAGCTTTTTCTACTGTTTCAATTGCTTTCTCAAGGCTGACCGTGACATTGCTCTCTGTACTTTGCCCTTGTTCAAGTTCAAAATCAATAAGGGAAGAGAAGCAGTTGCGACGGAGCATTGTCCGAAAATCTTCATCATTTAGAAAGCGTTTGATATATCCATTTAGGATTGAAACTATGGCTTGGATAGCAGCTTTATCAAGAGCAGGTTCAGAAATTAGTTGTACAAAATTATCAGGATTTTGAGTCTGATTATCTTCAAAGCTTTTACTATTCTCTGAACCCCTATTAGATGTGTTATAAGAGGTTGTGGGCTTTTTAATGCTTCTCTTCTTGTTAGCAATAAAACTCATATGTCCAAGCAGCTGTATTCTCAAATTGTATTCATGCCTCTTGTCACCTTTTGTCTGCATGCCTAACCTCTCTTTGTGTACTTCCTTTTCCCTGGCTCCAATAGAATGCTTATCTTTCTCTATATCTGACCTATACATTTTGTTTGAATATATATCCCTAAATCTCTCAGTATTATGCTTACCAACCTCATCTATTTCATTTCGTGACATATCTTTTGATAAATTAGCACTAATTCCTTTACCTTCCTTTATGTCTCTAAAAAGTCTCTCCCTAGTTTCTTTCTTCAATTTTTCATCATTTTTCTCTTTTCTAACTGGACTATCCCTAGGTCTTGGATCCCTAACATCATCACTTGATGATGATTCCCCTCTTGGACTGTATCGAGCTACATCAGACCTTGCGCTGCCTGTCTTACTCCTGTGACCCAATGTTGAATCACTCTTGACTGAATCTCGGAAAGTGTAGAATGACATACGTGCACCAACTGCTTTGGAGGATGAACTTGACCTATTCATTGATCTTCTTTTAAATCCTTCCTCAGCAAGAAGCTCCTCCAAAGATGATGCCATTTCCACTGATATTAGAACCTCGTCCTCTACACCGGATCCACTAGGAAAGATGAATGAATAGTACTGTGAAAAATACATGCATACACACATGAATTGATATTAAATCTCTTCTTTAGATGAAAGAATTTTTACTAACCAAGAAAATCCAGACAGGGTCAAATTTTGCTACCAAAAGTAAGGGAGAAAAATATCATCTTGAAATTACTCATTTAAGACTAACTACAAGCAGATTTGTTGCAATGAAGGTTTAATCCATCAAATGCTAAATTTACTTTAAAGTCGCCATATAACCTACCTATAATATCATTCATGTAATATGAAGCAAAATTCTCTGAATCCTGCACCTTAAAATTACTTTAGAATTTGCATAATATCATGAAAATTGGAGGAAAATAATGAAGCTAGAGTCTACTGCATAATCCAATTCTCCCTACTTTATTAGTTCCATGTTACAATTCAAAACCAAAATAACTTGAACATATTTAGAAGCCTATAATTGAACCTATTGAACTCAAATAATACCATATTTTCTCTGATTCATCAATTTAGAACAACAAAAAAAAAACCAGAGAAAAAATAAAAGAAAAGAAAAGGAGTTATAAAGAGGCTAAAAGTCCACTTTGTGAACTTTTTTCTTTTCTACCATTTTGAGCTTCTTTTAACAACATAGTAAGGACCACAGAATTCAAATACTACTCATTAACATCCAGTGATTTCTTTCAACACAGATCCACTAAATCATTAGCATAGAAAACTATACATATATACAACACACACAATGCCAAAAAAAATGTCACTTGTATACCTTTTTAGTTCCTTTTTGTAAAGCACTGCAGAGAAAACAAAAGTTCAGGCAAAACCCAATTCTTCAAATGCTAGCCAAGGCCATTTTTTTGTAGGAATATCCATACTCAATGAAGCTTCCACTACAAAAACCTCAAAAACTCAAACTGGGTATTTTTTTTTCACAGCTGTGGATTTGATCGATGTTTCTTAGAGAAGAAACAAGGAATATGAAGGAATCTTGGGATAGGAGAAAAAAAAGAAGAAGAATGTAATGTTGGAGATGCTGGTAAGGAAAAGACATGAGAGAAGTATATAAAAGGACTGCAAAGGAAGATAAAAGACAAAAACAAGTGGAGGAGAAAGTGTTGGAGGTGGAGAATTGTAGCAATAGGGCAACATGGCGAGTGACAGTAGGTTATTATGGAGAAAGACAAATGAAAGTTGACAAATGAAAACTGTGTGTTTTGAAGAAATGGAGGTTGGTATGTGTGTTTTTCTGACTGTTTCAATGTCCAATTGTTTTTGCTTGTGTACGTGTTTTTGTTTTTGTTTTTATTTTTGCACTTCAAAAAGGCTCTTTGGTGTTTCCAAACGTAACTGTTTCAACGCAGTCCTTTCTCTCTCTCCCTCTCGAGTCTCTGGTGGGTCTTCGCAAAAGATTTAGTAGTAAGGGTGTCATTGTCATATTTTTCTACTACCATTCAAACTCTTGCAGTATTCCACTATTCCTAGCTATTTATAAGTATTCTAGGACATTTGGCGTGGGTGATGAGTTTAATAGACTTAAAGGACGTGCAAACCTCGAAGGTCTCAAATGCATGCTTAAACTCAAAGGTCTCAAAATTCATCGACCACGTTATCTTTCTTGCTAGCATCTTGGGTCACTCTATCAGATTTCTTCCTATAATAATTCAATCGGGGCCGGCTCAACGACTTTAGGAGCTTTAGGCAAAAATTTTAAGTGGGACATTTTTATATTTAAATATTAATCAAATAATATATATTGAATTTTTTATTTAAAATCTATTTTTTTGCAATTTGAGATGCAAAATTGATACAATAATTTATAATAATAGATAAAATATAAACAATGTTTAGATATTAAAAAACAAAAAAAAGTGAGAAGCCAGGTTTTTTAAAAGTGGCTGCACTGCACAGTTGCGTATTGTGCAGCTGTGCAGTTGCGCACTATGCAGCACAGGCTGCACAGTATGCAACTGTGCAGTGCAGCTGTACTCCAATCATTTTATAGTTAAAATTTTTGCAATTTAAGATATAATGAGGCCTTTTTAATACATTTTATTGACTAATAAAAGTGTTTAAATTTTTTTTTAATTAAAATATATTATATATATAATTTTTTTTTTACAAGTGGGGGCCTTCTTTTATTTGGGGGCCTTAAGCGATTGCATCAATTATATTGCCTATTGAGCCGGCCCTGAATCCAATGCGTATGGGATGAGAGATTGCATATACCCAATGAAATAGTCAAGTACTTGAAGAGGTCTGAACATCCTTATTTGTCCAAAAAAAAAAAAAAAAGTCTTATAAACAAATAAATAGTGAAATAGTTTTGAGAATATGGGGGCCTAAGCCCAATCCATCTGCTTAAGTAATTTAAATGGGGTCAATGGAATTGTTCATTTTTTTGAAGTGGCTGAATTTTCATTTAAACAGGGTGAAAACTCTGCCAACTTACTGTGGCTGATGTCTTAGCACCGTATTTTTATTTTTTTAATCATTTGTCAAGGTTACTTCACCAGTTCACTGTTAATGAAAGTCCAGCTAGTTGACAAGGCAAAATTGAACTTCAAGGTTTGGTCGAATGTTAAGCTTTGTGGGGCTATTGGCCCAGCTAATGCACCGCCTCAGCATATATATAAATAAATATATATGTGTGTGTATTATGAATTTCAGATGATTGTATGGTTGAGGTGGATAACAAACACCTGCTGTAAAAATAGAGCAAACTTCATTGATATATTGCTATAAACTTGGACCCTAATAGATCTAACATCTCACTCAAATTCAATGTGGCAAATCTAAGACTACCTTGAGTTTGGAGAAAAGCATATAGAAGCGACCAAGAGAAAGGGACATAGTGAAGACATTGGAAATGGGTTGAAGATGATGAATAAAGTAACAATTGATCTCAATATGCTTTGCACATTCATGGAAGACATTGTTGTGAGTGATTTGAATAGCACTATTTAATTATTACAATAAATCAAAGTGGCAGTCAAAATAAGGACTCAATTTAAGGTATTGACGATGAAAATACCCATGTTTATGAGGTAATCGGGGATTTTTTTTTTTTTCTAAATAACCAAATCTCTCAAACAATTTTATTAGTTAACAAGGTTTTGAAATTATTTAACAATCTAACAAATCAAGTCCCTTGGACTCGATTTTGCTCTTTGAAATCGAGTTAAGAGAAGTCGAGTTTTAGTTGCAAATTGAGTGTTTCACATTTGAGTTTCATACTTGAGAGTGACACACTCGAGTTCCATAACAAGAAGCAAAAAGAGGACGAAGACCAAAAACTTACCCAAAAACCTAGAAACTGAAACCTAGAAGACAAACCCACAAAGCGAAGAGGACAAGTCCGAGCTTTTTCTTTATCACTGAAACCTCAATCCACCCAAACCCACACTACGAGCTCCAGTGAAGAGGACAAGGAAGCACCACGCCGGCCCACCGAGTCTGACTCTGACTTCTGAGTCAACATTCGAGCCGCAATCACGACATTAATCAAGTGGGTTTGTTGATTTCGTTATGGATCTCTGGGTTTGCTTGGATTTGTTGACTATGTTGTTTCTTTCTGGTGTTTGATTGTTGAAGTGTTTGATTGTTGGAGAAGAAGAAATGTTCATCCGGAGTGATTGTTGATTGGATTTCTATGGAACTCAAGGGTTTAACTCTCAAGTATTAAACTCGAGTGTAAGACACTTGATTTCCAACTGAAACTTGACTCCAGCTCACTGAATTTCAAAGAGCAAAATTGAGTCTAACATACTCGATTTGTTAGATTGCTAAATAGTTTCAAAACTTTGCTAACTAATGAAATTGTTTGAAGGATTTAGTTAATTTGAAAAAAAATCCAAGTAACCAGTGAAAATCAATCACCACCACAAAAGCCAATGACAACCAAAATTGTCATCACCGAACTCCAAATTCATCACCTTAAATACACAAAGCCACTTTATCCATAAATTTACCGATCAAGATCTTTAAAGTTCTCAGAGTACTCTACCATTTAGAGTTCTTTAAATCTTCACCCTCCCTTACCAATAAAAAGTCAAGATTATGTCACATCATCCTTCCACTCACTTACAAATAAAATAATGCCTAAAAATAATCATTGAACCAAAATAATTGATCAAGTTAACAGTAGCAGCTTTAGAAATTTTTTTGACATTGGTTATTAAGAAACTTAAACTACAAAAAATCTAATAAAAAGAAAACTTCATATATTGATCACACACACACACACACACATATGCAAACACTTAAAGTCTTACAATTTCCTTCAACAAATTTTCTTATTTTGAAATCATTACATGATAGTTTCATCGTCAATGTTACAAGCTACATCTCTTTCAAAATTTTATTTAAATAAAATTGACTTTTTTTTTTCTAGTAAGGACCTAATATGTTAAGAGGACTAATGTTTAAGGACAAAGTTTGACTACAAACTAAGTTGTAATATAAGGCTACAACTCTCACTAAAAAAATTAATATTGCTACATATTTTGAAAATCTAACAGTTGAATTGCAAGTTCTCTCTATATTCTTAAAACACATGTCAAATTTCATGTCAATCGAATGTTATTTACTATTTAATTCATAAACTTATTTTTTGTGTATAATTAGACTAAGAAACTCAAAATTTAAATATTTCATTGATGGCATAGCTATTGATCTTTTATCTTCTTGAAATTTTGCAAGTATGGAGGATATAAGAAGAAAATGTAACTAAATGGTGGATTTGTCAAAATTCATATCCAATAAAAAAATATTGAATGGAATTATATCCTTAGCTTACAACCAAGTTTGTTACCAAAATTTGTCCAAAGTGTAATTATGTTGGACCTAAAAAATATTTAGGGTGGTCACAAAATTTTTTTAAGAATAAAAAAATTTATAAATTTTTAAAACTTATACATAATAATTATTATTTTTTCTAGGCAGGGTGGTCTAGTAACCACCCTGGACTCTATATAGAGCCGCTAGTGCTAGTTAAAAAATAATAGTAATTAATCCAAGGTAAAAAAGAAACTGTAATTTACTAATTTTCTCGTCCTCCCATGGCAATCTCCTAGAACACTTTTCCATTTTCATTTCTCTCTATCTCTCAGTCTCACTTCCCAATCATTGGTCCTCCCAAGCTCGATTCAGCCATTGCCTTTTACTTGGAAGAGTTTCATGGTAACAATGAGAGAATATGTGGTTAAGAAATTTTGGTCTAAATTATTTGTCATCTCAGAATCATTAGAATCCTTGATTCCAATGTATTTCACAAGATGGTGATGTTATAATGGTGGTAAATCAAAAGAAGTTAGTCATTTTTAATCTTAAGGAAAATACTCAAAGTTCCACAAAGAAAGAAAATATTCAGAGAAGTGCATGGAAGTGCGAAGCAGAATCCAAAAGTATTTGCTTCAGTATTCTTAACAAAATATCAATAGACATGGCCTTTTAATTCTTTATGTATTTGAGGAAACAAAGCCTTTTATTGATAAGTCAGTCAAATAATGATATGGCACGATTTTGACATTTTATTGTAAGGCGCAAATATACTTTTAGTCCTTACAATTTGGTTTTTTTTCCATTTTAGTCCTTACATTTTAATTTTACCACTTTTAGTCCTGTTTTTTTTCCATTTTAGTCCTTACATTTTAATTTTACCACTTTTAGTCCTTAAATCAATTAACGCGTTCTATGTTGGTCATTTCCGTTAGTCAACAGACAGAAATATCTGAGGTGGCTGACGGAGGACTTAAATATTATTAAATATCCACATCACTCATGACACATCAGCATATAAATTTAAAAAATTAATTTATTAATTTTAACTAAATAAAAAAATAAATACATAATTAAAAACCAAAATTCACATGAATTAAGATTTAAAAGTTTCTTGAACAAGAACACTAAAAACACCAACCCAGATCTAAAAGTCTCTCTTATTGTTTTCTCGGCAGCCAAACAGTCAAATATCAAAAAATAACTAACAAAAGAAATGGCAGTGTGTAACCCAGATCTCTTCTTTATTTTCTTCTTCTTCTCCAAATATTTCTCAATTTCTCCGCCACCCATTCTTTTCATTATTTTTTCTTTTTATTATTTTGTTGGAAGATCATGCCTTTGTTATGTTCTTTGTGTTCTTCCCATAACTGTTCATAATCTTCCTCACTTCCCCAGAATGGTTCATGTTCTTCCTCAAATAACTCGTTGCCCCAGGAAATTATAAAAATCAATATTTTTGTTTCTCTTCTTGCATTTTCTTAGCAACCAAACATGCAAAACACACAGCAATCTTCAAATGAGACCAAAACCCAACAATCACAAAAATACCAAAACACATCTCAACCAAAACACTAAAACATCTCTACCAGACCCAACCAACCAAACACCAAACATCAAAACTCAACCAAACAAAACAATAGACCAAGAAAATCCTCCACTAATCCACCACCTTCAAACCCCACCAATGGCCAAAAAATCCAAATCTACCCACCACCTATGAGCCCAGCTGACCACCGCCACTCAGATCTAAAAATTTCCTTTCACAAACCCATATTATCTCTTTTCAAATTTATCAAAAATCCAAAAGAAATATAGCAGACTTAACCCAGATAAAGAGAGAGTGAGATGAGAAAGTGAGGAGGGAGAGGGGTTTCGGATCTACCTAGAAACCCACATGATGGCGCTAGCGCCGGCATCTTGCCACCTCACCACGCTCCTCAACCTCACCCTCACACTCACGCCCACCTTCACTACCAGCACCAGAAAATTATTCTTGGCGATAGCAGTGGCAGGGACGACGACCATGAAGTCGAAGTCAAAGTCAAGGTGGGTTTCTGAGGCATGAGATTTGGATCTGGTACTGGAATAATCCAAATTTGAATCAAATAGGAGAGAGGGATTAGATGGTGATGGACTTGTCTTCTTGAGCTCCACTAGCGTAGATGCGACCATTAGAAGATCAGATGATAGAGAAAGGAAGGTGGGACCATTTGGATGGCTTGGCAGGGACGGAGATGATGTGGGAGTTGAAGAGGAGAGAAGGGAGGGAAGGGTTGGAACTTGGAGCCAAGCCAGGAGAGGAGGAGAATGGGTTTTTTTTTTTCTTTAAAGTGAAATGGAGAGTTTGTGTTTGGAGGTTGAGGGAGCGAGCTTGGGATTTGAGGAAGGAAATGGCGAAGGTGTAGTCTAGGTTTGGGTGGGCTGTGTAATTGTGTTGATTTGATGGCAGCATTGCCTGTTGAGAGTAAGCAGAGGAAGTTTGAGAGTAAATGGTATATGTTTGTTATTGTGTTCTTTGTGTTTGTGATCTTGTGTTAATGTTTAAATTTGAGTTTGTGTTTTTTGTGTTTGGTTCTGAGTTTGTGCTTTATGTTCTTATGTTGATGTTTAAATCTATGATTGTGTTATCGTGTGTTCTTGTTCAAAGTGAATTAGATCTGAATTGATATATTTTATTGTTTTTAATTTTGTTTGTTTCTTTTTTAATTTTGTTAAAATTGATTAATAATTTTTTTTATATTTAGAAGCTGACTTGAAATGGTATATGTTTGTTATTGTGTTCTTTGTGTTTGTGATCTTGTGTTAATGTTTAAATTTGAGTTTGTATTTTTTGTGTTTGGTTCTGAGTTTGTGCTTTATGTTCTTATGTTGATGTTTAAATCTGTGATTGTGTTATCGTGTGTTCTTGTTCAAAGTGAATTAGATCTGAATTGATATATTTTATTGTTTTTAATTTTGTTTTTTTTCTTTTTTAATTTTGTTAAAATTGATTAATAATTTTTTTTATATTTAGAAGCTGACTTGAAATTTTTTTAAATGCTAATTAATTTTTTTTTTAATTGGCCACATCAGTATTTAATGTGCCAGCAATGCACTCAGTTTGCCACCTAAGCAATTTCCGTTAGTGGGCTAACGCAAATGACCAAAATGGAACGCGGTAATTGATTTAGGGACTAAAAGTAGTGAAATTAAAATGTAGGGACTAAAATGAAAAAAAAAAAAACAAAAATGTAAGAACTAAAAGTGCATTTACGCCTTATTGTAAAAATGAGAGAGAGAGGGATTTAAAGAACTCTATATGGTACAGTATTCTAAAAATTCTAAAGGATTTGAATCCTAAATTTACTACTCATCTAATCGGCCACCCCCAATTTAGCTTCATTCTCGACTACCCTCCCTAAAACATGGACCCACACCCGAACCAACCATTAATCTCTTAAACCCCAATTACTAATCGGGTCCAAATATTTTGCCCCACTTTTCCTGCTCCACTCTATACTCCACCAATAAAATCTTGTCACGTGTTCACCTGATTAATTAAATACCACTATTAATTAATAACGGTAGTATTAATAAGTCAATAATTATAGTATTTAATTAATTAGGTGAACACGTGGCAAGTTTTCATTGATGGAGTATAGAGTGGAGTAAAAAAAGTAGGACAGAAGATTTGGACTCTTAGGGCCTGTTTGGATTTTTTTTTCCATAGCTCATCACTCCTCACTCAATTTTCATCACTCATCAGTCCTCGCTCAATTTTCTTCACTCATCACTTATCACTCAAAATACACCAATTTTCCAAACACACCCATCACTCACTTTTCCATCACTTTTGTTTAAAAAAAAAAAAAAAAAACAAACCGGAAAAGTCAAAGAAATACGGCTGCAACAATGTAGCTGGGTTTGTTTAAAAAAAAAAACCCCAAAAGTCAACAAATGCGGCTGAATAGTGTAAAAGTTATGGGTTTAATTACAAAAATGCCATTGAGTTGTGAGTTATGGAAACTGAAAACAACCAAAATGTGTTTTCAGTTTCCATAACTCATAACTCAAAAATCAGAGAATTGAGTGATGAAAACAGAGTTATGGTGCTCCCAAACGAACTTTGAGTTATGGGTCCCACCATTTTTGAGTTATGAGTTATGGAAACAGAGTTATGAGTTATGGAAACTAGGGGTCTGTTTGGATTTTTTTTTTCCATCACTCATCACTCCTCACTTAATTTTCGTCACTCATTACTCATCACTCATCACTCATTACTCATCACTTAAAATACCTCAATTTTTCCAAACCCATCCAAACACACTATTCACTCACCCATCACTCAGTTTTGCATTTACTTTTTGTTTCAAAAAAAAAAAAAAAAAAAAAAACCGAAGTCAACAAGTGCGGCTCCATTTTAGCGGCTGGGATTGGTTTTAAAAAAAAAAAAAAAAAAAAAACAAAAACAAAAACAAAAACAAGAAGTCAACAAGTGCGGCTGTACAGTGGCTGCACAGTAACTATTGTAATGTTATTTACAAAAATGCCATTGAAAATAGAGTTATGGAAACTGAAAACAACTAAAATGTGTTTTCAGTTTCCATAACTTATAACTCAAAAATCAGAGAATTGAGTGATGGAAACAGAGTTATGAAAACAGAGTTATGATGCTCCCAAACAAATACTCAGTTATCGGTCCCACCATTTTTGAATTATGAGTTATGGAAACAGAGTTATGAGTTATGGAAACTAGAAATCCAAACGGCCCCTTACTAATCCACCAACGAAAGAGCTCAGCATCCAAACTAAGTTATGACCCTCCAAACTAAGTTGTTTCAACAATGCCTCTGTCAAGCTTTTCTTCCTTGGGAACCTCAACAAAGCACCCCTACATTTACCTCTACTAGCCAAACCCATCAACATCCCCCTTCCCCCAAAATAAAATGCCTTCATTGGCTACATACATATACATCGCATAACCTATATGCAATGAGAAAGAAAGGAAGGGTTTTTTGTCCTCCTTTTTAATTTGTGTAACATTTCCATGGAGTATACATTAAATTTTTTAGATATGATACTCTAAGTTAAGTTTATGGACTCAATTGGATTGGATTGGATTGTAGGGGTGTGTGTTGCTAATTATGTACAAAGTCACACATCAGGTTTCTCTAGACAGATATTGGATATATAAATAATTAAAACAAATTTAATTGTAACTTGCCTAGTCATTTTTTGATATAATATAGAAACTACTAGTGCTTTCCCGATCGTGACATTATATATGGCACAAATTTTTAATACATAAAATTTATGAGCTTAGTGAAATTTCCTAACGGCATATGACAATTTGTATGTTACCAAAAATGTAATACTTTTCAAATAAGGGGAGATTAAAATATGCTATAATTTTATTTTGAAATATTATATTAAAATATATATTTACGGTTTATGCATAATGCTCATTATATGATAAAATATTTGGGGAATTAATTTCAATTACATTACATACATTAAAAAGAGAGAAAATGTAAATTATTAAGATTAGTATAATAGAACATTTTAATGTATTGCTTGATTAATTCTACAAATATTTGATTATTTAGAAAAACCTAAGCACACAATTTTTTGTTTCTGTTATATTATTGATTAGTGTATTACTAAATGTGCTTTTATCTTTTCATTTTTTATTTTAAATTTTGTTAAAGCAACTAAACCTAAGGAAGAATGTCATATTCCAATTGAATTTTTTTTTTATAAATTATTGGGTAAATTGCAAATTACACCCCTATAGTTTGAGGCTATTTAAATTTTACATCCTAAAATTTCAGAATTTGGATTTTACCCCTGTAGTTTAGGAGTGTTTGAATTTTATACCCTGAAATTTTAAAATTTGGATTTTATACCCTAAAATTTAGAGGTGTTTGGATTTTATATTCCTAAATTATGAAACTTCAAAGTGTAAAATCCAAACACCTCTAAATTTTAGGAAGTAAAATCCAAACGCCCCTAAAATTTAGAGAGTAAAATTCAAATTTCGAAATATCATGATATTAAATCCAAACACCCCCAAACTTCATGGGGTAAAATCCAAATTCTGAAACTCCAGGGTGTAAAATCCAAACATCCCAAACTTTGGAGGTGTAATTTGCAATTTATCCTAAATTCTTAGTACGTTAAATATATATATATATATATATATATATATATAATGCATGAAACACAAATGCATTTACCCCCACAATAAATTAAAACATCAACATAAATTTTTTTTAAACAAATAATTATAACATTACTGTGGGGGCAAAGGGCCAACAATGGGCTATCGTGAAGGCAAAGGGCCAACAGGAGAATTGAGACTGCGCTTTGGGCCCAATACCCATGACAAGGATAGTGATCTGTCCGAGGACAGTCTCACTTAACCCACGGCGCCCGAAATGGATGGTATGGAATATAAATCCAAATTGAAAGGCCCAAAGAACAACGCCGAGGATAACGCCATCTTGGATACTCGAGATGGGAATGAACTTCGAAGCTCTTCCGGTCAAAAGAAACGTCCCAGAAGGTCCCGCTGGCCTAGATGGATGTAAGAGATATGCACACCAGAAATATCCAGAGAAATATCAAGAAGAAAGGCTGCCAACCCCGCATTGAATGACTCTGCAGTTAATCCCCTGGCCGCATTTATGTGGAGAAGACACATGAACAATGCAATCTTGGCCACCGCAACTCACAGAAGGTCAAAAAAGGGCACAGGGTAGGACAGGCACTCAAGTGAAGATCCGGATGATCAACAAATGTAGGATCAGGATGATGTGGAAGGATATATATAATGTGAATGAACTCCTCATAGTGGGGGACGAAGAAAAAAGAAAAGAAAGATATACAAAGGTGAATCTCCTCGGACTTTGGCCGAGGACCGTTTCTTGAATTTAAATCCTTCATCTCGTTCTCCTTAAGACCTGAATTCATCTTGTTAATCATCTAAACCGATCTGGCATAGCTTTCCTTTCCCACTCTCTATAAATTCATTGTTTTTGGACACTTTGGGTCGGTCCATACAATCTTGGGCCTAAAGAACTGAAACCGTGTTCTTACAATATATATATATATATATATATATAACTTAACGCACAATTCAATTAAGTCTAGAGTTTTGCGATTCAATTATATTGTTCAGTTCTCTCCATAGATAAATACTGAATTGGAATTTCCATTCACTTTTGAATCCTATAAGACAAAAATAAATTATTGTATGATTAATTTATTTTTGTAAGCATCCAACTTTGTGTGGGTTTGTTACAATGCATCAATTAAAAATACTTTTAGTGATCCAAATAAATTATTGTATAATTCATTTATTTTTGTAAGCATCCAACTTTGTGTGGGTTTGTTACAATGCATCAATTAAAAATACTTTTAGTGATGGAGAGATTTTAACAAACACGAAAGTAATAACGTGCATAAATAAATTCAATTGAAAACTAAGGAAGAAATATTAACAACTAGGAACTTGCTTAAATCTACTTGAACTAAAGTAAAGAGCACAATCTCAATAAAAAGCTTGAAACTAATTAAGGATCATTTGAATACAAATTAAAGATCACTAAATTGCCCACAAGAAGATGCACTAGTGTTCCAATCTTCTCATATGATGCAAAAGTGTATTCCACATGGCATAGCCACTACACCAACACATGTTATTGTTACCAAGTCACACGTAGGGCTGTACACAGTGCGGTGCGGCCGATTTTTGGGGGTTTTTTTGCACCGCACCTACAAGGGCGGTTTTCCTTCATTCCTAACCGCATCTCCCTTGTGAAGGGGTGGGAACCGGTCTACAAAAGGTGTGGTGCACCATTCCGGTTCGGTGTGGTTAATTCGGTTTAAAAAAAAAAAAACCATACCACAAACTAAACAACCTACATGATTGAAACATCCAACAACTCAAATATTCATAAAAATAAAAATAAATAAATAAAGAAACAAACATATTCATTACATTTCTCTAATACCCACAAAAAAACCTTAAGCAAATTCACAATCAAAGGAAAGCATAAAAGCCTAGGCATTAAACATCAAATAAATTCACATACTTGGAGGAGAACTGGAGAAGCATATTACATTGTAGCTGTGTTGAGCATCAAAACCATCTTCAGAAACTTCCAAAGAATTGCTTTGAAATAAAGGAGAGAGGAGAGGTGAACGTGTGAAGAACGGTGGCAGTGAGCGATTGAGGAAAGTGGCTTCAAGCAGCAGTGGGTGATAGAGGCTAAGGAGAGAGCGAAGGTTGTGACGCAAGAGAGGGAGAGAGCGTGTAATCAGTTTGATATATAAATGGGAAAGTGAAATTTTTAACCTAGGATAAAACGACGCCATTTTGAACATGTCATTAAAATTAATCTTAAGTCCAAACAACGTCGTTTTATATTAGTTTTTTTTTTTAAACACTCAAAACGATGTCATTTTGTGATATATAGCTAAACCCTATTTATCTCTTTTTTTTTTTTCTTATTTATCTTCCTTCAACCTTAGCCGCCTATCTCTCTATATCTCCTTTCATCCTCTCATTCTTTGAGCTCTCTATCCCATTGAAAAACACACATATATTATATAAGCGGTGCGGTGCAGTTCTCATCGGTGGGCAAAACTCACCACCACTCGCCGCACCTACTGGTGTCGGCATTCGAAAAACGTTGCCGACCGCCGCGCTGGACACCTACGGTGGTGCTCTACAGCGGTTGGCTCGGTGCGGCTAAGGGCGGTCCAATCAGTAGCGGGCGGTGGGTGAACAGACCTAGTCACACGTGTCATTACGGATTCTAGTTAGCTCAATTGGTAAAATTTTGATGGTTGAATAAAATATCTGGGATTCAATTTTCGCCTACACCAAAAACTGATTGGTGTCTTGGTCTAATGATAAAAAGCTATCATCAGGAGCAAACACCATAAGTTGAAATTCTCTCAAAAAAAAAAAAAAAAAAAAGAGTCACACATGTCATTCTTTCTATGCCACTAATTAAATATTAGTAATATAGTATAAAACTATAAATACCCATTTTGGGGCCTTAACCATTAAAATTATTTAATGACATAAACAAATCCAATGTGTTTTGTTTGTTTTTTAAATTGTTTGTCTAGCGCTCTTGGAGCTGGTGGCCCCATTATCAGGTAAGAGTTCGAAACTTAAGCTTTTCTATTGTAACAACAAAACCTCACTACATTTCCCCCAATAAGCTAAGGTGTGAGATTTGTTGTCCATAGATTTTTTCTTTGAACCAAGTAACTCATAAATCTCATGAGGCCTTGAGAGGCAAAGGTGACATTCCAACTTTAGAAATCAAACACCTTCTAGTATCAATATCATTTGGCTACTACTTTTATTTTTTTTGAAATGATCATTGGGGGATTTGGATCCAATGGAATAATTATGGCTATTACATTGTGCAGTACCCCCTAAATCATTCACAAAAAAGTTAACTTTCTTCATCTTTTACCTCTTATAACTTTTAACTTCTTTTGATCCGATGGCTGATATTAAAAGTAACCTTCTTAACTTTCAATCACGACCATTAAAAGGTATTACATGGTGCAAATGATCTCAATCCATCACTGGGATATTAGTATTTTTTTTTTAAAGATCATTGTGCTACTTGGGCTATCACTGGGCTACTAGTATTTTTTTTTTAAAGATCATTGGGCTACTTGGGCTAGGACTTGAACCCCAATGTAAAAGTGAATTTAACGACCCAAATTAAGAAAAAAAGAAGAAGAAAATAATTAGAAAACCCCAGCGCTGACTCCAGTTGCTGTAAACTCTGAACACCCTCAGTATACCCGCACCACATGGACTCGAGTCCTTTCCGAATGTCTGCCTTAGACCTCACCAAATTCACTTGGACCATAAGATAGAAGGTTCATATACCCACATGCAAAAGTGGGTTCTTTGCTATGAACTATGAAGAACAGATACTGAAGGTAATGCCCCATGACTTGATGAAGGTCCTTTCAAGACTTTCTTTGGTGGGATTAGTCATAGTGTTGTAAGTTGTAACAATACGTTTTGTTTAATTTCATGGTATTTTTGCTATTTGTTGTGCTCAAATTGCGTAAAATGTTAGGTGGCTCTATGTGTTTTCTTAGGCCGTTCAGTAAATTTAATAAAGACACCTTTGACTTTTGAAGACACAATGGGACAAAGCTGCTTGTAATGCATTTGGGCTCGCATGCAAGGTCAGGTGTTTGATGAGATTACTGTAGGTATGGTTTCCAGAACAATTATGCTTGTGGGATATGTTGCTTTCTTTCCGTCTATTTGCATTCCTACATTTGCTTACTTTTCATGTATTTCTGGTCGTCCGTCTATTTTGTATTGTTTTTGTCTTTATTTCTCTGCTTTTGTATACAATAAAATCAAGGTTAAAACAAAACGGTCTTGTCGCCATTTTGGTAGTTTTGGTCCTGCTCACTATTCTCCTAGTGTTGAAGATGTGATTGTAAATGAGACTGACCCTTTTGTGTAGTTTTCTTTCTTCGTCAATAAAGTTTTTTAGTCATAAAAAAAAAGTATACGATAAAATCAGGTTTACAACAAAAATTCACAATAATTTTATAACACCTTTAATTTGTCTACTAACACACACCTAAGCCACCACAATCTGCAATTTTTTTTCCCTGGAAGGCAATTTTTTTTTTTTTATCGAACCCTGGTAGGCAAATTAATTGAGGAATGTTGTGAATTTTTATGGTGTCTCTACCTTTATTGTTTTGTATTTGTGTGTTTTTATATCTCTGCAAAATTTAACCTAAGATCTAGATTTTCCATCTCAACCAAAGTCTTAGTGTGTTTATTAGGTAACACTTACATATTCTAGAAGCATTGTTTCCTCTTCTCACATGAGGGATGGACCTATGATGAGACCCACATTTACAGCCCACCCCTCATGTGAGAAAAGAGAGCATTGCTCCCAATTGTCTAATAGTTTTCCGTGTTTATTGGTCTTTGAAGTAAAGCAATATCTATCCGAATCCGAGGGAGTAATGGTAGAGATGGACCAATTGGACTTGTGATGGGTCCCAGTTGTGGCCCGTGGGCATACAGAACAGGTAAAGTCAAAAACTCAAAAAGACCATCCCTTGAAAATATATTAGGAAAGTAAAAAATGGAATAATATTTTTAACACCTTTAGATCTAGATATATCTTTAATAAAAGGGGGAAAAAAAAGTGTTGTAGGATAACCTGATAACAATAATAAAGCTATTGTTATCATTGTTATTGTTATCGATGGCTTTATAAATTATAACAATAATAAAGCTTAACCCACCATGAAGGGTGGTAGCTTGATAATAGGGTTTCCTTTTTTTTTTTTTTTGATAAACGATAATAGGGTTTCCTTGAATCATTACCTTTGCATGTTCGAGAGTTGTAATTCGCGTCGTGATACTTAGTTTAAAATGCTGTGCCCACATAGATAGTCCCATATAACTTCGGTGGTCTCATGCCATAAAATTCGGGATTAAGTAAGTCAGAGCAATGATATCATTCCGTACGAGCTTTTTTTTTTGTGTTCATAAAAAAAAAAAAAAAAAACCTTAACCCAAACAATTTGGTATATGTTTAGAAAAAGTCAGGACCACAATATTTTTTACAACTTCTTCTATAATTGTGATATGTCAAAGTATAATTGATAAAGAAAAGGTAATAAATCTAATAATAAAAGTGTAAATAATAACTAACCACTCATAACCTATGAAATAATTTGTAATTTTAAAATGGGTCATCTTTATCCGATTCTGTCAATTGTCTCAAAACACTCCCATGATCCGTTCGCGTCATTGGTTTCGCTTTTGCTTGAAAATGAGGTATTTCCTACTCATGAGGGAGAGAAAAAGTCCAGTCCTCCCACGTCCTCATTCGTCGTTAAACATCCTTATGTAGAAAGTGGACTCATGTTCTGATAACATGTCTGTGGTGATTACCCCATCCGAGTGGGCTCCACGCACCCCACCCCCACGTCTATACCCAAAAAAGTGGGCTTTAGGACAAAACAAACCGACATTTTATCTCTTCTCCCTAGGATAATTGTAAACTCCTTTGGTCTAAACTACCCCTTACCTTTTCTTGGAATTACCAAACTGTCCTGCGCCATCTCGGTAAAAGAGCAGCAATAGTAGTAAAAACTTTAATAAAAGCAGCCGTTAGGAGTTACCGCACTCAGGTTGTTTTTACTATATTGTCCTTGCTGGTTTTTAGTAGTGAGTTAGAGGCTTGGTAATTTGGGTGTTTTGGTGAGGTTAGAATCGTCAATTAGGTTTTTTGGAAAAACGGCTCTTTTTTTCCCAATTTTGTAGCTTTGTATCTTTATGAATCTTTACCCTCTTTT
This sequence comes from Lithocarpus polystachyus, assembly GCA_033629205.1. NCBI lineage: Eukaryota > Viridiplantae > Streptophyta > Magnoliopsida > Fagales > Fagaceae > Lithocarpus > Lithocarpus polystachyus. The sequence goes on from CM066162.1 coordinate 11,851,767, forward strand.
CAAATTCGAATCGCCTGCCCAAGATGCCATTGGATTGGTTGGTTTTTACAATATTACCTTTTATTTGCGTTACAAACTGAAGAGATTTTTTTAATTATTATTATTTTGGAATGCGTGCTAATGGGACCTGCTTTGACAGGATTATTATTCTCATCCCATGACTTAAAGTCTAAAATTACTCAAACGATATTTATTTTTACAATGATTAGGAATTAATTAGGACAATGAACTTTTGAATAGTACCAGGACAATGCTTCTTTCTCATGTGTTAAGGCAAGTGGAAAATTTGGAGGCATATTCATTGGTTAAAGTTTCCCAAGTTTATTCCTGACGATGTAATTTGATTGGAGGATTTTCCTTCTCTATTTTAGAAGTGTTGGTACTTTGATGTAAATGTTCATTTGTTATAAATGATAATCTTGTTTTTCTTTAAAAAAAAATTACTCAAAACTATTTTCATTTTCTTGATAAAAAAAACTATTTTTATTTTGAAAAATGTTAATGAATGTTCTTTAAAAACTATTTTTAAAATATTTTATAAAAAAATGATAAAATAATTAATTTTTTAAATAATTTTTTTTATATTTTTCATGAAAATGGTGTTAAAAACTTTTATGATATAATTTATTAACAATTACTCTTGATAACAAAGTTTAAAATATGTGCAAATACAACTCAAACTCATTTCATTAATCAGTAATCCGAGAATAATTATTATGGTAAACTATATATACAAGTTTCTTAGATATTTTATGGTAGAATATTTAATTTAATTTAAACTATGTTGAGTTATTGACTAATGGACAAAAAAAAGGTTATCTTTTATAAATTCCCCTTAATCTTAGGTTGGTTTTTTATATCTAAAAACTACACACATACCCAAAATTCATGTATGCAAATTGAATAATTTAATTTCTATGCGTCAATTAAAAAAATAAATAAAGGTTAAGCATTTGTTTTAGTTGCAGAGTCCCGTGGCAGTCTTGTGATTTCGAAGAACATTCAGCCCCTTTTGAATGCGGCGCCACTCCACAACACACGCAGAAGAGACCCCACACACACACACACACACACACACACACACACAAACGCACTAGTTTCACTCTACACTCAAAATACCAACAATAGTAACTTTCCCAAAAGCCTTCTCTCTCACTCTTTCTGCTGCTCATTAAGCTTTTCCTTCCTCACTAAGTTGCTTAAACTTGCAGCGCTCTCTCTCTCTCTCTCTCCTCCTTCACTCTCTCTCTTTCTCTCTAGGGTTTCTGCTTCAACCACTCATCTGTAAGCTCTTCTTTCTTCAAGCATTTTTTTCTACATTGTTGTTTAGCTTTCTCAGCTTCATCACCTTTTCGCCGATTCTCTTTGTGCTGTTGCAGATGTGAGATTCAGAAGCTTAGCCATCGCTCACTCTTTCTCTCTCAACCATCTGGTAAACAGAGAAGCAGTTTCTCTTCGTACTGTTTTTGTTTGCTTTGATTGAAGCGTCACTGTTTTTAGATTTGTGCTTTTGTGTAAAAGGTGTTTGGATTCTGAGATTCTGGTCAGATTTGGCCGGAGAACATGGCGTCGTCGTCGTCGACGGCGTCGACTTCGGCGAGAGCCGGAGGAGGCTCCGATCAACCTTCGCAGCCGCAGCATAGGAGGCTCATGCGGACGCAGACAGCTGGAAACCTTGGGGAATCAATATTCGACAGTGAGGTTGTGCCGTCTTCGCTTCAAGAAATCGCTCCGATTCTTCGTGTTGCCAATGAAGTCGAAAAGAGCAACCCTAGAGTTGCTTATCTCTGTAAGTTACAAGCTCCATTTGCTCTTAGAATAGTAAAACAAAAGCTACGGCTTTGGTTCGCAGTGTAATATTCTTTGTTGAGTGGTTGTGAACCTTGTGGTACTTGCTCTGCATGTTGTTGTTGTGTAATGTATTTGAGCTAGAGCTTAAGCCATTAGTGGCTATACCACATTATCTTATTCAAAGTAGACAATATAGTAAATAACACTTTCTTCCAAATAAATTGACATGTGTGGTTGAGTTAAAAGTTTGAGTTTTTCTGTTCATCTAAATTTATGTGTGTAGCTAAATTGTGCACTATCTTAAGCCACAAGTACCATAGATGTGAAACGATTAAGGTTCAATTAGTGAGTGTTTTTCTCTAAATGTGGAAATGCTTTTAAAGGGAAGGCCTACCAATGACTAACTCATCTTCAGAGTTTGTTGTTATATTGCATAAATTTTGGTGTCAAATTGAAGATGCTTGTTTTCCCTAATATTGTGTTATGCTATCTAATCGAATATGCCATTGCTTCTTCTAATTTGTGAAACTTTTAACATGTTGTTGATGAGTTAAGGTGTATTGGTTGAACACGTGTTGAATTGTTTTCTCTGTGTAGAGATTGTTACATTGATCTGAATATATAGACATGGTTACAATGAACTTGGATAGAGTTTGTGTAGCTGTCAAATTCCAAAGTGATTGTTAACAAATGAGGGAGAAGAAATATAGATTTGAAATTAAAAAATCTCTGTAGATGGGGCCTCATAATTGTCTCTAATAACATGAATGACTTCTCCACTAAGTTGATGTTTCTAGAAATTTATCACACAAAAGCAAATAATTTCCACTTTTTGGCAGTGACAAGTCATTAGTCTATAATTATAAATGGGGGCTTGGGGGTTTGGAAATGGCCACTTTTAATTAAGTTCTGTTGGGTAAAAGGCTATGGATTAATGGATGTATGGCATGGAAGGAGATCATCTTTGGAGATGGGCTGTTGGTTGAAATACAGGGAAGATTGTAGTCAATAGTCAAAGAGGGTTGTAAGATCGTATGGCTATGGGTGGTGCCATTGGTTGTAGCAGACCTATTATTTGGATGGCGGAATTGGTTTGGGGGTACTATTCAGAAGATTGGAATTTTACTCTGTTATGTTTGATGTTGATGGTGTGAAGAGGATGGAATAGCTGTATTTTTGATGATTGAGAGATCTCTTGATCAGCTCAACTCCTTGTTGATTTGTACCTTGTTTTGATTGGTCTTGCCCTTGGAGTTTTACACATTGTATTCCATTTTTTGAGTTCCAAGACTCGCTTTTTATTTATTTATTTATTTTGGTATGATTTTTTTTTTAAATAGTTTGTGTTCATCATTGTGAACATGAAGTAATTTTCTATTTTAATAAAATATTGTTACTTATAAAAAAGAGATCATATGGCTGTAATATTTGGCGAAGCATTTGTGCAGGGTGGGAGACAGTGAGGGGCTTGTTAGCTGCATTCATTTTGTGGTGAGGTTTTGGCATGCATTGGGTGTGGGAATCAACCTATAAAAGTTGCATTTCCTGGATTTTTCTCAATCACAGTAAGCAAAGATGCTTCTATTTGTTCCAGTGTGGAGATGTTGAACGACGGGGACATGATCTTGGAATATTCGCTTCATATGAGCTTTCAGTGATTAGGAATTGAAATCTATGGAAGAATTAATTGATACTTTGTATTCCAAGCGTAGAGGGTCCAAATTGTTAAGTTGTAGGTTGACCAACAATGGTCAATTGGATGTTTGTTCTATGGTAGTCAAAGGCGAGTTGGGTGCTCACCTAGGCGCCTAGGCAAGGCGCCACTAAGGTGCCTCTAAGGCTCTAAGGTGACTGCCTAAAAACATGAAAAATACACTAAGGCGAGCCACTCAGTGTGTATTTTGTTAAGCTCGTTGTAAAACAAATTGTTAAATTATTAATTTACAGAAGTTTGTTATAAAACCTATCGTTAAATTAATTAATTTATAAGAGCTTGTTTTAAACTTGTTGTTAGATTAATCAATTAATAATAAGATTGTTATGAAACCTTTTGCTCTCTCTAGATTTTTCTTTCTACATCATTTGTATTTTTTTTTTTTATTTTAACTGGTTTAATAAAGCTCCTAGGAAGTAAACCTTTTTTTGTGGACATTTGTGTGGGATTAAATTTGGGTAAAATGCTATAATACCCCCTTGAACGTTTGACCAAAATTTAACTAACCCTTTGTTATTCTAATTTGAAATCTTTAATCCCTAAAAACTTAGATAAATGACCAAATTGGTCCCTTTGATGGATTTGCATCCATCACTAGAAGTGCATGTGATATCATTCTAATAACAAATTATTTTAAAATCAAAATGTAATAAAATTTTTTATTTTAAGTTCTTAAATTTTTATTTTTATATTTCTATTTTACTCGGGAATTAAAAATTTCAAATTTGAACAATGGATGCTAGTTTTATTTCAAATTTGCATCAGTGGACTGGTGTTGCGTGCGTATATTTAATGGTGAGAATGTAGTTCACCTATTTTTTATGCATCCTAATGTAGCTAGGGAGTTGTGTTCTTGATTTTAGACTATTTTTGAGGTCCATTAGGTGATGCCAAAGACCATGGCAGAGCCGTTCTTCGAAAATCTAGTTTGGACATCATGGTAGTTATCTAGTTTGGATATTGCCCCTTATGTTTAACGTGGACATTTTGGAGTGAGAGGAATAATTGCACTTTTAGTTACGTGATGAAGAGTTCAGTTAGAGAGATGAAATATTTGTTTGTGGGGGATCTTTGTTTGAGTGGTCTTGTTGCACGGGAATTAATGGTAATGCATTCACTTGTAGATTTTATAGATTCTCTTATCTTAGATTATAAATTCTTTGAACTATTCTTTAGAATAATTTTGTGTATGCGCTCCCTATGTATTGTACATAAATGTTTTATTTTTGTACTTGTATTAGTTATCAAAATAGTAGTAATCATTATAATAATTTGTGTATACTTTCTCAATCAAAGTATTATTTATTTGAAAATAATAATTACTGTTGTTGTTATCATTTTTTCATCATTTTTGTTTTTGACATGTTCGTTAATCTTGTTTGAGATGCAGTTGTCATCATCATTATTGTTATTACTTTTTATTATTACTTTCTCGAGGCATGTTTCTTTTTCAATCTTCATTAAGCATTCCAGTAGCCTGACATTTAGCTCATCTGTTATGGCTTTGATGTAGGCCGATTTTATGCCTTTGAGAAAGCTCATAGGTTGGATCCCACTTCTAGCGGACGTGGTGTTCGCCAATTTAAAACTGCTCTCCTTCAGCGTCTTGAAAGGGTAAGCATTATTATGTTCTTATCAAGTGCATGCTAAGATTTTTTTTTTTGGGGTGCATAGAATGAGAATTATGCACTCATTTGTAGATGTAAGACAATAATGCTTGTATGGATTTTGGTGCCCTTCTAAAAATATATTAGAGGTTTAAATCAAGTACAAGCTTTTATCTAGACCTTTTGAATGCTTTGCTGCTATCGTAATTAAAGAAACTATATATATATATATATATATATTAATGATAACCTGTTTGAGGGTTTCCTACAAGGAGGGGGGGGGGGGTTGTGAAGTGGCATTTCATTTTGATTCAAAACAGTGACAAAAACACATTTATGACTAGAAGGCAATACAACTGTACCAGAATTAGCTTATAGTAGGCTCAGATAGACCTTGCTATTTGATTCTTTTGTTGGATTTTATAATAGCCTTTGATGACCCGGTCTTACTATCTTGCGATTCGGGGTGCTGCGAATTCTCTGTTTCCTTGGAAGGGGATTTGGAAACCTAAGATTCCTAAGCGCGTGGCGGTCTTTATGTGGACAGCTGCTCACGGTCGAATCCTCACCTTGGATAATCTAATGATTAAGGGCCGCCCCTTGGCTAATTGGTGTTGTATGTGTTGTCGTGATGGGGAGTCGGTTGACCACCTTCTTCTTCATTGCCCCGTTACTCATTCCCTATGGTCTTCTATGCTTCAGGCTTTCGGTATCCTTTGGGTTATGCCAGGTTCAGTGGCAGGTTTGTTATCTTGTTGGCATCAGTGGTTTGAGAAGCATAATTCGGACATTTGGAATTTGGTTCCAGGGTGTTTAATGTGGATTGTGTGGATGGAACGAAATCATCGTTCTTTTGAGGACAAGGAGAAGACGTTGGATGAGTTAAAGGTTTTAAGTCATCGCAGTCTTTTGGAGTGGTCTCGTTGTTGGGGTTTTACTGATTGTTCTTCTCTCTCTGAGTTTATGTCTTCCCTTAGCTTAGTTTCCTGATTTTCCGCTTTGTTTTCCTTCTTGTTGTTCATCATCATGAACTCCTCCTTCTTTTCTCTTTTCTTTTTTCATTAATAATATTATTCTGATTACTTATCAAAAAAAGAAAAATCTATATTGTTCTGTGTGTGTGGGGTTTCTGGTTAGCTTAAACCATGTTAGCTTTGTCTATTTCTTAATCTTTTTCTAACTCTTTCAGGAGAATGATCCAACGTTAATGGGAAGGGTAAAAAAAAGTGATGCACGTGAAATGCAGAGTTTTTATCAGCATTACTATAAAAAATACATCCAGGCTTTGCAAAATGCTGCTGATAAAGCTGATCGGTGAGTTCTATAGAAGATATTCTATAGAAGATATTCATCTTTAGGTGATATACTTGGAAATTGCTTCTGTCAACAATGTCCTTGATTGCTAACTTTCTGTTTTTATCCAGTGCACAGCTTACAAAGGCATACCAAACTGCTAATGTTCTCTTTGAAGTTTTGAAGGCTGTGAATATGACACAATCTATGGAACTTGATCGTGAGGTAAAACTATGTTACACTTCTTGAACTGTGATATATAAAGCTGTTGTTTTATGGTGGATGTTGCATATGTGCCTGATATTATTATGATTGCCATTTGATAAGATTTTGGACGTTCAAGATAAAGTTGCTGAAAAGACAGAGTATTATGTTCCTTACAATATTCTCCCTCTTGATCCTGATAGTGCAAATCAGGCAATTATGAGATATCCTGAGGTATTTCTGCAATTTTCATACTTTTTGGTATCCTTCAGTACAATGAATTTTTTCTGTACCATGAAATATTGCTTTTATCATCTTGATTTGCAGATCCAAGCTGCTGTTTTGGCTCTACGTAACACTAGAGGCCTACCTTGGCCGAAGGAATACCAGAAGAAGAAAGACGAAGACATTCTGGATTGGCTGCAGGCAATGTTTGGGTTTCAGGTGATTTAAGTAACTGGAACTGTATCCTTATTTTTCCAGCGCAGTTGGATCGGTCATGATATTTTTTAGATATAAGCTTCTTTAAATGATTAAATGCCAACTGTAGTTATAATCTTAACCCATATTTTCATTTTCATGGATTATGTTAATAAATATGCAGAAGCATAATGTTTCAAATCAAAGGGAGCACCTGGTCTTATTGCTTGCAAATGTGCACATACGACAGTTTCCAAAGCCTGATCAACAACCCAAGGTTTGTCCTCAATCAAAGATTTAGTCTCAGTGGATACAGTTTTGTTTCTTAATTTGCTTTTGTCTACTTCTGTTTCTTATTTTCTATCCCTTACAGAACAATGATTTGTACTACGTGGTAATGCATGCTATTTGTTTAACTCAACAACATTTAATGCCAAGTTACTGGATTTTAGTTTTGGGAGGACTTGTTTACTTTTGGTTATGTTTACATAGGAGCAATTCCACCAGCACCATGTCCATTATCATTGCACCAAAGGAGCCCCTTGTGAATATTACCAATAACCTTCTTTACCACAGCCTCCACCACTCCTACTTCCAGCATTGATGGTACCAAGTTGGGGATGCTGCACCAATTAGTTAGTTAGGTTTTCCAGGACCCATTACAAACATTACCAATGAGCTTCTTTGCTACAGCTTATTGACACCTGGCTCAGGACACTGCACCAATCCTTTAGGTGTTCCAGCATTTCTGATGCCACTACAGTTGCCCCCCCCCCCCCCCCCCCTTCTCTCTTTCCATTTTGTACAGGCAGTAGCTATTTAAGAAAAAAAAGTTATGCACCTTGCAGAAGTACTTTTACATTTTACTGAGAATGATAACTTATTATGATTAGAAAACTTATATATACGATTCTATTGTTGAAATTTGTTGACACCAAGTTGTTAAAAATAGGAACAGTATCTTCAGTCTGCACAGGTGAAAAGTATAAAAATAATATTTCTAGACTTAGAAGTTCCTCTTTTATCTGCTCATAACATACTTGTGCATATTTTTTATTTAGTTGGATGAGCGTGCATTGACAGAAGTAATGAAGAAACTTTTCAAAAACTACAAAAAATGGTGCAAGTACTTGGGTCGCAAAAGTAGCCTTTGGTAAGCCTTCTAATATTGATATCATTGACTATGATAGGAGCTGTTCACTTACTGATGGATGAGGCTTATCCAGAAAAAGAAAAAATGTGGTGGCTTATGTTCTAAATTCATATACCTGTTTGTATCTTATATGCTAGTTTGTATCTCAAAAGTGCCTGTTCTGCAGCTTGTGTAGTATTTTATACTCTTTTTTGGTTGGGCAGGATTCCAGTAAAGTAATAAGCTTCAGTTTCAATTTTTATCATCTTTGTTGCTTTAAATGTTCTAAAATTGCAGGTTACCAACAATACAGCAAGAAGTCCAACAGCGTAAACTACTGTACATGGGTCTCTATCTGCTAATATGGGGGGAAGCTGCAAATATAAGATTCATGCCAGAATGCCTTTGCTATATTTATCATCATGTATGTTTCAGATGATTAATTCTTGACTACCTACTATTGTGCCCCCCCCCCACGCACCCCCCCCCCCCCCCCCCCCAAAAAAAAAAAACACACACACACACACACACCCACCCACCCACCCACCAATTCCATCCCCATGAAATTGTAACATTTTGATTTATTTGAGTCTCTGTGTTCATCATTGTGAACATGAAGAAATTCTCCTTATTAATAAAGCTTAATCATAAAAAAAATCCTGTCCCCAAGCAGCTTGTTAACATTTAAAGATTGAGCTTTGTCAGTTAACTCTGTGCCAATGAGTTGTGTAGTGCTTATAGTGTTAAGACAGTTAAACTTTTGTTCTAAATTGGCATCTTTTCATCATTTATGAGTTGTAACATGGAAACTTTTAGCCACTTACTGCAGCTTTTTTGTGTTGTTCCTTTTCTTTTATTGAACAAAAATACAATAACGTGAAACATTTGTGTAGCTATGATTTAGTTTCAATGCTTTTGGCCTCTTACAATTAGTTAGACAAAACCAACTCTATGCTTTCATGGACATAATCTGCCTTAATGATCTAATTAATACTTATTTGTTTTGTTATTTTTAGATGGCTTTTGAATTGTATGGTATGCTAGCTGGGAATGTCAGTCCCATGACAGGAGAGAATGTAAAGCCAGCCTACGGAGGTGAAAAAGAGGCATTTCTGACAAAAGTTGTAACTCCAATATATAAAGTGATTGCTAAGGTGTAGTGAGACTTGTTTCCCTTCTGGGAGTCCAATAAATTTGAGTGTTTTTCATTTTGGTTATATCTCGTCATCTTTTGTGATTTCTTTGCTTTACAGGAAGCTGAAAGAAGTAAAAAGGGGAGATCAAAACATTCACAATGGAGGAACTACGATGACATAAATGAATACTTCTGGTAATTTCCATTTACTTGTTACGATTTATTTCTTTGTTACCTATATTATATCATGACTAATTGTCTTATGTAACCATAGGTCTGTTGATTGTTTCCGGTTGGGCTGGCCAATGCGTTCAGATGCTGATTTTTTTTGTTTGTCCACAGAACAGATTCGCCAGAACAATGGGGTAAGCAGTGATATTTATTTTCTTTTCTTCTTTTACTTTTTTTTTTTTTTCCATTTTTTTTTTAAGTTTGGCTATTGTTGTCCTCCAAGGCTCTGACCATTCCAAGAGAAATAAAATAAAATATGTTTATTGGGAATGGTCTTATTTCTATATATCAAGTTGATATAATGTAAAATTACTAAATTTATCTGGGAGAATTTTTGCAACTTGGAGCTTGTTTGGATATCCCAATAGTGATTATTAGCAGACAGTTGTTATCTTCCCCCGCCCCTCAGTGAAAAGGAAAAAAAAAAGCCTATGTTTTCTAATTTTTAATATTCCTCAAGCTGGTACGATTTTAAAAATAAAATTACAAAAACCAACACTTAAATCTTTTTTGAATCGTACAAGCTAGTGTTTGTGCAATGTGTATCACATTCATTATTTTTTGATAAGTAATAATGGTGAAGTAATGATGATTTGTGGGTTAATATCGATTTCTTTTGCATAAATGCCAACCTCTGGGAGTGTAGAATTTTTATAGAGCGAGTTTGGGCCTTTGTGGGATGGCAAGTGCCTTCCACCAAAAGTAATACAGCATAGGTTTGAGTCTGACCTCTCCAAAAAAAATTTAGAGGTAAGGCTGCCTATCAATCACCTCTTGCAAAGCCTGTAAATGTGGGAATTTTGTGCACTGAGTATATTTGTGATCATAGCTTCTGATTGTCTTATCTAAGAGAAAGTAAATATTTGTCTTTTATACACTGCATACTGCTGTTTGACTAGAATGATATTTACTTCCTCAGCAGAGCCTAAACCAGGAAAGCAAGCAAGTTAGTAGAGATAGATGGGTGGGAAAAGTTAATTTTGTTGAGATAAGGTCATTTTGGCATATTTTCAGAAGCTTCGACCGTATGTGGAGCTTTTTCATTCTATGCTTACAGGTACCAATTTTTGCATCACAGTACTTTTTATCTGTCAAATTATTCTTTTATATCTTCAATTATATGAAATAGTGTTGAAGTTGGCCCATTTTTATCAGGCTATGATCATTGTTGCTTGGAATGGCACGGGGGAACCAACTGCAATCTTTAGTTCTGACGTATTCAAGAAAGTATTGAGTGTCTTTATAACTGCCGCAATTTTGAAGCTAGGGCAAGGTGGGTAACTCCCAGTTCCAAACAGTTTAAGCTAGATTTACATGGTCAAAGCATTCAAATACAAAATTATGTAAAACTTCAACATCTTCTGTTTTTCATCCTCTTTCTATCAAAGTATATTCATTTTTGCCCGTGATAGCTATTGACCATTAATATGATTTATGGTGACTTATGGTATGCCTGTTGGTTGTAATTTTCAATAATTAAGCTATAAAGGGGCTGGTCAAGAGGTATGAAGTTAAATACTCAAGAGTTGCTATAGCAACAAACTATTTTACAACATTATTGATGTGATAAATTCTCACCGGTTCTCATCTAGGCCCACTACTAACACACTTTTTTACTTAGTAATAATCATTCACCGCATCAGTAGTTTGTAAAATAGTTTGTGGCTTAAACATTTTCCTATACTCAATATCTGTGTGCAAGTAAAAAGTCGAAGGATTAACAGTCAAGTAGTCAGCAGCTTTCAATCAGAAAGTAGTACAAACCAAACTACACATATTTGGATCTGTTTTTTTGGTAGCTCATTTGGAATTGTAAGAATATTGAGTCCATTCAATCCTATCTTGTAGTTGGTAAATCATTGAACCAATTTGAGACAGGGTGCGGCACTGGCCAACAAAGGGGGTTCCTGTGCACCTGTATACTTGGGTGATTCTTTTTTCTGATTTATATAATCTTATTACTTAAAAATAAAAAAAAAATAAAAAAATAAAAAAGAAGAAGAAGAAGAAAACTAAGACAATCAAGTAAAGCTTTGCTTGAGACAAAATGAGTAGAGACTTATCCCTATGATAAGCAAGGCCAGTGAGCTCTAGCTCAAAGTTTAGGGATTCAACTATTTGTTCACAGAATGTGATTTCCAACTAGTGAAGTATATTTTTGGATTTTGTTCTCTTTAATCAAGGATAGACAGAGAAACTATCCTTGTGTTTAGTTACTTTTGTTGGGAATGTCCAGAGAATACATTCTACATTGCAAGTCAGGATGGAAAGTTCAACTGCTGTCATACATCCAGTTCGGTAACTGTGGCTTGAGGATGTCTATTAAGCTATTATAAAATATGCAACTAGAATCTTTTACTCATGGATATTGAGTTGTTGGCTAAATTTTTATGTTTTAATACGTTAAAAGAAATCTAATTTTTGCAGCATGTGGCCAGAATATTATTACTTTCAGAAAAGCTCCTGTTCCTTGTATTAAGTTGAAACTGTTACTTCATCATTTCACTTTTGGCTTGTGCAGCTGTCCTTGATGTAATTCTTGGTTGGAAAGCACAGCGGAGTATGTCATTCCATGTTAAACTAAGATACATTTTCAAAGTGGTTTCAGCTGCTGCTTGGGTGATAGTTCTGCCAGTTACGTATGCTTACACTTGGGAGAATCCTCCTGGATTTGCTCAAACTATCAAAAGTTGGTTTGGAAATAATTCAAGTTCACCCTCATTGTTTATTTTGGCTGTCATTATGTATCTGTCACCGAATATGCTGGCTGCACTATTGTTTCTCTTCCCCTTCATTCGTCGGTTCCTTGAGAGGTCAAACTATAAGATTGTGATGCTCATGATGTGGTGGTCACAGGTGTGCAGCATTGCCCTTTCCTTCTTCTTCTATTTATTATTATTATTATTATTATTATTATTATTATTTGGTATGATCAAGCCCTTTTTTGGAGGTGTTCAAACTGAAACAAAAGTAGTTCTGACTTTTTGTTTGTCTGCTTGTATATATGATGGTTCATCTGTATGTATGCCTTGTATGTTTGCAGCCTCGGCTCTATGTTGGGAGGGGAATGCATGAGAGCACATTTTCTCTTTTCAAGTAAGAAACAAGTGTTCATTGGATGGGTAGAATAGTTACTTTAAATGTTTTAGTGATTCACAATATCTGATATCTGATATATCTTTTTTAAAACTTGCAGGTACACAATGTTTTGGGTTCTTCTTATAGTGACAAAGTTGGCATTTAGTTACTATATAGAGGTACTTTTTACATGTGGAAACTTTAGCTGCTTTTATGTGTCATTACTGAGTAAATTAATATAAACTACAAAAAAATAATGGCATGAACAAATTAATGCAAAGACCAGAAGGACAATAGATTGGGGATGTGACAAAGCTGTAATTTTTGTTAAGCCTTCTTTTTGTTTGTTAATAGGCAATGATTTAGTCACTATTCGTGTTCTCATGGTCCATGTTTTGTTACAGATAAAGCCTCTAGTGGCTCCAACAAAAGCTATTATGGAGGTTCGAATAACTAATTTTCAGTGGCATGAGTTTTTTCCCCGTGGTAATACATATGGATACATGGCTTGTAGTTAAATATTTGTTTCATAAAAAAAATAGTTTGTGATGTGCTCATTTGCTTTGCAGCAAAGAACAATATTGGAGTTGTGATTGCACTCTGGGCTCCAATTATTCTTGTATGGGTTCTGTCATTTGTTTTCCACTCTCTCTCTCTCTCTCTCTCTCTCTATATATATATATATATATAAGTTGTTTGTCACAGCCTAATGTAACTTCTGGGGCACCTATATTTTCTAGGTCTATTTTATGGATACCCAGATTTGGTATGCGATATTCTCTACATTATTTGGAGGTATTTATGGTGCATTTCGTCGCCTTGGAGAGGTTAGTGGATCATTTCCTAACTCTAAAAAATAATTCTATAAATTTTTTGGTCTTAATCTTTGTGCTGGGCATGGTCATCAAGCTTGAAATAGGCTTGATGCCAAAAATACAAAGCTTTCATTCTGACAATGTGGTAGTTGTGAACGAAGAAGGATTCTCTTTTCATAAAGTTTCACTAATCTTTTCCACCTGGAAATGAAGAAATATTTTTAAAACCTTAACCTACTCTGTAATTTTATTCCATGTCATGAAATTAACATTTGAACTGTTTATGTTTCCTAAAAAATCATATTTGAAGTTCTATAAGTTTGCTTCATCTTAGAGTTTGCATTAATTGGAAGATGCTAGTTGCATGTTCTTGTAGACTGACATTTCTGCTCTCCATACGTGTCATGATATTCCCAACATGGAAGAGCAGGGACTTATTCATTAAAAGTATCACTTATCATGCATCAACTCTTGCCCCTCTCCCTAACAATGTAGAAAAAATTTCAATACTTTTGGTGGTGTTAGAAATATGACCTGTGATTGGCTTTCTTGGTTCTTGTTGCAAAAATCTCTCTTAAATCACATTATCGTGCTTGGAAGTAGTTTTGGTTGTTTGCTTTTGTTTTGTTATTGTTTGTTGTGCGTTTGATAGTAATTTTGTTCATATTTTTTCTTGTTTAATATTATTTTGAATTAAATTTTTTACTTGAAAAAAAAATTGAAATCTATCATTGTCATTTCTTTGCCTTTGAATACAAAATCCTTTTAGATTGACATAAAAAGAACTATCGCATTTGTTCAGTATCTGAGTGATCTGTTTGCTTTGACGGATACTTTTGCTGCCAGATTCGGACACTAGGAATGCTTCGATCTCGTTTTCTATCACTGCCTGCTGCTTTCAATGCCAGTTTGATTCCAGAGGAAAAGACTGAGCCAAAGAAGAAAGGACTGAAAGCCACTTTGTCTTTGTCTAGCAAATTAGTTTCGGTGAACTATTTATAATTTCATCTCACAATTTTTGTACCTCTTGTAACTTAAAAATATTGCCCTTCCCTTGAGTTTTGCTTATCAGGCTACTACCACAGGATCCATCTAACAAAGGGAAAGAGGCAGCAAGATTTGCCCAGTTGTGGAACAAGATAATCACTAGTTTTAGGGAGGAAGATCTTATAAGTAATAGGTATCTGGAGTGTTTTTCTGTAGTTATTCTTTATCTTGTTTTTCTCAAACCTATTGGTTTCTTTGACAGTATTTTCTTTGTCTTGGATGTCTGCTCTTACTTTAATTCTGTTTGCAGTAGTGTACTGACCTTGTTCTAATTTTCAGGGAAATGGATCTTTTGCTGGTTCCTTATTGGGCTGACCTTTCTCTGGACCTTACACAATGGCCTCCATTTTTACTTGCTAGCAAGGTTTGTTTCACCACCTTTGCGTTGAAAATTTTGAAATATTCATGCTGAAGTAGATATAAAAATCTGTTGAAAATTTTGAAATCTTCGTGTTGATATGTTTATGAATCTCTCTGTCTGTGTCTGCTCTCTAGATCCCCATAGCATTAGATATGGCTAAGGACAGCAATGGTAAGGATTGGGAGCTAAAGAAGAGAATTGACAATGACAATTACATGTCTTGCGCTGTTCGTGAGTCCTATGCGTTATTTAAGAGCATTATCATGTCCTTGGTTCGAGGGGGACGCGAGAATAGGTAAGTTTCTCTGCAATGAAACTAGAAGAAAAAATACTGATGAGCAAGGAGTTCAGTTTCCTCTACTATCCTTTGACAGATTTGGTAGGGTCTGACTGCAGATACAATATCCTAACATATTCTTGGTGTTTCTCTTGATTGGGTCTTTTCAGGATCATAGAGAAGATATTTTCTGAGGTTGATACCTATATAGAAGCGGGTTCAATAATACGCGAGTACAAAATGAGTGCTCTCCCCAGCCTCTATGACCTCTTTGTTAGGCTTATCAAATATTTGGTAATATTCGAAATATTGTTTGGTATGATCTTTTCAGTCGATAACTCTAGGATTGATAGGGAGTCCTAACCAAGTCAGCCTGATTTTTGCAGTTGGATAATAAGCAGGAAGACAGGGATCAAGTTGTGATTCTTTTCCAGGACATGCTGGAAGTTGTGACAAGAGACATAATGATGGAGGAGGACCAAATATCCAGGTGCTGCATCTTGATATGAATGTCTGCTCGAAAATACATCTACGATTAAATATGTAACTTCAGCATTTTCAATTTTTCTTGAATAGTTCTCAATTTTTTTTCTTGAATAGTTTGGCAGAGTCAATCCACACTGGACCTGAGCATGAGGGGATGAACAACCTTGAAACTAAATATCAGTTATTTGCAGCTGAAGGCGCTATCAATTTCCCAATTAAGCCAGAAACAGAAGCTTGGAAGGAGAAAGTGTGTAATTGTTACCAATATGTCACAAATGAAAAGTTTCATATAAATCTTATATGTATACTTATAAACCTCTACACTTATTTTATTTGCAGATCAAACGGCTTTATTTACTGCTTACTACAAAGGAATCTGCCATGGATGTGCCATCCAACTTAGAGGCGAGACGGCGTATGTCATTCTTCTCAAATTCATTGTTTATGGATATGCCTTTGGCCCCCAAAGTTCGCAATATGCTCTCTTTCTCGTAAGTTTTTTTCCTGCTTAATTTTGACAGTTGCTCGTGTATTGCATTGTTCCTGTTGACAAATCTTAATGTTTCAAACGCCTTTCTTTGCCAGTTTACAATTTAACTTTTCCAATTCTCTGTTAATTACCTTCTATAATAGGTACAGATAATTTTATTGCCAATAAGCTCTAGGTCCAATTGCACTTGTCTTATAATAATAAAAGTTGAGGGTATGGTCATGGGTTCAAGACCTACTGAGTGTGTGTGTAACTTACCAAAATAAATAAATCTTATTAATGAAAAAACATAGTGACGTTGGTATACGGATTGTATGCAAAAAACCCTACCCTTGGTAACAATTACAAGTACAGTATCTCTAAATTGGAATATAATATCATTAACTAGTTTGGAACATAGTATTATAAGTAGTAGTTGTTGATTTGTTGTAATATATGCTTCTGATTTAATAATTTTACCTGTAGAGTTTTAACACCATACTACACTGAGGAAGTTCTCTTCTCCTTGCGTGATTTGGAAGAGCCTAATGAAGATGGTGTTTCAATCCTCTTCTACTTGCAAAAAATTTTTCCAGGTTTATCTAATGCTCCTATTAATGGCCTTGCAATGAGATGTTAAATTTTTGTGTTGTTTCTGTCTCTACTAATTGGTCTAGGGTTTATACTAATACGCAAATATGAATATACAGATGAATGGAACAACTTTCTTGAGCGAGTGAATATGGATAATGAAGACAATCTGATGAAGGTCGTGCATCCAGAAGAACTTAAAAGATCTGATACAGAACTTAAAAGATCTGATGAGTTGGAAGAACTTAAAAGATCTGAGTTAGAAGAACTTAAAAGATCTGCTGAGTTAGAAGAACAACTTCGCCTTTGGGCATCTTTTAGAGGCCAAACTTTGACTAGAACAGGTACTCTCTCTCTCTCTCTCTCTCTCTCTCTCTGTTTATAAATTACCAATTTTCCCAAAAGTTTAAGCTAGGAAATAATGAAGTCAATTACTTAACCCTAATCCTAACACTCTCTCTCATATGTGGGCTCAAACTCCCCCATATCGAGTGGGACTCAAGACGTAGGATTTAAACATTTTAAATGGGAGGTAGAGTCGATACAGGGAGCAAACTTAGAATCTATTGCTTTGATACCATGACAAATTTCTAATTGTCCCAAAAGTTTTTAAACTGGAAATGGTGAATTTAACTTAATCATACTTAACAGTCTCTTGTGTGTGTTTTTTCTTTTAAGTAATATAAGTTTTATTGAATAAAAATACATCCTGTGCACGATAGGGAACCCATTGCACTTGAAATAAAAACAAACAAATCAAAGAGCAGAACTAACAGAAGTAAGAAATCAGTAAGAAATCAGAAATGGTAATACAATGCATAAAACCCCAAACATGAGACCACTCAAATAAAGTCGCAACTAGCAGAGATTTCAAAAGATCTACAGGTATCTCAAAATCTTCAAATGCACGGGTATTGTGTTCCCTCCAAATTAACCACATTGGACAAGATGGTACCATATTCCAAACATTTGAATAACATTTCCCCAAACAATTCCTCCATGCAAAGTGAAGAGAATCAACTGCCTTTGGCAGCACCCACTGAACCCCAAATATCAGAAAAACTTCACTCCATAAAGCACGAGCAAACACTCTCTTGTGTGTCACCTAACCGTACTTCTGACACTCGTGTGTGTCTGCGCATATGCGCTCCATGCTGGGAAATTTATCTTTTCCACTCTAAATTGTCTTTGAATTTTGACTAATACATTTTTACATATGCCAGTAAGAGGTATGATGTACTACCGGAAAGCTTTGGAGCTT
Source organism: Lithocarpus polystachyus (assembly GCA_033629205.1). Classification (NCBI taxonomy): domain Eukaryota; kingdom Viridiplantae; phylum Streptophyta; class Magnoliopsida; order Fagales; family Fagaceae; genus Lithocarpus; species Lithocarpus polystachyus. Next base: position 11,869,679 of record CM066162.1, read on the forward strand.
CAGGCCTTCCTTGATATGGCAAAAGATGAAGGTACATATGCATTTTAGTGATCATGTTACAATTGATCATTCTATTTTGTGATATTTTATACTCGTTTTTAATTTTTATACAAGAAAAGATATACTTTCAAGTTATTGATGTTTTGATACTAAGTGGCTTTTCTTTTCTTGGTTTGACTGTTGTATCTTCAGACTTAATGGAAGGCTATAAAGCTGTAGAATTAAATTTAGAGGACCACTCAAAGGGGGAAAGGTCTCTCTGGGCACAATGCCAAGCTGTGTCTGATATGAAATTCACTTATGTGGTATCATGCCAGCAATATGGAATTCACAAGCGATCTGGTGATCCTCGTGCACAGGACATCTTGAGGCTCATGACAACGTATTTGTCCCAACTTTATATTTTGAACTCCTAATTGTCTTAACTTCCTATTTATGGATATATTTCCATTTGGCAGCTACCCCTCACTTCGTGTGGCATACATTGATGAGCTAGAGGAACCCAACAAAGACAGTTCCAAAAAGGTCAATGAGAAGGCTTATTATTCTTGTCTAGTGAAGGCTGCTTTGCCAAATTCTAATTCTTCGGATCCTGCGCAGAATTTGGACCAGGTAAAAGCTCATTTGATGTGTTGCATACTAAAGATTTGGGGATTTATCACATAATGCATGCCATCTAAAACTTATTTTACTCATAAAATAGCTTGTCTCAAGTTTGACGTAGTGCACTTGTAAGTGTTAAGGACTTTTGCAAATACTTTTGCCTGGTCAGTAATCCCCTTGCCCTCTTTGTCGATGATACTTTTGGCAATTTAAATGGAAGTAGTTGATTACATGCGTGAGATGACCTAAGCTACGAAAATAAGCCAACACCATTAAAGGTGTCTATGTTGACTCTAGTATATCCATGTATATGTATAACATAACAGGTTGTGGTCCTCTCTCACTTGCTCGCTAGCACAGTTTCAAGGGATGGGAGTAAATGGTGTGAAAATTTGCTCCCCAGAAGAATGAATTATTGTTGCTTACCAAAAAAAAAAAAAAAAAGAAGAATGAACAGCCATCTTATGTGTATGCAGTAGTCCTTGTGACAGCCAAATGTGTGGAGATAAAATGTTGAGTGAGTGATTGGGAGAAGCATTTGACTTTTGTGCAGATAACTCTTTTATAAATTCATTTTCTTTTCACTCTCTAAAAAATTTCAAACTCACTTACACTTTTATTAATTTAATGTCAATTTGTGTGTGTGAGTGTAGCTTTACAAACTCTCTTTAGTCTTTATCAATCTCCCAAATTAAAATATACTCGACTTGATTGTCTCAATGTCCATGCAGATTATTTATAAAATAAAACTTCCTGGACCAGCAATCTTAGGTGAGGGAAAGCCAGAAAATCAGAACCATGCCATTATATTTACACGTGGTGAAGGCTTGCAAACAATAGATATGAACCAGGTATATTTATTGTTAAATCTAAATAAACATCCTACCTTCTCTCTTAACATATATCAGTTGGTTAAAGTGTCTATTTCTTAGGATAACTACATGGAGGAAGCATTAAAAATGAGGAATTTGCTTCAAGAATTTCTTAAGAAGCATGATGGTGTGAGGCACCCTACAATTCTTGGGCTTAGGGAACATATATTTACTGGAAGGTTGGTACCTTAATGTTATCAAATGAGCCGTTTGTCTTTGGAATTAATTATATGATATTATGTATCACTAACTTTTCTATCACTTTTTGGTGCAGTGTTTCTTCTCTTGCTTGGTTCATGTCAAATCAAGAAACCAGTTTTGTGACAATTGGGCAGAGACTATTGGCCAACCCTCTGAAGTAAGTCATCATTGCACCGAATTATCTCAAACGTGACATAGAAATAAAAATTCAGGGTGCCACCAGTGGCATTTGCCCTCTACTTGTGGGGTTTAAGCTCTATTTGGTTGGGTGGATAGAAAGCTAGGAGTATAGAAAAGTTTTAGTTTTTCCGAATATGTCTTCGATACAGTGGATGGAAAAGGTGGAATGATAGAAAATAAATATAAATTTGCTTTGTTTGGTTGAAGAAAAACAAAAGGGAAAAGTAGTTTTTATTAATTTGCTGTTATGTCTCTATTACCTGAGAACTGCTACGTCCACACCACACTTTTGCAACAAATCTTAAGTAGTAGGTTATTACTAGTTCTAATTTGAACCTACCATTGAAATTACTTTTTTGCCTATCAGTAAGTGTCAGCAACAACCTAGGATTTATTGTGAAGGTGTTCTGGACATAGCATTTCTTCTAATACAGTATTACATAGGAAATGAATTTACTACAACGTATATAAAAAGTTGGTCCTTATCCTCCTTTTACTTATCAAAGAATATATATATATATGTTAGGTACTTTGAGACAGTGGGGTCATATATGGGGTTTTTTGCTATGTCTTTCTATTTCTGATTTTCTTCAATATGTTAGCTTAAGGTCTTGAGTTATATGCTTTTGTTTCATGTTCAAAGTGTTCATCATGACGTTCAATCTTTTTCAATAAAAGTCCTATTACCTATCAATATATACGTGTGTGTGTAATTGAAAATAATGAAACATAAAAAATATAATAAAAAAAACTACAATTATATAAACAAAAAGAATAGCTCCAAGAGTCATATTGTTATGTCACAAAAATAATTGAAAACAAAACAAAGAATTAATACAAAAAAAAAAAAAATAAATAAAGGGGTAATTACATTCTCCTCCCTTGAGGTTTGGGGGGATGACACTCCACCCAAAACCTGAAGGGAAAAAACACTTGACATCCATTTGACCAAAATACACATTAATTAAAAATGTGAAGTTTAGAAATGTTGTGTACTAACTTGTTCTTTGTTCAAGGTTAGGTTTCCAAAACTGCCCTCCATTTTAGAATTAAAATCCATTGTTTTAAATATTTAATTAAAGTGTATTTTAAAATATTAAGTATGACTTTTGCTTATATTTTTCTTTCTTTTTTCAACGATTTGTGGAGAGATTTGCCATTGCAAGTTTTTTGGTGCTTGATAAACTTGGCATTTTTATTCTAAATTTATCAATTATGTACTTACTAACCATAGATAAACTTTTGTAAAGAGATTCTTATAGAAATTTAGAATATTCTGTTATTAATATAAACAGAAGGGGGAGTGTTAATTTCTTGAAACCTTAGGGGAGGCAAGTGTTTTCTCCTTTCAGGTTTGGGGTGTAGTGTCATTCCCCCGAACCTCAAGGGAGGGGAGTGTAACTACCCTAAGAATAAAAGATAAAGGAAAAAGGAAATAAGGAAATATAAAATAAAAATAATCTTAGAAGAATGGGGCTTTTCCATTTTCTGCCAAGTGTATACATACAGCGTGTATATGAGGAAGAGGTCCACATTCACCTTTCTCTGCATTTGTACTATCCCATTCCATTTGTATTTAGTTTTCCAGCACAAAAATTACAGCCCACAAAACGTTGCCTTCTTATATACTGTAAGGACAAAAGAGTACGGCAGTGCAGCACTCAAGAGGTGAATGCATTGGTGCAGAAATTGACACACCCAAAAAATGGCCTCTGCAACTTTTGCCTTCAAAGCCTCTGGGGGCTTGACAGAGATGAAGGCGAGTGGAGGGGATGACCTAACTATTCTAAGAACAACAGTATGGCCTCTGTTTGCAGTTGCATCTCAAATCCATTCTAATATTCTTTTCTTTTTTTTCCTGAAATTTTTTGAGTTGTGTTTGGTAACCGAGAAAGCGAAGGAAAAGAATGAAAGTGAGCAGTCAACGGGCAAATTAGTAGTTTTATTCTCAGCCCATATTTTCATTCCTTCACTTATCACCATTTCAGACAGATTAGAATTTGTGGTCCCTGGCGGTGAACGTCACCCTTCCCCATTTTCTATCCTGAATTTCCTTCATACCAAACAGAGAAAAATATCAACCTTCTCATCACTTTCCTTCTCCATTTTCGTTCCTAATTTCACCCCAACCAACCAGACTGTTAGGTTTGGGGTTCGAAACCCCTAATTTACGTCTACAACTACAACAAAATTAAGCCTAGTCCCAAAATTTTGAACCAGGTTGACGACTCAATTCTGATTTTTTGATGATATTTGGAGTCTAATGCCTTTTTCCTTTGCCTGCTTGCACCCCCAAATGGGGAAGGGGGGGGGGGGGGGGGTGTGTCATTTCTTGTAAATTCAGTTGTCAATTCTTAGATATACTTGATCTCATCAAAGTATGAGAGAAACCAAGTCCTGCACAGCTGCAGTTCTAGGTTGATATTTTAACTTCAGTTTACTAAAATTTTGAAAAAGAGGAAGTTCTTTGAAAATTTGGTGTATTGTGCAAATGCAAATTTAAGGGCATCTAGGAAATTACCATGGTTTCTGCAGAAATGCAGTTGAGTGTGAGGGTCTAGTCTTTCAGCTAATGCTCCATGTCAGCATGGCACAATGAGCATGTTCTTTCTTTCTTTCATTTTTCCCCATAATGTTAGTCTTGAAATGTGTGTTTCTTCAATGAGTAATGAATTTGTAAGATGCGATACGGGTTGTTTTACTGCTACTTAAAGTTCAAACTTAGCACTTTTTTTGTTTTACCCTGCCTGAAACTTTTTGTTCCAACCTCTCTGGGAACTGGATTGATGACCCTTGCTAAGAGGTTGATACATAATATTGTGAATGCTCAGAAATAGAGCTACTTGGAGTCACCAGTTTTTTCAATAAACTATTGCAAGTCTTATTAAAAAAATAAATAAATAATAAAAAATTTGGGGGGTTGAGAGAGATGTACAGTCATTTTCGTTGTCCATATGTGGATCTACAAGGGCACTTACACCATCTTGTGTTTTTTTTTTTTTTATGTGCGTGTGCTTGTGTATCCAGATACATGTTTGTTGCACTTAACTTCTGCTCTTGTTTCTCTACATCTAGGGTCCGATTCCACTATGGTCATCCTGATGTGTTTGATAGGATCTTTCACCTTACTAGAGGGGGTGTCAGTAAAGCATCCAAGGTTATTAATTTGAGTGAAGACATTTTTGCTGGTATGATGATATCGAATGCTTTCTCGGTTAATATCGTTGGTCTATGTGCATGATTTTGGCTTTATCCAACTTATATTATGACTGCACGTACAGGCTTCAATTCTACTCTTCGTGAAGGCAATGTTACCCATCATGAGTACATACAAGTCGGGAAGGGGAGGGATGTGGGCCTGAACCAGATTTCTATGTTTGAGGCAAAGATAGCTAATGGCAATGGAGAACAGACGTTGAGTCGAGATATATACCGGCTTGGACACCGTTTTGACTTTTTCCGAATGTTATCATGTTATTTCACCACAATTGGTTTCTACTTCAGTACTCTGGTATGTTCAAATTGAACAATTATCGATTTTCAGCTTTTTGAATCTTATCATGTTATTATGTAGTTAACTGAAGACTTTGAATCTTATTTTCTTCTGGCAGATCACTGTGCTCACTGTGTATGTGTTCCTTTATGGTCGCCTTTATCTTGTCCTGAGTGGGCTTGAAGAAGGCCTGAGTACTCAACCAGCAATTCGAGATAATAAGCCTCTTCAAGTGGCTCTTGCTTCCCAATCTTTTGTTCAAATTGGATTTTTGATGGCCTTGCCTATGTTGATGGAAATAGGGTTGGAAAGGGGTTTCCGAACTGCATTAAGTGAATTTATATTGATGCAATTGCAACTGGCCCCTGTATTTTTTACATTCTCTCTCGGGACAAAGACCCACTACTATGGAAGGACATTACTTCATGGGGGTGCAAAATATAGGCCCACAGGTCGAGGTTTTGTGGTGTTCCATGCCAAGTTTGCTGACAATTATAGACTCTACTCCCGTAGTCACTTTGTCAAGGGAATTGAGCTCATGATCTTGCTTCTTGTGTACCAAATCTTTGGTCATACTTATAGAAGTGCTGTTGCCTATGTCTTGATCACTATATCTATGTGGTTTATGGTGGGTACCTGGCTTTTTGCTCCCTTTCTTTTCAACCCTTCTGGTTTCGAGTGGCAAAAGATTGTAGACGATTGGACTGATTGGAATAAGTGGGTAAGCAACCGAGGAGGTATAGGCGTGCCATCAGAAAAAAGTTGGGAATCATGGTGGGAAGAGGAACAAGAGCATCTTCGTCATTCTGGAAAGCGTGGTGTCATAGCTGAAATATTGTTATCCTTACGATTCTTTATATATCAATATGGACTTGTATATCATTTGAACATTACAAAAAACACTAAAAGTTTTCTGGTAAGGATTGTGTCCTAGTATTTTATCAAATTTTAGTAGAATTTCAACAGTGAAATCATATCTTATCTTTTCACTTGGTCACAGGTCTATGGAATATCTTGGCTGGTGATCTTGCTAATATTGTTTGTTATGAAGGTAACTGCCAACTTCTTCATGTATTTCCCTGTCACGTGTTACATTATGCACAGCATAAAGAATTTCTTTCTCCATACAACAATTCACTTTCTTCTTTTTAAGTAATCTAATCAGGGGCTAGCATTACGCTTTTTTTTGTTACTACAGTTCACGGGTTTACTAATTTTGAATTCAAGTATATGTCTTCTGTAAATTGATTTAAATGGTTAGAGAATTGAGCTAGTTAATATATTGTACACACACTAGTCCCTTCTTTTATGGAGAAAGAGGGAAGACGGGTCAAGTTTGCCTTTGTAAATTAATATATTTGACTCAATCAAGCTGATTAAATGTTCAAAGACTGACAGCCTGATGCAAATTAGAGGACATTTTTTTGTTTTGTTTTTAATGTCAGTCTGCAGCCTTCTTGTAAGATGATGCATCTTTTCCATTGCTCTGTTTGTTTTCACCTTATCGCAGTTTAAGAATACTGTAATGTCTCTCTATGAGGCAATTCCTTTCAAAAGTTCTGTTGCATGTTTCAAATTTAAGGACTTTTTTGGTTTGTTTTTAATGTCTGTCTGCAGCTTTCGTGTAAGACAATGCATCTTTTCCATTGCTCTGTTTGTTTTCACCTTATCACAGTTTAAGAATACTGTTATGTCTCTCTATGAGTCAATTCCTTTCAAAAGTTCTGTTCTATGTTTCAATATTTTTCTATGAATTGGCACTGCTGAAGAGTTAACTTTTTTCTCTCTCTATTTTTTTTTGGTGGTGGTAGACTGTCTCTGTTGGGCGGCGGAGGTTCAGTGCCAATTTTCAACTCGTGTTCCGGCTAATCAAAGGAATGATTTTCCTAACTTTTGTCTCCATTCTGGTCACTTTGATTGCCCTCCCTCACATGACAGTCCAAGACATCATTGTTTGCATTCTGGCCTTTATGCCAACTGGTTGGGGGCTCATTCTGGTAAGTTAATGTTTCTATTGTCACCTTTACATTTTTTTTCCAAGCACAGTATGTTGAAACAGACTTGAAATATGGGTGTATGCATGAGTGTCAAACTTGAAATATGGGTTTTTTAATCCCACAAGATACCTGCTCTTGAAATAAATCTTTTACTTTGCTTTTTTGCTTTTTGAAAATCATATCTTTAAAGGTGATTTGACCAAAATGTTGTGATTCATCTTAGCTTTGTTGTTCTCCCACCTTATAAGGTTCATGTCCAGTATATATGGGCATATTGTACTACACTGCAAGGATAATGATTTGAGAATTGCATTGTGTGCGGGGTTCAAGGGTATCCCAATGGTTCCAGCACCTTTTATGGTGCTTGGTCACTGGGGTTCAAACCCCACCGGCCCTCTCTGCTATTATATCAACAACAAAAATAATTGCATCACGTGCTTGTGTTTCTTTGTTTTTCATGCTTAATTTCACATGGTTTTTTTCTCCTTAATTGCACCAGATTGCGCAAGCCTGCAAGCCTCTTGTTCAGCGGGCTGGGTTTTGGGCTTCAGTTCGGACGCTTGCTCGTGGTTATGAGATTGTAATGGGTTTGCTACTGTTCACTCCAGTTGCATTCCTGGCCTGGTTTCCTTTTGTTTCAGAATTCCAAACTCGTATGCTCTTTAACCAAGCATTCAGCAGAGGTCTACAGATTTCTCGTATTCTTGGTGGTGGCCAACGAAAGGATCGTTCATCACGCAACAAGGAGTAATTTTACTGACTTCAGCAGGGGCTATGTTTATGCTTATCCCACAATTCTTATTACACTCAGGCAGACTTATTTACTGTTTATATCTATTATAAGCTGTTGTTGTAATTAACTAATTATGGTGCTAATAGGGCTGCGTTAGTGCATTTTTGTGTATTCTATTTGACTCAAGTTCTGCCAGCTCTTCTGAGCCCCCATCAAAAAGCATTTTACTAATTATGATAATTGGGTTATATAACTTGGAATGCCTTCTCTGATAGATAGAAAACACGCAACTGATTTTACAAGTGATCTGAACAATGGGGAACCTTTTTCGCTTCCTCCTGCAAACAAATGTAACACCTCTCACTTTGGGAGGACAAGCATGGAACCCACTCCTTGTAAAATGGATGTTAGACGTGTTTTCATGTCTCCGAAGCAGGCAAACGTTAGTATTTACTTTAATAAACTTTACTTTTAAAACATTGTTTTATTAAGAAAATTACTTGCCTCACTCTCATATAATGTATTTTCCATCCAATCATGTTAGAATAGTACTAGAAGGATCAGTTTAGAGATCCCTATTGTGTTTGAACAACAATTTTTCTATATGAGGTTTGTCTTTTTATAGGCTCAAGGAATGGTACAAACGTACGGTTTTCTATATCTGTATGGCAATATAGTGTACAAATTATAGTGGTGATAGGCTATACTATGTGGATGGTACAGTAGGCCTAATGCAAGACTACAAGTATACAACAGTAAGAGATATATAATAGATTTAAGGGTATTAATCTATGAAGCATAAAAGTTGAAGGGGCTTTTCTGTCTTTTTCTTTTTTTTTTTTTCTTGGTAGTGGCCGTAGGAGCCCTACCAAAATGATGCAGGCTGGCAGTAACGAGGCAAGCTGAAAATATTTGCCATCTTCTCTGTTGATTGGAGGAAACTAGTTTGTTTATATTCTAGCATTGTATTCATTGGTCATTGTCAGGCTAATCTGGTTTGGTTTCAAATGGGGTTTCCAAATTGAGAGAATCATGCTCACTCAGCTCCCCGTTGAATCGCCATTGGGCATCCTCACTCCATATTGAACAGGATAGCTTTTAAAGAGTAGTTTACTCCTTTTGCATATAATGATCACTGATGTTATCTCAAGTTGAGAAACCGGGTTTACCATTACTGTACGGTACCACAATTTCCCCAGACAATAATCTTATGTCATGGCCCAAATTGCGAATCTCTGATTATCTGGGAGCTGCAACGTTTGCTACAAATGATGATGTTAGTCCTGTAGGCATTGCTCACCTAAGACAGATGGGCTTGTTGGAGATGATGGTGCCAGAGAATGGGCTAAAAAAAAAAAAAGTTTTGAGACAAAACAAAACAACGTTGGCATGAGGATCCGAAGTAGGGGTGAAAAAATAACAACAATTGTAGCACCTTTTTTTTCTTTTTTTCTTTTTTGAGAAGAACAATTCTATCACTTGATTTTAAAGGATGTTTTTCATAAACAAAAAAATAAAAAGGGGTATGCAATGATATTGATGTGCTTAGTATCCAACTACATGACTTGGCCAATCAAGACAAGCTCATCAAGTGACTTACTAAGGGTTGCCCAATTAAGACTATCATGACCACTCTACTCAAAAAATTGATCAAACCACAGGAAATCAATCTCTATAAATTAAACCTAGATAGTTACAACCGTGACAACAAAATTCAAAAAAAAAGTTTTCTATTAGTAATCACTTAAATTTTCGTTAGTAATCACTTAAAATAGCTTCATAAATTTTTTGAAAATGTATGCACGTGCAAATATCTTCAAATCATTTTTTTCCCCTTTACAAATAAAAGCACATTTAAGCATCAAAGCATGGGTGGTTGGTACAACACTAGTGCCCTTTGGTTGACTCTTGTTATAGGTATCAATTATCCATCTTAATCATGGAATCATATTATTCATTGCTTAACATCTTTTGTAGGAGCAAGGATAATTTTCTCATGAAAAAATTGTTGTATGGGTCAAACTTGATTAATGGACGCTTGTCAAAACATTATCACGGAAAGCAACCAAATGATCCATCGAGAGTAGTTACATTGGAACAACAAGTGAGAGACACGACACAAAATGTACATGAACTAGTACAACAAAACTGATGCTCAATTCAAAGATTTCTCCCTCATGACGGTCCATTTTCGCATAACATCAACAAAGGAGAACATGATACATCGTAAAAGAATGATGAGCCATTAAAAAACCTTCATGATAAAGCTAAGAACCAAACAAAGAATTGATCACAAAAAATGGTATGTCAATCGGAAAATTAATTGCATAAGTAGGCTAATGAGCTAGAGATGTGTTGCATACTAAGACGTGCAATTTAAAAAAAAAAAAAATTTTGATTTCATGTTAGACAAGCCATGAAAAGAGAAGACTCTTGCAGTTGTGGAGACTTGAGGTCTGTTAGGGATCTGTTTATTTTGTTAAAACTGAAAATTTTTTGCTAAAAATATTGTAAATAAAGGTAAAAATTAGTTGAGATAGTATAGTGAGACCTATTAATAGTACAAAAAAGTGTAGTAGGGCCCATAAATAGTACCAAAAATAGGTTGAATAGTAAAATAAGTTGGTTTTTTAATTTAGAGCAAAAGGCACACTATATAAGGCACTAATTCATCTACGTGCTCTTTCAAACAAGATCATGTGTAGAGTAGAGCTTTCTTTACTAAACTAAGAGGTTCAACAAAAATATGGTTTAATGTGTTGAAAGCCTATCCATTGCTAAGATGAGCAAATTATTTGTGAGTCACTTCATTGGTGGGTGGAGACAATATGAGGCCAACTACTTACCTCGTAAATGTAAACCAAAATAAGGGATTACATGGTTAAGTAACAATTTGATTTTTTAGTAATTATAAAGTTCACATGATGTAATAAGTTTAAAATCTCATTTTACATCGCTTAAAAAAATATAATTTTACTTAATAAAAGATACATTAGTTAAAGGAGAAAAGTAACTAATTTTAAACAAGAAATACATTAGTGAAATGAAGAAAAATGATATGGTTTTTATTTATTTTTACAATAAAATGAACTAATATATATAAGAAAATAGTTATTTTTGTTAGAACTGATGGAGTTTCAACTTCATGGTGATTGCCCTTTTATTAGGCTAAGATTCCAATTAATTTTTGACATAGGCAGGGTTTGAATTTTAGATTTTTGTCCGACAATAAGAAAATAGATGCACTAACCAAATTGCGCTAACTTTGTCTTGCTCCCAGAGCATATAGATTCACCTAATCAATGAACACTTGCACTGGACTTGCCCATCCTTTTGGGCATAGGGACATAAGAACCAATTCGAGTAATCAACAGCTTTTTTTTTAGAAATTATGCCTCTAGCAATATAGGGGCAACCCTTACTCTTCATCTCACTTCAACAATTCTCATATGGTAATTGGCGAAGCCAGAAAATTTTTTCAAGGGGCGCCAAGCCAAATGTATTATTGTATTCTGTTAGCTTTAACTCTCTATATTAATGCGTATGACTTTATTTTTGGAAAACAACAAAAACCTTTTGCCGCAAAGATTTAGTTATATATTTTTATTAACTTATACTTAATATGCTCCTAAAACTAATGACTTATATATGACAAAAAAAATCAATATTAAAAGGAAAAATAAAGAAGAAAATAATAAATTAAAGAGCATTTATACTATTTTCCTAAATGAAAGGGGCCCATCACCTAAAATTTACTCAATATTTTGAGGACAATGGTTAGCTATAAAATTGGTTGTAGTCTAAGACTACAATTTTACTCAATAAAATAAATATTACTACATATTTTGAAAATTTAATCGTTGAATTGCATGTTCTTTACGCTCTTAATACACACGCTAAATTTTGTGTTAATCAGATATCATTTGCTATATGATCTATAAGCTTATATTTTATGCATAATTTTAAACTACAAAATTTGCAATTTAAACAATTTATTGATGACATAATTATTGATTTTTAATTTTCTAAAAATTTTGCAAGCATACATGATATAAAAAGAAGATATAATTCAATGGTGGGTTTGTCAAAAGTCACCTTCGATAAAAATATATTAAGTAAGATTGTAGTTTAAGTTTACAACAAATTTTACAACTAAACTTTATTCAATTTGAAACTTTTAACATTAAATATAGGGAGATGGGGCATTTTTGGAAAATCCAAGAAGGGCCATGGCCCCCTTACCCCTCTCCCTCCGCCTATGCATATGGTTATTTTTTAGCTGCTTTTAGTTCTTGATAGAGGGAGAGAACTGAAGAGAGATAAGCATGGAGATGTGATTAGTTATTAGTAGATGAGTTCTTTCTTTTTTAAAACTCTATCCTAGTAGGAAAGGGAAAGCAAGCAAAGATAGAAAAAAATGTATTAAATATAGCTTAGCATACCAATTTTTTTGTTTTTTGGTTGATAAAAAACCTTAGTTGGTTTTTTTTTTAAGAAGAAAAAAAAAACCTTAGCAGTTAAGCAAACAAAAATTCAAAAAGGTTATATTTTTATTTTATGTTTTTTTTTTTTTTTTGGAGAATATTTTGATGCAACTTTTAGATCTATAAAAATGATTTTATAATTAAATTTATCAAAAGCCAGTCCTAAGTTAAACAAATAGTCGCGCCGGTTCCTTTCAAAATAAAAAAAAAGTCGTCCCGGTTTTCGCGTACACGAAGGGTTTCTTCTCCGCGTCATGAAGACCAAAAACCCAAACTAAGCATAAAAAAAAAAAAAAAAAAAAAATTGCCGTGTTCTACCGGCTGTAACCGGTAATCCCGGTATCTTTGAAATGCACTAGATTCGTGCGCTCTTTCTTTCTTTCCTTTTCTCTCATTTTCATTTCATATCTCCTTTCCCTCTCTCCCAGCTTTCTTTTCAGTTTTCACAGCTAAAAACACCTTTTCAGCTCTGATCCGAGTCGGAGACCGATTCCGATTCCGATTCTTATTCCGATTCCCATTCAACTCGGTCTCTCTTTTCTCTAGGCTCTCCTTCTCCCAAATCAGGTACGCACTTCCATTTTACTTGATCTTCCGTTTGGTTCCCGAGAAAAAAAAAATATGCAGGTTTTTGAGATCCTTAGGGTTTTGAATGTCTAGACGTGGAATGTAGGGTTTTTGTTTGAATTTATTGCGGTATCGGAGGCTCTGTTTGTTGTGTTTTTGAATAATTTACGTGGTTTAGGATTCAGATTCTACTATTTTTCGTTTACATTTTTTTGGTTTGTTTTAAATTTTATAAGAATTTTTTTAAGGAATTTGTGTAGGGAGCTTCTTTAATGTTTAAAACTGTGCTAACTGATTCAATATGACTTGTTTTGTTGACAAAAATAAAGAGCTAACTATTTAAGTTGAGCTTAGAAGTTATATATTATGGTTGATTCAAAACAACTTGCTGTGTTGAGAAGAAAAGAGTTACTGTTTAAGTCTAGCTTGAAAGTGTATCCATGTATGTGTGTGTGTGTGTGTGTGTGTGTGTGTGTATATATTGTTGTGTTGAGAAGAAAAGAGTTACTATTTAATGGGTGCCCTTAGGGCATTTGTTAATGGGTCATTTTAGGAAAGTTTTGATACCACTTTCATGAGAAATATTAAAAGCTGTTTAAAAAAAAATTCAGTTGCATTTTCCTTTTCTTATAAAAAGTTTCTAAAAATATTTCTCAAATCAATGCTCTTAGGGCATCCGTTAACTTTTTCTATATACACAGGAAAAAGATGCACACGTAACTAACTGGTGGGTCTTGAACCCAACAACCTTACCCTCCACCTTGCTCTTGTGTCATTTGACCTAGAGCTCTTTGGCAAGAAAAATTTTGATTTTAGTTTTGCTTGAATGGAATCTCTCTCGGTGATTATTGGTGTATGTATATTTCAGCACTAAAAATTTGTTGAGAAAACTTGTGGCATGGTTGTTTTGATTATTTCTTAATTTTTTGGGTGATGTATGTTTTATATATTAACGGGGTGCCCTTAGGCATTTGTTAATGGACAATTTTAGGAAAGTTTTGATACCACTTTCATGGGAGTTATAAAAAATTGTCAAAAAAAATCAGTTGCCTTTTCCTTTTCTCATAAAAAGTTTCTAAAAATATTTCCCAAACCAATGCCTTTAGGGCATCTGTTATCCTTATGCTCATGTCATTTGACCTAGAGCTCTTTGGCAAGAAAAATTTTGATTGTGGTTTTACTTGAATGGAATCTCTCTCGGTGATTATTGGTGTTTGTATATTTCAGCACTAATGATTTGTTGAGAAAACTTGTGGCATGGTTGTTTTGATTATTTATTAATTTTTTTGGGTGATGTTTGTTTTATAGAAAATGTCTCGAGCTGAGGAACTGTGGGAGCGGTTAGTCCGTGCTGCCTTAAGGAGGGAAAGGACAGGGACAGATGCATTAGGGCATCCTGTTACTGGAATTGCTGGAAATGTGCCATCTTCATTAGCAAACAATAGAGATATTGATGAGATTCTGAGAGCTGCAGATGAAATTCAAGATGAAGATCCCAATGTTGCTAGAATCTGTATGAAATTTTTATATTTTTATTTCTTGAAAGATCATTGTTTATTTTTTTCTTTGGTTTTCTCATCCTTTTATTTAATATATTTTTGCATACACTTGGGTCTCCTGTTGCCAGTTGCATTTCTAGATTACAAATGTTTAGTGGCTTTAATATATTCTAAAACTTTTTATGGCCTGTATTTTATGCATGCGCAATATTGAAGATGCAAATTTTGCTACTTTATTTGTGTGCACTAGTAGAAAAGACATGTAATTATAATAAGGAGAGGAGTTCTACTTTGATAAATTATTGTAACAAGTTGATATGTGAGCTGCACTGTCACACCATGTGACACATGGCCTCACTGTCCCTCTATACTTTCGTCATTGGGAGTTGGAGTCAGTGAATTCCTTTCTAGACCTTATTTACTCACTATTGTCTAGGGGGGTGGTAGGATGAGATTGAGTTTGATTGGAGTGTGAAGTTTGATGTTCACTCTTATTACCTATCAAAAAAAAAGTTTGATGTTCACTCTTATTACAAGGCTATTTGTGGTACCATTGTTAATTCATTCCTCTGGAAGAGTATATGGTGTCATTTATAAAAAAAATAAAGAAAGAAGAATATGGTGTGTCAAGGCCCTAAAGAGGGTGTCTTTCTTTTTTTTTTTTTTTTTTTTTTTTTTTTGTGGACAACAACTTTGGGTAAGAATGTAAAAATTGGTATGGAAAGCTTTTGTTTATCCATTGTGATGTTGTTTATGTTTTGTGGAGTGAAAATTTTAAGATGCTTAGGTTTCAATGGATGATTCGTCGACAGTAGCAGAGTTATTATTTGGTTGTAGGAATATGTTTGGGAAGCAGTATTCAAATGTTTGGAATCTTTGTCTGTTATGCTTGATGTGGATAGTATGGTAGGAATGGAATGGCCATACTTTTGAGGACATCGAGAAACCTCTTGATTAATTGAAATTCTTTATGATTCGTCCTTGTTTGATTAGTCCTGTACATGGGGTTTTACTCATTGTAATTCCATTTTTGAGTTCCTAGACTCTCTTTGTTCTTTTTATTTTTTATTTTTTTTAAGATACTTTGTTTTCATCATCGTGAACATGAAGTAATCTTTTACTTGAATAAAACTTTACTACTTACCAAAAAAAAGAAGAAGTTCTAGCTTGTATGTTAACCATCGAGTCTTATTGTCCCTTTATCTCTATTTCTACTTTTACTAAACATACATTCCATGGGCTTTGTTTTCATCCTAATTTATTTCGATAAGTTATAAGTTCTATTAAGAAAAAATGCATCAAGTATAAAAGGGATATAGTAGAAGTGCATCACAACTTAGCTTTGAGATTACAATGATATGTAAGCTCCAATAAGTTGAAAACAGTAAAGAACATTCTGTTCACACCCATCAAAAGTTATAGAATTTCTCTCTTTAAAAGCACCACAAGCCCCAGGCCCCAGACAAGTTTACCATGGTTTTTTTTTTCTAGAGATGTTGGAGGGTGGTAGAAGCAGATGTGTTGGTTGTTTTGAGGAGTTCCACAAGTATTGTAAGTTTGAAAAATCTCTTAATGCATCTTTTATTGCATTAGTTACAAAGAAGATGAATGCTACCAATGTGAGGGACTTAGTTTGGTCGGGAGTGTTTAGAAGATTTTGGCCAAGGTGTTGGCCAATAGATTGAAAGGGATTTTGGATAAACTTATCTTTGAATCACAAAATTCGTTTGTGGGAGGAAGGCAGGTTTTGGATTCAGTGCTTATTACTAATGAGTGTGTGGATGCTAGGATAAAGTCATACCCCTAGCATTATTCTATAAGTTGGATATAGGAAAAACCTATGATCATGTTAATTGGGAGGCTATTCTCTATCTCTTGGAGAGAATGGGTTTTGGTGAAAAGTGGAGAAGTTGGATTCATACTTGCATTTCCACAATACAATTTTCTATCTTGGTGAATGGTTCTCCGTGTGGTTTTTTTGGCTTTTCTAGTTGATTAAGACTGGGGGATCCATTATCTTTTTCGCTCTTTATTCTGGTTAAGGAGGTTCTCAGTAGTATGTTGAGGAGAATGGTGGAGGGAGGTCTTATCAAAGGCTTTACACTATAGCCATGTAGATTCTTCCATCTTTGTTCTTTCAAGTCATGGCTGTTGCCACATCCTTCTTTTATACGTTGACAATAGTTGGGAATACTGATGGGGGGTTGTCTATTTCACACTTATTGTTTGTTGATGATTCTATCTTGTTTTGTGATGTTGACATTGAGCAGATTTTGTACATTCAGATGTTGCTGTCTTGTTTTGAGGCGGTGACTGGGTTAAAAGTTAATTCGGGTTGAAGTGAGATGGTGCTAGTGGGTGAGGTGGAGAACGTGGTTGAATTGGATTTGATTTTGTATTGTAAGGTAGGGTCTTTGCCAGTGACCCACCTTGGTATGCCATTGGGGGCTTCTTTTAAATCAACGACAATTTGGAATCCTATTTGGCGAAATTCGAACGTCGATTAGCTGATTGGAAGAGGCTTTACTTTTCAAAAAGGGGAGGCTGAAGTTATTGAAGAGTACACTTTCGAGCCTACCTACTTATTACTTGTTGTTGCTCACCATTACCACTTGTGTGACCAATAGGAATTAGAGGTTGCAAAGGAATTTCTTGTGGGGTGGTTTAGGTGAGGAGTTCAAACATCATTTGGTTGGATGAGATACAATGTGTACTTTTATGTCTAGTGGAGCGTTGGGGATTTAGAAGCTTACTCCTTTTAATCACTCTTTGTTGGGCAAGTGGTTGTGGTGATTTCATACGGAGGAAACTTGATTATGGAGGCGGTTAGTGACTGTAAGTATGGGGAAGAATGGGGTGGATGGTGTACTAAACCTGTTTGCAGCACTCATGATTGTGGGTTGTGAAGGAGTATTACAATGGGTGGGGTAGTTTATTTCTGTACATTTGGTTTGATGTGGGTTTTGGAAATTGGATCCGATTTTGGCATGACTGTTGGTGTTGAAAACAACCTTTGAAGATGTTGAATCCTATTCTGTATTAAAATTCCACGAATATGGAAGCTTCAATTGAGTCCTTATTTGCTCTGTATTAGAGAGAGACAGGAGGAGGTCGGAAGGAGTTGGGATGTGAGGTTCATGAGAAATATTAATGATTGGGAGGTGGGGGGTTTCATTCCTCCAATATCTACACTTCCAGTGTACTTGGTTGGTTTTTTTTTTTAAGAAAATATCTTACGTTACTAATCAAAAAAAAAAAAAAAAAAAGTCCCCATTAGGGAGGGGAAAGATTGGATGTGATGGAAGTTGAAGGGGGTAATCAGTATTTTAATGTTAAATATTATTTTTTTATGAGGCATTACAGGGTTCATCCCTTGTGTCTTTCCCTTGGAAAGCCATATGGAGGGTGAAGGCTCTTTGGAGAGATTCCTTTTTTGTGTGGACATTTGCTTGGGGAGGGGGGGGGGGTGTGGGGGAATCTTCTCAAGAATAGATACTCAATTTTGAGTTGGTTTTGTATGTGCTGATGCAGTGGGGAGATGGTAGACTGTCTTTTGTTATGTTGGAGTGTGGCGTTTGAGTTGTGGAGTTATGTTTGTAGTTCCTTTGGGATATGGTGGGTATTATCAGCCAAGGTCATTGAGCAATTATATGGGTGGCAGAATTGGGGAGGTAAAGAAATTTGGAATCGTGTCCATTATATTTGTTGTGGACTTTATGGAGGGAAAGAAATTGACGTAATTTCAAAGATGTGAAAACCACAAAGAGTCAATTGCTAGCCGTCTTCACTAGTTCCTTATACAAGTTGTCTTATGCATTGGGCTTTATGGATAGCAATGTCATTGAGTCATTCATAGAGTCATTATCTTTGTAGATAATTCTTTTAGTTCCTTATATGAGTGGTCTTATGCATTGGGCTTTATGGATAGCAATTCCATTGAGTCATTCATAGAGCCATTATCTTTGTAGATGATTCTTTCCATTGTAATTCTTTAAGCTTCTTCGTCGTTTTTACATGAAGTATCGTCTTTCCAATAAAATTATTCTTATATATATGTGTGTGTGTTTCTATATATATATATATATATATATATATATATATATAAGAAAGCAAGTAAATCTATAACCTTTCCAAATCTCACTATTGTGGTCTCCGAAATCGGTCTTGCCAACAAGCAAGTAAATCTATAACCTTCCTCGGCATCACCCAGGGCAAAGGTATTACTGATCTATTTCATATTGCACGAAATCAAGTGGCTGTGGCAGGGGGGTTAATGGCACTATGTTATGGGATGCCACATTCATTATTTCATTAGGCCATTTCAGGATTAGGGGTTGGAGACAGTGTTGTTAAAAGCGTACTTAAGCGTAAAGCGCATAGGCCTTGGAGCTTTTTCCCTCTAAAGCGAGGCGCCCTGACAAAAGTGCGCCTTAGGCACGCTTTTTAGAGCTTTATTATTAAGCGCAAAGTGCGCTTTTTTGAGCTTTTTGTAATTAAAAAAAAAATCTTGATTTGATTTTTGGGCATTAGATCTAAATATGTTTGAAATAAGCCATAGATTTAATATATAAAAACTAATAGTGTAGTGTGGTGTGCTACCATAAACCTAAGCCTACCTCTTTAGATATTTTAGACTTTTTGGACCACGACCACACAAATAAACACTCAAGTCAAACAATTATGATGGTCCCTTGCTTAATGAGGATGATGATTATGTAGGTTAGGATTGCATTACATATTTGCATTGATTTTTTTAGGCAAAGATATTTTGTTTGGCAAAGATAACATTACTTAACCTTCTAGTACTTTTTAGCCTTTGCCTTTTTGGGTCTATACTTCTATTTTGATTCTACGAGTTTTTGTAATCATGGTTACCAAATATCATGTTTGCATATATTTGTAAAGTACAAGAGAATTATATAAATGTTATATCTATTATATAAAATGTTTCCAAAAGTGTTGGGAGTGTGGTAAAAGAAGATGTTATGGCTTTTTTGTGGATTTTCATAGAACTTGCATCTTTGAAAAATCTCTTAATGCCACTTTCTTATGTCTGATTCCTAAGAAGACCAATGCTATTAACATTATGGACTTTCATTCTATTAGTTTTGTGGGTAGTTTGTATAAGCTACTATCAAAAGTGTTGGCACATTTGGACAAGGAAGTTTTTGTGTCGGGGCTTAAGTGTGTCTCTAATGGGAGGCTTCATTGGGACATTCGGTTCCGTCGTCCACCACAAGATTGGGAGTCAGAATCGTTTGATCTTTTTTGGATGGTGCATTATTTCACGAATGTGTGAGGTGTTGGTGATGACAAACTTTGCTAGAAGCCAGCAATGAGGAGAGGTTTTGAGGTTCGAGGCTTCTATCACTCTTTATCTCCTTCTTTTGTTATTGATTTTCCTTGGAAAATGGTGTGGCAATCAAAGTTCCTGCTAGAGTAGCATTCTTTTCTTGGACTGCTGCCTTACGTAAGATCTTAACTATAGATAATCTTTGGAAGAGGAATATTGCAGTGTTAGAGTGGTGCTTTATGTGTAAAAGGTGTGAGGAATCGGTGGATCATTTTCTTCTCAGTTGTCCTATAGCATATGAGTTGTGGTCCATGGTTTTTTGTTTGTTTGGTATACATTGGGTTATGCCGTATAAAGTTAGTGAGTTGTTAGCTTCTTGGCAGGGGAAGTTTGGTAGACATCGAAATATAGGTTATAAGGTTTGTGCTACATTGTTTGTTTTGGTGCTTATGGCGGGAGTGGAATGCTAGATGCTTTGAGGATTGTGAACAGTCTATTCTTGACATTAAGTTTTTCTTTTTTAGTACTCTCCTTGAGTGGAGTTTAGTTTTGCCCTCCTATTCTTGTTTCTTTCCCCAATCTTATTGATCGTTGTTATCTGGGTTCTTGATTTGTGCCACTGTAGTACACTTTTAGTGTACTTGGTTGTTTTTTTTTTTAAATAATTTTTTTACGTTACTTATCAAAAAAAAAAAAAAAAAGTGTTGGCACATAGGCTTCGTTGTGTTTTGGATAAACTTATTTCTAATTCTTAGAATTCTTTTGTTGGAGGGAGACAGATTCTTGATTCCATTCTCATTGCTTATGATTGTTTGGATAGTACAATGAAGAGTGGAATTCTAGGTGTGATTGTAAAGTTGGATATTGAGAAGGCTTATGATCATGTGAATTGGGATGTTTTGTTTTATCTCATGGAGAGGATGGGTTTTGGAGAGATGTGGGGGAGGTGGATGAATTTTTGTGTTTCTATAGTCCGATATTCAGTTCTTGTTAATAGCTCTCCAATGGGGTTTTTTTGGTAGTACTTGGGGCCTTTGCCATGGGGACTCTTTGTCATTTCTTCTTTTCTTGTTGGTCTGTTGGTGATGAAAGTTTTGAGTAGGCTGTTGAAAAGAACAGAAGAGGGAGGCTTTCTTAGGGGTTTTCAAGCGAATTCCCATATACAAGGAGGTTTGCATATTTCTCATCTTCTTTTTGCTGATGACATTAACCTTTTTTTGTGATGCATCGGTTTTCAACTTTTATCTCTGAGCTTAGCCTCATTGATCTGCCTCTGGTTGGGGGGGAACTTCACTTGGTCTAATTCTAGAGAGGTTGCTTCAAGATCTAGATTGGACAGATTCCTTCTGTCAGCTGACTGGGAGGAGAAATATCCTTCTGTTTGTCAACGCCGACCTTCTAGGTTGCTCTCAGATCATTTTCCTATTCTTCTGGAGGGTGGGAACCTTCTTGGTGGCAAGAAACCTTTTAGGTTCGAGAACATGTGGTTAAAGGATGAGGGCTTCTTGGAAAGGGTGCGCTCTTGGTGGGAGTCTTATCTTTTACAAGGTTCCCCTAGTTTTATTTTGGCTAACAAGCTGAAGATGTTGAAATTGGATTTGAAGAGATGGAATGTGGAGGAGTTCGGTAACATAGGTCTTAGGGTGCAGAATTTGTGGAAGGATCTCAATGTGTTGGAAGTTATCGAGGATGATCGTGTTCTTTCAGTGGAGGAGAGTATGGAAAAGGATCGGATTCGTGGAGAGTTAGAAAAAGCTACCTTGTTGGAAGAAATCTGCTGGAGGCAGAAATCTAGGGCTCTTTTTATCAAAGAGGGAGATAGGAACACAAAATTTTTTCACAGTACTGCAAATTCTCATAGAAGATGCAATACTATCGATAGGCTTATGGTGGACGGTGAGTTATCCTCGGATCAGGGGACCATTGAGGGGTGCATTTCTCATTTTTATAGGCAGTTATACTCGGAGAATGAGGTCCGTAGACCTCTTTTGGATGAGGTTGTTTTTTCTAGCATTTCGGTGGAAGATGTCATTTGGCTGGACAGACCTTTTGATGAGGATGAAGTTTTTAGAGTGGTCCTTGATTTCAATGGTGATAAAGCGCCAGGCCCGGATGGTTTTACAATGGCTTTTTTTCAATCTAGTTGTACCTTGATGAAACACGATATTATGAATGTGTTTCATAATTTTCATACCCAGGCGGTGTTTGCAAAGAGTCTCAATGCTACTTTCCTTGCTCTCATTCCTAAGAAAAATGACGCTGTGGATGTCAAAGACTTTCGGCCTATTAGTTTGGTGGGTGGGTTGTACAAAATTATTGCTAAGGTGTTAGCCAATTGAATGCGAAGGGTGGTTCACGGTCTTATTTCAGAATCTCGGAGCACCTTTCTGAAAGGTCGTCAGATTTTGGATTCTGTCCTTATCGCTTCTGAGTGTTTAGACAGTAGACTGAAGGCAGGGGTTCCGGGGGTGTTATGCAAACTGGATATTGAGAAAGCCTACGACCATGTGAATTGGGAGTTTCTCTTGTTTCTGTTACAAAAGTGTGGCTTTTCCGACAAGTGGTGAAGATGGATCAGGTGTTGTATATCAACTGTTAAATTCTCCATTTTGATCAATGGTTGTCCGTCTGACTTTTTTGGGAGTTCTAGAGGACCGAGGCAAGGTGATCCGTTATCCCCTTTTCTCTTTGTTATTGTCATGGAGGCTTTGAGCCGTATGTTGGATGCAGCTACTGCGGCTGGTCAGTTTTCAGGCTTCTCAGTGGGGAATGCAACTGGTTCCTTGTTGACGGTGTCTCATTTGTTATTTGCGGACGATACTCTTGTTTTCTGTGATGCTGACAGAAACCATTTAACAAATCTGCGTGGGATTCTCTCTAGATATGAGGAGGTGTCTGGGCTTAAAATTAATCTAGGAAAGTCTGAATTGGTCCCGGTTGGGGATGTGCCTAATCTGCATGAGCTTGTGGAGATTTTGGGCTGTAGAGAGTCTGCTCTTCCTCTGAAATATGTTGGTCTTCCGTTGGGTGCTTCCTTTAAAGATAAGATGGTTTGGAATCCTATCTTGGAGAAGATGGAGCGAAGGCTAGCTGGATGGAAGAGATTGTATTTATCTAAGTGGGGCAAGGTTACTCTTATTAAGAGTACTCTCTCTAGC
This sequence comes from Lithocarpus polystachyus, assembly GCA_033629205.1. Lineage (NCBI taxonomy): Eukaryota > Viridiplantae > Streptophyta > Magnoliopsida > Fagales > Fagaceae > Lithocarpus > Lithocarpus polystachyus. Next base: position 11,892,759 of record CM066162.1, read on the forward strand.
CTGCCCACTTATTTTCTTTCTCTATTCCCTATTCCAGTTAAGGTGGCCAAGCGGATGGAGAAATTACAAAGAGACTTTCTTTGGAATGGTATTGGTGACGATCGTAAGCTTCATTTAGTAAATTGGTCGAAGGTTTGTAGGCCAGTGAAGAATGGAGGGCTAGGCATTCGGTGCTTGAGAAGGTTTAATTCTGCCTTATTAGCCAAATGGTTGTGGCGTTATGGTGTGGAGATTGATGCCCTTTGGAGAAGGGTCATTGGGGTGAAGTATGGGAATGAGTGGGGTGGTTGGTGTTCAAAATCCGTGTCTGGGGCTTATGGTTGTGGAAGTCCATTAGAAGAGGTTGGCTGAATTTTTCTAAGTTCTTTCGGTTTGATGTGGGTGATGGTACTCGTGTGAAGTTTTGGGATGATGTGTAGTGTAGGGATCGTCCTCTTAAGGAGGCTTTTTCAGATTTGTATAATATTAGTAGAACGAGGGATGCTTTGGTCGCTGAGGTTATGGGCTATGCAAATGGGAGTATCTTTTGGGACTTACATTTTCGCTGATTAGTGAATGATCAAGAGTCACAATCTTTGGATTCGTGTATGGTTTTGATCTATTCCACTAAGGTGCGAGGTGTTGGTTCTGACAATCTTTGTTGGAAGCCAGCTAGCAGTCGGGGTTTCACGGTGAGCGGGTTTTATCACTCCCTATCCCCCTATACTGCCTCTTATTTCCCGTGGAAAATGTTGTGGCAATCGAAGGTTCCCCCAGGGTAGCCTTTTTCTCTTGGACTGCTGCTTTAGGCAAGATTCTAATTATTGATAACCTTCGGAAGAGGCATTTTGTTGTTCTTGAGTGGTGTTATATGTGCAAAAGATGTGGGGAAACTGTAGATCATCTCCTCCTTCACTGTCCTTTTGCTATGGAGATGTGGAGTACGGTTTTTTGCTTGTTTGTTATTTGTTGGGTGATGCCGCGAAGGGTTGTGGATTTGTTGGATAGCTGGTCTTGCAACTTCAGGCGTCATCGTAATATTGGTATTTGGAGGATGGTGCCGCACTGTTTGTTGTGGTGTATCTAGCGGGAACGGAATGCTAGAAGTTTTGAGGGTCGCGAACGGTCCATTCTTGAGTTTAAGTCTTTTTTCTTTTTTACTCTTCTCGAATGGTGTTTTGTGTTACCTTCTTTTTCTTGTTTTTCTCTTCCTGTTTTGTTCGATCATTGTAATTTGGTTTCCTGATGTTCTTGCCTTCCTCGTACATTTCCTATGTACAGGGATGTGTTCTTCTTTATATATTTTCAGTTACTTATAAAAAAAAAAAAATATATTCAGATGGTGATGATTTTCTTTGACGCTATCACAGGCTTGAAAGTTAATATTGGTAAGAGTGAGATTGTTCCAGTGGGGGTGGTAGGGAGTTTGGATACTCTGGCTGGTGTATTAGGTTGCAATGTTGGTAGGCTGTCCATGATTTAATTGGGTATGCCTCTTGGAGCTCACTTTAAGGATCCATTAATTTGGAATCCTATTATAGAAAAAATGGAGAAGAAGCTTTCTGGTTGGAAACATTTATATTTGTCGAAGGGGGGTAGATTAACTTTATTGAAAAGTACCCTTTCAAGCTTTCCTACCTATTTCTTATCCTTGTTTACTATCCTTCCAGCTGTGGCGGATAGATTAGAAAAGATCCAGAGAAATTTCTTGTGGGGGAGTTCTAAGGAAGCTTTCAAATATCCACTTGTTGCTTGGAATAAGGTGTGTTGGCCAGTTGAAACAGGAGGTTTGGTTTATTTAATCAGGCCCTGCTTGGAAAATGGTTATGGTGTTTTGGAAGTGAAACCAATCATTTATGGCTTTAGGTTATAGTTACCAAGCATGGGGAGTCTAGTGGAGGTTGGTGCACTAGAGTTAGTAGAGGTGCTGAGGGATGTGGAATGTGCAAGAATATCAGGAAAGGTGCTGAGAGTTTCTTTGGTCATGTGTTGTATGTGGCGGAAAAGGGTCTTCGTATTCGATTTTGGTATGATCTTTGGTGTGGGCACATTCTCTTAAAGGATCTTTACCTTGATCTTTTCGCTCGTGGTATAGGTAAAGAAGCTTGGATTTCTGGGTTGATTAGTATTTCACCAGATGGTGGTAGCAGGAGTTGGAATATTCAATTCCATAGGGCTCTTGATGATTGGGAGGAGGAGAGAGTGTTTGCTTTTTACGAGCTTATTTATTCCAACTTGCCTAGGGTTAGGGGACTGATAGTTGTTTTGGAAGTTAACTTGAATGGTGTTTTTGATGTGCTCTCTTTCTATAATTTCTTATCTGCTCCTACCTTTCCTGTCCTGTGGAAATTTATTTGGAGTAATAAGGTACCTAAAAGAGTGTATTTCTTTCTATGGATTGTAGCTCGAGATAGTATTCTTACTATTGATAACTTTGTAAAAAGTAACTTGTCTTTGGTTAATTAGTGTTGCTTGTGTTGTTGTGATGGAGAAATAGTGTATCACCTTTTACTTCATTGCAAGTTCCAACACGCCTTATGGAGTGAAGTGTTTTTGATGTTTGGTTTGTAGTGGGTGATGCCAAGGACGGTTGTTTCTCTTCTTTTTGCATGGGAGAATTATTTGGGTTACACTCTTCTTCAAGTCTAGCCTGTTTGATGTGGTTAATTTGGAGGGAATGAAATACCCGCACTTTTGAGGATGTTAAGAAATCTGTTGATTTTTTGAAGTCTTTGCTAGTTGGGACATTGTTTGGGTGGTCTCGTATTTGGGGTTTTATACAATGTATTTCCATTTTTGTTTTAGTGCATTCTATTTTTGTTTGATTTGTTTGTATTTGTTTTTAGTACATTTTGTTCATCATCGTGAACATGACGTACTTTATTTAATGAAAATATCTATTACCTATCAAAAAAAATATTAATTGATCTCTTGATTGTTGTATTGACCATTAATAATTTTTTTAAAATTTATTAAATTAATTTTTCTAAATATGCGCTTCACATCAATCAAGCACGTGCTTGCGCTTTGTGCGTAGGCTCTAGTAGGCCTTTGCGCTTAAGTGTGCTCAGCGTGTTTAACAACATTGGTTGGAGATGGTGCAATTTTTTTAGCCTCCTTTGTTTGGGAAGAGAAGATTAGATAGGTATGCTTCCTTATTATATTATTATATTTTTTGATATCGTAGGTAACCTTACCTAAAAAAAAAAAAAAAAAGATAACGTAGGTAACCCTTCTAAAGAAGAGCTTGTTGGACTCTCCTTTAGCGAGTAAAACTTACAGGCAACTGACCTTGCCTCCGTAAAGCCTCCCTCTCCCTACCAAACTGCCATAGCTGCTTCCTCAATAAAGCCTTACCAAACGGTCTCAAGCTCTTAACAGCCAGCCCAGTTTGGTAGGGTTCGCAAATTTTGTCCCAATTAAGCCAACACCCCCCCCCCCCCCCCCCACCCCCCCTCCCCACCTCTCAAAAAAAAAAAAAAAAAAACTCGTTGAGGCCTTTCCATACAATTAGGTACATTTGCAGGTATAGGAAACAAAGACAAGAAATATGTTGGTAAATTGGATTCTTATTTTAAATCAAAGTGAGTCTACCTCCTTTAGACAATTAGAGTTGCTTCCAAACTTTAAGCATTGACACTGGGCAGACATTCTATTGCTGAAAATGGTACCAAACCAATATGGGGTAGCTGGAAAGAGCTTCTTAAGATGAGTCCGGTGTTAAATATTGGGGAAAAAAAAATTTAGATTCAGTGTTCCTACAACCAGGCTATTTGGATCTTGATGGGATTTAAGTTGCTTGAAGAATTTATAATTTTAGGGTTGTTAATTGTGGGGAAAAATATTGAGGATTGAGGTTTTGGTTATTAGCTAATGGTAGATTGAGTTAGGGTTTGAAAGGTAAAAACCAAGTCTGCTTGCTGGTTTAAAATGTGGATTATTTGTGTTCTCTTCTCTTATTGAGCTCTTAGATTTATGTTCTTGTTGTTGATTATCTAGCCTCACTCAGTACACTGCCTGTGTACCCGGAGGATAGCCTGTATTTTTAGCCCCTTTTTTATATATATAAAAAAAGTTTTTCTTTATTGATAAAAAAAATGGATTACTTGCAGAAAATTAGAAGGCAAGAATTTGTAGAAGGATTGATGCTAGGCTCACACCTAGATCTGCTGAACATTGCACAGGCTTTCCTTGGCATAACATGTTGAGTTTTGGTTGACTCACACAATTCTCAAGAAAGAGCACAGTTGTTCCAAAACTTTTATAAACGAGCAATGCACTTAAAGTATGGAAAGATAAAATAGGACTTATACCGACTAGAATAAGATTTCTTTAGATTCCAACTGGGCTCCAGATTTAGACTTACTAAAAAAAAAAGTGGGCTCCAGATTTAGACCATAATCTTAAGTAACTTTGGCCTCCAAGCATGTTTTTCTGAGCACTTCTCAAATCTCACATTGTGCGTCAAGTGTAGGTAAAATTACTCCTCAAATTAAAGAAAATTGAAATTATATAAACCAACAACATAATTAAAGTGAAGAAACATTGAAGTAGGACCTGTGTTAACTAGACTGAAAACTTTATAAGGTTCAAAGTAGGCCCAGCATCACTTTCAGACCCTAATTATGAATAGTTTTGGCCTTCAAGCATGCTTGTTCGTGACGTTATCACAAATTTTTTTTTTTTGGATAAGAGATAATATTGTGAAAGACTTCTTCATGTACAGGGGTATTTGGACCTTCATGTGATATCACTTGTTAGAACAAAGAGAATAACCATCAAATCTTGTTCCTCACCATCATTGTTACCACAGTGCTGCCTATCACTAGGGTTATCAACCTTGATCGCTTTTACCATGCACCCTGACCTCATCCTTGAAGCGCACATCACCACCCAAATTCCTAATCCCATATAATGTAACTCTGCTACCATCACTTTCTCCTTATGCAAAACTGATCTCTCTATTTGCAATGCCAACCAAATAAGTTAAATACCTGCATTGGTCCGAGTTTCCACTGGTCCTTGGATCTGCAAGCCCAAAACCATTGTGGACGTTTGGCCACCTCTATCATAACTCTTGATTCCAGATCTGGTTGTGGCTGGGGCTGGTGGTGATGCAGTGATGGTGAGGGCCTGAAGGGAAAAGGGGTTGGTTTTTGTTTATGCTAACATTTTGATGGGAAAAATGGGGTACAAACTTGGGGCCCTAGATTGGATGGAATCTCTTGTGAAGCAGCTATTCTGCCTTTGTTTGTGCAATCAAACAGCAAATATTTTATTTGTTTTTTTCTGTGGACTACATATTTTATCTGGCTCATTGTTTTGTGTATTAAATATATTCTATAATGTTCATGGAAACCTTTAGATATGTATGAAGTGGCTAAGTTTCTGTTGGTTATCTGCAGTATGTGAGCATGCTTATTCACTGGCTCAAAATCTGGATCCTAATAGTGAAGGAAGAGGTGTCTTACAATTCAAGACTGGACTGATGTCAGTCATCAGGGTATGCGTTTAGTTTGCAATGGTAAATTTTGATTTAGACAACTAACTTTTTGCATTATGGGCAAGAAACTGTAAATTTTGTGGGTAGACTTGTATGTTTGTGCATGTGTCAATAGCACTAGTCCTAATCACACCTTTTGCATATCAGTGATTAACATATTGAATAAATTTTCTTAGATATTACTTAGAGAAAAAAATGATGTTAGATATTCAAAATTTTGACTGAGTTTGGGCACTTTATATTTGTTCATCTTTCTTTTGGAATTTGATGGAGGATCCATGTGTAAATCATTAATTTATGGATTCACACACGCATATTATGCTTGTATCTGTTCATTGTACAAATGTATAGAGGCTATTAGAGATTGCAAATTCCATTGTTCTTAGCAGATTTTGAAGACGTTAGGTTTTTACTTTGTTCTTAAATTTGGAACTTTAACCGCAATTCTGTCATTGTGGGACTTGTATATTAATTTTAATGTAATGTGCAATATTCTGTCTCTTTGGGCAATTTTTCAGCAAAAACTGGCCAAGAAGGAGGTTGGAACCATAGATAGAAGTCGAGACATTGCGCTCTTGCAAGAGTTCTACAAACTGTATAGAGAGAGGAATAGTGTAGACAAGCTACGAGAGGAAGAAATGAAGTTGAGGGAGTCTGGTGCTTTCAGCGGAAACCTTGGCGAGTATGTTTCTGAACTAGCGAATAAACATATTGACCATATAAAACTAAGCTATGCTCTTGAACTATTCTTTTTCGTACTTCTCTTTGAATGTAAATATATCTTGTCCTGAATCTCTGCATTTGAAACAAATTTTTGATAGATTTTTAGTGGGGGAGGGGGGTTTGAACTTTGGATATCTTTGTTGAAAACATTGGTAAATGCCATGTGATGTGGATTATTTGGAGGGAGTGAAATAATCGCATATTTGAAGATTTGTGGATAAGCTCCCAGCTTTATTTGTAAAAACCTTGTTTGATTGGTCTCATGCATGGGGATTTTCCTCTGGGGAATCCATTCTGCTGTTTTTAGATTCCCTTTCTTCTTGTACATAATTTTCTGTTTTCTTTTTTGTTGCTTGTACATATTTTCTCTACCTACTTCATTTCTTTAATGTAGCAGTTTTCTCTTAATATCATTTTTCTTACTAATATATAAAAAAAAGTTTCTTAACCAATTAACATATATACAATCCTGAATAACCTTGCTCTTCCAAAAAAAAAAAAAAAAAAGAGGAGAAAAATGAAAATGAACAGAAAGTCCTTGTGAAAAATGAAAATAAACATAGGCATATATGTGCGTGTTCGTTTATATATGTATGTTTATGTCTATTATCTACATCTACTGCTTCCTTGTAATGGTAGTATTGAATTCCGTTTGTTATAAATAAGTATTTGAAACGGTTAGAATACTATTAAGAACAACCATGAGGAACTACAGTAGTTAACTAGAAAACTCCTCCCTTGCATTGTTAACAGTTTCTTAAAAAATTATTCTTCTTGTCAACATATATGGTTTTATACAAACCTCTCTTCGAAAAAAGTGAAAAGGAGAAAAAATGGAAATGAACAAAAAGTCATTCTGAAAACCCTTCTTCTGGTTCAATGAATGTGAACCATAGGTTTTTTCCCTTAGCTCTCATAGAAGCTGTAGAATTAGTCTTTTTCTAAGTCTAACTTATTTGGGTTCTTGGATCTTAAGAATCTTAGATAATTTATTTTGTAATTTTCTTTTGGCAGATCCTTTGTATACTTCCCATGTAATAGGGTTGCGTCTCTTTTGCACTTTTTCAATGGATTTGATTACTTGTGAAGCTGCAGAAGCAGTATTATGTTGGGCGTTTAGAGTTAAGTATATGATTGTTTGTTCTTTGTTGTACTCAGTTTTTAATATGTCTATTGTGAATTGGCTGATACAGGATGTGCTATATGCCAAAGATCCCCCCCCCCCCCTCTTTTCATTTCCTTGTTTGCTACTCATAACCCATTTCTCTGATTCCAAGGCCCATCTTTAATATATATTGATTCTTTTAGTTTATATGCATAGATGTCTGTTTTGCAGCTCATGATTCTATAATGCTGAAAATCACGTTTTTCCTTCCTCTGTTTTCCATATTGTTCTTGTGACTTACTAATTCTCAATTTCAGGTTGGAACGGAAGACAGTTAAAAGGAAAAGAGTATTTGCAACTTTAAAAGTTTTAGGGACAGTGCTGGAACAGTTGACTAAGGAAATTCCTGAAGAGGTTAGACATCTTCTCAGTTGTCTATTGCCATAGATCTGCGTTGTGGTGGCCCCAGAAACATCGATATAGATTCTACCCATTGAATCACGTGTAGATATGGCCTATGTTTTGTTAATTGTAATGTGTTAGTTGACTTTCTTTCTTGCAATTTCTTTCATTTTTTAGGCAACCAAATGATCTAAGTCTTCTAGTATTATTGCTTAATTCTCAAATTTTATGTTTGTCTTTGTTATCTTGGTTGTCTGAACTTCTTTTCTTATTTTTGATAAATTTCAATTTGAACCCTTTAGTAAATTTTTTATCTTTAATCTGTTTGGATTGTGAAAAAAATGGTAGAAAACGAGAGGAAATTTCATATTCTCTACAATCTGAGACTTGACCAACACCTGACCATCCATCTGATAGTTCACAGGTGGTTGCACTGGAGTTGTTGGTCGGCAGTGGGTGAAGGCAACCTTCACCTGATGGTCCTGACCGGATTGGTCAAGTGGTGGTTTACTTGAGCCCAACTGACCTGTGAACACCTCTAGAATGAAGAAGTGCAGATTAGATGGACAGTAATGTTGGTTTCTTGGAGGGTTTCTTCCTTTCCTTATGTTGATGGGGATAAGACTCGCCTCTTGTTTTTTGAGGTGTTAATGTGAACAAATCGTAATAAATTGAGGTTGACCAGGGGGGTCCCTTGTGTAAGATCATTTGGTAGCATGTTGTATTGTTGTTGTGTAACAAACTAACCGGTGGGACTCCTGTTAGATACAAATATTGTTCTTGCTTTGACTTCTACTTTGTGGTTGTTATTTTTCTGTGGTGTTTGTTGCATCGTCTATGTTCGTAAAGATCACTAGAAGTATGCTGATATGTCAATAATATAATTATCTTAATATGATCTGATAATTATCTTATCTAACAGGGGGTTCCTTGTGTAATATCATTTGATAACATGTTGTATTGTTGTTGTATAACATACTAACAGGTGGGACTCCTTTAGATACAATTTTTGTTTTTGCTTTGACTTCTACTTTGTGATTTCAGTTTTTCTATGGTATTTGTTACATCCTTTATTTTCGTAAAAATCACTATAAATATGTTGATATGCATATGCAATTATCTTATCTGATTTTAATGTGATTTTTTTTTTTTTTGAGATGTGAGTTTTTGACCCCAAGGGGAGGAGGAATGGGAGATTTGAATTAGTGATCTCCACTTCATGATTTGTGGTTCCTGGCCAATTGTGGTACCCTTTGGGTTGATTTTTATGTGCCTTTATATATGATTGCTTTCCTCTGCAGCTGAAACGGGTGATGGAAGCTGATGCAGAAATGACAGAAGATTTAATTGCTTATAACATTATCCCATTGGATGGCCATACCTTAACAAATGCCATTGTGAATATGCCCGAGGTTAGTTTTTTGCCTTATGTGTAAGTCTCAAGTTCATATTTGGTGACTTCTGCCATTTATTAACATGTGGAACTTATTCCAGGTGCAAGCAGCAGTGTCAGCTTTGAAGTATCACAGGGGTCTAGCAAAATTGCCTGTGGATTTTACTATTCCTGCAACAAGGAATTCTGATATGCTTGATTTTCTGCACTATATATTTGGATTTCAGGTCTGTACTTGGTTGAAATGTTTGTATAGTAATAGGTGTCTTTGCCTCATGGACCAAGCCTTTGGGCTGCGTTATGTTGGTGGGGCTTTTCTTTATGATGCATACATGGATTAGGGGTCTTGCTGCTGTTTTTGATGTGATTTCTTTTTTCTATCATCTGGGGGTTTTGTGACATTGGATGGAGTTGAATCCTGAAAAGTTTCAAGGTTATATTAAAATGAGTTTAGTGTCAAATCAGTTCTTAATCTGGGTTACTTTTTTGGGAGTTGAAGCCTTTTTGTCTGGAAAGGCGGTTCACGTGACTTTTGGAATTGATGCCTTGAGGCGAATTATCAGCCTCCAATGGTGATTCATATGTACAAGTCAGCAGTGTTCTTGTGGATTGGAGGCTCTTGGTTATTACTGGATTTTTGAGTTTCCTTTTGCGTGTGAATTCTTTTGGTTCTGAATGCTGGTTGCACAGATTGATAGTCTTTTCCTCGTGAATGGGCACGTTTAGAGTTCAAAGCTTGAGTTTGATGTTTCAATTAGAGTCTCCCAAATAATGGTTTTTGGAAAGTGTATTATTTATATATTTATTATTATTGTTATTGCTGCTGTTGTTGTAGAGTTTTGGTTGTTAGGTGTATCATGTTATACCGTTAGGGAAGGTTCCCCTCTTTTCATGGTCTTCTTCCTCTTATGTCCATATCTTGGGTTTGGAAATTCTCCTTGTCTTTGTTTGTTATATTAATATATTTTGGTTTTGTACTATTAAGTTCTTCTTGCATCTAATGCTTAAAGTTTATGGTTATCAGAAGGACAATGTTTCTAACCAGCGGGAACATATAATTCATCTTCTTGCAAATGAGCAATCTCGGCTTGGTATTCCTGAAGAATCTGAACCAGTAAATCTCAAATCTTTCTTGACAAATAATTGCATTGATTAGGGATTCTGTATTAGATGTTCATTAATTACCTAGAGGAGACATATAGCTTCCTTGGATCTTTCTACGACTCTTTGGAAATTGAGAATGTACTTACTTTTTTATTTTTTAGTATTAGTGATGGTTCTGAAAAAATGCAAGTGCATACTCTGAAGTATATGATAAGCACACCAGAGGAAACCCCAAACGAATACACAATGGGAAAAATAAAACTGTATTCTTAAAAATTTGTTTGCAAAATTGCAAGAAGGTTAAGAAGTGGAAGAGGGAAAACTTGACAATGAAGAGTGATATGAATAAGGAAACTTCCAATTGGATTCATGTGTATTATGACAGTTTGGTTCTTAGCGTTGGTAAATGGTTCTCCTATGATTTTTTATTATAACTTGAGGTCCTTAAGGCAAGTTGACCCCCTTTTGTCTTAAGGCCTTAAAGCAGTATTCTGAAGGTTTACAATCTTGTAACATAAATGTAAATTGTGGAGTTTCTATGTATGTTGAATAGATGGCATATATTACAGTTTGGTATTTTTCTTTATTTGTTGGTTGGTCGAATTGTTTATTTAATATTATCTTTATAGACATTTTAATCCATAAAATGATGATTTTTTCTTTGGTATTGCTTCAGATATTGGATGAGGCTGCTGTGCAGGTGGTATTTCTTAAGTCCCTTGACAATTACATTAAATGGTGTAACTACTTGTGCATCCAGCCAGTTTGGAGCAGGTATGGATTCTTAAAATATATTTGTTACTCCTTGTGGCTGTTAAATGAATTAATTCTTGTTAATGATATTTGGTGATTGAGAGTTACGGAATGAATATGGTTTTTTTGTAGCTTGGAAGCTGTTAACAAGGAAAAGAAATTACTATTTGTTTCTTTGTACTTTCTGATATGGGGCGAAGCAGCCAACATTAGATTTCTTCCAGAATGCTTGTGCTACATATTTCATCATGTAAGTTAATCCAGGAGTGATTGATTCATTAAATATCTTGTTGGACTTAGTATTAAACTTTTTTTTTTAATATTCTAGCCTTGCTTGTTGATTGCTTTCTTTTGGAGTTTTTCTTCCTCCCCAAAACCCCAACACAAAATTTCTTGTTGGACTTAGTATTAAGCTCTTGTTTTTAATATTTTAGCCTAGCTTTCTGATTGTTTTCTTTTGAGGGAGTTTTCCTTTCCCCCTGGCCAACAGAAGGAAAAAAAAAAAAAAAAAAACCTGAACACACGCACACACACACGAAAATTGGTCCTGATTTCTAGTGTTTCTTCCACGGTTTCAGTGCAACTCATTTTATGCAATTTAAGCATCGATTTTTTATTTAATTATTATTATTATTTCAATGTTTTGTATATTTGCTGAACTTCATGTAAATAATTGTCTGAGTTTTCTCTTTTTTCCTCTTTAAAAGTTGGTCCAAGCCTCTAGTACCTGTGCAGGAGCTTAAATTTAGTGCAGTCACTTGTGTAGGCAGTCACTGGCATTGAATTTTTATAGGGCCCCTTATTTCTGTTGTTTTGGGGGTGGGGATTTTAAGATAAATTAAATTCAGTGTCTCATGGTTTTTCCATGCATCTCTGCTGTGAAATATCAATTACTTGGTTCTAAGTTTGTATCTTGAGTTGCTTTTTTCTCTTTTTCACCCCTTCTTTTGCTTCTTCTTGTTATCCAAACTAGCCTGTGGTTTACCATTTTATAGATTATGTTATTTGAAATTTATGACACATGCCTTTTCACTTTTCTTGTAATTTCTACCTACCTTTTTCACCTCACTTCACTCATTCTTTTGCTCTTGAATTTCATATCCAGATGGCAAGGGAAATGGATGAGATTTTGAGGCAGGAGATTGCACAGCCAGCTATGAGTTGCAATTCTGAAAATGGTGTGTCGTTTCTTGATCAAGTCATCTCTCCTTTGTATGAGGTTGTCTCTGCGGTATGTATCTTTCTGTTCTTTTAGTTAAGATAAAAATTTGATATTACGTTGTTTGCTATGCATTTAGTAACCTGTGTGTGGGACAGAGGGACTGCATACACCCGAGGGATGATGATGCTGGACAATGCTTTATGCTTGATTAGATCTTTATTTGATAAATATCATTGGGCTAAAACCTTTAAGCTTTAGGGTTTATGATTGAGTGGGTTAGTTTAAGATCTTGGAATGGGATAAAGGTGAGATTGACTGTTTTAAGGTGTTTGTGGCTTCCATCGAGCTATCAGAGTTTGTTCCCTTAGTTATGTAATAAGATTTGTAGCGTCGTGCATGATTTAAGATTTTGACCTGTATATCGATTGATAGTTATTTTATTGTTTCCAAGGAGTTAAAAGCAGATTCCTGATGTTCATTTTGCCTCAACTTAATCTATTGAAAGCTTTTATTATATAGGCTGGTGATTGTTGTTTGAAATCTTGGTACTTCAAGAATATTGTCTTTAGAGGGTGAACTTGTCTTGTTATCTTTTCTCCAATTTCAGTGTTTTGTTGTTGACTTATGCGCAAATTTGCACAGGAAGCTGCTAACAATGATAATGGACGAGCACCTCATTCTTCCTGGAGAAACTATGATGATTTTAACGAGTACTTCTGGTGTGATTTTTGAAACATTTTTGTTACATAAATTTTTTTTATAGCTTTATGGCTGACCTTAATTCCATTTTTTTTTAAAGAAAATTTTATTTATATATTTATAAATTTCTGGTCAGGTCACTTCATTGCTTTGAACTTAGTTGGCCATGGCGTAAAAGTTCGTCATTTTTCCAAAAGCCACAACGGAGATCAAAGGTTAGCTGATCTAAGTGTTTTAATGGTTGGGAATTGGTTGACTATTTTTATGACGTGAGGGGGAATGTCATAATAATAGTTAAGGGATTTGTTGACTATCTTCGGTCTTAATGACAGTGCTACTATTATATAGTTCGATGAATCGCTTTCATTTGTTTGTAATTCTTTGATTGCAATTCTTAGGATATCTCGTGTTTTCTGTTGTTCAAGAGGTAATTTTTATTGAATAAAATCATTTATACAAAAAAAAAAAAAAGGGTTTTTTGATGTGGTATTAGTGAAGAGAGGGAGGAACACATGCTTGTGCCCACAAATTAGAAGTTAATTCTATCTTGTTTTCGGTAATTTTGCTTTTGGACTTTGAATTTTAGTCTCAATACAAGTTGAACCGTTAGGATTTAAATTTTTAGTATCTTACTGTGCCTTGTGAATTTCTTTGCATAATTTTTATGTTCCTTTTGTTACAGAACATGCTTGCATGTGGTGGAAGTCAGCATCGAGGGAAAACTTCATTTGTTGAGCATCGGACATTTCTTCATCTTTATCATAGTTTTCACCGTCTCTGGATCTTTCTTGCTATGATGTTTCAGGTTTGCATGTCCATATTTGAATACTCAATTTCAATACATAAGCTCTCTTTTGTGAACTGAAACATTTGTTAACTTGCTGAGATTGCTGTCAATACCCTGCAGAGTCTTGCGTTTAATTTTCAAATCCCCATTGTTTTTTAATTTTTGTTTTTGTTTTCTATAAAATTCTCTACCACCCCTTACACTGTTTCCTACTCACTAGGAAATATTTGGGTGTATATTACTTGTAATTCAAAATATTCTTCCTCTCACATTTTTATTTTCTTATTGCTACCGATTCCTCATCCTGGTCTTTTTCTCATTCAACAACATTTTGAATTTTGATTTTCTTCTTTTATCTACTGATGAATAGTTTGGTTAAAACCAACTGTTATTTATGACAATGCACAGACTGTTTTCTTTAACATATTTTCCTATATATATATATTTCAGGCTCTCACAATCCTTGCATTCAATGATCGACATTTTAATGCCAAAATGTTACGGGAAGTTCTCAGTGTTGGTCCAACATTTGTGGTGATGAAGTTTTTTGAGAGTAAGTTTCTCTTCATGCAAAATATGTTGTGGGTGATTTGTTTTGTTAGTCCTCTTAAGTTGTGCATAACAAGTGTTGGTGAAAGTGACAAGTGCACTTAATCGGAAAAGCCTCTTGGGTCCAAGGCGCAGAGTGCAAAGAGCAAAGTACAAGCACCCATTTGATTGAAATAAAGCTTACATTTATAAGAAATTATGTAGTGAATTTGAAGACAGTAGTTAATGGACGATATGACAACTAAGTAATCAACTAATGATATAAATTCAAATTTAATAGTTTTTGTATATAGTTTTATTGTGCTTTAGAAGATATACACAACTGCGATCAAAATGAATTACATTGTTGAATCAAAATATTGATGCGGGATGTGTAAAGTAATATTTATTTAAATCTTGAGTCCATTATGTATTTTTGGTCTTAGTAGTTTATTTAGGTTATTGGTATTTTTTTAAATTCCTAGAGAATTGTTTATTTTGTAATTCAATAATTGGGATTTCCCTAGTCATTTAGATTAGGTTTCCTAAGTCAATTAGAATTAGAATTTGAATTAGTGTTTTCCTATGTCAATTAGTATTAGGGTTTCGTCCTACTAAGCCTATATAAGCACAATATTGTACTCCTATGGAGAGGGACTATTTTGATGAGGAATGAAAATTTCTCTTGAAATTCTATGGCCTAGTGCTGACTTCAATGAACTTTGAGCTATTGGTATTTTATTAAATTCCTAAAATTAAGGTTATTTTTGTAATTCAATTATTGAGATTTATCTAGTCATTTAGATTTGGTTTCCTAAGTCAATTAAAATTAGGGTTTTCATATGTCAGTTAGAATTAGGGTTTAGTTCTAATAAGTCTATGTAAGCACAATATTATAGTCCTTTGGAGAAGGATTGTTTTGATGATAAATAAAAATTTCCTTGAAAATTTCCCTATGTCGTGTTGTTGACTCCAACGAACCGTAGGTGCTGAATCTTACGCTAAAAAGCACTTCTATGCCAACATAAGCAAGAAATGTTTTCATCATTATCGTCGTCATCATTATCTTCCTTATCTAAATTAATAGTCTCTCCTCATTGGGAGTATGTTGTGAACTGGAACCTGAACCGGTTGCTCTTCCCAGTTACCTCGCTCTTGATCTCATGTTGAATCTTTCTTTCAACTCAAGTAGGTCTAGCTCAAAACTACTGTGTGTGTGATTGTGTGGTCCCTTGGGGGTTTTTTTTTTTTTGGTTTCTTCTAAAATTTTTACTTGGATTGGAAGGTGGGTTATGTGTATTATACACACCATAAGAATGGTCTTTGTGTTCCAATTTAAGGGACCATATTAATAGCATCAAAGTTGATAACTTTAGTAAGTGATTTTTTTCTTAAAATAAAAAATAAAAAGTGTGCTTTTCTGAAGGTGCTTTGCTTTAGGAGAAAACAGAGCTTAAGGCTTGGCGCTTTAAGCAAGCTTTTACCAACATTGTACCAAACTAATGTACGTTATTTCCTTATTGTATGCCACCTTAAAACTACTATTAAATTCTAAAGTTCCACTTGTTCATTTAGGTGTTTTGGACATTCTTATGATGTATGGTGCATATTCTACATCGCGACGCATGGCTGTTTCTCGAATTTTTCTCCGTTTTATATGGTTTGGTGTTGCTTCAGTCTTCATATGTCTCCTTTATGTGTAAGTTTTTCTTCCACAACGTCACTTGGTGGTTTTGTTTCTCAACTAATTTCTTTGTTGGTCATTTGGTAACCTCTCTGGTTCTTTGTGCTCTTGTACAGGAAAGCTCTCCAGGAAGAGAGTAAACCCAATGCAGATTCAGTTATTTTCAGACTGTATTATATTGTAATCGGCATCTATGCTAGCATCCAGTTTTTCATTAGTTTCCTCTTGCGAATGCCTGCCTTCCACCTTCTAACTAATCAGTGTGATCGCTGGCCTTTAATACGCTTTGTGAAGTGGATGCGTCAGGTTTTATTTCTCTTCTCTTGTAATTTATTTATACTCTTGACTCCTGGATTTGTGGTTTCCATTTGCTTTCTTTATATTCATTTGTTTATTTTTTTTTGCTCATCAAAGGAACGGTATTATGTTGGACGTGGCATGTATGAGAGGACTACTGATTTTATCAAGTAATCCCTAATCCTAACTGCCCCACTTCTCTCTCTCTCTCTCTCTCTCTCTCTCTCTCTCTCTCTCTCTCTCTCTTTCTATATATATATATATATATATATATATAAGGGCAAAACTTAGGTTATGTTTAGTTGGTGCTGTTCATTAGGTTTCCTATTTTAAATTCAAACACATGGTTGCATTGACAAATGAAGCATAAATAGTGTTATATTTTCCAAGGGCAATTAGATTCAATGTAGCTTTATGTGTTTGAATTTAATTGATGAACCTAATGTACTACACCTAAGGAATTGTCCCTATATAAAACTCATTAAGAAGAATTGCAAATTGCTTTCTTCTCTTTGGGCTGCTAGTTTGTTTGTCCATCCCTTTCTCTTAGTCTGCTGAAAACATAATCAAATATTGAGAATGAAGTTAAAAAGCAAGGAAGAAACTTCATAAGAGAAAAGAGAAATTATAGTTTATTGTAACTGTTTTGGCGTTTCTTCTTTAGGGGATTAGTAAAAGTAAAAAAGAAGAGAATTCCTATAAAAGATCAAGTAAAAGAACCATTTAAATTGCTTAGAAATTTCTTCTTGATTTTGGAAAGAAATATTAATCCTATTCTTACAAATAGTGAAAAATCTGGAAAACAATAACTTAGGCCATTAAAAATTGAAAAAGTAACTGTCAATATTAGATTCCGTTGGGCCACAAATACGTATACTGGTAGCTTTTTTAATTGATTTTGGAAAATATGAGATTGTTTAATAACTTACATTATTAATTTTACAGGTATATGTTCTTTTGGCTTGTTGTTTTATGTGGAAAGTTTTCGTTTGCCTACTTTCTCCAGGTTAGTGACATATAGTATTTTGTTTGTTTTTAAGATTGAATTTCATCTTTTTTAGGCCTGAATTTTTTGTTTTGTTGGCTGCTGCAGATCCAGCCATTGGTGAAACCCACAAGGGCCATAGTAGAAATGAATGATATATCATATTCTTGGCATGATTTTGTATCTAAGAGTAAGCCCCCTTCGCGAATTTAAGATTCATAGATTTTGCTCTGGGCGGGGCTATATTTTTTCTTAATTTTTGTTTGAATGTCTTTTGGCTTCCTCATGAACAAATCTAAGCTCTTTTCCCTCTTTTTTTTTTTTTAGGTACTATATATGATGGACTTTGTACCTATAAAAAAAAAACTATATATGATGGACTTATTTAGTGATGTTTGTAGATGCCTCCCGTATTTTTCTTTCCACCCCCAAAACTTTCTGCTTCAGTTGTTTGATTGAATAAATAAGCGATACTCTTATATGTTTCCATAGTGTGATGGTGGACTGCCTATCATTTTAGATAAGTAATGATATTTTATTTAAAAGCTGAATAAGCCTGGTTTCAAAAATAATGCATTAGATAAAGTGGATCTGTATTGTTGGTAGACTCAAGTTTCTAAACGTGATGACTACATTTTGTTCAATTGAAAAAAAGGGGAGAAAAAAGGAAGTTCTGATATTGGCTTCCTTTAATTGATTGTCACATCATGTAAGGCTTTCTTTTAACCGGTTACCTGGCTTTTGACTGAAGGTTTGATTGTCTTTGTGGTCTTGTCATATGTTTGAGTTGTGTGATGTGATATAGTTCTCTCTGCCATTTTATGTGTGCTCTGTGCAGATTGACCTTATATGGATATTTGTTTAATTTTCCTCAATGATGCTTCTGGCTCTTTATGCTGTTTTCTTTTGATGCAGATAACCATAACGCATTGGCAGTTGCTAGCTTATGGGGTCCAGTGGTTGCCGTAAGTTGTGATTCATATTTTTCTTGGATTCTGCAAATGCTACAATATTTGTTTAATTTAATTTTTTAGTTCTTTCTGCTAAAGTAATCTAATATGGGTTGCGTGATTTGATATGGTTTTCTTTTCCCTCCTTTTTCTTTATGTGATCCAATTTATTTTTATGAAACAATTTGGTTCCAAAAGTCTTTCACCTTAAGTGAAAAACACCATGTGATCATTGGAGTTGCATGGATACTGGTAGAAAGATGTTATCCTTATTGGAGGATACTTGTTACGCTATTAAATTGTTATTTAATACTTATTTTCAAGGGGAACACTTGTATCTTAAATAGAAAGTCTGGGATTAGCCTTGTACTTACTTTAAAAGCCTTTGTTGGTGGGTTAGTCAATTAGAGAGGAGAAAATTGGTGAATTAATTTTGATATAGGACTATGTTTAACTTTTTAGTTTGAATAGTATTTGGGAGGGGTTGGGGAAGGGAGAATTGGAGCTCCAGAGTTACCTCCCTTGTAAATCATCTTGAAGCCATTTTGCCATGAATTTGTCCATTTTTGAGAGCTCGATTCTGCTAGTAAGTGGTTTGTTGCGGAAGAGTCTAGTTTTTTTTTTACTCTTAATGGAATACTTTAGAATTTATATAATTTAAAAGTACTAATAACTCCCACATATCTTTGGATAGTGGGAAGGTACTATTCATCCAATCCAAGAAATTTTGTGGGATGTTTTAGAATTGTGTGGTTAAATGAATAAATTTACTATATCCTAATAGTTTAAGTTTTTGGGATAATCGGTAATTTAACATGGTATTAGAGTAAGAGGTCCTAAGTTCGATTTTTATCTCCTCCACTCTACCTCTTATTTAAATTCCCACGTGTTGGGCCTCATCTATTAAGAGGAATTTGGGTCCAAACGTGAGGGAGGTGTTAGAATTGTATGGTTAAATGATTAAATTTATTATATTCTAATTGCTTATGTTTTTGGGACAATTGATAATTTAATAAGATGTATGACATAACAAACCACAGATAAGTACCTTGGCAAAATGAAAAATTAACTGACATAAAATAATATTGTTAGGTAAGGAGCACACATAATGATGTCCCACCCTCTCTAGTGTTTGGATAAAATATCTCAAGTGGAGAGTTATGATTTTTAGAAGCTCAATTGTTGCAGTTGATCTCAATTTTTTATTTCTGTTACTGAGTGATGCTTTTTTTTTTTTACACTCTCCCTCTCTCTCACACGCACACATGCACATGTCTGCATGAACTCATTTTTTGATCTTATTATTTTTATTTTTCTTGGTACAGATCTATCTCTTAGACATCTATGTGTTTTACACTATTGTATCTGCTGTTTGGGGATTCTTGCTAGGGGCGAGAGATCGTCTTGGTGAGGTATGTAATATTTGTCAGATCTCATTGGATTCTTTTTAATAATGTCTTATGTACGTAGAAGCTAAATGCCTTATGGGTTTTCTTCACGTGTACATGTTATCTATTTACCATCAATCCGTATTCTGTACCATAATGTTATGGAACTCTCCCTGTTAGTGTTTTGCTTGAGATGAAGCTCTGTATTGTTTCCTTTTTTCTTTAATCCCCCCTAGATGAATGAGAGGAAAAAATAGAACGAAGTGTGATGAAATATTTAAGTGAAGGATGGACAGGTAAAATCTTTTTGGCATTCCTTCACATGTTGACTTTCTACCATCAATCTGTACTATCTTTATGAAACTCTTACTTAGTGCCATGCTTGCAATGGAACTATTACTATTACTATGAAGCATGATGAAATATTCAAATGAAGGATAGGTGGAACCAAATTCTGATGAAAATGTAAAACTTCCTTTGATGGTGGTTCCCTGCAACTATCAGTTACGACCAAGGAAGAAGGGGGGGGGGGGGGGTGGAGGAGAATGTTTCTGAAGTTTCAAATTGCAAATATCATTATCCACTGCACATGGTTGCTTTCTCTATATCCCTCCCTGATGTGACTGCTAAAAAAACATTTCTTAAAACCCACCCCCCAAAAAGAGCGTACCTTTTGCCATGATTTACACCTACAATTAAGTGCTTTAAATGTCAACCTTTTTCTGTCATGATCTTCAGATTAGGTCACTGGAAGCCCTTCACAAACTTTTTGAACAATTTCCTGGAGCTTTTATGAACAATCTTCACGTTCCTCTACCCAACAGGTTGAGTTTATTTGTTATTTGTTTGTTTCCCCTCAATAAATGTTGATACAGTTCTCTGTGGACCAATATGTGTGTGTGTGTTTCTGTTGCTTTGTTTTGTTTTGTATCTGAATACAACGTGTCTTTTGCAGGACTCGTCAGTCTTCTTCCAGCGAGGTGAGCCATCCATCAAAATTACCCCCTTGCCCCTAAAAATGCTTTTGTCAATAGTGTTCAGGGTAGAAACTGTATAAATTTATATTATAGAATAATTAATTTTTTCTTTTTATAAAGGTAATACATTTGATTGAAAAGAAGGCACTACCTCATGTACATGGGATGTATACCTGATGTAGTCCTAAAGAATTACAAAGAATAAAGGATAATCTACACTAACCGCTCTTGAGGTTTGGAGAAATATTAGAAACCTTCTTATTTCATAAATGACACTCCATCCCTTGAGGTTTTAATATATATATATATATATATATACACACACACACACACCCCCTATGACCATTTATGTTCCATTGCCGGTTGAGTCAAAATATACAATTTTCCAATTAAGAAAATAAGTTTGAAGTTGGAACGCTAAACACATCCATCTCCAGACTCAAAGAGCTCAAGAAATATTCAAATATTAAATTTCAATGATATATAAGAAAAGGCTGCCTACAATGATTCAAAAGATGTTATTTATAAGAACCTTTAGTAAATCTTGAATCATAACCCTTTGTGTTATATATAACAATTAGATATGAACCATCCAACATTATTAAAATTCAAATGCACGTCACATTACTTTTTATAATACTTAAGGCATAAAAAGACATTAATCATCTATAATACACGTGATATGTGCATTGTTGATTGGTGCTGAACATGCAATCATAATGGAGGGACCACCGACCATTTGTTAATTCATTGTGACTATGTGTATGATTTATGGTCCATGGTGTTGTTTGGCATGCAATGGGTCATGATGTGGAGGGAATTGGGAAGGGTGTTATGGAAGACAGTACTATATTGTTGATATATGGGGGGCGATGCCTTACTGTGTTATGTGGACCATTTGGAAGGAGAGAAACCTCCGTAATTTTGATGGGGCTGGAGTTCATTTGTGGAGATAAAATTGTATTTTCTAGATTTATGTAGTTTTGATCGACTCTTTGTTGTATCCTTAGTTCACTGCCTTTGAACTTGGGGTTCTTGTTCATTCTCTTTATTTTCAAAGAGGCATTACTTCTTTTGAAAAATAGAAAAAAAAAAAAGATGCTTTTTTCACTTTTTGTTGATTTATTCTAATGTTTCCGTATAAGCGATTAAGAAGCTCACATTTTTTCCATATTATCATTATATTTATATTTTTTATAATTTGGTACTTAGAATTATAAATAGTGTTAAATTATGTTAGTTTAAACTAATTCTTGAAAAAAAAATGTTTGTTTAAACTAATTGGAACTTAAATTTTTTTTTTTTAAGAATTAGTTTAAACTAACATAATTTTACACTATTTATAATTCTAAGTACCAAATTATAAAAAATATAAATATAATAAAGCAACCAAACACTAAGCAAATTTTAATTAAATCAGGTTTGATCTTCTCTAAACAATTTCTAATTAAATTAGTCGAATATTTTTTTACTGTTTTACAAATTCTCTAATTTTTCTTTTTTATTTATTAATACTTACTAATTAAACATGAATCATATATAAATGTTTTTTTTTTTTGGGTCTAATTTTCCTATATACTGCATGGATTAGTGATTCGTCTATAAATATATGTAAAACTGAAGATGTTTGAATTTTGGTTGACCTCAAAATATATTGCCACCTAAACCTTTGAAGCCTCACAATTTTGCCAATCAGTATATTAATGTAGATTTTAATTTATTTTAAAAGGCTCTTAGATTCTTACTAAGTCATTTTTTCTTTAATTGATAGAATAGATAGTTCTATATACAAATACAATCATAATAAATGCCTATCAATAATTGCCATAATTATTGAATTTGGTATTTAAAAAGAAAATAAAAGAGCAAAGAAAATTAATTTTTTGCTAAACTTTCCCGTGCATTGCACGTTACTAACTTGTAATACATATAAAATGGAAGCTTTTGACTCTTTGTTGACTTCTAATGTTAAATCTAAGCTTCTGAAAGTTCTCATATTTTCACTTCTTTATCATAATAAGAATGTTTAATTTGCTTTTAGAGTTACTAATAGTGTTAAAACTATATTAGGTCAAACTAATGATATATTCATCTTCTTTTCGCATGCTGCAACTCAACAATAATTTTGTTTTTATTAAATTAGGTTTGATCTTCTTTATACAAAATCCAATTAAATTAGGAAGTTTATTTTTTTGGGTAGAAATTCTCTAACTGAAATTTTTTTTTATTACTTATTAATTAAGCATGTATCATATATAAATATTTGTTGTCAAACTTTCCTGTGCATTGCAAAGGTTAGCAACTAGCAGCATAGAAAATTAACCCTTTGTTTGGATGGAGGGTGAGGAGAGGGGAGGTGGCTCCTCTCCCTCCATCTACTCTGTTCTGGTACTTGGCCTTCTTAGCTTTAGGCTTAGATGCTCCTGCATCAACAAATTGTGAATGCTGACATCACTTGAACAACCAAGCTTCTACTTCTTCAAATGTGTTGTAATTCCTCTCTTTCCATGGAGTCCACTGCATATGTAAATTGGATGGATGTTTTCCAAATCAGTTCCTCCATCAATAGAACAGACCAAGAATTCTCTTAGGCATTAGCTAATGAACTCCAAACAATAACAAGATAGAAGTCCACAATTCATATGTGACATTACAATGCAGCAATACATGGTCCACAGTCTTGTCACCGTGTTTACACTTGCAACAAAGGTTGTATATTGGGAAATGGGAGGGATGTGGTTGAGTATAGGTTTCTAAAAGAAAAGCCTGGGCGGTGGTAAGTGGTGGAGCTCATAACTGCTAGGTAGAGTTGGCGGAATTGGTTAGGGTGGTGCTGACATATAAATTGTAATAGAGAGATCATGTAGCATCTTGGTTCTGGTCATATATATTTGCAGGCCCTAAAGGATAGTCATTGACTTTAATGTTATAGAATAATTACCTTTTCCTTGGGTGGAGTGCGAGGGAATAATTAATGCTGACAAGAATGTTCATTTTTCATAAATTGGAACTCAGAACTATTGTGGTAGGATCTGTCCTGCAAGTGACGAAATTGTTTTTGCGAGTATCGAGTGTATATGATTTAGAGTTATTGGATAATGTTTGAGAATATAATTTCTGGCAAACTAATAATGCTTTGTATTTGAAGGATGTGGAGAAGAACAAGGTTGATGCTGCTCGATTTGCTCCCTTTTGGAATGAGATCATAAAAAATCTAAGGGAAGAAGATTATATTACTAACTTGTGAGTACTAAAAATTTACTCAATTTGTTATTGCTTAGATAGCTCACAATTCTGTTAGATTTTATTTAAATACCTGTTTGTGCCGTCTACTTGTTGCTATTTTTTGATGCCTGTTGTTTCACTTTTTTGGTTAGCGAAATGGAGTTGCTTCTTATGCCAAAAAATTCTGGAGATCTGCCCATGGTTCAGATGCCCCTTTTTCTTCTTGCTAGCAAGGTCATTTAGTTGGTTTAAAAATTTTCTTTATTTTTTCTTAATCTGATTCTTGTTATGAGTATCTTCAACTGCAGTTCATCTACAAATACTTTAATGTAATTGAGTTTGATTCAATATAATTTTGTAGATATTTCTGTATAAAGATATTGCTATAATATTATTATGTAGATATTTCTGGCTAAAGATATTGCTGCTGTGGAGACTAGAGATTCACAAGATGAGCTCTGGGAAAGGATCTCAAGGGATGACTATATGAAGTATGCTGTTCAGGAGTGCTATCACACGATTAAGCTTATCTTGACTAAAATATTGGATGGTGAAGGCAGGATGTGGTTAGTTTTTATAAAAATTCTCTGTAGATTATAATATTATTATTTGATCTGAAACATGACTCATGAATGAAGGTTGGAATTGAAGGCTTTGTTTTGTAACTATCTCATTTTGTTTCAGGGTTGAAAGGATATATGCAGATATTCATCGAAGTATTGAAGACAGGAATATTCATGTTGACTTTCAACTCAGTAGGCTGCCGCTTGTGATTTCCAGAGTCACTGCACTAACGGGAATTTTGGTTCGTATTAATGATTTATCTATATTGTTGATTTAATTGATGCAAATTCTAAGGCAAACAACTGTTGACCTTTAAAGGTATTTGCTATATATTTTCTTCCCCTTTCTGGGGAATATTGTTGCCCCTCATGGACACTTATGCTAATGTTCTGGTTTCATTTGATATGTATGCTAATGTTCTGGTTTCATTTGATATGGGCCATATGGCTTTCATGTTATTTAGAGCTTATATGAATACTGTTTATTGCTGAAAACTGAAAACTTATTGCTGAAAACACTGTAGCAAAATAAATTTTAACTATGAATAGGTCCCGGGGGACCTAGTTTTAAAGTTACAAACGTGTTTTTTTGTACAAGCTGGTCTGTGAACAGTGCACAAACCAGATAAAAAACGCAATCACAAATAATTTTACGCTATGCAAACGCACACTCATTCTTAATTTCAAATAGGGGTTTGTGGTACAATCCATTTGTATATTGAGTGAATTATGAATTAAGGTGCCCATGGTAAGTGATGAAAACTGTTTGAATTAATTTGTAACTCGTAAAAAAATCTGTTTGCCATTGTTGCTGTCTTTTAATATGAATTCGAAAAATCAACTGTTAGCATGAAGCAATGCTAAATATTGTTAGTCTTTTTTTTTTTTTTTTCCTGAAAAAGACAAGGATTCCGCTTTACATGAGATAAATGCGTTTTCATTGTTGGTGTGCCATTTATTATGCTGGGTGGGGTAAGATATTTATGGACAGAGATTTTGTTTGGTAATGTAGTGATTAGTCTGATTCTACTATGGGTCCCATTTGGTGAAGTATTTCCCATAGAGGGGGGTGTAAAGAAATGACAATAGGCTTGAAAATGCTGATATACTAGATGAGATTTTTCTTTTTATTTAGTGTCCGTTTGGGAACAGCTTATCTAACTGAAACTGAAAACTTTTTGCTGAAAATACTGTAGATAAAGTTAAAAGCTAGCTGAAATAATACAGTGGGACCCATGAATAGTACCAAAAACTGCAATGAGACCCAGGAATAGTAGCAAAAATAAGCTAAATAGTAAAAAAAGCTGATTTTTTCAGCTAATGCCAAACGCAACCTTAGTGTTTCTTAAGCAACTACATTTAGAATTTGTGTTGTGGAGTTTTCTTCTTCTAACCCTCTTAGTATGTGTTTGGATAGTTGATTACGTTTCAGCGTCTGTCGTTTTTGCCTTTTTTTTTTTTTTGACCAGCACCTCTTGCATTGTTCATGAGACATGAACAGTGCATTAATGCAAAAGAATAGTATTTTCATCGTGAACAGTAACTCAAATTTTTTTTTTATTATTTTCAGTTTTCAGTTTTTAGTAAGATAAGCGGTCTCCAAACGGACTCTAATATGATTTGATTGAAAATATTTTTAATTGGGATGGTTGAAAGGTTCCAAGATCATGTGTAGGATTAAACTCCCTTTGTTTGAAAGTCAGATAGTTGTTTTGTTACATGGGTTACAGAGGGCCGACCAATACGATTACTTGGGTACAGTAATCTCTCCTAAGCCCTAAGCTTTTTCTCAAATTGGGTTGATGGTGATGCTGCGTGTTTAAAACCCTGTGTAACTTACTAATAAAAAAACACTAGTAATATTCTTCTGACACAATCAAATATGTTTTCTTCGGATTTTCTTTATTAGGGTACTTGATATTAATATGTATTGGTTTTCTAGATCTTTTTCCTATGATCAAACTTTTGGCTGGGAATTGCCTTGACACTGGATATCACCCTTGTTTTTTGAAATGTACAGAAAGGGGCAGAAACCACAGAGATGGAAAAAGGTGCTGTTAAGGCTGTTCAAGATCTGTATGATGTTGTGCGGCATGATGTCCTTTCTATAAACATGAGGTATTTTTTAATTTGATGGTGTAAGCTTATGTGTCCAACTCATTTATTTTTCTTTTTCTTGAATATATAATTTTGTAATTGTATATTTTAGGGAGCACTATGAAACCTGGAATATATTATCAAAAGCAAGGACTGAAGGTAGTCTTTTTACAAAATTGAAGTGGCCCAAAGATGCGGAGTTGGTATGTTCAGGGAGATTTATCTTCTTTCTTTTTTAGCCCCCAGTTTTCTTTTCTAAATGAGCGTCTGCTCTCACTTCTGGGTGAGATTGATTAATTTTGGGATATGCAGAGAGCACTAGTCAAAAGATTGCATTCATTGTTGACTATCAAAGATTCGGCTGCAAATATTCCAAAAAATCTTGAGGCCAGGCGTAGGCTGGAGTTCTTTACAAATTCCCTTTTCATGGAGATGCCAAAACCTAAGCCAGTGCGTAAGACGTTGCCATTCAGGTCATACCATTTCTTTCATTGATCTCTTTTACTTTTATAGTTACCAATACTTTTGCTTGATGAATCTAACATCCTCATCATTTTCCACATGTATTTGCAGTGTGTTCACTCCATATTATTCTGAGACTGTGCTTTATAGCGTGACTGAACTCCAAAAGAAAAATGAGGATGGGATATCGGTTTTATTTTATCTCCAGAAAATATATCCAGGTACTTCCTTCTTAACTCTGCTTAGTGTTTGTGCTTTATTTGATTCCTCATTTTCTATTGTTATTTCTTCTTTGGAACCTAGTTAGTATCAAGTTTGGGAATCTGAAATAACTTTTTTGTTAGACCAATAAAAGAAGAAAACAGATTATTGTCATTATTTTTATTTTTTGATAGGTAATCAGAATACTTATATTAAAGAGGGAAAAAAATAAAAGTGAAGTACAAGATGTTCATGATGATGAACAACAAAAGATAATAGAACACACAACACAACAGCAATAGAGGGGTCAGGAAACTAAGCTAAGGGAAGGCATAAACTCAGAGAGAGAAGAACACTCAGTAAAACCCCAACAATGAGACCACTCCAATAGGCTGCGTTGGCATAATCTTTAACTCCTCTAATGTCTTCTCTTTATCTTCAAAAGATCAACAATTACGCTTCAACCACACAATCCACATTAAGCACCCTAGAACCAAATTCCAAATTTTGGAATTATGCTTCCCAAGCCACTGATGCCAATTAGATAACAAACCCGCCAACGATCCCGGCATAACCCAATGAATACCAAAAGCCTGAAGCATGTAAGCCCATAGGGAATGAGTAACAGGGCAATGAAGAAGAAGGAGGTCTACCGACTCCCCATCACAGCAACACATACAACACCAATTAGCTAAAGGGCGACCCTTAAGCATTAGATTATCCAAAGTGAGGATCCGACCATGTGTAACAGTCCACAAAAAGAACGCCACACGCTTGGAAATCTTTGGTTTCCAAACACCCTTCCAAGGAAATAAAGAATTAGAGGCACCCCGAATTGTCATTATTATTTTCTAATTAATTGTATTGTCTGTATCTTGGATTTACATGATATGGCATATAGTAGCATCATGCGTGTGCTTGAGGGGAATAGTTAGTATTTTTTGGTTTTGAGGTATGTTTATTAGAAGATTTAAGTCATGCATGTGCTCGAGAGTAATAGATTTTTATATTTCCATTTGGTGTGAAATACTTTTTCTAATTATGAACTTATTTTGCTTATATATTTCATTATTGATATTTGCACTTGAGATTGTAATCCTTCAGGTGCAGTTTAGTATACATGTGTTGTATTCAGACTGATACCTTTTTTTGCTAGTAAAGTTATGTTACTTATCAAAATTGCAAATCTGTCATTATTATTTTTTGATCATAATATCATATATATTTTCATTAATTTGTTGAATATAGAATGTCCATAGACATTACCAGTTTATTTTTAACAACCATGTATTTGGCCACTTGTATGCCAAGGAGTTGTGGTGTGATAGGGAAAATCCAGTATTAAGAGGATACTTGGCAAGAAAAAGTGCAAAATTTATCTTTCCCAATTTTATTAACTTGTTCATGTTCTGGTAGTATGTACTTGTTCTATTGATGATCTCATCTTCCATAATATATCCTGTATTCCTGTGAAGTCATGGGGATTAGTCTGGAAATATATTATCAAGGAACTTGCTAGGACTTAGTTATAAATGTCTTTTGTGTGTATTTGTTAAGCTATTATATTGGCATTGAGAGTTGGAAGGCTCTGGATGTTTATAAAAAATACAAAAGAAAAAGAAAAGCAAATGGTGACTCTCGCGATTAAAGTTAAATATTGAGTCCTGACTCATGAGAGTTTTGCTGGTGTCAATAGTATGTTAAAAAAACCATGCCTTTTGATCTCAAACGTGGGACAGGATAGTTCTACCTTCTAGAGTTGCAGTAAATCGATAGCAAGAATTTCTTCATCTCTTTCATTAGCCGTTATAAAGGCACTTTTGACCCTTGGAACATATACCGTCAATTTTTCTTGGTTGTCTCTTGACTGGTGGATGTGGTTGGAATCCTCACTTTTGGAAGCCTTTCCAAGATTTGGAGTTGGAAGCAGTGGGTAGGTTTTTTTTTTTTTTGGGTACTCTTTCCTCCTTCAAGGCCAAGGTAAAGACTTTTTTTCATGGAGATTATCAAAGAGTGTAAAGCTCAAGGTGCATTCTTTCTATGAACATCTCAGAGGACATACAGGAGTTCACTTTCCATCTTTGGTGTGTAATGGTACTTCATAAGAAACCTTTCTTTGTTTGTACAGCATCTTTGGGTAAATTCTGACAGTGGATAATCTTTGTAAAGCTCTCTTAGGATTGTTGATTGGTTTTGCATGGGTAAGATTAATGAGAGTGTTGATCATCTTCTGTTGCACTGTTCCTTGGAAATGGACTTATGATCTGTTTACTCTTTGGCTTCTCTTTGTTCATGCTGAAGACATTGATCTAGTTTTTTGATTGTTGACAAGGAGGAAAGTTTTATCATCAAAGGCATATAAAGATTTGAAAGAGGAATATTAAACCCTTCGAAGGTGTTGAATGGCCTAATCATGTACTCAAGCAAATGGTTGATGTATCTGTACAAGCATATGACTATTTTAGGCAGTATTGCTTCATCTTCTTTCTTAGATGTTATAGACCTTCTGAGTTTGAGATTGATTTTATTTATGAATAGGAAGTACACATTGTGTATTTGATCAGTTTCCTCTTTTGAATAAAGTTATTATTTTTATATAGAAAGGAAATTAAGAATGTCTATTGAATTGGTTTGCTAATGCATTAAAATCTTTACTTTAATGAGTTATGCACCAATTCGCGTCATTTCAATGAAATTCTTATGTATATATATAAAAAGTTATCATACCTGGAAAAATTTAGGGAAAAAGTAAGAAATGAAA
This sequence comes from Lithocarpus polystachyus, assembly GCA_033629205.1. Taxonomy (NCBI): domain Eukaryota; kingdom Viridiplantae; phylum Streptophyta; class Magnoliopsida; order Fagales; family Fagaceae; genus Lithocarpus; species Lithocarpus polystachyus. The sequence goes on from CM066162.1 coordinate 11,922,487, forward strand.
TTGACATCTTTAGTTTTGTTGTGAATGCAAGGTTTATGGTTGTCTGAAGCTTGTACCCTTGAAGTTAGATTCATGTTTTTTCTATGTTATGGCCATTTTTTTTTAAATTGTTTTGGAGATTATAGAAAAGGAGAAGAAGGGGGGGGGGGGGGGGTGATGGGAATCAAGATCAATTGATTGAGAACTTCAACTAGAATTGCATTAAAATTAAGAATTAAAGCTGGAATTACAGAGAAACTGGAGAAACAAAGTTTCTGTCTAGGTCTGAAGTTAAATTAAATTCACATCAAAAAACTAATTGTACTCTTACATAGCAAGCCTATTTATAATCTTTAACTATTAGGAAATAAAGTAGCTAATAGTTACATAAGTCAAAGCTTTAATTAAAGAGGATACATGGCAGATATGAGAAGTCAAAATAAGGGGGCTGCTGGCTGCCCTAAGAGGTCAGAAAGGATGGCTGGCTGTTTGGCTTGGAGAGGGTGGCTGGTTGTCAATACTTTGCATGGACCTACTTTCTTTGCTCCCAACTTGGAATAGGAGCCATGAGGACACCTTTCTTTAGTCAAAATCACCCATACAAGGTCCCCTTCCTTGAAAATTAGTCTCCTTCGGTGAATATCAGCAGCAGCCTTGTAGTTTGCATTGGAATGTTCAATTTTCTCCTTGACTTGTGCGTGGACAGATTGCATAAAATCTGTCATTTCTGTTGCTCTTACATTCTCCTTCTTAGAAAGTGGCAAGGGTGCCGAATCTAACACACTCAAAGGTTTATTCCCATACACAACTTCAAAAGGAGATGTGTTAATAGTCCGATTATGTGAAGAGTTGTAAGCAAATTCAGCCAAGGGAAGGATACTTTCCCAAATCCTTGGATTTTCTCCAATCAAACAGCTCAAGAGATTCCCAAGATTTCGGTTGACAACTTCAGTTTGACCATCCGTTTGAGGGTGGAAAGAAGTGCTAAAGCGCAATTCAGTTCCTATCTTGTGCCATAGAGTTCGCCAAAAATGAGCAAGAAATTTAGCATCATCGTCGGAAACAATAGATAGGGGTATTCCATGAAGTTTGTAGACTTTGCAAAATAAAGCAGCCACATTGGAAGCATCCAAAGTCTTCTTGCATGGGATGAAGTGAGGCATCTTGGAGAAATGATCCACTACCACCATGATTGAATCACTCTTACGTTGCGTAGGTGGAAGGCCAAGAACAAAATCCATACTAATATACTCCCATGGTTTATTAGGCACTGGAAGGGGTAAATACAGACCTGCATTAGTGGTTGCACCCTTTCCATTTTGACAAACTTGGCACCTTTGAACTTGCCGCTCAACATCTTTAGTCATTCCCGGCCAAAAGTAGTCTTGTTTAAGGAATTCTAGGGTCTTTGATTTGCCAAATTGCCCCAAATTATGTTGTTCAACAATCATCAACTCCCTTAGAGAACATTTAGGCACACATAATCTCAGCCCTTTGAAAAGAATTCCATCCTTCAACCAAAAGTCAGACTTGGCAGGTTGCTGTCCCTGCTGCAATTGTTGGTATAGATCACCAAAATGTGAGTCATCTTGGTAATTCTACTTGAAAACTTCAAAACCAGCGACCTTAGCTTGCATTTCCAACAAGAAATTAGTCCTCCTACTCAACCCATCAGCCACTTTGTTGAGAATTCTCGACTGATGTTTCAATGAGAAAGTGAATTGCTGCAAAAAGCTTACCCACTTAGCATGGCTCTTGTTCACATTAGATTGGCTATTGAGATATTTCAAAGCCTCATGATCGGTGTGTAGAATAAACTCCTTGTAGGCTAAATAGTAACTCCAATGCTTGATGGCTTGAACAATAGCATAGAATTCCTTGTCATAGGTAGAATACCTAAGTTTTGCTTCATTCAAATTCTCACTAAAGAATACTATGAGCTGCCCTTCTTGGCTAAGGACACCCCCAATTCCCACTCCTGATGTGTCACAATTAAGCTCAAATATCTTGTCAAAATTGGGCAAGGCAAGGATAGGAGCTTCGGTTAACTTCCTCTTCAAAATTTGGAAGCTTTCTTGGGCTTCATCAATCCAAACAAAGGACTTTTGTTTGAGACAATTGGTGAGAGGTGCTGCAATGGTGCTAAAATTGCTAATAAACCTTCTATAAAAGGTAGCAAGACCATGGAAACTCCTCACCTCTTGCACACTAGAAGGTGTTGGCCAATCAACAATTGCCTTAACCTTGTTTTCATCCATGAACACTCCTTTGGAAGACACAACATACCCCAAGAACACCACTTGATCCATTCCAAAGCTACACTTTTTCATGTTACCATAAAACTTCTCTCTGCTCAAAATATTGAGCACAAGCTGAAAATGCACCATGTGATCCTCCAAACAGCGGCTATACACCAAAATATCATCAAAATACACCACAACACAAACCCCCAATAGTGGTTGCAACATTTGTGTCATCACCCTCATGAACGTCCTAGGTGCATTTGTCAAACCAAATGGCATAACAAGCTATTTAAATAATCCATGATGTGTCTTGAAGGCCGTCTTCCATTCATCTCTTGGGCGAATTCTAATTTGATGATACTCACTTCACAAATCAATCTTGGAAAACACCTTTGCACCCACCAAGCAATCTAGCATGTCATCCAATCTCGGAATTGGAAAATGATACTTGATTGTGATCTTGTTGATAGCTCTACTATCCACACACATCCACCAAGAGCCATCCTTCTAAGGAGTCAAGAGAGCAGGTACCGCACAAGGGCTAATACTAGCCCGAATGTAGCCTCTATCAAGAAGCTCTTGAACTTGTTTTTGCAACTCTTCCTTCTCCTTAGGAGCCATACGATATGCTGCCTTGTTTGGAAGGGGAGCACCCGGTACCAAATCAATGGCATGTTGAATGTCTCGCATAGGAGGCAAGTCGGGAGGTAACTCATGGGGAAAAACATCACCATATTGCTGTAATAACTCAGTGACAGCACTAGGAACATCAGTTCCAGCCATTGTGTTGACTGGAATTAATGCCAAAATGTAGCCACTATCTTGACTTTCTTGAATGAAGCTTTTAGAAGCGAGTAAAGAGGTTGTAGAGGATTTAGAAGTCACCTTTTCCTTCATTGGCAGCAAAGTAAATTGCTGATTGTCTTTGCTTACGGTATAGGTGTTCTTCTTCCCATCATGCATCGTTTGGTGATCATATTGCCAAGGTCTTCCCAGAAGGATATGGCACGCATTCATTGGTACTACATCACTCCAAACTTCATCAAAATATTTCTTCCGGATAGAAAATGGCACCAATCAATGCTTCGTTACTTTCACCTCATTACCCTTCTTGAACCAAGAGAGTTTGTAGGGATGTGGGTGATCTTGAGTGGCAAGCCTCAACTTATCAACTACCTCCTGAGAGACCACATTCTCACAACTTCCCCCATCAATGATCATACTACAAACTCTTCCTCCGATGCTGCAAGTTGTATAAAAAATATTGTTTCTCAACCAATCTTCTTCGGAATTGAATTTAGGAGCAAGAAGAGTCTTTCTCATAACAATTGTCAAGCCCTCTTCTTCTTCAAAATCACCACCAACCTCATTTGAAGGTTGATCAAAAATGGGTTCTCCATCTTCATGTTCAAGCTCTTTTACTTCCTCCAATGCAAGAGCCTTCTTCCTACAATTCGAAGATCGATGCCCCAGCTCTCCACACTTGAAACATTTGAAAGTACCCAACTGTTGCTGTCTACCCCCGCCAACAGTGGCTGTTTGGGACTGTTTTGGGGCTGAAATAGCAGATTTAGGACCTGCTGGTTTCTGTCCAACCCCAGAAGTTTCTCCTCTGCCGTTTGTACTTGAATTCCCAACCTTATATTGGTTAGAAATCCCCTGCCCAGACCTGGAACCCCACTGTCTGGACCTCAAAGCTGGCCTAGTTTGTTGCTTCTCCACCAGTAAAGCCAGGTTGTAGGCTTCCGACACGTTCCACAATAATTGAAGGCTAAGGACATCTTGGGTGGATGGCTTCAATCCACTCAAGTACTTTGCAACCATTTGTTCTTCACTTACATTCAAATCTACCCTTACCACAAGTCGGTGAAACGCCTCCGTATACTCCTCTACACTTCCTTCTTGCTTTAGGTTGTGTAGGTCCTTGTCAAGTGATTGGGTGTAGTTGAAAGGAAGAAATTGCTCATGGAGCTTTTTCTTCATCTTCTCCCAATTCTTGATTTTGGCTTTACCGCTACTTTGGCGAGAAATTTGCAATTGTTCCCACCAAGCGGAAGCTCTCCCTTTCAGGCGAATAGCGACTGGCTTCACTTTCTTTTCATCCATAACTTCATAATAATTAAACACCCTTTCAACGATGTTAAGCCAATCTACAAAGTCTTCTGGTTTGTGACTCCCTTGAAATTCTGGAATTTCAACCTCGAAGTTGTAGTCAAGCCTTGGCTCATTTCTTTCCACATAAGGTCTACCCCTTGGAGGAGCTCCAAAAGGGTTCTCAAAATGAGAATGAGAGTCATTGGACTCATCGGTAGCCTCATGAGGAGGTTGCATACGCTGCACTACCTCCGTAAGTGCCGCAACTTGTCTCCTTAATTCAGCAATCTTGTCTCCTCTTTCTATATTTTGATTCCGTCCACCATTCCTCCCCACTGGAAGGTTGGCTTCAACTCCTTCCCCAACATCCATTTGATTCCCCCTTATTCCACCTCTCCTTCCTCTCCTTCTTTGGGCCATTAGAAGCTTCACAATCTTTGAAAACAAATGTAAATAGCAGCAACAGCACAAGTGATCAAATCTGTGATATTTGCAACAGCCACAGATTTGATTGGCACAAGGAACCTAGATCTGAATTCTAGGATCTTGAATGGAGGGAGAAAAAAAAGAAACACAAGGAAATCTAGGGCTCAAATGATCAAAGTGGTAGGGAAAAAGAGGACCAGATCTGTGCTCTGATACCAAATGATAGAAATCAAAATCAATTGATTGAGAACTTGAACTACAAATTGCATTAAAATTAAGAATTAAAGCTGGAATTTCCGGGCAGCGCCAGCAAGGAATGCCCTATCAAAAAAAGAATTAAAGCTGGAATTACAGAGAAACTGGAGAAACAAAGTTTTTGTCCAGGTCTGAAACTAAGTTAAATTCACATCAAAAAACTGATTGTACTCTTACATAGCAAGCCTATTTATAATCTTTAACTATTAGGAAATAAAGTAGCCAATAGTTACATAAGTCAAAGCTTTAATTAAAGAGGATACATGACAGATGTGAGAAGTAAAAATAAGGGGGCTGCTGGCTGCCCTAAGAGGACAGAAAGGGTAGCTGGCTGTTTGGCTTGTAGAGGGTGGCTGGCTGTCAGTCCTAATGGTAGAGTGGGGGGGCGGGGGGGTTGGTTGGCTCACCTAAGGATAGCGGGTGGCTGCATCGCGGCGGGGGGGGGGGGGGGGGGTGTTAATTCTCAAATAGCCAGAGGTGGTCAACTCTAAGTTTTATGAAATATTCCATGTATAGACTCCACTCCTTGATACTAGTTAAGGTTGAAGCAGTGACTTATTTTATCTAAGTTTGCTAGTTCTTTTGCTAAGCACATGCATGCTTGTTTTGAAACAGGCTATTTGGATTGAACTTCCATGCGTTGGTGGACTAGAATACATTGCATTTATCGGTTTTCTTGGTCATTGAATTGGAAAGGCTTAGGCACTGATAGGAATCTAGTGAGATAAATTTTAATAGGATTTTTGTTTTTTTGATGACATGGAACCTCAATTCATTGTACTTGATTCGTACCTGTTTGTAAGGAACCTGTATACTCCATTAGATTCCCAGGTATAGTTCTTTATTTTTCTAATGAAAATATTTAGGAAAATTACATTTTCAACTATAATTTAAAGGTGCAACAGAATAAACCGTAGTTTCAAAAATAATAAATTAAACTTTGAAGTTTCAAAAAGTAACATATTAAACTCTAAAGTTTCAAAAAGTAACAAATTAAACCCTATATTTTCAAAAGTAACAAATTAAACCCTGAGGTTTTAGAAATTAACAAATTGAACTTTCAACCTAATTAAATCCCAAACATAGTTTCATTGCACTTAAATGTTTTGAGATACAATTTGTTACTTTTAGAAACCTTAGGATTTAATCTGTTACTTTTTACACTATTGGGTTTAATTTGTTACATCCCCGAAACTTAAGGGTTTAAAATATAATTTTCTTGATTATTTATTAACTATCAATTTTTTTATTGGAAAGCTACACACGTGCCTAGTGGGTTTTGAACCCATAACCTCAACCTCCACTGATTTTTATCGGAGAAGGAAGTACCATTTGTGCTAGAGTTTGTTGGCTATTAAGATTTTTAATTTCATTGGTATTCTTATTTATTTATTTATTTTTTCCTTCAAATTTGTTTCTGCTATTTACAATGAGGGCAGCCTTGCCTATTTATTGTTACATAATCAAGCTTCTGAGTTAGTTACAAGAACCTACAATGTGGCTGCAAATTGATTGGCCTAAGCCTAACAAACTTCTCTAACTAACTAATAGGCAGGCTATTGAACTGATCAACTAACAATCTTGTCAACTAACTAACTTTCTGTTATAAGTAAAAGGAACTACATATCATACAACATAAGCACTAATAAAAAGCTACTTATCAACTTACAATTTTATCAACTAACTAACTTTAAATTTGTTTCCGCTTTAGGAAAAAGATAATGAAAGTTAATACTTTCTCCATCCTAAAACGAGTGTTTTTTTTCTCCACTTGTCCCAAATATTTCACCTATCCTTAAAATAAATTATTCTCTTGTATTATCAAAATATAAGGGTAATTTTGGAAGAACTATAATATAATACAAAAATTTGTGGTGTCATTATAGTTGATGGAGGAAATGGTGAAAAGGAAAGCCACTTTAGAAAGCTAAGTTGCTTAGAGAAAATAAAGAATGAACTAGCTTTTCGAGAGACACTCTTAGAATAATACCTCATAGGTAGAGATTTCTTGGATTCAAATTTGACTAGTTACAATGAGAGCAGCCTTGCTTATTTATAGTTACATAAGCAAGCTGTTGAGTTAGTTACAAGAACTTACCATGTGGCTGCCATGTGATTGGCCTAAACTTAACAAACTTCTCTAACTAATTGATAAGCTATTGCACTTATCAACTAACTAACTTTATGTTACAAGTAAAAAGAACTACTTATCATACAACTTAAGCACTAGTAAAACAGTTCACGCTTTTTGAAAACCATGCCTTTGTCAAAGAAGGAACTCATTTGGGAATGGAGTTAGTTGTTGTACTGCACCTATTAGAAATTTTCGTAGTACTGCAACCATATTTCCTGTCTGCTAAATATTGATATTGCATTATTTTTTATTTAAATTCTGTGTGTTGTAACTTGGGGTGCTATCTAGTATATGGAACTAATTCCTTATGGCCCTTAATTTTTTTTTTATTGCACTGTTTTGATCCTCTAGCTTAAATATTAACAGTAATCAAATTTCGATACAGATGAATGGAGGAACTTTCTTGCTCGAATTGGTTGGGATGAAAATACCCCGGACTCTGTTATTTGGGATAGTCCTAATGAGACCCTTGAACTTCGATTTTGGGCCTCCTACAGGGGACAAACATTGGCCAGAACTGGTAGATGATTTTTTTTTCCCGCGGTTCTCTCTCTCTCTCTCTCTCTCTCTCTCTGCAATATTATTTTGTTTAATCTTGAAAATTGTCTACCTGCCATATTATATGTTTGTTTCATATTAATTTCTTATGTTGAATTCTGGGACAAGTATCAATTTTGGTGGAGAAACAATTTCTTCATCAATATTTGGTGCATGAAGCCTTTATATATATATATATATATTTTAAAATGCAAATAATGTATTATGTCGTAATTGATTGGGGAAGCATTTGAATGCTTTGAGCTGCCTATAGAAATGTTAGTAGTTTGTTTGTTTGATAATTTCAGGACATTTCTTGGTTTCTATATATGATCAAAATGAGTATTGGATTCTTGTACCTTTTACTCCAATATATGTATGCATGTTTTTCCCAATCCATTGATAGCTTTCTACTAAATTTTTAAATGATTTGTGTTTTGCAGTTCGTGGGATGATGTACTATAGAAAAGCTCTTATGCTACAGACTTATTTAGAAAAGACAACTCCCGAAGGTTAGAGGCTAATATCTATTTTCTTATTTCTTGTTCTGTTCTATCCTGCATGCTCAGTTATCTCATCATGTATTGGCAATATCAGATTTGGAGGCTGCAGTTTCTAGTAATGATGCAACTGAAACTCAAGGTTTTGAGCTATCTCCTGAAGCACGGGCTCAGGCAGATCTTAAGTTTACATATGTTGTTACATGTCAAATATATGGAAAACAGAAAGAGGAACAAAAACCTGAGGCTGCTGATATTGCATTGCTTATGCAAAGGTGACTTTTTCCTTATGCAAAGAAAAGAAACCTGGATTCTCTTGAATTTGTTTTTGATATGTTAGTATTCAAAATCTTGATTATAATAGTTTTATCTGCTGGAAAATGCTTTAGATAATTACTCTCTAGATATCTGGTTTCATTTTTTCTTTTGTATGCTAGGAATGAAGCTCTTCGAGTTGCTTTTATCGATGTTGTTGAAACTTCAAAAGATGGAAAAGCGCACACAGAATTCTACTCAAAGCTTGTGAAGGCTGATATCAATGGGAAAGATAAGGTTCAGTCACCTGTTCTTTTTTCCATTAATGTTTTCACTGGCTATTAGCCATTTCTGGTTTCAGTTAGTGTTTACTGATGGGCTTTTAGTAGATAAAACTAGATGTGGACACTCCCGCATGCATGTTGTCATTGTGTTCTAAGAGAATTTTTTTTTATTTATTTATTAAAAGTAAAAATCTTTGATTTTGTCCATGTTTTTATATATTTTGATAATTAGTTATTTATTTTGAAAACCTAAAATATACCTAAAAATATATATATCAATTAATTGTAGTATCTCTACTGTTTTGTGTCCTAATTTTTCAAGAATTGCTATGTCTTTTACCATGTCTTGATTTTTAGCATCTAAGTAGGACTAAAACAAAGTACATGGAATGTAAGTTTGGTAAAAGTAGAAACAAAGATAATTCATAAATATGGAGAAATTGAAGAGGATATTAATCATAGGATAAGAGCATGGTGGATGCAGTGAGAAAGTGCATAAGGAGTGTTGCGATCATAGAATACCTATTAAGCTAATAGGAAAATTTTATAAGACTAGTTAAACTCTAAGGTATTGAATGTTGGGTTGTTAGAAGGGAACATGCTCATGAAGAGAGCGTAGGTGAAATGGGAATGTTATGATGGATATGTGGATATACTAGGAAAGATTGAATTCAAAATGATGAAATTTGCATAAAGATAGGGATGACCTTTATTGATGAAAAGATAAGGGAGAGTCACTTGAGATGGTCTGGTCATAAGTAGAGGAGTGCAATCAATGTTTCAGTGAGAGTGAATTGATTCAAGTTGAGGAAACAAACAATGGTAGAGGAAAAACTACAAAAATTGGTATGACCTTTATAATTACTCTACTTTACTAATGTTATTTTAGTTTTTCCTACTTTTTTTTTACCTATTAAAAAGAAAGGAGGAAAACCAAAATAACATTAGTAGAATTAGTAAAAAAGGCCATGCCAATTAAGGTGGTAATAGAGTGCAGAACTTTGGATAGGATAGGATGAAAAATAATGCATTTCCTTGTGTGTTCACCATCTTGAACACCTTGTATTGGCTTTCTTCTGTTTTTCATTTTGATTTAATAATATTCTTATTACCTATCAAAAAAAGAAAAAAAAAAAAATAATGCATTTGGTTGCTTCTAACTAGTTTGTTTAGGATTCATAGTTGATCTCAAAATTTTGGGATTGAGGTTTGGTTGTTGTTGTATGATTAAAAAAAATTGTTTTGATCTTTTTACCTCAAATTTATTTTTGTAATTACTCCTCCCCCACCCCCCCACTCCTTTTTTTTTTCTCCAGTCTCCCCCTTGGGTAGGGTGGCTTTTGGGTCGACTTGCAATTCCTTTGTTGATTGATGATCTGAATTATCCATCCATTTAAGACCAACGATACAATTATTGTGTTGGTGAAAAAGGGTAGATGACGTAATTTTACTCAATTAAGTTAAATCGAAGGTTTTTGTCAATTTTTCTGATACCTCAGAGTATTGGGTGCATATGTTCTCTTGAAATTTTAGTGTAACATTTCCACCCCCACTATGTTTACCAAAACTCATGTCAAAGATGTAATATTGTTGAACTTATTGTTGAAGTGCCTAAGTTATGCTTTTATGAGTTTATCTTTTTCCTAGTCTTGAATAAATTTAAAGTTTTAAAATGACCTACCTGTTTGTCCTCTTATTGATGTTACTTTATTTTTCTGATGATCCTTTTTTATGTTTGCTTTTATAATTTTGTAGGAGATATACTCCATAAAATTGCCTGGAAATCCAAAACTTGGTGAAGGAAAACCGGAGAACCAAAACCATGCAATCATATTTACTCGTGGAAATGCAGTTCAGACAATTGACATGAATCAGGTGATTAATTGGTTGTATCCCTTTAAAATTTGGTCAATTAAACTAAGTAGGAATATGGAAAAAGTTTATTGTAGGAGTCTCATGTTACAAGTGGATTGAAAAGATGAGTTTTATTTGTTTCTCAATACATACCTGAAAATGAAATTGCAGGTAGATAACTGACATGGTTAACTATGCTAGTTTTAATAAATAATTGTATGTATGGCTGCCTTTGATTTTCTGACATGCTTCATCCTGTCTTTTGATTTTCACTTAGGGTTCGATTGGGTTGAAAAAAAAACCCCTATACCCGACCCATTCTCATCCCTATATGTATATTACTCATATTTGAGAGAAGAGCTGTTGTGCCACTAAGGTCAGCAGTCAGCTAATGGAGAACTTTCCTCTATTTTGTTTCTCTTGGAAGATTTATGATGCTTTGAAGGTGTTATCACTTTTATGTTAAATATACCATACTAAGCAGGGCTCATGACCTGCAGGGCCTGCTAAGAGTTCGATCTTGCACATTTTTGACATTATGGTCAACACACCTCCTACATTTTACTCTCACTTTCAACTCTTCTACAGAATAGTATTACTGTCGTAATAGATTAATTGCAAAGATATATAGTTAATCCAAAGCCATGTTGATATAACTACAAGTGGGGTCCAAAGGGATATATTTGTTACATCTGTGACCTTTACTTTTTTGAGGGATGCAACCACAGATTTTACATCTAACTTTTATTTATTCATACACCAGCAAGTGTGTTCGATGGTGTACCATAAATCTCTCTTGCACAAATTGGAACGAGCTCACTTGTTGATTTTGTGTTGAGTGTATTATATGCCATGTGCATCCAATTTTTAGCAGAGATATAAAACACAAATACTGTTTTGAAGTTTTCACAGATAGTTGACTATACTGCCAATACCTTAAGGAACTGTCTTCTGAAACACTTGATCTGAAATGAGGCTCATGTAGGACAAATTAGGGATTTGTCTACTATTAGTTGTGGTGGGTTTAGGGTGAGGAAAGAAGCATAATTAGAGAGAAATAAGGGTTGTTCAGGGGCTGTGTGAGCAGTACCCGCAAACAGTAACTTTCGGGGAAAAAAATGAGGAAAAGAAATAGAACAGAGAAGGAGAAAAAGCCAACAAAGGCCAACGTCTGTATTGCTCAAAACACATAGTTTTATTAATCAACTCATTTTACTTCCTTTGAATACATTGAGCACAATATGTATAAAAACTCTTACTTGTATTAGTAGTGATAGGACTCCTAGTAGTACTAGGACTACTAGTTTAATTGGTAAAATACAACCTAATTAATACTAACTTGCACCCAAAGAAAATAAACCTAAGATGCTTAGAATACACTAGAAGATCCTAGACTTAACTAAATTACCAAAATACCCTTAAGTCACAGGAATTGAGGAAATTACAGATTTGCCCCTAAATATAAAATTGACCATAACTAATAAAATAAAAACCAAAATTAAAAAATATTTTAACCCTAAAAGACTCATACTTAGACCATTAAAATGACACAACTTTCACTTCAATTGGACTTCACATGAGAACCCAATAAAATAATTCTTGAATAGGCAAATTTGCAAAGTAATAGCATATTAATCTTCCATGACTTGATTAATGGCACAACTTTGTTCCAATGCAATAATTTCGTTGGTTCAAATATTTAGGTCCTTTTAATCCTTTGTCTATGCTTTTGTAAGACAATAATTGAGTTTAATATCTTATATTACATTGTTTTTGGACAAATATCAAACTAAAATTAATTAATAGCTTATATTACATTGTTTTGCACAAAACTCAAACTAAAATTAAAAACAGAGAATACAGAGAGACTTTCTTTGGAGAGGTATTGAAGCTCCTAAGGTTCCTTTGGTGGAATGGGCCAAGGTTTTTATGTCGGTGCAGAATGGTGGTTTAGGGATTCGACGGCTGAGAAGATTTAATTCTACTTTATTAGGCAAATGGTTGTGGAGTTATGGAACAGTGAGAGATGCCCTTTGGAGGAAGGCCATTGAGGCTAAATATGAGGATGAAGTGGGTGGTTGGTGTACCAAACCAGTGTTAGTGACCTATGGTGTTAGTGTGCAGAAATCCATTGGAAGCGGTTGGCTGGACTTTTCTAAATTTTTTCAGTTTGATGTGGGTGATGGTACTAGGATAAAGTTCTGGGAGGATGTATGGTGTAGGGATTGTTCTCTTATGGAAGCATTTCCAAAATTGTATAGTATTAGTCGGACAAGGGAATTTTTTGTGTCGGAGGTTATGCATTTCTCTATTGGGAGGCTTCATTGGGACATTTAGTTTCGTCGTCCACCACAAGATTGGGAGTCAGAATCGTTTGATCTTTTTTGAGTGGTGCTTTATTCGACGAATGTGCGAGGTGTTGGAGATGACAAACTTTGCTGGAAGCCAACAATGACGAGAGGTTTTAAGGTTCGAGGCTTCTGTCACTCTTTATCTCCTTCTTCTGTCATTTATTTTCCTTGGAAAATAGTGTGGCAATCAAAGGTTCCTCCTAGAGTACTGTTCTTTTCTTGGACTGCTGCCTTAGGTAAGATCTTAACTATGGATAATCTTTGGAAGAGGCATATTGCAGTGCTAGAGTGGTGTTTTATGTGTAAAAGGTGTGGGGAATCGGTAGATTATCTTCTTCTTCATTGTCTTATTGCATATGAGTTGTGGTCCATGGTTTTTTGTTTGATCGGTATACATTGGGCTATTCCGTATAAAGTTAGTGAGTTGTTAGCTTCTTGGCAGGGAAAGTTTGGTAGACATTTCTTATCAAAAAAAAAGTTTGGTTGACATCGAAATATAGGGTTATGGAGGTTTGTGTCCCATTGCTTGTTTTGGTGCTTGTGGCGGGAGCGGAATACTAGATGCTTTGAGGATTGTGAACGGTCTATTCTTAACATTAAGTTTTTCTTTTTCCGTACTCTCCTTGAGTGGAGTTTAGTTTTACCTTCCTATTCTTGTTTTTTTCTCCCTGATCTTATTGATTGTTGTAATCTGGGTTCTTGATTTGTGCCACTACACTTCCAGCGTACTTGGTTGGTTTTTTAAAATAAAATTTCTTACGTTACTTATCAAAAAAAATAAAAATAAAAACAGCATACATAGTTCACAAGCATCCCCACTTCTACAGGATTTGGGAGTAGTGGTTGGTAGGTAGCTTTACCCCTAGTGTAATATCTTATATGTATCACTAAGTTTTTGGACAAAATTAAATTAAAATTATGAACATTTTATCACATTTTAATTTCCAGTGAAAAAAGTGTACTTCTAGTGTACCCCATCATTTCACACTCAAAAGTTGCACACATTCCACAAGTATACGTACTTGTGGGGTGTGGGAGGCAAGGGCAGGGGTTCAAGTCTTCAGGAGGGAGCTTCACACATATATACACTTAGATTAAGTTAGAGTAGAATTCTATCATATATCAAAAAAAAAAGTCGCACACATTCCTCGTTACACAATGTTCCATATTTTATGTAATTTTGGTTTTAACTTTCTAGTATTCTAAAAGAAACAGATACTAGAAAGTTAAAACCAAAGTTACATAAAATATGGAACATTGTGTAACGAGGAATGTGTGCAACTTTTCATGTTTCTTACTTATCAAAAAAAAAAGCATCTGTTTCTGTTAATTTTGGTTTCCTATAAGCAGTTTATGATTTTGCCTTATTCCTCGTCTGTCATTCTTATTATGAAGCTCTATTTGCATTACTTTGCGTTTGTGTCTACGTAATTTATTTATTTTACCCGCTCTGATTGGTTGTAATGTTACTTAATATTTTTACTTTAGGATAATTATTTTGAGGAAGCCTTGAAGATGAGAAATCTTCTTGAAGAATTTGGTTCTGATCATGGTATTCGTCCTCCTACTATTCTTGGTGTCAGGGAACATGTATTTACTGGAAGGTAGATTTTCATTAAATCCTTGTTTGTTTTAAATTTCTTGGTAGCATTTCTTTTTCTTCATATTTACTTTCTTTTAATTATTTTTATAAACGTACAGTGTCTCTTCTCTAGCTTCATTCATGTCAAATCAGGAGGGTAGTTTTGTGACTATGGGTCAACGTGTTTTGGCAAATCCATTAAAGTAAGTTCATTTGAATTATGCTGGCAATTTAATTGGCTCCCTGTATATTTTCATTTTTTTGGTATTAACATCCTAATTATTATTCAGGACCCGTATGCATTATGGCCATCCGGATGTTTTTGACAGAGTTTTCCACATAACGAGGGGTGGTATTAGCAAGGCCTCTCGTGTAATCAATATTAGTGAAGATATCTTTGCAGGTATTACTCTTCTTTTACAAAGAAGCTGTTGTACTTGTTTAGTTCCATTTATTTTGTCATTGTGATGTTTCTCATTTAACACTCGTGATGAGTAAAATCAATCATTTCAAGGATGTTATCAACTATTTTAAGGGTGAAATGGTCGCTTAACTGTTGTATGGGAGACATTTGGTCTGCTAAGCCTTCTCATTATGTCGGACAGTCAAACCTTGATTGTGTTGAGCTTCCATTGCATAGGCTGAAGCACTTCTATTTCAGATTGCATTTTTCTGGATGCTACATTAGTTAAATTACTTATCATTCTTTTGCTAATTGCCATGACATTGGACAGATTTAGAAATTGGCCTATGGATACTTATGGTGAGCTCCTCTATTCACTTGTGCCAGAACTGGCCCCTTCGCACTTCTTGATTTTAACCCTTCTAGAAAAGGGGGAAAAGAGGACTTCAAGTTGAACTAGACCTGATATTTTTAACATTTTAAATGAAAAGTATAACGGAGACAGGGATCAAATTTAGGATCTCTTGGCACTAATACCATGATAAATTATAGATTCTCCTAAAAGCTTAAAAAGTTAGGAAATGGTGAATTTAATCGTTTAACCATAATTCCATCACATAGGTATAGTCTAAACCTTGTTGGGCCATAGTAATAGAATCAGCAAATATAGGCTTATCAACCCCACTAGCCCTCCGTTGCATGGACACGGCAATTTTGGCCAAGTACCTGTGTCTGACACGTGTCTGACATGGGTACTGGTAAGACACAAAATCCGTACCCGAGGAGAATCCTCTTTTTTTTTTTTTTTTTTTTTGAAAAAATATGGGTACATCGCGGACATGATCGCAACACTCCAAAACTTTCCAGCCCTAGATACGACAAAACTTCAAAAAAAGAACAGGATTTGGACTAATGCCTCTCTCTTTCTCTCAGTTTTCTGATCTGATCTGTGCGGTGTGCCTTATTAGCAGCAACCAAACCCCCTTTGGCGACCCCAAAGCTCCTTTTCTCTCCCTTCGCCATTTCTCTCTCTGATCTGATCTGTGCTGTGTGCCTTCTTGAAGTAACGACACCCGAACCCCCTCCAGCCTCTAGCGACCCCAAACCTCCTCTCTCCCTTTGCCATTTCTCTCTCTGCAGGTTTTGGGTTCTCTGTCTTTTGGTCTTTCAACTCTTTTTTTTCTATTTTTTTTAATTTTAGTTTGGCTTTACTTATATGCTTGTTATGTTTATCTCTTTAGGACAAAATTTATGTACAATACCTCAGATGCTGTTCCTTAGGTTCCCTTCTTAAAATTCTGCCTTGTAGCCACTTAACTAAAAAATAAACTCCATCTCATGAAAAAAAGTCACATGGCAAAATCTTAAAAGAGGAACTTAAAGAACAACACCTAAACACCGTACCTAAGTCTTGTCCTATCTCTTTATGTGTGTATTAGGTTTACTTATTTACATGCGTTACTTATTTTATAGGTTTAGGTTTTTTTTTTTTTTTTTGGTTTTATTTGTCTTATGGGTTTAGTAATGGAACAAAAATTATATTTTAGACAACATTTTTCTTGTTTTATTGTACTTATTTGCTATTATTACTTAATTTACATCCTAAAATAAACATATATTGTCTAAAAATATTTAAAAATATACCTAAATATATTAATTAATTGTTTAATTACTGTTCCCTTGTTTTTTAAGAATTTTTGTACCCTTATATCCATATCGTACCTGTACCTGTGTTGGTGTCCGTGCAACCTAGCACTAGCCACATCACTCAAGCAAGTTCCAATATTTGACAGGGAGATGGAACTATCTTAATCCAAGTGCGGACTTTAGATAAGGACAATTTCAAGAGTTGCATACATGGCCACCACTTGCATATGATGAGAAGCTTATTGGCAATGTTCCAAATTTTTGCTTCTAGGACGAAAACTCTGGTTTAAGTATCAGTGAATATGGCAGCAAGACTAGTACCCTACTTGATTGGCTCCTTGGAATCTCTGAGTTGCATACACGCCATTCTCCATGGAGAAGACTAGTACCCTACTTGATTGTCTCCTTAGAATCTCTACTGACCTCTTGACCAAGAATAATGGCAGCAATCAAACAACCGCCGCATTGTTGAGGACACTTCTGAAGGGGAGGCAATTACCCGGCTTGTCTAGAACTTAGCCAATAGGCTTGCAGCCCACTTCCCAATCCCTTCCTCCACAGCATTGATAGTGGGATTCACCACATATTTTTTCCCTTAATCTTACTTAATTCATGATACTTGAGCTTATTGGTAGTTTTTGCATCCTCTTGAACAAACTTTCTTGACTCCATGTTTAAATTGTGTAAGGGTTTATTTGAATAATGAGTTGATAGCCCCATTTAACTTAAGCCCATTCATAAAACTCACCTTAGCCACATCATCTGCTGTAGATAGATTGTCCAGCTCAGTAGTAATTGCTTTTCTCACTAAAATCCCATTCCACACCCGCTAAATGCGTGGGGATTACTTCTCATGTCCAATCTGCTGGAAACCATAGTATCTAACATAGGCCAGGAAATCTTGCTAGTAGAACAGTGAACAAGTTGGGTTGGTTTGTTTTGGGGGCATTTTTAATCCAAACCAACATCATCAGATTGGGAAATTACCTCCCCAAACCAACCCATTATTGATAAAATTGAAAAGAGAATGGAAAACAAAAGAATACAAATGCATCAAACTAACAAGGATTAAGTTTTTGCCCAAATATGAAATATCTAATACATTAAGCTTACAAAGTAGAAATAACAGCCTTAAAAATTATATATATGCACACACACACACACACACACACAGGGGGAGAGAGAGAGAGAGAGAGAGAGAGAGAGAGAGAGGGAGGGAGGATTGATCTTGGTAGAGACTAAAGATTGAAAATGAGAAAATGCCGAGATTAGAATTAGATATCTTCATATCTTATAAGGTTTGAGTCAGTTTAGGTTTCAAATTATTGGATGGGTTGTGATGTATAGAGCAGGGTTTTGAATTCCGTTCTGTTCCGGACGGAATTTTTCGTTCCTGTAGGTAGACCAGTGCATGTGACCCACCTGTTTTATCTCGCCCTATATTCCAGACTACACCAGCATTCCAGGCGAGATTTTGGTGTTTCGGGTGAAATGGGTGCACTGAACTGGAATTTGAAAGAACTTGAAAACAAATGTTTCAGCTTTTCAGTGAGTGAAATTTTGGAAAAAAAAGGTGAAGAGAAAATAATGAAAGAAACATTTCACAAATTGAAACTAAGAACCAGATCTGCTACCAAAAAAAAAAAAAAAATGAAAGCCTTAAGTGGTTGATGTTGGCCGAAGATAGGAGAAGCCGAAACAAATAAACTGAAACTTTGAAGTTTGAACTGATACGAAGGAAGAAGAAAGTGTTGGAAAGTCTGGAGAGTAGTACACTTGTGGTAAGGGAAAAAAGAAAAAGAAAGAAGTAAATACAATAAAGGTTGAGGAAGAAAAAGTTGAAAGGACTAGTGCGGGTGGAGACGTGTGAACATGCGTAGAGAGTGGTAAGACAAGTCAAAAATTTAATTTGACTTTGATGTGATGGTTGGCAGAAGGGAAAAAAGGAAAAAGAAACACAAAATGTAGTATATAGTAATAAGTGATATACATATACTCATAAATAACTGAATAAAATAAGACTATATATATCTGGTGCATAATCCTGAAACGGTGCACCAGTATACACCTATACCAAAATATTCCGTTCCAATAACCAATCTGGAACAGCCGCCAGAACAAAATTTAAAACCTTGGTATAAAGTGTAATGAGAGCACCAATAAAAGCAATACACTCATATATGTAAAAAGCTGTGTTGGTTCAGGTTCATCGGTTTATAAAAAATTCCAAACTGAAACCAAAGCAACCCAAACACTTAAAAAAATCCCAACCCAAGCCACCTGTGAAAACCAATCCATTATTTGAGTTGGTTGGGTTGGGCAGGTTGGATGCACAACCCATACTTGCGTGAACTTGCTAGCAACTGTTGCACAACTGGAGATTCTCTAGAACCCCTTATCAATCATTCAAACCCCTTGCACCTGTGCAACCAAGATTCACTCATGAAAGCAATTTGATCAATGGTTCCCATAGACCTCCGCACGTACATCACTGCTTCTGGAGTAGATATCTCTTTTTTTTTTTTTTTTTTTTTTTTTTCTTCTTAGTCATAGAGCCCTTAGTCTTTGGTCTCCAAAGTGAATAGTTATTTGCTTTCCAACCAATCAGGTGTTATGTCTTTCTATGAATGAAGATGTGAAAGGGTTTTGGTTCTCCTCATGGAAATTTTAGGATATTGTATTCACTGTTCTCTCTCTTATATGAAGCTCTCATCTTTTGGATGTTTTCTTTTTGTCAATGCATACTATTTGGTGTTTCTTCTGCTCTATGGTCCTTAAAACCACTCTTCTACTACACTTCTTGCAGTAATTTATATAATCACTATTATAATAGAATTATGCTGAGTTGAGCGCATGTATCTTTGATATTTTTCCTCCTAGCACCCCGGTAGGATTTGATTTGTTCAATTATGGTGTTAAAATGCAGGATTCAATTCAACTTTACGCCAAGGAAATATTACACATCATGAGTATATCCAGGTAGATATGCTGATTTCCTTACTTGATGCATAAATGGCATGTAAATTTTCTAATACAATTTTACAGGTTGGAAAAGGAAGAGATGTTGGGCTCAATCAGATTGCTCTATTTGAAGGGAAGGTTGCTGGTGGTAATGGCGAACAAGTTCTTAGTCGTGATGTATACAGGCTTGGGCAGCTCCTTGATTTCTTTAGGATGATGTCATTTTACTATACCACCGTTGGATACTACTTTTGTACCATGGTATGCTATTTGTGCCTTATGTCAACCGTGGCTTATTATTGTTGTAATTAGTGTTGGTTGGGCGGATTGAAGTTTAAAATGGTTAATGTGATTTTTAAATGCAAATTGAGCTCCGTAGTTTCTTAGAACTCCTATTTTTTAATTTTTATTTTTTTGGTTAACTAACTTGTTTTCGCAAATACTTCATTTCCTTTAGCATTATGCTTTTCAGTTTTTGCTTTCTTTTTTTATTTCTTATTGAAATTAGGATCCTTACGTGGTTTTGTTTCGTAATGTGCACCTTTCATTCATATTTCATTTCATTTCTTTTTTTGTTTTTGATTTTTTTTTTTCATTAGAGAAGCAATGTGGTGGAATTTGGATAAGAAGGGAAGTTGTCTGTAGTACATTAGTGTGATAGTACAAGAACTAGTTAAGGTATTTGTGATACCTCAATTTGATTGATTGTGTGATGTGTGTGGATGTGTGATGAGTCCCACATCGGGTATTTTTACTAGGTACATCTGGGCTTTATTGACAACTACAAGGAGCTTTAATTATGATTAGTGGTATAGCGTAGATGTGGCTAGCGTTTTTTCTTGGGTCATTACATATGGTATTAGAGCCAGGTTCGGTAACCCTGTGTGGGCTCGGAGACACTAACCCACAAAGTGGGCACTAACGAGGACGTTAGAGATTTAAGTGGGGGAAATTGTGATGCTCTAATTTAATTGATTGTGTGATATGTGTGGATGTATGATGAGTCCCACATCGGATATTTACTGAGTAGATCTGGATTTTATTAACAATTACAAAGAACTTCAATTTTGACTAGTCCTTTTAAGGTATAGCGCAGATGTAGCTAGCGCTTTTCCTTGGATACAAGCAGGTTTCTTATCATAATGGGTTACATTTTTTTATTTTTTTTATTTTTTTTTTGGGCTGGAATCATAATAGGTTACATTAAAGATCAAATCCTTATCTCATTGCGTTAGAGTTTTTCTAGATTGGTTTAGAATGAGATCACATGTGTATGGCTTTTGGATTTTTGCAAATGATATTGTGTTAGTTGATGGGACTAGAGTGCAGGTTACTCCAAGTTGAAATTTTACAGCATTGCTTCTCAATCTGAAAGATTTAGGATTGACTAGCAGGAAAAATATACAAGTGTCTTATCCCTATTAGTTCATGAGGTTCTATAGCAATGCTAATTTACTTGAGATGGGTTATGGTTCAGTTGAGTTGAGTAAAGATAACCGGTCGAGTTGAGCCTGTTTATAATTTTTGTACCATGTGCTATTTTTTCATTTGTGAAAGGAATATTTTGTTACGCACAAAATATTTAGAAATACTTGGACATTATACAATGAAGATTTGATGTTCTTATTGCCCATTGCTTCATACTCAAGTGTAAAAAGAAAAAAAGAAAAGTAAGCAAAAGAGGCATTTGCCTCAAAGCAAAATAGCTGCATTCAGATAATGAATTGAAAGTTCCATGACACTTATACCATACGTAGGGTACTTTTACTGATCTCTGATAAAGTCCTTTTTTTTTGTTCGTGCAGCTAACGGTGCTGACTGTATACGCTTTCCTTTATGGGAAGGCATATTTGGTATGTTGGATTTTATTCATCTCTTGTGACAACTGTTTGTGCTATATTTTCTCTAAAATTATGCTATGCTTCTGTCTGTATGACCTGTGTGTTCGATTGCTACAATTTTTATTTAAAGTAGTAACATCATTAAAAAGGTGCAAAAAGATGCACAACCCTTGTAGACGGTGTTTTTTTTATTTTTTATTTTATTTAATAAGTAATGAATAATTATATTAATAAAAACAAAACTAAGTACATTGGGGGTGTACTCAGGGAGAATTACGAAGAGCTCTCAATCTAAAATGCTCAACCAATTCAAAAGAGAAAAACAAGAAGGATGAAAAGCAACACTCCAATCTAACAAGGTACGGAGGAAGAAGGCTTTAACATGAAGGATCGTTCACAACCCTCAGAACTTCTAGCATTCCTTTCTCACCAAAGGCACCTCATGATGCAATGTGGCACAACCTTCCAAAAGGCAATATTTCTATGCCTTCCAAAAGATCCCTGCCAAGCTACGAACAAATTGATAACCCTCTTTGGCATAACCCATTGTAGCCCAAATAAACAAAACACCATTGTCCAAAGCTTGTCAGCTATTGGACAATGAAGAAGAAGGTGGTCATTAGACTCCCCACACCTTTTACACATGCATCACCAATCCAATACAATAATACCTCTTTTTCAGAGATAGTCAGTGGATAAAATCTTCCCTAGAGAAGCAGCCCAAGAAACAAAAAGGCCACCATAGGCGGGAACTTTGAACGCCACACCAATTTCCACAGGAAAGACGTGCCATTAGAAGCAGATAGGGAGTGATAATTAACTATGTACCTCAAAACCCCTGCTCTTGGCAGGTATCCAACAGGAATAGCAAAAAGAAAAGATAAGTTACAGAAAATCCAAGTTATCCAAGAACTCTAGCAAGTTTGAGGTAGAAAACACAATGAAGGCTGAAGTCCACACGTCTATAGTCTTCAAATATAAGAGATTCAACTTCATTGAATGTGACTTGTTCCCTCAAAACAGTATTCCTTTCTGTCCAAAAACACCATATTATGCTCAATGGAATAGCTTCCCAAGTCTCCTCATTGATTCTCTTGACAAATTGTCCTTTCCAACAAGATAACATATCTATCATTGTACTAGACGTTACTCACAAGACACCAAACAAACAAAATACTAGTGACCACAATTCCCAATCCAATGCACAATTTAGGAAGTGATGATAATAATTCTATCACATATGCTACTTTTTGTTGGCATAAGAACAATGCTTGGTATACATAAATATTTTATGAAAATATACTTTGTTGTATTGTGTCTTTTCCAGTCTACTAAGAAAATATTTTATATGCCAATGCTAGAAGGATATGCATGCTTAAAGGATTCCTGTTTCAATCTTATATATATTGCTTCTTTTAATACATATTTATAGCACATTCTGATGTTGAAGCATTATGTACCATCAGGACCTTGGCACAAATTACTAAGGGGTTGGGTGGGGTGGTACTACTTGCTCAATCTCTCTCTCGCTCTCTCTCTCTCTCTCTCAAATAGATTTTGTGGTTGTTTTTTATTCTCAATTAGGTTTAGGTAACTGTGATATGATTGTGTTGCAGGCACTATCTGGAGTTGGTGAAGCCATTGAAGAGAGAGCTCAGATATCGCAGAACACTTCCCTGAGTGCTGCTTTAAACACACAGTTCCTCTTTCAAATTGGTATTTTCACTGCCGTGCCAATGATTTTGGGTTTCATCTTGGAGCAGGGTTTCTTAAAGGCAAGTGCTTATCCTACATGTATTTATTTGTCCTTTTAACAACTTGTACTGCAACGCGTGTATGTTTTCATATATCATTCCTATATATTTACAATTATATTTCATTATATTATGAAAGATTCTCAGCTGTTTTCTGCATCATGCAACGGAGCTGTAAGTGCAAGATTTGTGTTTTTGTGCTGAAATTAATCTTTTATATCTTATGAGTGTGATTTTGAACTATATCCCTACCATAGGCTAGAAACTTTGTTTATGCCCCTGATATTTGCATGGTCTTGGCATCATGTGATCTTGTATACACTTACATGGAAGTGAAGTGGGGAAAATAAAATCTAATTGTTGGATCTATTTCTTCTGGGGCTGTATTTCTGAGTTTTATGTCCATATTGTCCAACAAATACATTGCAATTAGGTAGAGTGAGTTTGAATAATAGATGAATCGTGTCACTATTAGTTGCTCTGTCTCATCTGAGCTCCAGAAAAATGGTCTGATTGTGTATCTTCAAAGTCTTGATATCAATGTATTCTATAGGTTTTTGGAGAGCTGTATTTTGGAAAGCAGAGCAGAGTCTTCAAGCATAGGTCTTAACATTAGAATAGGATTGAATTTGATTATCTTTCCAATTTGGTGTGTGTATAAGATATTAAATAAATGTAGGTTATAAAGAATGCAGTTGCAATCTTATTAAATTTCCTTGTTTTGATTTATTTTGATTCTGAGTGAAATTTAATGAATTATATTACTTTTTTTATATATATAAAGTAGGCTAACATAAATGTATCTAATGAATAATAAATAACAAGATTAATTTGAACAAATAAATAAATAAATAAAATAATGTCTTACTGAATTGTCACTGTTTAGATGATTGTCACTAATACAGATAAAGCGTAGCCTGAATAATGTTGTGTTATGTTTAGATTGCCCAAAAAAAATGTTTGTTTATTAAGTGGACATTCTGTTTGGAGAGACTTAACCTTCTGCTGAGTGTTTTGTTTTTCTACTCTTAGTTGGATTAATATTTTTTACCTTTTTTTTTTTTGGCTACTTTACCATCACTGCTGCAGGCCATTGTCAGTTTTGTCACAATGCAGTTTCAGCTTTGTACCATATTCTTTACATTCTCTCTGGGCACGAGAACTCATTACTTTGGTCGGACTATTCTTCATGGTGGTGCTGGGGTTTGTTCCTACACTCTTCTCATGTTCAGTTATTTTTTCATGGTGAATTTAATAGTTAAATTAACTTTTATTTCTCAACAGTACAAAGCAACTGGTAGGGGATTTGTCGTCCGCCATATCAAATTTGCTGAGAACTACAGGCTTTACTCCCGCAGTCATTTTGTTAAAGGGTGTGGCTCTGTCTCTGTCTGTGTGTGTGTGTTTATTTGTTTTGTGGCAGTGCATTGTCATATACTAGCGGTTCTATCCAAGAAACTTGGGAGATTTTTAAATTTTATGTAGTAATTATATTTTTGAGCATGGATTTTTGTCAATAATATGCCAACATTTCTCCTAGTGATAGGGAAAGACTTAAAATGGAACTAAAAGAGGTAGAGGAAGACTATAACACGAGTAGAAGTAGTAAGAAGGAAATGCTAATTCTTTTTTTTTTTTGATAAATAACGGTAAAAATATTATTGATAATAAAATGATTGCCAAACCGAGTACATTGGGGATGTACTATGGGGGCACAAATCAAGAAACAAAAGAACAACGGTCAAGAAAAATCGAAAAAGAAGAACAAGAAAAGTGAGAAAAAACAACACTCCATTCAAAGAGAGTGTGTAAGAAGAAAGACTTAATCTTTAGCAAAGAACGTTCACAACCCTTAAAGTTTCTAGCATTCCTTTCACACCAAATGCACCAAATCAAGCAATGAGGTACTAATTTCCAAACATCAATGTGACGATGCCACGCAAACTTTCCTTGCCAAGTTTCAAACAACTCAAGAACAGTATTAGGCATAACCCATTGAATACCAAACAAGTAGAACACCAAAGACGACAACTCCCAAGCTAGGGAGCAATGAAGTAGAAAATGATCCACCGACTCCCCACACATCTTACACATATAGCACCAGTTAAGCACTTTCACTCGTCTTTTACGAAAGTTGTCTGTTGTTAAGATCTTACCTAAAGAAGAAGACCAAGAAAAGAAAGCCACCCTTGGAGGAGCCTTCGATTGCCAAATTGATCTCCATGGAAAGGAAACAAAAGTAGGGGAGTAGAAGGAGCTATAATAACCTCTAACCTCAAAACCTCTATTCCTTGCAAGCTTCCAACAAACCTTGTTTGGTCCAAAACCCCGCACTGTTGAAGAATAGATCAACCCCATAAACCGGTCAAAGGCTTCTTCTTTCCAATCTTGAGGTGGACAACGAAATTGTACATTCCAGTGAAACCTCCCCGCAGACCAATCCATTACTTCAGCCACCGAGGAATCTTTAGACCTACTAAGGCAATAAAGCTCCGGAAAGGCGTCTTGGAGAGTACAATCCCCACACCACACATACTTCCAAAATTTCACTCTAGTCCCATCCCCCACATCATGAACAAGGAAATGCTAATTCAGGAGCCGACAGGAAGTATAATTTTGTATGGTATAGAATGATGGAGAGGTTTACATGTGGCTGACTCCAATTAGACTTTTGAGGATCCATAATTGACCAAAAAATTCTAGGGCTAAGGCTTTGTTGTTGATGTTGTATTTTGGCTTCAATTTTATTTTTTAGAAACCATAACTATGTTGGAATTTATGCAATTTCTATTTTTCCATTTTTTCTACAAAGTGTGCATACTCAAATTGGAATGTCCAATGATGTTCATCCTCTTGTCTTCAGATTTGAAGTTGTGCTTTTGTTGATAGTGTACCTAGCATATGGATATAATGTTGGTGGTGCAATTGGGTACATTCTTCTTTCGATTAGCAGTTGGTTTATGGCTCTTTCGTGGCTTTTTGCTCCCTATTTGTTCAATCCGTCTGGGTTTGAGTGGCAGAAGTAAGTTTTTTTTTTTTTTTTTTCATCTTTTCTGAAATTGAAGTCTACTCCACTTTATTGACTAAAATATATGTTCTTTTAGAGTTGTAGAGGATTTCAAAGATTGGACCAATTGGCTTCTTTACAGAGGTGGAATTGGAGTGAAGGGAGAAGAAAGCTGGGAAGCTTGGTGGGATGAAGAGCTGGTATTGCATCTGTTCTTGGATTTATTTTGTGTTTGATATCCAAGCTGGGAAGCTTGGATTATTTTTCTTTTTTCATTGGTAGTAATTTCTCTCTAATGCCAATAAGCTCTAGCTCAAATGACCCAAAAGTGTTTTCAACTTATGATTTCAGTTCAAATACACCTGCGTACCGGATGTGTGTGCGAAATGGTGTGTAATTAACACTACCCATATATCTGTGTGTAATTAACACAAACACACATATCAAATAGCTTCAAAAAAATTTGGGAAAAATCATTGAAAACTTTTGGGAGTCCAGCAACTCAGATTATATGGTTGTTGGATTCTGGTGATTGTGTTGAAACTGATATAAGCACACCTCTCTCATCTGACAAGGATCTCTAGTTTGCTTTAATACATTTTTAGGGTTGGATCAGGATGCCCTGATACCAAGTTGAGTTGTAAAGTATGAAGGATTAAGGTTTAGAGAGAAGAAAAAGGAAGAGGAAAATAGAGAGATAGAGAGACAGAATGGGTTTATGGCTTAATCAATCATTCTTTCACCTCAGCACATATTTATATTAAAGTGATATGCCTAGATTACAAGAATACCCCTATGCTATTGTTAAATTATAACAATCTAATATAAAATTAACTAGAGTAAGTCTAGCAAGATTTTAGTATTCTCATTATGCATTGATTGGATTGGATGAATTATTATAGAGTGATTTGATGAGCCAATGAACTTTAGCTGAAATGGCACCTCTTCCACTTGTAAGAGGTTGGTAGAGGGTTAGGTCATGCAAGACCCATTGGGTGATTGTCTACCTTACAGATAAAAGTAATAAATAATCTTATCGTGATTAGATGGGAGGGATAAAAAATGAAGAGATAGATGAAAAGTAAGAGTTCCTTTTTGGACCTTTAAATTTAATTCTTGTACTCTGTTTCTCCCAAAGGCTTAACCCTTTGAGGCAATTTATATCAATCACAAGCACACTAACACCAAACATAAGCTATACGCTTGTGGGTAAAGAGAGTTTGCAGTAGCTTAAATTTTTGTTATAAGGTTAAGCTTAAAATATTTTTCTAGGAAAGGAACATGCTGGATTGTCATTACTAACTTATGTATTGAGTGTACGATTGGCATCAGCTTATTTAGCTTTTTGTTAAAAGAGTGCTAAAATATACTTGTACTTTGAAAAAGTGAGAAAAAAATGAGGTTTTAAAAAATTGTGCATAAAGCTAAAAGCTAATCAAATAAGTTGGACACAAACAGACACTAAAAGTTAACTAAATAATAGGATTTCTGGTAAAAGATCTTCAGGTAGTTGTAAATTCTTAAACAAAGTTTTATTTAATTATTTATTTTGTTTTGTATTAACTTCTTTCGGTCGACTACACCCGTTGTGAACATTTCAGTGGGGTCATTCGTCCTGTTTGAGCACCAGTCACTATGATGCTACTCAGGCTCGTCCATGTTGTGCCTCCTTGACCACTGAACTCATATGCTTTTTTATTATGTGTCATCATTATTTTGCCAGCACAACTTTTTTTCCCCCTTCGGTTGATCCAAATATGTTGAATCTACAGATACATATTCGGACATTGGGAGGAAGAATAGCCGAAACTATTCTGAGTCTAAGATTTTTTATCTTCCAATATGGCATTGTATACAAGCTGCATCTGCAAAAATCAGATACATCATTGACGGTAACGGCTCTCTTCATTAGTTGATATAGTTTTCACTGCTTCTCTCTTTCGCTGGCATCTTATGAGCCTACTTTTTCCAGTTAATTTTATTGTAAAATGCAATTTGTAAATCTTTTGTCATTTGTCAACTTACTGTTCTGCATTTCCCATACTGTTTAATATTTGATACACATTTAAAATTTAGAATTTGGACATAATTGAGACATTTAAGAGTTCATATGTCATTGTTCGTGCATATCTGTAGGTGTATGGCCTGTCATGGATCGTGCTAGCTGTGCTCATAATTCTTTTCAAGGTTTGGAATAAAACTTATAACTGAGTGCTGGACTTCGTACTTTCAAATTTATGTTATCTGTGATTTGAACTCTTCATTTCATCTTTGGTTTTACAGGTTTTCACATTCAGCCAAAAGATCTCAGTCAATTTCCAGCTTTTGTTGCGCTTCATCCAAGGCCTCTCCTTCTTGTTGGCACTTGCTGGTTTAGCCGTCGCAGTTGCTTTAACAGATTTGTCAATCCCTGACATATTTGCATGCATCTTAGCATTTGTTCCCACTGGATGGGGAATCCTTTCTGTAAGTTTAAGTCATCTTTGTCTGTTATTTTCATTTATCTAAACTTCTCTCTCTCTCTCTCTCTCTCTCTCTCTCTCTCTCTCTCTCTCTCTGGTAAGAAAAATCAATGTTTTGGGCAGAATTAGAATTCCAAAGCTATGTTTGAATGTTTTATAATCTTCCGGCATAGAAGCAACTATATGAATCATTTGCACAACAGACCACGAGGAAAGACTGTTCCTGTGGTTTACTTAAATCAGACAGTGTGTAATGCTGGTCACCTAATGCATTTGTAATATTGTTAATTTTCCCAATTATAAGGGTATCTTCCAATTTTTTTGGGTTTTTGTGACTCCAGACTCAATTCTACACAAATCTGGCCCTTGCAATTTGCCACCAATTTCTAAGCTTCCATCATTTGTTTGGAGACTTGTAATTGTTTTCTATTTTTCATTGCATAATATTAGTGCCACCAGTTTTTTTTACACACATTAACATGGAATTATACTATGATTTGCAGATTGCTGCAGCTTGGAAGCCAATTGTGAAAAAGGTGGGATTATGGAAATCAATTCGTTCACTTGCACGTTTATATGATGCGGGGATGGGGATGCTGATATTCATTCCTGTTGCTTTCTCTTCATGGTTTCCGTTTGTATCAACATTCCAAACCCGCCTCATGTTTAACCAGGCTTTCAGCCGTGGGTTGGAAATCTCTCTTATCCTTGCTGGAAACAACCCCAACACCGAGTTATGATGACCCACTCTGATCCTGCACATATATTATAATTGTAAAAGGGGGGAAATTCTGTCTCAAAGTTCCTTGTCAAATTTTTTTGATGTAGCAAACCCTAATATGCATGTATTTGGTATTGCTTGCGTAGAGGCATTTGAATAGCAGTATTTTTCTTAATGGTAATATATATCACATCATTTTGGTCATTCAAGAGTGTACAGTTTGAACTGTGTCTGCATGATATTGCTGACATTTACATGCTTTGGTGAATGTTCACGTTTGGTGGCTATATCTAAAACGTTTAAACGTTCCATTTGGTTGTTAACAAAATCCTGTGGAGTTATAGAGAAGTGAAGCGGTTAGAAAACTAATCTCAATGTTGTTTACCACAATTTTTTGCAAGGAATTAATCTCGATGTTTTACGCGTAGTCCTATTAAAATAGTAATTGAAATTTGTTGGAAACTATTTCTTTCATGGAAAATGGTTGATAGTGGTGTCTAAACCATTTTCTTGATGATAACATAACTTGCTAAAATGATGGAAGAGTTATATTTTTCTCGCCAAAGACAAGCTCGGGATATTGTGTGATGACTGAACTCTGAAGGCCAAAATGAAACTGATTTTGATTCAACCAAGCATCAAACTGAATGGAAACTAATCCAAGTATGTTTAAATCAAACAAGTTTAGCAAGGTGAAGTAGAATATTTTAGTTAAATGAAATTTTGAAATAAACAAGACTAGAGGACAATGAATATTTTGGTTTGTAATGTGCAGTTTAATCTATTTGAGTCCTTTCTCTAAATTTTTTTAAAAAAAAATTAAATCAATAATAAATATTAAATATTAAAAAAAAAAAGAAAAAGAAGAGAGAACCTGTTGTCCGGGGAATTATGATTTAAATAAGTTCTTGTCGCATCAGAAACTATAGTCCAATTCTGCTACAGGGCTGTTTTAGCTTAAAATCTTAGTAAATCTCCACTGCCATTCTTATCTTATATTAAGATGTAACTTTTTAAATTTCACTTTTTTATGTCCAATAATGTTTTTATAGGGCGAACTTCCCTATTTTTGAAGTTCTAACATGCTAGTGAAGGCAAATGTTTGTTTTCTTCTTTAATTTCTTTATTTATATATATATATATATATTTTTTTTTTTTTTTTGTCATCAGCGTAGCAATTAAGTTGATTAAAAAGAAAATGTACTTCAACGACATTAGGGACTGATACAATATTTTTCTTTGTGAGGAAAAAGAAAACGGTTTCGTTGAAAAGATCAAAAGTCAAAACATTCTTTTGGACAAAGGTAACGTGTAGCAACACAAATTCACAATTCATAACAAAAAGAAAGTCTTTCTTTTGCGTGAACTTGGTGAGTTGGACATATACCGCCGTAAGTTGCTTATGGAATGCTTTCCCTTGCATCTCGATCTGTGCGTTGTAGATCAATGATTCTGTCAAACAGGTCATAGTTGGGTTGGGTTGATCGAGTTACAAGTCAGATCGGATTTGGCTCATAAATAGGTTATCTTCAATAGGTTCCAAGAAAAATAATAATTGTATTGTCTTTGTTAAATTTAAATATTGCAAAATTCATAGTTTACTAATGAAATCATCACCATAAACGAACAAAAAAAAAAAACTCTCTCTCTCTCTCTCTCTATATATATATATATATATATATATTGACGCGCGCGCGCACACACACACACACTTAAGTTTACCATAAATACTAAATGTTTATCTCAAAAAAAAAAAAAACTAAATATTGTGAATCAGTGTTAAAATTGATTTAAAAACAACTATGGTTATAGAAATACTTAAGAGATTGCTTGCCATAATAGAGAGTTCAAAAAATTGATTTTACTCTTTCCACCAAGAGAGAACATCTAACTTTACATATTACCTTTAAATAAATAAATAAATAAATAAACATTTTTTTAATTAAAAAATCCCTTATTTAAAGAACTGATTGGGTACAGGTTGACCGCACCCAACTCGACATTTTAATGAGTTGGGTACAGGTTAACTCGTTTTTTCCACTGGTCGAGTTAATGGGTTTAGGTCCAATTTTGTCAAGTCTATAGTTTCAATGCCTTTACCTTCTTATATCCCTTTTAATTTGTACTTGCCAATTTAAATGAGAGGGGCATTTTTAAACTTCAGACATGCATAAGGTCTTTTAATCTTGTGAGTCATTCGCGTCAAGCAATGTTTGTGACATCAACGATGAAATCAAAATAATATTTGAAATGATAGAATTTAAACATATGACATTCATTTACTGATAGGTGACCAATTATGTTTGACTTTCATGTTAAAAAATCAATTAATTTCTATCTTATTTAGGTGTGATTCGAACAGAAATCTCTATTCAATAATTATAAATTTTATCAGTTGAGCTAATTAAAATTTATTTAGATAAATTTTTAATTAACTAAAAAAAACTAGTAAAATGATTATTTTTATGAAAAGATACTGCTTTTTAAATTTTAACGCTAACAAAAATTAGGTTTGCCAAAACTTGTTGGCTCAAAAGGCATTTTGCATTAAAAGCAAGCCACACCACAAGAATGTGAGCCACACACAAAAAAAAAAAATCTCTTTCTAGAAAACGTATACCAGAAGTTAGGTACTAATATTCACATGCGAGACTTTCTTAAAACTTTGCCACGCGAATGTTTGTCCTTTTCCCAGAACTACGATACTGGGGAACCAAACGGCATCGTATGATTTCCACCCTCTAGTGTTCACTGAAACGACGCCGATTTATCTTTGTCAGTACAAATCAAAATTTTTTGTCGGTTATGATCAGGTGTATGCCAGTGTAGGGATAGAGGTTACGTTTCAGAATCCCATTAGTTAATTTAGTAGTGCCAATTGCTAGATCAAATGTCTTTGATTTTTAACGAACCATATCTTGACATGTGTTCAAGCTCACAAGAGCTTGAGAGTGTCAAATCACAAACCTTTTAGTGGACGCATTTGAAGAATGATAACCACCACATAATGGAGATAAGCAATGAAATGAAATAAATAGAAGTAATATTGTTCTTATTAATTCCACATCCACATGAGGGAAACTTTGATTTTTATCCACACAAAATTTGCATCTGCTTGAGCAAATGGAAAAATTTTGCAACGAAATTAATTGACAAGCAATAATTTTTTGAGAATATAAATCACTACGATAATTGTTATCACACACAATATGTACATACATAAACATTGAAATCGTATTTTGAAAACATGATTTTAAATTAAAAATTTTGAAATCGTGCTTTCAAAATATAGTTTCACTACTTCACAATTACAACTATCAAAACACGATTTTATAGGTTGTGTGTAACTAACTATGTACAATAATAATTAACCAAATTAATGTCCATTGTACGCAAATAACACAAAAATGTGTAATTAAGATAATAATTGAGACTTTTTTTTAATCATTGTATACCTCTTTTTTACTTGTGTATTGATTTTCAAATCATATATGATAGGAAGTCAATATTCAATATATTTATTTCAAGTTAATGGGGTTGTAATCCCTCTCAATTGATGTTGTAATCCCACTTTGATTCTACTAATTAATGATAGTTTAAAGCAATTAAATTAGTTAATGAAACTAGAAGTGTAAGATTGTACAATTCCATAATCTAGAATTGCTAAGGGATATCACCGCGCACTCTTGGCGTAATGGTCACTCCACAAATATAAGTTTTTGTAGGGTGTGGAGGGCAAGAGTCGGGGTTCAAATTTTCAAGAGAGGGTTTCACACATATACACACTTAGATTATATTAGAGTAGAATTCTATCTAGTATAAATAAAATAAAATAAAATAAAATAAAAGAATTGCCAAGGGACGTGTAATTGAATTGACACCTCCCCGTGCCTTGAGTACTTGGAAGTTTAGAGGGGAAAGAGTCCAAGTTGCAGAGTTAACAATATATTGTAACTATCTAAAAAAAATCAAATTTTAAATCTTTTGAGATTCAAGTAATAGAATTTTACCTATAATAGTTTAAAAATATATATCAAATTTTAATTTATTTGAATTTCAGGCAATAGAATTTTTACCTATAATAAATTATCATGAAATTGATTACTCAATTGATATTTTTGGTGATAGAATTTCATTCAAATTAAACTATCTTAGTCATCTTTCAAAAAAAATAAAAAAATAAAAAAAAAAACAACAACAACAACGACGAGTCTAGTCACTTATTATAAAGAGAAAATAGTTTTTTTTTTTTTTAAGAATCATAAAGCGAAAAATAGTTATTTTGTGATGCCCTAATTTGATTGATTGTGTGATGTGTGTGAATGTGTAATGAGTCCTACATCAGGCATATATTGGGTTGAATTGAGCTTTATTAACAACTACAATGAGTTTCAATTGTGACTAGTCCTTTTGAGGTATATCGCAGATGTGACTAGCACTTTTTTTAACAACTACAAGGAGCCTCAATTGTGACTAGTCCTTTTGAGGTATAACGCAGATATTTATGTAATGACATAAGGAAAGTGCTAGCCACATCTGCGCTATACCTCAAAATGACTAGACATAATTGAGGTTCCTTGCAGTTGTTAATAAAGCCCAGTTCAACCTAGTAAATACCTGATGTGAGATTCATCACACACCCATACACATCACACAATTAATCAAATTGTGGCATCACAATCTCCCCTACTTAAATCCCTAATGTCCTTGTTAGGGCCCACTTTGTGGGGTAGTATCTTTGAGCCCACATGGGATTACCGGACCAGTTCTGATACCATATGTAACGATCCAAGGAAAAGCGCTAGCCACATCTGCGCTATATCTCAAAAGGACTAGTCACGATTGAGGCTCATTGTAGTTGTTAATAAAGTCCAGTTCAACCCAGTATATGTCTGATGTAGGATTCATTACACATCCACACACATCACACAATCAATCAAATCGGGGCATCACTCACACGCGAGGATGCG
Organism: Lithocarpus polystachyus; assembly: GCA_033629205.1. Lineage (NCBI taxonomy): Eukaryota > Viridiplantae > Streptophyta > Magnoliopsida > Fagales > Fagaceae > Lithocarpus > Lithocarpus polystachyus. The sequence continues at coordinate 11,956,747 of CM066162.1, forward strand.
CGTGCCCGTAAGGGAGGTGGATTGTAGTGACCCAAAAGGGGGTCTTGCATTTCATGAAATCTCACATTGCCTAGGGAAGCACATGAGGATGTGCTTATAAGGAATGTCTTCCTTTGTTGTGTAAGAGGCCTTTCCCCCATTGTTGTGTACTTTGAAGGAGAACAAAACCGTAAAGGGCATGGGCTCTAAAGCGAACAATATCTACATAGTTGGGGCGGGGCCGTTACAGATGGTAACAAAGACATGCCCTAGCCGGAAGTGTGGGCCCTACATGCGAGGACGTGTGTGCCTGTTAGGGGGATGGATTGTAGTGACTCAAAAGGGGATCTTATATTTCATGGAATCCCACATTGCTTAGGGAAGCACATGAGGATGTGCTTATAAGGAATGTCCTCCTTTGTTGTGTAAGAGGCCTTTTCCCCCTATTGCTGTGTGCTTTGAGGAAGAACAAAACTGTGAGGGGCATGGGTCTCAAAGCGAACAATATCTACACAGTTGAGGTGGGGTCGTTACATATTTGCTACAACTACCTAAGATCATATTTTTATTGAGTCCGAATTTGATAAGGATGCCATATCAGTATTTTACTTAAAATTCAATACATCCTACCACACCTAATAACATTTCAATAAATTCCTAATTTGGTTAGATTTATATTAGGTATTAGAATTGATTAGGTGTAATTGTCCTTACTATTAAATATATAATAATATAATGTGACATGTTTAGATTGGAGGGACCGGCTCACCTCCCGTTAAGAACCCTCCCATTACCTCCCGTTTTTAAATAGATTTGAGACACCTGTCAAATAATAAATCTAATGGTCAAAATAAAACCACGTCAACCCCACTTTATTTATGGCACATTCTCCTCTGTTGTGTCTCAACCTTCCTATCTCTGCAACATCACCGCCGCCAAATCGAAGATCTACCAGAACACTTAGTAGACAGAAGAAAGCTTCAGTCTGCTAGCGGAGGCACAGGTCCACAAGGCCATGGAGCAAAGTACAGGTACCTTTCTCTCTCTTTTGATGGAGAATGGATTTACTAAATTTTAATGATTCAAAAAAGTCAAATCTATAAATAGCATGAGCCAATTTTATTTCAAATTCCGCAAAACGCAAACATTAATAAAATTCCAGCAAACCTATGAAAGTGCAGCTTATAAAACAAGATTGGGATCAAAGATCTCTGGGTCAAGTTCCATCTGTTAACTTCTGGGTTTTTTAAGGAGAGGTAAATGGAAATGGAAATATCTCCACCAGGTGTATTTGACCATTAGATTTATCATTTGACAGGTGTCTCAAATCTATTTAAAAACAGGAGGTAATGGGAGGGTTCTCAACGGGAGGTGAGCCAGTCCCTAGATTGGATGGGTAAAACATAAGTTATGTTTTACCCATCTTTACAAAATTTTATCTCATTTTTATTATATACTATATGATACTTATTTTTTAAATATTAAAATTTATTAAGCTAAACATAATCACGAAAAGAGTGTTAATGTGTTATTACTCTTTTTCCAGGGGGAAGAAAAGAAAGTTCACATAAAAATGGATCAGCATTTTCCTTTTTCTTTTTCATTTTCCTTGAAAGGTACACTAAAACAATCTTAAATAAGAGGTTAACACCTGGATTATCAAAACATAAAATCCAAAATGATGATGGAGACATTCAAAAGAAGAAATTGGCAATTTCATTTTCCTGTCTCTCTCCTATATAATTGCTTGAATTGAATGGTTTCTCTTTCGCCCTGGCAATGCGTGATTGCATGGTATAAAGTTTTTTTTAAGAAATATTCTTTTCTTTTGTTTTCCTTTTGCTTTATATGTTTCGCACTCCACTCAATTTGCTTGAGAAATTAGAAATCTACCAACCATGAAATATTATATCGTTCTCAATCTTAAACACTATTCATTATTCAAGCCCTTTTGTGGGTTTTGCCTTTTTTACTATTGTTCCACCATAACTATAGCCTGCCCAAAACAATAAAAAATAGAGAGAATGAGAATTAGGTTCTTTTTTTTTTTTTAAGGGTAAGTACAAGAATTAGGTTCTAAGTTCTAGCCAATAAAAGTAGATGCTGATATGCTTTCATATATGCTTTCTAACCCATTATTCAAAAATTTTATGTTAGAACCACTCTTAACTAATTGTATGAACTTGATGAGGACTTTCACTAATTGCTTTGTGTCGCATGTATATAAGGAAGCTAATAGATGTGCAGATAGTTTAGCTAAAATAGGAGCTATGCAAAGTACTTATTACCTTCTTTTGTATGATCCATCTCTTGTGGCGGAAAGTGTGCTAATTTTTAATAAAATTTAGCTTTTTTCTAATAAAATGGCTGTTTCTAGTAAATATTATATGTTTTTTTTATAAAAATATAGTAAATATTATATGCTTGTTTAACCCCAAAAAAAAAACCAATAAAAAAATTGAAATATTTGTCTATTCCAATCACCGTCTTTACTGGGTCAGTTCAAGGGAATAATTCCCACCAAAGCAAAAGAAATAAAATAGAATATACTTTAAGGGTACCTTGTTTCCTATGCACAGCTTTTATCCCATCCTTTGGCAAATACCCACCAATTTTTTATGAAAAAAATATTGATCCCTTTACCTTACTCTTTAAGATGTTGGTTTGTTGGATAAATCTTTTGTTTCCAACATTTGAAACATCGAAACTTACTCTATAAGATGTTGGTTTGCTGGATACATCTTTTGATTCCAACATTTGAAACATGTAAGAGTGTAATTAGTAGTTTGTGTACTTTGATAATCAATGGAGCATAGGAATACAAGACAGGACACTATTTTAAGAGTGTATTTCATTATTTTTTTTTAATGAGAAAAAGGGGGGGACCATTCTGACTCACCCTCTAGGCGTGACCATAGGGCAACCTCCGCAAGGGAATGTTGAATTGAGCTATAGTTACTGTGGTTTGGGGTAACCACAGACCTCACCTTAGCATCTCGAGAGAGTTGGTAATTAGGGGCTCTTTAGCAGGGATACCCAAATTCACTATTTTGTTCCACTATCATTATCAATGTGGCATGGGAATACAAGACACTAATCTTTCTTGTTCAAAATCTTAGACATAATAATTATCTTTGTATTTGTTTTTGTTTTTGTTTTGTTTTACTCTTTAAAAATCCGTTTATCTATATATCACTATGTTATATTGTTATTATTTTGTTTTTATAAAGGCAATGTTTTTTTTTTTTAAGGATTATATTTCACCCTCCATCATATCTTATTTACCGTTCTTCTTTCTAAAAAAAAAAAATTATAAGCATAATATTTTATAAGGGTTTACAAGTTAACAATAAGACATAAACGACTGATTTGCCCTATTTACTTTAGGCACCCATAGATGTGCTCAACACTTGGGGGCGTTTATTTTGCCGTAATGTTACACTACGCTGTAATATTACGTTATTGTAATCTTACATTAATGTAATCTCCATATAATAATACAATATTACATTTTTTAGGAATGTGATGAAATTAAGATGATGTGATATATTTTGTAATTTTAAATTACAGTAATGTTAGAAAAAAAAAATAAACCAATAACCTTAATGTCATATCATCGCAATGTGCATCACATTAAGGATACATCATAGTAAACCAAATGCTCTCTTGGTGACTTTTTCCTCCAAATTGACATTGGTTAGTGTGGTGGTTGACTTAGTGTTTGTTTGGGAATAACTTATTTAGTCGAAATTAAAATTTTTTTAATGAAAGTACTGTAAATAAAATTAAAAAAGTAGCTGAAATAGTATAGTAAGACCAATAAATAGTACAAAAAAATACAATAAGATTTATGAATAATAATAAAAATAAATTAAATAGTTAAAATAGCTAGCTTTTTAAAGCTAATGCCAAACGCACGCTTAAGTTGGAAAAAACCACCCTTCACAGTAAATTAGTTGACCAACACTCTTCTTTGCTTTAGGGGTCAACAAATTTTTGGTCAAATATTATAAAGCTGTTTTCCTTCCTTGAACCTCAACAACTCTCTAATGCAGATCTCACTTGTTGCCATTCTGTTTTGCTTTCCTTTGTCGACGTCTCTCTCCATTTCATTTGTGAGTTTTCCCCCCTGCTTGTTTAGATATATTGTAGTTTAGTCAATGGTTATGTGTGCATAGGGGCCGATAAACCAACCACATTGAGCCAAAAGAGACACCTCAGTGCTCTACTCCTCCTCCCTCCAAACGATGTAGCTTGTTCTAATTTTTAAGAAACCGAAGAGGATGATGAGGTGTAAAAACCTCCCCAACTTAACATCCCTATGCAAGTATATAATATACTTATCACAAAAAAGAAAATATACATGTATTAGTGAATTGATAAATGAGAGTGTATAACAATTGTAAATATCTTACGCAATGCTCATATGTAAGGGTGGTAAAATTGAATACGACTCATGAACTCGATACGACATAACACGAAATTAGTAGGTTATAAGTTGCGACTTAATGGGTTCGTGTCATATTCAGGTTGACATGATTGATCCGTTTAATAAATGGGTTGGATTAGTGTTCAACCCATGAAACCTGTTTGACACATCTAACTCATTTAATTAAATGACATTTTACTAATACCCTTCAAACCATAGGTACATAAACTTATTAGTTGTTGTGATTTATTTTCTTTGACATATTGTGCTTCATTATTTGTGATATTGAGATATGTTTTAGTTTTGAATGATTATTTGCGATACAGTTACTCGTTAGTTCTGGATTTTATATTAAAAATATTTATTTGTTTGTTTTTTCATTAATTTTTTTTGATAAAATCTGATAAACAGGTCGATACGACTGATCTATTTAATAAATGAATCGTGTTAGGGTTGAAGAATCTTGACCTGTTTAATAAACATGTCGGGTTAGTGTTGACCCATATAATCAGATACTCATGAGTTAACATGACACGAACTCGACACGGAATACGAATTGCCACCTCTACTTATATGTAGTGTTCCTCTCTCTCTCTCTCTCTCTCTCTCTCTCTCTCTCTCTCTCTCTCTCTCTCTCTCTCTCTCTCTCTCTCTCTCTCTCTCTCTCGTATTAAAAGTATTCTGTGCATTGTATCTTCCATCTCACATGAGATGGAAGGGTCCACCCCCTTTGAGAGGGATCATACATAAATTGGATACATGATAAATCCTCTTTCTCTCTCTCCAATTAACTTTTTTTTTTTTAGAATACTAAGTATTTTTTACAAATACACATACGGAGAGAGAGGAAAACTTAATTAATAAAATCTTTTCATCAAATAAAGGACATTAGTTAATATAAAAAAGAAAACAAATTATTGTTTTAGTTTAATGGTAAATAGTGTCATAATAAAGCTATTGTTAGTTTTTTCCCCCCTTATTTTAAGAGGGTATTATAGGTTTTAAGAAAATGCTAGAGATACAGACTATTTTACAATTTTTTATTATTATAAAATGATGATATAGTGAGTAATTATTGGTAAGCAAAAAAGTGATGTTTATTATGGGTTCAGATGAGAACCAATAAAAATTGATTATAACAATAAATTGTAAAAATATTATAAAATAGTTTGTAATTGTAGCATTACTCTAGTTTTTTTTTTTTTGAAACATAGCATTACTCTAGTTTTAAATCTTAAACTATTATAACCTAATCATTACATGACATAGTATTTCATCAAAGGGCATTGATGGCAAACCACTCGAGGGGCAAAAAATGATTTCAAAAAGAAAAGTGGGGATTTGAAGAATTAGCAAAACATAAAGGGGCCAAGTTGTTAACTTCCAAACTAATTTCTTCTTCCTCCCCAAAGAAAGACTTATTCCAAATCTTGGCATTCAAGATTTCAATGACACATGGCCGACACGATTCTTCCATCACAGCCGTCCATTCCTAATCTCCAATGGAACCGTCCATCCCACCCCTTCCCCACCTATAAATTCACCAGTATCGTTCTCACGCGCACTCAAAAAACCGTCCTACAAAGAAAATCAACGATCAACAAAAAGAAAAGATTATTCTTCTCAAGATTTCTAGAGAGAGAGAGACAGAGAGACAGAAAAAAAAAAAAAAAAAGTTAAGAGAGAGAAAGTGAGAAACTGTAATTTTCTCTGGATATTAAAAAAATTTTCTTTGACAACAAACACCTAAACACACGCTTCGGCGAGTTCTTAAAAGATCAGAATCTGAAATTACTAACAGTTTCGATCTCTGTTCGGTTTGTCTCCATTTCCGGTTGAATCGGAAAATTAACTCACGAAAAAAAATCTCTCGATCTGATACTTTCTGATCTCCGATTGATAGAGAAACACGGAATTTCTAGGGTTTCGTTTTGCTCTTTTAGGGTTTTTTAAATAAACGATGAACGATCAGGCTAAAATGATGAGTCAAAAGCCTCCGCAGATTCCGATGATGGCTCAGCAGCCTCCGCCGCAGATTCTCAGCCAGCCGCCGTTGATCGCTCAGTCACAGGCGTTGAGCCAGTCGCAGATGATGATGATGAAGAGCCAGCCGAATCCACAACAGCCGCTTCCGATGCTGAACCCGAACCTGAACCGTAGTTTCAACATCGGCAATAGCAACAAGGTGTGGTCTCAGCAGCAGCAAGTTTCGAAGGTGAACTACGCTACAGCGGCGAACTCGTTGAAACCGTCGTCGAAGCTCGGACGGAGCAATTGGAAGGGAAAGAACGTCGGCGGCGATAAGCGCAAAGACTTTAAACCAGCGGTGAGTGGTGGTCCGAGTAATATTGGTAGTGGAATAGTCGGAGCCGGAGGGTATAAGCCACCGGCTCTTCACGAATTGCAGTCTCAGAATAGGTTAAAAGCTCGAAAATTTTACCAGAAGAAGAAATTCAATAACACTAATAATAATAACAATGGCAATATTGGTAAGAACAATAGGTTTGCGCCTTATGCGCCGAGGAACACCACTTCGTTTATAATTAGGGCGAAGAAGGCTGGTGGGATAGCTGATTTGGTGTCGCCGTGTCCGGTTACTCCGGCGGTGCTGCCGACGCCGATATTCTCGCCTTCGAGGGAGATTTTGGGGGATATGGCGAAGGAGGAGTGGGGTGTGGATGGTTATGGGTCGATGAAAGGGTTGATTAGGCTGCGTTCGCCGGGTCACGAGCATGAGTTGGTGGAGGAGGAGGAAGATGAGAATGGTGGGTCGAGTGAGAGTGATGTGGAGGAGCATGTGGAGGTGGAGAGGAGGCTGGACCATGATTTGAGCCGGTTCGAGATGATTTACCCGAATTACAGTGGGGTTGAGTATAATAATGTGTTGGAGAATAGGGTGGATGATCAGGATTCGCATATTGCGCAGTTGGAGGAGGAGAATTTGACGTTGAAGGAGAGGTTGTTTTTGATGGAGAGGGAGATGGGGGACTTGAGGAGGAGGTTGCAGTTTCTGGAGAGGCAGAGCCATGTGGTGGCAGAGGATGTGAATGAGGAGGTGGTTGAAAATGGGTCTGAGAATGATAGTGATGGCGGGTTGGATGCCCCGGCCACGGCTATGCTGGGTTGCGAGAATAATGGGGAATATGGGTCGGGGAGTAGAGGGAGAAGGAATGGTGATGAGAACGATGGTGCTTCGGATAATGAATGTGTTGGAGATGTTTGTATGGGGGAGTTTTTACAGGAAGAAAAGGTTGGAGAAGAAAGAGATGGACTTGTAGTAAAAGAAGTGATTGCAGAGAAAAATGAGTCCAAGGGTGAAGAAATCGTGAAGGACAATGTGGTAATGGATGAGGAAATGAGGACTGAGGTCAAAAATGAAGAAGCAAGGAGCGAATTTGTAACAAATGAAGTAAATGCGGCAACGGAAGATGAGATCACAGAAAGGAAAGAGTTTGTACAAGATGGTGGGATTGCAGAGAAGGACGTGTCTATGAATGAGGAACTGGGGAATGTGTGCTCAGAGAAAAGCATTGGCGACGGTGACTGATCTGTCCCGCGTTAATGTAAGTAGCTTCTCTGAACAGATATTTCTCGGGAACATATCATACCACTTGTCGTCGTTTGGCAACATATGGATACATGAGATCTAAGTAGGTGTAGTTATTGGTCTATCCTAATATGTTTTGTTGGCCTGACAAAAAGAGACTGGCATTGTTCTGTAGATGCTGCAATCATTTGAAACAATAATATCTGTAGGGTTGCTTAGGTTCTAGCTTTCTTAGTTTGTTTTTGTTTTTCCTTAGGTGCAAGGCATATATCTGTATTGCATTTTGTTACCTTTGATTTTGGAAAGAACCTGTGAATCTGTATGGTAAATCTAATGGCTATTATGGACCTTTTTAGTATATTTGCTACTTGTTTTACTATAAATATCCATGGTGCAGGCTGCTGTTTTTGGTTTTCTGTATTGTTATTTCTTCTGTTTGATTACTTTTATAAGTGTGCCAATCAAATTGCTGCCTGCTATCTGTTAAGGGAGGATCTTACTGTTATTCCTTGAAAGGTTGTCTAGCCTGGTTGGTGGTCGAAGCATGAAGAACTTTGCTGTCCAACATCTTGGCATTCGTGGCAATTATAACCAGTTAAAAGCTGAAGATTGTACTTGAAAGTTAAGTACTGTATTAGTACTGGCCCTTTAGTAAATTTTGCCAAAGGATATGGTTGGCTGGTGGGAGTGGGTTTGCTAGTTGGTAAACTTAAATTTTTTGTGAAAGAAGTGGATCATTAACTGTAGTTTTTCTATTTTTGAGGGATAGGTTGAGGTACTCAATTTCAGATTAAAAGACAGAGGACCAGCTTCAGACGTTTTGGAGTTCTTGGTCATTTTCTGTTTTACATGTCATTTTGATTATTATTGTCTTTGTGCAGGATATTGCAAGAGGTTGATATGATCGCCTGTCCTACTGGTTCGTAATGTGAGTTTATTTGAATTTGCTGATAAGCAATAGAGTCCAAAGGCCTTCCACATATTTTATTATTGATGAAAATGTTATGTAATAGTGTGTTGTTACCTATGGTTGATATAATTTATTTATAATGCTTATAACTCGCTGTTTGCTACGACAATATTATTGAACAATTAGTATTGAACTCTTTAATTTAATTTGTTTACACTGGACAGTGTACACAATACAGTTATAGTGAAGCCTCACATGAAGAGACATCTAGAGGCACATGGAGGCAATTTCCATTGGTTTCTCTTTGTATACTTTTATGCACAGGGTCTATTCCGCCTGGTTTTCTATTTTTAATGAAAAAGAAAAGACAGAAACAAGTACAAAATCATACATGAATACAACTTTGTTAGATGAAATCCTTGGTGTGGTCCAGGTGTGATTCAATCAACACCATTGCTTTTAGTTTTCTGAACCGAATATATCTATCAAGGATGAATGGTAAACTAGCAAAGAGATGGTAAGTTAATCTTGTTAAATTACTCCCGCTATAGACTCCGTCCCAATTGTTGGTCCTTTGTTTCATTTTGGGATATCCCAAATTGTAGTCCTCTTTGAAAGTCAATAAATAAAATTCCTAACTTACACTTTGGTTTATTTCAAAAGTCAATACCATTATTTTTCTAGACTTTAAATTAATGAGGGTAGTTTTGTAAACTTGTACGTTCTAATTAAAAGAAAATGTATTAAATGATGCTCTGTGAAAAAGTTATATTTTGTACTTATCAAAAAAAAAAAAAAAAAGAAAGAAAAAAGTTAGATTTTCTAAATAGGACAAACAAATTTGGGACACAGAAAGTATCATTTAATCTTTTTATTACATATCAGAAAAAAAGAAAAAGAAATCCTGAATCTTTTTCTCTCTGAGTTTGAGGTTTGGTGCAGGTGGAGAGACTTGATATGGTTACAAATTCTCCCTAACTCAGGGAGCGTTACAAGTTCTTCCTAACATAGGGAGTGCTGTGAAACATTGACTCATTGGATCATTGTTGTTTGTGGTTGAAGCAGGTTGCTGTATGAGGAATCTTCCCCATTATTTTCATCATAAATTTATATACATTTTCTCTTTCATTTTTGTCTCTTCAAAGTTTGAGTTGATGTAAAGGATGTGAGATCTAGATATCATTTTGACTGTCTTACTTTTATACTTAGTGTTTGGTGTACTAAACTGCTTAAATGCTAATGCTTCCAAGTGTTGTTACCAACCAAACCTTGCATTTCTAGCACTAAGTTTGAGTTTTGGTGGGTGAAATGTGAAGTATAATGTTAGTTGAGACCACGATAGTGTGATGATTTTTCATCTAAAGTAACATATCTATATGAGAATATAGTTGGTTTACTTTTATCAGTTTTCAAATTGGTTAGTGCCTTAACTTAGGTGCATGGCATGATGATGAGGAGGCGAGTCAGTTTAGATGGTTTCTCAATTTCCAAGTATATGGTTAATGGTATGTTCTCAAATCTCAACTTAGGATTCATGTTGGAAATGATTATACCAAGTTCCTCCTTCCCTGCAGTTAGTGCCTCTTTTGAGTACATATCAATAGATATAAATTGCCCATAGTGGATTTGAGACTGTCTGCTTTCATCTTTCTACTCTTCTATCAATCTATTACAGCATTGTGCAAGCATTAGTACATGTTTTTTGAAAAGGAAGTATGTGAACATTAATCATCATTACACTATCAAATTTAGTTACTAATCTCGGAACATTACCAGTAATGAGTTGTATGGCACTGTGGAACAGATGGTAAGGCCTAAGCTAAGGATCAGTGAGGATTGTTGACTTGGTGGAAAATACATGCAACAAATTGAGCAGAGTACAGGTCTTTGGTGCTATTAATTCTTTTGTTTTGTTTTTGTTTTTTCCTTCAGTTGAATGCACTAGAAATATTTTTGGTATGAAAAGCAGCAGATAAAATATTGGTTTTGCTTTTTTTTTTTTTTTGGGTTTAAATTTATTTACTGTCTAATGTGGAATTATGTATTGAGTTGATGTTAAAGAGTGTAGGTGAAAATATATCCTTTTGTCCTGGTACGCTTGCTAGTTCAGTGAGAATGAATTTCCACATTGTCATGTATTACTGCTTCTTAGACCAGCTGATGTGTAGCTCCCTTCTTTTTGTAATACACATAATGCTTCCTTAATTGCCTTTTCTTTTCTTTTCTAATTTTAGTCTGTTCTCTCCGAGAGAGAGAAGAAAATTGTATTTTTCCTTTCATGATAACTTACTAGAACAGGTAATTGCAACTGTTGAAAGAACATGCTTTGAAGTTTATTTACTGTCTAATGTGGAATTATGTATTGAGTTGATGTTAAAGAGTGTAGGTGAAAATATATCCTTTTGTCCTGGTACGCTTGCTAGTTCAGTGAGAATGAATTTCCACATTGTCATGTAATACTGCTTCTTAGACCAGCTGATGTGTAGCTCCCTTCTTTTTGTAATACACATAATGCTTCCTTAATTGCCTTTTCTTTTCTTTTCTAATTTTAGTCTGTTCTCTCCGAGAGAGAGAAGAAAATTGTATTTTTCCTTTCATGATAACTTACTAGAACAGGTAATTGCAACTGTTGAAAGAACATGCTTTGAAGTTTAAACCTCATATATTGCTATTACCTGTCTCTTTAGGTCGTAATGTTGGATACTTTGAATACTTTCTCCCATGGCTGCCTCTACTTAATATTAGGAATTTAGGATCTTTGTTTTAGATCATTAACAGGCTTTTTTCCTGACTTCTATATTAGGAGGCGGGTTATGTTGTTGTATCTTGGGTATACACCTGAGTTTTTGGTAAGTATTGGTCTCTAATAATACAAGTACATACTTCTTCAACTTTGTTTCATTTTGGTCTCTGGATTCAGGAGTTGAATCATTCTTTAACATCCTCATGTGGTGATGTCTGAAATTTTGGAGCTAGAAGAAGTGGAAGCTTGTTACCTGATCTCACAAGGCACTACTACCTGTAGGTGGTGACCTTGACTCTGGAAAAGGTGGGAGATAAGGAAAATCAATAGAAGATAATTCTTCAAGCTGCATTCAGGCTAAAGAATTCAGGTCAGGTCATTTTTTGTGTCCTACAAGCGGGGATGAGACAGTTAATTTTATTTTTCTCCAATCTTCTTCTTCTTCTTTTTATTTTTTTATTTTATTTATTTATTTAAAAATTTTCACTCTTTCCACACCTTCCTGGAATTACGAGTTTGTAAAATCCTTGTATCGCTTGTGGCTCATTAGTCTTCTTAGAAGAGGTAATAAATATACTGCTCGACTTAATTGTCAGTTTGTCACTATTTTTAGTTACCTATTTGTAGCTTCGTTTTACTGAGACTTCTTATTTTATTTATTTTTAGCTTATTGACACCTTGTTTGGTGTGTCTTATTCAAATAAGTTTTATTTTTATTTTTATTTTTTATTTTGGGATAGTATATCCAAATGAGATTTGATTGCACGTTATCTATTTCTTTCTTCCCCCTTCTAAGCTGTAATATCATTTTTTTTTAGTTTAGAGCTTTAATCTCGTGGAATTTAGGGCCTTGAATTTTAAAAATTAAATGAAAAATTCGAAATGACAGTAAATTATTTAAAGAATACTCATTTGAAACTTTCTATCAAATCCAAATCTAATGACCTATTGACCCAAACTTTCCTGTATCACTGAGTCAGGTTTATAGCTTAAATGATCTTTCTGGACGATGTAGCTCACAACAAAATTTATAATCTATAAACTTTCAAGTGGCAAATTCTAATTTCGGTAGCCTGTGGGAAAGATAAGCAAATTGTTTATCAAATGTTATTACTTCTTACACGAGGCTCCAAAGATTCCCTATTCTCAATACTGACAATAACTTGCAAAATACCATTTGTTCAACATCAAAGTGATAAAGAATGAGGTGTGAGAATAACCAAATGCTTTAATTCAATTATTGTTTTCTGCGTGAAAAGGAGGAGTACGAAAAAAAAAAAAAGTGGAGGAGATTGGAGAAAACTTTGTGAGCAAGCCATACTTTGCCCCTTAACAACCTCCCCCGGTTGTTGTCCACTAGATTGGGCAATGGCTACAATATTTTCACAAAGAAATTCAGACCTGTAAAAGAATCTCCAAATCATACATAGATGTATAAATACACAGGAATGTGGGCATGTCGTGCGTGTATATATATGTGTTTACAATTCTTCTCCTAGATAAGACATAGGAAGCAAGAACAAACATGTTCCTGTTTCTAACTTCACAACAAAGACACCCCACTTTTAGGGAGAGCTGTAGAAATACTTGTGAACGAGACTGTAGACACATATTTTGTTTTGGTTAATGATTCAACATGTATTTTATTTCTTTTTCAATCCATCCATCCTTAAATGCACAAAAACAATATTGTTGTATCCCCGGGTAATCCTGATCTTGTCGTCACTATATCTGCAACAGATATTCAGTTCAGTTCAGCTTCTTGTTAGTCAGCAATTTATAAATTGCTCTAAAAAGAGAAGGCAGTTGAATGAGTGGCCTTACAGCAGCTCCAGGTTAAACTTGCTTTCCATCTCTACAGGATATCCAAATTGACCGCCGATTATTGCTGCATCATCCATTGTGATTTCATATGTGCTGTTGCTGTTGCCAGATTTCCTGCAATGTGAGACAGCATGAACATATTAGCTCAAAAGTCAAAACCATTCAAGATGGTTCACAAATTTAAAGATGAACATAATGTCATGCTATTAACATCAGTTATCATTCCTTGTTTGGTGTTATGAGATTTTTAATGACAAGACTCTATGTATACCTTTAGATGCATGGAAACAAAATCCTCACCATGAAATAGACCATTTCCATTTCAAGGCAAATGGGGAGGATCCTGAGCCTAGAAAACATACCTCAGAGGCATCGATCCATTTTAAACCTTTTTTTGACAGCAATTAACAAGTTGTAGTTACATTTAGTATTTCAATTTGAACATGGCATGAACTATTGCTAATCCGGTTGTATATCTATTATCTAAATGTTATTAGTCAAAACATTTTAGTTATAATTTATTTCTAAGATCAGTTTTCAGTCCTATGTGCGACTAAGCTAGTGACAAATAATTCAACAGTGGAGTTTCTCATCTGACCTAATTTCCTATCCCATGCAAATCAATATAAAAGCCAAATTGAAGCTGTGAGAAACTTACACAAATCTACCAGTCATGGAGAATTTGATTCCAAGCAAGATGTCAACCAAAAACTTTATTTGTCCATTCTTCTTGATAATCTGGTTAATATTGAGGAAGTAATTTAAGAAAATCCTATTGCATAACCTGTAAATTGACTGACAGGACAGCTCTGTTCCAGTACTCACCTGTATGCCCATGAGACCATTGCCAGCATTCTCCAGCCAACTATCTGTCTCTACCTACAAGGGTCGAGTTCAGCTCAGTGAAAGGAAAGGGGGTTGGGGGGGGTGGGGGGGGGGGGGGGGGGGCGCTTCTGACAGCAAGTTCACCAAGAAGACTTGTAGTGAAATACCATTAGTCTTCTTGGTATCTTATTGAAATACCATAAACATGATTCTTTTTGGAGTCCGGACACTGCACTCCAATAAATCGACTTCTTGTGATCTTGTACTGCTACATAATTGACAATTTGTATATATGCATTGCATAGGAGTGCAAACATGGTGGTGGAGGTAGTAGCAGTTGGTTAGAGAGAGAGACCCATCAAGTTCGTCTACTAGTTTCTCAGTTAACAATAACTAGATGAAGTAGAACATTAGTTACCACTCCCAAGGGCCAATTGTTTCTACCTATGTCATCTCAAAGGCAATGCCAGATAGCGTAGCTTATAGACAGCATAAACAAGGTGAAATGAAAACTAGTAAAAATAACTAAAATTAGTGCATCAATTACCAATGAAAATATATGGTATTTGCAGTTAGTTAAGGTTTTCCAAGTCATAATTCTCCCATGGATGAAGGTTTTGTGTCTATGAATAGTACCACACTCCCACTGATAATTCGGTAAGATGCTTAATTATGTTGATGTTTGAGCTATGGTAGCATTAAAGAAGGTGTTTGCTATATAAGTTATGGATTCATAAATGGTGGGGTAATGATCACAGAGTTAGTGGATCGATTTGCAAGCATCAATTAAATGAATTTCACAAAATAAATTATCTGGAAAGCAAACTTAGAATAGTGTGATGATGGTCTGTTTGCATGATAGAAATGATGACAAATAAGGTACCCCAGAGTGAAACTTTTGAGAAAAAAACATAATGATTTTCAAGCATGTCTATACCAATTCATGATTTTTAATCACCCAAACCAACGTCAACAAATTCCTATTGAACTATTTGGAGTGTGCGATATGATTTCTTGATGATGTTACTCTTATCTAGAACCATATTTTGATGACTAATTGTAATAGTTTCTTCACTACTTCAAGCAAAGTCTTATAAGTTATAGCCACTTCACTTTTAATTATAGCCTAAAATTTGCACCATGTCTTCTCTCAATTACTATTCTTACCTCTTGCCAGAATTTCAATCCAGTATCTAAGTTAAGATCACATTCTAGTGAAATGATCAACAATGTATAGACTACTTTGTTTATTGTATAGACTACTTTAGATAATTTTTTTTTTATATCATTCTAGTTCAGTCACTAAATATATGCTATAAATGCTGTTATCTTTAGAAAACTACCTGTGAACTCCAAATCATTTGCCATTCACCCTCTTGGAGTTCTGTTTCACCTCCAGTTAGATTCTGGTTTGAGGAGATAAACTCATCAATTGCCTGCCAAAGTTATAGCAAACGCAATGTAATGTTGGCAAAGTGAAACCAAATCAGCAACAAAGCAACATTTTTAATGACATGTAATGTAAAAGTTGAATTGGCAATTTTACCTCTCTAACTCCTTTACCGGTGGAAATGGTTGACAGTAATCTTTGCCTAGGTTCAGTTTTCTTTTGCAGCACAAATGTGGTGCCCTGCACTACAGAGATATTGCTGGATATCCTTAGCAGATCAAATAGAAAGGAGCTAGAAATTTTTATGATTATGGAGTGTAAAGCCAACAACAGCACTAGTGCTGAAGGAGATCTAGGAACTAATAAAGTGCTCATTTACCTTATTTCCTCTTGAGATACGGAGGTCTCCAGAAGGAGACAAGTATGTCGTGTCTAACCAACCCTTTGCTTCATCTCCTAATAGTCTAAATGGCACTGGATATGGCACTTTAAATGGTAAAAATTTAAAAGAAAAGGCTGCTCGATCAAACTGGAAAAGTATTCGTTTACCATCCTTAATTGACGCTGCTGCCTGCATGTAACAGAAGATAATTCATGATGTAAGAGAGAGGAATGCCAAGTTATGTACAAAGGAAAATGACAATATTTTGAATATAAATGATTGCAGGGGAATGCAATTGAGTTTTGAGACCAAAATCCATATCACTGTTGAGAATGAGTAACAAAAAACTGCAAAACTGCAATTTTTTTCTCCATGACTAGCTACAATATAACATTGCCATATTTTTTCTGAAGAGGCAAGGCTAGGAACCCTTGCCATATGTAATTCACCAAGATAAATAAATATAACAGTTAAAAAATTGAAGTCATACCTCTACCTTTAGCTCACCTATTGCATCAGAGAATCTTACAATATTGGATACACGTGGATCATTTGTCCGAAGGTAAACCTCTTGAAATACACTAAAGAAGTCAACCCCCACAAATGTTCTCTACAATGACAAAGAAAGCATGAGCGCAAATATTGATTTCATATTAGTGATTCTCACATTTTAACCCTCTACTTAGTAGTTAGCACTTGAGGAGAATGACTCATAAGAAAAGAGATAGTTCAGAACTTCAGATGTTTTTGAATTATGTTCCTTTCATAAGCAAAAACCAGTCTCTTCTGCTCTATAGTAAAATATAGGGCACTTAATCTTGCAAATCTATTGGTTTTTTCACGAACACTTTATGTTGGACCAGAATTCTGAACAATTAGGTACAACTAACATAAAAACCTAAAATGCAAGAAAATAAACTAGAAATTGAAAACATGTACACAAAATCAGATCATGGCATCTGAGATGCAGAGACTCGAAGTGAAACCTGAATTGGAGATGCTGTTCCAGGTCTAGTCGTAAACATTAACTGCCATCGACCTTCAATCAAACTAGAGTTTGTCTGCAGATGTGCAAGGCATAGTCATTTCTAAGGAATAAACATGTAGTAGTGATCATTAACTATTTTCCACACCTCATAAACTTGAGTGAAAGAAATTAATGCTTTGGCCAGTTTTTAGAGCATAGCTGGTAGAAATTTCAAAGCAATAGAGAGATCATTGGGAAATTTTCAACTTCTAATTCAAGTTCCTATGTAAATTGATCAGAACCATTGTAATAGCAATTATTGGTTTTCCAACTTTAGTACATGAAGAATCCCTGTACAATGAAACACTAGAAAAAAAGAAAAAAGAAGAAGAAAGACTCACTTTTAACTGTTCCAAACTCAATTGTGCTACAAACAAAACAGAAATGACACTTTCAATTTAGTGCCACAAAACAGAACAATGACCACTCACCGGATCCGGCACACCTTCTAAACCTTCTAGAACTTGCACGGCACGCGTAACATCCTGCAAAAATCTCTCATATCATCAAAAATTAAAATCAAAAGTTGGTAACCACAATAACTATCTTAAATGCAGTTCAAATAAACAGAGGACAAAAGTGATTGGAATTGTGTAAAGAAACACTATACACTGAGTTGCTGAGGAGAAGCAGAGCGGCCTCGGCCTTGTATCCCAATAAGGGCTTCAATGAGCTGGTTTTCAGGTTCATTGAATGACACTAGTTGCTGTTTGTCAACAACGTTAGACCTATAAACAAAAGCATTTCTATGACTACTTGAAGACTCAAAGAGCTTGGGAGTTTTGAAAGGAAGAGTTCTTGGATTGAATATTGGAGAGAATGTGGGAACTGGGTTGGATTGAAATCCAAGATATGATGCATAGACTTTGAGAAACATTGCACAAGAAGAAGAAGAAGAAGAAGAAGAAGAAGAAAGTGAGTTTGTGTTTATTTTTGCTAGAGAGCTAAGCAGAAATCAGCTCTAGCTTTGTGGTATAGTTAAAACCGTTGGATTATCTTAAAAGTATTGTTGCTTACGTGGACAGTTCTGGATCAGACACGTGGAATCCTGACTGAGTGTTATCCCCCGTTGTTTAGATTCTTGGCGCCAGTGAGTGGAAGTATACTTCTTGGGCTTTTGGCAGTGCAAAACCTTTGATGGGCCAAGGCCTATCAGGATGTATGAAGGCTAAATCTTCTAGTGTTTTCAGTAAAGCTATGTTTGGATAACGTTTGTGGCGTTTTTTTTCTTTTTCAGTCAACGTGTTTGTTATTGTTCATTAGTCATGAACAGTGATCTTAGGTCAATGAATAATGACAAATACTGTAGCAAACAGTAAAAATATATATATATATATATATATATTTTTCAGTTTTTAATTTTTAATTTTTAGCAAAATAAGCGGTGTCCAAATGCATACTAAGGAAAAAGAAAGCTAATCCATTTTAGATGGAAGGGATTTGGCCCAAATGAAATGGAATAAAATGGAACGATAGGATGTCAAACTTATTGTGAACAATGAACTAAAAAGGAACAAGGATTAGGGTTTTTTGTTGTGAACATAGGTTGTGATGTCAAACTACATTAATTTTCGTATACTTTCACTTTATATTTGTGTTTTTCTTTGTTTCCCTCAATCCTAGACATTTTTGACATTGTATTAAAGTTCGTGTTTTAAGAATTCTTTTCCCCTTCTCTGAAAAAAGAAAAGAAAAGAATAATTTTCCTTTTACCAACACTTACCTTTGTAGTTATGCCCTCCAAAATCGTCATTGCTATTCAAACACTTTCTTAGGATTCATGGTTTTTGAACATTGTTTCTAGTCGCTAATCACTTCACTTGAAATACCTAAAATTGATCTACATGACATAGCAAAAATTACCAATAAAGAAAGTCTCATGCATCGTCATGAACCCTTAGGATGTAGTGGTAAAACTAGGAAATTACCAATAGTGCTCATTTCAAACTTGAGGGACTCATAGCGCTCAGTAAGAAAAATTTAGGGACTAACATTGTAGTTTCGCCTAAAAAAAATATTGAATCCAAAAAAAAAAAAAAACCTATTAATCATAGATTATTAGAGATATTAGGACTAGTTATATTAGCTGAAGATATAACTAGTCTAAATAGGTTGGTTATGAATTTTCCATGCAACCTGATGAACTGCAACACACTTAAATGCATTAGTGCTTGAACAACATCTAAAGCAATTTGCCTAGCTACCACTCGCTGCACACTTTAGTTGGCCTTGCAGTAAGAATGTCTAAGATTATAGTTTAGAAAGATGGCTTGCTTTCATTTTCTGCCTGTATTCTTTAATCTAGTAATTAAGCTTAATTGGTTAGTAGATTGTTAGTACTTAGTCCACCTGGAATACTTTTTCTTTGATATTGAGAGAAATTGACCCTTTGACTCTCATGAGTCGTCTAGGTGTAATAAGTCTCATTATGTTTGTCTCCTCAAATTGGCTTAGTACTTAGACCACCTGGAATACTTTTTCTTTAATATTGAGAGAAATTGACCCTTTGACACTCATGAGTCGTCCAGGTGTAAAACATTATGTTTGTCTCTTCAAATTGTCTTATTTATGTACATCCACTATAGTTCGTAAATTTGTAATATGATAAAATTAGCCGCCATGAATAACGACGAAGTTGCTCATATTAAAAAAATTGCGTACGAATTGCATTATCAGACGTCACATTTGAAGCTTATCATGGATCATTTTAGATAACTAGTGGCAGACCTAAGCAATGTGCAGGGAAATTTGATATCATAATTTTTTATTCGAATATTATTAAATTAATATATTATATATTGTATATTTTTAAAAATTCAATATGTGTTATTTGAAATTGGGTTTTAAATTACAACATATGAACAAATCCCACGGTATATAGCCCTTTAAATTCATAACATACATAATTACTTGGATTATATGGTAAAATAAGACCAACCCATCCATCATGGCATTGCATAGTCATCTATATATAGTCATATAAAACCCCTGTTTTGTTGATCTTGTCTCTTAAACCATAAGTACCATCTATACAACTAATAAGATCTTTAGAGAGTAGCATATGACATAGAATTGTAGTAGACTGCCTTCAACATTGTGAGATAAAGATATTTATTTTTTCTAGGGAGTGTACATGTTCAACCAAGAGGAATTAATCAAGGAATATTTAATCACAGTCAACCATGTGAGTTTTCTCTTTGATTTTCCTAGTTTCTCACTTTTTAGAATGAAGATGGCATTGACACCGTCTAGTTCTCCAGCTTTCTCGATAGATTAAATTAGATGGAGAACGGAGTAACCGAGAGCATGAAACAAAAATTGGGTCTTAGTAGCTTGGGTTTTGGTAAATAGAGAAAAATGAGATAGTATGAGAGACAAATTGGTTACCTGGTTGATTAAAGAAGAGCAAAAAAAAAAAAAAAAAAATTGTAGCATTACCGAGTCCAATGGTGTTTTTACAGCATTTGTAGAAGTGGAGAGGGAGCAATAGCAATTTATATAGAAAATAAATCAACAGGGGGAGAATAGGAGTTGAGATCAAAGAATTGAAGTAGTATTGAATTGATGTTAAAATGGATTTAAGAAGGTAGTGAAAAAGTGGGGTGATGTTATCCGTTTGTTTGATGGAGAGAGAGACCAAGGAGGACTGTTAATTGTGAGAATAGTTAGCTGGTTGGGTTTAGTGGAGTAATTGGGGAAGGTGAGTGGGTTGCGGTTAGATCAGTCATTATGAAGAGGTTATCCAAAAAATAAAAAGGAAGATGAAAAATAGGAAAATATTCAATGGATAGTTGAGGAATTATTTTATTAAAAAAAAAAAGAAGCCTTTGAGTAATAGGAGGAGAGCATAATTTAATGCAAAGAGTTGAGACTATTCAGAGTGTGTAACATCATGAGAATATATAAAGTCATTATATGTTTTGCACAATTTAAAAAAAGGAAGCAAAATAACAAAAATAAAAGGAAAATAATAAACAAATAAAGAGATGACAATAATGATGATGTGGTTCAACAGGAGCGTAGCAACATTAATTGCTACGCAAAGAGTTGAGACTATTCAGAGTGTGTAACATCATGAGAATATATAAAGTCATTATATGTTTTGCACAATTTAAAAAAAGGAAGCAAAATAACAAAAATAAAAGGAAAATAATAAACAAATAAAGAGATGACAATAATGATGATGTGGTTCAACAGGAGCGTAGCAACATTAATTGCTACGCTTCAGCTTTTAGATATATATATATATATATATATATAGATTTGATTTAAGGAAAAATTGCACTTTACCCACCTATGATTTGACTCGTTTTAACAGTGTCCATCCGGGGTTTAAAAGTTATCACTTAACCCACCTAGAGTGGCCTCCGTTAGACCCCCGTTACCCACCTCTGCCCTTTCCGTTAGAAAATCCCCTTTACTATATAAGCAAAAATTAGAACCCAAATAGAACCCTAAAAAAAGAACGAGCTCTCTCTCTCTCTCTCTCTCTCTCTCTCTCTCTCTCTCTACCTTAGAATCTCCAAAAATCACCAAACCCATAATCCCTTTCTCTCTTTACTTTGATTGCCAAAGTGAAATCCGAACACTTGCAAGCAAGAAGGAGGTGTACTAGAAATCCCTAAACCCATTTCTCTCTGTACTCCGATTGCCAAAGTGAAATCTGAACATTTCTTCTTCAAGTTATTACTCGGGTTCCAGTCACCATTCATGTTTTGTTGGCCGTTGTCGGCTATGGACTGTTTTGACCTTGAACAATTTTGGGAGAAGGTTTTATGGGTGCAGCTACTATGATGTGGTGAATAACATGGATTTCAGATTTTTTTTCCTTTTTTTATTTTTATTTTCTAGTTTTGTTGGTTTTCTGGTTTTGTTGGCTGTATGAATAACCCTAATTTGATTTTGTTTGTAGGATGATGAACCTACTTGTAAATACTTTAGGTGGTTGGATGGCAAAACATGTAAGCGTGGGTCTGAAGTTGCACCCATTATCTTTGCAAGATTTAGTGTGTACAAGAATCAAGCAAGAGTTACAGAGGAAAAGGAAAATGAGGCTAATGATAGGGAAACATCAGCTATTGAGAGGGAAAAATTAGCCAAGCAAAGGAAAGAAAAAGTTAGGGTGAGAAAGAGGATAGCTAAAGAGAAGTTACAGTAGTACAAAGTTGCACTTGTTGCGTCATAGGGGTTTTTTGCTTTTTTTTTTTTTTTGTGTTTTCTGGTAGGATGGGAGAATTTGGAATAAAACCATTGAGTCTGCCTTGAAGGCAAGTTATTGTAGTTATTGTATAATTTTGGGTACTACCACTTTTGACAAGTGTATTCTATGTATTTGGTACTATGTAATGTTGTTGTTTATTTGAATAGAATATGCAATGTACTCTTTATGTGATGTGTTCTTCTTTATGTAATCTGTTCTTTTTTATGTAATGTTACCTTATTTATGTAATATGTAATGCTGCCTTGTAATGTGTTCTTTATGTAATGTGATCTTGTAATTTGAATAGAGCATGCTGCCTTGTTTATGTAATGTGTAATGTTGCCTTGTAATGTGTTCTTGTAATTTGAATAGGGTATGCAATATGTTCTTCTTTATATAAGGGGAAATTGCACATACACCCCACAAGATTTTGTTTACATTAAATGAAGAAGCATAAAGAAGTATGTTTTAAAGCAAGAGTACCATTCCATACATATATAATAAGCATTGTTCAAAATAAGTGGACTCCACCTAATATTAATGGCTAAACACTGCCAAAATACTTCAAGAATAGGTGGTTTTGTCCCCACTAAGACAATAATAAAATAACTTTATAGTAGAAAGTTATGCACAATAACAAAAAAGTGGTGACATGCCACTATTAGTCATGCACAATAATAAAAAAAAGTAAAGTAAAGTTTCTGCTTGCACATTCTCCAATCTTCATTTCCCAAAGACCTTGCCCTTGCCCCTGCCCCTGCCCCTGCCCCTGCCCCTGCAGCTGCCGTTGCCTTTATCCTTATCCTTGCCTTGCATACTATCCCCTGTTGAGAATATTGCACTAGATATCTCAGCTCTCAATCTTCCTCCTCTCCCATATGAGAACAGATGACTGCTCTCAACTACCCTTGGTGGTACCAACCCCCTTGGAGGCTGCAAAATACATATCAACTCCATATCAAGATCTAATCCAGTGTTTTATGTAAATATAAATGGTGGTGTTTGTGTTTGTGAATATACCTGAGATAGAGGTTTTCTTGTGTCCCATGTTTTCTTAGTAGTATGAGAGATGGGCTAACTGCATGAGAACCATTGAGCTGTAAGTGCTTTACTTGGTGGTGGTTTGCTTGAATCTACTGCAGATGGTGGTGGTTTGCTTGAAGCTGAAGCAGATGTTTCAGTTAGCGTGTGTAGGGTTTGCCTGTTGGCTGCCTCAGTGGCTGTTTTTGTGGCTGATTGACTGGTTGACTTACTTAATAGGTGGTTGGCTTTCTTGTTGAATGGCTAGCTACCCCATTTGTTGCTTGACTGGTTGTCTGCTTGGTTGCATTGTTTACTGGTCCAGGTGGGTGCCTTGCTTACTGGTTCGTTGTCTTGTTTATTGGTCTAGGTGGTTGCTTTGCTTGTTGGTTGGCTGCCTTGTCTGCAGATCTAGGTGGCTGCCTTGCTTGAATGGTGGTTGCCTGGTTGGCCTTCTTGTTTGCTAATCTTGTTGACTGCCTTGCTTGTTGATTGGTTGCTTGGTTGGCTACCTGGGTAGTTGGTTGCCTTGCAAACCTCCTTGGTGGTTGCCTAGGTGGCTGACATGTTGGGTGGCTAGTTGGGTGGCTGGCTGGCTGGTTGGCAAACTAGGGTGGCTGCCTTGCAAACCTCCTGAGTGGTTGCCTAGGTGGCTGACTGGCTGGTTGGTTGGCTGTCTTGCAAACCTCCTTGGTGGTTTTCTAAGTGGTTGACTTGTTGGCTGAGGTATTGAAGTTGCACCCTGACTTGGTTGGTCAGTGCTTGTTTCTTATCCCTCTTGTCCCTACAAAAAGAATTGTCTTATATCAGAAATAGATTTGTAATATAATTGTCATAGTGAACACATTCTTGCTTTACTTACAATTTTTTTTTGCCTTTTAAGTCTCTGTCTCCTTTGCCATGGTGTCTCACCAGTTATTCTAGCCTTACACCTCCTTGAATTATGTCCCTCCTTATGGCAAAACCCACATTTTATAGGTCTATTTGACCTAGAAACTTTGTAAGGGTGGTTCATCTGCAGCTTTCTTCCTTTTCATTGGTGGCCTGCCTGGAGGCTTGTATACAATTAGAACAACAGGGGCAAGTTGGTTGGTTTCAACCCATTCATCTTGGCCAGACAGTGGGGTAATCATCTCTTTATATGCAGCCACATAGACATCCTTTCTATAGCATGCACATAATCCTCAGACCTTTCTAGGTTCTTATAGATTGCTGCAACACCATGTTTATATGAGATTCCTATCAAATCCCAAACTCTACAAGTACAACACTTTCTTGTAAGGTTAACCACATGCCTCTCATACTCACTATCAACCTCATATATATAGCAACCTGATGGATAGCAGAAAATGACTTAGAATCAACTTTCAACAGCTCAAGCTTCTGCACAATGTTTGAACATATGTCACTAGTGAATTTTTTAATCCCAGTCCTCTTACTGTATATTCTAGTCATCAACCTAGCCTTAATCCATTTTAGCATGGAAATGATAGGCTTATCCTTAGTTTCTAATGTCATAGAATTAAATGACTCATTAAGATTGTTCACATAACAACCAGAGATGACCCTTGGAGTGAAATGTGACTTGGTCCATTGGGTTGTTTGGATGTCTACTAAATACTCCCATGCTTCTTTGTCCAATTCCTTCATATCTTGCATTCTCTTCTCAAACTCTCTAACTATTGTTGCTGCAGCATACCTACATAAAGCAGCCTTCAATTTTAAACCCTTGAAGTTTAACTTAAAGTTGTTGTAACTATGCTTCACACAAAATCTATGTTCAACTGTTGGGAACAACATCTCCATGGTAGGTATCAATCCCTGGTTATCATAAATACAATAAAAAAACATCCAAACAACAAAAATGAACACCATCTGCCTAAGAACAAAAACAAAACTTTCAAAAAGCAAAAATGTAATGACTAAGAACAAACAAAAATCTCAAAAAGCAAGTGAATTGTATTACCTTCTGCCTATATGAAATGAACACCAAATTCAGCTCATCTGGTCTCCCAATATCATCTGCAAATGTTTGTGAAAACCACACCCAAGAATCCTTGTTTTCTTGCTCAACTACACCTAATGTGACAGGGAAAATATTGTCATTCCCATCCCTTGCAGTTGTTGATAATATATGTCCACCAAACTCGCCCTTCAAGTGGCAACCATCTAATCTTACAAGTGGCCTACACCCCCCCAAGAATCCAACTTTCTGTGCATTGTATCTCACATATATCCTCTTGAACTTAGGTTGTGTGTTAGGCTCAGTAATCTCAGTTTGCAGAATCACCTTACTCCCTACATCAGTTATTCTTATCATCTCAGCATAGTCCTTAAGCTTCCCATACTGCAACCTCTCATCACCTAGTATGAACTCTCTAGCTTTCCTCTTAGCTTTGTACACTTGATTTATGCTCAAGTCCATAGACACATCCTGCATAACTCGATGCTTCACACTAGAAATTGCCCAATTAGGCTTTTTGTTGAAATCATCTAAGTACTTCCTAACTACATATGTAGAAGTGACCTGACTATGCTTGAACGTCCTCCCACATGTACAAGTTGGAACCATAGTCTTTATTTGGAAGGTTAACTCCCTTGAAATCTGTGATGCATATACCCTCTAACCACATTCATTTTTGCAGTGGACAAAAAATTTGGTCTTGTCATTAAGCTTGAACTTAATGTCCACTAGCTTTTACACTGCATATTCCCTCAAGGCAGCCCTAAACATCTTCCCATTTGGGAACTTCATACCCTTGCATAACTGAGGGTTACTCATGCTAGTCTTCTCATTAAACTCTGGACATCTCATCCTTTCATCCTCATCCTTAGAACTATTAATGCTCCTAGTGTCATCATCATTAAGAGCTTTTTCAGCCCAATCATTGTCATCAGCAACTTGATCACTAGCAACAACTTCTGGTCTCTTCCCATTATCTGTAACTAGCTCCTTCAAATGCTCTCCCTCATTTACATTTTCAGTATCTCTTTAATGCTCTCTCATATTGGGCACCTCATTGTTCTGAGCACCAAATATGTCATTAGGATGATTTAGTCCTTCATACCTTTCATCTAGTCAATTAGGTTCATCCACACGAACATCTTCACTACCAACAGTTTGTCCATGGGTAGCATTATCATCCACTTTCTGTCCATGGGTAGCATGGTCATCCACATGCACAACTCCACCAACACTACTATCCCTTAAACCCTCAACAGGTTCTTCACTAACATCATTTTGGTCAACCACATATGATCTACCAGAGACAATATTCTCACCTCCTCACAATTAGTATCATCATCTTCATCATTCATTTCCCATGGCTGGTCTATTGCAATTGGTTGATCTGGTTTAACTATAGGTTCTTCCATAGCAATTGGTTCAACTTCAGGTTCTACATAAAGTGTGGTTTCATTTGTTGGCCATTCAGCATGTAATTTACACATGTAGGTTACATCATCATTTGAAGTAATTAACCTTAACCCTTGCTCTAAGTCACCACCATGTATTAAATAATAAATCCTACTATCAATGGGTCCCTCAGCATCAGCACAAATGTCTTGTATCTCAAAATAACTTAGTAGATTTGGATTAACATTACCCAGTACAAATACCTTACCACCTACATACTCTAAACTAGGGTTCCACTCAAAATTCCTACTATGGTGAATAGTAAAATCAAAACGAATTCCAGCAGCCATTTGCTGGAGTTAAAACACATGCACAAACAGTAATTAAATACATAACCAACACATGCATAGAGAGCACCAATCATTGACAAAAGCAAAATAATTTCAGTTGCACATAAAATGCCATTTAACGTGGGGTCAGAGACAAGAAACACAACCAACTAAACAATTTGTCTCCATGGGACCACAGACAACCTAAAGATGCATTTAACCAAAATATTCCTAATTAAGGACCACAGTCATCAATGTCAACTATAAAAGAACAAACACACCAATGGTAAACCCAACAATGGTAAACCACTAATTTTATGACAGAAAAACTTTAATCCGAATCACCTTTATTAATCGTTATACATTGAAAAAGAATAAACAAAACAATGGAAAACCCTAAAAATTCATTTCATACCTGATATAGAGGAAAACCCAAACTCCAGTACACCTCCTTCTTGCTTGCAAGTGTTTGGATTTCACTTTGGCAATTAAAGTAAAGAGAGAAATGGGTTATGCGTTTGGGGATTTTTGGGGATTCTAAGGTAGAGAGAGGGAGAGAGCTTGTTCTTTTTTTTAGGGTTCTATTTGGGTTCTAATTTTGGCTTATATAGTAAAGGGAATTTTCTAACGGAAATGGCAGAGGTGGGTAACGGAGGTCTAACGGAGGTCACCCTAGGTGGGTTAAGTGATAACTTTTTTAAATCATAGGTGGGCACTGTTAAAACGAGCCAAACCACAGGTGAGTAAAGTGCAATTTTCCCTTGATTTAATTAGAAGGTTGGCCCTTGTGAACATTGATCAAGCACTTTATTGAGCTAGCTACTAGACAATTATTTAGGGCCTGTTTGGATTTTTTTTTTCATAGCTCATCACTCCTCACTCAATTTTCATCACTCATTACTCATCACTTATCACTCATCACTCTAAAATATCACATCCAAACGACATTATCACTCAGTTACTATTACTCAATATTTTTCACACTATTTGTGGACCCCATGTTTGTCACTGTGCAGCTTTTTGCTTTTTACTTTTTTTTTTTCTTTTTTCTTCACTGGTTTGGTCTGCATTTGTTCTTCTTTTTTTTTTTTCAAATTTTTTTTTCAGGATGAGTGTAGACCGAACCCAACCAAGTGAAGAAAGAAAAAAAAAGAGTAGTATGAAGACGTGAAGACCGAACCCAGAAAAAAAAAAAAAAAAAGGGGAAGACCGAACCCAGTGAAGAAAAAGAAAAAAAAAAAAAAGATTGAAGACGTGAAGACCAAACCCAGAAAAGAAAAGAAAAGAAAAGAAAAGAAAAAAAGCCCAGACCGAACTCAGGGGAAAAAAAAAAAAAGAGGTTGACCGGTCAAAAGTTGCGGCTGAGTGGGTCCCCTGTGTGTGTTTAATTACAAAAATATCATTGAGCTATGAGTTATGGAAACTGAAAACAGCCAAAATGTGTTTTCAGTTTCCATAACTCATAACTCAAAAATCAGAGAATTGAGTTATGGAAACAAAGTTATGGTGCTCCGAAACGGATACTCAGTTATGGGTCCCACTATTTTTGAGTTATGAGTTATGAAAACAGAGTTATGAGTTATAGAAACAAGAAATCCAAACGGCCCCTTAGCCATCAAAATCCAAATGTGGAAATGAATCCAAAGGCACCTGTTTGTTTAATGAATCTGAGATGTAAGGTCATTCAAGGATTAATATTCTGACTAAGTTCAGTGACTTCCATTAAATTAGATTAGATAAGATATGGTTAAAGCATTAAAGTCAACCTATGTAGCTATCAATTGCCATAATACTAATACCAATAATTTTATTATTATTAAGCATTCTAAATGCACGCCCAACAAAAAATGGTGCGCCAACGCGGTAGTAAAAAGCTTTGCTGCTTTGGCCTTTCGACAAGCACTAATGCTTACTGTGTTTTGATTTGATTCAAAACTTCCAGAAAAGCTCATTTTCTATGTAATCTGATAACTGTTCAATCCACCATAGCGCTCTTTCAAAATTAATTACAACTTTAGTAATATTAAAACTACTAATCTATTAAAACCACTGCATGTTTTTTGTGCGATGGTCACTTCACAAGTATGAGTACTTGTGGGGTATGAGTATTTGTGGGGTGTGAGAGGTAAGAGCAGATGTTCAAGTTTTTAAGAGGAAATTTCACACATATATATACTTAGATTAAACTAAAGTAGAATGCGGTCGCCGTGTATCACCAATATAGTGCTGGTGATTATAAAATTGCTAATTCTCTCAAGATCTTAGTTATAAATTTAGCCTGCAAGATTTTTCATGTGCATCGAGACCTTAACAGTTCGCACTGAAATTGCATTATCATTTCAGGTCTTTTTATCCTTTAATTGATCAGTTGTGTGAAGCTATTGAAGTGATGACGATGTCTAACAGCTTTTATGGTTACTCTTTGATTATGACTTTTTTTATGCTGTTACTTCATGCATGGTCTCAACTGACCCCAAATTTTTATGATAAAACATGTCCTAATCTTCAAAATATTGTGAGGAAGGAGGTGCAAAAAGCTTTCAACAAGGAAAATCGTATGGCTGCCTCTTTGCTTCGGCTTCACTTTCATGACTGCTTTGTAAATGTGAGTTTGAGCATTAAATAATACTGTTATTTGTCTATTTCATAACTTTTAAATGGTGTTTTAGTATCTCTTGTTGTGAACAAAGAAGTCTCGTAATTTTACTATTGTTTCAAGAGAAAGATATTCCTAGGTCATAAAAGTGTTGATAATTTTATTTAATAAAATTAATAATTCCAAGAATTAGCTGAAGAATTCGCATATTGATTAATATTTGAAAAGTTCTTTCTTTTAATGATAATGATTCTCTCATACTCATTATTTCACATTTACTTTTTATGTTATAAATGTAAAGACCACATTTTCACTCTTTGAAATGTGTACATAAAAGCATATACAACGTAGATATCATGTAAAAGAATGTATAAAATCAGTATAAAAGAATATTTATCATTCTTTTAAAAATGTAACGTGAGAAGTGAGAATTCTTATGAAGCCACTCTCAAAGTATCTTAACTTCCTTTTTCCTTAATTTTCATGTTGTGGGAATTCTTTGCCCTTTCTAGGGTTGTGATGGATCAGTATTGTTGGATGTAAGTGGTGGGGAGAAATTTGCCCTTTCCAACTTAAACTCAATTAGAGGATTTGAAGTTGTAGATGGTATCAAAAGTACTGTGGAGCGTGCATGTCCTGGTGTTGTATCTTGTGCTGATATACTAGCCCTAGTTGCCCGAGATTCCGTGGTCGTTGTAAGTTCAAATCCTCTTCTTTATGCTTCCTTCTATTTCTATTGACATATATATGATCACTAGCAGAATGATATACAATTTGATATTGAAAGCAACTTCAGAAGAATGAAATGACAAGCATTTATAAGTTTTTTTTTTCATAATAAATTATGTTGTTGCATTTACGTGCAAAACAAAAAAGGCATTTAAACCGAAGTTCTCCATAGGACTCAAGTTCGATGATTAGGGCTACGTCTCTCAATTTAATGTAAAAAGAAAAAAAACGAGGGAGATTGAATAAGTATGTCATTGAATCACAAAGTTCTTGATAGAGAGTATCTTATCTTGACGGAAATTCAAGTACACACTAATTCACCATATATGTTCGGTAATGGTTTGCAGACAAGAGGGCCATCATGGACTGTTTTGTTGGGCAGAAGAGATGGATTAGTGTCAATAAGCGTAAATGGAACAGATGCCGCACTTCCTTCTGCATTTGACACATTGGATAAAATCATTTACAAGTTCAACAGAGTAGGCCTAGATGAAAAAGATGTGGTGTCCTTATCTGGTACTTTTAATATGTGCTCACAAGTCTTAACTAAAATTGCTTCATAACCTTAATTGAAAGTCACTGATACATTCTTTTTTTTTTCTTTTTCCAAAAATGCTTTTAGATTTCTCTTCTTGTAAATCCAACCATACATGATGCATTGAGTATTGGGATTTTATTTGTATAGGTTCTCATACAATTGGACTAGCTAGGTGTGCTGCCTTCAGCAATAGGTTGTTCAACTACTCAGGAACTGGCCTTCCAGACAGCACTATGGATAGAAATCTGTTGTCTCAGTTGCAAAAATTGTGCAAGGATGGTGACCAAAACCAGACAACACTCCTAGATCAATACACCGAAGGAAGGGGTTACATCAATATTTTTGGCAACCATTACTTTCAGAACTTGCTTAACGGAAAGAGCGTTCTTAGTTCCGACCAAGCTTTATTATCTAGTTCTAAAACTAGTAATTGGGTCCAAATTTATAACGATGATAATGATCGTTTCCTTAACGACTTTGCTGATGCCATGATCAGGATGGGGAACATAAGTCCGCTAAGTCGTTCCCGTGGACAGATTCGGAAGAACTGCAGGAGAGTGAATTGATAAATTGTGCTCAACTTAGTAAAATTTGATGACAATATATACACTATAATCTGTTTCTCTATGTATGGTCAGCGTTCTCATGAATCATTATGGCTTATTTTAAGTTTCTATATAGTGTTATTAGTGTGGCTTTGCTTCTGTTTGCATTAGTAGAAATAAGTTTGCGACTTGTAAAGTATAATATATGGAGACAAGGAATTCTCCATTGGTTTTATTGGAACAAATGTCAGATTTGTTGAGTAACCATGCTTTTGTTAAAACTTAGTTATCATTGTGATTCAAAGTCAGTCCCTATCAGTTCAAATATCTACTTTTGCAAACCACCAAAGCATTTCATATATTTTGATTATTGGTTAGATATTCTAAAATTTGAATCCATGGAAAGTAAGTTTCAATTCAAGGTACCAATACTTTAAGATCTCATGCTAAATAGTCACATGATCAATGTTCAAAGGTCGTTTATGTGTAATCAGGTCACCATTTTCTGATAACAGCTCAAAATCAAATTCAGAAAGGTTCTCTATAACCTACTTTGTCTTTGTTAGACATATAATGACCCATTTAGTCCAAACCAATTGTAAAAGCTCATATGTTTCTAGAATAGGTAAATTAATCTTAGGTTATGTAAAGTTGTGATTTACAACTATGTTTATGTTGACTTTATTCCATGACAAAAAGTGTTGTAATTGCTTTAATTTTGTTCCTTGTATTTTGTGGGATGTTATTGTATTGGGTTTAGTATTAAGTTGGTGAAGACTCAAGATAAAAATGAAGAATCAGTGGATTTCGCGAGAAGTTTGCGAGAAGCTAACCCGCGAAAGAGCCATGTGAGAAGTACGTGCTGGAAGCTGAAGAGTCATGCTAGGCTGTCGTTTTCGCGAGTATTTCGCGGGTAAGGCCTTCCCGCGAGATAGTCGCGAAACATTCTGCCTGGAAGATTTTTTAGTGTGATGTGCCTACCCTTCACCCATACTATATGTACCCTCATTACCCACAAATATAAGTGAGGCCATTCAGAGAGAAAAACCCTAGATTGGTTTTCTACAATACACACACCCATCTTTTTGGTCAGAGAGAGCTACTCATCTTTAGTGAGAAATTATTGTAGTCTCTTCTCGTACCCTCTCCCATTGTCATACCTTGAGAGGAGATTTATACCCAAACACAACCCACACCTTCTCAGAGTGTAAATAGTGTTTTGGAGCTTGGGAAGTTTTGGGGATTTGCCAAAAGAAGCCGGTGAGGCTTGGTGGATGCTATGGGCGATAGTGGGATCCGAGAAGCTAAAGAAGAAATAGATTCGGCGTAACCTCGTTGGAGCAAGAAGCTTGGAGGGCTTAGGTACCTGGGTAGATTAGGCTTGGAGGGTTTATTGCTGTCCTTGTATCCCAACTACATTCTTTAGTAGATCATTTTGCAGTACAACAAAAGTGGGCTATGATGACGAAATCTAGTGAGGATAAATGATTTCGTCACCAAATGATAACATTTAGTGAGGAAAAAAAGAATTCGTCACCAAATATTATAAAAATTTTAAAATTGGTGACGAAATCAATATTTCGTCACCAAAGATGTACAAATTGGTGACGAATGAAAAAAAGGCTAACTTAGGGTGACGAAATTTTAAATTCTTCACTCAATATTAGGATGTAGGTGTTTTTGGTGACGAAATAAATTTTCATCATCTATTGTTTAACCAAAGACTAGCTGGAGGTGACGAAATTCCAAATTCATCATCCAATATTAAGATGGAGGTGTTTTTGGTGATGAAATAAGTGTTTGTCACCTATTGTTTACAAATAATTAAGGATGGCCATCGGCAGGGTATACCCATATATTCCCGACCTAATTAAATATGCTCAAAAACCACTAAAATGACCAATATATCCTCAAAATCTCTAAAATAAGCAAAACACCCATTAAACCTTTAAAATGACTAAAATACTCCTACAATCTCTAAAATTACCAATTATGCTAAAAAACCACTAAAATGACCAAAATATCCCAAAATCTTTAAAATGACCAACATACTCATGAAATAACCTCAAAATATTTCTTAATTTGAACCCAACCCTATATTTCTTAATTCGATGTGAATTTTGACAAATCTACCGTTAGATTACATTATCTTCATATATTTTTCATGTTTAAAAAATTTCAAAGTGATCAAAGATTAATAGCGATGTCATCATCAATCGTCTAAATTCAAGTTTTAGTAGTTTCAAATAATACATAAAATATGAGTTTACAGATCAAATGGTAAATTACATCCGATTTGCATGAAAATTGGCATGCATGTTAAGACCATAGAGAACATGTAATCCAACTGTTGGATTTTCAAAATATGAATTCAACAATAAGTTATTGGGTGGTGTAACATTTTTTAGAGTTACGTCAAATGTAACTCAAACCCAACCCTATATTTCTTAATTCAATGTGAATTTTGACAAATCTACCGTTAGATTACATTATCTTCACATCTTTTTCATGCTTACAAAATTTCAAGGTAATCAAAGATTAATAGTTATATCATCAATCAATTATCTAGATTTAAGTTTTAGTAGTTTAAAATAATGCATAAAAAATGAGTTTATATATCAAATGGTAAATTACATTCAATTGGCATGAAAATTGTCATGCATGTTAAGACCATATAGAACATGTAATCCAACGGTTTGGATTTTCAAAATATGAATTCAATAATAAGTTATTGAGTGATGTAACATTTTTTAGAGTTACAAAATTTCAAGGTGATCAAAGATTAATAGCCATGTCATCAATCAATTGTCTAGATTCAAGTTTTAATAGTTTAAAAAAACACATAAAAGATAAGTTTATAGATCAAATGGTAAATTACATCTGATTGGCATGAAAATTGGCATGAATGTTAAGACCATATAGAACATGTAATCCGATGGTTGGATTTTCAAAATATGAATTTAATAATAAGATATTGGGTGGTGTAACATTTTTTAGAGTTACATTAGGTGTAACTTGAATCTAATCCTATATTTCTTAATTCGATGTGAATTTTGACAAATCTACCATTAGATTATATTATCTTCATATATTTTTTATGCTTAAAAAATTTCAAGGTGATCAAAGATTAATAATCATGTCATCAATCAGTCGTCTAAATTCAAGTTTTAGTAGTTTCAAATAATACATAAAATATGAGTTTACAGATCAAATGGTAAATTACATCCGATTCGTATGAAACTTGGCATGCATGTTAAGACCATAGAGAACATGTAATCCAACGGTTGGATTTTCAAATTATGAATTCAAAAATAAGTTATTGGGTGGTGTAATATTTTTTAGAGTTACGTCAAATGTAACTCAAACCCAACCCTATATTTCTTAATTCGATATGAATTTTCACAAATTTACCATTAGATTACATTATCTTCACATATTTTTCATGCTTACAAAATTTCAAGGTGATCAAAGATTAATAGCCATGTCATCAATCAAATTGACCGCTTGGAGGGCGGCGGAGAGGTTTTTCGCCGAGGTCTTCGGTTTCCTCTTCGATAACACATCGGCGTGTTATCTTGTATTTGCAATCTCTCTTCCCTTAATCTTTGTCATTTAATTTCTACTATGGATGTGATTTTATTTGACTTAGATGGTTTATCAATTTTGTTTTAGGCTTTAGTTCATTTTCCACACGTTCATCGTTTGATATAAAGCTTGAATTGATAATTTGTAATTTGGGGGTCTAAACGTTCATAGTGTTTTATACGCTATTTGAACTTTCAGGTTGGTCTATGGATAGCCTAATGTTAGTCTAGAGTTCTATGGTATATAAATCTTGATTGGGTACATTGTAATTAAAGTACTTAGGTTTGGGATCCGCTCATTTTGTTGAAACTAAAAACTCTTTGTTGAAAGTACTGTAAATAAAAGTAAAAGTTAGTTGAAATAGTACCGTAAGACTTATAAATAGTACCAAAAAGCGCAGTAAGATTTATAAATAGTAACAAAAATAAACTAAATAGTAAAATAAGTTGGAAAAAATACCAAGCCAAACACACTTAATATCAAATAAGTAGCTGTTAATGGCTTTTTACGTTAGATGTAGGCTATTGGGCTAAACTATTTAAACCTTCTTGTATATTCTCTATTTCATGCTTCCACTCATAACTCAATTACTTGCCCTCTGTTTCATACTTCCACTTGTTCACTACAAAAAAAGAGGTCTATAGCCTCATTTAAAAAACGCAACTATAGACCAAAAAAACGCAGCTATAGCCTATAGCTGCGTTTCCATAGCCGCGTTTTAAAATGCGGCCTATCCTGTGCGGCTATAGCCCTCTGCGGAACTTAGAGCTGCGTTTTTAAAAACGCAGCCACAGGGCCAACCTATGGCTGCGTTTTAGAACCCTATGACTGCGTTTTTACACACTAAAAAATCAAAGACCTATAGCTGCGTTTTGTACCAAAGCGCGGCTATAGGGTACGTTTGGGCTGCGTCTGAAACGCAGCCCATCTAAACGCAGCTTCATCTCTTTCAAACGCGGCTTCAGACAGGGCCTATAGCCGGGTTGAGTGAACACAGCCTGAAGTATAGGGTTGGAGCTGCGTTTTATAAAAACGCAGCCCAAAAACGCGGCCCAAACGCGCGTTTTTTGTAGTGGTTACTCATTCGCACAAAAACTTCAACACTATTAATTTCTTCTCAAAATTGAAAAGCAAAAGAAAGTACTATATTCTTTTCATGAGCCCAAATCAATCACCAGAAGTCTTGTTGAAAGTTAGAGCCTATAGTGGAAGCGCGGACCCTTTTTTCTGACTTTGTTAATGCGGTGATCAAGATGGGAAAGAATTATAAGTCCTCTTACTGCATCACGGGTAGAGATACAATAAATTTTAGTACTAATTAATCTAAATTGTAAGGTCAATCAAGTCGTGTATGAGGAGATTTTTCTCTTCACTTCTATAAAATGCTTTATCAGAATCCCTCAGCTTAAAAAGTGGCCAAAATGGCCAAATACCATCTTAGGCGGAAATATTTGGTGATCTAATATTGTTTGTGAAATAATTAGAAATCTATTACTTTTTTGAAACTCGAGTTTGTGAAACTTGAATTTGCCGTGTAACTTGAGTTCCATGAAAAATAGCACGACAAACTTGAAGGCTATTTTTTCAAAAAAACCCGAGTTATATGACAAACTTGAGTTTCACAACCTCAAATTCCAAAAAAGTGGTATACCCCTATATATTTCCAAAACAGTGATAGATCGTCAAATATTTTGGCCAATAATGATATTTGGTCATTTTGGCCCTTAAAAGGCACCAAGGAATATCCTAAGTTCAGTGACTTCCTTCAAAATAAGATGAGATAAGATATGGTTTAAAGCATGAAACTAGAACTATGTAGTAATGTAGCTGTGGTGGCATACTTTTGTTGCGCCGAGGTAAGTCTCTTGGAGAGCATGACTTGGCAAACTTAAGCGTCCCACATCGAAAGAAGCTACCCCCACTTGTTGCCTTATAAGAGTAAAGCGAAAGTAGTAGTGTACCATCAGTTAGTACCATCTATAAGATTAGATAACTGGAGACACAAAACGTGTAAACGCAGAGGATGTAAGAAGATTATGGAAACTGGTTTATAATATATATTACACTTAACGTATAGAAGATAACATGAAAGAATGGAATAGAACACATCACAAGATACAACAAGCTAAGAGATATTATTAAGAGATATTATTAGATAACTGGAGACACAGAACGTGTAAACACAGAGGATGTAAGAAGATTATGGAAACTGGTTTATAACATATATTGCACTTAACGTATAGAAGATAACATGAAAGAATGGAATAGAACACAGCACAAGATACAACAAGCTAAGAGATATTATCAGATTAAACAACTTTTTTACAGCAGACATAAGAAACTCAAAGGGACATTTTACAATGGCTTACAAAGGCTACAAGGGCCTTTTCTTCACTCTGCCCATTACAAAGGTACCAGAGTCCTATTTATAGGCAATATCATACAGACAGAACTTAATGAGCATCTACAGAGGATGGTAGGGGTCGGATCAATTTTGACAAGTGTCAATCTTTGTAAGGGATTCTGATTTCATTGTTATCTTGAGCCAGCTTTGCTTCTGCCATGGAGTAACGGAGCCTGACACGGCTGGAGACTTTCTCTAGAGCTCTTTGTTCAATTGAGAAGAAAGTAGGGGCCTGAAGCATGGATTTACAAATGTCAACAAGAGCAGTTGGTAGTTGGAGGTTGGGTAGATTTTGTGGCCTTGTTTGGAGTTGTAGTTGAGGTAGAGATGTAATGCCAGAGAAAAGTCCACTTGGTTTAAAAGGGTTATGAACAGGATATGTCATGGCTAATGGTTGGAGGTTTTCGTAGGGAGAGGTTGGTGAGAATGGAGAAGATAAAGGTAGTGACAAGTCTTTATATAGTGACTGTCAGGGTTGGTAGGGTGTATGAACATGTATTGGGAGGATTTGTGTGGCTTCTTCTTGGGATCCTTCCATGGATTGGAGCTGTAGTAACAGCTGTTTTTTTTTCTTTTTCTTTTTGCCCAATAAGGGGAAAAGATACTGACAAGTCTTTAACCATGGAGGCTATTGTTGCCAATTCCTATTCAATCATCTTGATTTTTTTCTTCAAATCTTCAATAAGGGAATTTGAGGAGGAGAATGTATGGGTAACTACGTCAGCCATCTTTTGCTGGTTATCAAGAATCTTTGAAAGGACCTGGTTTTGTGCCACTACATTTTCTGCTTGCCAGTTTAAAGCTGCTTCCGCCGAAGAAACCTATCTCTTGGTTCCATCTGGGTTGGTTCCAACAGGATTTTTGATTTTCCAAACATGTTTTGTGTTGGTTTGTGGATGGTCAAAGCTTTCAAGAGGAGGAAAATTCTGGGAATAAGAAGTTGAGGCTTGGTCAAACATGTAGCAAGATAAAGGTTTTTATGAATGGGTTGGGCTAAATGGAGAAGGTTGGCATTTTGGTATTTGGGGAAGGGCTTTCTGATAGTATGGAATTAGTGGAGGTTTAAAATCATGATTTGGTTTGCATGGAGTAGGAGAGATTTTTTGTTTTTTGGATCTTGGGTAAAGGACATAATAATCAAATTTTCCTGAGGGTTCTCCTATGTAGTCAACTTCTGGATCTCCTGCTTCATATCTCTCTTTGAGTACTTGCTAAGAAGATTTTTTCTTTCTTTTTGAGTAGTCTTCTTCAAAAGCTTCTTCTTCTTGGAAATCATCACAATTACAAACGTCCCACCATATGTGACCAGAAGGGGACTTACCTTCATAACAATGCTTTCCATCGTCTCCAAATGAC
The DNA here is from genome assembly GCA_033629205.1 of Lithocarpus polystachyus. Taxonomy (NCBI): domain Eukaryota; kingdom Viridiplantae; phylum Streptophyta; class Magnoliopsida; order Fagales; family Fagaceae; genus Lithocarpus; species Lithocarpus polystachyus. Next base: position 11,995,460 of record CM066162.1, read on the forward strand.
TTAATTTTAAGGTCATCTTCACGAACATATGACACCGGTTGGAGCATTGCAATCTGCGTTGGAAAGACCGTGACATCTTTCTTTTCTGGTGGAGCTGTTAAGAATCATGTCTCTACCTTGCCATTTGCTTTTCTAATAAAGAAAAGTTCATTTGACTAGATTGGCTTAGTCGCCTGAAAAAGCATCTCATATTTTGTAATCCATGATTCTGGAAAGATAGAAGTCATCTGTTCTCTGTTAAGTTGTCTTGGGACAAATGTACACATGGGTGTCATTACAGGATCGACTTGAATCAGTAGAGCATCATTGGATTGAGCTATGTCTAGTACTGCCATATCAAAAGCATGATTCTAGAGTCTATAAGTGTAAGAGGATGTAAGAAGATTATGGAAACTGGTTTATAACATATATTGCACTTAACGTATAGAAGAGAACATGAAAGAATGGAATAGAACACAGCACAAGATACAACAAGCTAAGAGATATTATTAGATTAAACAGCTTTTTTACTACAGACATAAGAAACTCAGAGGGACATTTTGCAATGGCTTACAAAGACTACAAGGGCTTTTTTTCACTCTGCCCATTACAAAGGTACCAGCGTCCTATTTATAGGCAATATCATACAGACAAAACTTAATGAGCATCTGCAGAGGATGGTAGGGGCCGGATTAGTTTTGACAAGTGTCAATCTCCGTAAGGGATTCTGATATCATTGTTATCTTGAGCCAGCTTTGCTTCTGTCATGGAGTAATGGAGCCTGACATGGCTGGAGACTTTCTCTGGAGCTCTTTATTAAACTGAGAAGAAAGTAGGGGCCTAAAGCATGGATTTACAAATATCAACAAGGGCAGTTGGTAGTTGGAGGTTAGGTAGATGAAGCTTTAACTTTTTTTTTTTCAAGTGTTAGAAATGTCTAGTCCCATCCATCTCTTCCTTGGAACCATTCTTCATCAAAATCAACATCTGGATCATGGTTGTGGTAGTAAGGGTCATCATGTCCAATGAGAGGATTAAGAGGATTGGGAAATTCCCAATGATCTTCATGTGGCCACTGCTGTCTACAAACCTCTAGGTCCATTGGCACTATTTCCGATAAAATTACTTTATTAAGTGATTTTGTCATCGTGAGAGCATGGTAACAAGATACCCAAGAAGTGTCTATGTGTGTGTGTGTAGAGTGCCATTTGGATTAGTAACCCAGTGTATTTCTGCCGGATGAAATTTTCCTTCTGCATGGATATCATTTTTGGAATTGAGTTTAGCAATTAAACATGCTGAAGTAATCTTGCATCCAAATCTTGGGTGTATTGTTTTGGGATACTGTATCCATTCTCCGTCGTGAGCATCATTTTTTAAGATCTCAAGCCAAAATTTGCGAAAATATTTATTTCCACGAGGGAAAATATATCTGTAGAATTCTGGCTCAAAATGAAGACACAAGTAATACTCATTAAGTAAATACCACATGTAGAGATAATGTGCAACCGTCCATTGGGTTATCAAAAGGCAAAAGGGGTTTTCCATGGTTGGTCAATATCAGGAAAGATAGCAAGGAAAAGTGTATGGTGGTCCTTAAGATAGTTATGAAGGATTCTAATGATTCTTTTGGATCTGGCTTCTAGGGTTAAGGTCTTTATTTGGGCCTTTCTTTCTGAGGGAAGGTTTTCTACCATATTAAGGATATCATCAGAGGCTACAGTGGAAGAACCTGAGGATGAGGATGGATCTGTAATAACATATACACACAAGGGTGGAGGAAAAATTGTGGTGTTGAGAATAGGAGGCTTTCTAGAAAGATAATCAGTAATAAGGTTATCTTTTCCTTTGATGTGCTTGACTTGGAAAGACCATTGTGAAAACCAATTTGATCATCTGAGTAGCTGAGGGTGTGGGAGCATTAGATAAACTTCATCACATAAACATCCTATAGTTGGGTAGATTTGGATGCAAGATTACTTCAGCATGTTTAATTGCTAACTCAATTCCAAAAATGATATCTGTACAGAAGGAAAATTTCATCCGACAGAAATACACTGGGTTACTAATCCAGATGGCACTCTACACACACACATGGACGCTTCTTGGATATCTTGTTACCATGCTCTCACGATGACAGAATCCCCTAGTAAAGGAATTTTATCGGAAATAGTGCCAATAGACCCAGAGGTTTGTAGACAGTAGTGGCCACATGAAGATCATTGGGAATTGCCCAATCCTCTCAATCCTCTCATTGGACATGATGACCCTTACTACCACAACCATGATCTAGATGCTGACTTTGATGAAGAATGGTTTCAAGGAAGAGATGGATGGGACTAGACATTTCTAATACTTAAAAAAAAAAAGTTAAAGCTTCATCTACCCAAGCTCCAACTACCAACTGCCCTTGTTGACATTTGTAAATCCATGCTTCAGGCCCCTACTTTCTTCTCAGTTGGATGAAGAACTCCAAAGAAAGTCTCCAGCCGTGTCAGGCTCCATTACTCCATGGCAGAAGCAAAGCTGGCTCAATATAACAATGAAATCAGAATCCCTTACAAAGATTGACACTTGTCAAAACTGATCCGGCCCCTACCATCCTCTACAGATACTCATTAAGTTCTGTCTGTATGATATTGCCTATAAATAGGACTCTGGTACCTTTGTAATGGGCAGAGTGAAAAAAAGCCCTTGTAGTCTTTGTAAGCCACTGTCAAATGTCCCTCTGAGTTTCTTATGTCTGCTATAAAAAAGCTGTTTAATCTAATAATATCTCTTAGCTTGTTGTATCTTGTGCTGTGTTCTATTCCATTCTTTCATGTTATCTTCTATACATTAAGTGCAATATATGTTATAAACCAGTTTCTATAATCTTTTTACATCCTCTGTGTTTACACTTATAGACTCTAGAATCATGCTTTTGATATGGCAGTACCAGACATAGCTCAATTCAATAATGCTCTACTGATTTAAGTCGATCCCAGAATGACACCCATGTGTACATTTGTCCCAAGACAACTTAATAGAGAACAGATGACTTCTATCTTTCCAGAATCATGGATTACAAAATGTGAGATGCTTCATCTAGCGACTAAGCCAATCCAGTCAAATGATCCTTTCTTTTTCTGAAAAGCAAATGGCGAGGTAGAGACAAGATTCTTAATAGCTCCACTAGAAAAGAAAGATGTCACGGTCTTTCCGACGCAGATTGCAATGCTTCAACCGGTGTCATATGTTCGTGAAGATGACCTTAAAATTAAGTCATTTGGAGATGATGGAAAGCCTTGTTATGAAGGTAAGTCCCCTTTTGGTCACATATGGTGGGACGTTTGTAATTGTGATGATTGCCAAGAAGAAGAAGCTTTTGAAGAAGACTACTCAAAAAGAAAGAAAAAAAATCTTCTTAGTAAGTGCTCAAAGAGAGATATGAAGCAGGAGATCCAGAAGTTGACCTCCTAGGAGAACCCTCTGGAAAATTTGATTATTATGTCCTTTACCCAAGATCCAGAAAACAAAAAATCCCTCCTACTCCATGCAAACCAGATCATGATTTTAAACCTCCACTAATTTCATACTATCAGAAAGTCCTTCCCTAAATACCAAAATGCCAACCCTCTCCATTTAGCCCAACCCATTCACAAAAACCTTTATCTTGCTACATGTTTGACCAAGCCTCAACTTCTTATTCCCAGAATTTTCCTCCTCTTGAAAGCTTTGACCATCCACAAACCAAAACAAAACATGTTTGGAAAATCAAAAATCCTGTTGGAACCAACCCAGATGGAACCAAGAGATAGGTTTCTTCGGCGGAAGCAGCTTTAAACTGGCAAGCAGAAAATGTAGTGGCACAAAACCAGGTCCTTTCAAAGATTCTTGATAACCAGCAAAAGATGGCTGACGTAGTTACCCATACACTCTCCTCCTCAAATTCCCTTATTGAAGATTTGAAGAAAAAAATCGAGATGATTGAACAGGAATTGGCAACAATAGCCTCCACAGTTAAAGACTTGTCAGTATCTTTTCCCCTTATTGGGCAAAAAGAAAAAGAAAGAAAAAAGCTGTTACTACAGCTCCAATCCATGGAAGGATCCCAAGAAGAAGCCACACAAATCCTCCCAATACATGTTCATACACCCTACCAACCCTGACAGTCACTATATAAAGACCTGTCACTACCTTTATCTTCTCCATTCTCACCAACCTCTCCCTACCAAAATCTCCAACCATTAGCCATGACATATCCTGTTCATAACCCTTTTAAACCAAGTGGGCTTTTCTCTGGCATTACATATCCACCTCAACTACAACTCCAAACAAGGCCACAAAATGAACCTCCTCTTAAAGAAAAGAACAAAGAACCATTATACCAACATCCAGACCCAACAGTTGGTGCTTCTTCAAAACGACCAGATATGAGTACGTTAGCTGAGAATCATGATCCTCCAAATCCAATCTCATCATTTCTCAGAACACTCACCCTTGACAATCCAAGAGAACCTTTTGTACTTCCAGTGATTGATGACATAGACCTAGATTTGTCTGACCTTGATCTAGAGGAAGTGTTTATGACAGAACCAACAGAACCAAAAGTGGAAGAAGATGATGATGTTCTTCGTCCTAACCAACCACCACTACCACCAATCTTTCCTCCACCACCCTTTATCCCTGACAACCAAACATGGTTGACCTATTCCCTAACCACAGACTCAAAACACCTATTTACCATTGATAATACCCCTCCTTCCAGATGGCATGATGAGATTTTCAACATGTATTCATGATGTATAGTTGAACTCCAGGTTCCAAACACTACTATTGTCCAGATCATTGCTAAATTTGTGGTAAGAGTCACCTAAAGATTAAGAGAATGGTGGATCAACGTAGGAGAATACAGGCAAAGACAAGCAGCCCAATGCAATACACTAGAAGCCTTTTTCACGGTCATTCATAACGAATTTCTTGGCTCATCAACCCATTTTACTGAAGTGGCAAGAGAAGAATTTCTATTGATGAAGTGTTGCTCATTTGAAAGAAGATATTTGGAAAAGCATTTTGACAGAATGTCAAAAAGATATTACTTATTTAATGGTATGGATGATGTTAATTCCAAGCACACCTTTCTCAACTCCCTTCCGAAACCATTAGGAGATGAAGCTCTTCACATGATGAATCTCCAAAAAATAACTCTGCAGCAAGCTTCCTTGGGTGAGATTTACCAGCATGTGCTCATTGCCTTAGAAAAACTCTGTAACCAGAGAAAATTTCTTTCAGAAATTGGCAAGGTCCATAGCAAACTTAAAGACAATTGCAAAAGGAGAGTGAAAAAAAGCCCTTGTAGTCTTTGTTAGCCATTGTAATATGTCTCTCTGAGTTTCTTATGTTTGCTGTAAAAAAGTTGTTTATTATAATAATTATTCTTAGCTTGTAGTATCTTGTGCTGTGTTCTATTCTATTCTTTCATGTTATCTTCTATACGTTAAGTGCAATATATGTTCTAAACTAGTTTTCATAATCTTCTTACATCTTTTGTGTTTACACGTTTTGTCAAAAAAAAAAAAAAAAGTTATAGCTTCATCTACCCAACCTCCAACTACCAACTGAAAAAAAAAAAAAGGCCTTCGCTTCACGCTTATAAGGCAGCAAGTGGGGGCAGCTTCTTTCGATGTGGGATGCTTAAATTCGCTAGGTCATGCTTTCCAAGAGACTTACCTCGGCGCAACAAAAGTATGCCACCACAGTAGCCATTAATCTATATATTACTAAAAGCTGAAACGTGGCATTTATTACTGCTGAGTTTCTGTTGCGCTACCTCATCGCCACATCATTCACTTCATAATTATTATTTATTATTTATTCTTTTTTTTTTTACAAAAAAATATATTTATAAATATATTATTGACTTTACATATTCGTCTTTGTCGATTTTAACATCTTGTACGGGGTATTTTGGGCCGATTCTGTTGATGATGGACTGGATTATCTCATCCTGCCGCAGTAAGCCCAATATGTTCTGGATTGGAGAGTCGGGACCGGCCCAGTTGCAACTCACCCTGGCCTGGCTTGTGCGCAAGCTATGCCTTACCCTGACATACTCATGCTGTGTGACTGTGACAGGCAAATCCTTTCTAAACGGATGCCGCAGGCAAGTATATTATAAGTATGAAGAAAGAAATAAAACCCGTCCGCTACACTCGGAATGAAGGGACATAGAGATGAATGTATAGTGTTTAACAATAAAGTAAATTTAAAAGTAATGTATATGAAGAGAGAAAAGGGTAAATGGTATCGGCAAGTTGACAAGACTTCCAGTCTACTGTAGTGTACTATGGGAATTTAAGCCAAAAAGAAGACAGCACTTCCTCAATGCAATTAATTTCTCAAAGGGGAAATTAACGGCTTTGAAGAAATGGCCCTAGATGACCTTTGTCCCGAATGTGATCAAATGAAAGATGTGACTTTTCAAGAGGGAGAGAGGAGTCAACAACCCATCTTGGTGCATGCCCGTTTTCCTCCCTTTCACTCTGTTTTCTTTCTTACTCTGTTTTCTTTTTTTTCTCACTATGTTTTCCTTTTTTTCTCTTTGATTCTTTTCCCTCGGTTCGTTCCCCCTTTCCGTGCACAGGGAGCACCCTTATATAGTGTTTTCTGGTGTATTATCTTTACCCTTTTACCCCTGTAACCGTCTTTATTTGACGCTTGTACTTGCCCAACCATTAATGGTTGGTCAGGCACCCGGCCAGCGCCACGTCCCTGCGCTGGCCCCGGTGCACTACGTCTCTGAGCAATCGACAAGAATATTTTGTTTGTTAGCTTTCCGTGGCATTCTCTCCCGCCACAGCAGAGCACTCTTTCTCCCTCATGGCATGCACCAAAAGGCTCCAACTCAGTTTTGCCATTTTCAGGTGCTATGTCATCCCAGTAGGACACTCACCCGAAAGTGGCCTGAGTGGAAGCCCCGAAATGGGTTGCTCCCTCTCCCCTCCGCCAGACCACACCCTCCTTATCTCTGACCCGTGGCCCACCTTCACCCGCATTGGCTGGGTACAGGCTGGTGAAACCTGGACCTTGCGCGTGCCTATGTTCGTCCAAAATTCATCTGTCAGTCAGGCGTTCGCCGTGGCTTGGGCATCTACTTTTTAACCTCTTTATCTCATTATCGATCCTCTATCTGTGGTGGGCTCGCCCCCGGCCGTGGGCCTTCGCACCTGAGACCTTCCCATAATTTTCCTGCCGTATTGAAACGGTTATGCAGCAGGATTGGGCCCTCTTTGGGTTCACTAATTTCTTTCTCAATGGCTTAGTAAGCCCACTGGGCTTTTATTGCCATGTATGTCCGTGGGCTCCCGTGTCCCACTCATCCTTCTTTGGGGAATCCTTGGCCCCTTACAATCTCGTGTTTTCCATGGGCCCTCATTACCTCGTTGGGCTTCCGCGGCCCAACTATCCTTCATTTCCTTTAGAGCCCATAGACTATGGCTCTGTATACTTGCTTTACTTTGGGCTTGCCGCAATGGGCATGGCCCATACTTACCTTTCTACATCCGCGACCCATGGTTTGCTATTTTTATCTTTCCGGGCCTTTTCAGGCCCATTTATCTCTTCAAGACCCGTTTGTCTGCTTTACGGGCCTATTCTTGCCATTCAGGTTTAATTGGGTTTTATTCTTTGATTACGGGCTCACTCCCCTTTCTGGGCTTAAAAAAAAATAAGCCTCAACACATCTATATATATATATATATATATTTCTTTTTTATACTTTCTTCAACCTTTCTTCTTCCCTTATCTTTTCATCTCTCCACTACCCTCTACTTTAATATTGCTATTTATCTTTCTTTTCATCTTCCTTTATTTGTCTCTTCTTATTCCTTCCCTCTTACTATAAATTTGTCACTTTTTTCCATTCTTTGCATAGTTTTCTCTCACAAAAAGGTTCTCTCTTTCTCACTCTCTCTCAATGTTTTGATGGATTTTTATTTTTTGTTGCATCTCCGCTTTAAGTTGATAAATTTTTGTGTTTTTAAAAACTCTATTTTAGGTTGATACGATTTAGTTTTGTGTTTTGAGTTATTATTATTATTATTATTTTGCTCTTTGATTGTTAAGTTTTATTGCATTATAAAAAATTAAAGATAGTAGATAAAAAAAAAAAATAGTATTCCTTTACATACCATAATTTGGATAATTTAATGTTTATTGTTATATCTTTTAATTTTTCTTATTTTTTTTCTTCTCTTCTATTTTACTCAATATTGAAATTTAACCACATCCTCCTTATCATTAAATTATTTATATTTTCTCTTTCTTTTTGTTTTAAAAAATAAAAAATGTTATTTTTTATTGTGCTCATCAAATTGTACTCATTTTTTTTTAACATTTACACTTTCTTCAACTTTTCTCCATCTCTTTACATTTTCATCTCCCCAAACATTCTACATTGAGATCACTCTTCTTCATTCCTTTTATCTTTCTTTATTTTGTTTCTTTTTATTATCATCATCTTAGTATAAATTTGTCATTCACTTTTCCATTCTTTACATAATTTTCTCTCACAAAAAAGTGGTTATTTCCCACTCTTTTTCCCTCAATTTTTTTGAGGATTTTTATTTTTATTTTTCTTGCATTTCTATTTTAGCTTGATAGAGTGTTGTATTTTTTAGAACTATATTTTGGTTGATGGGATTTAGTTTTTTGTTTTAATTTTTTTTATGACTTTGATTATTAAATATTATCATATTGCATTATAACTAATTAAAAATAGTACGTATATAAGAATGTACTATTATTATATTACATAGAATTATTTGGATAAGTTAGTGTTTATTGTTATGTATTTTTTTTCTCATATCATTTTATTTAACATTTAAATTCAGCCACATCCCTCATAAAAAAATAAAATAAAATAAAAATTGACATACCACTAACATAACTACATCTATAACTATTTAAGCCATCCATGATATCTATTTCTTATTAATAACCATAAAATTTACAACTAGCAAGGGAATATACAAAGCAATAAAGAATAAATGAAGGCAGAAAAAAAAAGAAATGAAATCAAACTTCAATTAATAACTATTATTTGGAAAATAAAAAAGTGGTAAAGAGGAGTAAGAAATAAAATAGAGATGGCTATACAGAGGACATTAAAAACTTTATAGTGTAATAAAATCAACAAATAAATATAATAATACAAAATTTAAACTTAAAACAAATCAAACTCTAACTAAGGAATATATATATATATATATATATATATATATAAAATCATAATCTTTATACACCATGACTTAAACAAAATTATTGAATAGTTCTACCTCTCATTTAATGTCTATTTTATACAAATTATCAACTAATAAATATATGATAATATAAAAAAAATGTTATAAATAAGATTATGAAATAAATGATAAGACTATTTTTTTTATGAAAACCCCCTTTATAAAGTCTAAGGACTAAAATAATATTTTATTTAAAAAATTATTACGTGCGTGCGGGTCTGCAGCTAGTTACCATAATACTGATACCAACAATTTTTGTTACTGAACATTCTTAATGCACGCCAACTAAATTGTGCGCAAAGTGGTTGTAAAAAGCTTTAGCTTTTCCAAAAGCACTAATTCTTCTGAGTGTCTCTTGACTTGAAGAAATATATGGTGTGGTTTTGGTTTTGTTGTTTGCATTACCAGAAATTAGTTTGGGACTTGTAAAGTAAAGTATAATATATGAAGTTCTCCATTGGTTTTATGGGAGCAAATATCAGATCTTTGCCCTTTGGAGTAATCATGCTTAAGTTAAAACTTATAATTATCATTGTGATTCAAAGTCTTTTGCAAACCACCACAGCATTTCTTAAATTTTGATTAATGGTAAGAGATTCTAAAATTTGAATCCATATATGGAAAGTTAGTTTCAAGGTCGCAATATGTTTAGATCTTATGCCTAAATAATCACATGGTCAAAGCAAAATGATGTAGGTGGTATTAGCTACCGAGTGACAACTTAGTCAGGGTTGTTTATGTGTAATCAGGTTACCATATTCTGATAACAACTCAAAATCAAATTCAGAAAGGTTCTCTATAGCGGAATACTCAATGATTTTCAATTGGATAACTACATGTAACGATCAAGCTCACAGTTCCAGTGCCGATAAGTAGTTACATAAACAACATAAAGAATGTCATAATCAAAGAATAACTGTAAAAGCTGTTAGACTTCCTCCATGTTTACTTCAATAGCTTACACACAACTGATCAAAGTATAAAAAGACCCAAAATGATACTGCGATTTCAGTGTTAAGGCCCCGATGCACGTGCAAAATCTTGGAGCCCTAATTTATAAAATAGATCATGAGTGAGTCAGCAATTGTATATTCTTTTACAAAATAATATATGTTGTTACAATATTGTTTAGTGCTGTGATGTATGGCGGCTGCAGCCAGTGTTTTCCTAAGTTCAAAAGAATGCACTTAAATTGATAGTTAAGTAAACCTAACAGATTAGTAGTTTTAATATAGGTTATGTTAACTGGTGCCTAACAGATTAGTAGTTTTTTATTTTATTTTTTATTTTTACAAATAATTGGAATGATAGTGTTCAGACATTTTCGAGTATCTTACTATTTTCTTAGATATATGTAGTTCTCCCGTCCCACATATACCATTTATTTTTTGACAAACGACCAGGTTATTATAGGAAGGAATCTCATGAAGGTGACCCTAAAATGGTGATAAGAAGTTTTGAATCTAAGATCTCATTAATATCATAAGATCTTAAGAATTACTAAGCCAACCTTTAATTTTTCATTTTAATATTACCAAAGTTGTAGTTAATTGAAAGAGTGGATTGAACAGTTATGGAATTGCATAGAAAATGAGCTTCTCGATCATGCAAGTTTTTGAATCAATTCAAAACACACTCAGATGCATTAGTGCTTGTGGAAAAGCTAAAGCTTTTTGCAACCACTTTGTGCACAATTTAGTTGGCGTGCATTAAGAATGTTCCATAAATTATTTATTTATTTATTTATTTGATTTGCCATAAAATTTTTGTTGGTACTAGTATTATGGTAATTGATGACTACATAGGTCCATTTTCATGCTTTAATCATATCTTATCTCATCTTATTTGAAGGAAGTCACTGAACTTATGATATTCCTATTTCTCAAAAACACTTAGGATATTCCTTGGTACTTTTTAAGTTGAGGGATTCGGAGATCGGACTCAAACTTCAGTCCACTTAAAGCTCTGAAAAAGCATTATAGAAGTGAAGAGAAATATCTCCTCATCCACGACTTAATTGACCTTACAATTCTGATTATCTAGTAGTAAAATTTGGTGTATTTCTCGACTTGATGAAGTAAGAGGACTTATACTTCTTTCCCAACTTGATCACCAAATTAACAAAGTCACAAAAAAGGGTCTACGCTTCAACGACGGCCAAAATGGGATTTTACCCATTTCTCACAAACTTTCTAATAAAATGCCCCATGTCTAAAATTATTTAAGAATATGTCCCTGTTTTGAAACTCGATTTTTAGAAAATCGAGTTTCAAATGTATAACTCAATTTTTGAACAATCGAATTATAGCGAAATTGAACTTAGAAAAAAAAAACTTTTTTTTTTTTGGGAACTCGAGTTCCAGAAATTTTTTTTCAAGGAACTCGAGTTCTATGAACTCGAATTCTTTGAATGGAACTCGAGTTCCATAATTTTTTTTTTTTTTTTTTTAGTTTCAATTCGCTATATCTTGATTGTCCAAAAATCGAGTTTTAAATTGAAACTCAATTTTTAGAAAATCGAGTTTTAAAACAAAGGCATTACTCTAAATAGTTTCAGACAGAGGGTATTTTTGTTGAAAAATTTTTGCGAAAATGGCAAATGCTCATTTTGGCCCTTCAACTACTATAGCTTTCAACAAGACTTCTAATGATTGATTTGGCCCCATGACTAAAACATAGTACTTTCTTTTTCTTCTTCCTTATTCTTTTTTTAGAAGAATATAGTACTTTCTTTAATAATATTGAATTTGTTGTGTGATTGAGTAATGAGTGGAAGTACGAAATAGAGAGCTAGTGATTGACTGATAAGCGGAAGCATGAAAGAGAGAACGAATAAAAATATTTACATAGTTTAGTATAACGGCTTACATCTATCATTAATAAAAAAATAAAAAAAACCCTTAATGGCTATATATTTGATATAAAACACTTTAATTACAATGAACCCAATTAGGGTTTATATACTAGCTAGAGAACTCTAGACTAACCTTAGGCTAACCGTAAATTAACTCAAAATTAATTTGTTTTTTTTTTCTACATATATGGGATTGTTCTGGACCAAATGGCCATTATATGTCTAACAAAGACGAAGGTAAGTTATGAAAGTATGATTAGCAAATACCAAGAGGTAAACTGTAAAGTGTATACGGGCTCCTATAAATGAGTGCATAATATGTAATTACCCTTTTAATTTTTTACAATAACTTGGTGTATGGTCTCAACTGACCCCAGATTTTTATGAGAGCGCATGTCCAAATCTTCAAGATATTGTGTGGTATGAGGTGGAAAAGGCTTTCTTTGAGGAAAATCGTATGGCTGCCTCTTTGCTTCGGCTTCACTTTCATGATTGCGTTGTAAATGTGGGTTTCAGCCTCAAATTATCCTGTTACTCATCTATTTCTTTCCTTTTAAATGGTGTTTTTAGTATTTCTTGCTGTGAACAAAGAAGTCTCGTAAATTTACTATTGTTTCAAGAGAAAGATACTCCTGCGTCATTAAAGGATGGATAATTTCAATTAACAAGACTAATAATTCCAAGAATTAGCTGAAGAATTCTCATCTTTACCAATAATCAAAAAGTACTTTCCTTTAAAGGTAATAATTCTCTCACACTCATTATTTCACATCAACTTTTCATGTTATAAATGTGAAATTCACATTTTTACTTCTAAAAATGTATACATTAACACATACAATACGGATATTGTGTAAATATGTGTATAAAATGAGTGTAGAAGAATATTTACCATTTTTTTATAAATGAGAGAAGTGGGAATTCTTATGAAGCCACTGAGTCTTTAACTTCCTTTTTACTTTTAACTTCGTGAGGCAACATCATGCCCTCATTGTATCATTAAAATTATTATTTTCTTTTTCCCTTTTTAGGATTGTGATGGATCACTATTGCTAGATGTAAATGGTGGGGAGAATTTTTCCCTTTCCAACTTAAACTCAGTTAGAGGATTTGAAGTTGTAGATGATATCAAAAGTGCTGTGGAGAGTGAATGTCCTGATGTTGTATCATGTGTTGTATCTGTGGTTATAGTAAGTTCAAATCTTTTTTTATTCTTCTTCTTTTGTTGACATATATACGATCACAAGTAGAATATTATAAAATTTGATATTTGAAAGCAACTAGAATGGAATGACGATGAGCCTTTATAATGTTATTTATTTATTATGTTGTTGCATTTACATGCAAAATAAAATAGCCACTTGAACCGAAGTTCTCCATATAAGAAAAGATATGAAAGATTGGATAATTATGTCATTCAACCACAAAGTTCTTGGTACTAATTAAATATCTTATCTTGACGGAATTTCAAGCACACACTAATTCACCATATATGTTCTGTAACGGTTTGCAGACCGGAGGACCCGCACGGACAGTTTTGTTGGGCAGAAGAGATGGATTTGTGTCAATAGACAAAAAGGCAACAGATGACGCACTTCCTTCTGCACTTGACACTCTGTATAATATCACTTTCAAGTTCAAAAAAGTAGGCCTCGATGTAACCGATGAGGTGTCCTTATCAGGTACTTAAGTTTCGGGTAAAGTATTCTAAAAATTTGCTAATATAATCTATTAACAAGCTCTCAGAACTAAAATCGACCTAATGACCAAATTAAAAGTCTGATATATTCAAGGGTTTTAGTTGATTCAGGTTAGTAAAATCTTTTATTATCGAATAAGAGATCTGAGTTTCTATCTCTATACTAAAAATTAACTGGTGTTTTATTACATGATGAAGGATAATCATCAAAAATGGTTTACCTCTTAAAAAAAAATAAAGTCTAAGACATTCTTTTCCAAAATTTGCTTTTAGATTTCTCTTGCTGTAATTTTTGTAATCGCACATATCCACTAGTATTCATGAGCCATTATATGATTAATTTGGTGTGTATAGGTTCTCATACAATTGGACTAGCTAGGTGCGCTGCCTTCAGCAATAGATTGTTCAACTTCGAAAACACGGGCCGTCCAGACAGGTCTTTGGATAGAAATATGCTGTCTCGGTTGCAAGGACTGTGCGGAAACGTTGGTAGCTACTATAGTGGCTATAGTGCTGACCCAAACTTGGGAAACGCTACAACATTCCTAGATATAGACTCTAACTAAAGTTTTTGACAACCATTACTTTCAGAACTTGCTCAATGGAAAGGCCAACTTATTAGTTCCGACCAAGTTTTATTGAGTAGTTATGAAACCATACGTTTGGTTCAAGATTATAGCAGCAGTAACGATCGTTTCTTTGAAGACTTTGCCTAGTCCATGGTCAAGATGGGGAATATAAGTCCGCTTACCGGGTCCCGTACTCCCGTGGAGAGATACGCAAGAACTGCAGGAGAGTGACTTGATCAAATGTGCTGAACTTATCAAGGATTTGATGAAAATGAGATTAAGATATGTACTAAAATCTGCTTCTCAATCTATGGTCAGTGTTGTCATGTATCATTATGACTTATTTTAAGTTTCTATATAGTGTGGTTTTGGTTTTGTTGTTTGCATTAATAGAAATTAGTTTGGGACTTGTAAAGTATAATATATGGACTTCTCCATTGGTTTTATGGGAACAAATGTCAGATTTGTGGAGTAATTACCATGCTTAATTATCATTGTGATTCAAAGACAGTCCCTATAATTATCAGTTCAAATTATAGATATGAAATGCTTTGGTGCCCTTATGAACATTGATCAAATTTATTTAGCTAGGCACAAGAGATTTTTTTAACACACACATACATACATATAAATAAATTGTCAAATTTTAATAGTTGTAAAAAAATTAAAAGGGTAATTACAAATTACTCACTTGTAGTATAGTGTGTTCACACCTTGTTTAGCTATGATTTAAAAAGTTGCACTTTACCCCCCTAATGTTTATTAATCTTACTTTCATAACCTACCTTATGTTTTGTTGTTTATTAAACATATTATAGCCCATGTGACTCAATAAATCAATTGTAAACTCATGTACTTGTAGAACAATTAAATTAATTAATTTTGAGTTAGTCTATGATTAGTCTTGGGTTAGTCCAGGGCTCTCTAGCATATATATATATATATATAAACTCTAATTGGGTTCATTGTAATTGAAGTGTTTAATATCAAATAGGCAGCCATCAATGACTTTTTACCATGAACTTAGGCTGTTAAGCTGATCCATACAAACCTTTTTGTTCGCTCTCTTTTTCATGTTTCCACTCATCACTCAATCAATTGCTCTTTCTTTCGTGCTTCTGCTTATTACTCAATTACACAACAACTTTAACACTATTAAAGAAAATATTATATTTTAGTCACCTAGGCTAAATCAATCATAGAAGCCTTGTTGAAAACTATATTGGAAGCTTAGTCATTTTTTTCTATGACTTCGCTAATTCATTGATTAAGATGGGAAAGAAGTATTAGTCCTCTTTACTCCTTCAAGTGGAGAAATACACTAAATTAATTTTAATACTAGTTAATCTGAATTGTAAGGTCAATCAAGTCACACCGAGGAGATTTTTCTTTTCACTTCTCTAATGCTCTTTCGGAGAAATGTGGGGTGAAGTTCGAGTCAGAAATCAGAATCCCTCAACTTAATAAGTACCAAGGAATATCCTAAGTTGGTGACTTCCTTTAAGATGAGATAAGATATGGTTAAAGCGTCAATATTCAAAATCGACCTATGTAGCTATCAATTACCATAATACTTCCTATAAAAAAAAAAATCCATAATACTAATACCAACAAAAAATTTTGTTGAACGTTCTTAATGCCCGACTAACTAAATTAGTTCACTTCCTTTAAATAAGATGAGATAAGATATGCACCAAATCCACATTTTTTTTTTATATAATATAGACAGAAGACAAATGGGGAAAGGGGGAGTGGAAAGACAAGACTTGCAATTAAATCAACATAGGTAGATATCAATTACCATAATATTAATACCAATTAAATTTTTTATTGAACATTCTTAACGCACGCCTTACTAAATTGTGCGCCAAAGTGGTTGTACGTAAAAAGCTAGCTTTATATTTTCCACAAGCACTAATGCTTCTGAGTGTGTTTTGATTTGATTAAAAGACTTGCAACTGAAGCTCACTTAATTTCTATCAATTTGATACCTATTCATCCACCATAGTATTCTTTCAATTAACTACAACTTTACAAATATTTAAACTAATAATCTGTTAGGTTTACTTAACTATCAATTGAAGTGCATTTTTTTGAACTTAGGCAAACACTACTGGTTGCAGCTGCCATACATCACCAGCACTTAAATTATTTTATAATAGATTATACAATTGCCAATTCTCTCGTGATCTTGGTTATAAATTAAGGGATAAATTATGTATTTTGTCCTTAATTTTTATGTTGTGTCTTCTGTGTCAATTAAGTTCCTAACATTATTTTGATATTGTGTTAAAATGGTTTTTGCCGTTAAGTGATAAATAAAAAATACTTGCCTAACTAACAGCCAAAATAAAGTATTAATTTAATGCCATATAGATTGCCATGACAGACGTCACCTAACACTTAGTTGTCCATCAAGACCTTATAAATCACATTATCGGTTGTGTGGAAGCCATTGAAGTAACCACGAAGAAGTCTAACAGCTTTTATGGTTATTCTTTGATTATGGCTTTCTTTATGTTGTTCCTGAGTGCAAGGTCTCGGCTGAACCCATATTTTTATAAGAGGACTTGTCTAAATCTTCTCAATATTGTGAGGTATGCGGTGGAAAAGCTTTCTTCAAGGAAATTCGTATGGCTGCCTCTTTGCTTCGGCTTCACTTTCATGATTGCTTTGTAAATGTGAGTTTGAGCATTAATTTTTTTGCCAACATTTCATTGATGTCCATCAAAATTATTCTGTTATTTGTCTATTTCATAACTTTTGATTGGTGTTTCCGTTAATTTACTTTTATTTAAGGAGAAAGTTACTATTAGGTCATAAAAGGGTTGATAACTCTTAGGTCATCTGGTAGTTGGACTTGCACACATCGTGGCTATGAGACACTACTAGAGGTTTTCCTATATTCTTTTTTCTTTCTCTTTTGATCAAGGAGAGACCTCATGTCTATTTCTGGACCATTCTCAATATCTTGCCAGCTGAGTATAGGAATGGCAAAAGTGGCCCGACCTGCAGGTGCCCTACACGACACGACACGACCCGACCCGACCCGACCCGACCTGACCTTAATGGGTCGGGTAAAACCCAACCCGTTAAGTAAATGGGGCAGGTTTAGGTTTTAAAAACTCAACCCGAAGCAGGTTCAGGTATTATGCATACCTGACTTGAACCCGACCCAGAGATATGTTATAATTACTAAAATACCCTAAGTGTGTGTGTGTGTGTGTGTGTGTGTATACCCTATTCCTCTCCAAACCCTAATCTAATTTCACTCTCAATCTCTCTCAGACTTAGCCCGCCACCCCTCTCACCCTCAAGCTCTCATTCTCACTCTCATCCATCCTCACAATCACAGCCACTGCCTCCCTCAAGCCATCACTATCACAGTCTCAGTGTCTCACCCACCTGCATGGTCGTCGCCCCCTTCAAGCACTCACTCTCACTAAACCGCTCCTCCTCCATACGATTCCACGTCCACCAGCCGTTGACGCTAAGCCAACATTTCTCCCTCTTTGATTTGTCACTACTCACTGTAAGATCGTGAGAGTGAAATTTCCTAGGTTTACCAAGCCAAAGTCCACCTCCCTAGGTTCATTCCCCATTTTTTTTTTTTTTGGTTAATTTCCTAATTCTTACATGATTTCTATTATTGGGTTGGGTTGTATTGTTTTTGGTTGGATAATTGATAAATTCTGTAATTTTTTTTTTTTTTTTTTTTTTTTTTTTTTTTTTTTTGTGATTTGTGATGTGAAGTGTGGAAAATGAAAGCATAGGTCTTGTGATTTGTTACTAGCTTACCACGCATTAATGAAAATGGCTTGGCTATGATTTGTAATTACGTGATTTCTAATGTGAAGCTTGGAATTTTTTTTTTTTTTAATTGGGTCAAGATTTAGGGCCTTTAGACTGGGCCCTAATGGAGGATGGCTGGACGGGGGCCTGACTGGCGGGTTTAGGGTTCGAATAAAAAAACTTGTTTATTAAATGGGCTGGGTTCGAGTAAAGGGTATAGGCCTGCAGGGCAGGTTTGGGTATAAAGAAACCCGAGTCGAACTCAACCCATTGCCATTCCTAGCTGAGTAATGGGATCCCAACAATCTTTCCCACTTGGGATAAGCTCATCATTGAAATTAGCCTCAAAGTAATGTGCCTCAGATTAATCAAATGGAATAGGATTAGCAAGGTTGCATATGGGCTTACCATTAAGTCTTCCCTTGACACATTGGTGGTAAGTGGATGGCACAAGCTTGTATTTTTGGAGCCATGGCCTCCCAAGTAGAGCATGGTAAGAGATGGGTGAGTCAATCACATGAAATTTGGTGAGAGCAAATATGGGCCCCACTTTGAGGACTACCTGCATGCTTCCAATAGTGTACTCGCGAATTCTAGCAAAACTAGAAACTTTGACAGGGACCCCAGCGATTCTGCTAAGTGGGATTCCAGCTGTTTTGAGTGTGCTGGTTGGGACAAGATTGAGTGATGCACTAGTGTTAACTAGTGCCCTTCTTATGTGAACATCATTGATTTGAGTAGCAACATATGATGGTCTACTATGATTAGGGTGTTGTATCTCCTTATCCTCGTCAGTAAAGGTAATGACATTAGTAGTCTCTAGGAAAGCTCGGCTGGCATGAGCTTCAGCTATGAGGCAATGTGTTCCAAAGTTGGCAGCAATGGATACAAGAGCTTCGATCGCTATTCTCCTTGAGCACCAACTGGTTGAACAAAGTTCTAAAGGTAGGGCTCCTTTGAAGAGCAAAGATAGCTGCTGGAGGCATACTTGTATTGCTAGCCATTTCATCCTCATCACCCCCTATATGAAAGAGTACAATTGCTGTGGCTTTCCCTTTGTGATGCTAAGGTAGTGGATTCCGGCAGACCTCCTACTCACGGGTGAGGTTTAAGGTGCCATTTAAAATCTTCTTATGAAATGTTCTTCGAATTACTCTACAATTTCTAATTCCATGACTCACATATCGATGATACCTACAATAATAGGGCTTTCGCATGTATTCCGGAGTAGGCTCTTGTTAGGTTCTAAAAGTTTAGAACAATTGGCAAATCGTGAGCACACAAGAACATGTAAGCTGCAGAAAGAAGATTTCAGAATCTGTCTGGTTCGATCGATCGAAAAACAGGCTCGACCGATCGAGAATCGTATCTGCAGAATTTTAAGTTGGCCCAAACAGCAGTTCTAGCCCATTAAGGATTAGGGTTTCAGATCTACTTCTCCTACTATATAAAGGAAACCCTAAGCACATTTTTACAAGGCTTTTTAGAGAGAGAAGAGTGTGCCTCTTTTATTTTTAGGGTTTTGTTCCTAAAACCTCTCTTATAACTTCTACCGGTGTTGTTCCTTGAAGAATCTCAAGATCCGGTATTGCTGAAGTTGCTGCCTTCTCTAGTCATCAAAGGTGCTGATGATCTAAACCTTCAAGGGTGGTCTTGGAGTCACAAACAGGAGAGTTTGTGTTGCTAAACCTTTGAGTGGGATCTCAAAGTCACAAATGGTGGTGTTCGTGTTTTGCAAAGATTAAAGAAAGAAGGAGTCCGTGGATCTCGGAGCTATCATGGGGTCGTGGTAGTAAGTTTCCTACACTTGGGCAGCAAAAAGATGTTAGTGGTCTAAGTCGCTATTGTGTAAACTTCAATTCTTTCTAGTGGATTTGCTATTTTACCTTGAGGATAGCTAGGTTAAATCCTCCCCAGGTTTTTTACCGGTTTGGTTTTCCTGGGTCATCAGATCTTTGTGTTATTTATTTTCCGCTGCTTTATTATTTTTGATATATTTGTGTTAACCTAGATTTGTTTAAATTACCTAAGTTAATCACTTGGCTAATTCTCTAGGTTAATCTGTTGGGTATAAGGGGTCTAAACGAACTGACAGCTCTCAACTAGGCTTGAAAGGCTTAAGCATTTCGTCGACCATCCATTTGTCAATGACGGCATTCATTTCTTCATCGGTGCATGGTATGGAGGGTACTCTTCTGGTTCTTCTTCTTTTCTTTACTTTACTCCAGCCATTGGTTCACTATTGGAGACTGTGAGAGCTTGAGGGACATTCTTCTTTTCTGACTTGGGGGCTTTTTAGCGATGGAGGGTTTGACTGATATTGCTATCTTACAAGCCTTTTGGAGCATCTAGGCTAATTGAACGATATCAAGATTCTCCAAATAGGCCTGGTACTCATGGGACATGTTGTCAATGGAAATTTCAACAAGCTCTTGTTCTTTGTATTGCCCATAACAATCAAGAGCAGCATCTCTAAATCGTCAGATGAAGTTAAAGAGTCCTTCAAAGGACTTTTGATTGGTGTTGTGAAGTGTGAGGGTAGTAACTTTTTCTTCTTCATGAAAATACTTTAAGCAAAAACTTTCAACCATGTCGTCCCATGTGACAATGGAACTTGGTTAGAGAGTGGAATACCATGTGTATGCACGGTCGGTAAGGCATTTTAAGAATTCCCTGAAACAAAGATCTCTATTTCCTGAAAAAGGACCCATAGAATCAAGAAACTTGTTGACATGCTCAAGTGCATTCCCTTTCCTCCCATTAGAAAGAGTGAAGGTGGGAGTCTCATATTTTTCCGAATATGGCTTGCTTAGTTACTTAGCTAGGTATGGTGGCCTTTTAACAAAGTGCCTTGGTTCCCTTAGCTGGCTAATATTCCTTTTCCTGCAAAGCAGTGAGGTCAAATAATATAACAAATTGAGGAGGAGAGACATTTTGCTCACCAGATTGAAGATTTTTAGCAGCTGATCCTCTCTCCTACTGTGTTCTGGGATCTGGACCTTCAAGTAATGGCTAGGGTACTGGTTCTTGAGCCTCTTTCAAGACTCTCATAGATTCAGCAAGTTCGAACTAAGCTTGTTGCATTCCTTATAAAATCTCTAGGAGAAAAGAGAATCGATGGTCATAATTCTTTTAATTAACTTCATATTGGTCAGCTTGTTCATCTTGTGTAGCTGGGCTGTGATGACTTTGTGCTACTGGAGGGTTGTTGTTTTATGTCCCTTCTTGCCAATTGTTCAGTAGCTTGGGAGGCATGCTGAATTCTTGACTTCAGTAGGCTCTCCAGTGGAGTCGTCAAAATATCGAGGATGGAAAATTCTTCCTTCTGACAAATGAGATTTGTGTTGGGTTGGGGGCCTAAATCAAAACTCAACGATTAGCTTGAAGCACAGCCCAAAAGCTGTCTGTGAAGATTTGGAGAATTTGCCTTATTTTATGCCTTTGGCCTAAGTTGGGACTGACAAGAATTATGGGATGGCCTAAAAATGTTTCCTATAGCAGACACGCCAGCACAACAGAAAAGCATACTACAATAAAGAAATAGTCCAACAGTAAAATATTCTAGCGGTAAAATATTCCAACAATAAAATGAAGCAGAACAGAACAAACCTCTAGCCGTTAATTATTTCATAGACTAAAGATGATGTCTACATCTCTAAAATCATCATCTATAAGTTCTAATGAGAAGAAGTCCTCTAATAGAAGAACATGAGGGAAAAACTCTATATTTATAATTACATTATAACCTTCAATAGTAAATGAATAAACAAACACTATGGATTCCATTATAACAAGTAATTGAGAAAGCTTAGTGTAAGATAAAGGGAGAGAGAAAGATTCCAACTAGTGCAGCAAGATCATTATGATGCCAGGGTATGATGTGGATGCAGTATATGTAGTGAGTAGTGAGAGACATTTTGGTAGTATGAGTAGTGAGAGAGGGAGTATTTAGCAAAGTTGTTGAGACTTTCTGCTGGGGGATGGACGAGAGCTTATGAGTAGAGGTGTGAGGGCTATTTGTGAGCTAGGGGCTAAAGAACTTAGTTTCTAAGTTTGAAACTAAGAACTTAGAAACTCATAACCTCACTAAGAGCTTCAAGAAAATTAGAGAGAGAGGAAAATAGAGAAGTTTATGAGAGAGTTCTTCTCTATTAGTGTGTGTTGAAGAGTTGGTAGAGAGCTCTATTCATAGTCAAGCTCAAAGGGGTTTTTAGCAAATAATCTCTGCCAAAATCAATCTCAATCTTTAGAAAATTCTTAGAAAATCGTTCTTAGGATTTGGCCAAGAGTGGTAGGTTCAGCTTTAGATTGTTCTTACTGTTTTGGGTAATAGCAGCTAAAGTTCTGATTTAGCATTAAAGGCTGATTGTCCTCAGCCAATGGAATTAAAGCATGTTTTAGACTAATGATCTTAGTTGTCTGCTGCTAGTATCAGAGCTTCCCAGGGCAGATTGTGTCACCCCAAGCCAGGTGTCAATCTTGGAATTCTCTGCTGGATTCTTTGCTAGAGATCTCCTTGGTGCCCTCCAAACCACAGTTCCCTAAGTTTCCCCATTAGGGTTTATGTGATTGGTTCATAAACCAGAAAATATACATTTTTGGTATAGTAATAAGTTGTTTACAACTTATTCCAGATGCTTCCATGGTCTGTTCATGGCTGCTCCTAGTTCCTTAGCCAATTGTGTTGGAGATGAGGGAGAGAATGGCTAGTTGCAGCTTCACAGTCTTGTGTCTCAATTTTATGTCACATCAGTAATCATGAAAATCAGCTTGCCAAGGAAGAGTGTAAGCTCAACTAGACATGTGTCCTCTTCTGATCTGATTTGACAAGTTGAAAATGATGGTAATTGGCCCCAGCTATCACCTTACTTGTGTTGAAACTTGACTAGTGGCTAGTCTAACCATTTTAGTTATTCAAGTGAACCTTGGTTGCTGAGATTAGCACATGGGTTGGACTATCTCGATTGGGCCTTGTTGTTGGGCTTGTTCATCCCTACAAAATAAATAGTTTTGCCATGGGTAATATATATGGGCTTTTGTAGTTAGAGTTTCTAACGGAAAAAATAAGCATAGTTTCCATAAATTTTGTAGAAGAAGTAGCTTTGAAAGATGAGTAATATATCATAAGTAATTTGGTTTTTCATGAGTTAGGGATTTTAGTATATGAAATATATTCTTGCTAAGGAATAGTCTTGGGTTTTGAGCATAATGTAATTGTTTTTGCCAAAATATAGAATAATTGTTTGTCCAATAGGTATGGGCTTTTTTTAATAAAATAGTATTGAGCTTTTTGTAAAAGTTGCCATAATAATATTGGATTTTTGTAAATAGTTGCCAAAATATTATTAAGCTTTTGTAAATAGTTGCCAAAATAGTATTCAGGCTTTTTTTTAA
This sequence comes from Lithocarpus polystachyus, assembly GCA_033629205.1. NCBI lineage: Eukaryota > Viridiplantae > Streptophyta > Magnoliopsida > Fagales > Fagaceae > Lithocarpus > Lithocarpus polystachyus. Next base: position 12,019,028 of record CM066162.1, read on the forward strand.
ATAGTTGTTAAGATAGTATTTGGGCTTTTATAAATAGTTTGAGATTTTGTAAAACTATTGTCATGTAGCAACAGACTTAGTAAGAGTGTCACGTAGCAACGAGCTTTAGGGTGCAGTGTAACAATTAATTTTAGGGTGCTGTGTAGCAACAAGCTTTAGAGGTACTGTGTAGCAACGGGCTTTGTAAAGAGAGTTTTGTTGGGCTTTTTGGATTTTGCCCATAATGTAAATGAGTTTGGGGTTTTTGTAGAGATGGTATAATTTTGTAGCCCAATTTTGGTAATGGTATGATAAGTGTTTGTGTGAGAGCCTAAGTTGGGTAATATGTGGGATATAACAGGTAATATTTGTGAGAGAGCCCAATATAATTTATGGGGCTTAAATGGGAAATATCTGTGGGAGCCCAAGTTGAGTAATAATATGAAGAATTTTTGAGTAATATGTGAGAAGTGTTTGTGGCAAATATTTGTGTGGGCCTAAAATAGTTCATGAGCCTGTATAAGTATTTTAGTGACACTACCAAAAAAAAGACTTTAGGCCGCGTTTAAAAAACGCGGCCTAAGGTCCGAAAAACGCAGCTATAGGCTATGGCCGCGTTTTTTTAGGCCGCGTTTCTAAATGTGGCCTAAACCCTGCGACTATAGGCCTTCGGGGTCTATGGCCGCACTTTTTCAAACGCGGCCTAAAACCAAGGTCTATGGCCGCGTTTAAAACGCGGCCTAAGACCAAAGTCTATGGCCGCGTTCAAAACGTGGCCTAAGACCAACGCCTATGGCCGCGTTTAAAATGCGGCCGTAGATTCTACCTTAGGCCGCGTTTAAAACGCGGCTACTGCCAAAAATATTCAAAAAAAAAATTCTAAACACGCAATAAATATAAATGCAATATTTTTCTGGAAAAAAACTAATAAATTTGAAACAAACCCAGCAAAGACAAACCCAGCAAAAAATTAAACCCAGTAAAATTTGAACAAGAACATAAACACGTTAAACACAGTAAACACAACACCAACAAACCCAGCACCAACAAGAACACAATCCCAGTATTTGAACAGGAACAAGAAAATAAACACAGTAAAATATTTGCAGAAAATAAACACAAACCCAGAAAATAAACAAGAACAAGAAATCTATGAACACATCAGAAGAACACAACAAGAACAAGAATAAGAACAAGAACAACAAACCCAGCAAAAGAACACAACAAGAACAAGAACAACAAGGACTCCATCTCCGTTCAGATCGGAGATGGAGGACTCCATCTCCGATCGGATCGGAGATGGATCGTCCATCTCCGTTTGGATCGGAGATGGAGGACTCCATCTCCGTTTGGATCGGAGGTGGAATCCTCCACCTCCGATGTGTGTGCGTTGGAGACTCAGCTTCATTTTTGGCTAGAGAGAGAGAGAGAGAGATAGGATTTAGTTTCTAAAATTTTTGGCTTGTAGAGGATGAAGAATGAAGGAGGATTTAGTTTGCGTGTTTAATAGGAGAAATGAAAGCTTGAGGCCGCGTCTAAAAACGCGGCCTCAAACTTTTATTTTGGGCCGCGTTTTCCCATTCCTTCAGGAAAAGCTTGAGGCCGCGTTTTTAAACGCGACCTCAAACTTTTATTTTGGGCCGCGTTTAAAAACGCGGCCGCGTGGTTGACTTTGGGCCGCGTTTGAAAAAACGCGGCTTCAGTCCATTTTGGGCCGCGTTTTTGCAAACGCGGCCCAAAAAAACGGGGCCTAAAGGCCCCGTTTTTTGTAGTGTGAGTGGGCTAATAAGATTAAGGCCTGAAAATTTGTACCTCAACAAACATTATGCTACACGTTTGTCTTTTCTCCCTCAAATTGTCTTATTTAATTATATATGCACATCCACTATATATATAGTTTATAAATTGGTAATATGATAACATCAGTGGCCATGAACAACGAATTTGCTTAAGAAAATGGCGTACAAATTGCATTTTTCGCCTTTCTTTTTTAATCTGCTGGAAGCACAGTTAATGAGTTAATGCCTTAGACGTCACATGTGGAGCTCATCATGAATCATTATAGATTTTTGATTTAATTAGTCGTTTGGGTGCCCTTATGAACATTGATCAACTTTATTTAGCTAGGTACAAGAGATTTTTTTAACACAGACACATTCATACATATATGTAAATTGTCAAAATTTAATAGTTGTAGAAAAATTTAAAGGGTAATTACAAATTACTCACTCGTAGTATAGTGTGTTTACACCTTGTTTAGCTATGATTAAAAAAGTTGCACTTTACCCCATAATATTTATTAATCTTACTTTCATAACCTACCTCATGGTTTGTTGTTCATTAAACATATTATAGCCCATGTGACTTAATAAATCAATTGTAAACTTATGTACTTGTAGAACAATCAACTTAATTAATTTGAGTTAGTCTATGATTAGCCTTGAGTTAGTCCAAAGTTCTCTAGCATATATATAAACCCTATTTGGGTTCATTGTAATTGACGTTTTTAATATCAAATATGCAGCCATCACTGACTTTTTATCATTGAAGTAGGCCATTAAGCTGATCCATACAAGCCTTTTTTTTTCACTCTCTTTTCATGTTTCCACTCATCACTCAATCACTTGCTCTTTCTTTCATGCTTCCGCTTATTACTCAATCACACAACTTTAACACTATTAAAGAAAAATATTATATTCCACTCACTGAGGCTAATTAAATCAATCTCCAGAAGTCTTGTTGAAAGCTATATTGGAATCTTAGTCATTTTTTTTCTATGACTTCGCTAATACATTGATTAAGATGGGAAAGAAGTATAAGTCCTCTTACTGCATCAAGTAGAGAAATACACTAAATTAATTTTACTAGCTACTAGTTAATCTGAATTGTAATGTCAATCAAGTCACAATGAGGAGATTTTTCTCTTCACTTCTATAATGCTCTTTCGGAGATATATGTGGGGTGAAGTTCGAGTCAGAAATCAGAATCCCTCAACTTCATAAGTACCAAGGAATATCCTAAGTTAGTGACTTCCTTTAAGATGAGATAAGATATGGTTAAAGCATTACTATCAATTACCATACTACTTCCTATCCACCAAAAAAAAAAAAAAAATCACATAATACTAATACCAACAAAATTTTTTATTGAACATTCTTAATGCACGACCAAATAATTGGTTGACTTCCTTTAAATAAGATGAGATAAGATATGCATCAAAATCGACATATATAGCTACCACTTACCATAATATTAATACCAATTAAATTTTTTTATTGAACATTCTTAATGCACGCCTTACTAAATTGTGCGCCGAAGTGGTTGTACGTAAAAAGCATTATATTTTCCACAAGCACTAATGCTTCTGAGTGTGTTTTGATTTGATTGAAAAACTTGCAACAGAAGCTCACTTTCTATCAATTTGATAACTGTTCAATCCACTATAGTATTCTTTCAATATTAACTAAAATCTTGCTAATATTTAAACTAATTACCTGTTAGGTTTACTTAACTATCAATTGAAATGCATTTTTTTGAACTCAGGCAAACACTGATTGCAGCTGCCATACATCACCAGCACTTAAATTATTTTGTAATAGATTATACAATTGCCAATTCTCTCGTGATCTTGGTTATAAATTAAGGGATAAATTACGTATTTAGTCCTTAACTTTTTTGTTGTGTTCTATTTCAATTAGGTTCTTAACTTTATTTTGGTATTATGTCTAAATGGTTCTTACCATTAAGTGATAAATAAAAAATACTGACATAACCAACAGTCAAAATAAAGTATTAATTAATGCCATATAGACTGCCATGTCAGACATCACCTAACACTTAACTGTCCATCAAGACCGTATAAATCACATTTTCTTATAAATCACATTATCAGTTGTGTGGAAGCCATTGAAGTAACCATGAAGAAGTCTAACAGCTTTTGTGGTTATTCTTTGATTATGGCTTTCTTTATGTTGTTCCTTGGTGCAAGGTCTCAGCTGACCCCATATTTTTATGAGAAAACTTGTCCAAATCTTCTCAATATTGTGAGGTATGAGGTGGAAAAAGCTTTCTTCAAGGAAATTCGTATGGCTGCCTCTTTGCTTCGGCTTCACTTTCATGATTGCTTTGTAAATGTGAGTTTGAGCATCAATTTTTTTGTTAACATTTCATTGATGTCCATCAAAATTATTCTGTTATATGTCTCTTTCATTGTTGTGAACAAAATATTTCTCGTAAATTTACTTTTGTTTCATGAGAAAAATGCTAGCTACTTGGTCATAAAAGGGCTGATTATAATTTTAATTAATGAAACTAATTATCCCAAGAATCAGTTGAGGAATTCGCATCTCGATTAATGCTTCTCAAATTAAGGAGAGATTTTTCATTTACAAAAGGGATTTCAATTAGGATCCTCAAAATATTCCTTGGTACATTTGTTTATTTTTAAAGGTACTTTTTTGAATTTGTGAGAAGTGGGAAGGCTTATGAAGCCCCTCTTAAAGTCTCTTAATTATTTTTGCCTTTAAACTCGTATGAGGCAAAAGTCATGGCCTCATTGCATAATTAAAAAAATAATAATATTTTCTTTGCCCTTTTTAGGGTTGTGATGGATCAATACTGTTGGATGTAAGTGATGGTGAGAAGGTTTCCTTTTCCAATTTAAACTCAGTTAGAGGATTTGAAGTTGTAGATGATATTAAAAGAGCTGTGGAATCCGAGTGTAGTGGTGTTGTATCTTGTGCTGATATACTAGCCATAGCTGCTCGAGATTCTGTCGTCATAGTAAGATTTTTTTTTTTTTTTAATTATTATTACATATATTTGATCACTAGTAGAATAATATCAATTTGATATTTGATTTGCAGGCAACTTGAGAAGGATGAACTGTTCATTTATAAGGTTTATTTATTTATTTATTTAATTATTATTATTATTATTATTATTATTATTATTATTATTATTATTGCATTTACATGCAAAACAGCCATTCGAATCCCAGTTCTCACTGTATAGGGGCCAAGACCTTCTCAGCTTAGTAGCACTTTTGGCCTTTCCATGGCCTATGGGGAGGGCTCAGGTTCAATTCTTTAGGCTACATCCCTCTATTTAATGTAGTAAAAAAATGATTATCCATATGGGATGAGAGTTAGGTTTGAACCCTATACGGCTTAATTACCAAATTAACTAAATTATTCAATTCTAAACTGGGTAGTTAATTAATCAATATTCAAAGCACAATGCTCAATATTGATAAACACATTCAAAAATATAAAGAATATACACCACAAATGCGCACACACTAAAATAGTGTATGTTCACAAAGTGAAAACCAAATCAGAATGCTTTAGGATTAGGACCAACTCAACAAGTCCACCCAAAACTCCCCCTGTTTACATCTAAAATTTTTACGTATTAATTTTTTTTCATAAAAATATATATATATATATATATATGTAAATTAATAATACAATTTGGAAACAATTATATAATAAACTCTATAATTTAATATCATTTTTTAGTTACACTCTAAAGTATATGCACAAATGATTATAATATGGTTTTAAAATGTAATAATTTAATTATTTTATGAGTTTAACAAAACCCAATATAAGTTGTACTTGAAATTACTCTAATTACTTAAAATTAGTGCATGAGAATTATATATAAGTGGAATTTTGATTATTGAAAAATTAAAACTTGGCTTATTAGTATATATACCTAAAAAATAATATAATATAATGGATATGCTATTGTTAGGTTTTAGATTCCTATAAACTAGATTGTTTAACCTAATTAATTAACCAAGTGAATACTTATGTTTATTATTTAGATCTAGGTTAAAACAAAACAATCATATCATGCAAAGCAGCAGAAAGTATAAAGAACTCAACAATATGATTACCCAGAAAAACCAAACCGGTAAAAAACTTAAAGAGGATTTGACCTAGCTATCCTCAAGGTAAAAAGCAAATCTACTATAGAGAATCAAAGTTTACAATAAGACTTAGACTACTAATATCCTATTGCTACTACATCTAGAACTTACTGACATGACCACGTCCACGGACTCCTTCTCTATTAGGCATCTACAACACAAGCACTCACACTTATGATAAAAACACAAACTCTCCTGTTTGTGACTCTAAGACCACCCTTGAAAGTTTAGATCATTAGTACTTTTGATGATTAGAGAAGGCAGCAACTTCTACAACACCAAATCTTGAGATTCTTCAAGGAATAACACCGGTAGAAGATATGACAGAGTTTTTGGGTACAAAGCCCTAGATACACAAGAGACACACTCTTCTTTCTCTCAAAAGCCTTTTAAAAACGTGTTTAGAGTTTCCTTTATATGCTAGGAGAAATAGATCTGAAATCCTAATCTTTAATGGGCTTAAACTGCTGTTTAGCCCGACTTAAAATTCTGCAGACCCGTATTTCGATCGGTCGAGCCTGTTCTTTGATTGATCGAACCAAGCAATTTTTGAATTCTCTTTTCTGCAACTTCTTATTCTTGAATCTTGACTTAAATCACCTTGAGCATTGTCTAATAATACCTATAGACTCTAAAATCTATATCTAGACAAGTTTGTATACACGATTTGCCAATTATTCTAAACTTTTAGAACCTAACAGCTATCTTTTTATGGATTTTCTAACATTAAAATGTAGTTTAGTATTTACATAAGTAGTGCATTATCGTTAAAATCGGTCTTAAGTATTATAAAATTTGTCTATCTATGCTTCCATATGTATGGAGATAAACATTAATTATAAAATATTGCCCACGCTAAAGTTAAATTCTGACTACGCCGCTGTTGCCTTAGACCTTCTAAGTTACTTGCTGCCGCAAGCTGATATGCCCACTGCAATGAACCACAAAACTTCTAGTATAGAATATGCAAAGAGTCTAGTGACACAAAACAGTTGACATGGTATAGTTAAAGTAGTGTCAATGATAGACTCAAGTGAAAGTAATATTGCTCTAATAACGATAAACCATTTAAACAATGATAAAAACATTGTGTCCCTAATATTACTCACAGAATATATTATATTGACTGATCTTTTTTAAGTACAAACTAATATAGCATGTATGTTCTGTGATGGTCTGCAGACTGGAGGACCAACATGGAATGTTCTGTTGGGCAGAAGAGACGGATTTGTGTCAAGCAAAGCTGCAGCAAATATTTCAATTCCTTCTGCATTTGACTCACTGTATAATATCACTTCCAAGTTCAAAAAAGTAGGACTCGATGTAACCGATGTGGTATCCTTATCAGGTACTTAAGTTTCGCATGAAGTGTTCAAAAAATTTGCTAACATAATATAATATATAATGTATTAACATGTTCTCACAACTAAAATCACCTTGATGACCTTAAATTAATAGTCTCTGATATTTAAGGTTATTTCTCTTCTTGTAATTTGTAATCACACATCCCCTCTAGTATTCATGAGCCACATTATATGATTAAATTTATTTTTTCAATTGATGCTTTGAGCGTTTTGGTTTTTGTATAGGTTCTCATACAATTGGACTAGCTAGGTGTGCTGCCTTCAACAATAGGTTGTTTAACTTTGAACAAACGGGTCGTCCAGACAGTTCTATGGATGCACATATGCTGTTCCAGTTGCAACTTTTGTGCCCAAACTTTAGTAGCTATAGTGCTGACATAGACTCGGCGATCGGAAACTTGACAACACCCCTAGATCGAGACTCACCAATAGGTTATCCAACTAATGACTTTGACAACCATTACTTTCAGAACTTGCTCAATAGAAAGGCCCTACTTAGCTCCGACCAAGTTTTATTGAATAGTTATGAAACTAGACGTTTGATTCAAGATTATAGCATTAGTACGGATCGTTTCTTTGATGACTTTGCCAAGTCCATGGTCAAGATGGGGAATATAAGTCCACTTCTTGGGTCCCGTGGACAGATACGCAAGAACTGCAGAAGAGTGAATTGATGATCAACTGTGCTGAACTTATCCAGGATTTGATGAAAATAAGAATAAGATATGTACTAAAATCTGCTTTTCAATATATGGTCAGTGCTGTCATGTATATCATTATGACTTGTTTTAAGTTTCTATTGTGTGGTTTTGGTTCTGTTGTTTGCATTACTAGAAATAACTTTGGGACATGTACAATGTGAAGTATAAAGTTCTCCATTGCAATGGGAACAAATGTAAGATCTGTGGAGTAACCATGCTTTTGTTAGAACTTAATTAATTATAATTGTGATCCAAAGTCATCCCTTTAATTATCACTTCAAATATCTACTTTTGCACACTACAGAAGCATTTCATAAGATTTTGACTATTGTAAGATGTTATAAAATTGAATAAATGGAAAGTTAGTTTCGAGGTAGCTATACTTTTTGAACTTGTGCCTATATAATCTCATGGTCAAAGCATAAGTTATATAATAAACAGTTTTTTGTCATCTATATCTATATCTATATCATATTTAAAAGTCAAAACTTAACATTTAATGTTGCTACATTCATGTTGAACCATATCATTAGTCATGTCACTATTTTTTTTTTATTGATTTCAGTCTAATACAGTCCATTTCGGTCCATTCGGTCTATTTGGTTCAATTCGGTCCATTTCGGTCTATTCTGTCTATTTGGTTTAGTTCGGTCCATTTCAGTCTATTCAGTGTTTTTAGTCCATTTCGGTCTATTTTGGTCTATTTAGTTTATTTGGTTCAGTTCGGTCCAATTCTGTCTATTTGGTTCAGTTTTGTCCACTTTGATCCATTGTGGTCTATTTTGGTCCATTCAGTCTATGTCAGTACACTAAATCAAGAATGACAGAAGATAGGTCAGGGCCGGCTTAATGTGCTTTGGGGCCTAAGACAACAATTTTGAGTGGGACCTTTTAAAAAAAATTAAATATTAAAATCTTTTATCCGTTGATTTTTTTTTCCTCACAAAAATAGTTGTATTTGTTAACAAAATAACAACCATTGTTAATGTGGACCCATATAAGAGTATACAAGTAAGTTTTGTTTTGTTTTTTAACGAATCAACGAAATTCTCAAAAAAAAAAAAAATTTGAAGGTGAAATTTATTTAAAAAATTAAAACCCTAAGAGATAAGTACAGACTCAGTTCCATGATTACTAAAAATAATATAAAAATAAATTTTTGTCGTATGCTACTCCACGTCCCAACCAATATGTTAAATGAATAAACGAATGCAAATGAGTTTACCTATGTGCTGTGTCAGAATTTAAAGTAATTACCAAGAATAAAATAAAGAGAAAGTAAAGCAAGATAGCTTGAATTATGAGAAAGTTCAGGAAAGAAACAAAGGTTCTAGAGAAATAACAAAACTGAGGATTAGACTCAAATGAGGAGAAGAAGGTCTGAAGCGCAGTAGCTACAGCTTCAAAACAATTTCTTTTTTATGCTTTAAATAGAGAGTGGGGCTAAATTTATAGCAATTTGTACAAGAAAAATTGAGGTCTGAGATTGAATATGTAGGTAATTTTGTCTATAATTTTTTTTTATTTTATTTTGTTGAGAGAGATTAGTTGTTTGGTTGAGAGAGAGTGTGTTTTTAGCTTCTCTATGTGGGAGTTAATGAATTCTACACTGAAAAACACCCATGGAGAAGGTGAAAGGTTACACATCTAACAAAAATTTTATTTGTTCTAGTTTTTTCTTTGATTAAAAAATAATTTTTTATTTATTGGTTAAAATTTTGGGCTTAATTAATACATTCGAGAAATAGATCCTATTGAGTAAAAATAATGTTACGATATATAACATTTCCCACAACAATTGAGTTAGTAAATTTTGATTTTTATTGGTTTTATTTGGGTCACTATTGACATTATTTTTTCATCCAACATTAATTTTTGATTGGTTGAAATTTGGGGCCTCTTTTTGCATAGGGGCCTTAGGCGATCGCCTCAGTTGCTTAGCATGTTGAGCCGGCACTGAGATAGGTTTGGATTGAGAGTACCTATTCTAAAGACGTCTTTAATACTATTTGTTGTGCTATACCATCACAGCCCCAATGGTTGAGATTTGGAGGTGCGGCTTTTTCAGTGTAGCTCCCATAAAGTAGAATTGATACATTGCATTCTGTTTGTGAGAGAGAGAGAGAGAGAGAGAGAGAGAGAGAGAGATTTGGCCATGACTTGAAGTATAATTTCCAATGAGATATAGGGACTAAGATACTTTTTTGGATATACAGCAGGTATTTGTGCATCAGTATTGTACTGGAAGTGCACAAGTCCCTTTGGGAACACAAAGATATCACCCGTTTGTAGTGTCTTGAGTAAAGAGCTTGTTGGTTGTATCAACAAACCCAACTAAGGGTACCTTCAACCACGAAAAGAAGCTCAGAAGCGCGAGGATGAATGCGGGGTGGGTTAGTTGTGCCAGCCGGGTATCCAAGGACAGCATAAGGAACACTGCCCATTGAGAGCAGAGAACTCGGCCAAGCTTACTTTCGAGACTTTGAGGGTTGTGGAAGGGCCTCCCTTGAAAAGGTCATGCAAGCCAGTGAATGTGAAGAAATTCCCATCAACGTTGGTGACATTTGGGGGGACTATAAAATCAGTGAGGATGTCTGGGTCTCCAGCCATTGCCATTTGGATGATGGCAAATGAAGAAATTAGTAGTGAGAAGAATTTCATGGTGAAAGTTTTAGAGGACATGGAAGAGAGAAACTTGAGGTATGTAGGAAAAAACTTATATGGTACTTTTATGATAGTTTATATGTGGTGCAATGAGGTGATTTGGGTTTGATAGAGAAGGGCCAGTATTTATAGGGTGTTGTTATGCGTACGAAAGGAATAAAGGTAATCGTATTTTCAATCCTTCTGCAATCCTTACTGAAATCAACAGCTAGAGATGGAAACTATGAAGCCATTCTTGTTGTAGCTGCAGGCAGTTGTCTGGGTTTGTCGTTGGCTTGTACACGACACCCACAAAGTACTAAACTCTTCTTATCTTTGATAATTGATAATACAAATAACTATGAACTACATGCTCTCTGCTACCCCTTGAAGCGAGATTATAAGGGTGTAATATCTTTAAAATGAAGACCCTAAATTTAGTGTTAAAATGAAAGTCAATAAATATCATAAATACTAACTTGTTAAAACTAACATTATATGTTTAAACTTTGTTATTTTTTTATTGAACAAGTATATGCTTTTTCAAAAGTAACTTGATAAACTTATTCTTTTTTCATACATAGTAAATGCTATAACTAAAACATTTTTTAAGCATTCACAAAAATATGCTAATAGTGTTTTTTTTTTTTCCTTCTTAATTTTATAATTTGATAGTTGGAAAAAAAGAGATTTAAACCATGGACATTTCTATTGAAAGTACGAGCTAGAGATTTCTCAAGAATTCTTTAAACAAAAGGACTGAGTGCTTTACTCTAGTAAGACGCACGAGAGAAATTCACCAAATTAGGAACATTAGAAAGAGTCCGTCAAGCTACATATATGGCTCTTTACAAATCTATGCTAATAATTAATACTAACTAAATTATTTTGACATTATTTTATTTGGATTAATTATGTAAGTTCGTTTAGACCCCTTAAACCCAATAGATTAACCTAGAGAATTAGCCAAGTGATTAACTTAGGTAATTTAAACAAATCTAGGTTAACACAAATATATCAAATCATGTATAAGTGAGAAAAAATAAAGAATACATGATATGATGACCCAGGAAAACCAAACCGGTAAAAAACTTGGGGAGGATTTAACCTAACTATCCTCAAGGTAAAACGAATTCACTATGAAAGAATCGAAGTTTACACAATAAGACTTAGATCACTAACATCCTATTACTACCTGCCTGTAGGAAACTTACTACCATGACCACGTGATAGCTCCGAGATCCACGGACTCCTTCTTTCCTTGAATTTTTCAGCAAAACACAAGCAACACCTGCTTGTATATCTTGAAACTCTTTTGTTCTGCAACTGCATGATTTACCAACCTCTTGACATGAATCTTGAGTTTGGAAACCCTAAGTGTATGTGAAGGTAAACACCTCTAGATCTAACAAATAAATTCACAAATACAGCATTCAGAACTCTAAAAACGTGGCTAAGGTTTTCCATTATATACTTAGGGCAAAACATAAAACCCTATACATTAAATGGGCTAGGGCTGAGTTGGAAAAATTCTGCAGAAAAACGTTCTACACGATTTTCGATCGATCGAGTCAGGCAGAAAGTGCACAGTAATTCTGCAGTCAACTCGATTCCAACTTTACATAAAAAGCCATACTTTGAGCAAGTCTAACACACAACTTAAAGAATGTTTTGATCATGGTTTGCCAACATTACAAATTGAAGTTCTAATACATTAGTTCCTAATTCTTAGAACCTAATAAACTCCCCCTTTGGCAATCCGTGACAAAACACAGACTAAACAAAAAGCTCAAAGTTTACAAAGTGAAACAGCCCATTACAAAATTAAAAAGCCACTAAACAATTCAACCTAACTACTTTCTAACAGTTGCAAAGTAGACAGCAGCACGACTGAATCAACCTGTATATTCCTGTAACACTTAACAAACACATAAACGCATGTGTGGAAAATACAAAGAATATAAAAAACTTCTTGATTTCACATGATACAAAATAAAGACATATATCATGAATAACATCATAAATATAAATCAATAAGCAAAGTAGCATAGTGAAACAAGAAACATATACAAAAAATGTATCTAAAAAAAATATCTTCTTAACAAGGGCCAAAAAATGTGAATACAAAGTGAAGCATCTAGATACAATCTAATAACTCCACAAGCTCAACAGTGTCACGGTAAGGTACAAAACTCCCCCTAAAACAAAAATCTCCTTTACAAGACATGAACTCCTCAATAGAATGCACTCCCCCTTTTTGTGACGAATTGTCAAAGGACACTCACTCATCATCAAAAGGAGGTGGCGGAGGAGAACGACGAAAACTCGCCAAATCCGCTCTCAAAGCTCGAAGCTCATCAGGGACATCCACCAGAAGCTGACTATGAGCAGCCTGAATGGTCATGACAGTGTCCAGAGTCCGACGAATATCAAAAACATCAGAAGGAGAAGGTGAAGGAGCATCATCAGCAACAGTAGCATCAGCAGACGTCTCAGCTGCAGGAATATCTGTAGAAGAAGAAGGAGGTGGAGTGACACCAGAAGGCTCTACCCTAGGACGCTTAGAGCTAGCTCGAAGTTGAGCAGCCCTTTGCCTCAAAAAGGTAGCACCTATAGGAGCAATAACGTGTACGGGTTCAGAAGCAAGAAAATCACCTAAACCTAAATGAAGGAGAATCCTATGAATAAAAACAGGAAAGAATAAAGCATGAGTCGTAGAACTAGACCTATGTACCTCGTTCAAAGAACGAAGGAACAAATGAGGAAAACTAATAGGGGCATCAGTAACAAGTGCATAAAAAAAGACACACCGCTCAATAGGAATAGTATGAAGATGAGAAATAGGCCATAAGGAATGACACGCTATCCTAAAGAAAAGGTAATGAAGCTCGGAAAGCTCAGGAGATGTGATCCGAGGATCAGAACCCCACTGGATAGAAGACCCAGTGATGTAGGACATAACATCATCAAGAGGTGGAGACTCCTCATAAGGAAAGACGGGATGATCAACAACAGGCACTCCAAGAGCATCAGGCACTACCGAAGGGGTAATGCGATACTCTACACCTCGTAACCAAACCTTAACTAAGGTGTTGGTATCATAGATGTGGATAGAGAGGTTCGAATAGAACTCTATAATCAAGGTAGCAGGAGAAGGATGCTCAAAATCTAGCAAAGATAATCAACCCCAACGCTCAAAGTTACGTCTCACCTCAGGATCAACCTCATCTAGAATGACCCTACGCTCAGCCCAAATATGACGCCTAAGATTAAGGGTCTCATAGGTCTCTTGGTTCTTCTCACTAGGAAACCGATTACTATCAAATGAAGGTGAAGGGTCAGAAGTCCTATGGGCTCTAGTTTTTCTAGGCATGGTGCTAAGAACAGAAAAGAGAGACACAGAAAGAGAAGAGCAAAAACAACAAACCAAGGGCAGATTGCAAGTTAGCACATCATAAAATATAAAAAAAAAAAACTATATGATGCATGAACAAAATACGCAAATGATGCATGAACTAATGCAGTGACAAGTTCAAATATAATCCAAATTAACAAAATTGACTTGAGCATGAGATTTAAATTAAAAATACCCAATTTTGAAAAACCCAATTTTTAAAACACAATTAATTGATAAATTGATCAACACAACAGTTATATAACTCAATATAATGATCAAATTAATCAATCTAACAAGTCAATTTCATCAATTTAAATCAATTTGAACAAAAGCTCCAAATTCATCAATTTCAAGCCATAGATTTTCAAATTGACCACAAAACACCAAAGTAATCAAATTAAACCACTTGTAGTGCTTGTATATAGTGTCCCCACAAAAACCCATGATTAATTTGAGAGAGAAACACACAAAAACAATTCCAAAATCACCAAAACTCTAAATGCCGAAAATAACCCAAAAATGCATGAAAAAATGCATGAAACTTGAAAATAAAAACAAAAGAAAGGGCAAAAGAGTCTTATCGGCCTTGGGAGAGAGGATTGATGCAAAAAGAACGGATGAAAACGACAAAAACAGTAAAAATTGCTTTGACCGGTTGGAAGGGAGAAAAAGGTGTTTGAAAAGATTTTGAAAAGTGAAGAGTCACGTGAAGAAAAACCTTTTTAAAAAACACTCAGCCCGATTTTCGATCTATCGAAAATTACATTCGATCGGTCGAAAATCCTTCAATTGATCCAATACCAATTGAGGACCGATCAAAACTCACAGAGACTTTTTTGAGATTTTAAAAACAATTTCGACCGATCGAAAAACAGACTCGATCGATCGAAATTCTGGAAAAATTGAATTTTTGAAAAACGAAATATATTAGTTCAAAAACTCCTCAAAGCATTAGATTTTATGAATATAATGCATGAGTATGAGATGAAATGTATTCCAAAAACCCATGTTTTTAACCTAGATCTCTCAAAGCAAGATTTTCTCTTAATATCCCTCAACCATTTAAACAAGTAAACATGTTCTGCATCAATTTTCAGAAATATTCAAACTTGGTTGGTTAGACCAAAAAACACACAATAACATGTACACAGTTTAGCAAAGAATAACTTGTGTAGTGTGTGCAGCTAGCATAAGTTTGAGAGACATGTGAGGTGATATGCACATAGTAATCAATCACAATTTCTACAAAATCCATCACATGAATTTGAAAGAGACTATCACCTAAAGAGTTACATCATATAACTCTCACATCTCCTAGAATAAAAGCTTGCAATCATGTAAGTTTCTTGATTTTCCTCAAAATTAATATTCAATTTAATTTATTAGAAACTTAATAACATAGTCGGGATAATGTACACACCAATTTATGAATTGTGAAATTATTATAGCCCAATAATGTACACACCAATTTTATTTAGAGGCTACACCTTATGTTCTTTTTGTGCATGTGCTACACTTTCTCGAGCACCAAATCTTACGATATGCACTAAGGTGTTCATGATTGGCTAGTAAACAGTGGTGAGATGGTTATTTATGCCTTTCTCAATAAGTTCAAGTCCGACAATCAAAGACATAAGACTTCAAGATCAAGATCATGTGATCAACAAATATAGCATCTTCCCACACAACATGCACTACAAAACTTTAGCTAGTAAAGTGCAATGATAATAGTGCATCATAGCTAAACAAGGTACATACATATGTAAAATTTGATTGACCAACATTGTCTTCAAGTTCAAGGAAAAATAGCAAAAACACAGTTTGCAAAATAAATTTTTTATTTATTTTTATATATATAAAAGAAACAAACATCCTAGAATGAAATGCATGAATGTTATGCAATGCAAATCCTAGAAACAAAGGTCACAAAAGATAGAGCAATAAAGCACAAGGACCATGAAGTCAAGAATGACTAGGGACAAAGAATCACACTAATAACTTGACGAAGAGTCTTAAACTTTCCTCTATCAAGTGGTTTGATGAAGATATCAGCATTCTGACGTTCAGTTGGAATATACTCAAGAGCAACAATTTTCCGTTCAACAAGATCCCTAATGAAATGATATCTAATCTCAATGTGTTTGGTCTTAGAGTGTTGAGCAGGATTCTTAGAGATATCTATAGCACTAGAGTTATCACAATAAACAACCATGGTGTCCTGTGATATTCCATAATCACTCAAAAGTTTTTTCATCCAAAGAAGCTGAGAACAACAACTTCCAGCAGCAATATATTTTGCCTCAGTAGTAGATAAAGAAACAAAATTTTGCTTCTTACTCATCCAAGCAACAAGATTAGCACCAACATAAAAACAACCACCAGTTGTACTTTTTCTATCATCAGCATTACCAGCCCAATCAGAATCAGAAAAATCAGTAAGAGAAAGATTTGACTCTTTGCTGTAAAACAGACCATAATCACAAGTTCCAGCAACATACTTTATAATCCTTTTAACAGCATTTAAGTGAGAAACCTTAGGATTAGATTGAAATCTAGAACAAACACTCACACTAAACGCAATATCAGGTCGGTTAGCAGTTAAGTACAAAAGACAACCAATCATGCTTCTGTATAGGGTAACATCAACAGACTCACCTGATGGATCGTTTGTTAGTTTTGCATTAGCAGCCATTGGTGTCCTAGCATGTGCAGCCTTGTCAAGACCAAATCTCTTGACCAAATTTCGTGCATACTTAGCTTGGTTGATGTAAATTCCAGCATCCGTTTGCTTTACCTGCAATCCCAAGAAATAAGTTAATTCACCAACCATACTCATCTCAAACATGGCCTTCATTTCAACTGCAAAAGATTGAGCAAGAGAATCATTAGTAGCACCAAAAACAATATCATCAACATAAATTTGAGCAACTACAAAATGATTCTTATCCTTTCGTATGAACAGAGTGGTGTCAGCAAAACCTCTCTTAAAGCCATGGTTCGTGAGATATGCAGTTAGTCTATCATACCAAGCCCGTGGAGCTTGTTTCAATCCATAGAGAGCTCTCTTCAACTTGTAGACATCATTCGGCTTGTGAGGATCAACAAAACCTTTCGGTTGTTCAACATACACCTCTTTTTGTAACATGCCATTTAAGAAAGCACTCTTGACATCCATTTGATACAACTTGAAGTTCATATGACTTCTATAGCCAAAAGAATTTGAATGGATTCCAATCTTGCTACAGGTGCAAAAGTCTCATCAAAATTAATCCCTTCTACTTGTGTGTATCCTTGAGCAACAAGCCTAGATTTATTTCTGATAATAATTCCATGTTCATCTGACTTGTTCTTGAAGATCCACTTAGTTCCAATAACATTGACTTCCTTTGGTCTAGGAACTAATTCCCACACATCATTTCGAACAAATTGATGAAGTTCTTCATGTATAGAATTTACCCAATCAGCATCTTGTAGAGTTTCATCCACCTTTTTCGGTTCAAATTGGGATAAATAGCATGAGCGAGTAATCACATTTAATGCTTTGGATCTCAATCTCATGTTATCATTCAAACTCCCCAATATATTAGTAGCAGGATGATTCAACTTAACTCTTAAGGATGGACCTTTGACCAATGAAGTAGAGGTACCTTTCTGATCTGATGGACTTTGAAACTCTCTCTGTTCTTGTTGAGCTTCATGAACTGGTGTTGAAGGTTCTGAACTTGATGGCACAGATACTGTATCATTCAATACCATGAACTCTTCCTCTGTATGCTTTCCCACATAGTTTTCAGGTAGAGAATCATTAACTTCCATAATCTTTTCTTAAACATGAGGTGCATTTTCTGAATGACCTTCTGAGTTTAATTCATCATTGATCACTACATTTGAAGATTCCATGACTGTTTTAGTTCTCAGATTGTATACTCTGTATGCTCTACTGGTGGAAGAGTATCCCAGAAAATAACCCTTGTCACTCTTAGCATCAAACTTTTCCAGGTTCTCTCTATCACGCAGAATGTAATAGTCACTGCCAAATATTCTGAAGTATTTGACTACAGGCTTCTTTCCTCTCCAGAGTTCATAGGGAGTTTGCTTGGAGTTAGGTCTGAAATATACCCGATTGAGAGTGTGACATGCAGTATTAACAGCTTCTCCCCAAAAAGATTTAGGCATCTTCTTATTATGAAGCATGACACGGGCCATTTCTTGTACAATCCTATTTTTCCTTTCCACTATTCCATTTTGTTGTGGTGTTTTGGGTGAAGAGAATTCCTGATGTGTGCCTTGATTATTGCAAAACGTAGCCAGTTTTGTGTTCTCAAACTCTTTTCTATGGTCACTTCTTATTCTGGCTATCACAGTTCCTTTTTCTACTTGCAATTTTTTGCACAGATGAATCATTTTTTCAGGAGCCTCAGCTTTATCTTTCAAAAGTACAACCCATGTGAATCTGGTAAAGTCATCCATAACAACTAGAATATACTTCTTTCCACCTAAACTCTGAACTCTGGCAGGACCCATGAGATCAATGTGCAGCAACTCCAAAGGTCTTATAGTTTGAACATCAGCTACAGACGGATGTTTGGACTTCACTTGTTTACCCATCTGACATGGTCCACAGATGCATTTTTCAATCTTCTCAAACTTGGGCAACCCAATTACTGCATCACATTTTGAAATCTTCTCTAATTGCTTGAGACTAGCATGTCCCAACCTTTGATGCCATAAGTCAACTTGATTGATCTTAGCACTGAAGCATTTGTTGCTTATACTTGGGGTGATACCATAACAATTATCAGCTGTCCTCACACCAACACACATACAGTCACCTCCTTCATCAAGTATTTCACATTCTTATTTAGTGAAGAACACATTCAGTCCATTGTCACAAATCTGACTTATGCTGAGTAAGTTAGCCTTCAACCCATCAACATACCAAACATCTTCAAAGACTGGTAGTCCTGGAATATCCACAGTACCAATGCCTCTGATCACAGATTTGCTTCCATCTCCAAAAGTAACTGTTCCAATCTTTTCTTCGAAGAGTGTCTTGAACAAGGCTTTATTTCCTGTCATGTGCCTGGAACAACCACTATCCAATTACCAAAGACAAGAATCACGTGCCTTTAAGGCAGTTAAAGCAGTATAGCACATGTAATTATTATCATATGTGATTATACCAAGACACTCAAAAAAAAATTTTAACACAAATGGTAAAGGACAAGCACACCAAGTAGACAATGTGGCAGACTAAAGAGAAGATTTTAGAAAAATCCATAACAACAGGGGTCAAGGATCAGCTTAAAGATCAAAGGATCAAAAACAAAAGCTACCCGCTCTGATACCACTTGTAAGTTCGTTTAGACCCCTTAAACCCAACAGATTAACCTAGAGAATAAGCCAAGTGATTAACTTAGGTAATTTAAACAAACCTAGGGTAACACAAATATATCAAATCATGTATAAGTGCGGAAAAATAAAGAACACATGATATGATGACCCAAGAAAACCAAACCAGTAAAAAACCTGGGGAGGATTTAACCTAGCTATCCTCAAGGTAAAACGAATTCACTATGAAAGAATCGAAGTTTACACAATAAGACTTAGACCACTAACATCCTATTGCTACCTGCCTGTAGGAAACTTACTACCACGACCACGTGACAGCTCCGAGATCCACGGACTCCTTCTTTCCTTGAATTTTTCAGCAAAGCACAAGCAACACTTGCTTGTATATCTTGAAGCTCTTTTGTTCTGCAACTGTATGATTTACCAACCTCTTGACATGAATCTTGAGTTTGGAAACCCTAAGTGTATGTGAAGGTAAACACCTCTAGATCTAACAAATAGATTCACAAACACAGCATTCAGAACTCTAAAAACGTGGCTAGGGTTTTCCCTTATATACTTAGGGCAAAACATAAAACCCTATACATTAAATGGGTTAGGGCTGAGTTGGAAAAATTCTGCAGAAAAATGTTCTGCACGATTTTCGATCGATCGAGTCTAATTCTCGATCGATCGAGTCAGGTAGAAAGTGCACAGTAATTCTGCAGTCAACTCGATTCCAACTTTACATAAAAAGTCATACTTTGAGCAAGTCTAACACACAACTTAAAGAATATTTTGATCATGGTTTGCCAACATTACAAATTGAAGTTCTAATACATTAGTTCTTAATTCATAGAACCTAACAAATTAGATTTAATTATTTTTTTTTTTTTGTGAATTTATAAAAAGTTTATTCACCAACCATGTATTGTTAAAAATTCAATACTTTTTACTACAAAATGAACTATTTATATCATCTATAAATTACAAATAAATATTTGATATTTTGTGAGCTAATTTACAAATCTACATAGTCTATATAATTCAAGGGCTATATAAATATATTATTATATATTTATAGCATACCTATAAATATATAATAATATATGTTTAAATTGAGCCTTATGCTTACAAGCATGAGCTTGTAATAGCTAAAAATCAAAGCATAGTATTTAATGTTACTACATTTTTATTGAGTCACATCATCTGCCAGTCATGTCACTATTTTTTTTTATTGATGAGTTCCTCTAAATTCAAGGGCTATATAAATATATTATTATATATTTATAGCATACCTATAAATATATAATAATATATGTTTAAATTGAGCCTTATGCTTACAAGCATGAGCTTGTAATAGCTAAAAATCAAAGCATAGTATTTAATGTTACTACACTTTTATTGAGTCACATCATCGGCCGGTCATGTCACTATTTTTTTTATTGATGAGTTCCTCTAATTTTTTGATAATATTAAAAAAATTAAGAGTAATGAATTGAAGTAAGAGCAATGAAGAAAAAGAAAAGTGTGGAAAAGAGTTATTTCTAAATTAAAATAGATGAATTTGTAAAGGAAAAGTAAATATAAAATTAAAACCGTCTAATATATTATTAGGAAAAAAAACGCTCAAGATAAATATGTGAAGTCAATCAATTAGTTCATTACAAAAGTCAATCAATTAATATATTTAATATTATCAAAAAAACTAGAGGAACAAATCAATTAAAAAAAACTGTGATGTGGCCTATGATTCAGTCCATTCGGTCCATTTTGATCTACTTTGATTTAATTCGGTCCATTTTAATTAGTCTAATGCAGTCCATTTAGTCCACTTTGGTCTAATTCGGTTCATTTGGTTCACGTTGGTCCATTTTGGTCTAATTAAGTCTATTTCAGTCCAATTCAGACCATTCGGTCTATTTTGGTCCAATCAAGTTCATTTGGTATACTTCGGTCCACTTCAGTCCTTGTCAGTCTAATTTAGTCTATTTTAGTCTACTTCAGTCCAATTTAGCCAATTCGGTCCACTTCTTTCAAGTAAAAAATTCTGAAGATCCAGTGTTCTACTATATGTAAGCAGTCAAGTCAAACTATGTGAATTCTCTTATTTTCTCTTTCCCTCTCTACATCATTTTATTTTAACCCTTAGATTTGGTCTTGGGAATTTGCGTATTAGATTAGGTCATTTATTGGGGTTCAAGTGATAGCCCAATGCTAATAGTATTTTTCTTTGGTTTCAATCCCATTTCTCCCTCTCCTCACCACTATCTATCTATCAAGATCATGCAATTCATTATTTATATCCAGTGAACATTCACTTCACTCAGTACGTATATCCGTACCTTGTTATGCAATGGTTTCAATCAAATGTTCAAGAGAGTCATGATCTATATCATTCTCATTTCGCATGTCATGGCAACTTAGGTGATGGTTCATCTAAATGTTAAACCTAGCTAGTACGTACCGGGTCTGCTTTCAGCAAGCCAACTGCAGGAAGTGTGTTATGTGTGACACATGGACTACCATGTAAACATTTTGTGTCATGGTCAGTTGTTCAATCAAAATGTCATACCCCATATAACAATAATCAGATCAACAACTCTAATTGGGTACTACGGAATATCCTAACTAAGGTTAATAAATTCCATCAAATAAGATAAGACAAGATATAATTAATTAAAGCATTAAAAATGACAGGCCAAAATGAAAAACTATTAAATTGAAGGAAATAGAAAATAGAGTAGAGATGGAAAAGAGAGAGGAAGAACACTTAAAAATTATGTGGTTTAGCATCATGGCCTATGTTCATAGTGTAAAGCCTTAAACAATTACACAGAGAATCCTAATATGGTATATATAAGAGCTACAGGGTCAAGGATTAGCCCTAGACAGACTTAATTTATACTAAGTTGGGCATCTTGAACCAAATGCACAATAAACCACTATAATAAAATTATCTTTTAACAAAAACACAGCCATCCATCCAAGTTACCAGAATGCTAATACCGACAAAATTTAAATCTTAAACATTCTTAATGCACGCATAACTAAATCGTGCGCCCAAGTGGTAACAAAAAGCTTTAGCTATTCCACAAGCACTAATGCTTCTGACTGTGTTTTGATTCATGAACTTGCATGAGAAGATCATTTTCTATGCAATCTGATAACAATAAATCCACTACTCTTTCAATAAACTATAGTGTCGGTATTATTAAAACTACTAATCTATGAGGTTTATTTAAGTATCAAATTCAGAGCAGTATTGAATTCTGGCAGACACTATCTGCAGCAGCCATACATCATCAGCACTTATAAAGTAACAACATATGAATTATATTATAACAGATTATAAACTTGCTAAGGCACGCACACACTGTCTCGGCTATAAATTAAGCTTGCAAGATGCTGCATGCTTCAAGGCCTTAACGCTTGCATTACATTTTTTTTTTTTTTTTTAGTTTCTTTGCAATATCCCTCAACTACTTTTGTCGAAACTACTGAAATAATCATGAAGAAGTCTGATAGCTTCTACGGTTATTCTTTGATTCTGGCTTTCTTTATGTTATTCCTTGCT
Source organism: Lithocarpus polystachyus (assembly GCA_033629205.1). Taxonomy (NCBI): domain Eukaryota; kingdom Viridiplantae; phylum Streptophyta; class Magnoliopsida; order Fagales; family Fagaceae; genus Lithocarpus; species Lithocarpus polystachyus. Next base: position 12,041,955 of record CM066162.1, read on the forward strand.
GCAAGGTCTCAATTGACTACAGATTTTTATAAGGCATCATGTCCAAATCTTATCTCTATTGTGAGGAGAGAGGTTCAAAATGCTATCAAGATTGAAATGCGTATGGCTGCCTCTTTGCTTCGGCTTCACTTCCATGATTGCTTTGTGAATGTAAGTTTATGCATCAAATTTTCTTTATCAACATGTCATTAATGTCCTTCAAAATTATCCTGTTAGTTGTCTATTTCAATACCTTAATAGGTGTTTTTAGCATACTTGTTTCATGAGAAAGACACCCCTAGGTCATGAAAGGGTTTATAATTTTTAAGTATTGAAACTAATTATTCCAAGAATTAACTGAAGAACTCAATGAAAACCCCTTGACCAATGCTTGTAAAATTAAGGACTTTCTCATTTCCAAAAGGGAATTCAACAAGAGGACACTCAAAGTATTCGTTGGTATTCTTGTTTATCCAAAAAGTACTTCCTCTTTTAAATATATCAGATGTGGATACGCCTAGCAAGCCACTTACCATATTTTTAACTTCCTTTCCTCTTTTAACTTTTTGGGGGCAACTTAATGGCCTCATTGTATCATAAATAATTGATAAAATTTTCTCTGCTTTTAATGCATAGGGTTGCGACGCATCAATACTGTTGGATACAAGCGATGGTGAGAAGTTTGCCCTTCCCAACTTAAATTCAGTTAGAGGATTTGACGTTGTGGATAATATCAAAAGCTCTGTGGAGAGTGCATGTCCTGGTGTTGTATCATGTGCTGATATAGTAGCTATAGCTGCTCGAGATTCAGTAATCTTAGTAAGTTTAAATCTTTTTTTTTTCCTAGTTGACATATATATATATATATATGATTACTATTCACTAATTCATTGCTCACCACTATACATAGACTAATATACAATTTGATTTTTGGAATCAATTTCAAATTCAAAAGAATGAAATGATGGTATTTATAATTGCTATTATTATAGTGTTAAGAATACATGTAATCGACCTTGATTAATTTGTTGAGATATATGTTGTCAACCCTAAAAATTTTATGAGTAGCACTTAGTTGCTATTGTTGTAGTATATTATTGCAGCAACATGCTAAACAGCACATTAGAATCAATAGGATAATATTAGAGAAATATTTGACGTTGAAGGAACTTCCAAGTACACACAAAAGTCTTATGAAATCTGAATTCAAAATTATTTTTCAACATTTATCATGTTCTGTAATGGTTTGCAGAGTGGAGGACCTACATGGAAGGTTCCGTTGGGCAGAAGAGATGCGCTAGTGGCAAATCAAACGGGAGCAAATACTGGGCTTCCTTCTCCATTTGACAGCCTGGGTAATATCGCTCTTAAGTTTGCAAATGTAGGCCTCAATCTCACAGATGTGGTATCCTTATCAGGTACTTGTCACATAAATTACACTATAAATTTAACTAACATAATTTGCAAATATTGAAGAATGTTAAGAAAAAGTTCTCTCAAATTTACCCAACTAAAATTGCCTTCATAATTCCATATAAAAAAAAATATTTCCTTCATAATCATAAGGGTAAAATGCATTTTTGATCCCTCAAACATGTTTGATTTTGGTTTTTTAATTTTTAAACATTTAATTTTCTAGTCGTTCAAAATTTTAAAATATAGTTCATTCATCTATTTTTCTATTTACGTGACTAAGAAATGTTGGAGCACCCCATATTAAAGGGACCCCATATTTATCAAACTAAAATTAAACAAAAATGCAAATAAGAAATTGATGGAAAGCAATAAATAAATGGAAAAAATTATGAAGGGAACCATCAAACTAAATTGTTACATTTTAAAATTTGAAAGACCAAAATCAAACAAACTCCATACTTGAAGTACCAAAAATTCAGTTTACCCTAAGTTCAATTTCTTGTAAGTTACTCCCTCTTACAATATTATAGCTAGCCATCAGAATTCATGAGATGGCACTAATTCTTGGTTCATACAATTCTTTAATATGACATGACAAACCACTTAATAGAGGATTAGATTTTTCAATTGATGCATTGTATATTATTTGTATAGGAGGTCATACAATTGGACTATCTAGGTGTCTTCTCTTCAGCAATAGGCTGTTCAACTTCGCCGGAACAGGCAATCCAGACAGTACTTTGGATACGAATATGTTGTCTGATTTGCAAAATATATGCCCAGTGAATGGTGATGCAAACAAGGCAACATTCCTGGATCGAAACTCAAATGATTTGTTTGACAACCACTACTTTCAGAACTTGCTCAATGGAAAGGGTCTTCTTAGTTCTGACCAAATTTTATTCTCTAGTGATGAGGCCAAAACGACAACCCTAAGTTTGGTCCAAAGATACAGTACCAATAGTGGTCTTTTCTTTGCGGACTTCGCTAATTCCATGGTCAAGATGGGGAATATAAGTCCACTTACTGGGTCCAGTGGACAGATCAGAAAGAACTGTAGGGTTGTGAACTCATAAATTGTGCTGAACATAACAAGGATTTTAAGTCTCTATGGTGTGGTTTTATTGCTGGCTTTTTCTGATGGTTTTCTTGAATCCTGTAGCCAATGATTTTCTATTTGATAACCATACAGAGAAATTGTGAAAGCTCACATTTTCACAATTTATGGCGGAAAGATCTCACACAATTTATTGAAATTTAAAATTAACCAGAAATCGCATGCACACAGATAATAAAATCTTTAAAAAAAAAAAAACATTACAATAAGGTTTGGTTAATTCTATGATTACATCCATACAACTGCGGTGCAAATCTCAAAAGCACCACAAATTCATAGATCCTCACAAACCTCGCAAATACAAATTAACTCAAATCCCCAAAATATTCAAAGGTCCTCTTACACTTACACACAAGACAAAGTCTTATCTTCTGACTCCTGCACACACAAAAGTATGGACTGCCACCAAGCTTATTTAATTAGTTTCATATCAATGTGGAACTAACACTCTTAATAAGAATTAATTAATATATCCACAATGATATTGGCGTTGATTGATCAACAACAGTCATCAAACCATGCCATATATTGGGTATTGGGTTGGTCGGTGAAGTCAGATTAGGCAATGGACCTCAAAGTGAATAAGATTTTCATGAACGGGTCGTCGATCAAAGGCCATCGATTGGCAAGTTAGATCAAATCTAAGTTGTCAGAGCTCCTAAATAAACAGTCGCTAAGCCAGATCTATGATTCTCTCCCTCTACAATATAACTTAGAATTAAGCTTATGAGTCATACTATAAAACTTTAAAAGAGAATGATTAAACATAGATTAAGACATAAAACCAAAATATCAGAGAGAATCAATTTGGTTTTATACCAACGTGATCTATGGTGGGAATTATTTCTTACTTTAAAAATGAAAATATAGAGAAGCCCGTAGAGATGATCTGATCTAAGCTATTATGTACCAAGACTCAATTAGTTCATGGCTCAGAAACAAGAGCCCACATTTACATGTTGCAAACTAAATTGTGCTAGTTGGAACTCCATAGAGCTGGAAGGTCGATCAATTCAAGCATGAATGGATAGATCTTCGCTTTGCTTATTATGTTTTTTTTACTGCCGTCTTGTATACACAGATTATGCAAATGAGGAATTTTAATTTTTTTTTTTTGTAATGGTAAGAGACGGTGTGTGTAGAGAATTAACCCGAAATTCTCAACCTGTGAGAAACAAATATATAAAGAAAACACACACAAAAAAAAAAAACAATCACACACACAAGACAATATTTATATGGTTTGACAATTTACCTACGTCCACGGAGTTGCAGGAATTTCATTATTATCTGGGAAAAATTACAAAACGCGGTTACATTGTTTTCACTCACTCAAAAATAACAACAAGACAAAACCCTAATCACCAAAAACGGTTTCTATATCCTACGCATAGGATTCACAATAGACTACAAAACGGGCCAAAATTTATCTCCCATTAAAAATCACACAATATTATTTCAAGTCATCAATCAAATCAAACATAATTAAACTCCACAAAACCCAATAGTGTGGCACCATGCTTTTGGTCAAGGGCATACACTCATGGTGACAGTGCTGAATTCTACCCCTTCTATTAGGAGATTGAAACCGTTGTCCTCACATTATTGCTTGGGGTTTTCTTGTTGTGAGATATAGGTATATAGTTTGTGATAAATTACCGATTGTTCCAAATTGAAAAATATTTATTAGTATAACAAAAAATTACTTGATATTCGATTAACATGTTGAAATCAAAATGCTAGCTCGAAGGTTCAGCAATGGAGGAAGTGAAGGCATGCAGAAAGAGAATGAACATTCTGGAGCTTGAGAGAATGATTTCAAATATATAAATATCTGACTCTGTTTCTTTATATATACCAGAAAACAGAGTAACCATTTGACCAACAATCAATCCCAAGTCAGCCAATACAAACATGACAAGTGGCAGATACCTAACAAACTAAGTATGCTTTGTAAACGACACATGTTTAATGCAATACCACTCTATGCTACTATAGCTTAACAATGCTATTTACAAACTACAATACAGAACTACTAAACTAATATCTACAAGATATTCTATGCTGTAACAAATATCTACAAGGTATTTAATATAACATAAAAAGTTATACATAATGTAAATGTAAGTTGTAATTTTTTTTTTGTTGTGTTTTTGTGTTTTTGTCTCAATTTATTTTTTCAATCCCAGCATTAGAGCTAATATAATCATTGTTATGCTTAAATTACTTCATAAATTAAGTTAACTATAAATATATATTTCAAACAGGTAAAATAAATAAATAAAAATAATCAATAAATGGTTATTAATATATGAAGTTAAAAGATTAATATTAATATAAGATATTTCAAAAAATATTTGAATACCTATCAACAAAATGAAAAAAAAAAAAAAAAAAAAACTTAGAAATATTAACCATATGATCATATACTTAAAAAAATTTAAATGTTTTTTGCATACTTTGATTTTTTTTTTTAAAGATGTTGTATGATGTTTTTATTTTCTACCTTATATATCATTTCTAAGTATCAAATGATTAGTTGATTGCAAATGACCCATAATATATATAGCATTGTAAATGATTTTTTTTTAAATAAAATAAAATAGAAAATTCAACACGCTGATGAGGAGATATTTCTATGATATCAAAGGGTTAGTTGATTGAAAATAATCTTAAAAAGTATATTGCATTTGTAAAAGTTTTTTTTTCTTTTTAAAGAGAATAAACATCATACAAAATTTGGAGCCAAGGGGGGAGCATTTTTTTTTTTTTAAAAGAACCTAGGGGGACCTTGGGTGGGTGGATTTAGGGGGGAAATTGCCCCCCCAGGCTCTGCCCATGCTCAACGCTATCATATGTCCTGGAAAATGGTGTTGCTTAATTTCCTTTGGTCAACACTGTTGCCATCCTTTGGCAATCATTTGTCGTTGTCGACTACTACTTGAAGCTTCTGTCTTAGCTTGCGTATGTCATCCTTCTGCCATTGTTCCTCCGTCAATATTCCTCAAGGTATCGATGTAGTATCTTCTAGCCAAAATAATCTCTTTTTGGCCATTGGTGAAATTGTTCTCCAATCCTATGTAGATGTCTTTCGACCTTCATCCATCACCGAACGTCGTCATTTTTGCTACGTTATTCTAGCATTTTTGGCATTTAATTCCATGTCGCGTTTAGTCCATCCTACATTTGATAGAGTACTCTTTCATATCATGGTTTTCTTCAAAGGCTTACATTCTAAACTCTAGACATCCTCATCCTTCTACCTTGAGTTTGACGGGAGATGTTAATAAAGATTACGATCCAATAGGTTTAAGCTTATTATAGGCTCTTCTTGTACATGTAAAGCAAACATCAAAGTAATCTTAGCCCTAGTTGTAGTGTAAGTACTACAACCTTATGTATGGGCAGACAGAAAAGGGCCAAGGGTGGGTCATCCCTCGTCTCCCAGTGAAGTTTTGAAAACGTCCCCAAGTACCAATTTTTTTTATTAAAAAAAATTATATATGAATTTTAGCTAATGTCCCCCTTATAAAATTTTAAAAAATTTCAGTACATTTTTTTTAAAATATGACTTAAATCCTTTTTTTTCCAGTTATGTGTGACACATTGACTACCATGTAAACATTTTGTATCATGGTCTTTTTTTCTTTTCTTTTTTTCTTTTTCTTTTTGTATCAAGGTCATTTGTTTAATCAAAATGTCAAACCCCGGATAACAATAATGAAATCATGATGATCAGAAACTCTACTTAGGTACCAAGGAATATCCTAAGATTAATAAATTACATTAAATAAGATGAGACAAGATATGGTTAAAGCATTAAAAATCAAAGGGAAAAAAATGAAAAAATAGCCATCAATCCAAGTTAGAAGAGTGCAAATACCAACAAAATTGAAATCTTAAACATTCTTAATGCACGCACATCTAAATCGTGCGCCGAAGTGGTGGCAAAAAGCTTGAGCTCTTCCACAAGCACTAATGCTTCTGAGTGTGTTTTGATTCATGAACTTGCATGAGAAGGTCATATTCTATGCAATCTGATAACTATGAACCCACTACTCTTTCAATTAACTATCATGTCGGTAATATTAAAACTACGTACTAATCTCTTAGGTTTATTTAAGTATCAATTTCAGCGCAGTCTTGAATCCAGGTAGACATTATCTGCAGCAGCCATACATCATCAGCACTTATAAAGTAACAACATATCAATTATATTATAATAGATTATAAAATTGCTAATTCTCTCATTCACTAGGCTATAAATTAAGCCTGAAAGATATTGCATGCCTCAAAGCCTTAACACTTACATTACATTAATTATCTTTTTGAGTTCTTAATTTGCATCCCTTAACTACTTGTGTGGAAGCTATTAAAATAACCATGAAGAAGTCTAATAGCTTCTATGGTTATTCTTTGATTCTGGCTTTCTTTACGTTGTTCCTTGCTGCAAGGTCTCAACTGATTACAGATTTTTATAACAAATCATGTCCAAATCTTCTCACTATTGTGAGGACACAGGTGCAAAATGCTATTAAGGTTGAAACGCGTATGGCTGCCTCTTTGCTTCGGCTTCACTTCCATGATTGCTTTGTGAATGTAAGTTCAAGCATCAAATTTTTCTTTTTCTTTTTTTTATCTACACTTAATGGCCATCAAATTTGTTCTGTCATTTGTCTGTATTTCTTGACTGTTAAAGGTGTTTTTACCATATTTTGCTTGTTTCATGAGAAAGATAACCCTAGGTCATGAAAGGGTTTATAATTTTTAAGTAATGAGACTAATTTATTCTATGAAAAGCTGAAGAATTCAGTGAAACCCCTCGATTAATGCTTGTCAAATTAGGGAGTTTTTCATTTCCATAAAGGATATCAACAAGGACACTCAAAGTATTCCTTGCTGCTCTTTTTTATCCCTAAAGTACTTTCTTTTGAATATATTAGAAGTGAATATGCCTATGAAGCCACTCTTCATATTTTTATCTTCCTTTTGTGTTTAAATTAAGGGCCTCGTTGTTGTATCACAAATAATTAGTAAAACTTTCTTTACTCTTAATGCATAGGGTTGCGATGGATCAGTACTATTGGATGGAAGCGATGGTGAGAAGTTTGCCCTTCCCAACTTAAACTCAGTTAGAGGATTTGAAGTTGTGGATAATATCAAAAGCTCTGTCGAGAGTGCATGCCCTGGTGTTGTATCATGTGCTGATCTACTTGCTATAGCTGCTCGAGATTCTGTGCTCTTAGTAAGTTTACATCCTTTTTCACTCTAGTTGACATGTATATATGATCACTATTCACTAGTAGAATAATATATACAATTTAATATTTGGTAGCAACTTTAGATTAAAGATAATGCAATAGAGGTCATTTATAAGTTTCACTCTTTTTATTTTATTTTAGGATTATAGAGTTAAGAATATACATAGCCAACTCTAATTACTTTGTTAAGGTATCCCTGCCTGTCTCCAAAATTTTATGACTAAGACTTAGTTGTCATTGTTGTTGTATATAGTTGCATTTTCATGCTAAACAGCTAATTAGAATCAGTAAAATAACATTAGGGAATATTTAATGTTGAAGGAACTTCAAGTATACACTAAATTACCACACAAAACAGCAAGTCTTATGAAACCTGAGTTCAAAATTATCTTTCAACATTTATCATGTTTTGTAATGGCTTGCAGAGTGGAGGACCAGTATGGAAGGTTCTGTTGGGCAGAAGAGATGGACTTGTGGCAAACCAAACGGGAGCAAATAATGGGCTTCCTTCTCCATTTGACAACTTGGGTAATATCACTCTTAAGTTTGCAAATGTAGGTCTCAATGTCACAGATGTGGTGTCCTTATCAGGTACTTAAATTTTGCATAAATTACACTATAAATTTAACTAACATAACATGCCATTGAAGCATGTTTAGCAAAAGTTCTCTCAAATCACCAAACTAAAATTGCCTTTATAAATATAAGGCTAAAATGTCATTTTTTAATTTATCCCTCAAATATGGGGTATGCATTGCTCGGTTTTAGTTTCTTAATTTTGAAATGTTTAATTTTGATCCTTCAAAATTTTAAAATATAACAATTAAGTCATTGCACCTATTTTTCTATTTAGGTGACTAGTTGAACGTTAGAGCACCCCATAATAAGGGATCCCTATATTTAAGGAACTAAAAACCAACCTTTAAAGGACTAAAATCGAACGAAAATGCAAATAAGAAATGAATGGAAAGCAATAAATAAATGAAAAATAGACAAAGGGGTCAAAACTAAATGGTTACATCTTAGTAGGTTCTAATTAGTTCAACTGGTATAAAATCTCTAATTGATAAATAAGAGATCTAAAGTTCAACTTCCGCCTACATAAAAAATTGATTGATATCTTGATCTGATGATAAAGAGCTATTATCAAAAACAAACGTCATAGGTTGAAATTCTTTAAAAAAAAAATTATTATATTTTAAAGTTTGGAAGGCCAAAATCAAATATTTTAAAATGATGGACCAAAATCAAACAAAGTCCATATTAAGGGAGCAAAAATACAGTTTATCCTACCTTTAATTATTATTTTTATTTTCAAAATTTGTATATGTTACTCTATCTTATAAATTATAATATCAAAATTTTCCTAAAATTATTTATTTATAAAAACTTTAAAAATATCTATTAACCAGACCCTTCTTTAATATGGCCAACCACTTATAATTTGTAATCACACATGTACATATTCCCTCTAACATTCAATTACCGTTTTTAGATGTTTATATTTTTCAATTGATGCATTGTATAGGTGGTCATACGATTGGACTAGCTAGGTGTGCCGTCTTCAGCAATAGGTTGTATAACTTCTCGGGACCAGGCATTCCGGACAGTACTTTGGATACGAATATGTTGTCTGATTTGCAAAATTTATGCCCAGTGAATGGTGATGGAAACAAGACAACATTCCTGGATCGAAACTCAACTGATTTGTTTGACAACCACTACTTTCAGAACTTGCTTAATCAAAAGGGCCTTCTTGGTTCTGACCAAATTTTATTCTCTAGTGATGAGGCCAAAACCACAACCCAAAGTTTGGTACAAAGTTATAGCACTAATCCTAGTCGTTTCTTTGCTGACTTTCTTAATTCCATGATCAAGATGGGAAATATAAGTCCACTTACCGGGTCCAATGGAGAGATCAGAAAGAACTGTAGGGTTGTGAACTCATAAACTGTTCTGAACACAAGAAGGATTTAATGGAGGAAAAAACAATATATACACATAAGTGTATGTGTGTGTACACTAAAGTCTGATATGGTCAGGGTAGTCATGTATCATTGTGCCTTGTTTTAAGTCTCTATAGTGTGGTTTTATTGCTGTTTTTTCATTACTAGATGTCTAGATATATGAAATCACATATGTTTAGTCGGAAATGTATCTTAAATAATTTGGGATATGTTATGCAAAACAGAATGAAGGCTTGAAAATCAATTTATAACCGGTGTCTATAATCCAGTAGCCAATGATTTTCCATTTAATAACTATACAGAGAAATTGTAAAAGCTCACATCTTCAGTTTTTATGGCAGCAAAAGTTCCCATTCCAAATCATTGATGTAGGGAATTTAACCCGAAATTCCCAACCTGTGAGAAAACAAAAAAAATAGAGAAAACACACGCCAGAGAAAAACAATCACACGCACAAGACAATATTTACGTGGTTCGGCAATTTGCCTACGTCCACGAAGTTGCAGGGATTTTACTATTATCAGGGAAAAATACAGAGTGCGGCTACAGTGTTTTTGCTCTTTCAAAAATACAACAAGACAAAAACCCTAATCACAAAAAAAAAACGGGTTTTTATATCCTGCGCACAGGAGCTACAAAACGGGCCCAAAAATTTTCCCCGGGGGCATTGCCCCCGGACACTCCGGCTTGGGCCTATCGGCCCAAGCCTCCGCTCCATGGACTAAGCCTAAAAAAATCTCCCATTAAAAACCACGCAACATTATTCGGGTCGGGTCGGGTCGTCAACCGGATCAAATATAAACTAGTCTCCACAAAGCCCAACAATTGAAACTTAAAATTAGGATAAATCGCATTCACACCAACAATAAAATCCTTTTTTTTTTTTTAGTTGATGCTGGAATGTACGTAGTTTGGCTAATTATTTGCTTACATCTACTGGACAACCGCATTCATAGACCTCACAAATACAAATTAATTCAGTTAATTCCTAAAATAAAGTTTACTATCATATTTTCTAAAAATATTTCCAAAATAGTCAAAGACCATCGATTGGCAAGTTTAGTCTAATCTAAGTCTAAGGTGGTGAAGCCCATCAATGGACAATCACCAAGCAAAATTTATGACTCTCTCTCTCCTTTAAAATGTCAATGTCATGACCGGGATTTGGAGAATGCCCTAGGTGGTGGTGGATTTAGCACGAATAGTGGTTTGAACACCAATATAATATACTATTATATATATATATATAGATATTAGATTATACAAATTACAGCAGAATTAAGCTCATTAATCATACTATAAAACCTTTGAGAGTGAGTGATTAAACATAGATTAAGACACAAAACAACAATAACAGAGAATCAATCTAGATTTATGCCCCTATATGTGATCTACAATGAAAATTATTTTCTTACTTAGATGTTTAATAGAAAAATATATAGAAGCCCATATAAATCTCCATCTAGTTTTTATTAATTAACCTAGAGAAAGTATATGATATGGAAAGTTAGAGAAATTATATGTGAGTTTTAGATAAGAAAGGGATTCATCTATAATATATTAAGTAATAGAGCTATAACCAGTGTGAGAACAAGAGGAGGCATCATAAGTGAGTTTCCTATAACTATAGAATTACATCAATAACCAACATTAAATTCATATCCCTTTGTATTTGTGATGAATGAACTCACTAAATTGATTCAAGATAAAGTCCCTTGGTATATGCTTTTTGCAGATGCTATAAGTTTAGTGGATGAAACTAGGCATAGACTTAAAGTCAAGTTAGAAAATTGGAAAATTTATTTAGAGTCTAACTGTTTTAGGACTAAAACAGAGTAAATAAAATATAAGTTTAGTCAAAGTAAAAAACAAAAATGAATGAGTTACAAGACTTAATGGTCAAAGGATTCCAAAGAGAAACAGTTTCTGATATCATGATAAAAAATTCATAAAGATAATAAGATTATAGAGGGTGTAAATCATTGGATAAGAGTAATGGTCTTATGGATGCAGTGGAAAAGCACATCAAAATTCAAAAGTATGATATACCATAGAATATCTATTAAGATTAATATAAGATCAGCTAAGCTCTATGGTACTTATTGTTAAGATGAATAAGTAAAAATATAAGTATATACATATAGGATTTGAAATAAGGAAATTTGCTTAAATTAGATCATATTCATAAAAATAGATGGGGATATTCACTTTGAATGATCTCATCATGTGTAAATTTAAAGGAGAGAAATTAATATACTAGTGAGAAGAGTAAGTTGATTCAAATCAAGTGAATTAGAAGGAAAAGAAGAAAATAGAGGAAAACCAAAAATAACATTAGTAGTAATTGTAAAAATTGAAATTTAGTTTAAAATGTGACAGAGCATAACTTTAAATAAAATTGAATGACTAAAAAAATACATGTGGCCAACTCTAATTTAGTATGAGAAATCTCAAGAACAATTCCGAACAAAACCTTGAAAATTTTTGTGAGTTCAAAAGTACAAGTGCTGACCTATGACGGATAGGAACTAATTAGGTCATCCATTTTTTACGATATATTCTTACTTCTCATCAATGTAGAATTCTGAAATGAATAAAGGAACATTTAAATTTATCCCTTCATGGGCTAGACTTAATAAGGACTAAATTCAATAACATAATAAAGAATGATTAACATTTTTTTTTTTTTTTTTGGGGGGTGGGGGTGTGTGGAAGGGGAGGGGAGTTTAGATATTCATATTTCATAAAATTGCATGTGTTAACCTAATATTTAGGTACCAAATAAGTAATCAATTCATTGTCCAAATGTTTATATGAGACGAGGTAATTTGAAAATTAGAAGTATTGGAATTATGTATATTAACAGGAATTTGAACTATCACTAATCTTAAAAAGATAAAGAAATTTGAACAATTTATAAAATCAAAGCAAACACTAATTAATTTGTTTCTAGAAAAAATCAAAGTAGAACTGCAGAATTGTCATATAAAAGGACTTCAATATAGCCAACAGGAGTCGATGCAAAAGCACTAATGATTCCCCAAAATCTTCCGTATTTGGATCATGTACAATCACATGTTCCTTAGACCTATTAGCTTGCAAAATTTGAACTTACATCTGCATTTGAACTTTCATAGCGTGAAATCATTGGATTCCCTACAACTTGAGGCTTGTTGAAACTTCAAATAATAAAAAGTTCATCATCGGTCAATTGTATACCAAGAACCTTTTTTCTTCTTGTTTTTTTAAAAACAAAATTTGATGTCGGTACTACGAATTGATGTTTTTGTCTATCAAAAAAACAAGAATTGATGCTTTTGTTTGAACCTCTCAAAAATAATGTGTGGTTCAAAATTCCAAATGTAATTATATAAATCAGGTCCATACAAGGGAGACAAATAATTTAATAACTCTGCTGCTTTGACCAGGTGAAAGTTCAACGCCTGTCCTTGAAATTTTGGAAATAGTTGTCATAAATCCATAAAACACATTGGAAAATTTAACAAAATATATTTTTTTAATAAATTAATTAATATGAAACTTGATAATTATAAATTTATAGTAGTTATTAGTAGGATTTTTTTTTTCTTCATTATTTATTATAGGGCTGTCCACGGGTCGGTCCGGGTCGGGTTTGTGCCCAACTCGGAACCGACCCGCCTGAATCAGGTGGGGAAAAAAGGCACCCGCCGCCGACCCGCCGGAGTAATCGGATCGGGCGGTTCAGACCATCATCGAGTGGCAGGCGGGTCAGTCGGAGTCAAGACGGCGAGAAAACGAGTGGAAAAAACACAAATTCGGCGCAAATCTCATCGGAATCTATGAGATTTCGCCAGATCTGGCGGTAATCTCACCGGATTCGATGAGATTTAGCTAGATTCGGTCAAAATATCGTTGGATCTACGTGAAATAGCTCATGAATCTAGGTTTTTTCGTCGAGATCTGAGTTTTTTATCTCCGGAATTTCGGGTTTTTATCCCCGGAATCTGGGTTTCTCGTCGGAATCTGGGTTTTTGGCCGGATTTTGTTTTTTCGACAGTCGGTTCGGGTTTTTCAGGTTTTTGGTGAGAGAAACCGAGACCGACCTGCCAAAGTCGGTTTTTGGTGGCGAAAATCCGCCACCGACCGCCGGAGTAGGTCAGGTCGGCCGATTTCAGATCGGTTCCAGTCGGGTCTCCGAGTGGGTCGAGTCACCGGATATGCTTGGACAACCCTAATTTATTATGATTGTGTTTGTACTTAATTTGTACATGGAACTATATATATAAATATATATTATATGACAAAATTATAATGAAGTGTGTAAATATATGAGGTTTTATAAAGGAATATTACAGAATTTAAGGTCAACTTAAAAAATATATATTAGAATAATGATTTGAAAAAAATGTGTGTTTCCATAATCTTATGCGATAGTATTAGAAGTAGTTACAAAAACTCAAAGGATTTCATTTTATACTATTATAAATATTATTATTGATTATAGATTTGCAATTTTAAGGTTTTCATTTTTTCTAATAATTAACATAGGATTATGGTAGAGAGTTTTGCTTCTAACCTGTAAGAGTAATAGTTCAAGTCTGCTAGCTTGGACCCAATATTTTGTTGTATTAACACTTGTACTGTATATATTGTACTTGTTCTTCTTTATCACCAAATAACTATATGAAGGTCTGGCCTTCAAAAAATTATATGAAGGTCTGGATTCTTAAAAAAAAAAAAAAAAAACCTATATGAAGGACCTCTATATGGACCCTATACAACTATTTACATATACTACAATATTGTACAATACGCTTTCTCTCAATTTTCGAACTTTATAATCAATAATTTCTTGTAATAACAAGCTCAAGACTATCTTGATTACATTGCACGTTGGAAAAAAGTTTGGCTCTAAAATAGTTTGGAATTTTATTGTTTTAACTTATGACATGACGATTGGAAAACCATTCATATGTAATTTTAATCATATGACTTTTTTAAATATAATACACATGAATAATCTTATAAATTGTCAAGTAATTATGAGTTGAAAAAATAACTACAAACCAGTTTTGGAGTCAAATTTTGTCCTTCATACCTCTTATATCTAATACCTCAAACGTTTTTTCCCCTCTAAGCTTTATGATCATCTTTGCCAAACAAATGAATCATTAACATATGTATAAGGGATATGCATTACAAGTGCTAGCTGCGTATACATTTGAAGTACTTTCGTAATGAAATCTCAGCTATTGATAACTTATTGGTTAGAATACATTTTACACCTTTCAATGTTTGGCATCACTTTAAAATCAGTCATTCAACTATTTATAGATACAATTTACACCTTCGACTTTTATAATAGCAAGATGTAAGTAAATTAGGTAAATTGAAAATTTTGTCAATTGCAAGTTTTAAAAATCAAGAAATATATCGGAGTGACCCCAAACTTTAAGGACGAAGAACCCATTTTAACCTAACGTATTATTTTTCAAGCTTGGCGGGTAGTACTGAAACAACGTACGGTCTGCACTCCATGCTGGTGGGCTGGTGGCTACAGTATGCAAAAACCATTATTATATAGAAAAATTATTAGGTACTCTCACATTGATGGTACAGTATCACAAATATGTACTCACTCCTCTCACATTGATGGTAGGTCCCATTAATTATTAAGCACTTCTAGAGTATCATAAATTTATTGTAGGACTCACTATTTATGTAAAAATGAGGAGTATGCAAGAGAACACATTAATTTCCCTATCATATATGGGTGTCATTAATAACGTTGAATTTTCTTATTGATTTAGACAAGCATACCAAAATTATTATCTGTAAACGCGGTTCTTATTAATTTGATGGGAACACTTACCAACTTTTCTTACGTGGGCTACCCAATTCACAAACCAAGACCTTTTGTACGCGAAAATTTGACCAAATCTAGTTGTTCTAGAATTGGATACGCGGGCAGAAGTTTCAAGCTTGAATAGTCCAATAAAATTAGAATAGTTGTCCAATTTACCATCAAATATAGTATTTCTTACACCTCAGAAAATTTAATCATAAAATGAAAAGAATATCAATAAGTCCAGCTTTGAAGTATTTGTAGAAAAAGAATGTTTGATTATATATATTTTTTAGTATAAGATCTGGCTGTTCCAGCAAGCATCCTGCTAGCTAGTTTGACCATATCAATACATTTCTGGATAATAACATTTTTCCATTCGTAAGTACTTGAAGCAATATATATCTATGTTCATATGAAGAATTTTAGTGTTGATGAAATTTTCTTTTAAGGCATGCTAGCTAGCTGTTCAGATTAATTGAGACTATGTCTTCATTTTCCTATAGTCAATTTTAGAGAGAATCTCATCGCGTGGATTGAACCACTACATTGCTTTGCATTATATATGAGCCATTGTCTCCATTTTAGGTGTAACTAATAAGAACTACAAGTCAGCGTAATTAAAATTGGACAAATTGTACAGCTAATTTACACCGTGTTCAAGAGGGGTAGAATTTAGTGAGCATTGGAAAGTCATGGGAAATAAGGGAGAGAAAATGCTTATCACTTGTGTGAATTCTTTGTAGAGCAATAATAGATCCAGAATTTGTGTGAATTAAGCCAAGGTTCCATTCATTGGTCACAATTTTGAAAGGGAAGAGTAGGTATTGCATTATCATTTGTGTCAAACAATTGTACAACACTCAGAATTTATAACAAAATTAATTTATTATGCTAACCCTTGATTAATCTAGGGTTACAGTCGATGTAATATGGTTAGGACTAGTAATATGGCCAAGACTAGGGCAGTAGCTTTTACTTAGGATAGAGAGAATTTTGGTCACATAGGAAGTTCCACTATTTTAAGACAATTTGTAAAACTGTGCTTACAGCTTACTCATGTAGTCTACTGTTATGCCCTATCTCTTAGCTAATATTGCTAGTCAGAGATATGTTAAGTAATGAACTACTTTTCCTAGAAATTTATAACAGTGAACCGACGATTGAATTTTTCTATGAAATAAAAGATTCCTAAATCCTACATCATAATTAATACATATGAAAATTCCACTTTTTTTTTATTTTTGTTCACTCTCTTCAAACGTAAGAGATTGACTTTTCTACTCATTTGCTCAACATACAATTAAACTCTTGGCTCCACTTTCACCTATTCATCCCCCACTAACTCTCCCTATAAAGGGTGCAATATGGTATCTCACAATGCAAGTCCATCTCTCAATTTTCAATTCTATTTCAACATCCCCAAGACAAAGGAGAAAAAAAAACTAAAACTATGTCTCCATTTTCAGTTCAAGTAACGATTCTTTTTGCGAGTTTATTGTTTACAAGTTCTATTGCTCAACTGAACCCTACGTTTTACGATACCACGTGTGCAAATGTGTCGAGCATTGTACGTGGTGTGGTGCAGCAGGCTGCACAGAATGATGAACGAATTGGTGCCAAGCTCATCCGCCTTCACTTCCACGATTGCTTTGTTGATGTATATTTCTCTCTTTGATTATTCATAATTTCTGCAAGTGTGTGTATTTATGTGTACGTTTTTGCGTATGAGGCTCCTATAAGAAGAATAGCATATATATATATATATATATATATGCATGCACAATGAAGTCAAGAAGAGTTGTGCTTTACGTTAATGGCCCTTTTCAACCCATTGTTTGTAGTTTGCACCCTTATACGTACGTATTTGAGCTTTAGAACACAACAAATAGTGTGTCACATGCACCCAGGAGATTTTGCATTGAAATTTTCTTCGATATATACTTCATATTTTCAAATGCTAACACATATATTTCACCATGTGTTTCTGGTCGTGTAGGGGTGTGATGGCTCAATTTTGCTAGATGACGCAGATGGCATAGCGAGTGAGAAAAATGCAGCTCCTAATGCCAATTCAGCAGCTGGGTTTGATGTGGTCGATGATATTAAAACTGCATTAGAGAATGTTTGCCCAGGAGTAGTTTCATGTGCTGATATTTTAGCCATTTCCTCTCAGATATTGGTTTCTATGGTAATTCACTAATTCTATCATGATATCGTCCAATAAAACATTTTACTTTTTCATTATTATAAGTGTATTATAGCTAACATATATACTATATAGTAATTTCCATCTTGTTTTGCACTCAATTAATTACTTTTTTTAATACAAAATAATAATAAAACGTTCAAATTATACGATTAATACACAAAATCTTTTTGTAGCAAAATTACTTAAACTTAAACAGGCCAGCCAAGAGGGCATGGGAAAAAAAACACCGACAAATTAAACCTAGACACATGAAAATTTAGTCTGTTCTTGATGATATCATGTTTGGACAAAACTTTATATATATATATATATATATATATATATCTTAAAAAATATTCTTATAATATAATATTATAGCTATTTCTTCATTCATTTGAACACGTATGAATGTTGTACCATAAATTCTTCAAGGACTACGTATGTAAAATTTCTTATAATTTGTTCAATTGTTACGCTAATTCTAAGTTGATGTTACAAGTTAGCTAATGGTCAAACCAACTACTCTATAAATACTATCGATCCTCTTATAATCTATATATATAATAATAGGTAAAGCAGAGAGAAAACCCAATTAGATTTCAAATTGGAATTAAATTAGAGTCTAATTTTACGCCATGTGTCCCATCTAATTTAAGTTTTTAAATTTTTGTGCTAAGTGAGTTAATTCAATGTAAAAATTGGATTTCAATTAGAGTTTAATTTTGTGCCATGTGTCTCATCCAATCTAAGTTTTTTAATATTTGTGTGAAATGAGTTAATTTAGTGTAAAAAAACGAGGAGTCCAATATAAGTAAACTAAATATATATATATATATATATATATATATATAATTTTTGAATGATTTTATATTTATGAGCCTGTTTTTTGTATAACTAAAAATAATTCAAGTTTATAAGTCATATATATATATATTAATAGTCAAAGTTAAGAGAAATTTCAATTAAATTCTAAATTGAAGTCTAATTTTGCGCTATATGTCTGATCTAATTTTTAAATTTGTATGTCAAGTGAATTATTAAGTGTAAAAATTAAAGAGTCTAAATTCAATTAGATTCTAATTTGACTTTTAATTGGAGTTCAATTTAGCGCATGTGTTCCATCAATTTTTTTAATTTTTGTGGCAAGTAAATTATTGAATGCAAAAACAAAAGAGTTTAGATCTAATTAGATTTTAAATTATATAGATGTAATTGTGATTATTTTTAAATGTATCCGTGCATATGCACGGGATTACACACTAGTTAATAATTATGGTGAAAGACAAATTACTGGATTTCAAAGATAAAAAAAAGAATTCAAATCTACAAGACTTCCCGTACAAAAATCAGGCTAAGTACATATTTTCTAAAGCTCCACATAATGGTTTAATACTATTATTATTGAAGAAATCATGATCTGAAACAATTTTAAAATAATGTTGTTAATTTCTTTTCTAACATTGTCTTTTTTAATTTGTAGTAAACAATGAGCATAGACTATGATATAAAAATGGGAATGAGTGTATGACTGTATGAGACGATCAAGATATAAATAGAATTATAAAACAACGTACACAGAACTTTTATTTGTAAAATATGAACCATAAGGTTATTTATGGAACTCATATTTGAGCTTCGAAAAAAAGAAATTAACATTTTTGCAACACAAAATGATTTGAGGGTTTGAATAATTGACTCATATATGTACACACTATTATCAAATATAACTTAATTCTATATTGCTAAATCTATTTAAATCCTCAACTTTTTTTTTTTTTTGGAGAAGGAAATCCTCAACTTAATGAAATAGTATGCAAGTGAATAAAAATGCATGGTAATATATAGTAGATAGGGATTTCTTTGCCCCAACATCAATGAACAATAAATTGACTGTTTCAGGCTGGAGGCCCAACGTGGGAAGTTCAATTGGGAAGAAGAGATAGCAAGGCAGCCAACCAAGCAGGTGCTAATACTTCCATTCCAAGTCCTTTTGAAAGCCTTGGCAACATCACAGCCAAGTTTACTGCTGTGGGACTTGATTCCACTGATCTAGTTGCTTTATCTGGTAAGTCAAAATAATCACAAAAATTACCAAATTGTGAAATTATTGAAGCTTAATTTATATTATTATTTTTTTTCCCGTTATCAAATTTCACACTCATTCAGCATTGCCTATAGGTAAAGGTCATGTCACTACTATGTCCAAAATTGTGTGGATTTGCTTTATAGAGGCATTCCATGACATACTTATACTAGGTCGATGTGAATTTTATAAAGTTGTTATCAGGAGTTCTAATTGTTACTTAGATGTCACATGTGGTTAGCATTACTTTTCTCTATATACATAAGACTAACATTTTGAATCTTGATGGACATGGTTGTTTTTCAGGTGCACATACATTTGGGCGGGCACAATGTAGGGTTTTCAGTCAAAGGCTTTACAACTTCAACAACACCGGAAACCCAGACCCTAGCCTAGACACAACATACTTGGGAACACTTCGCCAAACATGTCCGGAAGGTGGGAATGGCAATACCATAACCAATCTTGATCCCTCTACTCCTAATGGCTTTGATAATAACTACTTCACAAACCTTCAAAACAACCAAGGCCTTCTCCAAACTGATCAGGAGTTGTTCTCAACTACTGGGGCTGACACGGTTGACATTGTAAACCGTTTTGCTAATAGTCAGAGTGAATTCTTTGACAATTTTGCTAAGTCAATGATTAATATGGGAAATATAAGCCCCTTGACAGGAAATAATGGAGAGATAAGGCTTGATTGTAAGAGGGTCAACTGAAATATATAACACTAGCAATGTTAAAGGATGTATCTAACAAAATGTTAGAAACCAGGGGAAAAAAATGAACCAATATACCAATTTCAATCCCTGCTTGAACATTTCTTGTTCTTTTCTTCTTTTTGTTTTTGGGTTCTGGTTATACATCTTAGACATGTTTCTTTAAATTCAATTGTGTGTTTAATAAAGTGAAAAGAAAAGCTTATAGAGCATATTTATCCTTATTATACTTTTTTTTTTCGACTGAAAAGGTAGAATCTTTATAGAGCATATTTATCCTCACACTGCAATAACATTGTGAGTAGGTTTTAATTATGCATGCCAAGTAAATTTAAAAGACCAAAACATTGAAATAAACAGGGAAAGATGCCCTCCTAGATTGATACATAAATGAAAAGTGATCTCAATCAATAAGAAATACATCTATCTATTTACAGGGTGAAAAAAAAAAAATTTTGGCACCTTCCAATTTTCCCACTACAGCATTTCCAAAGCAGTTTCTATAATATCTTATTACTCCTTCCATATACGACCAGATATTTTCAGCTTCAACTCCTGCTTATCACCACCAGAAAATGAGAGTGCCAAGTTTCTCTGAATGATTAATCCATCTTGACTATCCCGTACTTTCTTATGGCTATCACGGATACTCCTTGGTATACCTTGCCATGTAAGTTTCCTGCCATTTCTGCCAACTTCCAGACTGTAGCTAAATTGCTTTGCCTCATCTTCATCACCCATGAACCGCAGGAAGGCCATGTAAACGGGTGCCAGTCCTAGAAGGAAAGCCTCAAAGTGCAAGCAGA
This sequence comes from Lithocarpus polystachyus, assembly GCA_033629205.1. NCBI lineage: Eukaryota > Viridiplantae > Streptophyta > Magnoliopsida > Fagales > Fagaceae > Lithocarpus > Lithocarpus polystachyus. The sequence continues at coordinate 12,063,321 of CM066162.1, forward strand.
ACTGACGGCCAAAACAGTTGAAGACCTGCACCAGATGAAAGAATTACAAGATGGTTTTTTAGATGGTTGGTGCAAATCAAATAGAATTGAATGCAAGAGAACAAAGTTGCATTACATCACCATTAGGATATTGGTGATAATGGGATAAGGGATAAGATAATGCACAAATATAGCTTCCTTTTTCAGCTTTTCATATGCTTAAGCCCAGTTCCACCCATTCTTTTCACAAGCCAAATAAAAGGCAGAAAGAACGTTTTTTTTTTTTTTTTTTTTTTTTTTGACAGATTGAATCAGAAAAGAAAATGCATAATTCTACAGGAAATCCAGCTGGCATTCATCATACCCCATCAAGGATAATTGTGAGGTCCATATTTATTTTCTTGTATTCCATGTTGAAGCAACCAAATTGACTTTTCTTCATAAGGTGGGAAAGAATTTTCCCCTGCCTTTACCTCATATAACACACTCGAGCAATTTTCCTTAATGTGTGTATGTTGTGTTGGGGGGAGGGGGAAGGGGGGGTGTTGAGAAAGAGAAAAGCTCTTACAGTTAACATCCACGTAGCATTCCCAACTTCTTGGGGATTGGATTTCACATATCTGTGGCTGAAACTACACCCATCATGCATGTCAACCTTGTGATCATTCTTGAGATGCATGACCAGGAATGGGATATCACCAGTCACAGAACAATCAGCTCCAGCATAAGGGCAGTTGTATGGACGATATTTACAGTTTTTCTCATGTTTGAGCTTGCTGTAGTATGGGAATATATCATGACAACCCAATATTTGGTACCTGCAAGGGAGCTCTAAGGACTCTGCTACTTTCTCTAAAGCCAAGCACCTTATATTTCCAAGCTCATGTCGGCACGCAGGGCAACAGTTGTGCACTCTAACCTTGCAGTTTGAACATAGAGTGTGGCCACTTGGACACTATGACACCAAATCAAATAAGTTATTATGATTTAATGTTCCACGTCTTTACAAAAATTTTACGAAATGTCCGGAAGGAATGCAATGCAAAATAGAATATTTTAAATGCTTAAAACTATCAAGCAGTTTTATGACTGTTGAATTGCAAGAAAAGAAGGATCCATGATAGATGAAGCATTTGAAATAATCATAGCAAGGTCACTTTATATGCAATTTAAAACAGTGGTCAAAATGAGATGTAGAAAGATTTCTGAAAAAAACCAACATTCCAGAGCTTTGGCCAATATAAGATTAGTCAACTCAATTAACATGTCACCCTTACTCATAAGGACTTCACTTCTTGACTGAAAACTTAATAACATTCTTTAATTTTTCTAAACTGATTTAAGATAACTTCTTTGTCATTTCGCATCACAATTTCTAGTTGTTCTTAACAATGAATGCTTCATAAACTACAGTAAAGTCGTTTTGTATGAAAGCATGTAACATTGTAACTCTGCTTATAAGCAATCATGCCCAAGTAAATTCTCATTAGAAAATGGAATATTTATAAAGAAATGAACCACCCCCCCCCCCCCCCCCCCCCAAAAAAAAAAAACATTTATCATGTAAGTCCAGAATCTATAGAACATACCTGGTATATTGGAGGGTACATTAGATTCATGCAAACAGGACACTCAAGTAAGTCATGCACATCATTATTTGAGGGCCTTCCAGGATTTCCACCTAAACCAGGGTCAGCTTTTCTATGAGTTGAACTTCCTAACTCAGCACTAGAAGTTGCCAGATCCGAATCCATAGATGTAGTGCAAGACTCAGTCACTTCCTTGCAGAACATGCTTTCCTGTCAATTGTGAATGCTGATATGTTCTCCTCAAAACCTACTCTCTCGTGTCACTTTTTGTTATTTTTGGATGTATTTACCTTGTCATTCAAACCACATTAGAAGCTCAGTTACTGCTGTGGGCTATATGTAACAGAAAATTGTTTTAGGTAGTTACATGAAAGCTTGATGTCTATTAACAAAAGGCAGTAATATTAGAAACCGGTCTAAAGTTTTAAGAAAGGAATTTTAAATTGAAGCGTATAGAAACCCTTCTTAGAAAAGTTGACTAAAATTTTGCAGATTTTCTAAAGGAACTAAATACTAAATAGAGACTAACAACAACTAGTAAAGAAAAGAAGGTACTTTTCACACAGACAATTCATAATGAAAGCATCAATCGTATACAGAAGTGATAAAGATATGCTGTGGTATAAAACAATTACTCTTCTTTTCTTTACAAATTTGTTTCTTCTCTATGGAGATGGCCATATAACTGTTACAACTTACAAGTAATTAAACTATGTACTTGCCCAAAAAATTATGATTATGACTATGTCAATAACTATGATTGGCTATGTCTAATCAGCAGTAGGATGCAACATGCAACATTCATATCCTGGTGTTCACCCTCCCCCCCCCCCCCCCCCCCCTTTTTGAAAAGAATTACTTTAAAATAATACTTAATATGACAAACAAGAAATGTGCCAGATTCTTCTGCTACCAAGTCCCAACATCAGTTAAAAGAATATTATTAACCAGCTCACAGCTCTAATTTGTTGTATACTCAATTTGTTTTTTTGATCGAATGTTGTATACCTAATTGAAACCTTACTTTTTATCAAATCTGTATATACCAGTACCTAATGAAGGTCCATGCAACTGCAAATGGGAAAGCACAACTTGCAATAAACAAGAAGAAAATATAGAAGAATTTCATATAGTTGAACACCTCAGGACTTAATACAACTGTCACTAAACTATATATCTTAGGTTCTCTAAGGAAGCCTGGGAGGACGAAACATAAATAGTTGGGGAAATGCTCTGTATTTTTCTTAGGAGGAAGCTGCAAGCAAGCATCTTATTAGAGGTTGCTTCAACAATGGAATTTCCTGTTCACATGTAATCCTAGCAAAATTATTATAGCAGGTGGAGTTAATTGTCAAAAGATAATTTGAGCTTGTAATTAAACGAAGGGGTAGGCTTCAAAAGTGGTACAGACAGCACCTACTTCAGTTGAAATAACCAAAAAATAGGCTCAAAATTAGAATTACGATCCCCTTTTATACTCTTAGGAGCCGGAGAAATTTTGTGGAAAAAAGTCCTAAGATTTCACAGCCAAAATGCTGCTGATGGTTCACAGAATATGGAAGAAGATAAATGAAACTACAATCGAAGGCCAAATTTTAACAATCTAGATTGTTTACCTCAAGGTGTAACATTACTTGATAGAAGAGAAACGGAATACTTGCACCACACAACATATAACAAACGTAGCCGAACCCTTACTTCTAAAACCATCAAGTCTTCCTATCAAAAAAAAAAAAAAAAACCATCAAGTCTTCAAAACTATCACAATTTCACATGGGAAATAGCCTTCTTTTAAGAACCATAGATTAAGAATATGCAGACTAAGGGAGATAAATTTTAATCCGTCAGGAAAAGGGGAAGTTAGAAAAGGGAAGGGAAAGAAGGGGATGATTAATTAAATACAACCAAAAGGGCAAAATCAATTTCAAATCTACTATTTGAACATACGAATCCCCATCTAATCTATTTCTTTTGTCATTTTCCACATGCATGAACCGAAAAATATGTTAATTTAGTTCATAAGCAAACAGAACCGACACTTTCAAATCCCCCCCAAAAAATGCAAAATTTACATGAACTAGTGCAACTCTCCACCATATACGACACTTTCAATAAACTAAACAAAAAAGAGAGAATATATAGCAATAGACCAACCAAAAACATCAACATCCAGATGAAAAATTAAAGCCCATGTCCTTTTAATAATCAAAATCACAGACAGAAAATAAAGAACAGAGAACAATAACTAACCAAGAATTGCAACACCCAGGTGAGCCCAGACGAGAATTATAGCCCAATCACCTGATCAGCCAGCAGGAAATGCACAAAGAATTTACAAACAGTACAAAATAGCCCAGAACCGCAATACCCATATGAGATTTTTAGCCCAAAATGCATGAATGAATATTCATTGTTCAATCTACTTGAGCATCCAATAATTGTATCATATTTGGACCCTCACCAAAAATATTACAACTTGTGACTCGTGACTAGTGAGTTGGAGCAGTGTCCTGGAAATCTGGCTCCGGAGATTGCGTGTCTTAGCCTGATTTGTGGCCTAAAACACTGAAGCCAGAGTCAAAGAAAAAGATTTGGATTTGTCTCCCTTAATGCACACTGGTCACCTACTGATTTGTTCAGAAAATATAAATATACGAGTGATGAGCCTGCGTGAGATATAATCTATGTGTCTACACTCATACCATGCAATTCTGGCAATATTTTAGTGTAGTGATAATTGTCTTTGTTGGTTTTGTTGTGTACATTAATGGTGCTGTGTTGTCTTCTGAAACAGTGACTCCTATTTATCAGTGTTAGCTTTTTTGGAGGTTTCTTGCTTTCTTTGACATTGGCAAACAAGGTGACATTTCCCGCACGCAACGTTTGAATATTTTTTTCAATTTTCTGCTTTTGTGTTGGGACAATCAAGCCGTTAAAAGTTGGCACTTTGGGAAAACAAAAAATAGGGCGTTCAAGTGTGGTGAAGTCCAAAGTGTAGTAAGGTGATCGGATTCAACTAAAAATGAGCAAAAAATTTCAAACATTTTTATAATATTTTCACAATAAATTTTAAATAATAGATTATTATTAATAGATAAAAAAAATAATGTAAGTAATGAGGGCAAATTATATATAAAATGTAACATTATTCTTTGAGTATTAGAAAGGTTTGGTATACAATTTTTTTTCGCTATATGTTTAATAACTTGTTGAGATAGCAAGTTCTAATATGTGCAATGTTACTTTTATATTTGCTCATTTTTAATGCATACTAATCACAGCTTGTTATCTAAGTAATTATGAAAAAATTTGTGATTAGTTAATTTAGTTAGACTTATTTTATTATAATTAACCCACCCATCAAACAGTTGTAGATGTGGAAGCTTTGTGTGATTGAATTAAGAAACAACACGTTGTGACACATATACAGAAACAGAAACAGAAACAGAATCCGAGGTAACCAAGGACGAATGACAGCTGCGAAAGGGTGATTTTGCATTTGTGTGGGAAATATATAAATAAATAAGCGCTTTAAAAAAGGCACCCGCTCTTTTTTGTAAAAGTGAGATCGTAAATTCAATCCCATTAAAAAAAAAAATCAAGATCCACCAAGTACACACGTATAATCATTAATAAAAAAACATGATTCATAAAATCAGTTATTATTTAAGTATTCCAAGGGTTGTGATTATTTTTCTTAATTAAAAAAATAAATAAATTACAAATTACACCAAGTACACACGTATAATTATTAATAAAAAAACATGATTCATATAATCAGTTATTATTTAAGTATTCCAAAGATTGGGATTATTTTTCTTAATTAAAAAAAAATGTAAATTACAAGTTACACCCTAAAGCTTAGGGGTGATTGAATTTTACACCATAACGTTTCAGAATTTAGATTTTACTTCTTAAAATTTGGGTTGTTTGGATACACCCTAATATTTTAGATTTCAGATTTTATCCTCTAAAATTTGAAAGTGTTTGAATTTTACTCTTTAAAATTTGGGAATATTTAGATTTTCCACCCTAAAATTTTAGAATTTACGGATATAAAATTCAAATACTTCCAAACATTAGGAGGTATCTAAATTTTGAAACGTTAGTGTGTAAAATCCAAATAACCCAAACTTTAACGAATAAAATCCAAATTCTGAAACTTTAGAGTGTAAAATTCAAACACCTCCAAACTTTAGGAGTGTAATTTACAATTTACTCTTAAACTATTAAGTTCATAACATGGCTACCATCTAATGTTGGAATCCCTCTAAAGGTACCATGGGGTATAGAAATTTAATAAAATAGTAGTGTCACGTGTCATACTCAAGGCCGAGGAGGCCAATATAGTGCCGAGGAGTCCATACCCTTGAACAGTAAAGCGTAAGAAGCAAGCCATGGCCACGTCAATGGCACATTACCAGAGGAGGGTCATAGTAGTTGCCACTACATTTATTGCACCTCACCAAACCCTCTAACCGCATTTATGTGGAGAAGATTCCTGAACAATATTGTCTTGGTTGCCGCAACTCACTGAAGACTGAGGAGGGCGTCTGATGAGACAAGCACTCGAGTAGTGGCCTACATAATCAACAAATGGAGGACCAAAAGATGAGGGGAAGAAGGCTATATAATATAAGAGATCTTTCAGTATAAGGGGGTCGAAAAATCTCTGAAAATAACACTGTAGTAACAAGAATTGAAATTATATCTAAGTCTAATTAAACTATATTCAATAACTACTCTCCTCGAACTTGGCCGAGGAAGGATTTCTTTGCATAGGGCCTGTCTCTCTTTGCTTTCTTGTTATCTTTAATTCCCTATGTGTGTTGCTTAATCCATCGAAATCTAGTTTTTAAGTCCACTCTCTACAAATTCATTGTATTGAGCTCTTTAGGCTTGAATCATTCTACCTTTAATTTGGGCTCAGTAACCAAAACGCCGCCCCCTATAGGTACTATATTAAATATAATTAGTGGTTTTATAATTTAATGGTATCATTAAAATCGAAACTATGCATATATGATATAATGAGTTCCATATTTTACTAATAAGGTAATATATATTTTTTAAAATAAAAATAAAAAATTTGATAGAAAGCCTTTGAAATCTTCTCAAATTGAGAAAAAGCTTGACCACTCATGTCATAATAAGCATTTGAAATTAAAATTGATTATTAAGAAAGAAAAGAAAAATTGACACACAATGGGGAAAAAAAAAAATCAATTTTAGTCTTACATGATTTTTTGAAGAAGGTGTGAGAGTACTAATCAAAAAGGAAAAAAAAAAATTATCATCTTCCAATCCTTCAAAGAGTTACATGCAAATCTTATAAGTCCACTTGTTTTGAAGTTTTCAACATTAAACAAAATCTGTAATCTTCCTCGCATTTACCATTACGAGGACATTTTGGTGGTGGCCTTATTGGTTTAGGGTTAGGAAGTTTTAGATTTAATCTACCACACCATTGACACATGAAGTTTTTGAAGTGTTTTCGTGAGCATGAAGTGAGATAGTATGATTCAAGATTGGAACACAATTAATTCCCAAAAAAAAAAAAAAAAATTCTTTCTCAAATTTGCAACAAATAACTTTTAGAGGGAGTAATTTTCTTACTTTGATTGGTTCACAATAAAAACTATTGCAATATACAAGATATTAGCATTTGAGGGAAATAAAAAACTGAATTTCAATTTTAAGTTTAAAATGGCTTAAATAAAATATGAAAAGTACAAAAAAAAAATCTATTAATCAATTGCATGAAAAGTACTAAATACTAAGGACACGTTTGGTATACTATAATAGTAATTACACAAGAATAGAAATAGATATTATAAGGAATACAAGATGTTGTAATGTAATACTTATTACTATTCATTTGTTTGGTAACAACTCAATAATAGACCTGAAGACAATAGAATGAAAGTATTTTAAATCAAATTTAAGATATATTTTAAGAAATATTGTACTCAAATAATTATATTTTCTAAAAAATAATATATTTTTTTAATTTAAAAGAGAGATTAGTTAATTTTTTATGATTTTTTATTTTCATAATTGTTATGTGAATATGGAAATTTTGTTAATTTAAAAATATATTAATTATAGAAATTAATACACCTACTAAGGAATAACTATTACATCCCTTTTTAAGATGAATAGTTATTCCTCATTTTAAAAAATAATTATTCATAAGGAATGACTATTCCCTGTAATAAAAATATAACCAAAATACAAAATAGCTAAATTATAGGAATAACTATTATATTACAGTGTTTATTATAGTCTATCAAACATACCCTAAATGTTGTTATTAATTTTAGGTTATTAATACATAGATTTGAATCAAAATCATGGAAGCTCAAACCTATTTGTATCAAAGCATTTATGCTAATGATATTTCTCAACCTCTCATCAAATTTTGAATTTACTTCAACCATCTCTTCCATATATAAAAGGACCGGAAAAAAAAAAAAAAAAAAAAAAAAAAAAAAAAAAAAAAAAAAAAAAACCCTCATAACATTACATTAAATAATTATTATCCAAGCAGCTGAGCCAAAAGGGGATGTAGCTCAGATGGTAGAGCGCTCGCTTAGCATGCGAGAGGTACGGGGATCGATACCCCGCATCTCCACCCACCCACCGCTTTTACCTCAACATTTTTCTGCCACGATTTCAACGCCACGTGTCACACTACAATTCGTCCAATCCACTCCCTTCGCAGCCAAAATTTGCCAAACTCAGTAACAGCCACCGCTTCATCGATTGGCCACTGCACATGGGACCCACAAAAGCAAGATTCACCAACTCTAATCATCTTCCACATGCCCACAGTCATAGATAGAGTCACAGGATATCATTTTACACACAAACCATCGTGCTTTGTATCGAGTTGTCTTGTTCATAGTTTCATAGTAAAAAACAGAGACTTTCTTTTTTTTTTTTTTTATTAAACCAAAACTGATACTTTTGGCTGAGAGTGAATGAGGGAGATTCATTTATCTTAAAAACTCGTACTAAAAAAAAAATCCCAACAAAATAATTGAAACCCAGAAATTGAATTCATTGAAATATGAGTTCTTCAAAGACAGTGAGGAAATTGCAGGTGGTGTCTCCAGTCCCAGCTGACATAGACATAGCCAACTCGGTTCAGCCTCTCCACATCTCTGAGATTGCCAACGAACTCAATCTCAGTCCTAACCACTATGATCTTTATGGCAAATACAAGGCCAAGGTCTGTTTTTTTTTTTTTTTTTTAATCAAACCCCACTTTTTATTAACTTTTTTTTTTTTGGCTGGTTAGGCATTGAAATAGATGAACATGCATTGAATTGAAGTGGGGTTTTGCCTTTTGTTTTCTTTCATTAAGTACAAGATTGAAAATTTAATGATAGATCAGTTTTTGATATCTGTTGGGTATTTTTGCATTGGAATGTGCAGGTTTTGTTATCTGTGCTTGATGAGGTTGAAGGATCTAAAGATGGGTATTATGTGGTGGTTGGAGGGATTACTCCTACTCCTCTTGGAGAAGGCAAGTCAACTACTACTGTTGGGCTCTGTCAAGCATTGGGAGCTTTTCTTGATAAAAAGGTAATTTAGAAAAGATTACTGTTTGATTATATATCTATGTAATTCATGTTGACTTCTATGAGTGTCTGTCTTGAATTGATTTCCCCCATTAGGCTTTAGCCAGAATGACACTGTCAACAAATCCAAATTGAGCTTGTGCCTGCTCAATGTTTGGGAAAATGCTATCAATGACTATTGAAGATAACAAGAATGTATATATCAGTTCCATGAATTACTATATTTTGGGAAATATGTTAAGGAATGCAGGTTTGGGTGCAAATGGACCAAGCTAATATCATTTCATTCAAGCCCACGTGCGGAAATAGTTGAGCTTGGCTTGAACACTGAAGTGAATCTTTTATAATTGGTATGCCTAGGTTCAACGGGCTATAAATTTTTCATTAATGTAATCCAACATTTAGTTTTGTCAAATCTAATTCCTACACATATAATGACAAAATTAACAATTACAAATTATCTATAGATTACTTCGTTTTTATGCTATAAATCAATTGACAAGCATGGTGTTGCTCTCTATTGTCTATACTTTCTCTCTTTTGATTGATGGAAACACTGAGCCTGAGATTTTCAAGGACAAATGAGTCAATTTAACAATACTAGAGTGGTAGTAAGATTTGTAAACATGCACCTCTGTAAAATCAAAGAGGATCTGTTCACATGAAATGCCTGGTGAGTTGTGAACTATAGGACTGATTTACTGAGGAAATTTGGATTTGGTAGACGTAGAAGATTTACTGCTGTTAACATCTGTGCTGTTAATGCAAGTGTTTAATGAATTTGTTTCTGTATTTAGCCTCTCGCCCTGGTAGCAGTTGAGGTTTCTCGGTCTTCAACTATGGTTGTTTTGTATATTATTAATGAGTAACAGTCTCTTCCTAAGTCCCGGCTCAGTCTGTATCTGCTAATCTGATTTTGTTATGAAGCTTTCACTTTGTCTGAGAAGAGTGAGTTATGAAAGCATCAATTATGGTTCCTGTTATCAGATGTAAAATCTTCATACATGCCATCTCAAAATGGCCACTCTATATTTGGAAACGGGTTAGGCTATTTTCTGACTTGCAATCCTTTGTGCTTCTGGCGTTAGGTCGTTACCTGCCTTCGTCAACCATCACAAGGACCTACTTTTGGAATCAAAGGGGGTGCAGCAGGGGGTGGTTACAGTCAAGTGATCCCAATGGATGAGTTCAATCTTCACCTAACAGGAGACATTCATGCAATAACAGCTGCAAACAATCTTCTAGCTGCTGCCATTGATACCCGAATTTTCCATGAGTCAACCCAATCAGATAAGGCTCTCTTAAACCGTTTATGTCCACCAAACAAAGAAGGAAAACGAAGCTTTAGCGACATCATGTTTAGACGTCTGAAGAAGCTTGGTATCTCAAAGACCAGCCTGAGGAGCTGACACCACAAGAAGTCAAAAAATTTGCTAGGCTTGATATTGACCCTGATTCGCTCACATGGAGGAGAGTAATGGACGTAAATGACCGGTTCTTGAGGAAGATTACTATTGGCCAGGGTCCTGAAGAGAAGGGGATGGTGAGAGAAACAGGATTTGATATTTCAGTTGCAAGTGAAATCATGGCAGTTTTGGCCCTGACAACATCCCTAGCTGATATGAGAGAAAGGCTTGGAATATGGTGATTGGAAATAGCAAGGCTGGTGACCCTGTAACTGCCGATGATCTTGGAGTTGGAGGTGCTTTGACTGTGCTAATGAAAGATGCTATTAACCCCACTTTAATGCAGACTCTTGAGGGAACCCCGGTTCTTGTTCATGCTGGTCCTTTTGCTAATATTGCGCATGGGAATTCTTCTATTGTGGCCGATAAGATTGCACTAAAACTGGTGGGACCTGGAGGGTTTGTGGTCACAGAAGCAGGTTTTGGGGCTGATATTGGAACTGAGAAGTTCATGAACATAAAATGCCGATATAGTGGTTTAACACCTCAGTGTGCTGTTATGTGGCAACAATAAGGGCTTTGAAAATGCATGGTGGTGGGCCAGAAGTTATTGCTGGGAAGCTCTTGATCATGCCTATTTAAATGAGAATGTTGCTCTTGTTGAAGCAGGTTGCGTGAATCTAGCCAGGCATATCTCAAACACAAAGGCTTACGGTGTGAATGTCGTTGTTGCTGTGAACATGTTCTCTACTGATTCTGAGGCAGAACTCAGTGCAGTCAGGAATGCAGCGCTGGCTGCTGGGCATATAATGCCGTGATTTGTACTCATCATGCCCATGGTGGAAAAGGAGCGGTTAGTCTCTTCATTCCCTTTACTAATTAGTTTATTTAATCCAAAGGCCATCACTCTACACTTTAAAACATTATGACTAAATAAGCTTTTTTTCATTGGTAAATTTTTCATCCATCTGGTGGGCCTTGAACGCATAACCTCACCATCCACCTTGCTCTTACAAGGGGAGGATGTGATGTTTGAGCTAAAGTTCATTGGCAGAAAGGCATAAGGTTATATAAGAGAAAAATTAATTGATCTATTACTGTGACCACTCCATGGACTATCCCAAGTGAGAAGCTTGGTTTGCTACAAATTCCAGCATAAACTATCTTTCTCCGAATTGCAACCCCAACTTACCTTGTGATAATCTCTAAACTCACATCAGATCTGGCCTATTTTTATGTGCCTCGGTATCATGCACTTATATTCTTTAACCTAACCTAGAAAAGGCCTTTAATAATAAGTTGTGACATTGAATCATAAATTATTCCTGCTCCTCCTGCATCTTCATGCCTTCTCCAACGTTATGTTAGATTTCTTGACAATAAGAACACCACTTAATGAAATAGATATCTTGGACCACTAGAGATACACACTATCCAGCAGAGGACTACGTGTTGTCTCATTTTTTGTTGTCTATTGAATCTGCCAAAGCCAGAAGATGGAATGCTGGCAGCAGTGAAACTCTGAATTCAGCTCCTCCCTTCACACGTGGAGATAACATTTTATGTTTCTAAAACTGCAAGGGATGGATTTTTTCACTAGTTGATAAATTATCATGATCTTCAGGTTGACTTGGCATTGCGGTTCAAAAAGCCTGTGAGAATGTCACACAACCATTAAGGTTTTTATATCCGTTGGATACTGGTATCAAAGAGAAAATAGAGGCAATAGCAGGGTCATATGGTGCCAGTGGTGTTGAATACTCAGAGCAGGTAACCTCCTAACCGCTAAAATATTGTTTTAGCAGTTCATATATATATATATATATATAATTTTTTTTTTTTTTGATAAGTGTTTTAGCAGTTCATATTCTGATTGCATGATCAATGATTTTAAATCCATCTTTTAAGGGTTTTAATTTTAAGTTTAACATCAATTTTGATTGAATTATACTCAAAGCCGACATTTATTTAGTGCATGATTAGTCTGTTGAGGATTCATAGCGGACCCCAAAGTTTGGGACTTTGTTGGTTTTTAATTTTAAGTTTAACATCAATTTGATTGAATTATACTCAAAACCGACATTTATTTAGTGCATGATTAGTTTGTTGAGGATTCATAGCAGACCCAAAGTTTGGGACTTTGTTGTTTGTTAGTTTAAAAAAAAAAAAAAAAATTTGAGTGCATCTGAAAATTTCTTAAAAATAACGTTGCTCAGACCAGGTGAAAGTGAAGAAATATGATAAGAATTTTTTATGAAGTCTGACTGTTAATTTGGAAACCAATGTGCCTGGAGAAAGTGTTGTGTAGCTCTTTTCCAGCTCATGGCCAAATCACCCGGGAAACTATTTGATATTAGTTTTACAGGATACAGATTCGTTTTTTTTTTTTTTTTTTTTTTTTTAAGGTAATAAGAATTTTATTGAAAAAACTGAACGTCATGTTCACCATGGTGAACTTTTTGAGCAAGGACAAGATACAGGTTCTTATTGACATTGAACTAATAATCTTGTACTGCAATCACAATAGTTGGTTTCCCAATGAGCATTTTTTCTTTTTGAGCACGAATATAAGTCACGAATGTCAATATTTTAAATTATCCAACCGTTTGAACCTCGCTTATTGACCCATCTCCTCTTTGTCCTAAATAGGCTGAGAAGCAGATTGAGATGTACAGCAAGCAAGGTTTTTCTAATTTGCCAATCTGCATGGCAAAAACTCAGTATTCCTTTTCGCATGAAGCCTCTAAGAAGGGAGCCCCAACTGGATTTACCTTACCAATAAGGGATGTGAGAGCTAGCATTGGAGCTGGATTCATTTATCCTTTAGTTGGGACAATGAGTACAATGCCAGGACTCCCAACAAGGCCTTGCTTCTATGACATTGATCTTGACACAGCCACTGGAAAGGTTATTGGTCTCTCTTGAGGCTCAACAAACATGTCTATAAATTCAGCAAAAAAACGTCTCCTAAGGAAGCCTTTTTCAAAGTATCTTTAAAAATGTCAAAGTGACATTACATTCTCTTACCCTTTTTTTTTTTTTTTTGGGTCAACGTTCTGTACGACTAAATAATGTAACTTCAACTTCTGGAGTGTGAAATAAAAATTCTTGTTTTTGGCGCTTTTTCGTTCTTTGCCTGCAATTTATTAGGCCTAGGGAGGCTAATTTGTTTTGGTTGGCGGACCAAAATTTGTATAGTATACGTTTTCGGGGCCTCCGGTGCCAGAGCAAGAGGAAAGTATAAAACCATTTTTGTGGTAAGTATAAAAACTGTTAACAGTATTGATTGTTTTATCATTTTGTTAATAAAATATTTCTAAAAATGGTTTCTAAATTAATGCGCTTAGAACATCAGTTAAAATTTTTCTTTTTAAAAAGAGTGAGCATAGATAGGCATAAACAATTTGCCTCATTTGGAGATGCTGCCGCACTTGATTTTTAAGGCTTAATTTTCTTCTTTATCTATGATTTTGGTTTTAGCTCTTCTATTAAAAATGCTCTAAAAGCATATAAGCTACTTGAGTTGGATCCCACAATTCTTTCATGCAACTTATTCTAAGGGAAAAAAACGTTAAAAGTTAATATTAATTTTGCTATGAAATTTACAAATTTGTGGTGATAAACCAATGTAATCAGTGTCATATTAACATGATAAATAAATTCTTAAATTAAGTTTTGGTTTTGTTTTTGAAAGTTGTTACAACAATTTGTAAGGTTTATATAATAAATTTGCAACAAAGGTAACATCACTCTGTCTGTGTCCTAAATAAGGTCTATTGTTGACTGCCTAAAGCCTTGAACGTGCTGCTTATGTAATCTCTTTTTGTCATTATCCCTAATGCCTTCGATTATAAAATAATTACCTGTGCATGTTAATTTGACTGTACATGCAATCACATTTTAGGAGGCATGATATATTCACAAATCAAGGCAAATAGCCAAAAATAGGGATGAAAAAAAAAAAAAAAACTTCATTCAATAGTTCAAAACAAAAAACAAATTTTTGGTAAAATGTAAGGACATGGAGTAAGTTTAGGGACGTAAAACAAATTCAAGATTAAACTTTACAAGAAGTTTTGTAGTTCAACCGACACTTCTGGTATTTTCAACAGAAACATCCAGGATTTAAATATCTTCTTCCCCACTATTGAATTATCTTTATATATATATATATTATATATATATATATATATATATAAAGTTCAAGCTTAGATATAAAGCCAAATTAATATTAAGAGTTTTGTTACTTAACTGATACTTTCTAATATTTTTAACAAAAACATTTATGGGTTAAATCTCTCATCTTCTTATTGTGACAATTTGAGAGAGAGAGAGAGAGAGAGAGAGAGAGAGGAGAGAGAGAGAGAGAGAGAGAGAGAGAGAGAGAGAGAGAGAGAGAGAGAGAGAGCATTCAATATATACATATGTGAAGTCCCACAAAGCAGAAAGGTCTTCATCCAAATTTATCAATAAACTACCAGATCCAAATCCAATTTTTCTTCCAAGAGAATTAGACCATAAGAATAAATTACAGAATTCACATATTTTTTAACCTAGAGTGACTAGGCTGTTGACCTCACATGTTAGGTCTTGTTGTAATGTTATTGTTTAATGAGAGGACTCATCTTCTTGTTCATTTTCATTGAAAATACTAGGAACTATATGTTAAGTTTTAAGATTCTTGACTATTTTGATTAAGTTTGTAGATAAAGTTTTTAACGACTTAAAAAATGAAAATTAATGTCCTAACTATTAAGAATCAAGCACTAGGCAAGCATGCCAAAGGCTTTGTAGTTGAATTGGTACCTCCTCATACACAAAGTGCTCGAGGGTCTAGGGGAGAAAGGATTTGAGTTGCAGGGTTAGCAGTATGTTATAATTATTTTTCAAAAAAAAAAAAAAAAAAAAAGCACTGGGCAAGCATTCGGCTTTGGTGGTCCATCACATTAAATATACAAATAAATAATTAAAAAATCAAAATACTTTATAAATATTCAACAGGCAAACTCCTTTTAAGTCTTTTGGCTAAAAATTGCAAAAAATGGATTTATTGTTATTATAGGTACTATTCAAAGTTATTTGGCAAAATGAGGAGAGAGACTAAATTTCGGCAACGGTGTTGCTGAAATTGCAAGAAAAAGTAGAATGTGTTAGAGAGAAAATTGAATTTCGGTAATGGCATTGCCGAAATTCTTGTGCCTGACCAATTGTGGCAATGACATTGCCGAAAATGGGAGGAAAAAAAAAAAATTGTGGCAACCAAGTTGCCGAAAATGGAGGGAAAAAAAATGCTACGTCCACAACATTTTTCGCAACAAATTGCAGGTGGTTAGTTGTTATTGGTTCAGATTTGAACCTAACACTAAGATTACTTTTTTGCCCCAATAATAACAATCAATAACAACCAGTAACAACCTGCCACTTAGAATTTGTTGTAAAAATGTTGTTAAAATATTGTGGACGTATCATTTCTAAAAAAAAAAAAATCGTGGTGTTGAAAAAAAAAAGAAAAAGTGGCAAAGGCATGCCGAAATAGGGGAAAAAAAATTCCCTCTATTTTGGCAATGCCATTGCCACAATAGAGGGAAATTTTTTTTTTTTCTTTCAACACCACGATTTTTTTTTTTAATTTTAGAAATGATACATCTACAATATTTTTACAACAAATCCTAAGTAACAGGTTGTTACTGATTGTTATTATTAAGGCAAAAAAAGTAATATTAGTATTAGGTTCAAATTTGAACCAATAACAACTAACTACCTGTAATTTGTTGTGAAAAATGTTGTGGACGTAGCATCTTTATTTTTTTTTTCCCTCCATTTTCGACAACTTGGTTGCCACAATTCTTTTTTTTTTTTTCCCTCCCATTTTCGGCAATGCCATTGCCGCAATTGGTTTTCATTTCGAGCACAAGAATTTCAGCAATGCTATTACCGAAATTCAATTTTCTCTCTCCCTGACACATTCTACTTTTTCTTGCAATTTCGGCAACACCGTTGCCGAAATTCAGTGTCTCTTCTCATTTTCTCAAATAACTTTGAATAGTACTTATAACACTAATAAGCTCAATTTTTTGCAATTTTTAGCCAAAAGACTAAACTTCTTTTCCTTGTTCATCAAAAAAAAAAAAAAAAAAAAATACAGACATTCTTTCTTACCCATCATAAACGCTGACAATGATAGTCAATATTCTAATATATAATTAACTTCAAGTGAGGAGAAAATATTTTATTGGACAGTTTTATGAGACTTACCTCGCACAATAAATGTAAATCTTACACATATGAGTCTCATATGTTACGAGAGTGTCCTGAATTATACTCCTATTGTTGTATGGTAGTAGATGTTGCATTCCAACTATCCATTTATGAAAAGTTTCTAATTAATATATATATATATATATATATATATATATATATAAAAGTAAAGACTTCATGTAGAAAAGTATAAAGTCCTGTCAAATAGCACTCTAATTTTGTATTTAACCTCTTTTTTACGTTTTTCATTGAGTTTTTATTTACTGTTATCCAAAAATTCACATTAACTTATTTTACTGTTATCTCATTAATATCTTATTAATTGCCTAATTTTACACTACATATTTTTCTATTCTTCATGTCTTTTAGCATACCTACCATTTTAGTATTTTTTTTTAAAATAATAATAATTAAGGACTAATAGTAATAACTAATCACATAAGGCCCTGTAGATAGAGAGACACAAAAATTTTGTGGATTGTTAAATAAAACACACTGACTAAACATTTGAAAGAGAGAGAAAGAGGAATCTGAAAGGTTACCAACTCTGTTATACTGGCCTCCCACTACCATCAAGAGGCCGAAAACCCCTATAGGTTATTTTTCTTTTTTCTTTTTAAAATTAGGGGTTTAAATATGATTTAGGTTTGGGTAATTTGGTTGGATAGTTTTTGTTTTAGGTATATAAGTAGAGAGAATATTTGGTGTGCAATGTAAAAACATATTCTACTATGGTTTAATTTTAAATCATCTATAAGACACATGAATATATACTTGTCCACATCATGTCTTAATGTTGTACTATCGATAAATAGAAGACAGTGGGAGAGTTGGGCATACTTTCATTTCATTATATGAAATATGGAATTTAATACAAATTAGTTGATTTTCATGATCCCGCTACTCTTTTGCATTTATCTTTGGATTTATGATTTTTTAAAAAAATTAATCTTACCTTGAGAAAGTTACAAATATGTAGTGAAGTTATTAAACTAATTTTTAATATCTCAAAATGTATATGTTTCCTTACTCTAATTTAAATTACTTTTTTTATTTATAATATATGTAAAACATTATTCAAAACTGTCTTATATAAAATATATCACAAAATTATCCGTGCATCACATGGACAATTTACTAGTATTAATAAATTTAGATAATGTATCTGTTTGGATACCAAACTCAAACATATTGTGTATTTGACATGTGTCATTCCTTAGAAGAAAAAGAAAAAGAAAAAGAAAAAAAGAGAGGCCTTTTAATGGGAGGGCCCATTTGGTAAATATTATAAAGGATATAATTTTTGTTAAAAATGTGACAAAAAGTTAAAAGTTAACTTGTTTTCAAATAAGCTAGTTTTTTTAGATTAAAAAAAAAAATAGTAAAAAGCTAAAATCTAAAATCTAAAAGTTTTTTTCAAGCAAGACTAAAATGGTTCACAACTTTATTAATAATTTTTATTTAGTTTTATTGTGATTTTTTAAGGGTTACAATGGCTTTTTAGTTTCTTTTCATTTTTATAAATAGGTTTATAGTGATTAGTATAGATACTATAGGAAAAAGGTTTTTATGCAACATGGTTGTAAGAATTTTTATGCTACCAACACATCACAGTTAAAAAATCATCTGCATGTATTATTTAAACTATCCTCTAAGCATGCGTGTTGCGCGTGCTCAGAGGATAAACCTTTACCCAAAAAAAAAAAAAGAATAAAAAAATGGGGTGTTTTACTTTAAATTGTGGTGTTTTACTTTTATTCAAATGAAAAATGAATAAAAAAATGCTAAATTTCAGGGAATAAAAAGATGAACATGAAGGGAAAAATATCCCAAAATTTTAGGAGTTCTCTTTTTGAATTCAAAATGAAATTTGTTATTTAACATTTATGGAATTCAAATCTTCTGTCTCATCAATTGTGCTCCACTTCATGCTCCACCAATAAAACTTGGACAGCTGGTCTCTTACATTAAATGAGATAACTCTGACTTTAAGACTCTTAAAGTCAGAGTTATCTCATTTAATATGAGAGACCAGCTGTCCAAGTTTTATTGGTGGAGCATGAAGTGGAGCATAATTGATGAGACAGAAGATTTGGACTCACATTTATGACCTTATTTCTAAGAGAAGTTAACTTTCATTAATGAAGATATTTTTAAACTACATTGTAATGGGTGTGATGGGCTTTTTGTACAACATTAGGCTGGATTGCTCCTTCCTGCCGTGCTCAGCCCAAAATATTCTGGATTAGAGAGTTGGGACCAGTCCAATTGTAATTCACCTTGGTCCAGCTGGTGCACAAGCCATGCCCTGTTCTGTCGCAGTTTATATTATGTGACCGTGGCAGGCAGGCCTTCTTAAGATGATCACAGCAAGCAGATATAACGTAAATATCAAAGAGGTTTACTTACGGTTGAGGCTCATTTTTGAAAGCCCAATAAGGAGAATAAGTCCAAGAAATAACCAAAGAATAAATAGAAGAACCCATCAAACTCGAGTGGTAAGAATAATAGAGTATAGGCCCGTGAAGCAAATAAATGGGTCTTGAAGAAGTAAATGGGTCTGAAAAGGTCCGGAAAGAGAGAAATGGCAAACCATGGGCCACGGATGCAGAATAGTGAGTATGGGCCACACCAATTGCGGCAAGCCTAAAGTAAAGCAAGTAAATAGAGCCATGGAAAATTTATGGACTCTAAGGAAAATGAGGTATAGTTGGGCTGGGGAAGCCCGACGAGGTAGTAAAGACCCATGGAAAGCACAAGGTTGCAAGGGGTCAAGGATGCCCCAAAGAAGGACAAATAGGACATGAGAGCCCACAGGCATGTTTGGCAAGAAAAGCCCGAAGGGCTTATTAAGCCATTGAGAAAGAAAGCAAGCAGTGGACCCAAAAGAGGCCCAATTGTATGGAGCGGCCATCTTGTTAGGGTGGTACGGCAAGAAAAACAAAACGCACAAGGAAGCAAGGAAACCAAGGCCCACAATCAAAGGCAAACCCAAACCATGAGCAACGAACCAGGAAAGAAATAAGCCACGGCAGGATAAGAAGGCAGGCCGCGCAAAAGCATGACTAGCTAGCATACTTTGGACGGACACGAGGATGAGGCACGAGCAAGACCCAGGTTTCACCAGCCCGTACCCAGCCAATACGGGAAAAGGTGGGCCATGGGTCAGAGGTAAAGAGGGGTGTGGTTTGGTGGAGGGGAGAGGAAAGAACCCATTTCAAGGATCCCGTTCAGGCCACTTTCGGGTGAGTGTCCTGCTGGGATGACATAGCACCCGAAAATGGCAAAACTAAGCTGGAACCTTTCGGTGCATGCCATGAGGGAGAAAGAGAGTATTCTGCCATGACAGAAGAGAATGCCACAACAAGCTAACGGAAAAAATGCCCTTGTCTTCGACTGGTGATGTAGTGCGGCGCGGCCAGTGCAGGAACGTGGCACTGGCTGAGTACCTGACCAACCAGTAATGGTCGGTAAGTACACACATCGGACAAAGACGGTTAAGGGGGTAAAAAAGTAAAAGCAGTGCCTCGGCAGACACTATATAAGGGTGTTCCCTGTGCACGAACAAGGGGGAGAAAAAAGGGGGGGGGGGGGGGAAGTAAGGCATAATTAAGAAAAAGAGAAGAAAACAGAGCAAGTAAAAGGGAAAAACAGAGTAAGAAAACGAAGGAGAAGTAAGAGGATAGGCATGTTCCGAAGTGGGTTATCATTTCCTCTCTCCTTTTCGAAAAACCACCCTTTCCGACTGCTCACGCTCGGAACAAGAGTCATTTAGGGCCGTTCCTTCAAAGCAATTAATTTCTCTTTTAAGAAATTAGTTGCATTGAGGGAGTGTTGTTCCCTTTTTGGCTTGGGTTCATTTGATATACTATGGCAGACTAATAAACTTGCCGTCATTTCTTGCTTATTTTCATACTCTTTCTTTTTAAGTTCACTTGTGTCGTTCATTTCAATGTTTTTTTATTTATAGCGTGACGAGTGCATTTCCTATACATTTATTATATACTTGCCTACGGCAACTGTTTTAAAAAAGGTCTGCCTGTCACGACTACGTAGCACGAAACTGTAACGGGCCAAGGCATAGCTTGCGCACAAGCCGGCCCAGAGAGAGTTACAACTAGATCGGTCCCGACTCTCCAACCTAGAATATCTTAGGCTTAGTACGGCAGGATGAGATACTCCAGCCCAATGTCAAAGTAGCAGCCCAAAGCCCCGTAACACTTACTAAACTTAAACGATGAGACATTGCAAAGAATACATATTCCAATGAAAGAGCAATAAAGATGAATATTAACAGGTAAGTAAATGCGAAAGGAAAGAAAAAGGAAATAACGGCAAACTTATAAAACTGTTGGTCTGTCGCGATATGTTAAAAGGGTGCAAGCCAAGAAGGAGACAACATTCCTTCAATGCGAATAATTTCTCCAGAGGAGAGATTAATGGTTTTGAAGGGACGGTCCTAAATGATTTGTGCCCAAGTCAATAACAATAGAGAGCGTGGGTTTGAGAGGGAGAGAGGGAAAACAACTCATTTTGGTGCATGCCCGCCATCTCTCTTCTCTCAGTTTTGTTTTATCTTTATTTCTTTTCTCAATCTTTCTCCTTTCTCTTTTTTCTTAGCTAGTATTAGCCTTTCCTCAGTTCTCCTTACTTTTACTCTGTTTTTTCCCCCGTTTCTTGTGCACAGTGAATGCTCTTATATAGTGCCTGCCGTGATTTGGCTTTTACCTTTTTACCCTCTAACTGCCTTTGTCTAGTGTGTGTCCTTGCCGACCATTACTGATTGGTCAGGCGCTCAGCCAGCGCTACTTACTTGCGCTGGCCGCGCCATACCACATCACCAAGCGAGGACAAGAAAAATTTGTCTATTTACTTGCCGTGGCATTCTTACCTGCCACGGTAAGGTGCACTCTCTCTCTTCCCACATGGTATGCACCGAACGGTTCCAACTCAGCTTTGCTATTTTTGGGTGACATGTCATCCCAGCAGGACACTCACCCGAAAGTAGCCTAAGCAGGATCCTTGAAATAGGCTCTTTCCTCTCCCCTCCGCCAGACCACGCCCCCCTTACCTCTGACCCATGGCCCACCTCTTCCCGTATTGGCTGGGTACAAGCTAGTGAAACCTGGGTCTTGCGCGTGCTCTGTTTTCACATCTGTCCAAAATCTGCCCGCTGTTCATACGTTTGCTGCGGCCTAGGCGTCTGTCTGTTCATCTTGCCGTTCACCTCTAACTTTTTGTGGTGTGGGCTATTTATTTATAGACTTGTCGTTTGGGGTCTGGACTTTTGCTCAATTGTGGGCTTTAGCTCACTTGCATTCTCTCGTGTTTTGTTCTTCGCGGCCTTGCTATTGCTTCCTGCCGCACCGTTTTAACATTTATGTTATGGCGATATAGTTTAGTACCATTGGGTCTCTTTGGGCCTGCTGTTTGTTTTCCTTTCTAAGGGCTTAATAAGCCTCACTGGGCCCTCTTGCCATGTCTGCCTGCGGGCTCCCGTGTCCCATTTGCTTTTCTTTGGGCGTCCTTGGCCCTTTCTAATTTCGTGCTTTCTATGGGCTTTTACTAATTAGTTGGGCTTCCTCGGCCCAACTACTCCATACTTCATCCTTAGAGCTCATAAGTTTTTCTATGGCCCTGTACTTACTTTACTTTGGGCCTGCTGTAATAGACGTGGCCCATTCTCACTTTTCTACATCCGTGGCTCACAGTTCGCTGTTTCTCTCTTTCCGGGCCTTTTTAGGCCTATTTACTCATTCAAGATCCATTTATTTGCTTTATGGATCTATAATTTATTATTCCTGTCACTTAGGTTTAATGAGCTTTTTATCCACTTTCTAATTCTTTTCTGTTGATGTTGCTGGGTTGCTTCTTCTTACTGGGCTCTCAAAAATGAGCCTCAACACTCATTAAAAATATCATATTACTATAAATATATATATATATATATATATGAATATTTTTTTTAACCACCACGTACTGGGTTGTATAAAAACTTTTTCCTTTAAAAAATAAAAAACAAAAAAGAATTTCCTCTAAGAAATAAAAATTAAATAATTGGGAAAAAATGCCAAGACCTTTTTTTTTTGGTTGGTAATCTTCAATTTTATTCAAACTACAAAGCAAGAATTATAGCCTTGCAAACAGTTCATAAAACTTCTGGAAGACTAGAGAGTTTATTAAAATCGAAAGACTCAACTGAACTAGAGGAGAATTTAGCGGCCATATAGGCAATCGAATTACATTCTCTAACGACCGAACAGAAAACCGCTAAGAATAGATTCTTTTAGACATAAAATGTTACCAATTAAGGGGGAACATTCAAAGGAAGCAAGCATATCAACAGCTACCTTATCGTATTACCCTCAAATATAATTTGGTTTCATTTTTCCGCCTTAGCTAATTAGTAATTACATTCTCTTTTGACCTCAAACTACCAAGAATTTGTATGACACCTCCTAGAACTACCAAAACGAGATTCAAAATCTCCGTTCCCAAAAATCAAGTTAAAAGAAAAATGCACATTTTGTTCACCATTTCTATTCTAATAATTATTCAAGAATGGCAATTCTGATATTAGCATGTACTCCTAAATGTACTTGTCTCTCTTTGTGTTTCAGTTGTTCACTCCAAAAGCAAAAAGCATCTCCCCAGTCTCTCTCTGTGTTGGGGTTTCTAAGTCACACTCCAATGGCAGATTCAACATCATCGTCGCCGGCAAACACAATAATATCAATACCACATTCAACCCCAAAACCAGACACTAATAAGTCTTCGTTCTTTCCCATTTTCATCTCAAGAAAAGCCATGGCTTTTGCCTATGGCTTCACATTTATCTTTGTAGCCTTCACTGTCTTCTTGATCATAAACCTTTCTGGCTACTCTTCCCCTTGGTTCAAGAACATCTTCCACACCACCTCCATTTTGTCTCACCTTTTCCCTAACACTTCCCTGCAAAACTCATACTCTCAGACCCACCTCCCTTTTTCTCCTCCCTCAAATACCCAGTTCCCTAGTTCCAGTAAAGGTTCATCTTTTTCTGGGAAAAACAATGGTAGTGACAGTGATAATGTACAGGTTGGTTTGAGAAAGAATGGTACAAAAAATGGGGTCTTTAGCGAGGCATTGTCTGAGAAGCAAGGAAAACGGAGTTGGTTGGAGATGATGAATGGTTGTGATGTTTTTGAAGGGAAATGGGTGAGAGATGATACATACCCTATTTATGTGCCGGGTTCTTGTCCTCATATAGATGAGCCTTTCAATTGTTTCCTAAATGGCAGGCCTGATAATATGTATGAGAAGTATAGGTGGCAACCCAAGGATTGCAGTATTCCAAGGTAATTTTCAAAGCTAGTTATAGATCATAGTTGTTATCTTTGTCTTGCATTGTTTAAAATGTTTTCTATGCATTAATCATGCTAAACAATAAAGCTCACGTCTTCTTTTAGCTGTTTATTTATGTATTTGAATGCTAATATATAAATGACACACAAACACACACAAAATGCTTTGGCTGGATTGTTTTTTATTTTGAAACTAGCTTGTGCCCTTTCTGGTCAGGGAGATTGATTTCAGATGAATCTGTTATGCAGGTTGAATGGTAGGGACATGTTGGCAATGTTGAGGGGAAAGCGTCTAGTTTTTGTTGGGGATTCTCTAAATAGGAATATGTGGGAGTCTCTTGTTTGCATTCTTAGAAATTCAGTGGAAGATAAAACTAGAGTTTTTGAAGCCTCTGGTAGATATGAATTCCGGTCAGAGGGTTCTTATTCTTTTATATTCAAGGTACGCTGATCATCATGCATTTTGTTTTATACTGTGAAGTTTGGAAATTGAAATGTTCAATAGTTAGGACCTGAGAATACACAAGAATACAACCAAATATAATGAAAGTACATGGACAGTGAAAGAAATCTCTTTTGTCAATTTGTTTTATTTATTGCTTGTGGTTGTATACTTGTATGAATATAGGATTATAATTGTTCGGTGGAGTTTTTCCGATCACCATTTCTTGTTCAAGAATGGGAAATGCCAGACACGAATGGTTCGAAGAAGGAAACACTTCGCCTTGATGTGGTTGAAACATCCTCTGATAGGTACAAAGGTGCAGATGTTCTCATCTTCAATACAGGGCACTGGTGGACTCATGAGAAAACTTCCAGAGGGTAATGCCAATGACCTTCTCTCTTTAAATCCCTGATGTTAGGACACTGAAACTGGAAACTACAATAATGTAATAATCTTGCAGGAAGGATTATTATCAAGAAGGAAACCATACCTATGGTGAAATGAGTGTTGAAGAGGCATTTAGGAAAGCTTTATCAACATGGGCAAGATGGGTGGACACCAACATTGATCCAAAGAAAACTGTTGTATTTTTCAGGGCCTATTCTCCCTCTCACTTTAGGTAAATAGAACATGAAAAAAGTGTACTTAGTCCTATAATTCCGTAATCAATGAGGAAGTAGCCTCTTCATTCTCTTTTTGTCCATTTACAGAGGTGGAAGATGGAATTCTGGTGGGGAGTGTGATAACGAGACTGTGCCAATTAAGAATGAGGCATATTTGTCAGAATATCCAAGTATGCTGGGGATTTTTGAGTCAGTAATGAGGGGGATGAAGTTTCCAGTCTTCTATCTAAACATTACCAGAATGAGTGATTTCAGGATTGATGCCCATCCATCAATTTACAGGAAGCAGAATTTGACAGAGGAGGAGAGAATATCGCCTTTGAGATACCAGGATTGCAGCCATTGGTGCCTCCCTGGTGTTCCTGATACATGGAACGAGATCATATATGCTCAGCTCCTCAAACATAACCAACAGCAGCATCAAGAACTGCAGAAGACACCTGCAGTATAAATAAAAACAAACGTAGCTTCTCTGCCATGGGTATAAGCATGATAAATTAATACTTATCCAAAAACTTCACCATAATGGAAAGTAGTAATCCAAGTTATTGCCTAAATTAGCAGTTGCATTGATCTAGACTAGATAGAATGTTGAAGAGGGGTGCTATCCAAAAGTTGCATTAAGCAAAGGAGTTTAAATCAATTTCCAAAGGGCAGATAGATATTGTGAATGGTTGGCTGGTTCCCATAGCTAATGACAGAATCTCCAACTACTTATGGTTGCCGACGATTGAAATTACGGAAATAGGTAACCATAAAATGTTGAAGCTTTTTTAATACTCCCAATGTCAGCGAATGATACTGTACTAGTTCAGTATAAGGACAGATATCAAGAAGTATTTTCTTGCTCCCAGAGCTAATGACAAAATCTTCAACCATTATGCTTTGAAGCTGGTTCAAATTGCAGCAAAGGCCACTAAAATATTGAAGCTTCTTTGTCCAGTTGTCCTCCCAATACAATGGATGATACTGAACCAGTTCATACATGTTGAGTATTCTGTATTCACCCTCAAAAACTGTTATTAAAACACCTTTGCTTTATGCAGCTCGTAATTCAGAAAGCATCCATTCCTTTGTGAACCTTCTTCTTTAGCAGAAAGCAACTGCCTTCAGGCAATAAACGTAGTTTTGAGTTATACTGCTAGTTTAGGGATCAATGGCACTTTATTATTTATAGTGAAACGTTAGGAGCGTTTCAATAAGTATAGAAGACAAAGTGGGATTCTTGGGTTGGGGTTGGTATGGCAAGCTGTAACAAATATTTATTTTTTTGTATTTGTTGGAAAGGGGTTGGTGGTATGACAATGTTTAGCATCATGAACTTGTATATAAATCTGTTATGATTTGCTATTCAATTTAACTAATGAATGAATTGAAAATACAATTACTATTTGGTTTATGAACAATCCGTCTACCAATTGGTTGATCACATCTCTAGATTACCTCTGATTAGCTGTTTCTTTGAAAAGTGGATGAAGTATTTCTTTGTAAAATTATGTTTTTCATGCTTCTGGATCATGCCAAAATATGTTGTTTAAATTATATATTTTGATCATTGAGTACTCTCCAGAAGGTACTCTCAAACCCTGTAACCCTGTATCAATTATACCATATAATGCTATAACCTCAACAAATTTTCACAACTTTTTTCTTAACTTCCAAGATGGCAAGTTGAAAACCAGTAAAATTTTGGAATACAAACTGTTAGGTTCTAAGAATTAGGAACTAATGTATTAGAACTTCAATTTGCATGTTGGCAAACCATGATCAAAACAATGTTTAGTCTTGTGTTAGACTTGTTCAAAGTATGACGTTTATGTAAAGTTGGAATCGAGTTTACTGCAGAAGTAACTGTTAACTTTCTGCCTGACTCGATTGATCGAAAATTAGACTCGATCGGGCAGATCGTTTTTCTGCAGAAAATTCCAACTCAGCCCAAGCCCATTTAATGTATGAGATTTTATGTTTTGCCCTAAGTATATAAGGGAAAACCCTAGCCACGTTTTAGAGTTCTGTTTTGCTGTGTTTGTGAATCTCATTGTGAGATCTAGAGGTGTTTGCCTTCACATACACTTAGGGTTTACAAACTTGAGATTCATGTTAAGAGTTGTGTAAATCAATACAGTTGCAGAATCAAAAGAGCATAAAGATATACAAGCAGGTGCGCTTGTGATTTGCTGAAGAATTCAAGGAAAGAAGGAGTCCGTGAATCTCGGAGCTATTATGGGGTCGTGGTAGTAAGTTTCCTACACTTGGGTAGCAATAGGATGTTAGTGATTTAAGTCTTATTGTGTAAACTTCAATTCTTTCATAGTGAATTCGGTTTACCTTGAGGATAGCTAGGTTAAATCCTCCCCAGATTTTTTACCGGTTTGGTTTTCCTGGGTCATCATATCGTTGTGTTCTTTATTTTTCGCTGCTTTATTGTTTTTGATATATTTGTGTTAACCTAGTTTTGTTTAAATTACCTAAGTTAATCACTTGGTTAATTCTCTAGGTTAATCTGTTGGGTTTAAGGGGTCTAAACGAACTTACAAGTGGTATCAGAGCGGGTAGCTTTTGTGTTTGATCTTTTGATCTTTTAGCTGATCCTTGACCCCTGTTGTCATGGAACACGGACACTCTCTTGTTGTTCTACCTCACTTTGATGGAAACAACTATGCTTATTGGAAAGTAAAGATGAAAGCATTCCTGAAATCCATTGATGAGAGAGTTTGGAATTCCGTTGAGTACGGATGGGAGAAGCCCACTACTCCTGTGAGTGAGTGGCAAACTTTTCAAAAGGAGGCAGCCGCTTTCAATAGCAAAACTATGAATGCTATTTTTAATGCTGTTTCCATGGAGGAATTTAAGAGAATCTCTAATGTTGAGGTTGCTCATATTGCTTGGAAAATCCTCCAGACTGTGCATGAAGGCACAAAGGCAGTTAAAATAAATAAATTGCAGCAATTAACCTCTAGATTTGAAAGCATTAGAATGAATGATGATGAATCTTTTGATGAATTCTATGCTAAATTGAATGATATTGTTAATTCTGCTTATAATTTGGGTGAAATTTATGATCAACCTAAAATTGTTAGGAAGATTCTTAGATCTTTGACTGAGGATTTTAGACCCAAAGTGACTACCATCACTGAGAGCAAGGATGTGGACTCCATCCCTGTTGATGAACTTGTAGGATCTCTTCAGTCCTATGAGTTAGACCTCTCTAAGACTAACAAATCCAAATCAATGGCTCTTAAGTTTGTTGATGATGTTGAGGATGGTGGATTTGATGATGAACTCTCTGCTACAGAGATTGCCTATCTTGCCAAGAATTTTAGAAACTTTCTTAGGAACAATAACAGAAGGGCAAGAGGCAAGAACACTGTTGAACCTAGAAATTTTAGGAGGAATGATCCCACTAAGGTCAATAACACTGAAAAACCTAAGGAGAAAGTAAGTCAGCCTTCTAATAATTCTTTGGGACAACAATGTTATGGATGTCAAGGGTATGGTCATTTGAAATCTGAATGTCCTACATACTTGAGGTCTAAGGGTAAAGTTATGGCTGTAACCCTTAGTGATGATAAAGTTTCTGACAATGAATTCGCTAGTGATGAGGATGGAAACTTCATTACTTTCACTACTACTACTGTAGTAAATGAAAACATGTCTGTTGAAGAGAACCCTTCTGATGGGGAACTCTCTGAGGATGCAGATTTACAAGAAGCCTATAATAAATTTTGCAAAGTTGCTGCAAAGGATGCCATAAATGTTGATTTAGGCTTGAAGAAAATTGCATCTTTGGAACTTGAAAAGAAAAATTTACTTGTGAAATTGTTTGATGCAAATGAACTTTTGAATAATGTGAAAACTGAGAACATGCTTTTACTTGATAAAGTTAAATGTTTGGAACTTGATTTATCTGTTGCTAGAGAACAAACTAATAGGTCTGCAAGCTCCAAACTTGATCACATGCTGAGTGTTCAAAAGTCTCCTTCTGATAAAACTGGTTTAGGTTTTGTTGATAGCATCTCTGTGCCTGAACCTTCTTCCACTAAATTTGTCTCTTCTTCTGAACCTCCTAAGAGTGAGATTGTCAAACCCTTGGTGAGTGAGCCTGTCAAATCTGTAGATGTTGCTCCACCTAGGAAGATTAGGGTTGATCTTCAAGCTTCTCATTCTAGAGCTTCTACTTCTACTAAGGGCAAGTTGCATGATAAGCCTGCATGGGTTTGTCATTTTTGTGGAAAACCTGGACACATACGTCCAAATTGTTTTAAATTGCAAGCTGCGAAGCGAGCAAATAAAACTAAAGTACCTGTGCCCCAAGCACATGATCCTATGGTACTTATTGGTGAATTGGTAAAGGCGTTAAACCTTTATTCCAATCCTAGAATTGCTCAGAATTCTAATGTGAATCATAACTCCAATACAAGAGTTGCATCTAAAAAATTTTGGATGCAAAAGGCTCAACTTAATTGAGTCTGTCTGACATGGTCCTTGTGCTTCATTGCTCTATCTTTGGTGACCTCTGTTTCTAGGATTTGCATTGCATAACATTCATGCATTTCATTCTAGGATGTTTGTTTCTTTGATATAAAAAAAAAAAAATTTTTTTTGCAAATTGTGTTTTTGCTATTTTTCCCTTAAATTTGAAGAAAAGGTTGGTCAATCAAATTTTGCATAACATGTTTATGTACCTTGTTTAGTTTTGATGCACTTGTTTCTATTGCACTTTACTAGCTAAAATTTTGTTGTGCATGTTGTGTGGGAAGATACTATA
Source organism: Lithocarpus polystachyus (assembly GCA_033629205.1). NCBI lineage: Eukaryota > Viridiplantae > Streptophyta > Magnoliopsida > Fagales > Fagaceae > Lithocarpus > Lithocarpus polystachyus. The sequence goes on from CM066162.1 coordinate 12,093,318, forward strand.
TTTGTTGATCACATTATCTTGATCTTGAAGTCTTATGTCTTTGATTGTCGGACTTGGTCTTATTGAGAAAGGCATAAATAACCATCTCACCACTGTTTACTAGCCAATCATGAACACCTTAGTGCATATCGTAAGATTTTGTGCTCGAGAAAGTGTAGCACATGCACGAAAAGAACATAAGGTGTAGCCTCTATTAAAATTGGTGTGTACATTATTGAGCTATAATAATCTCACAAATTCAAATAAAATTGGTGTGTATATTATTCCGGCTATATTATTAAGTTTCTAATAAATTAAATTGAATAATGAGGCAAATCAAGAAACTTACATGATTGCAAGCTTTTATTCTAGGAGATGTGAGAGTTATATGATGTAACTCTTTAAGTAATAGTCTCTTTCAAATTCATGTGATGGATTTTATAAAAATTGTGATTAATCAATATGTGCATATCACCTCACATGTTTCTCTTGCTTATGCTAGTTGCACACACTACACAAGTTATTCTTTGCTAAACTATGTACATGTTATTGTGTGTTCTTTGGTCTGACCAACCAAGTTTGAGAATTTCTGAAAATTGATGCAGAACATGTTTGCCTGTTTGTTTTTTTTTTTTGGGTATTGAAAGAAATTTTTGCTTTAAGAAATCTGGGTTGAATTCATGTTGCTTTTGGAACACATCTCATCTCATACTCATGCATCTTTCTCATAAAATCTGATGTTTTGAAAAGTAACTGCACTGAAATTGGTGTGTTTTTCAAAAAATTAATTTTTTCAGAATTTCGATCGATCGAAATTGATTTTCGACCGATCGAAAATGTTTTAAAATCAATGGAAAAGTTTCTGGTTGACTCGATCGATCCAAGCTGAATTTGGATCAATCGAAGCTGTTTTCGACCGATCGAATGTAATATTCGATCGATCGAAAATCGGGATGATTGTTTTTTAAAAAGGAGTTTTCCACGTGATCTCTTCACCTTTTCAAAAACTTTTTCAAACTTTTTGTCTCCTCACCAACCGGTCAAAGAGATTTTTGCTGGATTTGTCGTTTTCTTCCGATCTTTTTGCTTAATCTCTCTCTCCCAAGGTAAGACCTTTTTGTCCCTCCCTTTACATTTATTTTCAAGTTTCATGCATTTTTTGGGTTTTCTTCGGAATTTTTATTTTGGCAAATTTGGAATTGATTTTGAGTGTTTCTTTCTCAAATTTTTCATGGGTTTTTGTGGGGACACTATACACAAGCACTATAAGTGGTTTAATTTGATTATTTTGGTGTTTTGTGAAAATTTTGAATTTCTAGGGCTTGAAATTGGGGATTTTGGGCTTTTTGTTCAATTTGATTTAAATTGATAAAATTGGCTTGTTAGATTGATTAATTTGATCATTATATTGTGTTAATTAACTGTTGTGATGATCAATTTATCAATTTGTTGTGTTTTGAAAATTGGGTTTTTCCAAAATTGGGTATTTTTGATATAAAATTCTACGCTCAAGCCAATTTAGTTAATTTAAATCATAATTGATCTTTGTCACTGCATTAGTTTATGCATCATTGCATAATTTGTTCATGCATCATATAGATTTTTTTCTATATTTTTATGCTGTGCTAACTTGCAGTCTGCCCTTGGTATTTGTTTGTGCTCCTCTCTTTATGTGTCTCTCTTTATTCCTTAGCACTATGCCTAGAAAAACTAGAGCCAATAGGACTTCTGACCCTTCACCTTCTTTTGATACTGAGCGGTTCCCTAGTGAGAAAAACCAAGAGACCTATGAGACCCTGAACCTTAGGCGTTAAATTTGGGCTGAGCGTAGGGTCATACTAGATGAGGTAGATCCTGAGGTGAGACGTAACTTTGAGCGTCGGGGTTGGTTATCGTTGCTCGAGTATGAGCATTCTCCTCCTCCTGCCACCTTGATTAGAGAGTTCTATTCGAACCTCTCTATCCACATCTATGATACCAACACCTTGGTTAAGGTCTGGTTACGAGGTGTAGAGTATCGCATTACTCCTACGGTTGTGTCTGATGCTCTTGGAGTGCCCATTGTTGACCATCCCGTTTTTCCTTATGTGGAGTCTCCGCCTCTTGATGACGTGCTGTCATACATCACTGGGTCTTCTGTCCAGTGGGGTTCTGATCCTCGGATCACTTCTGCTGAGCTTTCCGAGCTTCACTATCTTTTCTTTAGGATAGCGTGTCATTCTTTGTGGCCTATTTTTCATGTCCACGCCATCCTTCTTGAGCGATGTGTGTTTTTGTACGCGCTTGTTACTGATACTCCTATCAGTTTTCCTCATTTGTTCCTTCGTTCTTTGAACGAGGTTCATCAGTCTAGTTCTACGGCTCATGCGTTATTCTTTCCCGTTTTTATTCATAGGATTCTCCTTTTTCTTGGTTTAGGTGTTTTTCCCGTGTCTGAGCCTGTTCGAGTTATTGCTCCTATTGATGCTACCTTTTTGAGGCAAAGGGCTGCTTAACTTCGAGCTAGCTCTAAGCGTCCTAGGGTAGAGCCTTCCGGTGTCACTCCACCCCCTTCTTCTTCTACAGATACTCCTGCAGCTGGGACGTCTTTTGATCCTGCTGTTGCTGCTGCTGCTGATGTTCCTCCACCGTTTGATGAGGTTTCTGACCTTCGTCGGACTCTTGATACTGTCGTGACCGTTCAGGCGGCTCATGGTCAGCTTTTGGTGGACATCCTTGTTGAGCTCAGTGCATTGCGAGCGGATTTGGCGAGCTCTCGTCAATCTCCTCCACCTCCTTTTGATGATGAGTGAGCGCCCTTTGGCAATTCGTCACAAAAAGGGGGAGTGCATTCTATTGTGTAGTTCATATGTATCTAAGAGATTTTTATGGAGATTTTCATTTTAGGGGGAGTTTTTGTACTTAGTAGTGACACTGCGGAGCTTGTGGAGTTATTAGATTGTATCTAGTCGCTTCATTGTGTATTTACATTTTTAGCTCTTGATTAGGAGATACTTTTGTGATACATTTTGATGTATTTGTTTCTTGTTTCACTATGCTACTCTGTTTATTGATTTATATTTATGATGTTATTCATGATATATGTCTTTATTTTGTGTCATGTAAAATCAAGAAGTTATTTTTATATATTTCCTGTTTTTTTTCTCCACACATGCGTTTATGTGTTTGTTAAGTGTTACAGGAATATACAGGTTGATTCAGTCGTGCTGCTGTCTACTTTGCAACTGTTAGATAGTAGTTAGGTTGAATTGGTTATGTGGCTTTTTATTTTGTAATGGGCTGTTTTATTTTGTAAACTTTGAGCTTTTGTTAAGTCTGTGTTTTGTCACGGATTGCCAAAGGGGGAGTTTGTTAGGTTCTAAGAATTAGGAACTAATGTATTAGAACTTCAATTTGTATGTTGGCAAACCATGATCAAAACAATGTTTAGTCTTGTGTTAGACTTGTTCAAAGTATGGCGTTTATGTAAAGTTGGAATCGAGTTTACTGCAGAAGTAACTGTTAACTTTCTGCCTGACTCGATCAATCGAAAATTAGACTCGATCGATCGAAAATCGGGCAGATCGTTTTTCTGCAGAAAATTCCAACTCAGCCCAAGCCCATTTAATGTATAGGGTTTTATGTTTTGCCCTAAGTATATAAGGGAAAACCCTAGTCACGTTTTTAGAGTTCTGTTTTGCTGTGTTTGTGAATCTCATTGTGAGATCTAGAGGTGTTTGCCTTCACATACACTTAGGGTTTACAAACTTGAGATTCATGTCAAGAGTTGTGTAAATCAATACAGTTGCAGAATCAAAAGAGCATAAAGATATACAAGCTGGTGCGCTTGTGATTTGCTGAAGAATTCAAGGAAAGAAGGAGTTCGTGAATCTCGGAGCTATCATGGGGTCGTGGTAGTAAGTTTCCTACACTTGGGTAGCAATAGGATGTTAGTGGTCTAAGTCTTATTGTGTAAACTTCAATTCTTTCATAATGAATTTGGTTTACCTTGAGGATAGCTAGGTTAAATCCTCCCCAGGTTTTTTACCGGTTTGGTTTTTCTGGGTCATCATATCGTTGTGTTCTTTATTTTCCGCTGTTTTATTGTTTTTGATATATTTGTGTTAACCTAGTTTTGTTTAAATTACCTAAGTTAATCACTTGGCTAATTCTCTAGGTTAATCTGTTGGGTTTAAGGGGTCTAAACGAACTTACACAAACCATCCCCTATCTACTTTCCAAATCCCTGCGCTAAATTATTTTCTCTTTAGCTACCCTCTTCATAACCCACCGTGTATTTTCCAGTTGGATTTTGTGGAAGTGAATCCGAGGGAGAGGAAGAGAAATTAATGGATAATGTTTTTAGGAAAAGAAAACCCTGTTGAGCAAGCCAATATTCATATTTAAGGTGGGAACATATCATGAATAAACTTTAGATTTGTATTATTTTATATGAACCATGAAATGGAGATGAGAATTTTTCTTCAAGGAAATGCATTAGTGTCGTATACTGGATATAATATCCAACAGGAGAGTATAGACCGAGAATGTTTGATATTTTGCAGCTTATCTTCTAACAGTACTTTCACTGGAAGTCATGCAATCTGAAATATATAGTTATATACTACAGGGAAAAAAATCATATAGAAGTTTTTTGCAATCAGCAATCAGGATTCAGGGTATATAGCAATATACTATGGGGAAAAAAAATCATATAACATGTTCTTATCCTACCAACCATTATAAGTTTTTTGCTCAGATGAAATATTCATTCAAAGAAGACCAAGAAACAAAGACAACACTAAAAACATCCATCAAGTTACACAATTAACACAACTCAGATACAAAATAGCCTCACTTATTTAAATTGAGCTATATAGAAGAGCATCTGATTCAGCATGGTTGTCATTAACTTTTCCACAATTCAATCTAATCTCTCCATCCGTTCCCCGTTAACGGGCTAATGTTCCCCATTTTAATTATTGATACCACAAAGCTTGCAAAGAAGTCTCTCTGATCAGCTTCAGCAGTAAAGCTGTTAACAATGTCAATGGTATCGGCCCTGGTAACTGAAAATAGTTCTTGATCGCTCTGGAGTAGACCCGCTTGAACTTGAAGATTAGATAAGTAATTATTGTCAAAAACATGATCAGGTGTGTGCGGTCAAGATTCGCCAAAACAGTAGCATCTCCATTCTGTGGGCATTTTCCCTGCAGAGTTTGTGAGTAGGTTTTGTTTAAGTTGGATCAGGATTACCAGTGCTGTTAAAATTGAATAACCTGTTGATGAAGAGGGCACATTGAACGCATTCAAATGTGTGAGCACCTGAAATCAATCATGAATGCCAACTTTATATCAAAACTTAAGCAATTCTTTTATCACAATATGTCATCAACTCATTATCTATACTCTATTTAAGAGGCTTATCTTGTTGGGGATGGACATTTTGTTGATTCAAAAATACTCCTACACTCTTAGGATTAAGTACATACAAAATTAAAGGATAACTTGGTAAAAATACATCTCTAACTCTTATATATAATATTGCCTTCAAAATATGACCACTTTTCCGTTGGTTTAATATATACTAGTGGTAGACCTGCGCGTTTCGCGTGATAATTTTTAAATAAAATATTATCTAAATCCCTAGACTTTATAAAGAGAGGGTTTAAAAAAAAAAAAAAGTCTTATAATATTTTTCATAATCTTATCTATAATATTTTTTACATTATCATATATTTATTGGTTGATAATTTGTATAAAATAGACATTAAATGAGAGGTAGAACTATTCAATAATTTTTTTTTAAGTCATGGTGTATGAAGATTATGATTATATATATATATATATATATATAAAATTTCCTTAGTTAGAGTTTGATTTGTTTTAAGTTTAAATTTTGTATTATTATATTTATTTGTTGATTTTATTGCACTATAAAGTTTTTAATGTCCTCTGTATAACCATCTCTATTTTATTTCTTACTCCTCTTTACTACCTTTTTATTTTCCAAATAATAGTTATTAATTGACGTTTGATTTCATTTCTTTTTTTTCTTCCTTCATTTATTCTTTATTACTTTGTATGTTCCCTTGCTAGTTATAAATTTTATGGTTATTAATAAGAAATAGATATCATGGATGGCTTAAATAGTTATAGATGTAGTTATGTTAGTGGTATGTTAATTTTAATTTTAATTTTTTTTATGGGGGATGTGGCTAAATTTAAATGTTTAATAAAATGATATGAGAAAAAAAAAATACATAGCAATATGATAATATTTAATAATCAAAGTCATAAAAAAAAAAAACCTTAAAACACAAAACTAAATCCCATCAACCAAAATATAGTTCTAAAGAATACAAAACTTTATCAAGCTAAAATAGAGATGCAAGAAAAATAAAAATAAAAATTCACCAAAAAATTGAGGGAGTAAGAGTGGGAAATAACCACTTTTTTGTGAGAGAAAATTATGTAAAGAATGGAAGAGTGAATGACAAATTTATATTAAGATGATGATAATAAAAAGAAACAAAATAAAGGAAGATAAAAGGAAAGAGGAAGAGTGATATTAAGGTAGAATGTGTGGGGAGATGAAAAGGTAAAGAAAAGGAGAAAAGTTGGAGAAAGTGTAAATGTTAAAAAAAAAATGAGTACAATTTGATGAGCGCAATAAAAAATAACATTTTCTATTTTTTAAAACAAAAAGAAAGAGAAAATATAAATAATTTAATGATAAGAAGGATGTGGTTAAATTTCAATATTGAGTAAAATAGAAGAAAAGAAATAAAAAAGAAAAATTAAAAGATATAACAATAAACATTAAATTATCCAAATTATGGTATGTAAAGGAATACTATTTTTTTTTTATCTACCATCTTTAATTTTTTAAAATGCAATAGGATAAAATTTAATAATCAAAGAGCAAAACAACAACAACAACAATAATAATAATAATAATAATAATAATAATAATAATAATAATAACTCAAAACACAACTAAATCTTATCAACCTTAAATAGAGTTCTTAAAAACACAAAAATTTATCAACCTAAAGCGGAGATGCAACAAAAAATAAAAATCCACCAAAACATTGAGAGAGAGAGTGACAGAGAGAAAATCTTTTTGTGAGAGAAAACTATGTAAAGAATGGAAAAGAGTGACAAATTTATAGTAAGAGGGAATGGATAAGAAGAGACAAATAAATGAAGATGAAAGGAAAGATGAAAAGGAATATTAAAGTAGAGGGTAGTGGAGAGATGAAAAGATAAGGGAAGAAGAAAGGTTGAAGAAAGTATTGTAGGGACACAAGTTCGTGATATGGGCCCAAAGCTGTTGGATTTATCCACGAAGGCCCTAAACAATGAATTTGTAGAGAGTAGGTTGAGAAGGACTGGGTTAGGAGTGGTTTTGATTATCAACTGGTTGGGATCAGATCGTTCACCATGCTCAAGCTCTAATGATGGGCTTCCAGTGTTGTCCCTTTCTTTTTTTTTTCCCCCCCACTCTTTCTTTCTTCTCTTTTTTCTTTTATACTTCCTTTCCTCATTTCTTGACCATCCACGTGTGGATTTTCTCCTTTGTCTTTGGACACCTGTCTCCCCAACTTTCTCCAGAACCTGCTTCATAAAAACGATGGGACTATTTACCACTGTTCAGATGTCCACTCCACATCAATGCGGCCAGGGGATTAGCTGTGGTGCATTCAATGCGGTGTTGGCAGCCCTCCTAGATATTTTGGGGGCTTTCTTCTAGTGTATGCTTCCATTATCGTTCCCGCTTAGTGGGATTCCGCAGAAGGTTCTCCGAGTTGGCAGAGCTTTGAGTGTCACCTCGGCAACAATATTCCGAGGTGAACCATCCTCGAACGTCACACAGTCCTCGGCTTGGGCCAGTAGACGCGCTACACGAGTTGGTAGGAACCTCTGAGCCCATTACTCATGTCGGCCCAACGTCTATTTCGGCCCATCCCTGCTAGCGGCCCACCGTCCCCACAAGTATAAAAAAGAAATATATATATATATATATATATATATAAATGTTAAAACTGACAAAGAGGAATATGTAAAGTCAATAATCTATTTATAAATATATTTTTTTGTAAAAAAAAAAGGGAATAAATAATAATTAATAATTATGAAGTGAATGACGTGGCGATGAGGTGGCGCAACAGGAGCTAAGTAATAATAAATACCACGCTTCAGCTTTTAGTAATATTAGTCGCAAACATGCGGGGAATATGTAATAATTTTGTAATATGATATAATCCATAATTTATTCTCTAAAATTTATTGAAGATAATTTTCTCCTAAAAAATTGAACTGAACTATTTCTAAAAGTATTTTCCAACTCTTTATCTTTACAAATATATCATTATATTATTTTGAGTTTTTTTTTAGATATGATATTTGTAACCCAATAATGGAGGGACAAGCCAACACAACATTAGATTTCCTGTTTTTCTTCCCATGATGAGATTTATCATATTTTAATTCTTCTAAATTTTGAGGTGCAACCTTCATACTAGTTGCTAAATCCTTAATTCCTAAAAGTGATGTCTAGTTAATTACCAACAGAAAAGAATAAGGCCACAAAAAAAAAAAAAAAAGTGAAGTTTTATAGGTTAGAATCATCATGTACAAAAACTTATTTACAATAAGGTATATAAATAAAATACATGTTAAACAAACCTTACTTTAGCAAAATGATCAAATTTAAGAGACCCTCACTTATATCAATTTCCATTAAAGACCAAATTGTCAAATAGTATTGTGTCATTAATTCCACCCATGTCACCTGTATTGCCATAACGTGGTCAAAGTTGGTGGCAAACTTGCTAAACTTGGCCAATTGTTCTTGTCTCAGAGAAGTTGTCTATTAGCATTTCAGGTTATGAATTTCAAATGGCTATGGGAAGTTATCAGATTACATTAGTTGCTATGTCCCAAAAATAGCAATTGCTTCTGCCTTTATTGGAATACATCAGCTATATCATATTATGTTTAATAAGGAAAGAAATAGTAAAATTCAAAAGAAATAGTATTGTTAAGTTTTGTTTAAAACTCATGTCATAGTATTTTGGTTATTCAAGAAGAGAAAATTCTAAAAGGAAAATCAAGTTGTTGAAAAAATAGCATAATTCAAAATCTAAAACTAAAAACCCAATTATTGTTTATGTACATAGTATTATAGATAGGTATTCAAAAATCAAGAACCAATTAGTTTTTCCATCCACACAACAATTAGCATAAAGCTAGGTACTAATGAAATTTAAAAATAATTCAGTTCTTTGAATTTTCTCACACCTAAAATGCCAAAAAATTTCTCATAAGGTAAACAATTCCCAAAGTTATTCGTCAACCAAACAAACCAACTAAGGTCCCAAACACAAAAACTCTAGCCACAACACAACAGTCTACTTAAGTTGATGTACTTAAAGAATTAGAGTTTCCTTTAAAAAATTAAGATAAAAAAATTAAAACTATTACATCCCAAGTTCCATACACAAAAAAATTTAATATTCAAACTGTACTCTCTTTTCTCTTCCATTTTCCCACAATTTTTGGGACGCCAAACAATCAAATGAAAAAATAAACAACAAATTTTTAGTATAAGGAATTGAAAATCTAATATAGCTGATATGTATTGAATCATAAAAAGCAAAGTAGCAAGCACAACAAATTTATTCTTTTTTCCTTCAAAAGGTTCTAAGAAAAGCATGGTTACCAATTGATTAGTATGACCTTCAATAGATTAAAAAGTCTCCAATGATTGCGAGTCTTGATCATTGACATCTATCGAGGAATTGACAAATAAAACAGAAATAAAAATAAAATTTAGTTTAGCATATGAGACGACTGGAAAAAAAGAACAATAGCAATTTCTCTTTGATGAAAAGGAATAACACTCTTACTATAACAAAAGACCAAAATAAAAATATCACATTGAAGTTAATTATCATACATTATAGCAAACATATTGAGGGTAACATTCCTACAATCTAGAGAAAGGCAACCATAAAACAATTTATAACAAACATGATCAAATGCCCAACCCAAATCAATTTTGAAAAAAATATATACATATATATATATATATATATATTTTAATAGTTTTGAGACCATGAAAACTCAATCTCTTTCGTCATGAAATCCCAAAATTGAACTACGTTGTTGTTGTTGTTGTTGTTTTTTTTTTTTTTTTTTTTTTTTTGTTCTAGTAATGAGATGGGAATAAATAAAAAAAGAATAAGAATAATACAAATAGCGGAACTCATTTTGAGTTTATACACTTTGGACCTAGGCTACTAATGTTCACCTCTCATCTCATCTGCTCCAGTTCCGTCTGCAAGCTCTAGAGTCACTATTTGTCTCTTGCACTCATTTGCAGATTGGGTTTTGGTAGACGGACTTGACTTGAGCCATGACCGAAAGAACGGAATAAACACTCAAGAAACTATCCCACTGAAGGTCATACCAATCAATTTGTAAAGAGAGAACAATTGAAAATTTATAGGAAAAAAAAAGGGAGGTGAGAAGGTTGCAATCTATCGATGACTATAATAATTCCATATAATACCAGAATCTTAAGAGTTTGGGTTAATGGAGAGACACACGATAGATTTGGAGATAAAGTATCGATGACTATAAAAATTCCATATAATAACGACATCTCAAGAGTTTAGATTAATGGAGAGACACCCAATAGATTTGGAAATAAAGTAACACTTGAATATAAGAAGAGACTCAATAAATAGCAATCGATAAAACAAAAAATAAAAAATAAAGAATACAAATAAATGATGACATGGCGCTGATGTGGCTTAACTACAACGTAACAACAATAAATGCTACGCTTCAGCTTTTAGATATATATAAATATAGATTACAATTTGTTTAATATAGGATTCCTTTACTAATAGCGCAATAACCACAAGTAACTTCTACTAAAACTCGATTCTCAAAAAAAAAAAAAAAAAAAAAACTTCGACTAAACTCAAGCCGTCAATTAAGTTTTTTTTTTTTTTTTTTAAATGCATGTATATGTATTGACTCCCATCAAATTTTTTTTACTTATCCATTTTTTTAGGAGTCTAATTTAGATATTCTCACACAATTTCAATAATTTTAAAAGAGATATACCTCATATACGTTTGATATATATTTTTGCTAATTTTTTCATCAAATTTTCACTACTTATTCATTTTTTTTAGGAGTCTAATTTAGATGTTCTCACACAATTTCTATAATAATTATAATAATAAAAAGATACATCTCACACATGTTTCATATATATTTTTACTAAAAATTAGCATACACTATTTTTATTTAAAAATATCTCACACCTCTCTTTTTCTGTTTCCTTGCACAGACTTTTATATTATCTCTCCATTCCTTCCCACCCTCATTTCTTTGTGTTGCCAAAACCGTGTTCTTCAAACTTCTCTAACTGAATTGATATGAAATTGTGGAACCAAACCAAAAATCATGTTTTATTAAATTATTAGTAGTTTAGTACTACTGATTGACAGATGAGAAGAAGAAACGGTTTATTTTGTTATCTTCTTTTTATTTTATTACTTTTTTGTCTTTTAAAAATTTTTTTTTTTATTAAATATTTCATTTTATTACTTGATTTGGTTTGAAAATGTATATTTCTCTTTTAAATTGACAGTTCTAGTGTTAAATGTAGAAGAAGAATCATTATCACCAATGTGATTGTGCTTATATTTAGGTACATGTTGATTTGGTTTGATGTATTCATTTTTTTTTTCAAGAACTTGGTCTATACCTTTACAATTTGGATAGAACTGTGGAAGGGTATTATTTTTGCAATCAATGGTTAATATGGATTTTGCGTTAAACTAAAAGAAATGAATGAATCGAAAATTATGACATAGTTTTACTTTTAGTTGGCATGTGATGCAAACAATATAATAGTATTTGAAATGTCAGCAATCGTTGAAAGGTGATCACTTTGGTTTAGGACATAGTTTTCTTTTAGTCCCACGACCTACTTAGGTAACTAAATTAAAATGTGTATGATCTTATGAATCTCATCACATAATAAGTTAAAAAAGATTCTTTCCAAACTAATTTGTTTGATAGAAACTTTATCCCTCTAGTTTAGCTATCATATTATAAGCATCATCTTAGCATTGCATGTAAATTAAGGTAACGTACATTTAGGGTCTGTTTAAGAACCGCTTATTTTGCTAAAATTGAAAAATTTTTGCTTAACTTTTTCTCAAATCCCAAACGCAACCTTTAGTTTAGATTAGGGGAGGCAAAGTAAGCCCAAACCTGTTTGCCCGCCCAAACCCAAACCCAAACCCACTCACTCTAATTGAACCCAAACCCATCCAATTATTAGTTAGGTTAAATGGGCATCTACCCAGCCCTTCCCATTAAAAAAAAAAAAAAAAAACCCACCCTCAGACGTTTCAGTGTTTCATGAGGGTTTTCATTTTCCCTCATTTTCTCGGCCTCCAATCACGTTTTAATCAGAAACCTAAGCAGCTTCAAAGCTTTGGAGATTCCTCAGATTTTCATCATTTCTCTCAGATCTTCGTCTCCTCAGAAAGCTCACCTGGTAATTTTCAAATTTCAGTCGCACCACTTTTCATTGTTTGGTCTCTAAGAAAGTGAGAGAAAAGAAAGGAAAAATGAAAATTTGAAACTTTTATCACCAACCCTAATATTATCTACACAGGCAAACACATCAAAACCCAGAAATATCCTCATTCCACAGCGAATTCACATTTCTCATTATTAATACCCATTTCCCATTTCAAAAATTGCAACTTAATCAAAACAAAAACCAATAAGGGGTGAAGACCGAAAGAAGTTTACTTTGTTCTGTGAAAGTTGAAGAAATCTGCAAGGTGTTTTCTTTGGTCTTGCAGTGAGAGACTTTTCCACAGAAGAATTGGTGGAGGAAAGAAAAGGAAAAGAGAAGATATTTGATGAGATTAGGAAGAAACAAGCGGATGAGAAAAAAGACGAAAAAAAAATTGAAATGAAAAGAAGACAAAAAAGAGGGAAGAGGGTTTGGTGGGATTTTTTTTTTAATTACAATTATACTAGTACACAACAAATTAAAAATAAAATATATCACAATAGCTGTGGTGTGAACGTCAAAAGAAAATTAAATTTATTAATAAAATATTAAACTGGACTAACCACAGTTAAAAACAAAGACTCATGAAAATTTTATGATATTTTATTACATAGTCCACACCATAATTTCACAATAATTTTATAATATTTAGCAAATTATTATTAGTTCTTATTTGGAATTACTACTAACATCAATTTTTTTTTATCTATCGTTAACAACTTGTTACATAATTTTTTTTTTTTTGTGTCATTTTTGAAGATTTTAGAGTACTATGGTCATTTTCACTTTAATGGCATTTTGTTAATTTTGATAATTGGGTAATTGGGCGGGTTGTGGTTTACCCATAATAATTGAGTTGAGTTGGATTTGGGTTAGAAATAATTAGTTAAATGAGTTTTAATGGGTAAATGGATTTTATATACTTAACTAAGTTAACTTAATTATGCCCATTCCAAACCCATCCAAACCTACCAATTTAACACCCCTAAGTTTGAATACTTCAAAATAGGTGTTAAAGTTATGTTACATAGGCATTATTTTACATTCAATTGAGGTGATAATTTGTAATTGGTCTAATATCACTTTTAAACATATTCACCACTGACACATTTTTTGCACCCTAATCACAATCTACCATCTCAAGTCTTTGCAAGTGTAAAATTTTGTGTGAATAAGTGTGTTCCAAGATTTTAGATCTCAAACTCTATCAAAAAATGGCCTAATTACTGTTATTAGTCCTTGCTTTCAATAAAATGTCCTGTTATTAGTCCTTGTTTTCAATAAAATGTCCACTGTTTATTACACTTCAGCATTCGAGTTTCAGTTTCCTTCTTCTTCTTTTTTCACTAGAGTAAAAGAGTTAATAAGAGAAAAGATTAAAGAGAAGATTTTGTTGTTACTATACCAATGAAATTGATTCTTCAGTTGTAATGGCGAGAATATCAGTGCAGGATATATTGGCAGGACAAGCAGTTTCCAACGCAATATTCTTTATGCCATCCACAACGTCATAACCCCTTTCCGAGTTATGAACTAATTATTAATAAGTTGCCCGTGCAATGCACATATAATTCTATGATATTTTATATAGTGTGCTGTTTATAGGTGCTGTACAGCACCCGTTAATGTGATAAAATTTAAAATAAACTATTCACCTTTTTTTAGGGATATGAGAAAAACTGAATATGTATTAAACGTATGTAAGTTTAAATGGAGTATTGGAGAAACCAAAGTACATGTTTGCCAATTTCCAATGCAGGTGAGATTTGTGATAGATCATAAATGAATCACAGCTGGTTCATTAATAGGTGCTGGCCAGAATCTGTTAACAAAGTCCTTTTATATAAAACGGTTTTGGATAATGTTATATATATATATTATAAAGAAAAAGTAAACTAAATTAGAGTAAAAAAACATATACATTTTTGAGATATTAAAAATTATTTTAGTAACTTCATTGCATATTTGTAGCCTTCTAAAGGTAAGATTATTTTTTATTTAAATCATGAAACCAAAAATAAATGCAAATGAGTAACGGAACCATGAAAATCAAATAATTTGTGTTGTGTTCACATATTTCATAGCATGAAATGAAAGTATGCTCAACTCTCTGACTGTCTTCCACTTATTGATAATGTGATATTGAGACATGGAAGTGAGGCCTCTGTCTTCATTTTATTCTTCTTAGTCTTCTTACTATGAAACGGTTTTATTTTAGTGTTTTATGTGAGCATTCATTTCTTAGCAGCCATAACACTCTCCCTTAAGTCCTGAACATCTTTAAGTTTTGTGACTTGAACAAGAGAACAAGATTTAGAAAATTTAGGAGCAAAGATATCAATCAACCCCAACTTAGTCACTAGTCAATAGTAAAAGCTGAAATTCCCAAAACTTTAGTAAAAACATCTGCCACTTGGGAATTACTAGCTACATGCAAGATAGTCAAAATTGGGATCTTACGAAGGATTGCAGGAAGTAGGTAGGATTGTAGATCGTAGGATCAGATTATGGATTATAAGATCTTATCTATTTTCAGATTTAAAGCAAAAATACATTGATAGTGATTTTGTATATTGAATAATCACGTATATTATGAATTCTTCCATAAAAAAAATAAAGATTTTGATCATATAATGCAATTTGCATATTCTACATCTCTACGTCTATACTAATGAAACAAATATATTTAAGTTTTGATACAATGTATTTAAAAAGTTTAGCGAATGTTTAATCGGAAACAACCAAGTACCATTGTACTAGCACACTTATTCCTTTGGCAACAGCTCTTGAACCCTCATCATCACCTAACATTGATAACCAAATGATACAATAGTGATCACACATTCACACAATACATATGTAACTTTTTTTTTTTTTTTTTTTACACTTTAGAATTGTTACTTAATTATCTTCATCAAAATCTGTACCATCATCTTTTGGTCGACACCCTTTGCTAACCACTCATCATCTGAGGACAAGTTCTTCAAACCAATTTCTTCTTTTGCACTTGATGGTTTAGGTATGTTCTCTTTTATCTTCAATTTTTACATAACAAATTCCAACTCATTCATTTTTTTTTTTTTTTTTGGTTTAAACAATTTTCTCCTTTTTAAGTGTACTTAAAGTTGTACCAATTTTAATAGAGAATTCTTAACTGGGGGATAATATACTAAAGTCATTTGGTCTTACTATTTCAAATGAACTCCAATTACTTTCACAACATAAAGAGCTATATGTTAAGCTCAATATTCTTATACCAAAATTTTTCATTTCAAGAAAGTCATCTCCATATGAGTCCCACCAATTAGTTGATACATTTATGAAGTACAATGCCTTAATCTTAATGTTGCAAATAACAACTTATAAAGATGAACTTAAAAAAAATTATAAAAAAAACTGATTTTTATGTTTTGGTAGGATCGGTAGGATCCCATACGATCCTATATGATCCTACAATTTTTACGATCCTTGTGCGATTCTAAATTAATGTTTTGTGAGGTGGGATCGTAAAATCATGCAATCCTATGATTCAGATCACGATTTTGACAATCATGGCTACATGAAAAGTCTTAACAACACCCTCTTAAATTTTATCCCTCACTAAGTGACAATCCACCTATATGTGCTTTGTCCTTTCGTGAAAGACAAGATTGTCTGCAATATACACTGCGGCTTAGTTATCACAAACTAACATAACAGGTCTTGGATGATTGATTTTCAAGCCTTTAAGCAGTTGAAGTGCCCAAGTTATTTCGCAATTAACACTTGTCATGGCCCTATATTCAACTTCAGCCGAAGACCTTGAAACCACTTTGTTTCTTTGATCTCATTGAGACTTAAAGCTTCTCCTAAGGAAACATTGTAACCGGTCAAAGACCTTTGCTGTTTGGACAACCAGCCAAATTTGCATCACGAAGAGTTTTACTTGTAAATCAGATTTAATTTTTCAACCCAATCAACATCATTACCTTAAAAAGTGGATTGTATTCACCCTCAAAAACTGTTATTAAAACACCTTTATTTTATGCAGCTCATAATTCAGAAAGCATTCTTCCTTAGTGGACCTTCTTCTTTAGCAGAAAGCAACTACTATTTTAAGCAATAAGCGTGGCTTTGATTTATACTGCTAGTTTTAGGGATCAATTGTACTTTATTCTATATAGTGCAACGTTAGGAGCGTTTCAAGAAGTATAGAAGACAAAGTGGGATTCTTGGGTTGGGGTTGGTGGTATGACAAGCTGTAACAAATATTTATTTTTTTTTGTATTTGTGGGAAAGGGGTTGGAGTTGGGATTTGGTTTAATGTGTTGTTTTCACCATGAATTTGTAGATAAATCTGTTATGATTTTTCTGTTCAATTTAACTGATGAATGAGTTGAAAATACCATTACTATTTGGTTTATAAATAATCTGTCTACCAATTGGTTGATTACATCTCAAGATTACACTTACACCTCTAATTAGCTGTTTCTTTGAAAAGTGAATGTAGTATTTCTTTGTAAAATTATATTCTATTCATTTCATGCTTCTGGATCATGCCAAAATATGTTGTTTAAAATTATATATTTTGTTGATTGAGTACTCTCCAGATGCTGGTACTCTCAAACCTAGTATCAATTATCTTGAAATAGACAAAATATTTTGATATATTATTATTCATGAGAGGGGGCAGTTACAACACAAAACATGGATATGTCTTTCTCAGACTTTTTCAATTCAGCAATCTGGATATATACTACAGAAAAAAAAAAAAAAAAAAATCATAACATGTTCTTAATTCTTATCCTTCCAATCATCATAAGTTTTTTGCTCAGATGAAAGACTCATCCCAAGAACACCAAGGAACAAAGACAACACTAAAAAAACATCCATCAAGTTACACAATTAACACAACTCAATAAAAAATAGCCTCACTCATATTGACCATCATTACCATGGTAACTTAGCACACATTTTATTTATACTTAACGTAGCCATAACACTTATTTACATTGAGCTATATAGAAGACCATCTGATCCAGTAGAGTTATTAACTTTCCCACAATCCAATCTAATCTCTCCAGCCGTCCCAGTTAACGGGCTAATGTTCCCCATTTTAATCATTGATACCACAAAGCTGGCAAAGAAGGCAGTCTGATTAGCAGTAAAGTTGTTAACAATGGCAACGGTTTCATCCCCGGTGGTTGAAAATAGTTCTTGATCGCTCTGGAGTAGACCCTCTTGAACTTGAAGATTAGAGAAGTACTTATTGTCAAAAACATCAGGTGTGGTGAGGTCGAGATTGGTCACAACAGAAGTATTTCCATTCTGGGGACATATTCCCTGCAGAGTTGATAAGTAGGTTGTGTTTAAGGTTGGATCAGGATTACCAGAGCCGCTAAAATTGTATAACCGGTTGATGAAAGTGAGACATTGAGCACGTCCAAACGTGTGACCACCTGAAAATCAATCATGCATGCCAACTTATATCAAAACTTAAAAGCAATACTTTCATCACAATGTTATTAACTCATTATATCATATATATCAATTGTGATTGGAATTTGTAAGCTTTTATGTGCGAATAAATAATAATTACCAGAGAGGGCAACAAGATCGGTGCTGTCGAGGCCCACGGCTAAGAACTTGGCTTTCAGAACACTAAGGGCTTCTGTGGGACCAGGAAGGAAAACACCAGCAGCTGTTCGGTTTGCTGTAGTGCTATCCCTTCTTCCCAGTGAAACATTCCACGAGGGACCTCCTGCCTGTGAGCATGGATTAGTTTTACTCTTAGTTGGTATGTGATGCAAACTATACATGTTATTTAAAATGTAAGCAATAGTTGAAGGTAGGACTTGCTTTTTACTTTTGTTTTAGTAATATATATTGTGGGTCTAGTAGAAGGGCAAAGTTTTCTTTTAATCCGGTGGCTTACTTATTAGTTTTTTAACTAAAAGTAAAACGTGTAAGAATCAATCGTCACAGAATAAATGAAAAGAGATTCCTCCAATCTTCTAGGTGAGCTGTATCATATGGGGATGCCATTATTTTAGCATTGCATGTAAAGCAAGGTAATGTACATAATTTTAAAAACAAAGTATGCAGTTAAGTTATGTTATATAGGCATCTTTTTACCATCGAGGTGATAAGTTGTGATTGACCTAATATCCATCATAACTTTTACTCATGTCCACCGGTGACATTTTTCACACACCAATCACAACTTACAATTAATCTCAGTAAGCATGAATATTGTCTGAATAAGTTGTGTGTCCCTAGATTTTAGGTCTCTTTTAACCCTATCAAAAAATGGCCTAATTATTATTATTAGTCCCTGTTATTTATTTCAATAAAATACCCGTTGTAATGTTGTTTATTTACACTCCAACCTTTGAGCTTTAGTTTCCTCTTCTTCTGTTTTTTCACTAGAGTAGAAGAGTTAATAAGAGAAAAGATTAAAGAGAAGGGTTTGTTGTTATTTTACCAATGAAACTGATTCTTCAGCTGCGATAGCAAGAATATCAGCGCAGGAAACAGTGGCAGGACAAGCAGTTTCCAACGCAGTCTTTATGTTATCAACAACACCAAAGCCCCTCGCCGAGTTATTATTTGGAGGAGCCTCTTTCTCACTTTGTATGGTAGCAGAGTTGTTCAACAAAAGTGATCCATCACAACCCTACAACAAAGGTTAACATATGCTTATTAGACAATTTAACAGTCAAAAGCCCATTAAAGCAACATGTTTTGGCTGCTAAGAAATTAGAGGGAAAATAATTAGAATTTGATTTTGTTGTTTCACAAAATTTTCAAGAAGTGTGTTTAGATTAGCTTTTTGATGATTTGCTGAAAATGGGTAAAAGTTTAGTTGTATCTAATAAAATTGAATTTTAAAAGCTATGAATAACTAAATAAATTAAAAAGTTGAAAGCTAATGAAAGTGAATTTTATATTTGTACATAAACAAAATAGTTTAAAATCTTAAAGCTAAAAGCTAATCCAAACATACTAAAATGTCTTCATAATAAAACTTGAATATGTTCTACTTTTGGAATCAAGGTATAGAAAGGTAAGGTTTCATTTTCGAAAAACAAAAGAAAGGTAAGGTTTCAAATTATCTTTCATTTTCATTTCATCAATTGTCTTCCTTTATGTTTTTTTCCCCCTTAGATTGTTGGTGATGGATGTATTTCTTGTAGAGTGTGCTAAGATTGACGTAAGTTGATAGATTGTAACATCTTTGGACAATATTCTGAAAGAGTTCCCTGATATAACACTAGTGCTCTTTTATCTTTTAGCTTATACTACTTTTTCAAGCTTAAGGCAAAGGTGAGAAGCTAGCTAGCTATAGCATTAGTCCCTTCTAATCGAGAAGGTAAATGCATGCCAGTTTGCTAGCTCAGGCGCTCTTTAGAAATAGAGAGACGGGTGTGTGTGCAATTAAAAAGTTCAAGGAAAGATAGGTTAAAGATAGGTTTGGGTCACTTTCCACAAGTAGTTAGTAATTAAAAATTTTTTTAAAAAAATAAAAATAAAACTTTATGTGATATGATTCAGAATAAATCTTGACGAGAGGCTACTAAGTTTTCTCTCCTTGGATGAATTAATGGTGTGTGACGTGTGCTGCAATAAAACCTTACTTTTTTCCTTCATTATTTGCTTGAGCTTTTTTTCTTTTTCAGACTTTATTTATGTTCAACTTTCAAAAGACTCTTTTTTTTTTTTTCTAAGTACATCTTACTTTAAAAAAAAAAAAAAATAATAAGCAAATAAAAATAAACTCACCCAAATTCTAAAATGGAATAAACTCCAGTACATGCAAAAAGTACTATGAATTGGCTAGTATATATGCGCCAAGTTTTATGGCCTCACTTCCATCATACTCTCAAGAAAAAGAGGAGTAATATGAGTTTAAACTCATTAAAACAGGCAAGAGCGAAAGGTTTTTTTTTTCTCTACTGCTAAACTTTGTGAAGGTAAATTCTTAAGACTTAAGAGGAAACAAAGCAAATGGGTTTAAAATTAATGAAAAGTTAGAGAAAATACATTGACAAAGCAGTCATGGAAGTGAAGCCTAATGAGGCTACCGCCAATTCGAGCATCTGTCTTCAAAGCCTCTGCGATGATTCCACGTACGATGTTGGACGCGTTTGGACACGTTGAATCATAGAATGTTGGACTCAGCTGGCCATGAGACAAAGATCCTCCAAGCAAAACCACACATAAAAGGCCTATCAGTAGCGTACAGCAAGAAGAAGAAGAAGAAGACGACATTCTTTTCTGCAATATTATTTCACTCTAATAAACAAGAACAGCTTCAATGTTTGAGTGTTTAAAAAACCAAATTGTAACCCTTTATTTATAAGGTGACAAACAACATTACATTAAGGTGAAAAACGAAGAAAATGAAATCCATCACGTTATGGTGAAAAACAAAGAAAATGATATCATCACGTTTGGCAGTTGAGGTACAATGCACGCTTTGGAAAAATTCACGGGATTTGAAAAAGTCTAAAGTTGATAAAAAAAGACGGTTCCATATTCTGTCGCATCAAATAAGATGTAGGGATGCATTTCATTGTGAGAAAAAGTAAGGCGGCACCACAAACACTTTTCACAATTTTGCCAGAACTTGTCCGTAGAGTGAGGTATGAGCCGTGAAATTATGGACCGAACTCATATTTTTTCTACTATTTATAATTTGTTGTGGTCAAATTGTAGAAATAATTGAGCTAATAAACATACTTTTGTGAAAAAAATAAAACTGTCCGTGGAAATAAGGCTGGTGAGCACTAGAACCACACGTGCAGGCACGTGTGTACGAAAAATAAGTGTCAGGCAGGTAATTGCCTTCCCTGGATTCTAGCTAATTAGTACTTACTATTCTTCTACGCTACATGGACTGTGTTATTTAATTCAAAAGGTGATGGTTTAGACTTGGTTCTATGGTCGTGGAAAAGTAATAAAATATTGCCATTTAGGTGGGTTTGAAAGATCAAATAAGGCTGCTAGTCAACAAATTGCTTTTGTCCGTTTGTTATTATGGAAAGATGTAGAATTTTTTAACGGTGGAGTTTTAAGGGCGGAGTTTTTAGTTTTTACAATATAATGCTAGCTTTTTTTGAAGATATCACTAGCCTTTTGTATATTTAACAAATTACAATGAGTTAATAAAAAATAACTTATAGATTAGAGTACTTGAAAATAGTGAATTCTTTCATTTAAGCTTTGAAAACTGCGATTTTGTCGTTTATAATAATTTTTATTTTTTTTTAATAATTTTTTGCTCAAAAATTAGAATAAGGTCTCGTTTGTTTTTGAACAACTCTTAAAGTTAGTAGTTTATAATTTTTCATTTCACTCAATTTTGTCATTTATTTTGGATAAATTTCGATATTCTGTCACCTAATCGCGTAATTAGTATGAATTAGGGTTTCAGACATTTAGCTGTCAGAGGCAGATCAGACTATGATCAATTAAAATAGATGTTTTGTCAATTCTTTCTCTAGTAGATTTCAGTTTATCTCCTTGTGGGTTCAGGAGAACCCCTCATGGATTCAAGATTTACTATCGAAAACTAATAGTTTAGTTTCTGTCCCGTCAAGAGAGTATCATATATGCATTCTTCAAGCTTCCACGACTTCAGAACCAAGATCCTTTAATTTAATTTCTCATCAAGGAGCTTTTTAATTTTTCAACACAATTGATGGGGAAGGTGCCGTCATCCTCTACCTGGGCGACGGCATGGTAAAAGCCGACGGTCCCCCTCCATCCGTCATCCTCGACCAACTACCTAGCATGACCCGACGGCGTAATCTACACACATCGACGGGGTGTATGGGTGACGAACGAAGCTGAAGGAATCAACATGTCTTGTGACGTGCGCTTTGTCAAGAAAAGAATCTTATCGCGCACGCTACTACTTGGATAGATATCTTGCACTCCACGCAATAGGGAATGGCTCCAGTGAGGAAAGGATTCCGTAAAGAACATGCATTAGGGTATGGCTCCGATCAGAGGTTATCTCCTCGGACACGCCAAAGGCCCTAACTCTACACCACTATAAATACCCTCGACCCTCATGAACAAAGGTACGCATAATCCAACCCAACTCTGGCACTCTAGAGTTGCGAGCAAATACTAACTTAACCTTCGGAGGGTCGCTGGCCGATACCACACCGGTACCTCCCTTTGAGGTTCTTTCTACTTGTGCAGGCTCACTCGGAACGCGCGAAGACCCTGCAACTTACTGATAACGCTTTTTGGCATCATCAGTTGGCGTCGTCTGTGGGAAAGGCACGTACGTAGGCTGTGTTCTGTGCTTTCCGGACAAAGAGTTGCATGGTACTCACGCGTTCAAGGGTTACCACCATGAACGATCAAGGCAATGAACAACGCACCACGGCCCTCGAGAGACAAGTCCAGACTCTGGCAGCCGCGGTGGAACGCCTCACGAAACGAAACAATGATTTGGAAGAACAGCTATTGCGGAGGAACGCGACGGTTGACAACCAGGGAGAAAATGAGGAAAACAGCGCCCAGGAGAGGGATCATGGAGGCCCAGAAGGAAGCAACGCATTGAGCCGATCTGAAGGGCAAGGGACGAGCCGTCCGTCGGCCCCCGACAACGTTCCGCCTAGCGTTGCCGAGGAGATGCGGTTGATGAGGGAGCGTATGGACTTTATGATGAACGCCCTCAAAGGACGAGTGTCAAGCGACCTCAACGACCTCGTCCACCGTACAGACTCTCCCTTCACCACACCCGTCATTTTGTTCCCCACACCGCCAAAGTTCCGCATGCCCCAGATA
This sequence comes from Lithocarpus polystachyus, assembly GCA_033629205.1. Lineage (NCBI taxonomy): Eukaryota > Viridiplantae > Streptophyta > Magnoliopsida > Fagales > Fagaceae > Lithocarpus > Lithocarpus polystachyus. The sequence goes on from CM066162.1 coordinate 12,116,680, forward strand.
GAAAGCTACGACGGTTCCAAGGATCCACTAGACCACTTGGAATCCTTCAAGACATTGATGCACTTGCATGGCGTACCGGACGAAATTATGTGTCGGGCCTTCTCGGCGACGCTAAAAGGCTCCGCAAGGACCTGGTTCAGCAGGCTGGCGCCCGACTCTATCGGTTCCTTCAGGGAGCTGAGCACTTAGTTCGCTACACATTTCATCGGGGGGCACAGATACAAAAAATCCACCGTGTGCTTGATGAACATTAGGCAGCGGGAGGATGAGACGCTCAGGTCCTACATAGCCCGCTTCAACAAAGAGGCACTTTCGATCGATGAAGCGGATGACAAAATACAGGTCGCCGCATTCACCAACGGGCTAAGGAAGGGTAAATTCTTGTTCTCTCTATACAAGAATGACCCGAAGACTATGTCGGACGTATTTTACAGGGCAACGAAGTACATGAACGCGGAAGATGCATTACTGGCCCGGAAAGAGAAGCCTCCCAAGAAAAGGGAGAGACAAAAGGAAGCACGACAAGACAAGGGGCGAAAGGTACCCAGGACAGGAGAAGGCCGAGACAATAGACGCCTGAAACCCCCTGCTGGGAACCCAGACGGGTCCTTGACGTTTCCAGGAAAGCTAAAGGGGAACCCAGACAGACGCCCCAAAGACAAATATTGCCGCTTCCACCGAGACCACGATCACGAAACCGCTGACTGTTACGATTTGAAGCAGCAAATTGAAGCCCTGATTAGGCAAGGGAAGTTACAGAGGTTCGTCAGCCGAGAAAGAACAGAAGCTCCCCGACAAGAACAAGTTCCCCGTCGGGACAACGAGCGTCCCAGACCGCCTATAGGGGACATAAAAATGATTGTTGGAAGTGCACCAACCGTCGGTTCAACAAAGAAGGCTCTGAAATCCTACCTCAAAGCAGTTCAGAATGTTCAGGCTACGAGCCTTGTCCAGAAAAAGCCACGAATCAATAGCCCCACTATGGAGTTCACGGAAGAAGATGCCCAACGCCTTCATCATCCGCACGACGACGCCCTCGTCGTCAACATCCGGATAGGAGACTATAACACATACCGGGTCTTGATCGACAACGGAAGCTTCGCGGATATCCTCTACTATTCGGCGTTCCAACAGACATGGATCGACAAAGAACGCTTCGTCCCCACAAAGGCCCCGCTCACCGGGTTCGGAGGGACGAGAGTATACCCCCTTGGCTCGATTACATTGCCTGTCACTGTCAGGGAGTACCCTCGGCAAGTCACTAGGGACGTTACCTTCCTCGTCGTTGATTGCTCCTCCGCCTACAACGCAATCATAGGACGACCCACCCTCAACGCTTGGAAGGCTGCAACCTCGACCTATGCCTTAAAGGTTAAGTTCCCCACCGAGCATGGCGTGGGGGAGCTATAGGGAGACCAGGTAGCCGCGCGAGAATGCTACGTCGCGATGGTAGAAATGGACAGCCAATTACAAGCAATGAACATTGAGCAGAGAACGGGGGCAGAACCTGTGGAGGAGCTGGAAGAAATAATATTAGACGAGTCCCAGCCTGACAGAACCACCAGGGTAGGCGCTCTCAGCAGCCCCGCGGCTCGCCAGGCGCTCGTGGCCTTCCTCAAGAAAAATCAAGATGTATTCGCCTGGAGTCATGAGGACATGCCGGGCATCGACCCGTCCGTCATGGTGCACAGGCTGAACGTGTCGCCTACCTACACGCCCGTACGATAGAAGAAGAGGGTGTTCGCCCCAGAGCAAGACCGAGCAGTAGCAGAGGAGGTTGGCAAGTTGCGAGAAGTAGGGTTCATCCAGGAAGTATACTACCCCGACTGGCTGGCCAATGTGGTGATGGTCAAGAAAGCTAGTGGTAAGTGGCGGATGTGTGTAGACTTTACGGACCTGAATAAAGCGTGCCCCACCCCCTCCCTCGAGTCAACACGCTGGTAGACTCTATGGCCCAGCACCAGCTGCTAAGCTTCATGGACGCCTTCTCGGGGTACAATCAGATTCGGATGGATGCGGCCGATCAGGAGAAGACCTCATTTGTTACCAGTCAAGGCCTTTTCTGTTACAAGGTGATGCCGTTCGGACTGAAAAATGAGGGTGCCACATATCAGAGGCTCATGAACAAGATGTTCGCCGACCAGATAGGAAGGAATGTTCAGGTATATGTCGACGACATGTTAGTAAAAAGCCGAAGGAAGGAAGACCACTTGAGGGACCTCGAAGAAACATTCGATACCCTCCGATCCTACAACATGAAGTTCAATCCGGCAAAGTGCGTATTTGGAGTGGCGGCGGGAAAATTTCTACGCTTCATGGTGTCTTAAAGGGGCATCGAGGCCAACCCAGATAAGATCCGAGCCATAATGGAGATGGCCCCCCCGAAAAACACGAAGGAGGTACAAAGCTTAAATGGAAAAGTCGCCGCCTTGAACCGGTTTGTATCAAGGGCGATGGACAAGTGCCTTCCCTTCTTCCACACGCTGAAGAAAGCCTTCGAGTGGACGGACGAATGCCAGAAAGCGTTCGAAGAACTGAAGGCGTATCTCTCTTCGCCTCCATTGCTCAGTCCCGCGCAGCCAGGGGAGGTACTCTTCCTATACCTGGCTGTCTCCCCGGCAGCAGTCAACGCGGCCTTGACCAGGGAGGAAGACAAGATCCAGAAGCCTGTGTATTACGCCAGCCGGTTGTTCCGCGGAGCAGAAGGAAGGTACCCGCCTATGGAGAAACTTGCCTTCGCCCTAATCACGGAGGCCCGCAAGCTTAAGCCGTACTTTCAAGCTCATACGATAGTTGTCTTAACCGACAAACCCTTGCGACGGGCAATGCACAACCCCGAAGTGGCTGGTCGCCTGGCCTTATGGGTGATCGAATTGACTGAGTTCGATATCAGGTACAGCCCGCGCACTGCCATCAAGGGGCAGGCTGTCGCTGATTTTATCGCCGAATTCACAAGCGGCAAAGACCAGGGGGTAGACAAGCACCTTTTATGGACCTTACATTTGGACGGATCGCCGACCAGGCGGGCCGGGGGGTAGGTGTTGTACTCCGCTCCCCCGAGGGAGATCAGATCGAATGCATGGTTCGCCTGGATTTCCCCACTACCAATAATGAGGCGGAATACGAAGCGTTGATAGCTGGGATCGATCTCGCCAAAGCGGCGGGGGCCACAAAAGTAGTAATCTACTGCGACTCTCAGGTCGTCGTCAACCAAGTAAGCGGAGACTACGAGTGTAGAGGCGACAGAATGAGGAGGTATCTTAACCAATCAAAGAAAAGAGTGGATGAGCTGAGGGCAGAAGTGGTCCAAATACCTAGAGAAGAAAATGAGCAAGCCGACCGCCTTACCAAAACCGCCTCTTCAGAACACGTGACCGCCCCCGACAATGTGCTTTCTTTTGTGCAAGTGTCGCCACTAATAGACCTTGTCAGTGTGCAGGAAATAGGCTCTGAGGGCGATTGGACCACGCCACTAGTCTCCTACCTAAAGGATGGCGCCTTGCCGGACAAAAAAGAAGCCGCCAGAAGGCTGAAGGTCCAAGCCGCAAGGTTCGTACTAATGAAGGACGTCCTATATAAAAGAGGTTTCTCTCGCCCGTACCTGAGGTGTTTGGGCCCAGAGGAAGCAGACTATGTCATGAGAGAAGTCCACGAGGGAGTCTGCGGAAACCACTCAGGATCACGGTCACTGGCGCACAAGCTGATTCGGGTGGGGTATTACTAGCCCACTATGCAAAAGGACGCCCAAACCTACGTCAAAGCCTGCAACAAATGCCAAAGGTTCAGCAACATCGTCAGACAGCCGCCCGAAGAGCTGACACCCATGACAGCCCCATGGCCGTTTGCTCAATGGGGACTAGATATTATGGGACCATTCCCAACAGCTATGCGGCAGCTGAAGTTCATGGTAGTAGCCATAGACTACTTCACAAAGTGGGTAGAAGTTGAAGCCCTGGCCACCATTACGGAGAAGAATGTGCGGAGTTTTGTCTGAAAATCCATTATATGCAGGTTCGGGATACCTAGAGTTCTAGTCTCGGACAATGGCAAACAATTCGACAACAGCCCCTTTCAAGAGTTTTGCTCATAGCTGGGGATAAAAAATCACTACTCCTCCCCCGCCCATCCTCAAGCCAATGGCCAAGTAGAGGTAACGAACCGATCCTTGCTTAAGATTATCAAGACTCGGCTCGAGGGGGCAAAAGGGATATGGCCTGAGGAACTACCCAGCGTACTTTGGGCATATAGGACGACGACAAGGACCCCAACAGGAGAAACTCCATTCCGGCTAATCTATGGAAGCGAAGCAGTTATCCCGGCCGAAATAGGATTCACAACCTACAGGGTGAATGCCCACGATGAAGGCAGGAATGATGAGGCATTGCGCCTACGGTTGGACCTAATTGACGAAGACAGAGCAGTAGCTGAACAAAGGCTCGCGCAGTACCAAGACCGCATGGCCAAGCACTACAACTCCCGAGTCAAGCACAGGGACTTCCGGGTCGGAGACCTTGTTCTAAGAAGAGTCATGGGCGCCATCAGAGACCCTGCCCAAGGAAAGCTCGGCCCCAACTGGGAAGGACCCTACCGAGTCACGACGTGGCATCGAAGAGGCACCTACCACTTGGAAACGCTGGAAGGACAGACACTACCCCATCCATGGAACGCCGAGCACCTACGAAAGTATTACCAATAAGAAAAGAGTGGCAGCACCTACTTGTAGTTTGCTTAAATGTATTTTGGGAACCCAAAGGTCATGTTTTCCCCTTCCTAAAATTTATGCAAGGATCAGAAGTTTATTCAGTCTCTTCTATACTTTGTTAAGTGTTGGACCCTAAAGCAGGTGAGGTACCAAAAAGTCGACGGAATAAGAACCGACAGCCCAAAGCGACAAAAACCTAAAATCTACAAGGCATAAAAGCGTCAAGCATAAAAGCTGATGGCTTAGAAGCCAACCTAAAATCTACAAGGCATAAAAGCGTCATGCATAAAAGCTGACGGCTTAGAAGCCAACATCCTAAAAATCTACAAGGCATAAAAGCGTCAAGCATAAAAGCTGACGGCTTAGAAGCCAACCTAAAATCTACAAGGCATAAAAGCGTCAAGCATAAAAGTTGACGGCTTAGAAGCCAAAAACCTAAAATCTACAAGGCATAAAAGCGTCAAACATAAAAGCTGATGGCTTAGAAGCCAAAAACCTAGAATCTATAAGGCATAAAAGCCCGTCGAGCTTAAAAGCCGACGGCTTAAAAGTTGACGGATTCGCCCTAGAGGGGTCGTATAGAAACTAGACGGATTCGCTCAAAGGCTTAGAAGCTGACAGTGCCATCCTAAACAGATAGTATAAAGGCCGATCAAGCATAAGAGCCAAAAGCTCAGAAGCTGACGGCCCCACCCTAAACCGGGTAAGCATAAAAGCCAATGGCCTAAAAGCTGACGGTATAAAAAGACGACGGCCTAAGAGGGTAGGGCGTAAAAGCCTAAGAATCAAAGCTAACAATATGCAACGGTGTTATCCTAAGCAGATACGCAAGGCAAAAATGCCAAAGTACAAAACTAGCGACGGCTTACACGTTGACGGGCCTATACTATCATATAAAAGGGCGTTAAGGCCTGTTGCACGCGAAGGCTGACGACCCCATTGGAAGGTCATGATTTTGCACAAAAAGCATCAAAGGTCCAAAATTGGGTTACCGTGAAGCAAAAAAAAAAAAAAAAAAAACCATATGCAAGACTTTGAATAAGAATGACACATTACAAATGGGAAAGATAAATTGTCATATCACGAAAATATTGTTCTTACAAAAGCCCTCAAAATGACGTGGCACCATTTACAAAAAAAGAGAGAAAAAAGGAAAATTTCACAAGGATCAAACTGTAGGAGCTTCTAGCACGACCTCGTCGCCTTTAGGGGGATCTTGGACTGCAGGAAAGCCTTCGAAGCTAGAAGGATCGGACGACGGGACCGCTTGAGCGCCAAACGGATCAAGAGCAGGCTAAGCGAGGACGACACCGTCTTCCTTCAACTGCATCCCAGACTCGCTGAGACTGTCGTCGTCCACCATGACGGTGTCGCCCATTGGAGTTGACGACACCGGATCATCCATAGACACCCTCGACAAGTCAAGGTGGGGAAAGAGGGACTTCACTTGCTTAAGGCAGTCCTCAAACCCGTCACCATAGTACTCGGCATAGGCATCGATGAATGTCTGGGTCGTCTTGAATTCAGCAACGGCGTCAGCCTTCGCCGTCTCCACCTGGCCCAAGAGAGACGACAGCTCCTTCTCCGTCGTCACTTTAGCCTCCGTCTCCTTCTCTAGCTGACGGGTTGCTTCTTCAAGCTTGTCTTTCAGCTCTTTTATTTCCCCGTTCAAAGTCCGGCAGGCCTCCTTGTACTGGTCCAACCCGTCAGATAAATTTGTGATACGCTTTTTCTTACGGGCCAGCAGCTCCTCATTCTTCGCCCCTTTTACTTGCATGGCCCTTATGCGAACCATTGCCTGTGGAACAAAACTTCCGTCAGCACAGTACCACAAAAAAGCAGACGGAGCGAGTAATAAAAAATGTACGTACCCTGGCGAGATCGAAGAGGCCGGAGTCCCCCAACTCCTGCACAGACTGGCTGACGCAAGAATCAGCTTCCCTCGTCCCTAGTATGGAGTCCAACCGCTCCAAGGCATACCCTTTGTGGGTAAGGATGCAGCGCCCGTCCTCTGGGATGACGGGACCTTGGGCCGACATCAACCCCTTGCCGGCCCCGTGTTTGGGTGACGGAGGTTTCATGGAGTGATCACCGGGGGTGACCGTCAATTTCTTTGACGGGCGGCCCTCGGTCCCGTCACCTTTCCTCTTAGGCGCGCCCTTGTCAACGGCCTTTGGGAGGGACGTGGACGCCCCCTCCTTACCCTTCCCTTCCTCTTTCTTACGGGCAGCGGCGGCCCTGATTTGAGCCCTCAGTTTGGCGGACTCCATCTCTGCAAGACAAAGGCCAAATGTAAAAATGCTAAGTAAAGATGACGGGATTGAACGGGTTAATTGAACTTACGTTGACGGGATAACTTGTCTAAACGGCGCGCCTCCTGTGTTGGCTCTGGTCCCCCACAGTAGGCGTGGAGGGCGTCAGGTGTGATAAGGTCGCGGCACTTCCTTTCCTCCAAAGGGATCTCCGTCACCTTGAGGATAAAGGCTTCTTGCTCCTCTGAGATCACCGGACGGGCAAAAGCTGAAAAAAGAAAAGTAAAGCAGACGGGTTAGAACCTTGGATTAAAGTAAACCCATAAGCAAGGCTGACGGCGATGACCTGACTCCCTGACAAAAGCCCAAGTGTTCTCAAATCCGTGAGGAATCGACCCTCACTGCTCCTCACGGCACACCCAGTTTGTCCCCTCCATAAAGAAGTACCAGCCCTTCTAGTTCCTGTTGGAGTCGGGCATATCGGACACCAATCTCAGCTCCTTCTTCCTCGCAGAGAAATGGTAAATCCCCTGGGACGAAGCGATGTGGTGTAAACGGTAACACTAAAGAACTCGTCGAGGGTTAATTGACAGCGCCTCCCACTTAGACTCCCCCACAGTATCTCAGAGCCAATGAACACCTTCCAGGTTTTGGGGGCAATCTGGCTGACAGACAGCCCGAGGTAATTTGCCAATTAACGGTGGAGCGTCGTTAGAGGCAACCTCAATCCTGCCGCGAACATGGCATCATACATACCAACGTCCACGGTCTTCCCGAAGTAACACCTCTCCCTCTCCAAGGGAAGACGGATCGGAATATCGTCTGGGATTTGGTAACGGGCTCGCAGCGAGTTGAAAACCTTATCCGTCATCGAAGGCAAAAAGTGGTTGACCATCCATTCTTTAGGGAGGATGAACGGACGGTCGTCCCCCGAGCCTCCCGACGTACTCTCCAAGTCTTCATCCCCCGACAAACTCCCGTCGCTCCCACTCTCCCTCGCTTGGTCGTCATCTCCACCTTTCCTTATTACTCCGCCCTTGTCCTCTACCTCCTCGTCACAAAATTGTGCCGATAATTCGCCCTCTGACGACCAAGAGGAGTCATCCCCTGGCTCATGGCCCGGCTGGAAGACCTCGTCGTAGCCCGCCCCATCGCGGACTGACGACTGTTCACTCGATGTCTCCCTAGGCATCTTACTACCTACAAGTGACGGGGTTGGTCTAAGAACTTGAGTGATGGCCTTCCCAGAAACTCCCTAAAGCTCAGTATGCAACTAAATCAAAGAAATTAAGAACAAAAAAAAAAGGGAAACTCACCAAGTTATAATGGAAGTGCAGAAGAAGCTGACGGTATCAACCAGCAAACGAGAACCAGAAGGCAATTGTAATCTCCTTGAGGTGACGGTTTCTCTCTGATCAGCGGAATTGGAATAAAAGAAGTGAGGGAAAACGGAGCATATATATATAGGTGGCTTGGGGCGCAAAAGACGAAGCGACCTTCCCGTCCAGCTACCTGCCAATCCTCCGAGGACACGTGTTCCGACACTAGGGCTACTCGAGGTGACTAGCCATTAATGCCTTGTCCGCCACACGCTGTACTCCCCAATCCGTCAGATGAGACCGACGGGATTAAGGAGTAGGGGGCAACTGATGGGGAAGGTGCCGTCATCCTCTACTTGGGCGACGGCACGGTAAAAGCCGACGGTCCCCCTCCATTTGTCATCCCCGACCAACTACCTAGCATGACCCGACGGCGTAATCTACACACATCGACGGGGTGTATGGGTGACGGGACGAAACTCAAGGAATCAACATGTCTTGTGACGTGCGCTTTGTCAAGAAAAGAATCTTGTCGCGCACGCTACTACTTGGATAGATATCTTGCACTCCACGCAATAGGGAATGGCTCCGGTGAGGAAAGGATTCCGTAAAGAACACGCATTAGGGTATGGCTCCGATCAGAGGTTATCTCCTCGGACAAGCCAAAGGCCCCAACTCTACACCACTATAAATACCCTCGACCCTCATGAACAAAGGTACGCGTAATCCAACCTGACTCTGGCTCTCTAGAGTTGCGAGCAAATACTAACTTAACCTTCGGAGGGTCGTTGGCTGGTACCAACATGTCTTGTGACGTGCGCTTTGTCAAGAAAAGAATCTTGTCGCGCACGCTACTACTTGGATAGATATCTTGCACTCCACGCAATAGGGAATGGCTCCGGTAAGGAAAGGATTCCGTAAAGAACACGCATTAAGGTATGGCTCTGATCAGAGGTTATCTCCTCGGACACGCCAAAGGCCCCAACTCTACACCACTATAAATACACTCGACCCTCATGAATAAAGGTACGCGTAATCCAACCCGACTCTGGCACTCTAGAGTTGCGAGCAAATACTAACTTAACATTCGGAGGGTCGTTGGCCAGTACCACACCGGTACCTCCCTTTGAGGTTCTTTCTACTTGTGCAGGCTCACTCGGAACGCGCGAAGATCCTGCAGCTTACTGATAACGCTTTTTGGCATCATCAACAATCAATATCATTACCTCAAAAACTCTATTGTATTCACCCTCAAAAACTATTATTAAAACACCTTTACTTTATACCGCTCGTAATTCAGAAAGCATCCTTCCTTAGTGGACCTTCTTCTTTAGTAGAAAGCAAATGCTATTTTAGGCAATAAGGGCATTCCTATCAAGTGTATAAAATGCCAAATATTTACCATTTAACACAACAAACTCTAAAAAACCATTTTCATCAAGTGTTTTAAATGCCATAATATTTGGCATTGATGAACAGTGCAATCTCAAATTTGAGACCGCACTATTCACAAATTGTAAAACTTATATTATTTTTTTATTCAGGTAGGGCCCACTTTCTTTTAAAGAAAGAATAAAAATTGAATGAAGTTGTAAAAAAAAATAAATAAAAAATATTAGAGAAAGAATATTTAAATGAAATTGTAAAAAAAAAAAATGTTTGATGTTTGGTATTTTGTAAAATGAGGTGTTAAAATTGTAAAAGTAGTGTGTTTTGAAATTGTAAATGCTAAAATTTTTACAATTGTTGATGAGAATGCTCTAAGCGTGGCTTTGAGTTATACTGCTAGTTTTAGGGATCAATGGTACTTTTATTCTGTGTTTGTTTGGCTAGCTTAATTTTTACCAACTTATTTTACTATTCAGCTTAATTTTGCTACTATTTATGGGTCTCACTACACTTTTTGGTACTATTTATGAATCATACTGTATAATTTCAACTAACATTTACCTTTATCTATAATATTTTCAACAAAAAGTTTTCAATTTTAGCAAAATAAGCGCATCCCAATAGACCCGACTATATAGTGAAACGTTAGGAGCGTTTCAAGAAATATAGAAGACAAAGTGGGATTCTTGGGTTGGGGTTGGTGGTATGACAAGCTGTAACAAATATTTATTTTTTTGTATTTGTGGGAAAGGGGATGGAGTTGGGATTTGGTTTAGTGTGTTGTTTTCACCATGAACTTGCAGATAAATCTGCTATGATTTTGCTATTCAATTTAACTGATGAATGAATTGAAAATACCATTTCTATTTGGTTTATACATAATCTGTCTACCAAATGGTTGATTACGTCTCTAGATTACATCTCTGATTAGCAGTGGCGACTCTAGAAATTTTTTTCAAGGTGTTCCTCAACAAACATAAATTATACGACCTAATAAAAAGAAAATTTTATATATTAACAACAACAATAATAAAAAAAATGGAAATATATAAAGTTTATAATTGCCTTTTAGGAGTTGTCATATTTTGAAATCATTGCATAATAGTCTTATTATCAATGCTACAAGCTACATCTTTTTCAATATACACAACCAAACAATCATTCATCCACTGATCTTCCATTCGATTGCGCAGTAGACATAATTATTAATTATTATAATGTATTGGAAATATTAAGTTCATTTGAAATATGTTAATTATTATAATGTATTCATCCACTAATGTCCCAAAAGAATAAACAATAAACTATAAGTTCATTTGAAATATTAATAAAATTATTAATTATTGTTGTTTAGTTGTTTCATTAATTTTTTTATCTTTTATAAACTATAATTTGTTATATTTTTGTTCCATTAATTATAAAATTATTAATTGTTGTTTAGCCTAACATAATTTAATTTGTTTGTCTTTTATAATGTATTGGTTAATTAAATTATTAATTATTGTTTATTAGTTGTTTTCTCCAATTAATTATTAGTTAATTAAATTATTGTTTATTAGTTGCACTAGGACACATCCGGCATCCCATGTGCACATTACACATCCCATGTGTTGATGTGCAAATTACATTGCTTTACTCAATTACCGGGCCCCATGTGCCCATCAGGCATCTGTCCATCTACCCTCACCCCACTCAACAGACAAGCCTGCCCGATGCCCCAATCAAGAGCCAGCTGCCAATCAGAAAATTTCACAATCACACATCACAATAACATTATACTAAAAGACAATATCTATTATCTTACTAACTGACCAACACCAAGTCACCAACACACACCAACCAACGGATAAGAATTCTAAGATAATGCCAAATTCAAAAATTCAAAAAATAGGCAATATACTAATAAAGTTAAAGCTTCAATGCTTCAGCCAATCATAGTTCAGATCATAAAGTTACTCTTAAAGAATAAAGAGAGAGAGAGAGAGAGAGAGAGAGAGAAACAGAGACTCCTTCATTATTTCATTTCATTTTAGAGAGAGGGAGAGAGAGAGAGAGAGTGTGTGTGTGAGAGACAGAGAGAGTTAGAGAGAAAAAAAGAGAGAAATACCTTGAGGGAGCACCGGAGCAACTGCCGGCCGATCAAGGAGGCTTGAAGACTGAAGGCTGAGGCTGAGGTTGAGGCAGCGACCGGCGTCGAGCGACGATGTGCGACACGCCGACGCGATGTGCCATGTGCGAGTGATCTCCGACGAGCGAACTCCGATCAGCGATGACGGGCTCTGGACTGCGGCTGGATCGATCGCTGATGAGGGGCAACGATGTGCTCTAGAGTTTGGACTGCGAGTCTACGACTGGACCGATCTAACTTCTAAGGCCTAAGGGGAGGCATTGCTTTGTTACACTTTTTTAGGTTTGCTTTAGCTTTAGTGATTTCTGATGTATTGATTTGAAGTTTCTGATTTAGTAATTTGCGGTTTGGTTTTTTTTTTTTTTTTTTTTTTTTTTTTTTTTTGTTTCTGGAGAATCTGTGGGTTTTGCTTCCTCTGTAATCTTTTGGGCTTGCCGTGGGCTTGAGTTGGGCTTGCCGTTCGTTGTTTTGCTTTGTTACAATTTTTTTTTTTCCAGATTTTAGTTGAAATTTTTTTTGGGCTTTTTTTTTTGGCTTGAAAGTAGAACAAATAAATTTTTTTTTTTTTAAGTTGAGGGAATTCCTAATTTTGATTGAGGGTGTTCTTATTTTTTTTTAAGGGGAAAAAATAAAAAAAATTTAATTATTATATATAATTTTTTTTTCAAATAAGAGTGTGTTCCTGGGAACACCCTGAGTATAACGTGGCATCGCGACTGCTAATTAGCTGTATCTTTAAAAAGTGAATGAAGTATTTCTTTGTCAAATTAAATTCTATTCATTTCATGCTTCTCGATCATGCCAAAATATGTTGTTTAAAATTATATATTTTGTCGTTCACCAAAAAAAAAAAAATTATATATTTTGTTTATTGAATACTCTCCAGAAGCTGGTACTCTCAAACCTTGTAAACCCAGTATCAATTATCTTGAAATAAACAAAAATATTTTGATATATTATTATTCTTGAGAGGGACAGAGGTTACAACACACAGCGTGGATATGTCTTTCTCAAACTGTTTCAATTCCGCAATCAGGATATATAATACAGGGAAAAAAAAAATCATAACATGTTCTTATCCTACCAACCATCATGAGTTTTTTGCTCAGATGAAAGATTAATTCAAGGAACACAAAGGGAACAAAGACAACACTATAAAAACATCCATCAAGTTACACAATTAACACAACTCAATACAAAATAGCCTCACTCATACTGACCATCATCACCATTGTCACTTAGCACACATTTTATTTATACTTGCCCATAACACTTGTTTACATTGAGCTATATAAAAGACCATCTGATCCAGTAGACTTGTCATTTACTTTTCCACAATTCAATCTAATCTCTCCAGCCGTCCCCGTTAACGGGCTGATGTTCCCCATTTTAATCATTGATACCACAAAGCTGGCAAAGAAGGCAGTCTGATTAGTGGTAAAGTTGTTAACAATGGCAACGGTTTCGTCCCCGGTGGTTGAAAATAGTTCTTGATCGCTCTGGAGTAGACCCTCTTGAACTTGAAGATTAGAGAAGTACTTATTGTCAAAAACATCAGGTGTGGTGAGGTCGAGATTGGTCACAACAGTAGTATTTCCATTCTGGGGACATATTCCCTGCAGAGTTGATAAGTAGGTTGTGTTTAAGGTTGGATCAGGATTACCAGAGCCGCTAAAATTGTATAACCGGTTGATGAAAGTGCCACATTGAGCACGTCCAAACGTGTGAGCACCTGAAAATCAATCATGCATGCCAACTTATATCAAAACTTAAAAGCAATACTTTCATCACAATGTTATTAACTCATTATATCATATACATCAATTATGATTGGAATTTGTAAGCTTATGTGCGAATAAATAATAATTACCAGAGAGGGCAACAAGATCGGTGGTGTTGAGGCCCATGTCTGAGAACATCTTTATAATAACATCAAGGGGTTGTGTGGGACCAGGAAGGAAAGTGTTGGCAGCTGTTCGGTTTGCTGTAGTGCTATCCCTTCTTCCCAGTGAAACATTCCAGGAGGGACCACCTGCCTGTGAGCATGGATTAGTTTTACCTTTAGTTGGTATGTGATGTAAACTATATATGTTATTTAAAATGTCAGCAATAGTTGAAGGTAGACTTGCTTTTCACTTTTGTTTTAGTAATATATATTGTGGGTCTACTAGAAGGACAAAGTTTACTTTTAATCCGGTGGCTTACTTATTAGTTTTGTAACTAAAAGTAAAACGTGTAAGACTCAGTCGCCACAGAATAAATGAAAGATTCCTCCAGCCTTGTCCTTCTAGTTGAGCTGTATCATATGGGATGCCATTATTTTAGCATTGCATGTAAAGCAAGGTTATGTACATAAATTTAAAAACAAAGTATGCAGTTATGTTATGTAGGCATCTTTTTACTATCGAGACGATAAGTTGTGATTGGCTTAGGGTCTGATTGAGATCTACTTATTTTACTAAAATTGAAATCTTTTTGCTGAAAGTATTGTAAATAAAAGTAAAAGTTAGCTAAAATAGTACAATGAGACTCATGAATAATGTCAAAAAGTGATGTGAGGCCCATAAATAGTAGCAGAAATAAGCTTAATAGTAAAATAAGTTGGCAAAAAATAAGCTAGCCAAACAAACACTTAGGGTGTGTTTAGATTCTGCATATTTGTTGAAAATTGAAAACTTATTGCTGAAAACATTGTAGCAAAATAATTTTTAAAGGTGTGAATAGTGTCGTAGGACCTAAAAATGCATTGATATGTGCATTTTTGCCTTTTTGGCTGGATCGTGGACAATGCCGTGAGACCCAGCGAAAAACACAGACACTAAAAATGCACATTGGCCGCTACACAAATGCACACTTAATATAGATCATAACTTTTACTCATATCCACCGGTGACATTTTTCACACACTAATCACAATTTACAATTAATCTTAGTAAGTATGAATATTGTCTGAATAAGCGGTGTGTCCCTAGATATTAGGTCTCTTTCAAACCCTATCAAAAATAGGCCTAATTATTATTATTAGTCCTTGTTATTTTCAATAAAATACCCGTTGCAATATTGTTCATTTACACTCCAACCTTTGAGTTTTAGTTTCTTCTTCTTCTTCTGTTTTTTCACTATAGTAGAAGAGTTAATAAGATAAAAGATTAAAGAGAAGGGTTTGTTGTTATTATACCAATGAAACTGATTCTTCAGCTGCAATGGCAAGAATATCAGCGCAGGAAACAGTGGCAGGACAAGCAGTTTCCAACGCAGTCTTGATGTCATCAACAACACCGAAGCCCCTCGCCGAGTTATTATTTGGACGAGCCTCTTTCTCACTTTCTATGGTAGCGGAGTTGTTCAACAAAAGTGATCCATCACATCCCTGCAACAGAGTTAAACATATGTTTATTAGACAATTCAGACAGTTTAACAGTCAACAGCCCATTAAAGCAACATGTTTTGGCTGCTAAGAAATTAGAGGGAAAATATTTTAGAATTTGATTTTGTTGTTTCACAAAATTTTCAATAAGTGTGTTTAGATTAGCTTTTTGATGATGTGCTGAAAATGAGTAAAAGTTTAGTTGTATCTAATAAAATTGAATTTTAAAAGCTATGAATAACTAAATAAATTAAAAAGTTGAAAGCTAATAAAAGAGAATTTTATATTTGTACAAAAACAAAATAGTTTAAAATCTTAAAGCTAAAAGTTAATCCAAACATACTTAATTAATTCCTTGACCTTTTCAATTGCACACACACCCGTCTCTCTATTTCTGAAGAGCGCCTGAGCCAGCAAACTGGCATGCATTTACCTTCTTAATTAGAAGGGACTAATGCTATAGCTAGCTTCTCACCTTTGCCTTAAGCTTGAAAAAGTAGTATAAGCTAAAAGAGAAAAGAGCACTCGTTTGCTATGTTAGGGAGTACTCTTTTAGAATATTGTCCAAATTAAGATGTTACAATCTATCAACTTACGTCAATCTTAGCACACTCTCTACAAGAAATACATCCATTATCAACAATCTAAGAAAAAAATAAATAAAAAAACATAAAGAGAGACAACTGATGAAATGAAAATGAAGGATAATTTGAAACCTTACCTTTCTATACCTTGATTCCAAAAGTATAAAATATTCAAGTTTTATTGTGAGGACATTAACAGATAGGTTTGGGTCACTTTCCACAAGTAGTAAGTAATTAAAAATTAAAAAAAAATATTTATGTGATATGATTCAGAATAAACCTTGAAGAAAGCCGACTAAGTTTTCTCTCCTAGGACGAGTAAGGTGATCAGTTTAGTTCAGATTTTTGATATTGTGTCTTTTTTTTTTTTAAGTGATAATTTCAAAAAGTACGATAGAAAATTAAGCTTTTTTAAAAAGCAGAATGTTTGGTAAAAGCTGTAAAAAAATATTTTTTTTCAAAAAGTTGAGTATTTGACAAGCATTTACAAAAATGACGGCTTGAGTAATAAATTACTAAAAAGGACAAAATGTATACATAAAAAAGTTTATTTCATACTTAATATCAACTTTTTAATAATAATAATAACAATAATAATAAAAATAAAGACCTTATTTTTTTTTCCTTCATTATTTTCTTTATATTTTTTTTCTTTTTCAGACTTACTTTATTTATGTTCAACTTTTTAAAGATTTTTTTTTAATTACATCTTACTTTTTAAAAAAATAAAATAAGCAAATAAAAATAAACTCACCCAAATACTAAAATGTAATAAAGTCAATAAACTCAAGTCCATGCAAAGAGAACTATGAATTAGCTAGCATGCGCCAAGTCTTAGGACCTCACTTCCATCATACTCTTAAGAAAAAAAGGAGTAATACATATGAATTTAAACTCATTAAAACAGGCAAGAGTGAAAGACTATTTTTTTTCTCTCTCTCTCTACTGCTAAGGTTTTGGGAAGAAATTTTTAGTAACGTTGTTTAAATTTTGTAAAAATATATTTGAGTAAAAAAGTGTTTGAAAATATGCGTTATACTGTTTAAACAACAATTTTACTTGTTTAAATACCATTACTGGGCCTAAACTTTGTGAAGGTAAATTCTTAAGAGGAAACAAAGGAAATGGGTTTAAAATTAATGAAAAGTTAGAGAAATACATTGACAAAGCAGTCATGGAAGTGAAGCCTAATGAGGCTGGCGCCAATTCGGGCATCTGTCTTCAAAGCCTCTTCGATGATTCCACGTACGATAACGGACACGTTTGGACACGTTGTATCATAGAATGTTGGACTCAGCTGGCCATGAGATAAAGATCCTCCAAGCAAAACCACACATAAAAGACCTATCAGTAGGGTACAGCAACAAGCAGAAGAAGACATACTTTTCTGCAACATTATTTCACTCTAGATTAATAGCCTCAATGTTTAAGTTCAAGTGTTTAACAAAACAAATTGTGACCCTTTGTTTATAAGGTGACAAAAGGTGATAAAGAAGAAGAAAAAGAAAAAATTCAACGCGTTGGCAGTTGAGGTACAAGGCACGCTTTTCTCGGGATTTGGAGAAGTCTAAAGTTGATAATAAAGATGGTTCCGTGTTCTGTCACATCAAATAAGATAATAAGCTGTGGGGATGCATTTCATTGCGAGAAAAGTATGACAGCACCACAAGCAATTTTCACAATTTTGCCCGAAGTTGTTTGCGTGGTGATTCAGGAGCGGAGAAATTATAAACCGGA
This sequence comes from Lithocarpus polystachyus, assembly GCA_033629205.1. Classification (NCBI taxonomy): domain Eukaryota; kingdom Viridiplantae; phylum Streptophyta; class Magnoliopsida; order Fagales; family Fagaceae; genus Lithocarpus; species Lithocarpus polystachyus. The sequence continues at coordinate 12,134,158 of CM066162.1, forward strand.
GTCATTATTTTTTTTACTATTTATATTCTGTCACCGAACGATCCCTTGGAGTGAAAAGTAAGAGAATAAAAAAAATAGGAGAATGAAAAATATTTAATTTTTTTTTTTGTGTTTGATTAGAAGAGTGAAAAAGTGAAAGGGTGAAAAATTCTTTTGTTTGGTTGGTGAGAAAAAAGAAATGATGAAAAATATAATTTATATAAATTAACTATTATACCCTTATTACATAATATGTAAAAAATAGATTTATTTATACTCATTAAATAATATAAAACTTATCACATCATATATATAAATTTTTATTAGTATTATGTAAAAATTAGGTCATGTTGAAAAAAAAAAAAAAAAAAAAAAAGAGAATGTTGAAAAAAAAAAGTGAAAATATGGCATTTTGGTAAAAATGCTACTATAGCACTTTTCTCTCCAAATTTTTCTCTCGATTTGGGAGGAAAAAAAATGTGGGCCTGATAAAAAACTTTTTCTCGAGTTTTCTCTCTTTCCTATTTTCTTTTCCTAACCGAACAGTAAAAAATAATATTTTTTACCATATTTTCCTCTCTTTATTTTTCATCCTCTCTATTTTCATCCTAAACGAACGGAACTAAGTGAATTGTGATCAAAACGGTAGAAATTGCTGCGGTAAACTTTTTAAAAAAAAAAAAAAAAAATTGTCCTTGGAAACAAGGCTGGTGGGCGCTAGAGCCATGCGTACAGGCACGTGTCTGACGTGTGTATGAAAAATCAGAAAGCCAGGTGATTGCTTTCCCTGGGTTCTTGCTAATTAGTACTTAGTATTCTTCTACGTTACATGGACTCTGTTATTTAATTCAAGAGGTAATGGTCGACCGTCGGCATTGTTTGGTTTGACGGAAGAGGAAGGAAAAGAAAATAAAGGAATTATTGACTTTGTTTGATTAGAAAGGAAAACAAAAAGAAGGAAGAATGGGAGAGAGAAAAACAAAAGGCTTTTGTGGAATCAATTATATTTTCTCTTAAAATTACTCTTATACCCTTAAAAGGTTTTATCTATTTTTGTAAAATGACATTTATGTCCTTATTAATTTATAATTTAAAAGGATAAAAATGTAAAATACCTCACATCTTTCATTTTTCTTCCTCTTCATATCGAACTAGAAAATATTTTTTTTCCCCACTCTTTTTTCTTTTCCTTACCTCTTTCTTTCTCTTCTCTTCCCCCCTTCCACATAGACTTGGCTTTATGGTCGTGGAAAAATAATAAAATATTGCCATTTAGGTGGGTTTGAAAGATCAAATAATTGTGAGTTTGGTTCAGCTTTTTAAAACTGAATTTTTTGAAAAAGTGAGATTTTCAAAAAGTGCGGTATAAAAAGTGCTTTTAGAAAAAGTTAAGTGTTTGACTAGCACTTATAAAAGTGCAGTTTGAGAGATAAATTACCAAAAATGACAATGTATATATATGACAGTTTATTTCATGCTTAAATCAACTACTTCATATACTTACTAAAAAAAACTAATTATTAATAATGATAATAATAATATATTATTGGTATTATTTTAATAATGTTTGGGCAATTTTTCTTTTTAGTGTCATAATTATTTGTTATTACCATTAATAACTTCTTATCAATATTAATTAAATCTAAACAGTTTTCATCATCATGAAGCACAAAATGAAAATGTAAAAAGATGATAAAATACACACCAATAATCCAAGTTTAAATTGTCCCACATAAAAATATAAAAAGATGATAAAATACATACCAAAAACCCAAGTTTAAATTGTACTACATGATATTATTAAAAAAAAAAAAAAGACAGCTACTAATTATTATCCCCCCAAATGGAATTAGCAATGGAATCATGAAGAACCACCATCTTAGGATTTGTTAAAGATGTTGAGTTCTGCTCATAATTGCTACCTGCTTCACTATTATATTCTCTTTTAGAAATTAAATCTCGATTGGCGTGTATGAAGCCCCTATCATCCCTATTATTTAGTCTAACAAAATTATGAAGAGTCATAGTAACAGATACAGTAAGTATTTGGATATGGAATGGAAAAGATGACATGTTTTTGATAATTCTCCATTTATTCTTCAACACACCAAAAGTGCGCTCAATCACACCTTAAAGAGATGAGTGAGCATGATTAAATTTTTCATGTCTAATTCTAGGGTTTCTACCTCTCCTTTGAAATTCCTGAAGATGGTAAGATATCCCCTTGTATGGTGCCAAATAGCTTTTCATTATTGGGTATCCAAAATCAACTACATAATATTTACCTAGAAAAAAAATTCAATTATATTAACACACACACAAATGTCATTATAATGAACAATTGATTAACCAATTACAAACCTGGTGGTGGGTTTGGAAAGTTGTTACTTTGTTTACGAATATTATTAAGAAAAATGGAGGTGTTGTGTCCTGAACCATCCCATCTAGGCAAAACAAATGTGAATAACATATCAAAGTCACATGCAGCCATCACATTTTGGGTTGGATATCCCTTTCTTCCAAAGTATGGAATGGACTTATCAGTAGGTACAACCGCTATCACATGTGTGCCATCAATCGCACCGATGCAATCCTAATAAAACATTAATAGTTTTCAATTCCACATGCATTGTATTATCTTATAGACAATAGCACTTATTCAAATATACAATAGTACACATACTTGGAAATGTGGCTAATAAATTGGATGGTCTTGTAATTGGGTTGGAACTTTACTAAAAGTTGGATCCGAAGGCTTTACATATGCAGCTGCAAAGCGAGCACCCAACAGAGTGATCATCTTCTCAAAATGTCAATTTATGGTTTCACTCGAATGCTGAAAATATTTCTTGAATCATTCGGTTACATGTTCCATGACTAAGTATCAGTAAATAGACTGCCATTGACTCTTCTAACCTTATATTCCTTGAATGTTGAAGTCCATAGTCATGTTGTAAAACTTGACACAAATTATGAAACACCTCATTTTTCATTCTAAACATGTTGTAACACAATTTCTCATTACCTTCCATACAACGTCTCACCCAAGCCCACCATGTTTGTTCAGAATCATAACAAGGAGTCTTATTAATGTACTTATTGAAATATGTCACAGATGCCTCACATGTAACTGCCACATGCTGGTAAAACTTCTCATCAGAATCGTCGTTACTATCATCATCATCAGAATTACTGTCACTGTCATCATCACTGTCACTACTCTCATCATCATCATCATCATCATTGTTATTACCATAATTATTATTTTCAGCACTGTTATAATTGCCATCATTCAAGGCACCACCATCATGATCATCACAGTAATTTCTGTAATCCCCATCCATAAACAGTTCCATATAGCCACTCTCATGAGTACTATTATAATCATCCTTATTGGTTTAGCCTATACAACAAAGTAACAAATAATTAACCATCGTTAATACTACTTTAATATAAATCAACAAAGTAATAAAAGGCAACAATAACACTTTAATGAAAATTTCAAATGTGTTTACATTACACATATATTAGTCCAAAGCTAATACTAAATATCACATAACTTAGTTTAAAGTTAATACAACATAGCTAATACAACATAAAGCTAATATTAGTCCTAAGCTAATACAACATAAAGTTAAAATTAGTCCTAAGTTAATACAGAGTACCACATAAGGTTGGTCACTTCTTTTGGTTCCAGATCATTCCTTGTAGCCATTGTAGTTGTGACTATGGCTCCTTGAAATTTAGAAACATCTCCCTGCGTGACCTTTTCATTGAGACATAGGAAGCTTGAATCACAAACGTACTATCCACTCCAGGAAGTGCTCTCACAATCTCCATGATATTATCAATTGAACTTGGTGACTCTCAAGAAGTACCTGCAGACCTATTCTGACATACATTTATTAATTGACTAATACAATCGTCCAACATTGCAGCTCCTCCTATCTTCTTCTTTTTCTTCTGTGAGGGTATTGATTCACTAGTTCGCTTCTGTCTTGAATTACGTGATTGACTAGTATGTCCTTGCTGCAAACTATCAATGTCTAAACTCATGTCACATTGATTATTCTTAAATTCGGAGCTACCAAATGAATCACCAGCACCCTCCTGTGGCATTGTTGGAGGAAGTGTATTTGAAGAAGGGGTCCATGCAGCTACTCCAGTTATTGCAACATCCCTAAACATTCTATGAAGTTGTTCTAGATTATGTGGACTTTTATGTCAAAATTTTGTAGTTTTGGGTACTTCCAACAAAATGTAATTGTCATTTCACTCATATTACAATAATATAAAAAACTATCTTCAACTAACTACATATTAATAAAATACTCAACTCACCTTCAACTTCAGGTTCCACCAATCATCACTAGAATCAATCGTTCCCTTCATTGCATCCTAACCTAAACCTGTGTCAAGACTCTTCAATTTTTCCCACACTCTCCAATTTGTTTTTAATACATCCCACCTACTTTTTAATTGGTCTTTATCATAGTTTAGACCGGTCTCATCACAAAATTTGGTCACCAAATTGGTCCAACCTTTGGGACTATAGGCAACACCTTTTGTTTTATTCCCGGCTTCAATCTGTTCCACACAAAGGTTACAAAAAGTAGTTGTCCAACTTGGATCTCTCCATAATGCTCTAGCCTTTTTTGCCTCAGAGTTGAAAGTGGTGTTTTTACCCATCTATAGAGTTAAGCAATCATAAGAAATGCAAAAAATAGAATTCATAATATTCCAATCTTGTGAACTAGTTATAAACATGATCTAATAAATCCACGAAAAAAAATTTGACGATTTGGCGTGAAACAATTGGTTTAAGTATGAGCATTAAAATAGAAAGGGCTAGAGAGGAATCTCATCATGTCACAACTCACAAGAGCACCGTTTGAACACTCACTAGTCAATAGACACAACTAGAAAATTCTCTTGTTAGTGTTATACGAACTATCTTCACCAAATTTTCTTGTTAGTGTTATATGAGTGAAATCCTCAACCATTGCTCAAACTATAGCACTATTAAGTGCCTTATTCAAAGATTACTAGGCATCCAATAATTATAGGCAACCAAGTCCTTTATAATTGTACAGACCTACTTATATTATAGATAGAGCCATGGTTCAAATAAGCTAGAAGCCACATCTGCATCAATTTCACCTTAAAGTGAATATATTACATAATTAGCCATCAAAACTGCATTAGCAAGACCCAAAACTGCATTACCTACACCTTCACAAAATTGGGAAAAAATTGACAGTTGATTTCGAGGACAACAAGCCTCCAAGAACAGGGGACAAGCGAGAACAGAGAGATAGAAAGAATAGAGAGAATGGAGAAAGGAATTTTGGAAACAAAATCAATCAAGTTCATTCCCTTTCCATACACCTCTCCCTAGTATAATACCCCTCAATAACTAACTCTAAGCCAGCTGTGTAACCATCTTGCCAGCCCATTCCCACCAACTAACTAACTATATCAACTAACTCTAATGTCACACAAGACTAATGTAAACATATCACCGATACAAGTAATACAAGTATATCTATACTAAAATACAAGTATACAATGCCAGCTAATCAAATACGACATTATCTAAAGCACAAACACATTATACACTCAGGCTGCATTGGCACATGCACACCTCATCAGCTGCACACGCATGCCCCATCAGCAGCAGATGCACCCCATATCAACAGCCCATGCACACCCAAAAGCACCTCACTATGCAGCAACACACGCATGCCTCATCAGCACAGCGCGCACTCCCCATTAGCACCCCATACACATATACACCTACACACTCCTAACATTAAGCCCTGCGGTTCAATGTTAAAAAATAAAGACCTTAATTTTAAGGCATTAATCCAAAAGACAAAAACCTAGTCAAAGTCATTGATTCCACATTCCACAATGAGCCACGCCCTCACTCATACACACCTTTATGCAAATCAAAATCAACATCACCACCGCTCAGCTTTAATAGCTCTCTATAAAAGCAAACACAACCCATATCCACAAAAGAAAAAAAAAGTACAAATCATGTATCCACAAATTTGTTCAGTACCCAAAAGAGAACAAATAGATCATTAGAAAAAACAAATAAAGCATGCACAGATCTGAAAATTTTTTAACAAATATTTTAGAATCTTTGGTTGTACCTGGTGGTTTTTGGTAACAGATCAGTTTTTGGTAACAGATTAGTAATACCTGGTGGTTTTCTTAGATCAGATATAGACATAAATAAAATTTTTAAAAAAATATACAGAAAGAAGAAGAAGAAGACGAAGAAGAGAGAAGAAGAAGAGGGAAAAGATCACCGACGAATGAGGCTAGAGAGACTTTTACTTGCAGCAGCACGGAGAGGATTCTGTAGCAGAGAGGCTTGTTCAGAAGATGAGATGAGAGGTATGTGAGCTACAGAGGGGTGTATCCCTCGATTTATCAAAGGGCAAAATTGGGTTTTCAATAAAATTTTTAGGCAATTTGGTAATTGAAGACAGTCTCTCAACGATAATATTTATGAACGTAGATTGGCTTTTGCAAAAGCCCAGAAGAGCTGTGTCGTGTTATTGTCCAGATGCTTCACATTTCAAAAAGTTGTGTTTTACAAAAAGCAGCTTTTAATAGTCTCACTAAACGCATATATTAGTTATTTGGTTTCAAAAAACACCTTTTGCCTCTGGAAAGTGCAAACGGATGGGCACTAAGATTGCCAATCAACAAATTGCTTTTCTTGTGTCCGTTTGTTATTATGGTAAGATGTAGAATTTTTTAACGATGGAGTTTTAAGGGTGGAGTTTTTAGTTTTTACAATATAATGCTAGCTTTTTTCAAAATATCTTTAGCCTTTTGTATATTTGACAAATTAAAATGAGTTCATAAAAATAACTTCCAGATTTGAGTACCTCAAAATGACGAATTCTTACACTTATGCCTCAAAAAATATGATTTTGTCGTTTATAGTAATTTTTGTTTCCTTAATAACTTTTTGTTCAATAGTTAGAATAAGATCCCGCTTATTTTGAGACAATCCTTAAGGTTAGTAGTTTATAATTTTGTATTTAACTCAATTTTGCCGCTATAAATTTCGACATTTTGTCGTCTAATCATGTAATCAGTACGAATTAGGGTTTCAAACATTTAGCCGTCAGAGGTAGATTAGACTATGATCAATAAACACAAATGTTTTGTCAATTCTTTCTCTAGTGAATTTCAATTTACTTCCTTGTGAATTCAAGGAAACCCCTCGTGGATTCAAGGTTTACTACTAGAAGCTAATAGTTTAGTTTCTGTTCCATCAAGAGAGCATCATGTATGCATTCTTCAGGCTTCCACAACATCAGAACCAAGATCCTTTAATCCAAATTTCTCATCAAGAAGTTTATTAATGTTTCAACACAATCAACATCTTTACCTCAAAAACTGGATCGTATTCACCCTCAAAAACTGTTATTAAAAAACCTTTACTTTATGCTGCTCGTAATTCAGAAAGCATCCTTCCTTAGTGGACCTTCTTCTTTAGCAGAAAGCAACTGCTATTTTAGGCAATAAGCGTGGCTTTGAGTTATACTACTAGTTTTAGGGATCAATACTACTTTATTCTATATAGTGAAACGTTAGGAGCGTTTCAAGAAGTATATATAGAAGACAAAGTGGGATTCTTGGGTTGGGACTTGGGGTTGTTGGTGGTATGAAAAGCTGTAACAAAAAAAAAAATATATATATATATATATATATTTGTATTTGTGGGAAAGGGGATGGAGTTGGAATTTAGTTTAGTGTGTTGTTTTCATCATGAACTTGTAGCTAAATCTGTTATGATTTTGCTATTCAATTTAACCGATGAATGAATTGAAAATACCATTACTATTTGGTTTATACATAATCTGTCTACCAATTGGTTGATTACATCTCTAGATTACACCTCTGATTAGTTGTATCTTTGAAAAGTGAAAGAAGTATTTCTTTGTAAAATTAGATTCTATTTGTTAGGTTCTAAGGAATTAGGAACTAATGTATTAGAACTTCAATTTGTAATGTTGGCAAACCATGATCAAAATAATCTTTAGTCTTGTTTTAGACTTGCTCAAAGTATGTCTTATTATGTAAAGTTGGAATCGAGTTACTACAGAATTCACTGTGCAGATCTGTCAGACTCGATCGATCGAGATTTAGACTCGATCGATTGAAAGTCGTGCAGATCGTTTTTCTACAGAATTTTTCAACTCAGCCCTAGCCCATTTAACGTGTAGGGTTTTATGTTTTGCCCTAAGTATATAAGGGAAAACCCTAGCCACGTTTTTAGAGTTCTGAATGCTGTATTTGTGAATCTAATTGTTAGATTTAAAGGTGTTTACCTTCACATACACTTAGGGTTTTCAAACTCTAGATTCATGTCAAGAGATTGGTAATCATACAGTTGCAGAATAAAAGAGCTTCAAGATATACAAGCAGGCGTGCTTGTGCTTTGCTGAGAATTCAAGGAAAGAAGGAGTCTGTGGTTTCGGAGATGTCACGTGGTCGTGGTAATAAGTTTCCTACAGGCAGGTAGCAATAGGATGTTAGTGGTCTAAGTCTCTATTGTGTAAAATTCAATTCTTTCATAGTGAATTCGTTTTACCTTGAGGATAGCTAGGTTAAATCCTCCCCAGGTTTTTATCGGTTTGGTTTCCTAGGTCATCATATCATGTGTTCTTTATTATTCCGCACTTTTGCATGATATGATATATTTGTGTTAACCTAGATTTGTTTAATTTACCTAATTTAATCACTTGGCTAATTATCTAGGTTAATCTGTTTGGGTTTAAGGGGTCTAAACTTCTTACAAGTGGTATCAGAGCGGGTAGCTTTTTGTTTTTGATCCTTTGATCTTTAAGCTGATCCTTGACCCCTGTTGTCATGGAACATGGACACTCTCTTGTTGTTCCACCTCATTTTGATGGGAACAATTATGCTTATTGGAAAGTAAGGATGAAAGCATTCCTGAAATCTATTGATGAGAGAGTCTGGAACTTTGTTGAATATGGATGGGAGAAGCCCACTACTCCTGTGAGTGAGTGGCAAACTTCTCAAAAGGAGGCAACTGCTTTCAATAGCAAAGCTATGAATGCTATTTTCAATGCTGTCTCTATGGAGGAATTTAAGAGAATCTCTAATGTTGAGGTTGCTCATACTGCTTGGAATGTCCTCAAGACTGTGCATGAAGGCACAAAGGCTGTTAAGATTAATAAGTTGCAGCAATTTACTACTAGATTTGAAGGCATTAGAATAAATGATGATGAATCTTTTGATGAGTTCTATGCTAAACTGAATGATATTGTTAATTCTGCATATAATTTGGGTGAAATATATGATCAACCTAAAATTGTTAGGAAGATTCTTAGATCTTTGACTGAGGATTTTAGACCCAAAGTGACTGCCATCACTGAAAGTAAGGATGGGAACTTCATCCCTATTAATGAACTTGTAGGATCTCTTCAGTCCTATGAGTTGGACCTACCGAAGACTAACAAATCCAAATCAATGGCTTTTAAGTCTGTTGATGATGTTGAAGATGGTGGATTTGATGATGAACTCTCTACGACAGAGATTGCCTATCTTGCCAAGAACTTTAGAAACTTTCTTAGGAACAATAATAGAAGGGCAAGAGGCAAGAACACTGCTGAACCTAGAAATTTTAGGATGAATGATCCCACTAAGGTTAATAACACTGAAAAACCTAAAGAGAGAGTCGGTCAACCCTCTAATAATTCTATGGGAAAACAATGGTATGGATGTCAAGGGTATGGTCATATGAAATCTGAATGTCCTACATACTTGAAGTCTAAGGGTAAGGCTATGGCTGTGGCCCTTAGTGATGATGAAGTTTCTGACAATGAATCCGTTAGTGATGAGGATGGAAACTTCATTGCTTTCACTGCTACTACTGTAGTTAATGAAAGCGTGTCTGTTGAAGAGAACTCTTCTGATGGGGAACTCTCTAAAGATACAGATTTACAAGAAGCCTTTTATAAACTTTGCAAAGTTGCTGCAAAGGATGCTATGCATGTGGATTTAGGCTTAAAGAAAATTGCATCTCTTGAACTTGATAAGAAGAATTTGCTTATGAAATTGTTTGATGCTAATGAGCTTTTGAATAATGTGAAAACTGAGAACATGCTTTTACTTAATAAAATTAAAAATTTGGAACTTGAATTATCTGTTGCTAAAGAACAATCTAATAGGTCTGCAAGCTCCAAACTTGATCACATGTTGAATGCTCAAAAGTCTCCTTCTGACAAAACTGGTTTAGGTTTTGTGGAAAGTATCTATGTGCTTGAATCTCATTCCACAAACTTTGTTCCCTCTACTGAACCTCCTAAGAGTGAGATTGTCAAACCTTTGGTGAGTAAACCTGTTAAATCTATAGATGTTACTCCACCTAGGAAGATTATGGTTGATCTTCAAGAGTCTTATTCTAGAGCTTCTAATTCTTCTAAGGGCAAATTTCTTGATAAGCCTGTATGGGTTTGTCATTTTTGTGGAAAATCTGGACACATTTGTCCAAATTGTTTCAAGTTGCAAGCTGCAAAGTGAGCAAATAAATCTAAAGTACCTGTGCCTCAAGCACAAGATCCTATGGTACTTATTAGTGAATTGGTAAAGTATCTATGTGGAAAGTATCTATGTGCTTGAATCTCATTCCACAAACTTTGTTCCCTCTACTGAACCTCCTAAGAGTGAGATTGTCAAACCTTTAGTGAGTAAACCTGTTAAATCTATAGATGTTACTCCACCTAGGAAGATTAGGGTTGATCTTCAAGAGTCTCATTCTAGAGCTTCTAATTCTTTTAAGGGCAAATTGCTTGATAAGCCTGTATGGGTTTGTCATTTTTGTGGAAAGTCTGGACACATTCATCTAAATTGTTTCAAGTTGCAAGCTGCAAAGCGAGCAAATAAATCTAAAGTACCTGTGCCTCAAGCACAAGATCCTATGGTACTTATTAGTGAATTGGTAAAGGCGTTAAACCTTTATTCCAATCTTAGAGTTGCTCAGAATTCTAATGTGAATTATAACTCCAATACAAAAGTTGCATCTAAAAGGTTTTGGATGCAAAAGGCTCGATCTAATTGAGTCTGTCTGACATGGTCCTTGTGCTTCATTGTTCTATCTTTTGTGACCATTTTTTTAAGATTTGCTTTGCATAACATTCATGCATTTCATTCTAGGTTGTTTATTTCCTTTATATATATATATATATATATATATATATATATAAATGTGTGCAAAATGTGTTTTTGCTATATTTTTCTTGAATTTGAAGACAAGGTTGGTCAATCTATTTTGCATAACATGTTTATGTACTTTGTTTAGCTTAGTTGAGTTTATTTTATTGCACTTTACTAGTTTGAGTTTTGTAGTGCATGTTGTGTGGGAAGATGTTATAGTTGTTGATCACATGATTTTGATCTTGAAGTTATATGTCTTTGATTTTCGGACTTGAACTTTTTGAGAAAGGCATAAATAACCATCTCACCACTGTTTATTAGCCAATCATGAACACCTTAGTGCATATCGTAAGATTTTGTGCTCAAGAAAATGTAGCACATGCACAACAAGAACATAAGGTGTAGCCTCTATTAAAATGCTAAAATTAGTGTGTACATTATTGAGCTATAATAAATTCACAATTCAAATAAATTGGTGTGTACTTTATCCCAGCTTTGTTAATAAGTTTCTGATCAGTTAAAATTGATATTAATTATGAGGCAAATCAAGAAACTTACATGATTGCAAGCTTTTATTCTAGGAGATGTGAGATTTATATGATGTAACTCTTTAAGTTATAGTCTCTTTCAAATTTATGTGATGAATTTTGTAGAAATTGTGATTGATCAATATGTGCATATCACCTCACATGTTTCTCAAGCTTCTGCTAGTTGCACACACTGCACAAGTTATTCTCTGCTAAACTGTGTATATGTTATTGTGTGTGTTTTTGGTCTGACCAACCAAGTTTGAAAATTTCTTGAAATTGATGCAGAACATGTTTGCTTTTTGAGTTCTTGAGGGAAACTATAAGAAAATCTTGTTTTGAGGAATCTGGGATAAATACATGTATTTTTGGAAAACATTTCATCTCATACTCATGCATTTTATTCTTATCATATGATGCTTTGTTGAGGCTAGCACTGAAATTGGTTCGTTTTTCAAAATTTTGCTTTTTCCAGAATTTCGATCGATTGAATATGTTTTTCGACCGATCGAAATTATTTAAAAAAACCCTGGAAAGTTTTGTGTGTTTCGATCGGTACTCGATTGGTTTTGGATCAATCGAAGGATTTTCGACCGATCGAATCTATTTTTCGATCGATTGAAAATCGGGTTGAAAGTTTTTAAAAAGGATTTCCTTTCACGTGTTCTTCACTTTTCTAAAACTATTCAAACTTTTTTTTACTCTCAACAATCGGTCAAAGCATCCAAGGCTATTTTTTGTCATTTTCCTCCGTTCTTTTTGCATAGATTCTCTCTCTCAAAGCCGGTAAGACCATTTTACCCCTCTTTTTGCTTTTATTTTCATTTTTCATGCATTATTTCATGCATTTTTTGGGTATTTTCGGCACTTATAGATTTGGGATTTTTTTGGTATTGATTTTGATTGTTTTCTTTCACATAAATCATGGGTTTTTGTGGGGACACCATATGCAAGTGTTACAAGTGGTTTAATTTGGTTAATTTGGTGTTTGATAAAAAATTTGAAAATCTAAGGCTTGAAATTGCCGAATTTGGGGGTTTTGCTCAAATTGATGAAATTTGATGAAATTGGCTTGTTGGATTGATTAATTTGATCATTATATTGAGTTTTATAATTGTTGTGTTGATCAATTTCTCAATTTGTTGTGTTTTGAAAATTGGGTATTTGAAAATTGTGAATTTTTTATATAAATTTCATGCTTAAGCCAATTTTGTGAATTTGGATCATATTTGAACTGTGTCACTGTATTAGTTCATGCATCATTTGCATATCTTCCTCATGCATCATATAGAATTGTTATTTCTATTTTACTGTGCTAACTTGCTGTCTGCCCTTGGTTTATTCTTTTTGTTTGTCTGTTCTTTTCTTTCTATGTCTCTCTATTCTGTCCTTAGCATCATGCCTAGGAAAACTAGAGCCCATAGGACTTCTATTCCTTCCCCTTCCTTTGATAGTGATAGGTTTCCTAGTGAGAAGAATCAGGAGACATATGAGACCCTTAACCTTAGGCGTCACATTTAGGGTGAATGTAGGGTCATTTTAGATGAGGTTGATGATGAGGTGAGGCGTAATTTTGAGCATCGAGGCTGGTTACCTTTGCTAGATATAGATCATCCACTTTCGGCTACCTTGATTAGAGAGTTCTACTCGAATCTCTCTATCTACGTCTATGATTCCAACACTCTAGTTAAGAGTTGGATACGAGGTATGGAGTATCGCATTACCCCTTCGGTAATGTCTAATGCTCTTGGGGTGCCTGTGGTTATCATCCAGTCTTTCCCTATGATGAGTCTCCTCCTCTCGATGACGTGATGTCTTACATCACTAGGTCTTCTATCTAGTGGAGTTCTGATCCTCGGATCACGTCTGCTGAGCTTTTTGAGATCCACTATCTTTTCTTTAAGATTGCATGTCATTCCTTGTGGCCCATTTCTCATCTTCACACAATCCCAATTGAGCAATGTGTGTTTTTATATGCTCTTGTCGTTGATGCTCCTATCAGTTTTCCTCATCTGTTTCTTCGTTCTTTGAACGAAGTGCATCGGAGTAGTTCTACGGCTCATGCTTTATTCTTTCCTGTCTTTATTAATAGGATTCTTCTTCATCTAGGTTTAAGTGATTTTCTTGTTTCTAAGCCCGTTCACATTATTGCTCCTATTGGTGCTACCTTTCAGAGGCAAAGGGCTGCTCAGTTTCGAGCTAGCTAAGCGTCCTAGGGGAGAGCCTTCTAGTGTCACTCCACCTCCTTCTTCTTCTATAGATGCTCCTTCGGCTGAGACGTCTACTGATCCTGCTGCTGCTGCTGATGTTCCTCCACCATCTCCTTCGGATGTTTCTGATATTCGTCGGACTTTGGACACTGTCATGACCGTTCAGGCGGCTCATAGTCAGCTTCTGGTAGATGTACTTGATGAGCTTCGTGCTTTGAGAGCAGATTTAGTGAGTTTTCGACGTTCTCCTCCGCCACCTCCTTTTGATGATGAGTAAGTGCCCTTTGGCAATTCGTCACAAAAAGGAGAAGTACATTCTATTGTGTAGTACATACCTTGTAGGGGAGATTTTTGTCTTAGAGGGAGTTTTTTGTTTCTTTTTGTGATACTGTGGAGCTTGTGGAGCTTTTAGATTGTATCTAGGTGCTTTATTATGTTTTTAATTTTTTTTTTTTGCTCATGATAGGGGGAGTTATTTTTTAGATACATTTTTATGTATATGTTTCTTGTTTCACTATGCTACATTGCTTATCGATTTATATTTATGATGTTATTCATGATATATGTATTTATTTTGTGTTATGTGAAATCAAGAAGTTTTTTATGTTACTTGTATTTTCCACACATATGTTTATGTGTTTGTTAAGTGTTACAGGAATATACAGGTTAATTCAGTCGTGCTGCTGTCTACTTTTGCAACTGATAGATAGTAGTTAGGTTATTTGTTAGTAGGGCTTTTTTGTTTTGTAATGGACTGTTTATTTTGTGAACTTTGAGCTTTTTGTTAAGTCTGTGTTTTGTCACGGATTGCCAAAGGGGGAGTTTGTTAGGTTCTAAGAAATTAGGAACTAATGTATTAGAACTTCAATTTGTAATGTTGGCAAACCTTGATCAAAACAATCTTTAGTATTGTTTTAGACTTGCTCAAAGTATGTCTTATTATGTAAAGTTGGAATCGAGTTACTGCAGAATTCACTGTGCAGATCTGTCAGGCTCGATCGATCGAGAATTAGACTTGATCGATCGAAAGTCGTGCAGATCGTTTTTCTGCAGAATTTTTTAACTCAGCCATAGCTCATTTAACGTATAGGGTTTTATGTTTTGCCCTAAGTATATAATGGAAAACCCTAGCCACGTTTTTAGAGTTCTGAATGCTGTGTTTGTGAATCTAATTGTTAGATTTAGAGGTGTTTACCTTCACATACACTTAGAGTTTCCAAACTCTAGATTCATGTCAAGAGATTGGTAATCATACAGTTGTAGAATAAAAGAGTTTCAAGATATACAAGTAGGTGTGCTTGTGCTTTGCTGAGAATTCAAGGAAAGAAGGAGTCCGTGGTCTCGGAGCTGTCACGTGGTCGTGGTAGTAAGTTTCCTACAAGCAGGTAGCAATAGGATGTTAGTGGTCTAAGTCTCTATTGTGTAAAATTCAATTCTTTCATAGTGAATTCGTTTTACCTTGAGGATAGCTAGGTTAAATCCTCCCCAGGTTTTTACCTATTTGGTTTTCTGGGTCATCATATCATGTGTCCTTTATTATTCCAAACTTTTGCATGATATGATATATTTGTGTTAACCTAGATTTTTTTAATTTACCTAAGTTAATCACTTGGCTAATTATCTAGGTTAATCTGTTTGGGTTTAAGGGGTCTAAACTTCTTACACTATTCATATCATGCTTCTGGATCATACCAAAATATATGTTTATTAAAATTATATATTTTGTTTATTGGGTACTCTCTAGAAGCTGGTACTCTCAAACCTTGTAAACCCAGTATCAATTATCTTGAAATAGACAAAATATTTTGATTTATTATTATTCATGAGAGGGACAAAGGTAACAACACACAGCATGGATATGTCTTTCTCAGACTGTTTCATGTTATGATCCTAATGTCCCACATGAATTAAGTGTAAGTTTAACCATGTGTTTATAAGTTCTTGGTCACTCTCCCCTTACAAGCCAGTTTTTAAGGGTAAATTCTACCCATGAGTTTGTAATATTTGATATTAGAGCCAACCACCATCACTAGTAATCGGGTGTAGCTCATTGAATATGAGATCAAATAAGTTGTGGTTTTGTGGTCGGCTTTGTGATCAAATGAGTCGAGCCATCAAAGAACACCAAGGAACAAAGACAACACTAAAAAAACATCACTTAGCACACATTTGATTTATACTTAGCCATAACACTTATCATAACACATTTTATTTATGCTCAGATGAAAGATTAATTCAAAGAACACCAAGGAACAAAGACAACACTAAAAAAACATCCATCAAGTTACACAATTAACACAACTCAATACAAAATAGCCTCAATCATACTGACCATCATTACCGTTGTAACTTAGCACACATTTTATTCAGACTTAGCCATAACACGTATTTACATTGAGCTATATAGAAGACCATCTGATGCAGTAGAGTTGTCATTAACTTTTCCACAATTCAATCTAATCTCTCCAGCCGTCCCCGTTAACGGGCTAATATTCCCCATTTTAATCATTGATACGACAAAGCTGGCGAAGAAGGCACTCTGATCAGCAGTAAAGTTGTTAACAATGGCAACGGTATCATTATTTTCGGTAGTTGAAAATAGTACTTGATCGCTATTGAGTAGACCCTCTAGAACTTGAAGATTAGAGAAATACTTATTGTCAAAAACATCAGGTGTGGTGAGGTCGAGATTGGTCACAACAGTAGTATCTCCACCCTGGGGGCATATTCCCTGCAGAGTTGATAAGTAGGTTGTGTTTAAGGTTGGATCAGGATTACCAGAGCCGCTAAAATTGTATAACCGGTTGGAGAAACTGCTACATTGAGCACGTCCAAACGTGTGAGCACCTGAAAATCAATCATGCATGCCAACTTTATATCAGAACTTAAAGCAATACTTTCATCACAATGTCATTAACTTACATTATTTCTATGTGTGTGTGCGTGTGCGCGAATAAATAATAATTACCAGAGAGGGCAACAAGATCGGTGGTGTCGAGGCCCATGTCTGAGAACATCTTTATAATAACATCAAGGGGTTGTGTGGGACCAGGAAGGAAAGTGTCGGCAGCTGTTCGGTTTGCTGTAGTGCTATCCCTTCTTCCCAGTGAAACATTCCACGAAGGACCTCCTGCCTGTGAGGATGGATTAGTTTTACTTTTAGTTGGTATGTGATGCGCGCAAACAATATAATATTATTTGAAGTGTCAGCAGTGGTTGAAAGACATGACTAACTTTTCACTTGTGTTTAACTTTTAGTTAGGGCCGTGTGCATGGTCGGGTTAAGTCGGGTTGATAAATTTTTTCAACCCAATCTATTATGGTAGGTTAAAAAATATCTAATCCAATCTGATCCAATTCATCATAGGAGTCCAACTCAATTCATGTAAATTGGGTTGGGGTCAAGTTGGACTCATGGGTTGGAATTTTTTTTAATTATTATTATTATTATTATAACACCATCATAAACAAGAGCAAATTTATAACCAAATAATCATGAGCATAACATTAAACAAACACAAACTATATGAAGGGAACTTAGGGTTTGTGTTTTATTTAGGAAGAGAAGCAAAAAAGTAAATAACAAAATTGTATAATATATTTTTTAAATTTTAAATATATATTAAATATAGGCGGATCTAGTCAAATTAGGCGGATTTGTGAATCTTATGATCCGAACCCAACTCGACCCATTGTAAAAAAAAAAAATTCATAACCCAACGCAAGCCACCAAACCTTAAAAACCAACCTAACCCTGCAAGTTGGGTTGGATCGGGTTGGTTTTGGTGAGTTGGTGAGTTTGCCGCACACCCTTATTTTTAGTAACATCTTTGGGTACATTAGAAGGACTTAGTCAAGTTACCAACGGATATGTTTTCAAAAACACAATTTCTACATTTGAAAAAGATTGTATTTTTGCCTTAAAGATAGAAATTTGATATCCAAATTGATATATGAAATTGAAATCATGTTTTTAAGACACAAATTCTATATAACTTGAATAAGACTATATTTTTTGTCCTTGAAGATAAATGTTTGATATCCAAACTCATATGTAAATTGAAATAGTGTTTTTAAGATATGATTTGAATATAAAATGAATACTATTGAATTTTTCATTAGAGGTATCTAAACTTTAAAAATTTTGATGCATGTGTGATATTCAAACTGAAATCATGTTTTTATGAGACAATTTTTACATAACATGAATAAGTGTGTCCCTGGATTTTAGGTCTCTTAGACCCTATCCAAAAATGGCCTTATTATTGTTGTCAGTCCTTGTTTTCAATAAAATGCCCATTGTTATCAGTCCTTATTATAAAGAGAAGGGTTTGTCGTTATTATACCAATGAAACTGATTCTTCAGCTGCAATGGCAAGAATATCAGCGCAGGAAACAGTGGCAGGACAAGCAGTTTCCAACGCAGTCTTTATGTCATCAACGACACCAAAGCCCCTCACCGAGTTATTATTTGGACGAGCCTCTTTCTCACTTTCTATGGTAGCAGAGTCGTTCAACAAAATTGAACCATCACAACCCTACAACAAAGTTTAACATATGTTTATTAGACAATTCAGACAATGTAACAGCTAAAAGCCCATTAAAGCAACATGTTTTGGCTGCTAAGAAATTAGAGGGAAAATAATTAGAATTTGATTATTAGACTTGAACCATCACAACCCTACAACAAAGTTTAACATATGTTTATTAGACAATTCAGACAATGTAACAGCTAAAAGCCCATTAAAGCAACATGTTTTGGCTGCTAAGAAATTAGAGGGAAAATAATTAGAATTTGATTTTGTTGTTTCACAAAATTTTCAAGAAGTGTGTTTAGATTAGCTTTTTGATGATTTGCTTAAAATGAGTAAAAGTTTAGTTGTATCTAATAAAATTGAATTTTAAAAGCTATGAATAACTTAAGAAATTAAAAAGATGAAAGCTAATAAAAGAGAATTTTATATTTGTACAAAAACAAAATAGTTTAAAATCTTAAAGCTAAAAGTTAATCCAAACATATGGTGTGTGACTTGTGTTACAACAAAACCTTACTTTTTTTCCTTCATTATTTGCTTGAGCTTTTTCTTTTTCTTTTTCAGACTTACTTTATTTATGGTCAACTTTTTAAAGACTCTTTTTTTCTAAGTACATCTTACTTTTTTTAAAAATAAAATAAGCAAATAAAAATAAACTCACCCAAATACGAAAATGGAATAAACTCAAGTACATGCAAAGAGAACTATGAATTAGCTAGTATGCGCCAAGTCTTATGACCTCACTTCCATATCATCCTCTTATATGAATTTAAACTCATTAAAACAGGCAAGAGTGAAAGACCTTTTTTTTCTCTACTGCTAAACTTGTGAAGGTAAATTCTTAAGAGGAAACAAAGCAAATGGGTTTAAAATTAATGAAAAGTTAGAGAAATACATTGACAAAGCAGTCATGGAAGTGAAGCCTAATGAGGCTAGCGCCAATTCGGGCGTCTGTCTTCAAAGCCTCTTCGATGATTCCACGTACGATGTTGGACACGTTTGGACACGTTGTATCATAGAATGTTGGACTCAGCTGGCCATGAGATAAAGATCCTCCAAGCAAAACCACACATAAAAGACCTATCAGTAGGGTACAGCAAGAAGAAGAAGACATACTTTTCTGCAATATTATTTCACTCTAGAATAGCTTCAATGTTTAATTTTTAAGTGTTTGACAAAACAAATTCTGCATTTCTCTTATTTATGAGGTGACTAACAACATTAATATTCAGGTGAAAAAGAAGAAAAATAAAATTCAACAAGTTTGGCAGTTGAGGTGCAAGGCACGCCTTGGAAAAATTTCGGGACTAGGAAAAGTCTAAAGTCGATAATAAATTCTGTCACATCAAATTAGTTAAGACGTTGGGATGCATTTCATTGTGAAAAAAAAAAAAAAAAAAAAAGTCCCCACCATGAACGATTTTCAGAATTTTGCCAGAACTTATCAGCGTGATGATTTATGAGCGGTAAAATTATGAACTAAACTCATAATTTTTTTTCACTATATATAATTTGTCTTATTGACGAATTATGGTTAAAATTATAGAGATAGTTGCGGTAGTAAACTTATTTTTTGAAAAAAAAAAAATTTGTCCGTGGAAATAAGGCTGGTGAGCACTAGAACCCTACGAAGAGGCAAGTGTGTATGAAAAATCAGAATAGTTTGTCGGGCAGGTAGTTGCTTCCCCTCATTAGTACTCAGAGCATTCGCATCCGAAATGCTAAATGCCATATATTACTTTTATTTAACATAAAAGCTCAAAACAACCTATGCATCCGGACCTATAAAAAGCTACTATTGTAAAAAAAAAAATTACGATTATGCAACAGTGCGATTTTACTTTTAAAATTGCACTGTAACTCAATTGTTAAAAAAAAAATCTACTTTTTAATTCCCAAAATTTCTCACTCCTCTCTCTCATTATTTCTCTTCTCTTCTCTCTCTTCCTTCTCTCTTTCTCATTTGTTGTCTCCTTTCTTTAGACCCAAACACCATCCACCTCCCAAATCCAAATCCAAATTCACACATCAATGATCAAACCTAAACAAAACCACATCAGAGACAAAACACTAGATGGCAACCCAACCTAGTTTTGAAATAGCAAAGCTTGATTCAAAGGCAAAACCACATCACAGTAATTCATTTTTTCTGGTGGGTTGTGATTCGGGTCATGTTTTATGTTCTGGGTTCTGTTTGTGTGTGTGTGTGTGTGTGTTTTTTTTTTTTTTTTTTTTTCCTGTTGTGACCAATGCTTAAAAGAAGAGGTGAGTATGGCTGAGATTGGTGGGTTTCTCAATGGAGATTGGCGAGTTTCTAGGTTTGGATCGGTGCTCTCTCTGTGTGGCTTCATCAGTAGCTTCGATGGTGATTTTTTTTTTTTTTTTTTTTTGTGGCTTGGTTTGATGGTGGCTCCGATGGTGAGGTTTTGGCTTGGTTTGAACTGATGCTTTGATGTGTTTTATTTATTTATTTATTTATTAATTTATGTGGTTTTGGTTTGATGGTCCGGTGGGTGGTGCTGGGATATGTAGGGTGACTGTGTGTTGGTGGTGGCATGGTAGTGGTATGGTGGCTATGGGGGTGACTGTGTGTTGAACTATTTTGGTTTTATCTGTTGTGGCCGGTGCTAGAGGTTAAGGGAGAAAGAGAGGGCAAGGAAGAGAAAAAAAGAAATAGTATATAAAAATATATATATATATATATATAATATTTAAATAAAATGAAAAAAAAAATTTTGAGATGTTGAGTGTATTGTAAAATGGTATGGTATAATTAATAAAATAACTTTTTGATATAATAAAATAAGATGCAATAGAATTTTAAAACGTGAATGTTCTTACTGTTTTGAAATGTGAATGCTCTTGCTGTTCTTGTACGTTACATGGACTCTGTTATTTAATTCAAGAGGTAATGGTTTATTAGACTTGGGTTTATGGTTGTGGAAAAATAATAAAATATTGCCCCATTTAGGCGGGTTTGAAAGATCAAATAAGACTGCCAGTCAACCAATTGCTTTTCTTTTGTCCGTTTGTTATTATCGTAAGATGTAGAATTTTTTAACGGTGGAGATTTAAGGGTGGATTTTTTGGTTTTTACAATATAATGCTTTTTGGAAAATATCTTTGGACTTTTGTAAATTTAACAAATTACAGTGAGTGAATAATAGTATAATAATACTTTAAAGTTCTAAATTTATAGAACATGAACTCTAAATTATAGTTTTTTC
Source organism: Lithocarpus polystachyus (assembly GCA_033629205.1). Lineage (NCBI taxonomy): Eukaryota > Viridiplantae > Streptophyta > Magnoliopsida > Fagales > Fagaceae > Lithocarpus > Lithocarpus polystachyus. The sequence continues at coordinate 12,155,847 of CM066162.1, forward strand.
TTAAAAGCTCCAAATTATATATTTTTAAAATGATTAAAACAAACTATGAAAGTTTAAAAGCTCTTCTCATTTTTATTACAAGACACTAGTGTTTAGCTCTGTACATATGTACGAATACAATTAAAAAAATTACATTGACATAGTTCAAATTATACTTTTTTTTAGAAGATGTTCAAATTATATATACATAGTATTAGTTTACACATTTTTTAAACCATACATTTTTAAAATATGTAATAATTTCTCATATATATAATTTAAAATTTAATTGGATTTAGACTCTTTGAAAATGGTAAACTACTTATTTGGTTCCTATCTTTTACATCATATTTCAACTTGATTCCTAACATTTTAATTGTGTTAATTTGATCCTTAATCTTTTAATGTCGTATCAATTTAGTCTCTGCCATTATCTTTTTTATAAAAATTGATGACATGGCAGATGGCCAAAAAAAAAAAAAAAAAGTAGTTTCCGTTGATCTGACAATAAACTTTTTTTTTTTTTTTTAGCCGTTTGCTATGTTAGCAATTTTCATCCAAACGATAACAACATGGACAAAATTGACACAACATTGAAGGTTAGGGACCAAATTGACACAATTGAAATATTATGGACTAAATTGAAATATGGTATAAAGGATATGGACCAAATACGTAGTTTACCCAATTAAAAAATGAGATGGACACATGACGCAAAATTGGACTCTAATTGAAATCCAATTTAGAATCTAATTGAATTTGGACTATTTAATTTTTACACTTAATAATTCACTTAGCACAAAAATTAAAAATTAAATAGGACACCTAGAGTAAAATTGAAAATCCAATTGAAATCTAATAGATTTTCTTTGATTTTTGGCTTTTAATATATATAGATTCTTTTCTGGTTGGGTTACTTAATTGAACAAGATAATGGTGTTTAATTAGACTAGGCTTATATATAGTTGTTGAAAGGGCAAGACTTATGTACAGTACTTAAATATTGTTTCTTGGGTTCCTTTCTTAAAATTCTGCCATATAAATTTTTTCTTATGGGATGAAAGTTTACTTTTTAATTTAGTAATTATATGGCTGAATTCTAAGAAAAGAACCTAATGAACAACATCTAAGATATTGTATTTAAGTTTTGTTCCGGTTGAAAATGTGTCATTTACGTGGGTTTGAAAGATCAAATAAGAAGATTAATTGTCGGTAAGCTTTTTTTTTTTTTTTTTTTTTTTGAGAAAATAATTGTCGGTAAGCTAATTGCTTGTCTTGGATTCTTAATCATTTAAAGTCTATTTGCATGCTAAACGGTTTGTGTAATTGTGTTACGAAATTCAACAAGGTAATTAATGGCTAAGACTTGTAACCTAGACCATATTGACATATTCCTGCTCCATGTCCATGCATGCCTTTGTTTTTTCCTAAAAGCAAAGAGATTCTTAACACCAAAAAGCATACTGCAGCGACTTAGGGGCTACGGCGTCTCTGTCAGTCTAGAAGCGCAATAAAGGAAGGGAGGACCATGTCGACAATCTGACAATGCTTTTCATTTCAAGCAGGTAGAATTTTAATTGTGAGGCACTATTCATGGTTTTAATTATATACAAGACAGACTTATACTCACCCATACATTTCCTATTTCCCACGGAATTCCATCTTATCTTCTTTGCTCTTTCTTTCTTTTATTTGGTGAAATACATCTTATGCGAGTCCCACCCTTCAATTTGAGCTTTAGTACAAAAGAAGCCAAAGGTTTTCCACCAAGGCTGCATCGATCATATCATATGCTAAATAACAACGTTAACAACTAGTCTTTAAGATAAAATTTAAATATATAGCATCCGTCTTATGATAATTGTTTTTTACCATTAAGTCAAGGCATTAATCAATTTTTGGTCTAGCCAACTAGTCGATCGGTAGCCCATACAATAATCTACAGAGAAGTTTAATAATTTTTTCTCTTTATCTTTTGATATAAATATTAATAATTGAGAGATGCTACATCCATAATATTTTTCACAACAAATCATAGGTGGTTAGTTGTTATTGGTTTAAATTTGAACCTAACACTAAGATTACTTTTTTACCCTAACAATAACAACCAGTAACAACTTGCCACTTAGGATTTGTTGTGAAAATGTTGTGAAAAATATTGTGGACATATCATTTCTCTTAATAATTATAGTATTTGTTAATAGACATTTATTATGATTATGCTTATATATGGAACTATGTGTATTCTAGCATTAGGCATCTAATATAATTGTGTTTGTATATGGAAATTATATATTATACTAGTTAAAGAAAGAATAATGCTAGAGATACAAGCTATTTTACAATTTTTTTTTTTTACAAATTACTGATGTGGTGAATGATTATTGGTAAATGAAAAAGTGATATCAATGGTGGGCCTAGATGAAAACTAATAAGAGGTTGGTTATATCAACATTTTGTAAAAATGTTATAAAATAATTTGTACCTATAGCATTACTCTTAAAGAAAATGTAATGTATCAAAAGCTTGTGTAGTATAATATTAGTATATGAAATCAACCAAAAGTCAAACAATATTTTTTATATATATACTAGTTTCTGAACACACACGTGAAGCTTTTCTATTTTTTGGGGGTAAAGGTTAATAATTTGCATATATTATAATTTAGAAATATATATATATATATATATATATTCAAACAAATAAAAATGATAAACTTTAGAAATAAGGTAATTTCTTTTTTGAATGTAAAGGGAAAAAATCCTAAATTTTAGAAATTCTCTTTTTGAATTTAAAATAAAATTTGTTATTTGACATTTATAACCTTATTTCTAAATGAAGTTACCCATCATTAATGAGAATATTTTTGAACAACATAAAATTTTAGTTGAAAGAGGAGAATCCTTTTATATATATATATATATATATATATATATATAAACTCCTAGTTAAGAGGGTTTATTCAGGAATTTCAGGTATTAAGCCACCACAATGGGGTGCTTTGACAGTTTGAGGTTAGGAGAAGTTACTTGTGATTAGTGGGCTATAAGTAGAATTCTAAAAGCCTAAAATATAAGATTTTTTTTTTGCTCAAAATTGTAAAAATAAAATAAAATAAAATAGAGTGATTTTACTTAATTGACCCAATTTTTTTAAATTTAAAAAGTTGAATGTGAGAGTATATTGAAATAGTAGAAAAGTCCAACCCAAACAAAAGAATCCTATTATTAGTAATATATAGCTGATTCTATACTAAGCTTAGATGGTCAACAACCAATTAAACATCCTATTAAAAAAACAAAAACCAATTAAACATCATTCGTGACCATTGGAATCCAATTGCATTGGACCAAACTAACATTAGTGGTTGCATGACATGTGACCAAACAGTCTTCAATGTAAAACGTGTGTTTAAGAAACACAAAGAATCTCGTTATATCACAAATTAAATATTTTGAGAGAAAAAGAAATATGAAATCAATCAAGACCTCCAAATTTAATAAACTTAGACTTCAGGTGTATGGCCTATACAAATTGTGTTTTAAGCAGAACAATATTCGATGATATTTTATTGATAATTCTCTAAATTTTTTACACATAATCCAACTTCCTAAACTTTAAATTTTATTTTTTATTTTTTATATATAAGCAATGACATTATAAGTCAAGACAAAGAAGGGAGGCTCAAAATCATCTTTGGAACTTGGGGAGGAGACCTAGTCAGGAAGAGGAGAAGTTTAGCCAGCAATAAGATAGCGGGTTAAAAAGTTTTTTTTTTTTTTTTTTTTTTTTTTTTTTTTTTTTTTTTTTTTGTGTGAAGGTTGTGGGTTAAAAATTTAATGTTCCTTTAATACAAAATAAAAACCCCAACAATATGGAAAATTGAGAGAAGCAAATAAGGTAAAAAAAACATGGCTTGTGTCTAAAACTTGACACGTATTCACGTTCTAATGCGTCAAATGTAACTGATGCATAGGACAAAATCCCAAACAAAAAAAGAAATACTAAAACAGCCGGAGTTACCATAACTCCTAAATATGGCCACATTAACTATGCTCCTAAATACAGTATCAGAACACCATTAAGGCACTAACACAGAACGCAATTTAAAAACAATTCAATTACCCAACAAACATCTAGACTTTTGTTTTTCATTCCGTAACCCATAACTCACAACTAATGCCTATAATAGTGGGAAATGGCAATTCCTTACAAATTCAAACTACTTAATGGTAACAACTCCTTATTGGATTGAAACTCTGTTTATATGAAAATAGTAGTCCCGCAAAAAAGATGACACTTGTAAGTAGAAGTTATTTACTACAATTAAACCACTCCCCCCTTGATTTGTGTGAGTAGTTATTGACTGAAAATTTGTACTCCATACATATAAACCTTCTTCTCAAACAGACTTCTTGCTGGTTTTATATATAGAGCGTGTATGATGAGACTAGTATATATAGGACTGCTTTATACATTGGTTCAAGTCAAGGGTGAGTGGTGAAATTGACAATGGCTGTAACATTTGATACTATATTTATGTATTTCTCATTCACTTGTACGGTTCTTATCTCGCTTTGGACAACCTATAATTCGTTCCAAAGTTTTCTTGAAAAATATCAGAAGATCGACTTTGTGGATTTTCTGCTTCTACTTTGGCCTACCATCTTTACATGTTTCTACGTCTCGTGGTTAAGGAAGCTGGCCACGACCTGATCTTTTGCCTGCTGAATACTAGCTACCATGCATGCATGGTTTGCCCTTTCATCTATTCACTTCTTTAATAGTTACTGTCCACTCTAGTTTATTAATTGTTCAAATTAGGTTCTTCTTTTTTTTTTTTTTTTTTTGTTATCATGCTAAGACTAGTATAGACGGTTTCAAACTCAAATATTTTATTTGACAGACAAAAGACTTTATGTATTAATTTTTGGATATGTATCAAAGCCTTACATAATGTAAGATTAATTACTTTGCTTCATCGTGTGTGTGTGTGTGTTTTTTTTTATACTTCTTAATTTTTTGTTATGTTGTTGCTTTTTTTTTTAATATAAGTTTTATAATTGTTTTGAGTGTATGGTAAAAATTAAGAAATAAATTGATCGGTCAGTGTTTTTTTTTTTTTTTTTTTTTCTAATGTTACTTGTTATGTGTGTTTGAGAAGAAATAAACATGTATTATATAGTAAAATCACAATCTAGTACAACTTTTTAATCCAGATTTTCCACTAATTCCCATGGCACCAATGTCCAAAACCCGCAAAGAATCCAAGATTTCCTGGTCAATTCTCCCATTGGTGTTAACATGCTTCTCTTCAAGTTAATAAAAAATGACTTCCAGATTTGAGTACCTGATCAACTTCTATAAGGAGCATCACATGGGTTTAATAAAGTCATCATTAGACAGCAAAGACATGTTATTCTACATAAGCAAATTAAATTTCATAAAAACAATCTATGAAGCCAATTTGATCTCAAAGACCCTAAATTTGATATTCCTTTATAAAAAACTTACACTGAGAAGCTGCACATTCATCTATCATTGATCGGGTTTCTGGGTTTTGATGATTTTTTTTTAATTAGTTAATTTGAATTGATCCTCCTCTGGTAATTCCATTGCCTGATAAGAAGACATTGGGGATGAAAGAAATTTTTTTTTTTTTGTTGTTGTATGTGGTAGTGTGGTTTTGTAGCCAATTTTGGGGGCTGGTGTTTATTTTTGTTATTATTATTATTTTTTTGTTGTTTAATTTTGGGACCGAAAGAATTTAGCACCCCAGCATTATTAGCAATTTCCAAATCTTTTTTACCATATTCATTGCAGACCATGTTGCCAAAGCTCATAAATCATACTAAATGGAGAAAAATTATTAGATATTCCCGAAGTATACCACAAATGCGTACTCTCTCCTCTCACAAGAATGGTGGGTCCCACTATGAATTTAATTAATGAGACTCATCATTCATGTGAAATGAGAGAGTATGCATTTATGGTACTTCGAGAATACACAACAATTTCTCATTCTTCTCATCTACGATTCAGTTTCTAAGATTTTGTCAAAGAGTCTGTAACAATGAATATAAATAAAATAGAAATACTGAAAAAAAAAAATTAAAAGGAGAGAAAGGAAGAGATTTTGATACCTACATACCCACCTAACTAGAGGAGTTTGTACATACCCACCTAATTAGAGGAGTTTATAGTGAGGTTAACGAGTTTGAGCGAGCGAAGAACTCGACAAGGTCACTAATTAATTGACTTCACTGATCTCCCCCTAATTTATTGAATTTTTTTTTCCTTTTTTTCTTTTCTCTTTCAATTGAAGGACACATGGCACATTCTGGTTGAAAAAAATAAAAACAGTTTTTCTTATTTTAATATATTTGTTAGTCATGACAATTTCTTCCCTCCATCATTTAATAGAATAGACTATTTTGACACAATATCAAAATGCTATAGATTAAAATAATACATATATTTGGAATTTTATCACATAGGATAAACGTTATGGACCGTAAACATGTTTTTTACATAAATCAACAAAAGTCCCACGTACAATCAAGAAGATTCTTCCTTATGTTGCACATTATTATTGTAATGTTCTAAATTGTGCGAATTTGTAATATAAATGCTGTGTAGGCTTATACTAAATTCCATCAAATATGTATTAATTAGTTGATACGGACAAAAATATGAACTCTTATTTTAACTAATCTTTTTAATTTATGGTGTAGTTTTTTATATGACTTTCCAGAATATAAACTTCCATATTCATGTTTGAATTACAAAAGCTTATTTTCTTTAAAAAGTTTAAAATAAAGGGAATTGGCTTGCATTCAATGCTTCTGTGCATTATGTTCGAAAATAACAATATATTGCTTTTGTATACTGTTCACTATAACAAAGTACTGGACAAAAGTTGTCTAAAATTTAAAAATACATATTTAAAAAAAAAAAAACCTACTCTTGAATCAACTAGTAACCAAACACCTATCAAAAAAAAAAAAAAAAAAAAAAAAAAAAAAAAAAAAAAAACTAGTAACCAAACAAATGAAGAACTTCTCATATTATCAAACAGTCATGACTTTCTACAATGTTTTTTTTTTTTAATTATCCAAAACAGTGCTACTTTCCAAATACTCTTGTAACTTATTTTTGGGTAAATTGTAAATTACACTTCTAAAGTTTAGGGGGGATTGGATTTTACACCTTGAAGTTTCAGAATTTGAATTTTACCTCCTGAAATTTGGGGTGTTTGGATTTTACGCTCTAAAGTTCAGGGTTGTTTGGATTTTACACCTCCAAATTCTGAAACTTTAAAATGTAAAATCTAAACGCCCGAAAGCTTTACGAAATAAAATCCAAACACTCCTAAAATATAGGGGCTAAAATCTAAATTTTGAAATATTAGGGTGTAAAATCCAAATTAACATCACCAAACTTCAGGGGATAAAATTCAAATTCTGAAACTTCAGGGGGTAAAATCCAATCACCCCCTAACTTTAGGGGTGTAATTTGAAATTTATCCTCTATTTTTTAACTAACATTAGGGGTTGCATGACATGTGACCAAATAGTCTCAAATCAGAAGTACGACTTGTGTTCAAGAAACACTATAGAATCTCATCATATCACAAAATATTTAGAGAGAAAAATGAAAAAGAAGAAATAGAAAATTCAGGTGTCTACATTGTACACAAATTGTGTTTTAAGTGGAACAATATTCAATGATATTTTATATAAAATTCTCCAAATTTTATATACATAATCCAACTTCCAATTTCAATAAAATAAAATAGGTAAAATTCCAAAACTAACTCTTTAACTTTCACCCTTTTTCATTTCAGTCCTCTAACTTTTAGTTTCATCATTTCAGTCCTCTAACTATTAATTGTTTGCAATTTGGTATTTTGTTAGATCTCAGTTACCTACTGCCGTTAAGTGAACGACGTCGTTTTGGCTCCTTTTTTTTTTTTAATAAATTTCAGAATTAAAAGAAAAAAAAAACTGTTATTAAAAAAAAAACATTTAGGGGAACAACGTCGTTCCCCTTACCTAAAATCAAAACCAAAGAACACATTGGACACCCAAATCCCTAACTGAGTAAATTTGGGGAAAAGGGAAAATTGTTCAGTTTGAGAGAGAGAAAGACTGAGTCGGTTTAAGAGAGAGAGAGAGAGAGAGAGAGAGAGAGAGAGAGAGAGACTAAGTCGATTTGAGAAAGAGAGAGAGAGAGAGACTGAGTCAGTTTAAGAAAGAGACCGAGATGAAGGTGATGGAGTTCTGATAAAGACCAATTTGCAGAGATTGAGACTGAGATATTGATATAGAGAGAGAGATTGAGATATAAATCGATACTGAGATAAACCAAGAAGGTGATGGATTTCTGATGTTAAGACCACGACCAACGGTGTGTTATATAAAGCTAGTGACTTTTTCTGTTGAAGAGTATTTTAATTGCATTTTGTTTGTTTATATTGGACTTTGTTGACTGATAAGTGAGATTAAATGCGATGGGATAATCTACTTTATATGGTTTATTTTTTCTTTTTTTGTGTGGATAATATATTTTATCTATCTGTTTGCTGAACATCTTCACATGCAATTTTATTGTTTTGAAATAACTTGGTCCCACTTGGAGGAGTTATTGTTGTGTGGGGTACTTAGATGTTAGCAATTTATTTTTCTGTTGAGCTAATGGTGTGTGTGGGGTTACTTAACACTGTCTTTGTCGGCTAAAATACTTGAATTGTTATGTTGACTTTTTTATCTAGAACTTTTAGAGGGAAGATGATTGGTTAGAATTTTACATTAATTTCTCACTACAACGGAGTATTGCACCACTCGATTAAGAAGTGGAAGTATATAGGTGGTAAGGTGAAAGTTTATGATAATGTGGATTCAGACTGCTTTTATGTACTGGAGGTTAAGCATTATTGGGTGGAGTTGGGGGTATTGGATTATGTCCAGTTTTGTTATCTTGTTCCTAGGTTGGATCTTAACAATGGCCTAAGATATTTGTCTACTGATGCTGATACTCATGAACTATTTAAATGTCTTAACTCCATTGATCCTAAAATAGACATTTATGTGGAACATGCAACCCCCTGTTCAAAAACAATTGTTAGTCAGGAATGTCAGTGTTATTGATGCTGCAAATTTGGTTGGTTGTGTGTTGGTGTCGTGGATGTGGGTGTTGATGACGTTGATGGTGATTGTGATGATAATGAAGTTGATGTAGAGGATGGGGATGTTGATGAAGTTGATGTGGAGAATGAGGATGAGGCTCTTGCTGATGATGAGTTTGAGGAGGGTGGTAATTTGGTCAATAAAAGAAATGAGGCTAGGGGCAAAGGATGGGAATGGTGCTGTGGGAGATGTGGATTATGAATGATATGACTCTGATTATGATGACCTAGCCAATGAATAGTTATATGAAATTACTGTGGATGAGGCTGATGACTACATAATTTAGCCCACCATAACCCATAATGATCAGCCCTCACAGGAACCCACAATTGCCATCCATCCATTGTCACACTCACCTAATTTTGCAAACCAATCATTATCCCACTTAGATCTAGTTCCAACTCTTTCCAATTGGCCGTTGGATGAAATTTCAAGTGGATCTGACTATGTATCCTCAGACTAGTTGCATTCTACTGACAATTCTAATGGTGATCAAAAGAAAAAATTACCTGAATTCAGAAGTGAATACTTAAAGGATCCTAAATTTGTTTTGGGGGTGCCATTTAGGGACAACTAGCAGTTCAAATAGTTTGCACGAGCTTACAAGTTGAAGCATGGATATGGCATCAAGTTGTTCAAAGAATGAGAAGTCTAGGGTGAGGTATAAATGGTTTGAAGGTTGTCCTTGGAAGGTATCTGTAGGTATTGATAAGGAGGCAAACTTCTGGATTAGTGCGTTATATGATGCTCATACATGGAATAGGTATTTCCATAGCATGCAGTAGGTCATTTATTTTCTTCCTAAAATTCTCTCCACTATCAACCATCAGTAAAGTAAACTTACACCAAAAATGACAACATACTCTAAATTAACCATCCCTAATTTTCAACACCCAAAAAGAATAAACAATTTAAAAAATTACCCAAATCCATAAAACATTAAACCCCCCAACAACAACAACAACAACAAAAAATAGTGATAACTTTTAGATATTGATGCTCCTATAAATGTAAGTTTTAATACTTGATCTTTCAACTATGAAAACAAAACAAATATTTAGTTAGAAGCTGATAAAAACAATGATTGAATACATGTTGCCTCCAAATTGCTCTCTCTCTCTCTCTCTCTCTCTCTCTCTCTCAAACAGACCCAGTTTTCCCTTTTCCCTAAATTTACTCAATTAGGCCTTTGGGTGTCCATCGTGTTATTTGGTTTTGATTTCAGGTAAGGGGAACAACGTCGTTCCCCTAAATGTTTTCATTTTTTCTTTTTTTTTAATAACAATTTTTTTATTTTCTTTTAATTCCAAAAATTATTAAAAAAAATAGCCAAAACAACGTCGTTTTGGCTTTAACAGCAACATGTAACTAAGGTCTAACGGAATACCAAATTGACAACAATTGAAAGTTAGAAGACTGAAATAACAAAACTTAAAGTTAGAGGACTGAAATGAAAAAGACTGAAAGTTAGAGAATTAGTTTTGGATTTTTGCCAAAAAATTAATTATTAAAAAAAAAAAAAAGAAGAAGAAAAAGAAAGAAAGAAAGTGAGGATGCTCCTAATTTTCAAAACACCACAAAGGCACTAACACTAAGAATGCAATAAAATTCAAAAACACCTAGACTACCATTAGGCCATAACTCAAATAATGCCTATAAAAGTGGTAAATGGTAATTGAATTCCCTTCAAATTCAAGCTAACTAATACTAGCTAGTATACGTATAACAACTCCTTGGATTGGAACTCAATCTTCTTACAATCTTCTTTAGTTCATAAATTTTTCAAATTTTTTTTTTCTTTTTTTAATATTTGATAGGAGAGAATTTCAACTCTTTGTGTCTACTACATAATAATTATTCTACCAAGACATTAAACGGTTTTTAGTGTAGATGGTTCAAAGTTTAAATCCAAATCCTTTATTCAAATGACAAGAGACTTTTTCTATTAGCTTTTGGATAGGTATTAAAGTCTTCATAATGCAAGTTTAATTACTTTTCTTTATCGTGTGTGTTTTTTATTTATAATGTTTTGTTTCGTTGTTGCTTTTTTAAATATAATTTTTATAATTGTTTTGAGTGTACGGTAAAAATAAAGAAATATATTGATCGGCCAGTTTGAGAAGAAATAAAAGTGTTTTATTTATTAATTTCACAATCTAATACAATTGTTTAATCTTAAAATTTCCAATAATTCCCATATGGCACCAAAAACCGCAAAGAATACAATATTTCCTGGTCAATTCTCCCATTGGTGTTAACATGCTTCTCTTCTTCCTACTCACTAAACTTGAACTTTCATGAACTTGCCAGAGGGCAAGTCAACTTTCAAATTTGAGTACCCTATCAACTTCCTTCTATAAGTTAAATTTGGCACAAAAGAGCCCAGGAAAAAATAAATTTGGCCCCTTTAACCACAAAAGAGCCCACATAACGATACAAAAGAATTTAAATAATAACACAAATAAGCCCAAACAACATAAAATTAGCCCAAATCCTTGATTTTTTTCTTAATAAAATAAAAATTACAGATTTGCATCTAGTCAGATGATACTAACTAAAATTCATAAAAACAATATATGAAGCCAATTTGACCTCAGTGACCCTAAAATTGATATTCATTATGCATGAATTAAACACCACTACAACAAAATGTATTTTTAGTGACGAATATTAGTGAAGAAATATTTTTCGTTACTAAAAATATAGCTTTAGTGACGAAATATGAATTTCATCACTAATAATGAAAAAAATTATAACATTTAGTGACGAAAAATAAATTTCGTCACTATTGTGATCTGAAAAATGGGCGCCAGTGGAGGGAAATATTTCATCGCTAAAAGTTGAAATTTTTAGTGACGAAATATTTCGTCACTATAGGTATTGCTGTGGATAGTATTAGTGACGAAACTCCTTTCGTCACTATAAGAAAGAATTAGTGACGAAAAATATTCGTCACTAAAAATAATAATAGTTTTACACTTATATATTTTTAGTGACGAAATTACAATTCGTCACTAAAAATATGATTTAGTGACAAAATATGAATTTCGTCTCTAAAAATATTAACAAAGCCCGATCTTTAGTGACGAAAAATTTGTCACTAAAGACTTAAAAGCCTAATTTCAATAGCCAAGACCACGTACCAATACCAAGAGCCATTTCAGTCAAAAAAAACCCAAGAGCCATTTTAAACTCTCTGAGCCATTTCAATCAAAAAAAAAAAAAAAAAAACCCAAACCCAGTGTCCCAAACTAATTACGATAAGCCATTTCAGCCAGCGTCGCCGATTCGCCGATTCTCTGAGCTTGCCGTCGCTGATTCGCCATTCTCTGAGCCTTACTGTCGCCGATTCTCTGAACCTTCTGTCCCAGCGGCGTCGATGAGGTCCCAGCGTCGCCGATGAGTTCCCACCGTCGCCGATGAGGTCCTAGCGTCGCCGATGAGCCAACAAAAAAACCCCAAACCTAGCGTCGCCGATTCGCCGATTCTCTGAGCCTTACCGTCGTTGATGAGGTCCTAGCGTCGCCGATGAGGTCCCAAGGTCGCCGATTTAGCATCACTGTCGCCGATTAAGCTCCGTTTAAGAGCCAACCACCGCTGTTAAGCTCATTGAGCTCTGGAGTTTCTTGGTCTTTCTCTCTAACTGGTCTCTCTTTCTTTTGCTTTTTCATTTTTGTTTTTGATTTGTTTGATAATATTACCATGATGATGACACCTTTTTTTTTTTTTGTTAAATTATATTGTGTTTGGTTGCTGAGAAAGTATGGGAAAAGAAAAAAGTGGGTAATTCAATTTTTATTATTATAATGTGTTTGGTTGATGGAGTAGATTTGAAAGCATTAACAAGAACGAGTGATCCATGACAATTTTTGTTTTTGTTTTTATGTTTTCTGTTTTTGGAGAGGAACTATGATTTTGATTAGAAGTCCCACGGTGGTTCTGTGATTCTGTCTGTGTTGGTTCTGGTAGTGATTGTGAATCTGGTGATTGGAGTGAGTTTGTAGTGTATAGAGTCTATACTCTACAGACTATGGAGTCATAGACTATGGAGGTTTTTCTTAGGATATATTCATATGGGTTTGTGTTTGATGTGGATGTGGATTTGGTGGTTTGTGGTGGTGGTGCTATAATGGTGGTGAAAGTGTAGATGGTCTTATGTGTATGATGATAAACTAGGCTTTAGGTGTTTGCCATTGCTTTACTAGTTTTGCTGGAAGTGCTTACAAGTCCTGAGGGCACATTCAGTGCAAAAGAGAACTGGAAATTTGCTTCTTGGATTACACTCACAGAAATCAGTTGTGAAAACTTATGTTCGTTACTTTTGACTTTTATGTTATGGTTGATAATGTCTTGGGCAACATTTTAGCTACTAAATTTAATCGGGTCATCAATTATTTTTATTTTCAATTGTTTAAAAAAGTTGGTATTGGCAATTTGGCACATAATGTGAATTAGAATGCTCACCTGTGCATTTTATAGTGGTGGAAGGGTTCCGCAAGTGTTTGTCACAATTGGACATTAATGTTATGGAGAACTTTTTTTTTTTTTTTTTGTATGCTTTCTGACATAATTAACTTTACTCCATCTCTTGTATAAAACTTTGACATTGAAGGACTACTAGGATTATCTATTTGAATGTAAAAATGTTGACTTGGTGTAGTTGTTGAGGGTTTGAATGATCTAATTATTTTTATTGATTAGTTTATGAGTATGTAAACTTTAGAAGCAACACCAAGATCTTTGGGTTCCAACATTAAAGTTTAGAGTTGTCAAAATATGACTTGATTATTGATATTCAGTTATATTATTGGCTGAGGACAATAGCAAAAATACTACTGGGCTAAAGCTAACTAAAAGTTATCTTTCTTTTATCTCCAACTCTCTTTCTCTTTTGTGGCTGAAGAAATTATGAGGAACAAGGTGAAGAACACAAGTTAACTTTGGATTTTTTCTAAAAGTTGTAAACTTAGCTTGAGCAAAGTAAGTAAATTCTGGTTAAACACTTGTAAAACTCTATACTTGTGATGTTGGAAATTGAATTTGTGGTGGTATGTAGTATTGGAGCAAGCGGGTGGCTTGTATGGTGTTATAAGGTGGTTTAATCTAATATTGGGAGTGTTTTTAGTTTCTTGCAAATGTGAATGGACCTTGTTGATTAAATGTGATGAATAGTGCTTAATTGATTTCAATACTTGTAAATACTTTATACTTATGATGTTTGTGATTGATTTTGTGGTGGGTTGTTGTATTGGAGCAAGTGGATGGCTTTCATGGTGTTATAAGGTGGTTTAAACTAATATTGGGAGTGTTTTTAGTTTCTTGCAAATGTGAATGAACCTTGTTGATTAGATATGATGAATAATACTTAATTGATTTCAATACTTGTAAATACTCTATACTTGTGATGTTTGTGATTGGTTTTGTGGTGGGTTGTTGTGTTGGAGCAAGCGGGCGGCTTGCATGGTGTTATAAGGTGGTAACAACTAATATTGGGAGTGTTTTTAGTTTCTTGCAAATGTGAATGGACCTTGTTGGTTAAATGTGATGAATATTACTTAATTGATTTCAATACTTGTAAATATTCTATACTTGTGATGTTTGTGATTGGTTTTGTGGTGGTTTAATCCAAAAGAATATTCTTAACTTTTTGAGGAGTAAGGGTTATGATGATACTCTTACTTATGGTGGTGGTTCAACTTCAAGTTAAAACACTTTTTGGTTAGTACTTAATTTTATAACATAGTTAAAACACTTTTTAGTTAGTACTTTATAGCATGAATATGCTCCTACTCTTAATGCATTGTTAGAAATGTTTCTTATAACATAGATAATGTTTTTATTTTACGATTTTAATGTAGTATTGTTTTTATATTTGTGCAGATTTCTTATTGGTGACTTTTAGGGGATTTACTTTTGGTATTACTTGAAGACATATGAGGACATCTTCCATTAGTTCTAATTATATTATGCTACACTTTTTGTATTGTTATAAAACATCTTGATTTATTGTATGTGTTGCAAACAATTATTGTATGGGAGGAGTTTGAATTGGATACTTGTTTTATTTTTTATTTGTGAAATGTATGGATCATTTTTTATAAATGTTTTGTTGAAATATATGTACTATTGAAATGTGAGGTTTTAATAATATAATGACAGGTTAAAGGTTAATATCAAAGCTATGAAAAAAATAAAAACAGAAAATAAGTTGTAGGGACGAATTTTTTCGTCACAAATATAGCAACAAAAAATTGTTTTAGTGACGAAATATTTCGTTGCTAAATGTAGCAAAATTTTGTAAAAAATGGTTTTAGTGACGAAAGTTTTCGTTGCTATATGTGTCTGGATTTTCTTAAAAATAGTTTTAGTAATGAACCTTTTTGTCACTATATGTACCTGAACATAGTTTTAGTGACAAAATTATTCGTCACTAAATATGATTAATAAACTAAGGTGTTTTTAGTGATGAAATATTTCGTCACTGAATAGTATTTTTAGCGAGGAAAACATTTAGTGACGAAACGTTTTCGTCACTAAAAGTTTTTTTTTTTTTTTAAATTGGACTTTTAGTGACGAAATTTTTCGTCGCTAAGACTTTTAGTGACAGGGTTTCAGTGACGAAATGAGTTTCGTCACTAAATGTCCAATTTCGTCACTAAAGGTTCTTAGTGACGAAAAACAGGACTTTTAGTGATGAATTTTTTCGTCACTAAATATACATTTTGTTGTAGTGACGAAAAAATGTATTTTTAAGTATAAGTATTCCATTCTATTCTATTCATTCCATTTTGTTGAAAATGGAATTTTTTCGTATAAGTATAAGTATTCCATTCCATTCTATTCATTCCTACCAAACTGTATCTTTAGTGACGAAAAAATGTATTTTTAAATATAAGTATTCCATTCCATTCTATTCATTCTTCTTAAACAAGGGCTTAAAGTTTATAAGGAAGGCATTTGTCTTTCATTCAATGCTCTAGTGAGAACTAATGGCCTGTTTGGGAGTTAAAGAAAGGAGGGGGAGTAGAGTAAAGAGAGGGAGAGTAATTCAATTACTTTGTTTGGAAGTTTTTTAAGGAAGAAGGAGGAGGGGTTTCAACTACCTCTAACCCCTCATTTTTAATTCCTCCAAATTGGAGAGATTTGGAGGGATAGTAGAGTGGATAAATTATTGGCCAAATGAATTCTCTAATTTACCCTTTCTAAATTAACAAAATTACCATTTCTAAAGGACTAATTACCTCTTTCCCCTTTACTAATTTTAAAAACATCCAAACAATGTAGAGGGAAATCATTCCCTTCTACTCTCCTCTCCACTACTTTACTCCCCTCTACTCCCCTCTACTCTCCTCCCTCTTTAAACTTCCAAACAGGCCATTATAGTTTGCAACCCCAAAAAATACTAGAAGCTACGAGTCTCTTCCTTTTTGAATATCAATTTAAATTCCCTCTTCTAGGAAAAAAATACAAGCTTTGGCTTTGGTGAAGTGGAAACCTCCAAGTATTGACAATTTTAAAACTAATTTTGATGGGGTGGTGTTTGCTGAGACCAATGAAGCAAGTATTGGCAAGTATTGGGGTGGAGGTGAGAATCGATAAGAGGGAAGTACTAAACATGACTTATGCCATTTTCTGAAAAATAAAAATAAAATGACTTATGCCATTTTCTGATTTTCCAATTATTTGAATAAAATGACTTATGCCATTTTCCAAAAATAAAAATAAAAATGCTCCAGTGTACTTAACAAGATACGAACATAACATGGAATAGAGAATAAATTTTGTTCATTGCACTAGAGCATTGGACAAAAGCTCCCCTCCAAAATAAAGCCCTACTCTTGAATCAACAAGTAACAAAGCAAATGACGAATTTATCATATGATACAAACAGGCTTGTCGACTTTCTATGATGATCTTTAATTATCCAAAACAGTGCCACTTTCTACAAATGACAGACTTTTTTTTTTTCTCTTGAATCAAAGGTAGTCCCCCATTTGTCCCAATGTTAATTAAATTCAATTTATTTTCTACTTTTGGCCCCAAACATATTTGTAAATGTCTTGTTCCAACCCATGATGTGATGATTAATTAAAACTACAAACCATTTATACGTAGTTTTATTCATATTATTTTTTTAATGAAATATATGACTTATTTAAATAATATAACATATACAATCTTATAAATCGACTCCTAAAAAGTTAGAAGAGATAACCCCAAACATATTTAGGATCAAACTTTGTTTAACATATAATTGTTTGGTGCTTATGTATCCATGGTGATGGTAGTGTACAGTCACAACTCACAAGGAAATAAATCTAAAAATAAATGGATAGTGTTATCAATCACCAAGAAATAAGAGGAATTTTCCTTCAAAAACTATTTGTAAGTAAACCGGATAACACATGACATTTTTTTGTTTTTGAGAAACAGACATTGTTATATTGAATTATTGTGAGTGGAACTAGACCATAGTTTTGAAAACCAAAAGTGAATATGGATTGAACATGGCTAAAACAATGCCAATTTGAATAGCCGTTTAAACCCTAAAACCTTTTCATAAACCCAGAAGAGAAAGAATGAGGCAGAAAAACCAATCTTTTAAACCCAAACCATAACACACAAAAAATACCAATCGAAGAAGAAAATGGTGATACTCATAGCTCGAACTCTCTCTACTTCCCAAAAGCTCAAACACTCCCTCTATTCCCTCTCACAACTCTTTACCTTTGCCCAACATCAACAATCACTCCCAACCCCAAAACCCAAAACCCCACCACCTCCATTTCCCTTCTTGAACTTCAAATCTTTCTCTTCCTCAATACCATCTCTGCCTTTCACCCGCGATGGAAATTACGAGGAACCCACTTCCCTCGTCTGCCCTGGTTGTGGGGTTCACATGCAAAACTCAAACCCTAAGCACCCTGGCTTTTTCCTCAAGCCCTCGGAGAAGAATCCCGATTATCACTCACATACCCATCTCGTTCACATTGCTCAGGAATCGGAATTTCCAGGTTCCCTCAAAAGGGGCCTCGTGATTCAGCCCGAAAGTGGCGATGAGGCGGGTTTTGATTCGGGGCGGAGGCCGGAGAGGCCGGTGGTTTGTGCGCGGTGCCATTCGTTGAGGCATTACGGGAAGGTGAAGGATCCAACGGTGGAGAATTTGCTGCCGGATTTTGATTTTGATCACACGGTTGGGAGGCGGCTGGCTTCGACGGGCGGGACGCGGTCGGTGGTGTTGATGGTGGTGGATGCTACGGATTTCGATGGCTCGTTTCCGAGGAAAGTGGCGAGGCTGGTTTCGGAGACGATAGAGGAGAATTCGGGGGCGTGGAAGCAAGGGAAGTCGGGGAATTTGCCGAGGATGGTGATGGTGGTGACTAAGATTGATTTGTTGCCAACTGAGTTGTCACCGACGAGGTTGGAGCATTGGGTGAGGCAGAGAGCTAGGGAGGGTGGCGCAGCGAGTAAGATGACAAGTGTGCATATGGTGAGTGCAGTGAGGGATTGGGGGCTCAAGAATTTGGTGGAAGATGTGGTGAAATTGGCCGGGCCGAGAGGGAATGTGTGGGCAATAGGGGCACAGAATGCCGGTAAGAGTACGCTGTTAAATTCAATTGGGAAGCATGTAGGAGAAGGAGGAGGGAAGATTACACATTTGACAGAGGCACCGGTGCCAGGGACGACATTGGGGATCATTAGAGTGGAGGGAATTTTGCCGGGGCAGGGGAAGCTGTTTGACACGCCTGGGCTTTTGCATCCTCATCAGATCACCACAAGGTTGACGAGGGAAGAGCAAAAGCTTGTGCATATTAGCAAGGAGTTGAGACCACGGACTTATAGGATCAAGGTTTGTTTTTGCTTGAATGTTAGCGTTTTGATTTTGTATATACTTTATTTGTTTATTTAAAGGTTGTCTAATTTTTTCATGTTAAGAGTCATGAATAGAAGTATAGAACATTATGCACTACAATGCCTTTAGAATCAACCAGCTGTTATGAGAGCTGTTGGTTTCTAGATGTTTAAAGATTCTAGATATTTTAGCTAGGAGGGGGATTTTAGTTAGGTAGCTTAATTCAAACTTTATAAGTATGAAGTGAAAAATGATGTTTTTACTTTTATTCAACTGAGGAGCTGAAGAGGTGATATTAGATATGACCAAATGATGCAAGCAAGAGAGTTAAAGATGTTTCTTAATTGAGTTGAGTTGTGTCTTTTTTCTTTTGTAGAATTTAAAGTTTTCAATCAGTATTAGACTGTTGTGCATTCGTTAAATATGGCTCAAGGTCTCATTTGTAGAGGTACAGCATTGGTTGTTACCCAGAGTTGCAGTTTGGTGCTGCATTGCCTGCTTACTGGTGACTTTGCTTTTATTCTCAGACAGCTGTAAGGAACTCTTTTTTAAGGCTTACCATAAATCATTTGGTCAGTTAAAGTTGATTCATGCCAGTTCAATGTGCAGAGATTAGGAGGTGGAAAGGTTGTTGTAAAATCATATGTAGTTAGATTACCTGATCACCTCAACGTTAAGGATTTTCTTCTTCTTCTTTTTTTTGTTAGGTAATAAAAGTTTTATTGATAAAAAGTACATCATGTTCAAGATGGTGAGCAAATTGTACTTGAACAATTACAAATAAATCAAAGGGAAGATTTTCTTCTTTTTACTTCTTAGCTCAATCAAATGTTACAATATATGGTCATGGATTTGCCTAACTTTACTTTGACGGGGTTGGTTGTATTCCTAGCACTGAGTGTGCCTTATTGGGTTTTATATGGTGACAGTGAACCAGAAAGATCTTCTCTGCAAGACTTGAATGTAATTCTTAAATCTTCTTGTCTGTAACTACTTGTATTAGTAGAGTTTAAAAATATTTTACTGTTTGCAATGTATATTTTTTGTGCTGGAAGGAGAGTGAATTTATATTTTTTATTCAACTTTCCTTTTTCCAGCCTTGTATCCTTCCCGTTACAAATATTTACTGGAAGGCTGGTCATGATTCTTTTCATTTTATTTATTTTTCTCTATTCCTGGTGATTGTTCTTTTCTGCATCTGCTTTTAGCTTGTTATTTTACCTCATTAGGGTCAATAATTTTACTTTGATTTCTCTCGCCATTATGTCACGTGAGAGCAGCATTTGATTTGTCTTGAACCCCAGGCAGCAGCATGCCAGTCAATTCTTTACAAAAAAAAAAATGATTTTAGCTTTTAAGCAGAGATGCTGGTCCAAGACAATAAAATAACTACTGCAAGAATACCATGTCTGTTTAACACTTGATATGCAGTTAGTTGGGTGCCGAAACTCACTGTTTCAAAGATAGTTTGTTATTTGATGGTTCCAGCAGTTATTTGATAGTTTGTTATTCTCTGATTTCCTTACCAATTGGTATCTGTTCTAGCTCATGCTTTTATCATTTGAATTGTGACAGGCTGGTCATACAGTTCATATTGCTGGCCTTATGAGGCTGGATATAGAAGAATCATCTGTAGATTCTATCTACATCACAGTGTGGGCATCTCCTTATCTCCCGCTACACATGGGAAAAACAGAAAACGCACAGATAATGCAAGAGGAACATTTTGGCCTTCAGTTGCAGGTATTATTCTGTGATTCCCTGCTTGCTCATGGTTTTTTTATTCTAATAATCAGTAGTCTTATGTAACTAAAATTTTATGAATGGGGGAATTTTTGCTTCTTACACCTGAAGCACCTAATAATATATTAATCATGACTTCTTTTTGGACCATCCTGGAAATGTATATAGGATAGTGCCTGGTTGTGGCAATTTAGCCAAAATTGATTTTCCTCTTGGTCATTTTAGAACTCAACTGGCATACAGGAGTTTTGCACAGGCATTTGCCTTAATTTCATACCCCCCCCCCCCCCTCTTCAGTGTGCGTGTTGTGAGGGGGGAGTCTATTCTACATATGCTGAGTGCCCAGTTTTGGCACTTGCAGTACCCTGGCCCCATTATAGGCCTGAGTCTAAGATGATAGATGCTTATCTACTTATCAATACTTATCTCATTATACTCTTATGGAAGATGCATGCTGCGTTATGGTTGTGTAATGTGTATTATATAATTGTGACATCAATGTGAATTTCCCCTTGCTTCAGCCTCCGATTGGGGAGAAACGAGTTGAAGAGCTTGGGAAATGGGTAAGAAGGGAATTCTGTGTATGTGGCAATAGCTGGGATTCAAGTTCAGTGGATATTGCTGCTTCAGGTCTAGGTTGGTTTGCTGTAGGACTTAAAGGAGAGGCAGTCTTAGGTGTTTGGACCTATGAAGGAGTTGATGTTGTGCTTCGCAATTCTTTAATACCTTATAGATCACATACTTTTGAAGTTGCAGGGTTTACAGTCTCAAAAATCGTCTCCAAGGCTGACCAAGCTTTAAATAAGCGGCGCCAAAATGAAAAGAAGAGGAAACAGAGTGATCCAAAAGTATCCGTACCAGCTGACTCTCCAATATTAACAGTTGGTGCAGACTCAAATTCTTGTTGAGTCAGGCAGTATCATTAGAAGAAAAACAATGTGTGAAATTAACACAAAGATTGTATCAACAAGAACGGATGAGGAAGACATAGTGACAAGTATGAACCTAGCTTGTGAGAGGAAGCAAAAAGCTAGCAATATTGTCAAGCCACAGATGGAATGATTGACACTCATTGACAAGAAGTGTGCAGGAGGATTTATATCTGTCCATATTTTACTTTTGAACAACATTGCGTGGAATATCTAAGTCTTAATGAGAATATTGCTGTTCTGCTGGACTCAGAGCCAAAAGAAAATATGAGATGCTATGGGCAGGATTCTTCTTTCGACAAATGGCTGTCTCTTCTTTCTTAAAAGCATATGATCCAGCTTAAATTTATTGGTGGAAGACAAAAAGCTCTACCCAAGTCATATTCCACCCAAAAGAATAATACTGCCCTAGGCCATGGAAATTACTGTTAGCTTACAGTTGCTTGTGTTTTGAAGATGATCACTGAGAAGCTTCAAACAATGTGTATGAGTGTCAAAGCTATTGTAACAGAGTTTTATCTGTTGTCATAATTTTACCACCTTGTTTCTTCCTGCAAGATTTAATTATGATAAATTGATGATTCAGGATTTATTAAATGCTGAAGCAGTGA
Organism: Lithocarpus polystachyus; assembly: GCA_033629205.1. Taxonomy (NCBI): domain Eukaryota; kingdom Viridiplantae; phylum Streptophyta; class Magnoliopsida; order Fagales; family Fagaceae; genus Lithocarpus; species Lithocarpus polystachyus. The sequence goes on from CM066162.1 coordinate 12,178,150, forward strand.
AGTATGGATGGGGGGCATTCCCTGAAAAGTCACTCTTACACGTTTGGAAGCTCTACCGAGTGCATGATAAGTTGTTAAACCCTTGTATCAAAAATTAATATTTAATCATAGGAACTTAGTGAATGGTTCAATTTGATGTGGTCATTAGGCCTACGGTTCCATTTTCTGCAGTTGATCCTTTCACTAGGATGTAGCCTTGAGTCTCTTGACCTCAAATGATAAGTAATTAGTTAATAATAAATAAGAGGGGGGAGTAAGCTCAAGTCATCTTTATAAATTGCTTTTGTGCAAACCCCAAAATTGTACAAAGTGTTTTTTGTTTTCATTTCTTTTGGAAAAATAAAGGGGTTTAAGCAACCATAGGTTACATAGTGTACTCTGGAATGGAAAACAAAACAAATCTTTGTATGGTCCATCATTTGTATTTAGGGTTGTTCATGGGCCAGTCTTGGCCAGGTTTGTGTCCAACTAGGAAATGACTTGACAACTTTGAGTGGTAGAACAGCTAACCGCCGTTGACCTTCGAAAACCACGGGTCAATTCATTTTCAATTTGGGTGGACGGCGATCAGTTTTAGTTGAAATTGACGGAGAGCAGCAATCTTAAACGGCGGTGGAGATTTGGCAAGTTGAGATCCTACCAAATCTCGACGGATCTAGTGAAGATTTGGCCAGATCTTGAAGGATTTCGTCAAGATCTTGTTGGATCTTAACAAAACTTGCTAGATCCACGTCTGAGAGAGAGGGGGAGGGCGATGAACGACAAGATTTTAGACGGGAGGTCGATTGGACTCTGTTTTTTTATGTGAAATCCCGCTAACCTACCCACCAGTTTCAGTTCCTAAAAGTGGAGATTCATTGTCGACCGTCACTAGCGTCAAGTCAAACGGTTTTCGATACGGCCCAAACGGTTTAGGTGAGGCAGACTTGGACACCCCTATTTGTATTTATGAAAAAAGATTGGCAAAGATGCTTCACATGGGTTTTTAATAAAATTGGAGGTAGTATCTGTGTACTATAACCAGTCAAGAAAGTAAACCACAAAGGTCATAAAAGTTTATGCTTTATATTGCTTTAAAGTATGAGCTTCATCACTATTATACCCTATTATTTGTATTATTTATCCATGCCTTATGTATAGTATTTGTTACAAGAATTCATGGTTGTTCCTTTTGAATCAATTTTTAGGCCTTCTAACTCTAAACATAATAGATTATTTACGAAGATTTGTGTCATCTAACACTGTGGGGTCAATTCTTTGTTTTATTTACCTACATTATGATAATATGATATACTTTTTTACTATATAGACTAATTCTATATTTAATCATATAGTTATGATTTTTATGCTCTAAAGAGTGAAGGAGGTCATGTCGATGACTCAATATGAGAATGATTTCTTAGCCCAAGATTTGTGTCGATGACGCGATATGAGAATTTTGTGCTTGACGTATTGTTCATTGTAACTTTTGCTACTTTGGCTATAAGTAAATAGACAGATACCTAGGGTCGTTTTTTAAAGTTTTATTATTTAAGATCCAAAAAAAAAGTGTCAATATTTTCCTTAAGGAATTGTTCTAGATGTTGCATTCGTATTTTTTATAAGGTTTTGATAATTGGGATTTGTACACAAATGTTTGCTTGCTTTGTAGGGTTTGGTGTTATTGGCACACAAGAAGCTTATTGGGGAGAAGCTTGCAGAAGAGGAGGCTGAACAAAATGTCAAGTAGGAGGCCAAAAAAGAAAAATACTTGATAAAAAAGTATGTTATACTCAACTGCATTGTTCAAGAGCTACTGCTGCATTAGGGTCCGTTTGGTTAGAGGAGTAGAAAAGTGGGAGGATAAAAAAGATTTAGTTTTCTCCCATTTATGTTTAGTTGAGAAGATGGAAAAGTGGAGAGATGAAAAACTTATATGTTTGGTTAAGAATAAAAATGAGAGGGTGAAAAATGAAGTTGGTATAAATTTACAATTATGTCCCCATTAAATAAAACAAAAAAGTAACATATTTTTTTTTATTAACAAAATTTTGCATGGACACTTCAATTTTTTTTTTTTTTTTTTAAATAGCACAAGCCAAAGGAAGATGAGCACCAAAAAAAATTAAAAAAATTAAACAGTACTGAGAAGTACAAGAAAAGCCAAAAAAATAAAATAAAATAAAGAAGTACAAAAAAAGAATAAAGGAAAAAGAAGAAAAAAAGCAAATGGCATGCCCAGAAGAAGAAAAAAAAAAGGTAAGAATGGCGCCCATGTATACCGTGCAAATGGGCATTTTGGTCAATTCACATTGAGTTTTTCTCCCCCCCGCCCCTTCCCAAATTTTCTCCCTGTTCTAAAGAGAAAACTTTTTGGTGTGTAAGAAAACACCTGGGCCCACCATCTCTTTTCCCTCTCCCCCTCCCAACCAAAAACCATTCAAATAGTTTTCCCTCCTCATTTTTTCTCATTTTCTTTCCATCCTCCCTAAAATCCACTCTATCAAACATACTAAGGATCCGTTTGGTTGGGGAGATGAAAGAGTGGGATGATAGAAAATAAGTAGAGAATAAAAGAGATTTTAGTTTCCCCCGTTTGTGTTTAGTTGGAATAGTAGAAAAGTAGAAGGATGAAAAACTTGTTTATTTAGTTGAGAAGAAAAGTGAAGGGATAGAAAACATAGTTTGTATAAAATTTCTCCCGTACCCCTATTGCATAATATAAGAAATAATTTCCTTACGTTCATTCAAAATAAACTTATTATCAATTAAAATTAAAAATAATAATATCTTATAAAATTTAACACATCATTAATATTATTATATATTACTTTATTTTTCTTTGTTATTGATGATGTCAAGAATCAAACCAGTGAGCTGCACGGTCTGCGCGTTCCTCGGATTAACCTGCACAGGTAAGAAGACCCTCAAAGGGAAGTACCGGTGTGGTATCGGCCAACGACCCTTCGATGGTTAAGTTAGTTTTTTGCTCACAACTCCAGAGTGCCAGAGTCGGGTCTTAGTATGCGTACCTCGTTTTTCAGAGGGCGTAGTGGTATTTATAGTAGTAGTAGTGGCCTTTAGCCGAGGCGTACTGGAGAAGATATCACTGTACCGAAATTACCCCTGAGTAGCGTAGGGCACAAGACCCTCCTTGGGTGGCCAAGTGTTGGGCACGCTTCCCTTCTTGGGGAGGGAATCGTGCTTCGTAAGATATCTGGCCGAGTAGCGTATACGACAAGATTCACTTTCCCAAGGAAGCGTACGTGACAAGATAGGTCTCAGTGCCTGATAACAACACCCGTCGACCTTCTCCCCATCGCCCCCTAAGACTGAGGTCGTCAAGGTCTGACGTCCGTCGCGTATATCCGCCGTCATGGGTCTAGCCGTCGGCCAGTGCGAGCTCTCGTCGTCTGGTGGGAGATTTTACCCCTATCAGGTGCCCCCTCAGCCCATCAGTCCGTGAACCTTCGAAGGACGGACTAATGGGGTGACGGTTTCAATCCATAACAAAGGTCGAATAGACAGGCTGTCATCAGTAATTAATGTTGGGTAATAAATGCAGGACACGTGTCGTCAACCCGTGGACCGTGTGCTCGGAACGAGGCGTCCCTTCGTCTCCCGTAATACCTCCATATAAAAGCCTTCCTCCTTTTCTCTCATTTTTTACTTTTCATTGAAAACAAACGATCAGAGCGCATCCGTTCACCCAGCAGAAAAGCACTTAATCCGTCAACTTGTGCGTCCGTCACATTCCCGCAACCGTCGACCACACCTTTCATTAGTGCAAGTAGCCGGTAAGTACTTATTATTGCTTGTTCATTTCTTCCACCGTCAGTGTCTTTAGGGCAGTTGAACTTAGGGTTTTCCGTCACATGTAGGTGACATGTCTAGCGCGTCCAGTAACCAATCGTTTGTTCGCGACGGAGCGGGCTACGATGAAGTCAACCCGTCGGGTCCAAAGGATCCTGCAGCTACGACTTCCTCGAGTGAAGAGAGCTCGTCTACCACCTCTTCCTCTTCGAGTAGTGATAGGGCGGAGAGCAACCTTAGTGACGGTCTGGAGGGTGATGAACCTCAAGTCCAGTCCATCGTGGGTAGTGATGGGATGAGGAAGTACGTCATGCTTTCTCTGTGGACGGTGAATGACTTTTTCTCCACAATCAAAGAATCACACTTCAAAACACTTAAGAGCAAATACCAAATTCCTGCCAATATACCACTCTGTCTACCCCACCCAGGAGAGAAGTGTTACTACCGTGGTGTCAGGGGTGTCGGGGTCTACGAGCAAATGCTCAAGGCAGGGTTGAGGTTTCCACTGACCCAACTACACCGTCACCTCCTTCATTATCTAGGACTATCCGTCAACCAAGTTTCCCCAAATGCCTGGAGGGTTTTTATTGGGGTGGAGGTGTTGTACGGGTCCATGCCCAAAGGGAAAAAGAGGTTGACAGTGAAGGAATTCTTCCACTGCTACCGTCCAGTGGAGATAAAAAAATCTAGGGGGATGTATAGTTTTGTGGCGAGGAGTCCACTACTAAGGTTGGTGTGCGATACTCCAGATTCCAATAGGGACTGGAAGTCCAGGTACTTTTTTATGGACGGGGATGAGTGGATGGGTCATCCTGGCGAGACCGAGTTCATGCCCCTCGACACTACATGGGGTGTTTTACCTCCGTCTGGTATTCGTCCGTTTGCCTTTTCTTTCTTTTGTTTCTGCACCGTCAACTTCTAACCGTCTCTTTTCTTTAGTTCAAGACCGTCCACAAGTGTCAATAGAGGACTGGAGCTTCTTGGAGACAATTTTCCAGAAATCTAACTTGAAGGAGAGGTCTTGGGCCAGTTTGGTGAGCTTGAAGACCATCTGCTGGCATTGTGACGGACCTGAACCGTCCCCGGAAGCCGAGAAGTACGAGACACAAGTCAGGAGACGTACGTCCGTTCACCTGAGCTTTATACTTGGTTATTTTTCTCTTCCCTTTTTACTAATTCATGTGCCGTCTTATCTTGCAGAGATGGACGAAGCGAGGAGGAGGGCCATAATTAAGCAGCAAGCAGCTGCAAAGAAGAAAGAAGGCCAAGCGGCAGGGGCGGGCGTGCCCAGGATGCCCGTCGCCAAAAGGAAGCCTGACCAGGAGGGGGACCGTCTCCCCAAAAAGGCCAAAAACACCCCCGAGACCGTCATAGGCCTGGAGGCGGACGGAAAGAAGGTCCCCGTCAAACATGGTAAGGGGAAGGGCTTGATGACGGCTGGCCCAGCCTCCGATCCGAAGAAGCCACCCGTCCTTCTGTGTGAGGACTCCAAATATGCTCTTGATAAGCTGTCGTCCATACTGACTATAGACGACTATGAGGACCTTGGGAACCACGCGACGGAGGCGATGGGAGAGACGGGCCTGTTCAATCTTGCCCAGGTAAACACGCTACCCGTCCACTTCACTTCAAACATACATATAATTTTTTTTTTTTTTTTTACCGTCGCCTGAATCTAACACCGTACATCCTCAGGCCGTCGTCATGATGAAAGGGCTTATGGTCCTCTGCGTTCGTGAGGAGACGGCCCTAGAACGTGCAAGGGCCAAGGCGGCTGAGACGGAGGACGAGCTCGGACAGTACAAGGCCTGAAGGGTGAGGATCGAGAAGAAGCTCTCCGTTCTCAAGGAGGAGAGGTCCGAATACCTGAAGCAGACGGAGACGCTGCAGACGGTCCTTGCGGATAAAGAGCGGGAGATCCTTTCTATGAAGGATCAGCTCCGTCAAGCCAGGGACGACGCAATCAGAGAATACCGAGACTCTGATGCCTATCTGACGGAGCTGGGCGGCACATTTGCGGACGGTTTTGATGAAGCCGTCCGTCAGGTGAGAGCCATTTATCCGGAGCTGGATCTCTCTCGGGTGTCCATTGACGGGGGCCAGGCACAAACGTCCGTCCTCCAGGCCACTTCAGAGAGCACGGGTCGCCTCCATGATGAAGTCCAGAACAATAAAGGCGACGGGACCCTTGATGACGAGGCCGAGATAGCCGTTCAGGCCCAAGTTCAAGCTGAAGATGAAGTAAACATAGTTGATTCCCCCGTTCACTAGACTTGTAAATAATTTTTGTGTAGAATTTTTTGCTGATTTTTGTAGAACGGTCAATTTTTGAACCGTCGAGAACAATGTTAACTTTTGAAGCATTTGTGTTAATCTATATGCAATTTCAAATCTTGTCCTGTGTATATTACTTGCTTGCATGGTTCCTTTTATATGTCGCTTATGCTTTGTGATACCGTCAACTTAATAACCGTCAACTTTTATTCAAACTTAATGTCTGATTCCTTCATACAAAGAGCTTTGTGGAACCGTCAACATTATAGGCTTTTGGTTTGCAAGCTTATTAAACCGTGGGCCCTTTTTTAGGCACCGTATATAACCGAGATCGATGTGGTTTTGAGCCGTTACCCTAGATTCTGTCGTTTATTGGACTTGGGATTATGGCCCTTATCTTGTAGGTTAATGTAGTTGGTTTTGGGCCGTCGCCATTGATGCCATCATCCATTGGACTTAGGCTTTTGGCTTTTATCCTTGGAGGATGATGTAGGTAGCTTTGGGCCGTCACCATTGATGCCGTCGTCCATTGGACTTGGGCTTTTAGCTTTTATCCTTGGAGGATAATTTAGGTGGCTTTGGGCCGTCGCCATTGATGCCGTCGTCCATCGTAGGCCGTCGTCTTTTAGACTTAGGCTTTTGGGCTTTCCATTTAGGAAAACGTGGTGGCTTTTAAGCCGTCAGCATGGGTGCTTGACATTTTTATGCCGTCGTCCATCGTAGGCCGTCGTCTTTTAGACTTAGGCTTTTGGGCTTTCCATTTAGGAAAACGTGGTGGCTTTTAAGCCGTCAGCATGGGTGCTTAACGTTTTTATGCCGTCGTCCATCATAGGCCGTCGTCTTTTAGACTTAGGCTTTTGGGCTTTCCATTTAGGAAAACGTGGTGGCTTTTAAGCCGTCAGCATGGGTGCTTGACGCTTTTATGCCTGTAGAATGGAGCCGTCAGCTTCCATGCTTGAACGTGTTTTATGCTAAGGCTTTTATACTTTGCATGTTCAACACTTAATAGTAGTAGAAGAGACTTTGAATAAATCTCTGTATGCCTTGCATAATTTTTAAGGAGGGGAAAACATGCCCTTTGAGCCCCAGGAATACATTAAAGTACATCAATTACAGACTAGTTACAAGTAGGGGGCTGCTATTCTTTCTTACTGGTAGTACTTACGTAGGTGCTCAGCATTCCACGGGTGGTGCAGCTTCTGCCCCTCCAGTGTTACCAGATGGTAGGTGCCCTTCCTTTGCCATGCTGTGACTCGATAGGGCCCTTCCCAATTGGGGCCGAGCTTTTCTTGGGTTGGGTCTCTGGCAGCGCCCATGATCTTTCTCAGGACGAGGTCGCCGACCTGGAATTCCCTGTGTCTGACTCGGGAGTTGTAGTGCTTTGCCATGCGATTCTGATACCGGGCTAATCTTTGCTCTGCTGCTGCTCTGTCTTCGTCGATCAAGTCAAGCTGCAGGCGCAAGGCCTCGTTGTTCCTGCCTTCATCATGGGTGTTCACCCTGTAGGTTGTGAGTCCCACTTCGGCTGGAATGACTGTCTCGCTTCCGTAGGTTAGCCTGAACGGTGTTTCTCCAGTAGGGGTCCTTGCTGTCGTTCTGTATGCCCATAATACGCTTGGAAGATCTTCGGGCCATATCCCTTTTGCCCCCTCGAGCCGAGTCTTGAGAATCTTGAGCAAGGATCGGTTCGTTACTTCGACCTGACCGTTGGCTTGAGGGTGGGCGAGGGAAGAGTAATGATTTTTTATTCCCAGCTGTGCACAGAACTCTCGGAAGGGACCGTTGTCAAACTGTTTGCCGTTGTCGGAGACTAATACCCTGGGTATTCCGAACCTGCATATAATAGACTTCCAGACGAAGCCTCGTATGTTCTTCTCTGTGATGGTGGCCAATGCTTCAGCTTCCACCCATTTCGTGAAGTAGTCTATGCCTACCACAAGGAACTTTAGCTGTCGCACTACTGTTGGGAATGGGCCCATGATATCTAGTCCCCATTAAGCGAATGGCCATGGGGCCGTCATGGGGGTCAGCTCTTCGGGGGGCTGCTTGACGATGTTGCTGAACCTCTGGCACTTATCGCAAGCTTTGACATAAGCCTGCGTGTCTTTTCTCATGGTCGGCCAGTAGTATTCTGCCCGGATCAGCTTATGCGTCAATGACCTTGAACCTGAGTGGTTTCCGCATATTCCTTCGTGGACCTCCCGCATGACATAGTTTGCTTCCTCGGGGCCTAGACACCTTAGGTAGGAGCGAGAGAAGCCCCTTTTGTATAGGACTTCCTCCATCAGTATGAACCTTGATGCTCGGACTTTCAACCTTCTGGCGGCTTCTCTTCCTTTGGGCAAGACGCCATCTTTCAGATAAGAGACCAATGGTGTGGTCCAGTTGTTCTTCGAGCCTATCTCCTGCATTTCGATAGAGTCTATCAATGGAAAAACCTGCACAAAATAGAGCACACTGTCAGTGCTGCCCCCCTGCTCCGACGAGGCAGCTTTGGCGAGGCGGTCGGCTTGCTCATTTTCCTCTCTAGGGACTTGTACTATCTTTGCCTTAAGTTCGTCTACCCTTCTTTTTGCATGATGGAGGTATTTCCTCATTCTGTCACCTCTGCACTCGTAGTTTCCGTTGACTTGGTTGACGACGACCTGGGAGTCGCAGGAGACGATCACTCGGGTTGCACCAGCTGCTTTGGCGAGGTCCAACCCAGCTATCAAGGCCTCGTATTCCGCCTCATTGTTGGTGATGGGAAAGTCCAGCCGGATCATGCAGTCGACTTGGTCTCCTTCGGGGGAATAGAGCACGACACCAGCACCACCGGCTTGTCTTGTTGACGAACCGTCTGCATATACACTCCATGGGGGACCTGCATCTGCCCCCTCGTCTTCCGTGCTGGTGAACTCGGCTATGAAATCAGCTACTGCCTGTCCTTTGATGGCGGTACGCGGGCTGTACCGAATGTCAAACTCAGTCAACTCTATTGCCCATAGGGCCAAACGACCTGCGGCTTCGGGGTTGTGCATTGCTCGCCGCAAGGGCTTGTCGGTTAGGACAACTATTGTGTGAGCTTGGAAGTAGGGCTTGAGCTTTCGAGACGCGGTGACTAGGGCGAAGGTGAGTTTCTCCATGGGCGGGTACCTTCCTTCCGCTCCTTGGAACGCCCGGCTGGCGTAGTATACGGGTTTCTGCACCCCGTCCTCTTCTCTGATCAAGGCCGCGCTGACGGCTGCTGGGGAGACGGCCAAGTAGAGGAAGAGTTCTTCCCCTGGCTGTGAAGGACTCAGCAATGGAGGGGAGGAGAGATAAGCTTTTAACTTTTCGAATGCCTTTTGACACTCGTCCGTCCACTTGAACGTTTTCTTCAATGTGCGGAAGAAGGGAAGACATTTGTCCGTTGCCCTCGATACAAATCTGTTCAGTACGGCGACCTTCCCGTTTAGACTTTGAACCTCTTTTACATTCTTCGGGGGGGCCATCTCCATTATTGCCCTGATCTTGTCTGGGTTGGCCTCGATGCCCCTCTGAGAGACCATGTAGCCGAGGAATTTGCCTGCCGTCACTCCGAATGCACATTTCGACGGGTTGAGCTTCATCTTGTAGGAACGGAGGGTTCCGAATATTTCCTCGAGATCGCTTAGATGATCCTCCTTCTTCTGGCTTATCACCAGCATATCGTCGACGTACACTTGAACGTTCCTCCCTATCTGGTTGGCGAACATTTTGTTCATTAGCCTCTGGTATGTGGCACCTGCATTCTTCAGTCCGAATGGCATCACCTTGTAGCAGAAGAGTCCTTGGCTGGTGATGAACGAGGTTTTTTCTTGATCTGCCTCATCCATCCGGATCTGGTTGTACCTTGAGAAGGCATCCATGAAGCTCAGCAGCTGGTGCCGGGCCGTAGAGTCTACCAGGGTGTTGACTCGAGGAAGGGGGTAGCTGTCTTTCGGGCATGCCTTATTCAGGTCCGTGAAGTCCACATACATCCGCCACTTCCCGCTGGCCTTCTTGACCATTATAACATTGGCCAACCAGTCGGGGTAGTATACTTCTCGGATGAACCCCGCTTCTCGCAACTTGCCGACCTCTTCTGCCACTGCACGGTCTCTCTCCGGAGCGAAAACCCGCTTCTTCTGTCTGACGGGCCGGAAGGAGGTGGCTACGTTCAGCCTATGTACCATGACTGAAGGGTCGATTCCCGGCATGTCTTCATGGCTCCAGGCGAATACATCTTGGTTTTCCTTGAGGAAAGTCACGAGCGCATGGCGAGTCGCCGGGCTGTTGAGGGCACCGATCTTGGTAGTTCTGTCAGGCTTGGATTCATCGAAAATTACTTCTTCGAGTTCCTCCACAGGCTCTGCCCCCGTTCTCTGCTCTATGTTCATTGTCTGTAGTTGGCTATTCATGTCTACCATTGCGAAGTAACATTCTCGCGCGGCCACTTGGTCTCCCCACAGCTCTCCTACCCCGTGCTCTGTAGGGAACTTGACCTTTAAGGCATAGGTCGAGGTTGCAGCCTTCTAGGCGTTGAGGGTGGGCTGTCCTATGATTGCGTTGTATGCCGAGGAGCAATCAACAACTAGGAAGGTGACGTCCCTAGTGACCTGCCGAGGGTACTCCCCGACGGTGACGGGTAATGTGATCGAGCCGAGGGGGTATACTCTCGTCCCGCCGAAACCTGTGAGTGGAGCCTTGGTAGGGACCAGGCGTTCTTTGTCGATCCGCATCTGCTGGAATGCGGGATAGTAGAGGATGTCCGCGGAGCTTCCGTTGTCGATTAGGACCCGGTATGTGTTATAGTCTCCTATCCGGATGTTGACGACAAGGGCATCGTCGTGAGGATGATGGAGGTGCTGGGCATCCTCTTCTGTGAATTCCATGGTGGGGCTGTTGATTCGCGGCTTCTTCTGGACAGAGCTCACAACCTGAACATTCTGAACCGCCCTGAGGTGGGATTTCAGAGCCTTCTTGGTTGAACCGGCGGCCGATGTACCACCCACAATCATCCTTATATCCCCTATAGGTGGTCTGGGGTGTTCATTGTCCCGGTGGGGGACCTGTTCCTGTCGTGGTGTTCCTACCTTTTCTCTGCTGACGAACCTCTGCAGCTTCCCTTGTCTAATTAGGGCTTTAATCTGCTGCTTCAAATCGTAGCAGTCGGCGGTATCGTGCCCGTGGTCTCGATGGAAACGGCAATATTTGTCCTTGGGTCGTCTGTCCGGGTTCGATTTCAACTTTCCCGGAAACGTCAAGGATCCGTCGTCCTTGATCTGCATCAGGACCTGATCGACCGGAGCCGTCAATGGGGTGTAGCTTGTGAATTTCCCGGCAGGGGGCTTTGGGCGTCTATTGTCTCGTCCTTCTCCTGTCCGAGGCACCTTCCGTCCCTTATCTTGCCGAGTGTCTTCCTATCTCTCCCTCTTCCTGGGAGGCTTCTCATCCCTGGCCAGCAATGCATCATCGGCATTCATGTACTTTGTTGCCCTGTAAAACACATCCGACATTGTCTTCGGGTCATTTTTGTACAAAGAGAACAAGAATTTACCCTTCCGCAAACCATTTGTGAATGCGGCCACTTGTATCATGTTGTCCACTCCGTCAATCGACAGCGCTTCTCTGTTAAAACGGGCTATATAGGACCTCAGCGTCTCATCCTCCCGCTGCCTAATGTTCATCAGGCACGCGGTAGATTTTTTGTGCCGGTGTCCCCCGATGAACTGCGAGGCGAACTGAGCGCTCAGCTCCCTGAAGGTGCCGATAGAATCGGGCGCCAATCTGCCGAACCAGGTCCTTGCAAAGCCTTTTAGCGTTGCTGGGAATGCTCGGCACATGATCTCGTCCGGTGCACCATGAAGATGCATCAACGTCTTGAATGACTTCAAGTGGTCCAGCGGATCCTTGGTTCCGTCGTAGCTCTCCACCTGGGGCATGCGGAATTTCGGCGGCGTAGGGAACAGTATGACAGGTGTTGTAAATGGGGAGTCTGTGCGGTGGACGAGGTCGTCGAGGTCACTGGATACTCGTCCTTTAAGGGCGTTCATCATGAAGTCCATGCGTTCCTTCATCATCTGCATTTCCGCGGCCATGCTGGACTGGGCATGTCCGTCTACCGAAGGACGGTTTGTCTCCTGTCCTTCAGGTCGGCTCAAAGCATGGCTTCCCTCAGGGCCTTCGTGGTTCCTCTCGTCCGCACTGCTCTCCTCCTGATTTTCTCTCTGGTTGTCACCCGTCGCATTCCTACGCAGCAGCTGTTCTTCCAAGTCGTTGTTGCATTTCGTGAGGTGTTCCACCGCGACCGCCAGGGTCTGGACCTGTCTCTCGAGGGCCGTGGTGCGTTGTTCGTTGCCTTGGTCGTTCATGGTGGTCGTCCTTGAACGCGTGAGTACCAGGCAACTCTTTGTCCGGGAATCACGTAACGGAACTCGCGTTTCCCACAAACGGCGCCAACTGATGATGTCAAGAATCAAACCAGTGAGCTGCACGGTCTGCGCGTTCCTCGGATTAACCTGCACAGGTAAGAAGACCCTCAAAGGGAAGTACCGGTGTGGTACCGGCCAACGACCCTCCGATGGTTAAGTTAGTTTTTTGCTCACAACTCCAGAGTGCCAGAGTCGGGTCTTAGTATGCGTACCTCGTTTTTCGGAGGGCGTAGTGGTATTTATAGTAGTATTAGTGGCCTTTAGCCGAGGCGTACTGGAGAAGATATCACTGTACCGAAATTGCCCCTGAGTAGCGTAGGGCGCAAGACACTCCTTGGGTGGCCAAGTGTGTTGGGCACGCTTCCCTTCTTGGGGAGGGAATCGTGCTTCGTAAGATATCTGGCCGAGTAGCGTATGCGACAAGATTCACTTTCCCAGGGAAGCGTACGTGACAAGATAGGTCTCAGTGCCTGATAACAACACCCGTCGACCTTCTCCCCGTCGCCCCCTAAGACTGAGGTCGTCAAGGTCTGACGCCCGTCGCGTATATCCGCTGTCATGGGTCTAGCCGTCGGCCAGTGCGAGCTCCCGCCGTCTGGTGGGAGATTTTACCCCTATCAGTTATATATAAAAAGAGGTGAAAGATGGCAAACTTTGAAAAAAAAAAAAAAAAGAAGAAGAAGAAGCAAAATCCATTGTTTGATTAAAACATTGAAAAGTAGAAAGCAACGTAAACGGGTTAATCAAAAAAAAAAAAAAAGCAACGTAAACGTAAGCTCTCTGAATAGAGAGCTTGAAAAAAAAAAAAAAAAAAAGAAACACACAAGGAAAACTGGAAAACGTAACTCAATGCATAAAGGGGAAAATTGTTTTTGCTAAAATCCATGTTTTCTTCCCTCGATTTTATCTCTATTTTGGAGAGAAAATTTTTTGATGAGTCCGTTAGAACTCATATTTTCTTTTTTCCTCATTTTGAGAAGAAAACTTTTTTGTGGATTCCGACACTGGGGCCCACATAAAATTTTCCACTCCCACTACATCAATTAAATGTTTCTCATTTAGAGATACAATACTCATTGATGTACATGTACTATAATAACTGTTAGAGCACTAGCATCAAATATGCCCAATGCCAAATATTTGACATTTGACACATCAAACATCAATAAACCTCTTAGGTGTTTTGAATGCCAAATAATTTGAAATGGATGAACATTATTGTTCCAAATTTGGAACGACACAATCAAAATGCTATAATAAAAAATTCTTTTTTATTTTTTTTTTCTCTCCACTCTCTCCCTCTCTTTCTTCTCTCTCTTTCTTCTTTCTTTTTTCTTCTCTAGACCGGTCTTTCTCTTCTTTGTCACTCTCTTTTTTCTTTCTTCTTTCTTTCTCTCCTCTCACACATTTATATATGACATGGAGAGTAGAAAGAAGAGAGGTGGTGGATGGGTTTTCAAAGAGTAGAGAGAATAGAGATGGTGGCTGGGTTCTAGTTTTAGAGTTCAGAGGAGAGAGAGAGAGAGAGGCTTCTTAGATAAATTAATAAATGACTTTTTTATTAGTTTATATTATTTTAATATGTTGTATTATTAAAATAGAACATCTAATGTAAAGTGTATTGTAAAATAGTGTGGCAAAATAAATAAAATAAGCTTTTGTGTGTTAAAATGTCATTTGAGATAATACAACTGATACTAGTGTTCTTAGCAAATATTAAAATAGTTAGCATTGTACTAGGATTATTGTTTTTTCTTTGATGTTCAATGAATCATACTGAGACAAACAAATTTAATTTTATGCAACACTTAAACAAATGAAATCATTCTGAGTTCAAGCTTAAGATAGACTTGGCATTGTATGAAAACTGAGGATTGTCTTGATTTGATTGGATGAAAGTTTATGATTTAGCTAAGTGAATATTTTTTTGTATTGCTGAATCATTTAAATAATAATATTGCTACAATAATTTGATGATTTGGAAATCTGGAGTCTCATACATTCCATTTTTTTTTATTAAAAAAATAAATTAGATCTCAAATTTCACATGCCTTTTTTTTACCTCTTTTAGATAATAATATTATTACTTTTCTATTTTTTCCCTTTATCATATTTATTTGGAATATGCAACATGATTTTGCATCTTTTTTCTGTTCAATCAACATCTGAAATTAAGAGCCCAACTAATGATTTGAAATTGCAATGGAACAGAAATAAAAACCAATCTAATGAAATTACAAAGGAAAGTGCAGACCATTCCCAACAGTCCCATCGAAATAGTGACCCATCAGTCAAAGTCATCATGGAGAAATAAAAGAGAGAATTATGAAAGACATGAGAGAAGAGTTTGTCAATTTGGATACTAAACCCATCAGTCAAAGTCATCATGGAGAAATAAAAGAGAGAATTATGAAAGACATGAGAGAAGAGTTTGTCAATTTGGATACTAAGAGCATTCACATTGGGAAATGCTATATGTCATATGTAGGTAAAATTTAGCATAAATGCACAAAAACCTCCACATCCGGACTTGTAAAAAATAAGTATTGCAAAAATATTTGCAACTGCTACAGTGCAATTCTAAAGGTAGAATTGCACTGTAGCACCAATTGTAAATCAAATAATATTTTTTTTATTCACATATCTGACTCTCTCTCTCTCTCTCTCCTTTGTTTCTCTTCTCCTTTCTCTCTCCACAATGGGCTCTCTCTCTCTCATCACATCTCTCTCTCACGGTGGGCTATTCTGGCATGGGTTATGGGTCCGGTGTGGAGGTGAGACTGGGGAAGTCGAGATTGGTGTGATCATCCACTGTGATCATCAATGGAGCTCCACCGTGATCATCAACAGTAGATCGGATCGGAGGGGAGGTGGAGAAGCACCAATCCACAAACGGAGAGAGAGATGAGAGGGGGAGATTGAGAGTGAAAACGGTATGGGTATGGGTTTTCTCTTTGTGATTTCATCTGGGTTTTTTTTTTTTTTTTTTTTTTTTTTGGTCTTTGGTCATGTAAATTGCTCTGGTTGATTGGGTTTTTTTTTTTTTTTTGCTTGATTTTTGGCTTAGAATTCTGATTTGCTAGATCAAATGCAAGGTAGATGTTGATTTTGGATTGGATTTTTTTGTGGGCTCATGGTGGTGGAGGTGGGGGTTGCCTTCGTGGTGGTGGGGGTGGGTTTTTGTTATGGGTCATCTATGGGTTCACGGTGGTGATGGTGGTGGCAGGTGGTTTTTGGGTTTTGTTTGGGTGGGTCACGGTGGGTATGCTACTTGGTTCTTGGGTCACGACGGGTTTGCCGTGATGATAGTTTTGCCGTGGTGGTAACTCTATCGTTGGTGGTGGTGTGGTTTGCTGGGATGGTGGTTTTGGTGTGGTGGTGCTTCCGTCGGGGGTGGTGTGCTTGAGATAGAGATGCAATGATAGAAATTAGAGGCAGATGAGAGAAAAGAGAATTTTTTTATTTCATTGTATAATTAATATTATTTTAATGTGTTGTATTATAAAATAAAAGTTGGAATGCTGAGAGTATTGTAAAATTATATTATATAATTGATAAAATGACTTTTTGATATGGTAAAACAGGACGAGATAAAATTTTCAAATATGAATGCTAGGTAACTAACATTTGACTTAATATCTTCTTTTCCACACGTTTAAATATTTAATTAAGAAATGAGATGTGGATGATGTTTCCTTATATTATCATCACTCTCGCTGGACAGTGACAGCCCATGAACTAGAAATATAATAAATACGACAAAAGAAAGATAAACCCATTACTCTGTTTTGATTAAAATTTTCCACAGAGAAGAGTCTGCGGAAAATTTGAAACAATTCTGAAATAGAAGTATTCACCTGTTCCACCGTAAATTGCATTCCATTGTCAAAACGTTCCGTTTACCCCGTCTCCTACTTCACAAGTGACCACGTCCCAGAAGTCATGTGATCATGTCTATGTCCCAGTAGTGCCTGCCACGTAATGCTACTTTTTTTTTTTTTTTTATCCTTTAAAATTTATTATGCACTTTCTAAGGGGTGTTTGGCAAGCATGTTCAAATATAAAACTACACATTTTAAATAATATTATACACTTTTTTACTCACACGTATATTAAAAATACTCAAACAACATAACTCAAACTACTCTCTCAAATACCAATGCGTTGGTAGGAGTCACGGACTGAATTACATTTATGAGTTTAAGAGTTACCTGGTTTGATTCATGTGCTTCATGTTGTGTAATAACGTGGATAACCCTAACGCACTCAATGCCTCATGCCATGAATTTTGCGGATTTCATAAACACACGCATGAGGCCTATTTCATTCATAAAAAATAAAAAATTATACACGAGAATTAGAAAAGCCAACACTGCAACGCGTATTTCATAGAGTAATTGACGGTTCAAACCAGCCGCAAAGATTTCCTTCACCAATTTTTTGAGCGTTTATTAGAAATTTTGAAGGAATCAAATCTCTTTATGTTGTGAGTCAATGGGGAAGATGAGTAGGAAACTCCCCAGTAGGCACAGAGCGTGCTTCACATGGCTACCCCACCTTGCTCTAAATTCAGTCTGGTTTTTCACAAGTCTTCCGTATCCAACTTCCAAGTCAATTGGCGTGTTAATCAGAGCAACTACATGTTATATAGTGAAGAAACGAAAAAATAAGTCATACAAATACGTTGTTTTAGTTTTAGAATAATAGAAGAGAATTTTGGAAATGGCTTCTGTCTCTCTGTTTATTTTAATTTTTGTTCTCTCACACCTCGTGCTGCTTCACTCAGCTGAAGAAGATGAAGGAAAGCGAGAAAACCCATATTGTTTGCCCTTTCAATATTGTGAGAATTTAGGTAACATTTACTTCCCATTCACCAAAATCTCACTCCCATTTTGCGGTTTATTGAAAGTAGAGTGTTACCAAGACGAAAGACCTCCGACGATCCACTTGCCACTGGGCGTCCCGGGGAGAGAAAGACCATATGAAGTTTTAAACATCTCTTACACCAAACAACAAATCCGTGTCAGTGACCTTTCGCTTTTGCCAGACTGGCATACCAATAATTGCAATTACCTAGAGAATTTTGCTTTACCTAACTCTCCATTGATCTCTTTTAAACTCACCACACCCAATCGGACACTATTTAAATGCAATCACACTCTTGATTTTACTTCCGATAGTCATTTTAAAAGTTGGAGCTGCGGAGAATATAATTTCTACTTTGGTAATTCAAACCATGGTTCTCCGACTATTACTTCAAATTGTTCAAATATTCAGCTGCCAGTAAAGGAGCCTTCAGATAAAGATGAACTGAATTTAAGTGCTGAGTTCGTCCTTGAATGGAATGTATCTGATGGTTGTATCCATTGTGTTGGTAAAGGAGGTCAATGTAGACTTGATCTCCATGGAAAATTTTATTGCGACTTAGATCGAAAAGGTATAGACATTGGAATAACACAAAAATGTTTTGATGCGCACACACATTTACATTTATGAATATGGATATAAACTCCTTTATTTTTATCAATGCTGAAGTTGTTCCTAATACATTTGTTGCTACTATTTCTGTTCCATGCCATAATCCACTCTGCAGCAATAGCTATAGTTGATTTGGAGTAGTTTCAAATTTAGGTTATGAAAGATATGGAAATAACTTAGTTTCAGCGAAACCTATGATCGGGCATGTCTTAGCTGGTTTTGAAAGTGCTTTGCGTAACACTGTTAAGATCTCAAAGGATGCCAATTTAATTAGTTGTGTCACTTCTTTCTTCATTGTCGAAACTAACAACATTTTCGTATTTATTTGCTGTTGCAGAGAATAAAAACAACAACAAAGTGGTGATAACATTAGGTAAGATGCATCTTCAATCATATTTCTTGTTGAAATTGATATGGACACGTGCCTGCTTGGACAGCTTACCAGGATCAAATTATTTCATCTTTAATAGCATGTTTGGGAGTTTAAAAAAGGAGGGGGAGTAGAGTAGAGGGAGGGAGAGTAACTTAATTACCTTGTTTGGAAGTTTTTTAAGGAAGGAGGGGGAAGGATTTGGAGGGGTTTAGAGGGGTTTCAACTCCCTCTCACCCCTCATTTTTAATTCCTCCAAATTGGAGAGATTTGGAAGGAGAGTAGAATAAATAAGTTATTGGCCAAATGAATTCCCTAATTTACCCTTTCTAAATTAACAAAATTACCCTTTTTAAAGGCCTAATTACCCCCTTCCCCCTCCCTATTTTAAAAACATCCAAACAATGTAGAGGGGAATCATTCTCCTCTACTCTCCTTCCCACTACTCTCCTTCCCTCTACTCTCCTCCCTCTCTAAACTTCCAAACAAGCCATAAGTGATATGTTTTTCGACACATCTAAGTTGCCAATTGCACTTTCTCATAAAATAAAATAAAAAAAGTTGCTAGTTGCTAGTCTGTTCTTTTTCCCTCACTTGGCATGGAAAATTATCAAAGCTTTAAAGCTCTAATTGTATCATTTCAAGCAAAAACAATTTCTCCTATTACTGCTAATAGTTTTGTACCATATTACTCTATACCATGGATAGAAATAGAAAGAAGTTTAGAGTACTATACACTCTTGTCTGTGAATTGTGATTTCTTCTTTTGCTAGTGAATCGGGAATTTTGGGATGGCTTTTGTCTCTCTGTTTGTTTTCTTTCTTCTCTCACACCTCTTACTCATCTGAATAAGAAGAGAGAGCATACCCTAATTATTGTTCTCTCCATCGGTGTGGAAAATCTGGTCCCATCAGCTTTCCATTCACCAATAACTCACCGCCATAGTGAAGTTTACTGCCAGTAAATCGTAATGGAACATCGCCGTAGATCCTACTGCCACTGGGGCAGGGGAGTGAATACCATATAAAGTTATATACATCTGTTATGATTACACCACAACAAACACACGTATCAGGGACCCTTAGCTTTGGGATTACTTGAATACCGGTAATTGAAAATACTTTCTCAATTCTGCTCTTCCCAATTCTTCATTAATCTCTTTTAACCTCATCAAACCCAATCTGACCCTATTTCAATGTAATTGCACTCTTGATAGTGGCGTCCCAATTTTTAGAAAAAACTACGGAGACTATAATATCTACTATAGTCATATAAACGAGGCTTATGAGAGCATTCCTTCTGTATGTTCAACTATTCAGCTCCCATTATAAGGGCTGAATATAACTGCTGAGTTCGACCTTGAAGTCCATGTATCTGATGTTTGTAGCAGTTGTTATAGTAGAGGAGGTCTATGTGAGCTTGACAACAAGGGAAAATTTCATTGTACCATTACAGAGAAAGGTATAGATATAGGAATAACACAAAAAATTTTGGTCCTACACACATTGAAAATGCTCATAGATTTCTTTGCATATAAGTTTCTTTACATTCTTATGTTATAGTAAATCCTATTACAAGTGCAGCTATTTCTATTCCATGCCATGATCCCCTCCTCTACAGCAACAGTTTTAGCCAATTCATATTTGTTTCAGAATTAGTTTATGAGAAATACAAATAACTTTGTTACTCTAAAATGGCTCACACCCAGAAAGTAGTTTGTGCATCTTGCATAGTTATAAAAAGAGAACTTTTAAAATCATCTCTCACCCTGATTGATAAATGTGCCAATTGTTATAGTAGGGAATTTTTCATTGTGCCAATTTGGAACGAGGTATTGACATGGGAATTTTCAAATTAGTAAAAATTCTTATAAATTTCGTTTGTTTCTATGTATTAGTTTTTCTTAATACATGTATATGGCTTGCTGCTATTCTATTCTATGCCACAATCCACATTCCACTCTTCTGCAGCACTAGATTTAGTAGATTCATATTTGCTCCTTCTTTTAGGAAAATATAAATAGACTGAACTTTCTTGTTATAAAATCTGTATCAGATAAATGTACACCGAAGTTCATTGCTCTTTGTTAAATACTGTCGAGATTTCAAAGATTACCAATTTTGCTCTGTCAATATGTTGCATTAATTATTATTATTTTAACCCCTTCTCACGTTGTGTCTAATTATCAAATCTTTTAGAGTATTATTCATGCAATGATATAAGGTTTTGTTGTCAGTTTTGGTAATGGCTCCATTTGCTCCATTTTTTTTTATAATTCAATACCATGTACTTATGTGTATGAAATCCATCGGTACAATAGCTAATTTTCCATAGTTCATGATTTTCCTCCAAGGCTCCCTATCTCCCGTCCATCAAAACATATATCCTTTAATCTGCTTATAATACTGGATGCGCAGTCATCCTTAGCATGTCCTTCATTGTTATTCTTGTGTCACCACAAGAAAATGCAATTGAGCTTCAAGACATTATCAACATGTAGTTTGAGTTATTGTCGTGTCACCATATTACTTCATAACCTCTATTCTTTTATTACAGCCACTTCTTTTGCTGGAACTGGAGTTTTGATGGTTATAATCTACTGCTCCTGGAGAAAGCTCTCATCAATTAAAAGTATTAATTTTTGGAAGAAGGAAAATGTAACTCATCAGAGAGTCAAGGCGTTTCTAAGAAATCATGGACCTCTTGCTGTTAGAAGATACAGTTATTCAGATATAAAGACAATGACCAAGTCCTTTAATGATAAATTAGGCCAAGGGGGCTACGGTAGTGTTTATAAGGGGAAGTTACAAGACGGCAGTTTTGTGGCTGTGAAGGTTTTGAATAATTCGAAAGGTGATGGAGAGGAATTCATTAACGAGGTTGCAACCATTAGTAGGACCTTCCATGTTAACATTGTCACTCTCAAGGGCTTTTGCTTTGAGGGATCTAAAAGAGCTCTTATCTATGAGCTTATGCCTAATGGATCTCTTGAGAAGTTCATATATAAAGGAAATCCTTCAAGTTCTAATCATCAATTGGGGTGGGAAACATTATACAAGATTGCTATTGGCATTGCACGAGGCTTAGAGTACTTGCATAGAGGTTGCAACACACGAATTTTTCATTTTGACATAAAGCCTCACAACATTCTTTTGGATGAGGACTTTTGCCCAAAAATTTCTGATTTTGGCCTTGCAAAGATATGCCCTAGAGAAAATAGTATTATATCAATGGTTGGTGCAAGAGGGACTACTGAATATATTGCTCCTGAAGTATTTTGTAGAAATTTTAGAGGGATCTCTCACAAGTCAGATGTTTATAGCTATGGAATGATGGTTTTAGAAATGGTAGGAGGCCGAAAGAATATTGATGCTAGTGTTGATTTTACTAGTGAGATATATTTTCCACATTGGATTTACAAGCGTCTTGAACTAAATGAAGAATTAGGCCTACTAGGCCTTTTAAATGAAGGAGATGAAGACAATGCGAGGAAGATGATAATAGTGAGTTTGTGGTGCATACAAATTGATCCCCCGAACCGACCATCAATGAGTAGAGTGGTGGAAATGTTGGAAGGGAGTCTCAACTCCTTGCAAATCCCCTCCAAACCTTTCTTGTGTTCTCCACCAAGAGGATCACCGACAAGTCTTCAATTGTAATGGTGTCAAAACAATAGGACTCTTTGTCCTAGATAGAATGCATCTCTTGTTTAAGGGAAACATTCAATCTAGGAGGTATTGAACTTTGTGAAGTGGATTTAGTTTTAGCTTGTCAATGAGCGTGTTTTCATTATTGTCTAAAATATTTTATGAAACCTTTATGGTATTCGCAATGAAACCAGTAATGTTGATAGTCCAGTACTAATTGAAATCAATACAATGAACGCAAATAGTAGCTTAGGCAAACTTTTAAGTTTTAGATTGGAGGATACATTTTTTATCTTTTTTTCCCTTTTCATCGTGGAGAGTTGCGGACCTTATTTCTCTTGGGCGTTAGCTATTTCAAATTTTCATACCTCAAACTGCATAAAATGTCGAAAGTTTTGTAGCTTATCATAAAATATTTTATCAAGAATGTACATAGTTTAAATTCCTCAATAGAATTCCGTCAAAAAAAAAAATCCTCAATAGAATGCATCAGGTTATCATTAAAACTAAAAATTTTAACAAATATCCAACTTTATTAGTTAGAACGCAGAATTGGTAGTGGATGCAATGTCAACATATATAAAGCTTAGTTTAACATATAAAATAATATTTTTTTTTTAAAGGCTAATTTCGTTTTCAGTTGAGATCTTGCAGTAACTATATTGCTCCATAATGCATGAACCTTTTGTATTAGATCATCAAAAGTTATGGCTCTTCTACAGTTACTTCCAAATCTAGACTCACTTCATTAAATCCGTTCTCAGGATTATGATTGGTGTTAGATTTCTTTTTGTGTTGGCATATTCTATGCCAAAGTTTTCTTTTATTAAACATTTGATTATTTTGTATATTGTGGATCAATCTGTAGTTGGGTTGGGATTTCAAAAGCTAAAACTAAAGTTGGACAAAAAGGAATTTCGATCGAGCAAATATGATTTGTTGTTCGGCTAAAAGGCATGTGAGAGAATTTGAAAAGAAATTGAGGTGGTGATCTTGCGGGACACTAGGTAGACCGAAATGGTTAGAACTTGAGAGTATTTTGTTACAAACTCCCTTGCTGTTCTAACCTTAGATCCCCCATTGATTTAGGAAAAACCAAAATTTTGCCCAACAATATGTATTAAGATATATGTTTTCCAAAGCTCAACAGAAACTATTCACTAGTAGCGAGGGCAGCTCTTCTAGCAATTAAAGTTGCTCCATGGTTCTAGCTTTGCCATTATTGAAGGTGATTCGGCTATTGTTGTTAAAGCTTTGTGAAAGCCTGAAGGTGTACCGTGGTCTCTCTCTAGTACTGTAGTTTGTAGATGATATCAAACTCCTCTCTAATATTGTTGCTTGGGACTTTGTCCATGTTGGCAGAGATGTTATTATTTTTGGCCCATAGTGTAGTTTTATTGGGCTATGTCCTATTTACTAATGGCCTAGATGCCCTCTCTTTTTTCCCCTCCTCTGTTTTGGACTTAGTATAGATATATGGGCCTGGTCCTTCTGATGGTTTTTTTTATGAAATAAAACAAACCCTCGAAAACAATTCATGTTCATAGACAGAAACGGCACCAGGGACGAGTCGGGATTTGAAGTTATGAGGCAGCTTTGATGGTGGTTGCATATGGCAGCTTTAGCCTCAGGCTCGGTTGCTTAATAGTTAATAATTATTTATTTATTTATTTATTTGTGTTTTTTATTTGTGCATCTAGGTATGGATAAAATTATTTTGTTTAAAATTTTTTAAAGAAATAGATTGTTCATTTTTGGTAAAATTGGTTGATTGAGCGTAATTGTTTTTAGCTTTACTTAGTGATTTTTGTTGTTGGGTAATGTTTTTAGCCTTGTTTATTTTGTTTTAGATTTTAGATTTGGCCTTTAAAAGAAGGAAAATACAAGAGTTACAAACTTTTTTACAAAATGTTAATGTGGTGGGTAGTTATTAATAAGTAAAAATGTGATATAAGTGTGGGCCCAAATACAAACCAATAAAAATTTACTACCTCAACAGTTTGTAAAAATGTTATAGAAAAGTTTATGACTATAATAGTACTCTTAAAAAAATCAATGTTATTGTTAAGGGGAGCAAAATGTTATTTTATATGACAAAATTGCTAGAATTGGTACCAATGTATATATTAGTTTTTTTTTTTTTTTTTTTTTTTAAGGTTAGGGGGCGCCATTGCCCCACTTTGTCCAATTCTCCCTTCGTCCTTGAACGGCACACTTTCTTACCCCACAAAAAGTGGACTAGATTAAACTATTAAACCCACTTAATCAGAAACGTAAAAGATATGTCGAGATTACTGAACTCACTAGAGAACAAGTAGTTAAGAGATATTTATATGGACCTTGAGGTTTTGAGAGCTTACAGGCTATTTGATTGGGGTGGTTTGGGAAGGATGAAAAATAAGGAAGAAAATTGGTTTTTACCTAGTTGAGAGGGGAAAGTGAGAGATTTTGGTAGGGTCTTAAGTGTTTTCACTTTGGACCCACCAAAAATGAATCTCCCAATTTGAGGAGAAATGAGTAGGAGAAGGGTAACTGCAGTTAAATTATTTCACTATCCTTGACTATTTGCCTCTCTTTTTTCTTTGGGTTGATTGTTTGTTTTATTTATTTATTTTTGAAGTAAGCATGATGACTTGTTTTTGTTGATTGTTTGCCTTTTTCTTTTCTTTTCTTTTCTTTTCTTTTTTTTTTTTTTTTTTTTTTGGGCGATTTGCTTTTATTTTTTTAACTTGGCATGAATGGTGATTGCTTTTTTTATTTTTTTTTTTTGGTTGGTTGGTTGTTTTCTTTTCTTTATATGATTTTTTTTTAAATAAGAGTATATGAGTAAATTTATATAAACTACATTTTTCATTCTCTTACTTTTCTCCTCAACCAAACCAAAAAAGAAAAAAAAAATCCCTCCACTTTTTCATTCACCCAACCAACACATGCATAAGAGAAAATAATTTTTTTCCAGCCTCTCACCATTTTCCATCCCTAAACCAAATAGAGACTTAGGGTCTATTTGGGTGGAGTGATTTTAGGAGGGAGAGAAAACTAAAGAGAAAATAGGTTTGTGGGTGTTTAGTTGGAGTGATTTTAGGAGAGAAAATTGATGAGATCTGGGTGTTTTCTTTATGGGCCCACCAAAATATTTTCTCCTTGAGAACAAAAAATTCTTGTTTGTGGACCATAATAACCCTATTGCAACTTTCACGTGATTTTTTTTCATTTTTTTTCTTTGGCCTTTTTTTTTTTTTTTGTCTTTTCTTTTCATCTGGATTTTTCTTTTTCAATTACCACGTTTTTTCAGTTTTTTTTCTTTATTTTATTCTTTGGTTTTTGTCTTTTTTCTGGCACTTCTCATTTTCTTTTTTTTTTCTTTTTTTTTTGGGTTTGTTCACCCCTTTTTCTAAATATCTAATTTTTTTTTTTTGGGAGTTGTACGGTGCCGTACACCCAGGCCCATTAGAACCCCAACAGCCTATTCCAGCAGCCCGGCTCATGCACTATCAGCCCATCTAAGTCAGCGTCCACGAAGAATTGGCGCGGCACGACTAGATGCCCGGCGATTTGCTAGACTATACTTTGCCGAGCAACTCGCTGAGCTTGGAGCAGGTTCCTAAGCCATTACCACCTAAAATCCCACTTAACCACAATCACATTGGACCTCCCCATCCACTAAACCCTCACATCCCACTAACTTTAAGAGTATAAATAGGAGCATTTGGGAAGGAAAAGGGGGACGGAGATAGAGAGAGAGAGGAGAGAATCGAGAGAGGAAGGGGAGATTGACATTATATGAGGTTCATGTGAAGAGGGCTGGGAGTTCTCAGTGAGTTGGATCACTAGCAGTAGGAAATCCAAAGCCCATATTAAACAAGTAGATTGTGAGCCCAAGGGAAGGTTGGCCCGTCCACCTTTCCATCGTGTTTACAGGAGTAAATTTATACAAACAATATTTTTTATTCTTTCATTTTTCTTCTCAACCAAACAACATAAGAGAAAATTAAATTATTTTATGTTCTTCTACTTTTTCATCTCCCAACCAAACAGAGCCTAAGAAACATGTTTGGTTAGTTGAAACTAAAAAGATAGTTTTTTGAAAGAAAAATAGAAAATACTAAAATATGTTGTTACTAAGATTTGAACTCTAATGTTAACTCATTAAATGAGACTGATTCATTAAATTCAATGCATATTTTATTGACTTTTAAAAATTAGAAACTAAAAACAGCCTTTTGCATGTTTTCAGTTTCCTTCACAAATTGAGTTTGGAGAATAGTTTTTGTTTTCTATTTTTGAGTTGCCAAACAAATTTTTTAATCTCAAAAATAGAAAATTGTTTTTGGAAACAAAAAATAAGGAAAAAAAAAACAATTACCAAACATACCCTTAGTTTTCCCCATTTGTGTTTGGTTGGAATGGTGGAAAAGTGAAGGGATAGAAAACTCCTTTGTTTGGTTGAGAAAAAAAGTGAGAAGATAGAAAATATAGTTTGTAAAAAATTACTCCCATGCCCCTATTGCATAATATAAGAAATAATTTCCTTACATTCAATAAAAATAAACTTATTACCCATTAAAATTAAAAAATAATAATATCTGTAAGGACACAATTTTGAAGGCTTAGCCCACAAGTTGGATGGACTGAGGCCCAAAAAGTCCTAACAATGAATTTATAGAAAGTGGGTTAGAAAAACTGGGCTTTAAATGAGAACAAATATTATTCAGGCAGACAAAAACAAAATAATGATACTACAAAAATCCGTACTCGACTCGGTCCGAGGAGGATTGTTATATTACTATTTGAATGTTTACAATCTTATGTCCCTCTTTCTCTCTCTCCACTGCTTCTCTTTTTTCTCCAGATTCTTCGATCCCTTTTTTCCTTACCTATAGCTCTATTTATACCCCTTTTTCTCACGTGCCGATTAGATAATTTTTTCTTTGATACTTGTCCCATCAACCTTCCCTTAAAGTCTTTACACAATAGCTTTAAAGGTTGAGAGTCACTGTTCAAACATCATTTCCTCATGAATGCGGCCAGAGGGTTAGCTGCAGGATAATTAATACAGTGGTAGCAGCTTTCTATGTAATATCTTGCTGCTTCCAATTGTCCTATGTGTTTGCTAGATGCTAATGTATCAAAAGAATCCCCTAAAATATCATAATAAATGTTAGAGTGTACATCCTGGTTTTCTCTTTGATTATCCGAAGAGGTAATTCTCTTCGGACGACTCTTCTTTGTTCGCATACCAGCCAAATCCTTGTGAGGTTTGTAGTCATGCATTTTCCCCATAATTCACTGTCCTCAGACAAATGTACCTCCTTGGACCAGCCCATGGCCCAACATCTAAAATTAGGCCTTTGACCTCTACAATATCTTATAAAATTTAATACATTATTAATATTATTATATTACTTTATTTTCTTTGTTATATATATATATATATATATATATATATATATATCTTAATATATAAAAAGCATCAATGCCACTACAGTGCTTCGGTAATGTGCACCTAGTGTTAATCACTGTGCAGCATTGTAGCGGCAACAGTTTCTTCGTTTCGTGAGTCCTTTTTTTTTCAGTATTCGGTTTGTGTGTTTTTTTTTTCTTGTAAATGTTGTTGTAAACTGACATTTATATTGTTATACTGACACAACAAATTTCACAATATTTTCACAATTATGGTTTCGTTAGTCACTTTTTTTTTTCAGTAATCGGTTTGTGTTTTTTTTTTAATATTGATATAAGCTGGCATTTATATTGTTATACTGACACAACAAATTTTTATATAACAATGTTTTTGTACTGTTCATGCATTGTTATTCACTGTTCATCTATAATGCTGTTTTCGTGAGTCACTTTTTTTTTTTCAATAATCGGTTTATACTTTTTTTTTTCTTTTAAATATTGATGTAAGTTGACATTTATATTGTTTTACTGACACAACAAATTTTACAATATTTTCACAATTATGGTTTAGTTAGTCTCTTTTTTTTCCAGTAATCGGTTTGTGTTTTTTTTTTTTTTAAATATTGATGTAAGCTGACATTTATATTGTTATACTGACACAACAAATTTCTTATATATAAAAGCGGCTATGCCGCTGCAGTGCTTTGGCACTGTGCATTCAATGCTTTTGCACTATTCATCTACAGTGCCGTTTTGGTGAGTCATTCATTTTTTCATTAATCGGTTTGTATTTTTTTTTTTCTTTTAAATATTGATGTAAGCTGACATTTATACGGTTATACTGATACAATAAATTTCACAATATTTTCACAATTATGGTTTACTTAGTCTTTTTTTTTTAGTAATCGGTTTGTGTTTTTTTTTTCATTTAAATATTGATGTAAACTGACATTTATATTGTTATACTGACACAACAAATTTCACAATATTTTCACAATTATTGACGTGTCAATTTTTTACAAGTCGAAATAAAATAATAAAATATGAGATTGTAGCCAACCACAACTGGAAATAAATGTTTTGAAAAAATGTTACAACACTTATTGTTATCACAATGTTTTCACAATTGTTGAGATCTCAGTTTCTCATAGATCAAATAAAAAAAATGCTAAGTCCACAACATTTTAACATTAATTTCTACAGTGCCTAAAGTTTTTATTTTTTTTTTTTCCAGTAATCGGTTTGTGTTTTTTTTTTCCTTTTAAATATTTATATAAGCTGACATATATATTGTTATACTGACACAAAAAATTTCACAATATTTTTACAATTATTGAGGTATCAATTTCTTACAAGTCGAAATAAAAAAATAAAATATGAGACTATGACCAACCACAATTGAAAATAAATATTTTGAGAAAATGTTACAACAATTATTGTTATCACAATATTTTCACAATTGTTGAGATCTCAGTTTCTTATATATCAAATAAAAAAAAATGCTAAGTCCACAACATTTTAACATTAATTTCATAACAAATCATAGGTAAGCTATTATTGATGGATAGCACTGGAACTACAGTGCTTTTGGTTTATTCAATTGGCACTGTAGCTACAGTACCTAAAGATTTTTTTTTTTTTGACGTAAATGCACTTTTAGTCTCTACATTCTGGTTTTTTTTCATTTTAGTCTCTACATTTTAATTTTACCACTTTTAGTCCCTAAATCAATTAATGCATTCCATTTTGGTCCTTTCCGTTAACCCACCAACGGAAATTGCTCAGGTGGCAGACGGAACTATTAAAATAATAATAAAAAAAATTATTTTACTATTAAAAATGCCACGTCAGCCTATAAATTAAAAAAATTTATTTATTAATTTTAACCAAATAAAAAAAATTAAAACAAATCATTTAAAAAAGAAATTAAATTAATTAAATTAAAAAAAAATTCTTTACATTATGTTCTTCCCAGTCATCATGAAGAACATGTTCATGTTCTTCCTCAAATAATATGTTTGGTCGCCGAGGAAATTAAAAAAATCAAGAACATGCCAACATGGAACATGTAAAATCAAAGGGCAAAGATCTACAAAATACAAAGACCTTCAAAGATTCAAAATACAAAGAATAGAAACCCAAACCCAACCCTCCCCTCAATCTCTAGCAACCCCAGAACATCACATGAAAAATCAAACCCTCCATACAAACATCAAACCTAGAAACAAACCCATAAATTTCAAACCTAAATTCGAGAAACCCATAAACAAGCCCAAAAATTTTAAACCCAGAAAAATTCGAGAAACTAACCTACAAATTCGAGAAACCCAGAAACAAACCCAAAGCTACGATCTCTCTCTCTTCACCCCACCTCCAACCCAATCGGCTCTCTCCAACGCAGACTGAGGTCCATCCGTTGACGGCAACTCAATCCGTCCGCCGTTACTCATTCCTCTCCTCATCATGCAATGACTCCACCACCACCACCAGTAAGAGAGGAAAAGAAAAAGAGTGAGTTAGAGAGAGAGAGATCTCAACTTGTTTTTGAAACATGGGTTGGCATGGGTATGAAACATGGGTTTCAGCTATGGCAGTTGGTGCGTTTGAGTTTGACGGTGCGGACCAAAGATGATGTTTGGCAATGACCAGAGATGTTGGTGGCGCCGCAGACGGGTACCGATGAAGGTTGATGGTGGTGGTGGTGGGTTGAAGGTGATGATATTGGCTTGGGTTTGAACTTTGAAACATGGGGTTCACCTGGTTGATGGGTTTGAAAGGAACGGGGGGGATGGGGTTGGATTTAATGGTTTATGTTTGTTATTGTGTTGTTTGTGTTTGTAATCTTGTGTTAATGTTTAAATTTGAGTTTGTGTTTTTTGTGTTTGGTTCTGGGTTTGTGCTTTATGTTCTTGTATTGACGTTTCAATTTGTGATTGTGTTCTTGTTCAAAATGAATTAGATCTGAATTGATGTATTTATTGTTTTTAATTTTGTTTTTTCTTTTTTAATTTTGTTAAAATTGATTAATAAATTTTTTTTATATTTAAAAGCTGACATGGCATTTTTTTAAATGTTGATTAAAATATTTTATTATTTTTTAATTGGCCACGTCAGCATCAGTTTGCCACCTAAGTAATTTCCGTTGGTGGGCTATTGGAAAGGACCAAAATGGAACGCGTTAATTGATTTAGGGACTAAAAGTGATAAAATTAAAATGTATGGACTAAAATGGAAAAAAGTCAAAATGTAGGGACTAAAAGTGCATTTACGCCTTTTTTTTTTCCCAGTAATCGGTTTGTGTTTTTTTTTTTCTTTGAAATGTTTATGTAAGCTGACATATATATTGTTATACTGACACAACAAATTTCACAATATTTTCACAATTATTGACGTGTCAATTTCTTACAAGTCGAAATAAAATAATAAAATATGAGACTGTGACCAACTACAACTGAAAATAAATATTTTGAGAAAATGTTATAACACTTATTATTATCACAATTGTGGGGGCCTAGTTCCAGCTGTCATATTGGGCCTTGGGTCCATCCGAGGAGAGTTACCTCCTCGGATGCATTGACCCCTCTCCGAGTCTGAGCCCACTGGTCAAAATGGGTACGCGAAGAGCTCCAACAGCGGGCGTGCACCTCAGGGGCACAAGAGTAAATTTAGGCTGCTACCTCCACATTTAATGCACAGCAGCTGCTTTTCTTGTCGCATTAATGTGAAGGAGACCCCCTGAACAGTGTTGCCTTGGCTATCACAACTCACAAAAGCCAAAAGAGGTGTCTGATGGGACAGGTACTCAAGTATTGACTTGGATAGTCGACAGATGGAAGCTCAGGATCATTCAGAGATAGGGTATATAATGTAAGGAACCCCAATGCTGGAGGGAGGGAGAAAAACTTGTATAAAGTGAAAAGTGAATAAAACAAAGAAAGGCTTTTTGGAAGAAGAAGAAAAGGAGCATTTGCCTTAAAGGGACGTGGACAACCCCCATGGCGCCTGGCCTGTTATTCTGCTCACGTTAGCCCAGCCTTCCAACCCACCTCTCTACAAATTTATTGTTGGAGTTCTTGGGCTTGAGCTCTTGCACCTCATTGGGCTTAGAACTCAAGAACTGGACCCCACAACAATATTTTTACAATTGTTGAGATCTTAGTTTCTTATAGATCAAATAAAAAAATGCTAAGTCCACAACATTTTAACATTAATTTCTACAGTGCCTAAATTTTTTTTCCTAGTAATCGGTTTGTGTTTTTTTTTTCTTTTAAATATTTATGTAAGCTAGTATATATATTGTTATACTGACACAAAAAATTTCATAATATTTTTATAAATATTGAAGTATCAATTTCTTACCGGTCGAAATAAAATAGTAAAATATGAGATTATGACTAACTACAACTAAAAATAAATGTTTTGAAAATAACAATAACAATTGTAAGGACACAAATTGCAGATTGGGCCTACAGAAGAGATTGACTCTGGCCCAATGAGTAAAAGGTATCCTCGCAATGAATTTGTAAGAGAGTAGGTCGAAGAGCTAGGCTTTAATGGGTCAAACGGAGATGAACCGAGCGAAAGTGTATCCTCGGCACAGTCCGAGGAGCTTTGTTCTAGTAAATGTGTTGAATCAGAATTGTTACAGGAGTTCTTGAGATTGTTCCCCACCCCCCCCCCCTTCCCATGGTGGATTTCTCCTATTATATAGTCCCTTTCAGACAATCTGGACCTTCTATTTGTTGATCATCCAGGCCTATACTTGAGTACCTGTCCCATCAGCCACCCTCTTTAGTATTCTGTGAGTTGCAGAAACCGAGGTAGCACTGTTCAGGGGTCCTGTCCACATAAATGCGGTGTCAGCAGCCCTTTGTGAAAGATCTCCTGGTTGCCACCTGTCCCCTTTGGCCCATATAAGTCAGGGGATTCCTCGAAAATATCAGGACCGGTGCTGGAACATTCATCTCGGCCGTTCCTTTGATGATCCGAGCAGTAAGTTCTCCTCGGACAAGTCCTTTTCTCCTTCGCGTAGCTAATACGACAGAGAGGAGTCAGGCCAGGTACTTTCCTCAGGATGGGGTGCCCTCGGGATAATGGCCTCCTCGGACGGGCCCATGGCCTCCTCGGAGGGGCCGTGGCCCATTGTCTAGTATTGGGCCTTTTACCCCTACAATAGCCCCTCAAAATTCCGGCTCTCCCTCTTTATCCAAGGAGAGAGGTGGGATTTTAATTTCTCTAGGGGTAAGATCCACTCACCCAAGGTAGGCGGTCTGAGGGACCAAGTCTGAGCAAGGCTCTGTTTAGTACCTGAGAGGTACCATGGCGTGTTAATTTCCACGAAACATGCGGTCTGAGGACTCAGATACGACTAAGGTTTTGTTTAACACTAAGCAGGAGGTCTGAGGGACCTGACATGGCGAAGGCTCATCTTAGCAGAGAGTCCAAGGACCGGGCGTAGCTAAAGAGATGCTTAGCAGAGGGCCTGAGGGCACCGGCATAGCTAAGGCTTTGTTTCGCAGAGAGTCCGAGGACCCGGCGTAGCTAAAGAGATGCTTAGCAGAGGGCCTGAGGGCACCGGCGTAGCTAAGGCTTTGTTTAGCAGAGAGTCCGAAGACCCGGCGTAGCTAAAGAGATGCTTAGCAAAGGGCCTGAGGGCACCGGCGTAGCTAAGGCCTTGTTTAGCAGAGAGTCTGAGAACCCGACGTAGCTAAAGAGTTGCTTAGCAGAAGACCTGAGGGCACCGGCGTAGCTAAGGCTTTGTTTAGCAGAGACTCTGAGGACCCGGCGTAGCTAAAGAGATGCTTAGCAGAGGGCCTGAGGGCACCGGCGTAGCTAAGGCCTTGTTTAGCAGAGAGTCCGAGGACCCGACGTAGCTAAAGAGTTGCTTAGCAGAGGGCCTGAGGGCACCGGCGTAGCTAAGGCTTTGTTTAGCAGAGAGTCCGAGGACCCGGCGTAGCTAAAGAGTTGCTTAGCAGAGGGCCTGAGGGCACCGGCGTAGCTAAGGCTTTGTTTAGCAGAGAGTCCGAGGACCCAGCGTAGCTAAAGAGATGCTTAGCAGAGGGCCTGAGGGCACCGGCGTAGCTAAGGCTTTGTTTAGCAGAGAGTCCGAGGACCCGGCGTAGCTAAAGAGATGCTTAGCAGAGGGCCTGAGGGCACCGGCGTAGCTAAGACTTTGTTTAGCAGAGAGTCTAAGGACTTGGCGTAGCTAAAGAGCTGCTTAGCAGAGGGCCTGAGGGCATCGGCGTAGCTAAGGCTTTGTTTAGCAGAGAGTCCGAAGACCCGGCGTAGCTAAAGAGATGCTTAGCAGAGGGCCTGAGGGCACCGGCGTAGCTAAGGCCTTGTTTAGCAGAGAGTCCGAGGACCCGGCCTAGCTAAAGAGATGCTTAGCAGAGGGCCTGAGGGCACCGGCGTAGCTAAGGCTTTGTTTAGCAGAGAGTCCGAGGACCCGGCGTAGCTAAAGAGATGCTTAGCAGAGGGCCTGAGGGCACCGGCGTAGCTAAGGCCTTGTTTAGCAGAGAGTCCGAGGACCCGACGTAGCTAAAGAGTTGCTTAGCAGAGGGCCTGAGGGCACCGGCGTAGCTAAGGCTTTGTTTAGCAGAGAGTCCGAGGACCCGGCGTAGCTAAAGAGTTGCTTAGCAGAGGGCCTGAGGGCACCGGCGTAGCTAAGGCTTTGTTTAGCAGAGAGTCCGAGGACCCAGCGTAGCTAAAGAGATGCTTAGCAGAGGGCCTGAGGGCACCGGCGTAGCTAAGGCTTTGTTTAGCAGAGAGTCCGAGGACCCGGCGTAGCTAAAGAGATGCTTAGCAGAGGGCCTGAGGGCACCGGCGTAGCTAAGACTTTGTTTAGTAGAGAGTCTAAGGACTCGGCGTAGCTAAAGAGCTGCTTAGCAGAGGGCCTGAGGGCACCGGCGTAGCTAAGGCTTTGTTTAGCAGAGAGTCCGAAGACCCAGCGTAGCTAAAGAGATGCTTAGCAAAGGGCCTGAGGGCACCGGCGTAGCTAAGGCCTTGTTTAGCAGAGAGTCCGAGGACCCGGCCTAGCTAAAGAGATGCTTAGCAGAGGGCCTGAGGGCACCGGCGTAGCTAAGGCTTTGTTTAGCAGAGAGTCCGAGGACCCGGCGTAGCTAAAGAGATGCTTAGCAGAGGGCCTGAGGGCACCGGCGTAGCTAAGGTTTTGTTTAGCAGAGAGTCCAAGGACCCGGCGTAGCTAAAGAGATGCTTAGTAGAGGGCCTGAGGGTACCGGCGTAGCTAAGGCTTTGTTTAGCAGAGAGTCCGAGGACCCGGCGTAGCTAAAGAGATGCTTAGCAGAGGGCCTGAGGGCACATACGTAGCTAAGGCTTTGTTTAGCAGAGAGTCCGAGGACCCGGCGTAACTAAAGAGTTGCTTAGCAGAAGGCCTGAGGGCACCGGCGTAGCTAAGGTTTTGTTTAGCAGAGAGTCCGAGGACCCGGCGTAGCTAAAGAGTTGCTTGGCAGGAGGTCTGAGGGACCCGACGTAGCCCAGGCTTTGCTTCGCAGAAGGTCTGAGGGACCCGACGTAGCGAAGGCTTTGCTTATAAAACTAACCCCGTCGTGGAGCCCCTTTGATTTGCTGCACCATCGACACACACCTTCTAGAATAAAGGTTCTGGAGGCATGTACTCGATGTGAAAAACCCCCAGAACTTTGCCCCATTTAGCAATCCTCCCCATGTGATCAGCCCCTTGAAGTATAGACCTTGGCCTCATGTAGTGACTTGTTTACATAGTAATTGGGCACCATAATGGCTTTACCCAAGGATTCTTGCTGATGGGGGCCTAACCGTTGCACTCACTATCACACAAGCTCTTCCCACAAACGGCGCCAATTGTAAGGACACAAATTGCAGATTGGGCCTAAAGGAGAGATTGACTCTGGCCCAATGAGTAAAAGGTATCCTCGCAATGAATTTGTAAGAGAGTGGGTCGAAGAGCTAGGCTTTAGTGGGTCAAACGGAGATGAACCGAGCGAAAGTGTATCCTCGGCACAGTCCGAGGAGCTTTGTTCTAGTAAATGTGTTGATCAGAATTGTTACAGGAGTTCTTGAGATTGTTCCCCCCCCTTCCCATGGTGGATTTTTCCTATTATATAGTCCCTTTCAGACAATCTGGACCTTCCATTTGTTGATCATCCAGGCCTATACTTGAGTGCCTGTCCCATCAGCCACCCTCTTTAGTATTCAGTGAGTTGCAGAAACCGAGGTAGCACTGTTCAGGGGTCTTGTCCACATAAATGCGGTGTCAGCAGCCCTTTGTGAAATATCTCCTGGTTGCCACCTGTCCCCTTTGGCCCATATAAGTCAGGGGATTCCTCGAAAATATCAGGACCGGTGCTGGAACATTCATCTCGGCCGTTCCTTTGATGATCCGAGCAGTAAATTCTCCTCGGACAAGTCCTTTTCTCCTTCGCGTAGCTAATACGACAAAGAGGAATCAGGCCAGGTACTTTCTTCAGGACGGGGTGCCCTCGGAATAATGGCCTCCTCGGACGGGCCCATGGCCTCCTCGGAGGGGCCGTGGCCCATTGTCTAGTATTGGGCCTTTTACCCCTACAACAATGTTATCAGTTTAAAACCAATAACAACTTGTCATTTAGAATTTGTTCTAAAAATATTATGAATGTAGCATTTCTCTCAAATAAAATAAAATAAATATCTATTTGAATCCTAAAAATGAAGATATTGTGAAAATATTGTGATATTTTGTTGTATTCTTAGACTTCTTTTTTAAAATAGTCAAATTGGGTGAGCCAAAATTCATAGTTTTACACACAAAATTTATTAATTTTTTTACTATTGTGACAGTATATCACTTGTACGTACAGCCAACACTAGTATATATAAAGAAGTGAAAGTTGGAAAACTTTGAAAAAAAGAAAAAAGAAAAAAAGAAAAGACACGTTGATCAAAAAAGAAGTGAAAGCAACCAAGGACCCCACCGTTGAATAAAAAAAGAAGCAAAATCCATTGTTTGATTAAAACAAACATTGAAAAGTAGAAAGCCACGTAAACCATAAGTTCAAAGAGCTTGAAAAAAAAAAAAAACACAAGAAGGAAAACTGGAAAACGTAACTCAATGCACAGAGGGGCAAATTTGGTTTATGTTAAAATTCATGTTTTCTCTTCTTATTTTTTATTCTATATTTTGGGAAGAAAACTTTTTAGCATACCCAAAAAGTAAACACCCGGGCCCACTACAAAATTTTCCACTCCCCCTTCCCAATTTCCTTTATTTCTACTTTTATCTCCTAAATTTTTCATCCTCCCTAAAATTCCTCCAAACAAACACACCCTAGACTATATCAATTAAGTGCTTCTACATTTAGAGATATAATACTCATTGATGTACATATATTGTAATAACTGTTAGAGTACTAGCATCAGGTGTGCCAAATGTCAAATATTTGACATTGGTTACACCAAACACCAAAAAACCTCTCATATAAGATATTATAAATGCCAAATAATTTGAAATGAGTGAACTTTATTATTCCAAATTTGGAACGGTACAATCACAAATGCTATAATAAAAAGTTCTTTTTTATTTTTTCGCTCTCCACTCTCTTCCTTTCTTTCTTCTCTCTCTTTCTTCTTTCTTTTTTCTTCTCTAGACCGGTCTCTCTCTTCTTTGTTACTCCCTTTTTTCTTTCTTCTCTCATTCTCTCCTCTCGCACATTTATATATGACATGGGGAGTAGAGAGAAGTGAGGTGGTAGATGGGTTTTCAAAGAGTAGAGAGAATAGAGATGGTGGTTGGGTTCTGGTTTTAGAGTACAGAGGAGACAGAGAGGCCTTTCAGATAAATTAATAAAGGAATTTTTTATTAGTTTATATTGTATCGTTAAAATAGAATATCTGATGTAAAGTGTATTATAAAATAGTGTGATAAAATAGTTAAAATAAGTTTTTATGTATTAAAATGGCATTTGGGATAATACGACTAATACTAATGCTCTTAGCAAATATTAAAATAGTTAGCATTGTACTAGGATTACTGTTTTTTCTTTGATGTTCAATGAATCATATTGAGAAAAAACAAATTTAATTTTATGCAACACTTAAACAAATGAAATCATTTTGAGTTTCAAGCCTAAGATAGACTTGGCATTGTATGAAAGTTGAGGAATGTCTTGATTTGATTGGATGAAAGTTTATGATTTAGCTGAGCAAATATTTTTTTGTATTGTTGAATTTTTTTTCCCCATTTAAGTAGTAATATTGCTACAATAATTTGATGATTTGGTAATTTGGTAGATTGGAGTCTCATACAGTCCACTTTTTTTATAAAGAAAAAAAATGAGATCTCAAATTTCACATGCCTTTTTTTTACTTCTTTTAGATAATAATATTATTATTTTGCTCTTTTTTCACTGTTTGGTTGATGGGAAATTGAGAGAAAAGAAAAGATTAATTACATTTGAAATTAAAGCCCAACTCATGATTTTAATCATTTTTATTTGGAATATGCAACATGCTTTTGCTTCTTTTTTCTGTTCAATCAACATCTGAAATTGAAAGCCCAACTCATGATTTGAAATTGCAAAGGAACAGAAATAAAAACCAATCTAATGAAAAATTACAAAGGAAAATGCAATCGATTCCTAGCTAGTCCCAACAGTCCCATCGAAATAGTGACCCATCAGTCAAAGTCATCATTGAGAAATAAAAGAGAGAATTAT
Organism: Lithocarpus polystachyus; assembly: GCA_033629205.1. Lineage (NCBI taxonomy): Eukaryota > Viridiplantae > Streptophyta > Magnoliopsida > Fagales > Fagaceae > Lithocarpus > Lithocarpus polystachyus. The sequence goes on from CM066162.1 coordinate 12,216,215, forward strand.
GTAGGACAATATCGATAGAAGAGTTTGGATACTAGTTGGAAACTAACATTTGACTTGATATCTTCTTTTCCACGCGTTTAAATATTTAATAAAGAAATGAGATGTCGCAGATGTGGATGATGTTTCGTCATATTATCTTCACTCTCACTGAACAAAGACAGCTCATGAACTAGAAATATAACCATACGCCAAAAGAAAGATATTTCTCTGTTTTGTTTAAAATTTCCACAGAGGCAAGAGTCTGCGAAAAATTTGAAACGATTCTGAAATAGAAGTATTCACCTATTTCACCATAAATTGCGTTCCATTGTCAAAACGTTCCGTTTACCCCGTCTCCTACTTCACAAATGACCATGGCCCAGAAGACACGTCTATGTCCCAGTAGTGCCCACCATGTTATGATTTTTTTTCGAAGATGCCAAAATTGTTTTGACCTCTTTTAAACGGGTTTCCACCTATTTTTCTCATGACTCCTTTAAACTTTACCAAAGATTGTCTCATTGTAGTAGACCATAAAGCAAACCTTTCTGATTAATCACGAGACAGACGCGTAATGCTACTATTTTTTTATTTTTATCCTTTGAAATTTATTATATACAAGAACTGCCCCGGTTGTGATGTGTTGGTAAGAGTCTTGGACTGAATAACAACTATAAGTACAGAAGTTACTTGATTTGAGTCGTATACTTTACAAAAATGTTTTGTCCTAACATGAATAGTCCTAATGCACTCAAGGATGCCCCACGTCACGCCATAAGTTTTGCAGATTTCAATGAACCGGGTCAATAATCAACGTAAGCCCTTTTTCGTTCGTAAAAGACAAAATTATAGTCGAGAATTAGAGAGCCAACACTGCAACACGTAATTCATGGAGTAGTTGACGGTTCAAACCAGCCGCAAAGATTTCCTTCACCCATTTTTTGAGCGTTCATTAGAGGTTTTGAAGGAGTCAAAATATTTATGTTGTGGGTCAATGGGGAAGATGAGTAGGAAACTTCCCAGTAGGCACAGACCGTGCTTCACATGACTACCCCACCTTGCTCTAAATTCAGTCTGGTTTTTCACAAGTCTTCCGTATCCAACTTCCAAGTCAACTGGCGTGTTAATCAGAGAAACTACATGTTATATAGTGAAGAAACGAGAAAATAAGTCATACAAATACGTTGATTTAGTTTTAGAATAATAGAAGAGAATTTTGGAAATGGCTTCTGTCTCTCTGTTTGTTTTTTTTGTTCTCTCACACCTCGTGCTGCTGCCCTCAGCCGAAGAAGAAGAAAAGCACCCATCTTGTTGGCCCTTTCAATGTGGAAAATTAGGTGACATTAGCTTCTCATTCACCGAAATCCCCCCACCCCCATTTTGCGGTTTAATGCAGGTAGAGTGTGACAAAACATGGGACGACTGGGGGAATGAAAGACGATATGAAGTTATAAGCATCTCTTACTACACTAACACCTCAAAACACATCCGTGTCAGGGACCATTCGCTTTGGAAATACTTGCATACCAATGAATGCCATTTCTTAGACAATTTTGCTTTACCCAACTCTTCATTTACCTCTTTTAAACTCACCACACCCAATCAGACCCTATTCAATTGCAATCGCGATCTTCATACTACCCCTAGAAATTTTAAAAAAATGACCTGCAGTGATATGAATATCTACTATAGTCTTTCAAACGAGGCTTCTCAGAGTTCTCTTTCTGAATGTTCACCTATTCAGCTCCCAGTACAAGAGCATTCAGATAATGCTGAACTGAAAATTACTGCTGAGTTTGATCTTGAAGTCCATGTATCCGATGCTTGTGACAGTTGTGGAAAAGGTACGTACAGACATTGGAATAACGCAAAAATGTTTTGATGCGCGCACACATGTACATTCATGAATATGGATATAAACTCCTTTATTTTTTTCTATGCTGAAGTTGTTCCTAATACATGTGTTGCTACCATTTCTGTTCCATGCCATAATCCACTCTGCAGCTATAGCTTTAGTTGATTTGGAGTAGTTTCAAATTTAGGTTATGAGAGAGATAGAAATAACTTTTAGTTTCAGTGAAACCTATGATCGAGTTTGTCTGAACTGGTTTTGAAAGTGCTTTGCCTAACACTGTTAAGATCTCAAAGGATACCAATTTAATTAGCTGTGTCACTTCTTTCTTTATTGTTGAAACTAACATCATTTTTGTTTATATTTGCTGTTGCAGAGAATAAAAACAACAAAGTGGTGATACCATTAGGTAAGATGCATCTTCAATCATATTTCTTGTTGAAATTGATTGTATCATTTCATGCGTAAATAATTTCTCCAATTTCTGCTATAAGTTTTGTTACTGGGTCCATTTTCTCCACTACTATAATCCTAGAAGATGGCCTTGTGCCTTAAATACAATGATGGTTAATAAGTATGTTGTCAATATTAAAATTTCTTCCCATAAGTTCCTTTGTGACATTCATTAGAAAAATTTTATATCTCATAAATTCCACCATTGCGCGCAACCTTTCAGTCAGAACTTAACTCCTTCCTTTCTCTACTTTAGCTGTTGGATGCGCAGTCTTCTTCATGAGTACCATGTTCCTTATTATCTGGCACCTTTACAAGAAAAAATACCCTTCTTCAAACTTGCTAGCAAGGAATACATATTCTGATCCATCCTCAAGATCAGAAGTGGAGGGGTGGAGTGTCTACTTTGGAGTCCCTGTTTTCTCCTACAACGAACTTGAAAAAGCCACCAATAATTTTCATGTTGAAAAAGAACTTGGGAATGGAGGATTCGGAACTGTTTATCATGGTAAGGTGATCAACTCATTGAATCAATTTCTAGATCACTTAAAACTACGGTATGAACTTTCTTAACAAAAGGGTAAAGAAAAATATGTGAAAATAAACAATAAAAAAAAAAATACTTTGACATGCTATTTTTCTCCACTAGGCAAACTCCAAGATGGGAGGGAAGTTGCAGTCAAGCGCTTATATAGGCACAACTATAGACGAGTAGAGCAGTTCATCAATGAAGTTGAAATCCTAACACGATTGCGCCACAAGAATCTCGTCTCCCTTTATGGCTGCACTTCACGCAGCTGCCGTGAACTTCTTCTTGTGTATGAATACATTCCCAATGGCACCGTTGCTGATCATATTCACGGCCATCAAGCTACACCAGGTTCACTCACATGGCCAACTCGTATGAGCATTGCTATAGAAACTGCTAGTGCATTGGCTTACCTCCATGCTTCTGACATCATACACCGCGACGTAAAGACTAACAACATCCTTCTTGATGACAATTTCTGCGTCAAAGTTGCTGATTTTGGGCTTTCCCGGCTGTTCCCTAATGATGTTAGCCATGTCTCAACAGCTCCTCAAGGAACACCAGGCTACGTTGACCCGGAATATCGCCAATGCTACCAGCTTACTAGTAAGAGTGATGTCTACAGCTTTGGGGTTGTCCTCATGGAGCTCATATCATCACTGCCAGCCGTTGATGTATTTAGGCATAAGCATGAAATTAATTTGGCTAAATTAGCTGTAAACAAGATTGAAAAGTGTGCATTCCATGAGTTGATCGACCCACATCTTGGATTTGAGTCAGATGAGAGAGTTAGAACAATGACCATTTTGGTGGCAAAGTTGGCTTTTCAATGTCTACAACAGGACAAGGAAATGAGGCCTTCCATGGATGAGGTATTGGAGGCTTTAAAGAAGATTCAAAGTGATAAGGATGCGCATGAGGATCAAGAGACGGCATATGATGATGCTGGGTTCCTTAATGTACAGCAACCAGCTTCACCCGATCATGATGAAGTTCATGTGTTAAGGAATAAGCGGCTGCCACTTTTACCTGAGGATGTAACCAATTTTTGGACTAGTAAGTCTACTGCGCCTAATGTCAGGAGTACTTTTTAGGTACTCCCGAAGCAGAATGAATGGTACACCCTCCTTTTATATTTATGGTAAACTTATTAAATTTATGATAGAATCTATCATGAATGTGAGAAGAGAGAGCACAATTTCACTATATACTAAGAGTATTTTAAGTATTTTCTCTAATATCAGTGGTTGAAATTTCATTTTCTTTTCATTTACTTGTTTGGTTGTTCTTGTTCATAGGGGCATATAATTGGTATGTATATGTGAGGGTGCACATTGACCGAAATACCTAAAATTTTTTATTCTTTATGTGATTCTATATGTTCTATTTTTCGAATAAAAATCCTACTTTGAGTGTCACCCATCAAAACACCTTTTTTTTTTTTCTTCAGGGATATACATTTGCCGAAGCAACTCTTTTATTTTATTTTATTTTTTAATTTATAGGTACAATTAAAATTCAACCCATGACGTCCATTAATAATTATTGTTCTATATCATCAAGTTAAGATATTAATTAGTTTTTGGTATAAGTAGAATTTGAATCACAAATCTCCTATTCGACTCCAAGAGACTTTATTAGTGTGTGTATTCAAAACAACAGTAAGAAAAATTACAAATAGTAGCCGCCCATGCTATCCATAGGGATTTGCACTTTGTTTCTCAAATAAATTATATATTTAATAAGTTTATGAACAAAACCGTGTTGCATGTACTTCAACTAGTTATAACTAAAACTAAATTTTAGGGAAACAAATAGGAAAAAGTAATAAGATTCAAGATTTTCCTCTCGCTTTTTTTCTTTTTTTAGAGTCAAAAAATAATGATTTGTGTTTGACGTACGCTGCTTTTTTTTTAATATAAGTTTTATATTGATTTGAGTGTATGGTAAAAATAAAGAAATATATTGTTCGGGCCAGTGTGAATTTCCCCTTGCTTGATGGCCATGAACTTCTTCTTCTGTATAAATCCATTCCCAATGGCACCGTACAACAAGGCCAGTATAAGAAAATAGAATTAACTAACTTAATCAATAGTTGAGGTCAGTGTTTTCATTTTTAACAAGAAGACTGGACCAGATAGTTTAAACTTCTAGAACCATCAAATAACAAACTATCTTTGAAACAGTGAATTTTGGCACCTAACTCATTCATCAGCCATCATCCTATTCTTATAAGGGAGGAGGTGCATTCGAGTTCAACTCGATGGAAAAAAAATTTATTACAAAACTAATCAAATAACATTGAGCATCAGCATCTCGGTTTAAAAGCATAGATACATTTTTTTTTGTAAAGAATTGATTGGCCTGCGGTTGCCTGGGGTGCAAGAAAAATCAAATGCTGCTCTCACGTGACATAATGACAAGAGAAAACAAAGTATATTTCTTAACCCTAATGAGGTAAAACAACAAGCTAAAAGCAGATGCAGAGAAGGACAATCATCAGGAAAGTTAAATACAAAATATAAGTTCACTTTCCTTCCAGCACAAAAAATATACATTGCAAAGGGCAAAACATTTTTTTAACTCTACTAATCGAAGTATTTACAGACTCGAAGATTTAAGAATTACACTGTCTTGCAGAGAGGATCATTCTGGTTCACTCTCACCAAATAAACCCCAATAAGGCACACTCAGTGCTAAGAATACAACCAGCCCCATCAAAGTACCAGTCAGGCAAATCCATGACCATATATCGTAACATTTGATTGTGCTAAGAAGGAGAAAGAAGAAAATCCTCGCGTGTGATCAGAGCTACATATGATTTTACAGCAACCTTTCCACCTCATAATCTTTGCACATTGAATTGGCATGAATCAACTTTAACTGACCAAATGATTTATGGTAAGCCTTAAAAAAAAAGTTCCTTACTGCTGTCTGAGAATAAAAGCGAAGAAGTCACCAGTAAGTAGGCAATGCAACACCAAACTGCAACTCTAGGTAACAACCTATGCTGTACCTCTACAGATATTAAAAGATTGATGTAAAAATGAGACCTTGACCCATATTTTACGAATGCACAACAGTCTAATACTGATTGAAAACCTTAATTTCTACAAAAGCAAAAAGACATAACTCAATTAAGCAACATCTTTGACTCTCGTGCTTGCATCATTCGGTCATATCTAATTTCACCTCTTCAGCTCCTCAGTTGAACAAAAGTAAAAACATCATTTTTCACTTCATACTTACAAAGTTAGAACTAAGCTACCTAACCAAAATCACTCTGCCTTCTCAAAAATCTAGAACCTTTAAACATCTAAAAACCAACAGCTTTCATAACAGCCTATTGATTCTAAAGTCATTGCAGTGCATAATGTTCTTCTGTTCATCACTCTCAACATGAAAAAATCAGACAACCTTTAAATAAACAAATAAAGTATATAGAAATATCAAAAGGCAAACATTCAAGCAAAAATAAACCTTGATCCTATAAGTCCGCGGTCTCAACTCCTTGCTAATATGCACAAGCTTTCGCTCTTCCCTCGTCAACTTTGTGGTGATCCGATGAGGATGCAAAAGCCCCGGTGTGTCAAACAGCTTCCCCTGCCCCGGTAAAATCCCCTCCACTCTAATGTAGTCCCTGGCACTGGCGCCTCCGTTTAATGTGTAATCTTCTCCCCAACTGAATTTATCAGTGTACTCTTACCGGCATTCTGTGCCCCTATTGCCCACACATTCCCTCTCGGGCCAGCCAATTTCACCATATCCTCCACCAAATTCTTGAGCCCCCAATCCCTCACTGCACTCACCATATGCACACCCGTCATCTTATTCACCATGCCACCCTCCCTAGCTCTCTGCTTCACCCAATGCTCCAACCTCGTTGGCAACAAAACAATCCCGGTCACCACCATCACCATCCTTGGCAAATTCCCCAACTTCCCTTGCTTCCACACCCCCAAATTCTCCTCTGTCGTCTCCGAAACCAGCCTCGCCACCTTCCTCGGAAACGAGCCATCAAAATCTGTAGCATCCACCACCATCATCACCACCGACTGCGTCCCTCCCGTCAAAGCCAGCCGCCTCCCAATTATGTGATCAAAATCGAAATCCGGCAGATCCTGATATCGACCATGTTAACATAGTATTTCTCGGTATTTAAAGAACTAATTGAAATAAAAGGTCCTATTTTTATATTGTTATATTTGATGTCGAACTTATCATAAGCCTACACAACATTTATAATACAAAATTTGCACAATTTGGAATATTACAATAATAATGTACAACATAATTAAGGATGAATCTTCTTGACAGTTTTTTTTTTTGGATAAAGTACTTTGAGTCCCAAAAAAATAATAATAATAAACAACAGCCTTCAAAACCACACTACCACATACAACAACAACAACAACAAAAAGTATTTCATCTCCAATGCACTAGCAGTTTCTATAGCAATGCTCATACGTGTTGGCCATGTGAGTGAACCTGGTGTAGCTTGATGGCCATGAATATGATCAGCAACGGTGCCATTGGGAATGTATTCATACACAAGAAGTTCACAGTTGCTGATCCCAATCGTGACATCAATGTGAATTTCCCCTTGCTTCAGCCACCAATTGGGGAGAAACGAGTTGAAAAGCTTGGGAAATGGGTGAGAAAGGAATTCCGTGTCTGTGGATGTTGCGGCTTCAGGTCTGGGTTGGTTTGCTGTAGGACTTAAAGGAGAGGCAGTCTTAGGTGTTTGGACCTATAAAGGAGTTGATGTTGTGCTTCGCAATTCTTTAATACCTTATAGATCACATACTTTTGAAGTTGCAGGGTTTACAGTCTCAAAAATCGTCTCCAAGGCTGATCAAGCTTTAAATAAGCAGCGTCAAAATGAAAAGAAGAGGAAACAGAGTAATTCAAAAGTATCCGTACCAACTGAATCACCAATATTAACAGTTAGTGCTGACTCAAATTTTTGTTGAGTCAGGCAGTATCATTAGAAGAAAAACAATGTGTGAAATTTACAAAAAGATTGTGTTAACAAGTATGGATGAGGAAGACATAGTGACAAGTATGAACCTAGCTTCTGAGAGGAAGCAAAAGGCTAGTAACATTTTCAAGCCACAGGTGGAATGATTGACACTCATTGACAAGAAGTGTGCAGGAGGATTTATATCTGGCCATCTTTTATTTTCGAACAACATTGTATGGAATATCTAAGTCTTAATGAAAATATTGCTGTTTTGCTGGACTCAGAGCCAAAAGAAAACACAAGATGCTATGGGCAGGATTCTTCTTTAGACAAAAGGCTTTATCTTCTTTCTTAAAAGCATATTCCACCCAAAAGTCTAGTACTGCCGTAGGCCATGGAAATTACTATTAGCTTGCAGTTGCTTGTGTTTTGAAGATGATCACTGAGAAGCTCTTAACAATGTGAATGAGTGTCAAAGCTATTTTAACAGAGTTTTGTTTGTTGTCATAATTTTACCACCTTGTTTCTTCTTGCAAGATTTAATTATGATAGATTGATGATTCAGGTCTTATTGAATGCTGAAGCAGTGGAGTATGGATGGGGGGCATTGCCTGAAAAGTCACTCTTACACATTTGTATTACACACATTTGGGTTACTGAGCGCATGATAAGTTGTTAAACCCTTGTATCAAAAATTAATATTTAATCATATGAACTTAGTGAATGGTTCAATTTGATGTGGTCATTAGGCCAAGGGTTCCATTTTCTGCAGTTGATCCTTTCACTACGATGTAGCCTTGAGTCTCTTGACCTCAAATGATAAGTAATTAGTTAATTAATAAATGGGAGGGGTGGAGTAAGATCATGTCATCTTTATAAATTGCTTTTGTGCAAACCCCAAAATTGTACAAAGTGTTTCTTGTTTTCTTTTCTTTTGGAAAAATAAAGGGGTTTATGCCACCATAGCTTATATAGAGGTTACATAGTGTACTCTAGAAAGGAAAATAAAACAAATCATTGTATGGCCCATCATTTGTATTTAGGGTTATCCATGGGTCGGGTTTGTGCCCAACCTAGAACCGACCCGACAACTTCAAGTGGCACAGCAGCTGACCGCTGCGGACCGTTGAAAACCACTAGTCGAGTCAATTTCGATTCGGTTGGATGGCGATCGATTTTGGTCGAAACCGACAAAGAGCATCGATCTTAAACGGCGATGGAGATTTGGCTAGTTGAGTTCTAGCCAAATCTCGACGAATCTGATTAAGATTTGACCAGATCTCAAAGGATTTCGTCAAGATCTCGCTAGATCTTATAGAGATCTTACCGGGTCTTAACAGAACTCACCAGATTCATATCTAGGAGAGAAGGGGAAGGAAATGAACGGTGAGATTTCAGAGGGGAGGTCGGTTAGACTCACTTTTTCATGTGAAGACCAGCTAACCAACCCCCTATTTTTGATTCCTAGAAGAGGAGATTCATCGCCGGTCATTGCTGACGTCAGGTCAAACAGTTTTCAATTCGGCCCAAACAGTTTGGACGAGTCAAACTTGGACACCCCTATTTGTATTTCTGAAAAAAGATTGACGAAGAAGCTTCACATGGGTTTTTAATAAAATTGGAGGAAGCAACATTCGTGTATTGTAACCAACCAAGAAAATATTCTTTGCACACCACAAGGTCACAGAAGTTTATTCTTCATATTGCTTTAAAGTATGAGCTTCATCACTATTATTCCCTATTATTTGTATTATCTATCCATACCTTAATTTGATATACTTTTTACTATATAGACTAATTCTATATTTAATCATATAGTTATGATTTATTGAAATAATAGAGAGAAAAAATATCTTTATCAAAATAATAGTGAGAAATGATCACATCTAGCCTAATATATATATATATATATATATATAAAATAGTTTTGATGTGATTTGTTTGATTCTTTGTTTTGTTTTATATGTTTTAAGTTTAGGAATTGTTTTAGTTTCACTATTAATGCTTTGGGATGTCGTATAAACTTCAATTTGATTTTTTTTTTTTTTTCTTTTAGTATATGAATATTGATATAGGGGGAAAAACGTGTGACAATGAATAAGGAAGAACAAGGCAAATATGGTGTAGTAAGAGTTAAGGCATACGCCCTTCGAGACCGCCATACTCTTAAGGCAATATGGCACCAATTAGGCATCAGCTACCAGGACAGTGCTTTCTTCTTGGTCAACCTTCAGGATTAGCTTAAGTCTAATTGTAGAGATAAGGGGTTTCAAAGCTCAGGGCAGGTTCCTTGGAACCAAACATTTATGTTTGCTATATGGATGATTTGGAAGGGCAGAAACCAGCTGGTATTCGAGAACAAGAACCTAAATTCAAGCCTAGCCATGGACATCAACCAACGTGCTCTAGAATATTTTCACTGTGTTGGTAAGCCTTTGGTGGCCAAACGTAAAATCCTGAAGCAAGTAAGGTGGGAAAAACCTTGTTGTGGCTGGATGAAACTAAACACAAATGGCTCATCCATGGGGAATCCGGGTTTGGCTGGTGGTGGAGGTCTTTTGCGAGATGCGAATGGCAACTGGATGGGGGGTTTTGCTAGAAGAATTGGTATAACAAACAGCTTCACTGCCGAGCTTTGGGCTCTTCGAGATGGCCTTCTTTTATGTCGACAAATGAATGTCCAAGCTGTTGTCATTGAATTAGATGTTAGAGCTATTGGATGCTTTCAACCACCAAACTAGAGCTAACAATATTGTGTCTTCAATTATTGATGACTGTAGGTATTTAGTTACTCAAATTCCCCATAAAAGCGTTCAACACATATACAGGGAAGTAAACAGGAGTGCAGATTGGCTTGCTAACTTAGGTCTCATTTTAGATTTTGATTTTGAATTGTTTACTGATCTGCCTGTGGATCTTATTTCAATTTTGGAGGCTGATTGCTGTGGAATGTATTGCTACAGGTAGTGTACTGAACCTGTTTTCTCTATTTAGTTTTAATGGAATTCCGTTTTCTACCAAAAAAAAAAAAAAAGAGTTAAGGCATTGCAATTTGCAAAGCCTATTTGCGGACTTCTTCTTTTTTTTTTCTTTTTTTTTTAACAAAAAAATAAATAAATAAATAATTGCTTTAGATCTTGGAGTGGCCAATGGAATAGGTATAATCTGAAAACATGGAATGATCTACAATACTTGACACATTCTATTTGCCAAAATGAAGCTCCAGCCAAGTAATACAAATATTTAAAGTAGTGAGAACCATAAGTGGAAGAAAATTTCAGCATTACAAAATAAAATGTATCAAACAGAGACAAACTACTCATAAGAATTAGTAATCTTAAAAGGCACAAATTAATGCTGTGTGACATCATGGCAATTCATTTGTGAAAATATGACATTCATAAGAACCATAGCTGATTTCTATGTTGCATTGTACAACTTCATTTTAAGAAGTTGGGTATTTATGGTATTTTAGAAGGTGCAGAAGTGATGGAGAAAGTAGAGAAACCTTAAATTGCACATCCTTATTAGTTTATGTAGTTCAAAGATATGGTTCCTTATGCTCTAAAGAGTGAAGGAGGTTGTGTCGATGACTCAATATGAGAATGATTTCTTAGCCTAAGGTTTGTGTCGATGACGTGATATGAGAATAATTTGTGCTTGACATATTATTCTTTGTAACTTTTGCTACTTTTCTTGTAAGTGAATAGACAGATGCCTAAGGTTGTATTTTAAAGTTTTATTATCTAAGATCCAAAAAAAGGTGTTGATATTTTTCTCAAGGAATTTTTCGAGATGTTACATTTGTATTTTTTAAAAGGTTATCATATCTGGGATTTGTTCACAAATGTTTGCTTGCTTTGTAGGGTTTGGTGTTGTTGGCACACAAGAAGCTTATTGGGGAGAAGCTTGCAAAAGAGGAGGCTGAACAAAATGTCAAGCAGGCGGCCAAAAAGGAAAAATACTTGATAAAAAGTATGTTATACTCGACTACATTATTCAAGAGCTATTGCTACGTTGAGAGTCTATTTGGTTAGAGGAGTGGAAAAGTGGGAGAACAAAAAAGAGTTAGCTTTCTCCCATTTGTGTTTAGTTGGAAGGATGGAAAAGTGGAGAGATGGAAAACTTATATGTTTGGTTAAAAAGAAAAATGAGAAGATGGAAATGAAGTGGTATAAATTTACAATTATGTCCCCATTAAATAAAATAAAAAAGTAACATTTTTTTTAATTAAAAAAAATATTGTATGGACACTTCAAAATTAAAAAAAAAAATAGCACAAGCCAAAGGAAGATGAGCATGAAAAAAATAAAAATAAAACACTACTGAGAAGTATAAGAAAAGCCAAAAAAATAAAGGAAAAAAAAAAAAGAAGTACAAAAAGAAGAAAAAAAAAAGCAAATGGTACACCTAGGGAAAAAAAAAAAAAAAAGCGTAAGAATAGCGCACGTGTACTGTGCACATAGGCATATTGGTCAGCTCACATTGAGCTTTTCCCCCTCCTCCCCCCCCCCCCCCCCAATTTCTCCCCATTTTGAAGAGAAAACTTTTTGGTAAGCCTGAGGAAAAAACGTTTGGGCCCCACCATCTCTTTTCCCTCTCTCCCCGCCACCCAACCAAACACTTTGCAAAAAGTTTCCCTCATTTTCTTAACATCCACCCTAAAATCCACTCTATCAAACAATCTCTAAGGCTGCATCAATTAAGTGCTTCTGCATTTAGAGATAAAATACTCATTGATGTACATGTACTGTAATAGTTGTTCAAGCACTAGCATCAAGTGTGTCAAATGCCAAATATTTGACATTTGGCACACTAAACACCAGAAAACCTCTCTCACATGAGGTGTTCTAAATGCCAAATAATTTGGCATTGGTGAACATTACTATTCTAAATTTGGAACCGTACAATCACAAATGCTATAAAAAAAATTCTTTTTTATTTTTTCTCTCTCCTCTCTCTTCCTTTCTTTCTTCTCTCTCTTTCTTCTTTCTTTTTTCTTCTCCAAATTGGTCTCTCTCTTCTTTGTCACTCTCTTTTTTCTTTCTTCTTTCTTTCTCTCTTTCATACATTTATATATGATATGGAGAGTAGAGAGAAGAGAGGTGGTGGATGGATTTTCAAAGAGAGAAGAGAGATGGTGGCTGGGTTTTGGTTTTAGAGTACAAAGGAGAGAGAGAGAGAGAGAGAGAGAGAGAGAGGCTTTTTGGAGAAAGTAATAAATGAATTTTTTATTGGTTTATATTATTTTAATATAAAGTATAGTAAAAATAAAACATCTAATGTAGAATGTATTGTAAAATGATGTGGTAAAATAAATAAAATAATTTTTTGTGCGTTAAAATGACATTTGGGATAGTACAGCTAATACTAGTGCTCTTAGCAAATAATGTATTAAAATATTTAGCATTGTACTAGGATTATTGTTTTTTCTTTGATGTTCAATGAATTATATTGAGACAAACAAATTTAATTTTATGCAACACTTAAACAAATGAAATCATTTTGAGTTCAAGCATAAGATAAACTTGGCACTGTATGAAGATTGAGGAATGTCTTGATTTAGTTGGATGAAGGTTTATGATTTAGCTAAGCGAATATTTTTTTGTGTTGCTAATTTTTTCCCCATTTAAATGGTAATATTGCTACCATAATTTGATGATTTCATAATTTGGTAGATTGGAGTCCCATACATTCCATTTTTTTTTTATTAAAAAAAATGAGATCTCATATTCACATGCCTTTTTTTTTTACCTCTTTTAGATAATGATATTATTACCCTGCTCTTTTTTTACTGTTTGGTTGATGGAAAATTGTGAGAAAAAAAAAAAAAAAAAAAAAAGAGATGAATTACATTTGAAATTAAAGCCCAACTCATAATTTTAATCATTTTTATTTGGAATATGCAACATGCTTTCGCTTCTTTTGCACACGTTTGAATATTTAATTAAGAAATGAGAAGTTGATGATGTTTCGTCATATTATCTTCACTTTCGCAGAACAGAGAAAGCCCATGGAATAGAAATATAACAATACGCCGAAAGAAAGATAAACCCATTTCTTTGTTTTGTTTAAAATATCCACAGAGACAAGAGTCTACGGTAAATTTGAAACAATTTTGAAATAGAAGTAGTATTCACCTATTTCACCATAAATTGCGTTCCATTGTCAAAACGTTCCGTTTACCCCGTCTCCTACTTCACAAGTGACCATGGCCTGGAAGTCATGTCTATGTCCCAGTAGTGCCCACCACGTTATGACTTTCTCGAAGATGCCAAAAAAATTTTGACCTCTTTTAAACGGGTTTCCACCTATTTTTCGCAACTCCTGTAAACTTTACAAAAGATTGTACAAGACCATAAAGCAAACGGTTTTGTTTAATTATGAGACAGACGCGTAACGCTAATTTTTTTTTTTTTTTTAATCTTTTGAAATTTCAAATCTTCTAATCTACTTTTTTTCTGCTTAATTTTATATTCTATTATTATAGTAATATTTAATTAATTAAGTGAATATATAGTAAATTTTTATTGGTAAAATATAAAGTAGAACAATAATACAAAATATTTGAAATTAATTTAATAAATTATACATAAAATTGACCCAGGAGCGTGGTGTATTAGCAGAAGTCTCTGCAGCTTTAAGAGTAATCTGATTTGAATCGTGCACCGCGAAAAAATGCTATGACTAGACGTGAATAGTCGTACACCCAAGAGTGTTGACTTCTGCGGATTCAAGTGAGTCAAATCTATAATAACGCGTTAAGGCTTTCTTTTGTTCATAAAAAAAGTTAAAAAATTAATACGCGAGAATTAGAGAGCCAACACTGCAACACGTACTTCATGGAGTAGTTGACGGTTCAAACCAGCCGCAAAGACTTCCTTCCCCAATTTTTGGAGCATTTATTAGAGGTTTTGAAGGAGTCAAATCTCTTTATGTTGTGGGTAATGGGGAAGATGAGTAGGAAACTCCCCAGTAGGCACAGACCGTTCTTCACATGGCTACCCCACCTTGCTCTAAAAATTCAATCTGGTTTCGCAAGTCTTCCGTATCCAACTTTCAAGTCAACTGGAGTGTTAATCAGAGAAACTACATGTTATATAGTGAACAAACGAGAAAATAAGTCATACAAATACGTTGTTTTAGTTTAGAATAATAGATTCTTGTTTTTTCCCCTGTGAATCGGGAATTTCGGAATGGATTCTGTCTCTCTGTTTGTTTTTTTTGTTCTCTCGCACCTCGTGCTGCTTCACTCAGCTGAAGAAGAAGGAAAGCGAGAAAACGATTATTGTCGGCACTTTCAATGTGGAAATTTAGGTAACATTAGCTTCCCATTCACCGAAATCCCACACCCATTCCCATTTTGCGGTTTAATGCCCGTAGGGTGTGACGAACCACATCCGACGATCAAGTTGCCACTGGGCGACTGGTGGAGTGAAACACGATATGACTTTAAAAACATCTCTTACACTAACACCACACCACACATCCGTGTCAAGGACCATTCGCTTTTGGAATACTTGAAAACCAATAAATGCGAGAGCTTAGAAAATTTTGCTATTCCCCACTCTCGATTTATCTCTTTTAAACTCACCACACCCAATCGGACCCTATTCAAATGCAATCCCACCCTTCATATTACTCCCCATAGAAATTTTAAAAGCGTGACCTGCAGAGATCACTATAATTTCTACTATAGTCCTTTAAACGAGGCTTCTCAGAGTTCTCCTTATGGATGTTCACTTATTCAGCTGCCAGTAAACGAGACTTCACATAAAGATGAACTGAACTTAATTGCTGAGTTCGACCTTGAATTGCATGTATCTGATGATTGTAGCAGTTGTCATTATAAAGAAGAAAAAGGTATAGACATTGGAATAACACAAAAATGTTTTGATGCACTGCACACACACATGTAAATTCATGAATATGGATATAAACTCCCTTTTTTTTTTTTTTTTTTTTTTTTTGCTGAAGTTGATCCTAATACATTTGTTGATACTATTTCTGTTCCATGCCATAATCCACTCTGCAGCAATAGCTTTAGTTGATTTAGAGCAGTTTCAAATTTAGGTTATGAGAGAGATAGAAATAACTTAGATTCAGTGATACCTATGATCGGGTATGTCTGAGCTGGTTATGATAGTGCTTTGCTTAACACTATTAAGATCTCAAAGGATGCCAATTTAATTAGTTGTGTCACTTCTTTCTTCATTGTTGAAACTAACAATATTTTGTATTTATCTACTGTTGCAGAGAATAAAAACAACAACAAAGTGGTAATACCATTAGGTAAGATGCATCTTCAATCATATTTCTTGTTGAAATTGATTGTATCTTCCATGCGAAAATAATTTCTCCTAATTCTGCTATAAGTTGTGTAACTGGGTCCATTATCTCCTTACTATAATCCTAGAAGATGGCCTTGTGCCTTAAATACAATGATGGTTAATTAGGATAACGCCACACGACTCACAAAAGATGTTGTCAATATTTAAAATTCTTCATTGTTGAAACTAACAACATTTTGTATTTATCTACTGTTGCAGAGAATAAAAACAACAACAAAGTGGTAATACCATTAGGTAAGATGCATCTTCAATCATATTTCTTGTTGAAATTGATTGTATCATTCCATGCAAAAATAATTTCTCCTAATTCTGCTATAAGTTGTGTAACTGGGTCCATTATCTCCCTACTATAATCCTAGAAGATGGCCTTGTGCCTTAAATACAATGATGGTTAATAAGGATAACGCCACACGACTCACATAAGATGTTGTCAATTTTTAAAATTCTTCCCATAAGTTCCTTTGTGACTTTCATTAGAAAAATTTTATCTCTTGAATTCCTCCATCGCTGCCTTTCAGTCAGAACTTAACTCCAATTCCTTTCTCTGCTTTAGCTGTTGGATGCACAGTCTTCTTCATGATTACCCTGTTCGTTATATTCTGGCACCTGTACAAGAAAAAATATCCTTGTTCAAAATTGCTAGCAAGGAATACATATTCTGACCCATCCTCAAGATCAGAAGTGGAGGGGTGGAGTGTCTACTTTAGAGTCCCCGTTTTCTCCTACAATGAACTTGAAAAAGCTACCAATAATTTTCATGTTGAGAAAGAACTTGGGAATGGAGGATTCGGAACTGTTTATCATGGTAAGGTCAACTCATTGAATCAATTAATTTCTAGATCACTTAAACTACAGTATGAACTTTCTTAACAAAAGGGTAAAGAAAAATATGTAAAAATAAAAAAGAAAGACTTTGACATGCTATTTTTCTCAACTAGGCAAACTCCATGATGGGAGGGAAGTTGCAGTCAAGCGCTTATATGGGCACAACCATAGACGAGTAGAGCAGTTCATCAATGAAGTTGAAATCCTAACACGATTGCGCCACAAGAATCTTGTCTCCCTTTATGGCTGCACTTCACGCAGCTGCCATGAACTTCTTCTTGTGTATGAATACATTCCCAATGGCACAGTTGCTGATCATATTCATGGCCATCAAGCTACACCAGGTTCACTCACATGGCCAACTCGTATGAGCATTGCTATTCAAACTGCTAGTGCATTGGCTTACCTCCATGCTTCTGACATCATACATCGCGACGTAAAGACTAACAACATCCTTCTTGATGACAATTTCTGCGTCAAAGTTGCTGATTTTGGGCTTTCCCGGCTGTTCCCTAACGATCTCAGCCATGTCTCAACAGCTCCTCAAGGGACACCAGGCTACGTTGACCCGGATTATCGCCAATGCTACCAGCTTACTAGTAAGAGTGATGTCTACAGCTTTGGGGTTGTCCTCATGGAGCTCATATCATCACTGCCAGCCGTTGATGTATTTAGGCATAAGCATGAAATTAATTTGGCTGATTTAGCTGTAATCATGATTGAAAAGTGTGCATTCCAGGAGTTGATCGACCCACATCTTGGATTTGAGTCAGATGATGGAGTTAGAACAATGACCATTTTGGTGGCAAAGTTAGCTTTTCAATGTCTACAACAGGACAAGGAAACGAGGCCTTCCATGGATGAGGTATTGGAGGCTTTAAAGAAGATTCAAAGTGGTAAGGATGCGCATGAGGATCAAGAGATGGCATATGATGATGCTGGGATCCTTAATGTACTGCAACCAGCTTCACCCGATCGTGATGAGGTTCGAGTGTTCAGGAATAAGCGGCTGCCAGTTTCAATCGAGGATGTAACCGATTTTTGGACTAGTAGGCCTACTACACCTAATGTCAGCGGTTGAAATTTCATTTTCTTTTCATCCACTTGTTTGGTTGTTCTTACGTACTCATAGAGGCATATTATTGGTACGTAGATATGTGGAGATATGAGGGATGCACATTTACCAAAATACCTAAATTTTTGGTTCTTTGTGTGATTCCGTGTTCTATTTTTCCAATAAAAATCCTACTTTGAGTGTCATCCGTCAAAACACCTTCTTTTTTCTTTTTTCTTTTTCAGGGGGTGTACATTTACCAAAGCAACTCTTTTATTTTTTTTAATTTATAGGTATAATAAAAATTCAACCTATGCCGTATATTAATAATTATTGTTCTTTATTATTAAGTCAAAACACTACTTAATTTTTGATATAAATGGAATTTAAATCACAAATTTTTATTCAATTATAAGAGACTTCATTAATATGTGTATATATTTATATCTATATATAATACAAAAGCGAGAATGACCACATGTTGCTTTTGTGTCTTGTTCATTGCACTAAAGCACTAGACAAAACTTACTCTTGAATCATCAAGTAACAAAACAAATGAAGAACTTCTCATATTATCAAAGGGCCATGACTTTCTATAATTACCTTCAATTTTCCAAAACAGTGCCACTTTCCACAAGTCACGGTCTTTTTTTCTCTTGAATTAAAGGGAGTCTCCCATTTGTCGCAATGTTAGGCAAATACAATTTATTTTCAACTTTTGGCTCCAAACATATTTGAAATTATCTTGCTACAACCCATGATGTGACGATTAAACAAACTATTTATAAGTAGTTTTACTCACGCTATTTTTTTAATAAATCATATAACTTGTTTAAATAATATACATAAATAGCCTTATAAATTAACCCATAAAAAGTTAGAATAAGTTACTTCAAACATATTTGGAGTCAAACTTTATTTAGAATATAATTATTTGGGGGACGCTCAACTACTGCACAAATCAATCTTGAGGGTAGTGTTGTTGAGAATTTTTTTTTTTTTTTTTTTTTTTGAATGGAGTGTGATTGTGGCAAGGAAATATAACTAAAAATATATTTGGATAGTTTTATGAATCACCAAAAAATGAGAGGAATTTTCCTCCAAAAAGTGTGTGCAAGTAAAACCGGTAACACGTGATATTGTAATACTTTGTGAGTGGTACTAGACCACAGTTTTAAAACTATCGGGACGTTGCTAAAACAATACCAATTCAAATAGCCGTTTAAACCCTAAACCCTTTCATAAACCCAGAAGAGAAAGAATGAGGCAGAAAAACCAATCTTAAACCCAAACTATAACACACACAAAAAATACCAATCGAAGAAGAAAATGGTGATACTCATAGCTCGAACTCTCTCTACTTCCCAAAAGCTCAAACACTCCCTCTATTCTCTCTCACAACGCTTTACCTTTGCCCAACATCAACAATAACTCCCAACCCTAAGCACCCTGGCTTTTTCCTCAAGCCCTCGGAGAAGAATCCCGATTATGATTAACATACCCATCTCGTTCACTTTGCTCAGGAATCGGAATTTCCGGGTTCCCTCAAAAGGGGTCTCGTAATTCAGCCCAAAAATGGCGATGAGTCGGGTTTTTATTCTGGCCGGAGGCTGGAGAGGCCGGTGGTTTGTGCGCGGTGCCATTCGTTGAGGCATTATGGGAAGGTGAAGGATCCGACGGTGGAGAATTTGCTGCCGGATTTCGATTTTGATCACACGGTTGGGAGGCGGCTGGCTTCGACGGGAGGGACGCGCTACAGATTTCGATGGCTCGTTTCCGAGGAAGATGGCGAGGCTGGTTTCGGAGACGATAGAGGAGAATTCGGGGGCGTGGATGCAAGGGAAGTCGGGGAATTGCCGAGGATGGTGATGGTGGTGACTAAGATTGAGGTTGGAGCATTGGGCGAGGCAGAGAGCTAGGGAGGATGGCGCGGCTATTAAGATGACGAGTGTGCATATGGTGAGTGCAGTGAGGGATTGGGGGTCAAGAATTTGGTGGAGGATGTGGTGGGATTGGCCGGACCGAGAGGGAATGTGTGGGCAATAGGGCACAGAAAGCTGGTAAGAGTATGCTGATAAATTCGATTGGGAAGCATGTAGGAGAAGGAGGAGGGAAGATTACACATTTGACAGAGACGCCGGTGCCAGGGACTACATTGGGGATCATTAGAGTGGAGGGGATTTTTCCGGGGCAGGGGAGCTGTTTGACACACCGGCGCTTTTGCATCCTCATCAGATCACCACGAGGTTGACGAGGGAAGAGCAAAAGCTTGTGCATATTAGCAAGGAGTTGAGACAGCGGACTTATAGGATCAAGGTTTGTTTTTGCTTGAATGTCAGCCTTTTGATTTTGCATATACTTTATTTGGTTATTAAAAGGTTGTCTGATTTTTTCATGTTGAGAGTCATGAATAGAAGTATAGAACATTATGCACTGCAGTGCCTTTAGAATCAACCAGCTGTTATGAGAGCTGTTGGTTTCTAGATGTTTAAAGGTTCTAGATTTTTTAGCAAGGAGGGGGATTTTAGTTAGGTAGCTTAATTCAAACTTTATAGGTATGAAGTGAAAAATAATGTTTTTACTTTTATTCAACTGAGGAGCTGAAGAGGTGATATTAGATATGACCAAATGATGCAAGCAAGAGAGTTAAAGATGTTGCTTAATTGAGTTGAGTTATGTCTTTTTTCTTTAGTAGAATTTAAGGTTTTCAATCAGTAGTAGACTGTTGTGCATTCGTTAAATATGGGTCAAGGTCTCATTTTTACATCAATCTTTTGATATCTGTAGAGGTACAGCATAAGCTGTTACCTGGAGTTTCTGTTTGGTGTTGCATTGCCTGCTTACTGGTGACTTTGCTTTTATTCTCAGACAGCTGTAAGGAACCTTTTTTTTAAGGCTCACCATAAATCATTTGGTCAGTTAAAGTTGATTCGTGCCAATTCAATGTGCAAAGATTATGAGGTGGAAAGGTTGCTGTAAAATCATATGTAGTTAGATTACCTGATAACCTCGATGTTAAGGATTTTCTTCTTCTTCTTCTTATTTATAGGTAATATAAGTTTTATTGATAATAAGTACATCATGTTCACAGTGGTGAACAAATTGTACTTGAAACTATTACAAATAAATCAAAGGGAAGATTTTCTTCTTTTACCTTCTTAGCTCAATCAAATGTTACAATATATGGTCATGGATTTGCCTGACTGGTACTTCGACGGGGTTGGTTGTATTCTTAGCACTGAGTGTGCCTTATTGGGGTTTATTTGGTGACAGTGAATCAGAAAGATCTTCTCTGCAAGACTTGAATGTAATTCTTAAAATCTTCGAGTCTGTAATTACTTGGATTAGTAGAGTTTATAAATATTTTGCCGTTTGCAATGTACATTTTTTGTGTTGGAAGGAGAGTGAATTTATATTTTGTATTTAACTTTCCTTTTTCCAGCCTTCTCGTTACAAATATTTACTGGAAGGCTGGTCATGATTCTTTTCACTTTATTTATTTTTCCCTATTCCTGATGATTGTCCTTTTCTGCATCTGCTTTTAGCTTGTTATTTTACCTCATTTGGGTTAAAAATTTTGCTTTGATTTCACTTGGGACAAAGTTTAACTATAAAATTGGTTGTAGCCTTAGGCTACAACCTTACTCAATATCTTTTTATTGGAGGTGAATTTTGACAAATCCATCATTGGATTATATCTTCTTCTTATATCCTCCATACTTGCAAAATTTTTAGAAAATTAAAGATCAATAGATATGTGATCAATAAATTGTTTAAATTACAAGTTTTTGTAAATTAAAATTATGAATAAAATATAAGTTTATAGATCATATAGTATATAATATCCAATTGACACAAAATTTGACATATATATTAAAAACGTAAAGAACATGCAATTCAACGGTTAGATTTTCAAAATATTTAGTAATGTTTATTTTATTGAGTAGGGTTGTAACCTAAGGTTACATCCAATTTTGTAGCTAAATTTTATCCTTTCTCTTGTCATTATGTCACATAAGAGCAGCATTTGATTTGTCTTGCACCCCAGGCTGCAGCATGCCAGTCAATTCTTTACCAAAAAAAATGATTTTAGCTTTTAAGCAAAGATGCTGATTTGCAATGTTATTTGATTAGTTTTGTAATAAATGTTTTTCCATTGAGTTTGAGCTCTAATGCACCTCCTCCTTTATAGGAACTGGATGATGACTGATGAGTGAGTTGGTTGTATAGTTTACAAGTCCAAGACAATTTAATAACTACTGCAAGAATACTATGTCAGTTTAACACTTGATGTACAGTTAGTTAGGTGCCAAAACTCACTGTTTCAAAGATAGTTTTTTATTTGATGGTTCTAGCAGTTATTTGATAGTTTGTTATTCTCTGATTTCCTTACCAATTGATATCTGTTCTAGCTCATGCTTTTATCATTTGAATTGTGACAGGCTGGTCATACAGTTCATATTGCTGTCCTTACGAGGCTGGATATAGAAAAATCATCTGTAGATTCTATCTGCATCACAGTGTGGGGCCTGTGGGCATCTCCTTATCTCCCATTACACATGGGAAAAACAGGAAAACGCACAAATAATGCCAGAAGAACATTTTGGCCTTCAGTTGCAGGTATTATTCTGTGATTCCCTGCTTGCTCATGGTTTTTTTATTCTAATAATCAGTAGTCTATGTAACTAAAATTTTATGAATGGGGGAATTTTTTCTTCTTACACCTGAAGCACCTAATAATAATTTAATCATGGCTTCTTTTAGGTCGATCCTTGAGATCCATGTAGTATATAGGATAGTGCCTGGTTGTGGCAATTTAGCCAAAATTGATTTTCCTCTTGGTCATTTTAGAATTCAACTGGCATACAGCAGTTTTGCACAGGCATTTGCCTTAATTTGGCCCCCCCCCCCCCCCCCCCCTCTCCCCCTTCTGTGTGTGTGTTGTGAAGGGGGAGACTATTCTACAAATGATCAGTGCCCAGTTTTGGCACTTGTGGTACCCTCGCCCTATTATGGGCCTGAGTCTAAGATGATAGATGCTTATCTACTTATCAATATTTATCTCATTTTGTACTTATGGAAGATGCATGCTGCATCATGGTTGTGTAATGTGTATTATATAATTGTGACATCAATATGAATTTCCCCTTGCTTCAGCCACCGATTGGGGAGAAGCGAGTTGAAGAACTTGGGAAATGGGTGAGAAGGGAGTTCCGTGTATGTGGCAATAGCTGGTATTCAAGTTTAGTGGATATTGCTGCTTCAGGTCTGGGCTGGTTTGCTGTAGGACTTAAAGGTGAGGCAGTCTTAGGTGTTTGGACCTATGAAGGAGTTGATGTTGTGCTTCGCAATTCTTTAATACCTTATAGACCACATACTTTTGAAGGTGCAGGGTTTACAGTCTCAAAAATTGTCTCCAAGGCTGACCAAGCTGTAAATAAGCGGCGCCAAAATGAAAAGAAGAGGAAACAGAGTGATCCAAAAGTATCTGTACCAGCTGAATCACCAATATTAACAGTTGGTGCGGACTCAAATTCTTGTTGAGTCAGGCAGTATCATTAGAAGAAAAACAATGTGCGAAATTAACTCAAAGATTATGTTAACAAGTATGGATGAGGAAGACATAGTCACAAGTATGAACCTACCTTGTGAGAGGAAGCAAAAAGCTAGCAACATTGTCAAGCCACAGATGGTATGATTGACACTCATTGACAAGAAGTGTGCAGGACGATTTATATCTGGCCATCTTTTATTTTCGAAGAACATTGCGTGCAATATCTAAGTCTTAATGAGAATATTGCTGTTCTGCTGGACTCTCAGCCAAAAGAAGACACAAGATGCTATGGGCAGGATTCTTCTTTAGACTAAAGGGTTTCTCTTCTTTCTTAAAAGCATATGATCCAGCTTAAATTTATTGGTGGAAGACAAAAGCTCTGCCTGAGTCATATTCTACCCAAAAGTCTAATACTGCCCTAGGCCATGGAAATTGCTGTTAGCTTACAGTTGCTTGTGTTTTTAAGATGATCACAGAGAAGCTCTAAACAATGTGTATGGGTTTATTTGTTGTCATAATTTTACCACCTTCTTTCTTCTTGCAAGATTTGATTATGATAAATTGATGATTCAGGTTTTATTGAATGAAGCAGTGAAGTATGGATGGGGCATTCCCAGAAAAGTCACTCTTACACATTTGTATTACACACATTTGAAAGCTCTACTGAATCTGAGCGCATGATAAGTTGTTAAACCCTTGTATCAAAAGTTAATATTTAATCCTATGAACTTAGCGAATGGTTCAGTTTGATGTGGTCATTAGGCCAAGGGTTCCATTTTCTGCAGTTGATCCTTTCACTAGGATGTAGCCTTGAGTCTCTTGACCTCAAATGATAAGTAATTAGTTATTAATAAATGGGGTGGGGGGGGGGGGGGGGGGGGGGGGTGGGGAAGAGTGGGGGGGTGAGGAGTAAGCTCATGTCATCTTTATAAATTGCTTTTGTGCAACCCCAAAATTGTATAAAGTGTTTTTTGCTTTCCTTTCTTTTGGAAAAATAAAGGGGTTTATGCCACCATAGTTTTCATAGAGGTTACATAGTGTAATTTGGAAAGGAAAACAAAACAAATCTTTGTATGGCCCATCATTTGTATTTAGGGCTATCAATGGGTCAGGTTTGTGCCTAAACCAAAACTGACCCAACAACTTCGAGTGGCAGAGCAGCTGACCACCGCCAACTATGAAAAACCACTAGTCGAGTCGGTTTCAATTCGGGTAAAGGGCAATCGGTTTCGGTCGAAACCCATAGAGAGCAATGATCTTAAACGACGGTGGAGATTTGGCTAGTTGATGGGAAATTGTGAGAAAAGAAAAAGAGATGAATAACATTTGAACTTAAAGCCCAACTCATGCTTTTAATTATTTTTATTTGGATTATGCAACATGCTTTTGTTTCTTTTTTCTATTCCATCAACATTTGAAATTAAAAGCCCAACTCATAATTTGTGATGAAACCAAATATCATCAATTTGGTCACTTATCCAATTTAGAGCTTTTGATGGGCTTTTGAGATCTGCAAGAAAAATAAAGCTAGTCAAAGAGACCATCGGGGCTCACCCCGGTAGAGGAACCTCTAATACTTAAGTTAATATCCACCCATATATTTTGTATATAAATAGCATTTTATAGTCTTTTTGATGTACCTTAACAAATGGATAGATTGTCCCTTTTATAGTTAGCTTGGGTAGTTGTTGCATAAACATCTTCATGTAAATAATTGTAGGCCGTCCATTGATGAGTAACAGTCGTCATTAATGTGTTGAATGTGCTTCAATGGTTACACATTTTTTCCATGATGGTCTACTAATGATTCAAGGTTTTCTATATTAATGGACGACCTTAATGATTTTTCTGGACTCATCAATTTAAAATTGGATAAGAACATAAATAAAACCAATATAATGAAATTACAAAGGAAAATGCAATTGATTCCCTAGTCCCAACAATCCCATCGAAATAGTGGCCTAAAAGTCAAAGTCACCACGGTCATGGAGAAATAAAAGAGAGAATTACGAAGGACAGAGGGAAGAGTTTGGCTATTAATTGGTAAACTAACATTTGGCTTGATGTCTTCTTTTCCACACGTTTAAATATTTAATTAAGAAATGAGATGTGGATGATGTTTCGTCATATTATCTTCATTCCCGCAAAACAGAGAGAGCCCATGAACTAGAAATATAACCATACGCCAAAACAAAGTTAAACCCATTTCTCTGTTTTGTTTAAAAGCACATATGCATCTTATTAGGAAAAACTAAAATATCCACAGAGACAAGAGTCTACGGAAAATTTGAAACAATTCTGAAATAGAAGTATTCACCTATTTCACCATAAAATTTCGTTCGATTGTCAAAACGTTCCATTTATCCCGTATCTTACTGGATTTTTTTTGAAAAATAATCAAATTTCTCAAACTATTTTACTAGTTAAGCAAAATTTGAAACTATTTTAATATTTAACAGACTCGATTAATTAAATATTAAAATAATTTCAAACCTTACCTAATTAATAAAATAATTTGAGCTTTATAGTTAATTTTTAAAAAAATCCTCTCCTACTTCACAAGTAATCAGTGCCCACCACGTTATGATTTTTTCGAAGATACCAAAATCCTTTTGACCTCTTTTAAACGGGTTTCCATCTATTTTTCTCAAGACTCCTGTAAACTTTATAAAAGATTGTCTCATTGTAGTAGACCATAAAGCAAACCTTTTTGTTTAATTATGAGACAGACGCGTAGCGCTATTTTTTTTTTTTTTTTTTTTTTTATCCTTTGAAATTTATTATACAAGAGAATTGCCTCTTAGTGTGGTGAGTTGACAAGAGTTCCGGATTTGACCACACATGTAGGTATAGAAGTTGTCTTCGCAAAAAAATTGTGCTACGACGTAAATAACCTTTAACGCATCTAGAAGTGTCCCGCGTCATGGGTTCTGTGAGTTCATGCAGTGATCCTGAGGTCCTTTTCATTCATAAAAAAATAAAAAATATACACGAGAATTAGAGAGCCGACACTGTAACACGGACTTCATGGAGTAGTTGACGGTTCAAACCGGCCGCAAAGATTTCCTTCACCAATTTTTTGAGCGTTTATAAGAGGTTTTCAAGGGGTCAAATCTCTTTATGTTGTGGGTCAAAGAGGGAAGATGAGTAGGAAACTCCCTAGTAGGCATAGACCATGCTTCATATGGCTACCCCACCTTGCTCTAAATTCAATCTGGTTTTTCACAAGTCTTCCGTATCCAACTTCCAAGTCAACTGGCGTGTTAATCAGAGAAACTACATGTTATATAGTGAAGAAACGAGAAAATAAGTCATACAAATACGTTGTTTTAGTTTTAGAATAATAGATTCTTGTTTTTTTTTTTTTTATCTGAGTCGAGAATTTTGGAATGGGTTCTGTCTCTCTGTTTGTTTTTTTTGTTCTCTCGCACCTCGTGCTGCTTCACTCAGCTGAAAAAGAAGAAGGAAAGCGAGAAAACCCATTTTGTTTGCCCTTTCCATGTGGAAAATTAGGTAACATTAGCTTCCCATTCACCAAAATCCCACACCCACTCCCATTTTGCGGTTCAATGCAAGTAGAGTTCTGTGACGAAACACATCCGACGATCAAGTTGCCACGGGACGACCAGTGGAGTGAAAGACCATATGAAGTTATAAACATCTCTCACACTTACACCACGCAACACATCCGTGTCAAGGACCTTTGGCTTTTGGAATACTTGAAAACCAATAAATGCGAGAAAGACAGTTTTGCTTTTCCCAGCTCTCCATTTATCTCCTTTAAACTCACCACACCCAATCGGACCCTATTCAAATGCAATCGCCATCCTCATATTACTTTCCCTAGAAATTTTAAAAAAATTACCTGCAGAGACTATAATATCTACTATAGTCCTTCAAAAGAGGCTTCTCAGAATTTTTCTTCTGAATGTACAACTATTCAGCTGCCAGTAAACGAGACTTCACATGAAGATGAACTGAATTTAATTGCTGAGTTCGACCTTGAACTGCATCTGCATGTATCTGATGATTGTAGCCGTTGTCATGGTGAAGAAGGAAAAGGTATAGACATTGGAATAACACAAAAATGTTTTGATACACACACATGTAAATTCATGAATATGGATATAAACTCCTTTATTTTTTTTCTATGCTGAAGTTGTTCCTAATACACGTGTTGCTACTATTTCTGTTCCATGCCATAATCCACTCTGCAGCAATAGCTTTAGATAATTTAGAGTAGTTTCAAATTTAGGTTAGGAGAGCCATAGAAATTACTTAGGGCCCGTTTGGTACATGTGTTTAAATACATGTTTTCAGTTTTTAAACAATATTACATGCATTTTCACACACTTTTTCACCTACACGTATTTTCAAAAAATACAAACAACGTTACCGAACAGCCCATTAGTTTCAGTGAAACCTATGATCGGGTATGTCTGAGCTGGTTTTGAAAGTGCCTTGCTTAACACTGTTAAGATCTCAAAGGATGCCAATTTAATTAGCTGTGTCACTTCTTTCTTTATTGTTGAAACTAACAACATTTTTGTATTTATCTGCTGTTGCAGAGAATAAAAACAACGACAAAGTGATAATACCATTAGGTACGATGCATCCTCAATCATATTTTTTGTTGAAATTGATTGTATCATTTCATGCGAAAAAATTTCTCCTATTTCTGCTATAAGTTTTGTTACTGGGTCCATTTTCTCCACTACTATATTCCTAGAAGATGGCCTTATGCCTTAAATACAATGATGGTTAATAAGGATAACGTTACATGACTCACAAAAGATGTTGTCAAAAAATACAAACAACATTACCAAACGGCCCATTAGTTTCAGTGAAACCTATGATCGGATATGTCTGAACTGGTTTTGAAAGTGCCTTACTTAACACTGTTAAGATCTCAAAAGATGTCAATTTAATTAGCTGTGTCACTTCTTTCTTCATTGTTGAAACTAACATTTTTGTATTTATCTGCTGTTGCAGAGAATAAAAACAACAACAAAGTGGTAATACCGTTAGGTACGATGCATCCTCAATCATATTTCTTGTTGAAATTGATTGTATCATTTCATGTGAAAAAATTTCTCCTATTTTTGCTATAAGTTTTGTTATTGGGTCCATTTTCTCCACTACTATATTCCTAGAAGATGGCCTTGTGCCTTAAATACAATGATGGTTAATAAGGATAACATTACATGACTTACAAAAGATGTTGTCAAAAAATACCAACAACATTACCAAACGGCCCATTAGTTTCAGTGAAACCTATGATCAGGTATATCTGAGTTGGTTTTGAAAGTGCCTTGCTTAACACTGTTAAGATCTCAAAGGATGCCAATTTAATTAGCTGTGTCACTTCTTTCTTCATTGTTGAAACTAACATTTTTGTATTTATTTGCTGTTGCAGAGAATAGAAACAACGACAAAGTGGTAATAACATTAGGAACGATGCATCCTCAATCATATTTCTTGTTGAAATTGATTGTATCATTTCATGTGAAAAAATTTCTCCTAATTTTGCTGTAAGTTTTGTTACTGGGTCCATTTCCTCCACTACTATATTCCTAGAAGATGTCCTTGTGCCTTAAATACAATGATGGTTAATAAGGATAACGTCACATGACTCACAAAAGATGTTGCCAATATTTAAATTTCTTCCCATAAGTTCCTTTGTGACTTTCATTAGAAAATTTTTATATCTCTTGAATTACTCCATTGCTGCCGTTCAGTCAGAACTTAACTCCAATTCCTTTCTCTGCTTTAGCTGTTGGATGCACAGTCTTCTTCATGATTACCTTGTTCGTTATATTCTGGCACCTTTACAAGAAAAAATATCCTTCTCCAAAATTGCTAGCAAGGAATACATATTCTGACCCATCCTCAAGATCAGAAGTGGAGGGGTGGAGTGTCTACTTTAGAGTCCCTGTTTTCTCCTACAATGAACTTGAAAAAGCTACCAATAATTTTGATGTTGAGAAAGAACTTGGGAATGGAGGATTCGGAACTGTTTATCATGGTAAGGTCAACTCATTGAATCAATTAATTTCTAGATCACTTAAACTACAGTATAAACTTTCTTAACAAAAGGGTAAAGAAAAATATGTAAAAATAAAAAAGAAAGACTTTGACATGCTATTTTTCTCAACTAGGCAAACTCCATGATGGGAGGGAAGTTGCAGTCAAGCGCTTATATGGGCACAACCATAGACGAGTAGAGCAGTTCATCAATGAAGTTGAAATCCTAACACGATTGCGCCACAAGAATCTTGTCTCCCTTTATGGCTGCACTTCACGCAGCTGCCATGAACTTCTTCTTGTGTATGAATACATTCCCAATGGCACCGTTGCTGATCATATTCAAGGCCATCAAGCTACACCAGGTTCACTCACATGGCCAACTCGTATGAGCATTGCTATAGAAACTGCTAGTGCATTGGCTTACCTCCATGCTTCCGACATCATACATCGCGACGTAAAGACCAACAACATCCTTCTTGATGACAATTTCTGCGTCAAAGTTGCCGATTTTGGGCTTTCCCGGCTGTTCCCTAACGATCTCAGCCATGTCTCAACAGCTCCTCAAGGGACACCAGGCTACGTTGACCCGGAATATGACCAATGCTACCAGCTTACTAGTAAGAGTGATGTCTACAGCTTTGGGGTTGTCCTCGTGGAGCTCATATCATCACTGCCAGCCGTTGATATATTTAGGCAAAAGCATGAAATCAATTTGGCTGATTTGGCTGTAAACAAGATTGAAAAGTGTGCATTCCATGAGTTGATCGACCCACATCTTGGATTTGAGTCAGATGATGGAGTTAGAACAATGACCATTTTGGTGGCAAAGTTAGCTTTTCAATGTCTACAACAGGACAAGGAAACAAGGCCTTCCATGGATGAGGTATTGGAGGCTTTAAAGAAGATTCAAAGTGGTAAGGATGCGCATGAGGATCAAGAGATGGCATATGATGATGCTGGGATCCTTAATGTACAGCAACCAGCTTCACCCGATCGTAATGAGGTTCGAGTGTTAAGGAATAAGCGGCTGCCAGTTTCAATCGAGGATGTAACCGATTTTTGGACTAGTAGGCCTACTACACCTAATGTCAGCGGTTGAAATTTCATTTTCTTTTCATCCACTTGTTTCGTTGTTCTTACTCATAGAGGCATATTATTGGTATCTAGATGTGAGGGATGTACATTTACCAAAATACCTAAAATATTTGGTTCTTTGTGTGATTCTGTGTTCTATTTTCCCAATAAAAATCCTACTTTGAGTGTCACCCATCAAAAGACCTTTTTTTTTTTTTTTTTTTTTGCAGGGGATGTAAATTTGCCAAAGCAACTCTCTTATTTTTTTTTAATTTATAGGTACAATAAAAATTCAACCTATGACGTCCATTAATAATTATTGTTCTTTATTATTAGGTTAAGAAACTAATTAGTTTTTGGTATAAGTGAAATTTGAACTACAAATCTCCTATTCGACTACAAAAGATTTTATTAATGTGTGTATATATTTATATCTATATAAAATATAAAAATGAGAATGAACACATGATACTTTTGTATCTTGTTCATTGCACTATAGCGCTGGACAAAAGTTTCATCCAAAATAAAGACTTCTTCTTGAATCATCGAGTAACAAAACAAATGAAGAACTTCTCATATTATCAAACAGCTATGACTTCTATAATTACCTTCAATTTTCCAAAACAATGCCACTTTCCACAAACAACAGTCTTTTTTCCTCTTGAATCAAAGGGAGTCTCCCATTTGTCCCAATGTTAGACAAATACAATTTATTTTCAACTTTTAACTCCAAACATATTTGAAATTATCTTGCTACAACACATGATGCGGCGATTAAACAAACCATTTATAAGTAATTTTACTTACACTATTTTTATAATAAGTCATATGACTTGTTTAAATAAGATACATAAATAGTTTTGTAAATCAACACATAAAAAGTTAGAATAGAATACTTCAAACATATTTGAAGTTAAATTTTATTTAGAATATAATTATTTGGTGCACATTCAACTACTGCACAAATCATTGGTAAAGGTAGCGTTGTTGAGATTTTTTTTTTTTTTTCTTTTTTGAATGGTGTGTGATTGTGGCAAGGAAATATAACTAAAAATATTTTTGGATAGTTTTATCAACCACGAAGAAATGAGAGGAATTTTCCTCGAAAAACTGTTTGCAAGTAAAGCCGGTAACACGTGACATTGTAATACTGCATTATTGTGAGTGAGACTAGACCATAGTTTTAAAACAATCTAGACGTTGCTAAAACGATACCAATTTAAATAGCCGTTTAAACCCTAAAACCTTTCATAAACCCAGAAGAGAAAGAATGAGGCAGAAAAACCAATCTTAAACCCAAACTACAACACACACAAAAAATACCAATCGAAGAAGAAATTAGTGATACCCATAGCTCGAACCCTCTCTACTTCCCAAAAGCTCAAACACTCCCTCTATTCTCTCTCACAACGCTTTTACCTTTGCCCAATATCAACAATAACTCCCAACCAAAACCCCATCTATACCCTTTACCTGCGATGGAAATTACGAGGAACCCACTTCCCTTGTCTACCCTGGTTGTGGGGTTCACATGCAAAACTCAAATGCTAAGCACCCTGGCTTTTCCTCAAGCCCTCGGAGAAGAATCCCGATTATCACTAACATACCCATCTCGTTCACATTGCTCAGGAATCGGAATTTCCGGGTTCCCTCAAAAGGGGTCTCGTAATTCAGCCCAAAAATGGCGATGAGTCGGGTTTTGATTCTGGCCGGAGGCTGGAGAGGCCGGTGGTTTGTGCGCGGTGCCACTCGTTGAGGCATTAGGGGAAGGTGCAGGATCCGACGGTGGAGAATTTGCTGCCGGATTTCAATTTTGATCACACGGTAAGAGTATGCTTTTAAATTCGATTGGGAAGCATGTAGGAGAAGGGGGAGGAAGATTACACATTTGACAGAGGCGCCGGTGCCAGGGACTACATTGGGGATCATTAGAGTGGAGGGGATTTTGCCGGGGCAGGGGAAGCTGTTTGACACACCGGGGCTTTTGCATCCTCATCAGATCACCACGAGGTTGACGAGGGAAGAGCAAAAGCTTGTGCATATTAGCAAGGAGTTGAGACAGCGGACTTATAGGATCAAGGTTTGTTTTTGCTTGAATGTCAGCCTTTTGATTTTGCATATACTTTATTTGGTTATTTAAAGGTTGTCTGATTTTTTCAAGTTGAGAGTCATGTATAGAAGTATAGAACATTATGCACTGCAATGCCTTTAGAATCAACCAGCTGTTATGAGAGCTGTTGGTTTCTAGATGTTTAAAGGTTCTAGATTTTTTAGCGAGGGGGATTTTAGTTAGGTAGCTTAATTCAAACTTTATAGGTATGAAGTGAAAAATGATAAAACTTTTATTCAACTGAGGAGCTGAAGAGGTTATATTAGATATGACCAAATGATGCAAGCAAGAGAGTTAAAGATGTTGCTTAATCGAGTTATGTTTTTTTTCTTTTGTAGAATTTAAGGTTTTTGATCAGTATTAGACTGTTGTGCATTCGTTAAATATGGTTCAAGGTCTCATTTTTACGTCAATCTTTTGATGTCTGTAGAGGTACAGCATAAGCTGTTACCTAGAGTTTTAGTTTGGTGTTGCATTGCCTGCTTACTGGTGACTTTGCTCTTATTCTCAGACAACTGTAAGGAACCTTTTTTTTTAAGGCTTACCATAAATCATTCGGTCAGTTAAAGTTGATTCGTGCCAGTTCAATGTACAAAGATGATGAGGTGAAACGTTGCTGTAAAATAATATGTAGTTAGATTACCTGATCACCTCAATGATAAGGATTTTCTTCTTCTTCTTCTTTTTTATAGGTAATAAAAGTTTTATTGATAAAAAGTACATCATGTTCACGATGGTGAACAAATTGTACTTGAAACTATTACAAATAAATCAAAGGGAAGATTTTCTTCTTTTTCCTTCTTAGCTCAATCAAATGTTACAATATATGGTCATGGATTTGCCTGACTGGTACTTTGACGGGGTTGGTTGTATTCTTAGCACTGAGTGTGCCTAATTGGGGTTTATTTGGTGACAGTGAACCAGAAAGATCTTCTCTGCAAGACTTGAATGTAATTCTTAAATCTTCAAGTCTTTAATTACTTGGATTAGTAGAGTTTATAAATATTTTGCCGTTTGCAATGTATATTTTTTGTACTGAAAGGAGAGTGAATTTATATTTTGTATTTAACTTTCCTTTTTCCAGCCTTGTATCCTTCTCATTACAAATATTTACTGGAAGGCTGGTCATGATTCTTTTCATTTTATTTGTTTTTCTCTATTCCTGATGATTATCCTTTTCTGCATCTGCATTTTACCTCATTAGGGTTAAGAATTTTACTTTTATTCCTCTTGGGACAAAGTTTACCTGCAAAATAGGTTACAACCTTACTCAATATCTTTTTATTGGAGGTGAATTTCGACAAATCCATCATTGAATTATATCTTCTTCTTATATCCTCCATACTTGCAAAATTTTTTGGAAAAGTAAAAATCAATAGCTATGTGATCAATAAATTATTTAAATTACAAGTTTTTATAATTTGAAATTATGCATAAAATATAAGTTTATATATTATATAATATATAATATCCAATTGACACAAAATTTGATATATGTATTAAAAACGTAAAGAGCATACAATTCAACAGTTAGATTTTCAAAATATGTAGTAATGTTTATTTTATTGAGTAAGGTTGTAACCTAAGGCTACAACTAATTTTGTAACTAAACTTCGTCATTTCTCTTGTCATTATGTCACATGAGAGCAGCATTTGATTTGTCTTGCACCCCAGGCAGCAGCACGCCAGTCAATTCTTTACCAAAAAAAAAAATGATTTTAGCTTTTAAGCAGAGATGCTGATGCACAATGTTATTTGATTAGTTTTGTAATAAATGTTTTTCCGTTGAGTTTGAGCTCTAATGCACCTCCTCCTTTATAAGAACAGGATGATAAGTGAGTTTGTTGTATAGTTTACAAGTCCAAGACAATTTAATAACTACTGCAAGAACTATGACTTAACACTTGATGTACAGTTAGTTAGGTGCCAAAACTCACTGTTTCAAAGATAGTTTTTTATTTGATGGATCTAGCAGTTATTTGATTGTTTGTTATTCTCTGATTT
Source organism: Lithocarpus polystachyus (assembly GCA_033629205.1). Taxonomy (NCBI): domain Eukaryota; kingdom Viridiplantae; phylum Streptophyta; class Magnoliopsida; order Fagales; family Fagaceae; genus Lithocarpus; species Lithocarpus polystachyus. Next base: position 12,250,990 of record CM066162.1, read on the forward strand.
CCTTACCAATTGATATCTGTTCTAGCTCATGTTTTTATCATTTGAATTGTGACAGGCTGGTCATACAGTTCATATTGCTGTCCTTACGAGGCTGGATATAGAAGAATCATCTGTAGATTCTATCTGCATCACAATGTGGGGCCTGTGGGCATCTCCATATCTCCCATTACACATGGGAAAAACAGGAAAACGCGCAGATAATGCCAGAAGAACATTTTGGCCTTCAGTTGCAGGCAGTGGCGAAGCCAGAAATTTAGGCCAGGGGGGGCAAAATTAAAAGACAAGATTGAAAGTAAAAAATTAATCTAAAAAAATTAATCAATATTAATAACAAAATAAATAAACAACTATATGATGATGTAATTGTCATACAGAATCTAACATGAAATGTAAACTTTAATTTATTTTTTTACACCTAGCTTATTTTACTTAATTTCTCTTGACGATTTTTCATATTTTGAAATTGCTGCATGATTTCTTCATACTCAATAGTTTTGAATATATCTTTCTCAATATATATGACTAAATAATCATTTATCCACTGAATGCTTTTAAAAACACCACAAAAACTCTGAGATCCAAAGAAAGGGACTGATATGAAAAGAATTTTTTTTCTTTTTTATGGGAGGCATGCTTTGTTTGCATTATATATACCATTTTTTTTCAGAGTTCTATGCTAGTACATTTCTATTCTGGATAGGTGTAGCAAAGTTGTTATTTTTTTTATTTTTTTAATCATTACTAAGTGGGACCCATGGTTTTATATATAGAATTGTACTAGGGGTAGAAGTCTACTACTACTAGGAAAGCTAGAAAGGTAACGTGAATTGTTTTTGTGTTTAGAGATAATTTTTTTTGTCTTTTGTGTAGGGGGGCAAATAAGGTATTTCACATTATTAGTAAAAAAATTTGAATGCTCAGGGAGGGCACCTGCCCCCCCTCGCCCCCCCTTCCCTCCGCCCCTGGTTGCAGGTATTATTCTGTGATTCCCTGCTTGCTCATGGTTTTTTTATTCTAATAATCAGTAGTCTATGTAACTAAAATTTTATGAATGGGGGAATTTTTTCTTCTTACACCTGAAGCACCTAATAATAATTTAATCATGGCTTCTTTTAGGTCGATCCTTGAGATCCATGTAGTATATAGGATAGTGCCTGGTTGTGGCAATTTAGCCAAAATTGATTTTCCTCTTGGTCATTTTAGAATTCAACTGGCATACAGCAGTTTTGCACAGGCATTTGCCTTAATTTGGTACCCCCCCCCCCCCCCCCCGCTCTTCCCCTTCTGTGTGTGTGTTGTGAGGGGGGAGACTATTCTACAAATGATCAGTGCCCAGTTTTGGCACTTGTGGTACCCTGGCCCTATTATAGGCCTGAGTCTAAGATGATAGATGCTTATCTACTTATCAATACTTATCTCATTTTGCTCTTATAGAAGATGCATGCTGCATTATGGTTGTGTAATGTGTATTATATAATTGTGACATCAATATGAATTTCCCCTTGCTTCAGCCACCGACTGGGGAGAAGCAAGTTGAAGAGCTTGGGAAATGGGTGAGAAGGGAGTATCGTGTATGTGGCAATAGCTGGTATTCAAGTTCAGTGGATATTGGAGCTTCAGGTCTGGGCTGGTTTGCTGTAGGACTTAAAGGAGAGACAGTCTTAGGTGTTTGGACCTATGAAGGAGTTGATGTTGTGCTTCGCAATTCTTTGGTACCTTATAGATCACATACTTTCGAAGTTGCAGGGTTTACAGTCTCAAAAATTGTCTCCAAGGCTGACCAAGCTTTAAATAAGCGGCGCCACAATGAAAAGAAGAGGGAACATAGTGATCCAAAAGTATCCGTACCAGCTGAATCACCAATATTAACAGTTGGTGCGGACTCAAATTCTTGTTGAGTCAGGCAGTATCATTAGAAGAAAAACAATGTGCGAAATTAACTCAAAGATTATGTTAACAAGTATGGATGAGGAAGACATAGTGACAAGTATGAATCTAGCTTGTGAGAGGAAGCAAAAAGCTAGCAACATTGTCAAGCCACAGATGGTATGATTGACACTCATTGACACGAAGGGTGCAGGAGGATTTATATCTGGCCATCTTTTATTTCGAACAACATTGCGCTGAATATCAAAGTCTTAATGAGAATATTGCTGTTCTGCTGGACACAGAGCCAAAAGAAAACACAAGATGCTATGAGCAGGATTCTTCTTTAGACAAATGGCTTTCTCTTCTTTCTTAAAAGCATATGATCCAGCTTAAATTTATTGGTGGAAGACAAAAAGCTCTGCCCGAGTCATATTCTACTCAAAAGTCTAATACTGCCCCAGGCCATGGAAATTACTGTTAGCTTACAGTTGCTTGTGTTTTGAGGATGATTACAGAGAAGCTCTAAACAATGTGTATGGGTGTCAGAGCTATTGTAACAGAATTTATTTGTTGTCATAATTTTACCACCTTCTTTCTTCTTGCAAAATTTGATTATGATAAATTGATGATTCTGGTTTTATTGAATGCTGAAGCAGTGAAGTATGGATGGGGCATTCCCAGAAAAGTCACTCTTTCACATTTGTATTACACATTTGAAAGCTCTACTGAATCTGAGCGCATGATAAGTTGTTAAACCCTTGTATCAAAAATTAATATTTAATCATATGAACTTAGTGAATGGTTCAATTTGATGTGGTCATTAGGCCAAGGGTTCCATTTTCTGCAGTTGATCCTTTCACTAGGATGTAGCCTTGAGTCTCTTGACCTCAAATGATAAGTAATTAGTTAATTAATAAATATCATACGAAACTTAATTTGGGAAATCATTGGGGGGGAGTAAGTTCATGTCACCTTTATAAATTGCTTTTGTGCAAACCCCAAAATTGTACAAAGTGTTTTTTGTTTTCTTTTCTTTTCTTTTCTTAATGACCCATCATTTGTATTTATGAAAAAGATTGACGAAGAAGCTTTAAATGAGATTTTTAATAGAATTGGAGGAAGTAGTATCCGTGTATTGGAACCACGCAAGAAAGTATTCTTTGCACACCACAAGGTTATAGAAGTTTATACTTTTTACTGCGTTAAAGTATGAGCTGCGTCACTGTTATACCCTATTATTTGTATTACTTATCCATACCTTATGTATAATAAATGTTACAAGAATTCATGGGTTGTTCCTTTTGAATTAATTTTTAGGCCTTTTAACTCTAAACTAGTGTTGGCTGCACGTGCGAGGCACGTGCTGCTCCCAATAGTGAAAAAATTAATAAATTTTGTGTGTGAAATTGTAAATTTTAGCTCACTCAATTTGACTATATTAAAATAGAAGTTTAAGAATACAACAAAATATTACAATATTTTCACAATATCTTTATTTTTAGGATCTGAATAGATATTTTTTTTATTTTATTTGAGAGAAATGCTACATTCATAATATTTTTAGCACAAAGTCTAAATGACAAGTTGTTATTAGTTTTAAACTGATAACATTGTTATTGTTATTCTCAAAACATTTATTTTCAGTTGTAGTTAGTCACAATCTCTTATTTTACTGTTTTATTTCGACTTGTAAGAAATTGATACTTCAATATTTGTAAAAATATTATGAAATTTGTTGTGTCAGTATAACAATATATATATATATATATATCAACTTGCATAAATATTTAAAAGAAAAAAAAAACACAAACCGATTACTGAGAAAAAAAAAAGTTTAGCCACTATAGAAATTAATGTTAAAATGTTGTGGACTTAGCATTTTTTTATTTGATCTATAAGAAACTGGGATCTCAACAATTGCAAAAATATTGTTGTAGGGAGAAAAGGCCCAATACCAGATAATGGGTCATGGGCCTGTCCGAAGAGGCCACTCGTCCGAGGACATCCAGTTATGAAAGAAGTACCTTGCCTAACTCCCCACTGACGTACAAGCTACGCGAAAGAGAAAAGGACTTGTCCGAGGAGAACTTACTGCTCGGATAATCAAAGGAACGGCCGAGATGAATGTGCCAGCACCGGTCCTGATATTTCCAAGGAATCCCCTGACTTATATGGGCCAAAGGGGACAGATAGCAACCAGGAGATATTTCACAAAAGGCTGCTGACACCGCATTTATGTGGATAGGACCCCTAAACAATGCTACCTCGGTTTCTGCAACTCATAGAGTACTAAAGAGGGTGGCTGATGGGACAGGCACTCAAGTATACGCCTGGATGATCAACAAATGGAAGGTCCCGATTGTCTGAAAGGGACTATATAATAGGAGAAATCCACCATGGGAGAGTGGGGGGGGAGAACAATCTCAAGAACTCCTGTAACAATTCTCATTGAACACATTTACTAGAACAAAGCTCCTCTGATTGTGCCGAGGACGCTCTTTCACTCGATTCATCTCTGTTTGACCCACTAAAGCCTAGCTCTTCAACCCACTCTCTTACAAATTCTATTGTGAGGATACCTTTTACTCATTGGGCCAGAGTCAATCTCTCCTGTAAGCCCAATCTGTAATTTGTGCCCCTACAATTGTGATAATAATAAGTGTAATAACATTTTCTCAAAACATTTATTTTCAGTTGTAGTTGGTTATAATCTCATATTTTATTATTTTATTTCGACTTGTAAAAAATTGACACGTCAATAATTGTGAAAGTATTGTGAAATTTATTATGTCAGTATAACAATATATATGTCAACTTACATAAACATTTCAAAGAAAAAAAAAACACAAACCGATTACTGGGGAAAAAAAAAATCTTTAAGCACTGTAGCTATAGTGCCAATTGAATAAACCAAAAATACTGTAACTCCAATGCTATCCATCAATAATAGCTTACCTATGATTTGTTATGAAATTAATGTTAAAATGTTGTGGACTTAACATTTTTTTTTATTTGATATATAAGAAACTGAGATCTCAACAATTGTGAAATTATTGTGATAACAATAAGTGTTGTAACATTTTATCAAAATATTTATTTTCAATTGTGGTTGGTCACGGTCTCATATTTTATTTTTTTATTTTGAGTTGTAAGAAATTGATACCTCAATAATTGTGAAAATATTGTGAAATTTGTTGTGTCAGTATAATAATAAATATGCCAGCTTAAATAAATATTTAATAGGAAAAAAAACACAAATCGATTACTGGAAAAAAAAAAAACTTTAGGCACTGTAAAAATTAATGTTAAAATGTTGTGGACTTAGCATTTTTTTTATTTGATCTATAAGAAACTGAGATCTCAATAATTGTGAAAATATCGTGATAATAATAAGTGTTGTAACATTTTTTCGAAACATTTATTTTCAGTTGTGGTTGGTTACAGTCTCATATTTTATTATTTTATTTCAACTGGTAAGAAATTGATACGTTAATAATTGTGAAATTGTTGTGTCAGTATAATAATATAAATGCCAGCTTACATCAATATTTAAAAGAAAAAAAAAACACAAACCGATTACTGAAAAAAAAGTGACTCACAAACCATAATTGTGAAAATATTGTGATGAAATTTATTATGTCATTATAACAATATAAATGTCAGCTTATATCAATATTTAAAAGAAAAAAAAAACACAAACCGATTACTAGGAAAAAAAAAAGTGACTCACGAAAATGGCACTGTAAATGAACAGTGCTAAAACACTGGATTTACAGTGTGAAAGCACTATAACGGCATTGTCAAAACATTTATTTTCAGTTGTGGTTAGCTACAGTCTCATATTTTATTATTTTATTTTGACTTGTAAGAAATTGACACGTCAATAATTGTAAAAATATTATAAAATTTGTTGTGTCAGTATAACAATATAAATGTCAGTTTACATCAATATTTGAAAGAAAAAAAAAAAACACAAATCGATTACTGAAAAAAAAAAGACTAAATAAACCATAATTGTGAAAATATTGTGAAATTTATTGTATTAGTATAATCGTATAATGTCAGCTTATATCAATATTTAAAAGAAAAAAAAAAACACAAACCAATTAATGAAAAAAAAAAAAAAAAAAACGACTTACCAAAATGGCACTGTAATGAATAGTGCAAAAGCACTGAATGCACAGTGCCAAAGCATTGCAGCGACATAGCCGCTTTTATATATAAGAAATTTGTTGTGTTAGTATAACAAAATAAATGTCAGCTTACATCAATATTTAAAAAAAAAAAAAAAAAAACACAAACCGATTATTGGAAAAGAAAAAGTGACCAACTAAATCATAATTGTGAATATATTGTGAAATTTTATTGTGTCAGTAAAGCAATATAAATGTCAGCTTACATCAATATTTAAAAGAAAAAAAAACATAAACTGATTACTAAAAAAAAAAAAAAAAAAAGGTGACTCACGGAAACAGCACTATAGATGAACAGTGAATAACACTACATAAACAGCACAAAAACACTGTTATATAAAAATTTGTTGTATCAATATAACAATATAAATGCCAGCTTACATCAATATTTAAAAAAAAAAACACAAACCGATTACTAGAAAAAAAAATGTGACTAACAAAACTATAATTGTGAAAATATTGTGAAATTTGTTGTGTTAGTACAATAACATTTAAAAGGAAAAAAAAACACACAAATCGAATACTAAAAAAAAAAAAAGGACTCACGAAACGAAGACGTTGTTGCCGCTACAGTGCTGCACAGTGCAACAACATTGAATGCACAGTGCCAAACTGTAGCGGCTTATATAAAGAAAAAAAAAACCACAAACCGATTAATGAAAAAAAAAAACGACTGACCAAAACGGCACTGTAGATGAACAGTGCAAAAGCACTAAATGCACAATGCCAAAGCACTGCAGCGACATAGCCGCTTTTATATATAAGAAATTTGTTGTGTTAGTATAACAATATAAATATCAACTTACATCAATATTTAGAAGAAAAAAAAAAACACAAACCGATTACTGGAAAAGAAAAGTGACTAACTAAATCATAATTGTGAAAATATTATGAAATTTATTGTGTCAATAAAACAATATAAATGTCAGCTTACATCAATATTAAAAAAAAAACATAAACCGATTACTTAAAAAAAAAAAAAAGTGACTCACGGAAATAGCATTATAGATGAACAGTGAATAACACTATATGAACAGCACAAAAACACTATTATATAAAAATTTACTGTGTCAGTATAACAATATAAATGCCAGCTTATATCAATATTTAAAAAAAAAACACAAACCGATTACTGAAAAAAAAAATGTGATTAACAAAACTATAATTATGAAAATATTATAAAATTTATTGTGTCAATACAACAATATTTAAAAGATGAAAAAAAAACACGCAAACTGAATACTTGCAAAAAAAAAGTCTCACGAAACAAAAATACTGTTGACGCTACAGTGTAGTACAGTGCAACAACCCTGACTGTACAGTATCGAAATACTGTAGCATAAAGACACGATGGATTGTTTACAAAGAGTTGTGTCATCTTACACTGTGGAGTCAACGCTTTAATTTCTTTACCTATATTATTATAATATGATATACCTTTTTTTCTATATAGACTAATTCTATATTCAATCATGTCGTGATTTACTGAAATAATAGTGAGAAATAATCACACCTAGCCTAATTCTAGATTCAAATTTTTTTTTTTTTTTTGATTTCATAATTCTAGATTCAATATAATAGTTTTAAATATATATATATATATGTGTGTGTATATATATATATTCAAAACAATTGTAAGAAAAATTATATATATATATATATATACACACACATATATATGTGTGTGTGTGTGTATATATATATATACTTATATATATATTCAAAACAATTGTAAGAAAAATTACAAATAGTTGCCGCTCATGCTATATATAGAGATTTGTGTTTGTTTCTCAAACAAATTATATAAGTTTATGGACAAAACCGTGTTGTACAAACTTCAACTAATTATGACTAGAACTAACTTCTAGGGAAATAAAGGAGAAAAAATAATAAGGGTTTGTTTGATGACTGTTTTTTCTTCTTATTTTCTGTTTTCAAAAGTAATTTTCTATTTTTAATATTAAAAAACTTGTTTGGCAACCCAAAATGAACTGAAAACAAAAACTGTTCTCAAAACCTAATTTGTAAAGGAAATTGAAAACATGCAAGAGGCTGTTTTCAGTTTCTAATTTTCAAAAATCAATGGAAACACGCATTTAATTTAATGAATCTGTCTCATTTAATGAGTTATTATTAGAGTTTAAATCCTAGTAACGACATATTTTAGTATTTTCTATTTTTTTTTTCAAAAAAACTATATTTTTAATTTCAACTAACCAAACATATTGTTTATTTTAAAAATACAAAAAAATTGTTTTTTCATTATATTCCCAAAAACAAGTTTTTGAAAATAGAAAACAAAATCTGTTACCAAACATAACCTAAGATTCAAGATTTTTCTTTTTCTTTTTTTCTTTTCTTTTTTAGGGGGAGTAAGATAAATTTTCTTTGGTGGTAGGAATCTCTTTTACCTCATTACATGACAGTTCTTAAAATTATATTCGTGTATTAAATCACATACTCATTAATTCATCTAAATAAGTCATGTAACTATTAATTAAATAAATAATATGATTAAAATATAAGTAAAAGTTCATTTGAGTTGACACCTAGTGAGTTAAAATATGAGTAATGTTACGGGTCCATTTAAGAACGGCTTATTTAACTTTTTACTGAAAATTTATTATTGAAAGTGTAAAGACACAAATTTGCAGGATGGGCCTACAAGTGGGATGAACTCAGTCCCATGACATGAACAGCATCCTTACAATGAATTTGTAGAGAGTGGGTCAAATAAACTGAGCTCGAAGTAAGATTGTTGATGGCCCAAGTATGGTTATAAGCAGACCAATGAAAACAAAGTGTCGAAGTTGTATATAGTTGTCCTCGGCTTGGTCTGAGGAAAAGTGTTTTTACAATTATCTGAGTGTCCACAACTCTCTCTCTCTCTCTCTCTCTCTCTCTCTCTCTCTCTTTGTCTGTTGGTTGCTTCTTCCCTTTTTCTCTGGGGTGTTCAATGCCTCCTTTCTTTGCCTCTAGCTCTATTTATAAGCAAGTTATCTCACGTGCTAGTTAGGTGACCTTTTCTTGATACTTGTCCCATCAAATTTCCCTTAAAGTCCTTACACGGCAGCTGTAAAGCTTGAGAGTCACTGTTCAGACATCCTTTCCCCATTAATGCGGCCAAAGAGTTAGCTGCAGGGTAATAAATGCGGTGGCAGCAGCTTTTCATATAATATCTCATTGCTTCCACCTGTCTTACTTGCTTGCACATACCAGGAGAATCCCCTGAAATATCAGGGTAAACGTTGGAGCATTCATCTTGATCGTCCCTTTGATCATCCGAAGAGGGAGTACTCCTCGGACCACTCTTTTCCGTCTTCATACAAGTTATACCTCAGCGAAGAGTTAAACTATATACCTTCCTCACGATTTGCTTTCCTCGAACTGGCATGTCTCCTCGAACAGGCCCACGGCCTACTATCTAGAATTGGGCCTTTGACCCCTACAATAGCCCCTCAAAATTCCGGTTTTCTCCTCTATCCGAGGAGAAGGGTGGGATTTTGATTTCTTTAGAAGCTAAGTTTACCCAATTTTCAGTTTATTCATATGGATACGCCATCTCGCGTGTCTCATAATTATTGCTGACGCTTTGAAAACCGCGATGCGCCATTTATTGCTCCAGGCGGCGTCTTGTTCCCCTTATCAACTGCGAGAGTTTAATCGTACGGCTGATATTTCGCCCTGAAATTTTGAGCGGGATAACTCCCACTCCCTTTTACTCCCTATATAAAACGCTCTGAAGGAGTCATTTTGCCCATTTCGCATACCCTTAAATGTTCTAGAGTTCTTAAGCACTCCAGCCTTTATACGTTCCCTTATTCTAATTATTCTAAGAGCATTTTTACGAAAAATCCTAAATTTCTAGGAAGTTACTGAGACAAAAACCTCAATCACTACTGTAAGTGTTTGACTTCTAAGTTCTTTTCTTCTCGACCGAGCACCTCGGCCTGTTTGTTTCTGTCTTATCCCCTTATTAGGAAGTTTTCTTTGTATTCTCTCACATATTTAGATGGGTAGTTTTACGAATCTCGTTGATTCCCCTGTCCCGGTAGAGCCCTTTAAAGCAAAATACAATATACCCAAGGGAGTAGGCCTTCAGTATTGCCCGTCGGAAGACATCTTGACCGATAGGAAAACCGGTGAAGTGGTCATTCCCATGATCGCCTTTTTAGAGGGAGGAATGACCATTCTCATAGGGACAAAAACCCGAGAGTACCTTAAGAACCATAGGTTATGCCCACATCAGTGCGCCCCCAACCTATTTAGGGTTTTGGGCTGCGTCGATACCCTCAACCAAATGATAGGCTTGCAACTCACTTGGCACGACGTGGTACATATGAACGAATGTCATTCGTTACCTGACGGAGGGTACTATCTGAAATCTAGGTCCCCCATTGTTAAAATGGTGTCGTATCTTCCCAAGTCCAACAAGTGCATGAAGGACAACTACGTCATCGTCTCCGGGGCGTGGCATGACGGTCATCACTGTCCACCCAAGGAGGGAGAGCCAGGTGGGATGCCTTAGGATTAGGTTGAGTTTACATAGAATTTAGATTCTAGATTTCATTTTGTTTTGATATCCAATTATTTGATCCCGATATAATTTGAAGGAATAACTGACTCTATGTTTCCCGACTGTCATTCCAGATAGAAGGTTCGTTGCCCCCAAGATTAGCCTCACAAACGTGGCAGGCTTGAACAAGCTACTTAGATCGGAGATTTTTGTGAGTGCAGACGGTCAGTTGCGTGCTGTGCACCTGCTGTTGGACTTCACACCTTTGTCCGAGAAGTTCCAAGAGGTTGGAACGCGATCCGAGTGGGCGACTCAAGACTTCGAAGGATTGACATATCTCGGCCAGGTTTCCTAGCCAAGAAAGATCTTCCTCCAGTAAAGTGGTCGCTCTCGTAATCCATTTCTCCACCAGTTGCTCAAAGGGAAGAGACTGCCACATCTCGGCTGTCCTTGGAGATAGAAATAGATCAATTCCGCTTTGAAGAAGAGGAAGAAGTGCAAACTAGGCCCCTCAACCCCCAGGACTCCGAAACTACAGAAGAAGAAGAAGAAGAAGAAGAAGAAGAAGAGATGTCTCTGCAGCCGAGGAAAGGGTTGAGAGATCTCGTGGCTGGACGGAGTAAGGGTTCACCTTCTAAGGATGCATTCAAGTCCAGAGTTGAGGATAACCCTCCTCTACCCCCTCCTCCTCCCGCAACCGTGACCGATCTTCTTCCAAACCCAGACCTAAAAAAGAAGAGAAAGGTTGTGGATCTGGAGATGGAAGATGGTGAGGTGGCTCAACAAAAAGGGCAAAAACAGCAGAAGAATGAGAGGGACAAGAGGGTCTCCCCATCTGAAAGTAGGGAGGACGTCAACACCCGGGACGTTCGCCAAGTACAAACCTGGGCACCCCGGCTGGAGGTTGATGGCGCTCCAATCCCTTGGAACTCTTCCATTAGGGAGTTTCAAAAGGGACACTCGGCCTACATTGCCGAGGCTTTGGAGCGCCCTCTACTCTTGCCTCGGGATATGGAGGCCGTAAAGTCCTGGAGACAAACGGATTTGTTTATGTCTCTGAAAAAAGACTTGGCCATGGTAAGATTCTTCCTTAGAGTTAATTCCTTTGAGATTACGTTCAACTCTTAATTGTGCTAATGCATGCCGCTTGTTTTTGTCCTGTAGTTGACCCAACAAGTTTGTGTTGCCAAGGACTGGGTTAAGGACGCTCGTAACCTGGCCAAGGCCGAGGCTCAGTCTCGTGCAGACGTGGAGAAAAGCTTGGGAATCGTTAAGCACGAGAAGCAGGAATTGGCTAAGAAGTTGGCCGCGAATGAGAGGGAAAGAAAGAGTGATGTGGCGAGCCTGAAGAGTGCTCAAGACCAAGCCGAAGACCAGCGGAAGAAACTTCATATGACTGAAATAGAGCTGGTGACCCAAAAGCAACTGGCCTTGGAGCTCAAGGCCAGCCTGGAGAAGGCTAAGGAAGCTGCTCGGGATGCAGAGTTGAGAGCTGAGGCCGAGAAGAATGCAGCTTATCTCCTTGGAATTGAGGAGATGGAGATAAGGCTAGCAGATGAGGTGTCAGAGGTGTACCGGGACTACTGCAAATTCACATGGGAAGAAGCCCTGAATCTTTCCGGAGTTCCTGCCAACTCTAAGTTGAGGCAACTCGAGAAGATTTACTTCCACCCACACATACAGGTTGCTCTGACCGTTCCTTCGTCTCCATCACTCTAAGTCGAAAAGGTACCTGCTCCCTCTGAGACTAAGAACAAGGGTCAGGATGAGGAGGTAATGAAGACTGGGAATAAGGATGCGGAGGAGGCCGCCTCTTCCAAAGCCACGAATGCCACTAAGGCTGATAAAGCTATTTTTTTGGGGGTTGAAGCCGGATCCAGGGCAGCCGAGCAGACCGAACAAGAGAATCTCTTATCCTCAACGATCAAGACTTAGAATTAGGGCTTTAGGTTTCTTTTATTTGTAATCATCTTGTAGTGGTGCATAATGTACTTTTAATATCAATCAATGAAAGTGTTTGCATTTTCTCTAATTTTGTTCAGTTTTGTTCCTTTATCTCGATTTTGTACAAATCCTTGAACAAATGAAACTAAACTGTAGGAAATTAAAATTGAATAACCTATTGAATAAATTAAATTTAAGTAATGGAAGCAATAAATGAAATTGATTCCTTGACCTGTTCAAATTGAACGGGAATATCAATTAACCCAAAATACACGATCCGAAAGATCAGACATGACCATGATCCTTCTTAATCCTTAATGAAATGAATCTAATTTACCCAAGGTATGTGGTCCGAGAGATCAGACATGACCATGATCCTGTTTAACACTTAGTAAAATGGACTAGAGTATTAATTTACCCAAAGTATGTGGTCCGAGAGACCAGGCATGATCAAGGTTCTGTTTAATACTTAGTAAAATGGACTAGAGTATTAATTTACCCAAGGTATGTGATCCGAGGAACCAGACATGACCAAGGTTCTGTTTAACACTTAGTAAAATGAACTAGAGTATTAATTTACCCAAGGTATGTGGTCCGAGGGACCAGGCATGACCAAGGATCTGTTTAACACTTAGTAAAATGGACTAGAGTATTAATTTACCCAAGGTATGTGGTCCGAGGGACCAAGCATGACCAAGAAATGGACTAGAGTATTAATTTACCCAAGGTATGTGGTCCGAGAGACCAGGCATGACCAAGGTTCTGTTTAACACTTAGTAAAATGGACTAGAGTATTAATTTACCCAAGGTATGTGGTCCGAGAGGCCAGGCATGACCAAGATTCGGTTTAACACTTAGTATGCAAGCAATATAATAAACTTCACAATAATAAAAAATTTTATTAATAATAATACCTTCTTAGATTATTTACATTCCAGGGATGAGATATAGCTCGTTCGTCTAAATCCTCCAAATAAAATACACCTATTCCAGCTATTAAAAGGATGCGATATGACCCTTCCCAGTTGAGCCCAAGTTTTCCCCAAGCTGGGTTCTTTGTAGCACCCATTACTTTTCGCAAAACCAAATCTCCCGGCACAAGTGGTCTCAGCTTGACGTTGGCGTCGTACCTCTGCTTGAGCTTATGCTGATAGTAGGCCAGTTGGACCATGGCATTCTCCCTTCATTCAACGACCAGAGCCAAGCTCCTTTCTAACAGTCTATCGTTGTCGGCCGGGGTGAAAGAGCTTGTTCTCAACGTTGGGAATCCTATCTCTAGGGGAATAACAGCCTCTGCCCCGTATGTCATTGACAAGGGGGTTTCTCCCGTAGACCGACATGGAGTCATCTAATACGTCCAGAGAACATGCAGCAATTCTTTTACCCACTTCCCTTTTGCATCATCCAACCTCTTCTTTAAACCGCTTACTATGACCTTGTTAACGGCTTCAGCCTGGCCGTTCCCTTGTGGATATGCAGGAGTGGAGTACCTGTTCGTGATGCCTAACCCACAGCAGTATCTCCTGAATGCTTCACTATCAAATTGAAGACCATTGTCTGAGATGAGTGTGTGTGGTACTCCAAACCGAGTGACAATATTCTTCCATATGAACTTCTGGACGTCTACATCTCTAATGTTCGCCAATGGCTCGGCTTCGACCCACTTGGTGAAATAGTCTGTGCCAACTATTAGGTATTTTTTACTCCCAGTTGCCTTAGGGAAAGGACCTACAATGTCCAAGCCCCACTGAGCGAAAGGCCATGGGCTGGATAGAGGATTAAGAACTCCCCCTGATTGATGAATATTCAATGCAAACCTTTGGCATTGATCACACTTCCTCACGTACTCCTGTGATTCCCTTTGCATGTTCGACCACCAGTATCCCTAAGTTAGGGCTCTGTGAGCTAAAAACCTACCTCCCGTGTGGCTCCCACAAATTCTTTGGTATAGCTCGTCAAGGAGCAACTCGATGGCCTCAGGGTGTACGCACAACAAGTAGGGCCCAGAGAAAAAGTGTTTGTATAGCTTACTGTCTTCTGACAACCAGAACCAAGGAGCCTTCCTCCTCACCTTGTCTGCTTCAGCCTTGTCTTGTGATAGGATATCATCTTTGAGGTATGTCACCATAAGGTCCATCCAGCTTGATCCTACTCTAACTTGATAGATGCTAGGCCCTTTTTTCCTCCTCGGCATACTTCTGTACATCTTCAACCAAGATAAGCCGAGGCAGTCCTCGAGCCGAAAAGGTTGCAAGAGTGGCTAGGGAATCCACATGTGTATTCCCACTCCAAGGGATATGTTGCAAACGAAATGACCTGAACTGTGTCTGCAGCTGCTTGACATGTCTCAAATACTTTTGCATCCTTTCGTCTCGTGCTTCCAGCTCTCCCCTGACTTGGCCGACGACCAGTGCTGAATTCGAGAACACTTTCACAGTGTTTCCACCCATTCTTCTGACCATGGTCATTCCGACCAATAGCGCTTCATACTCAGCTTCATTATTAGTAGCCGAGTTGAGGGATTTTTCAATAATAACATTCTCTGGAGATACCAAAACTAATCCCACTCCCGAGCCTCTCTAATTGGCTGCACCATCCGCATACAACTTCTAGAATGGGGGTCCTTGTACGGAGACCGAGCTAACTGAATTTTCATCCATATGCATCACCTTGGCATTTTCTTATAACAAAGGCTCGGTGAATTCGACTACTAGATCAGCCAGGATTTGTCCCTTAATAGAGGTGCGAGGCATGTACTTTATATCGAAAGCCCCTAGGATTGTACCCCATTTTGCAATCTTTCCCGTATAATCTGCACTCCGAAGTAGTGATCTGAGTAGGAGTTAGGTAAGGACCACAACCATATGTGATTGAAAATAGTGAGGAAGTTAGAGCGTGGTATGTACTACTGCAAAAATGGGCTTCTCCAGTGGCAAGTAACGGACCTCAGCCTCATGGAGGGACTTACTCACATAATAAACAGGTTTCTGAACGCCATTCTCGATCCATATTAGTACCAGACTCACCGCATTGGTGGCTACAGTGATGTAGGCGAACAGAACCTCGTCCATCGTGGAGCTGGACATGATGGAGGGTCGAGATAAATACTCTTTTAGCTGTTGGAAAGCCAGAACACATTCTTCAATCCATTCAAACCCCTTCCACTTGTTCAGCAACTGGAAAAAAGGCCGACACCTGTCTGCCGACCTAGAGATAAATCGGTTAAGAGCAGCAGTCATCCCAGTCAACTTCTGAACTTCTTTAGGATTTCGAGGAGGTTGCAGGTTATTGATCGCCTTTATCTGGTCGGGGTTGACCTCAATTCCGCGATGGGTGACCACATAGCCCAAAAATTTTCCTGATCCGACGTCGAAAGAGCATTTTGATGATTGAGTCGCAGCCTATGTTTCTTTAAGATTTCAAAGATATTTCTGAGGTCGCCAACATGCTCGGATTCCACCTTACTCTTGACCGCCATGTCGTCTATGTAAATCTCTATGCATTTCCCGAGTTACGGCTCAAACATCTTTGTCATCATCCTCTGATAGGTGGAGCCTGCATTCTTCAGACCAAATAGCATCACCTTATAGTGATAGTTCCCAACGGGGGTAACGAAGGCTGTCTTTTCTTGATCATCCAAAGCTAAGGGAATCTGGTGGTACCCTTAAAAGGCGTCCAAGAAACTCATTTGCGAATGCCCCACAGTTGCGTCCACTAGCTGATCAATCCGAGGTATGGGGAAGGGATCCTTCGAACAAGCTTTGTTCAAGTATGTGAAATCCACACATACCCGCCATTTCCCATTCTTCTTCTTTACCACCACTGTATTGGCTAGCTATTCTGGATAGAAAACCTCCTTAATAGCCTTGGCCTGCTTGAGTTTGTTCACCTCCTCCCAAATAGCGTCAGAATGCTCCATGGATGAACACCGAGGTGGCTGCTTCTTGGGAAAGGCGGCTGGACTTACGTTCAGGTGATTGCAGATGAACTCTGGATCTAAACCTGGGGCCTCATAAGAGTTCCAAGCAAACACATCAATGTTTCTCCTAAGGAGTGCCAACAGCTCTTCCTTATCCCGAGGAGGCAATTGAGCCCCGATCTGGAAAAACCTTTCTAGGTCTATGTCAATGACAACTTTCTCTAACTTCTCACATTTCTCCTCGTCCAATTCCACAACAGTAGGTGGAACCGACATTCTTGATTGCTATGGACTTCTATCAACAGAGGTCGTAGGCTCGGCAGTAGGCTGATGCATGATGGACGATATAAGGCACTGCCTCGCCACGGATTGGCTTCCTACAATTTCCTCGACCCGTCTTCCGAATGGAAATTTCACCTTCAAATGTAAAGTTAACGAAACGACCCCTAGGGCATGAAGCCAGGGTCTGGCAACGATGGTCGTGTAGGGAGAATATGCATCCACCACGATGAAGTTCACCTCAACCAGCTCGAAACCTACTTGCACGGGTAGCCTGATCTATCCCTTAGGGATGACAGTTTTCCCATCGAAGCTAACCAGAGGTGAATCGTATGCTGTTAGATCTTCAAGTCTTAAACCTAATCCTCTGTATAGGTCCGGATACATGATCTCAGCCCCACTCCCTTGATCAACCATCACCCTCTTCACGTCGTACCCCCCTATTCTAAGGGTGATGACCAGAGCGTCGTCATGGGGCTGTATAGTCTCCCGCTTATCTTTATCCGAGAAGCTTAAGATTGGTCGAAACTCTACCCTAACCCATTTTGACTCCTGAGTCATGTCCTCGGCAATTTCCCTAGAGACGAACATCACTCTGGAAAAGCATGATCCAGTCCTCCGGGGTGCTACAATGTAAGAGACCGCGCCTCGGCCCCCTTTTTTATAGGCGGTGTTGGGCCAAACCCACGTAAATGGGTGGAGTTGTGTTATTGCCTCTCAAAATGGAGGTTCGACTAGTTATATTTTCCCTTTAGATTAAGGGTTTTACAATGGAGTCGCCACTTATTTAATTATTGGAATAAATAAGAAAACCACAATTGAAAAATTCCTCATTATATTAATTTTCAATTGAATTTACATTGATCATAGGAAAATTACATGGCTTTGGTCCTAAGTACAATTTAATATAAAGTACATGGCTTTATTTCCTAGTTACAATCTAAAAATTGAAAATTACAAGGATAAGCATTTGATCTACTAACCCTTGATCTAAGTTCGAAGGCTATGTTACAAGGTGGGAAGGTGTTAGGCACCCACCTTGCCCGGTGAAACCGGTCTTCTAGACTATGGTGGCTAACATCCATATCATATCATCCAATATGCCAATCAATTTACATGTTGAATTTAAAGTGTGTGCATGTGATAAACCCTAATTCAATTTATTAAGTATTGCATTTGGATTGAAAAATAATTTCTAGTGAATGGTGATAACCTAGATTCAAGGATTTGAAAGAATTATGAAATAAACATGTTTTTCATATTTTTTATGTGGATTTAAGATTAAACTAGTGTAATGCATGAACATGTGATGAACAACCAAGAACATATGAAGAACACATAAGAACATTTAAGAACATTCAAACATATTCAAGAGAATTTAAACAGTTACTCTCATGCTTTAATCCTAAATTCTCATCATGGCAACAAAAAAAAAAAAAAAAAAAAAACAAGTTAGAGAAAGAAATTGTACCTTCATGCAAGATCCATATGGTGGAGGAGGAGACTCTTGGTAAATGTCCTAAGGGTGGAGGGAAAGAAGAGTTAGGAGAGGAAGAGTGAGTCTCACTCAATAGCTTGAGTCTCAGGAAGACCAAGATATGACAAGACTACTCAACTTCACTAGAACTCAAGAGAGGGGAAGAGAGGGGGTTTTTTTGTGTGTCCTGGAATGAAGGAGGGGGGGGGTTTCTATAGTAGTGGTGGAGGAAATATGAATGGAAGGCCATTAATGAGGGTTGACAAAGAATCATGAACCTAGACCTCATTTTAGCCTTTGGGAAAATCTGGTGCATTAAATGGAAAGATTGATAGGAGTGAGGAGCAAGCCAAAATTCGGTTTTCCCGTAGCTGCTGTAACAGCCTGTGGAGCCAACTTCGAAAAATCATATCTGACTTAATTTTGATCGGAATTGTTTCGTTCTTGTGCTCAAATTGAAGCCCCGTATGTCTAGTTTATGGGAAAATTAACCTCATTCACAGATTCAAAATATTCTGAGAGATATTGATGAAATGGTGAGCAGAGGTCATTTGTTAGAAAATGGTTTCAGCACAATTAACATTAATAGGTCCCAAATTTACTCTAATTAAAAGATAATTGCACAAATTACTCATTGAATAATTAATACTTAACTATCTAATTAATTAGGTGTGTCCAACCTTACCATAAAATGTAGTCCTAACCAATAAAATTATGACACATCATTGATCTCAAATTGATTATACTTATAACCAATCGAAATCAATTGTTCATAATCACATATAGTCGGACTCAACATGTGATAGTGCATCTCAGCCATTAAAACTTGATTTGATGATAACTTTCAATCTTGTGGTCCGATTAGGGCTTATGACTAGTCGATTTGATTGTTATAACATTAAGATCATTTTGGTGGAATGAGATTAAGGATCTAATGACCAGAATCAAGAAGTATATTTTTAAGGAAAAATTACCCTTTTACCCTCCCGGTGAGGTTAAATGCGGGTTACAAAATGAGGTGTCAACAGAATGCCCCTCATTGACAGAGCTTGAAAAGAGAATGTCAATGTATGAAAGAGACACCTAACTTTGCAATCAGTATTTAACCGTGGTGGATGTATGATGCATGCAGATAAGAATGCAGACCATTATGTAGTGGATCAAAATGTGGACCAAATCTCAAGGGAAATTGCCTACGTACCTCTTGGTGAGAGGATCAGGTCCAAACGTAGTTCATACATGCAGCTCTCTCTTTTTTCTTTGAGTGCCCTATTCATTGCATCATTCCCCACGCCTTTTGAGGAAATCTGGTTGTGCTCGTGAAGGGCGATTTGGAAATCTGGTTGAGTGCCCTATTCATTGCATCATTTCCCACGCCTTTTGAGGGCGCGTTTCTACCCCTGCGGTCATGGTGATACTCTTCCCCATGGGAGAAGGATTCACTAAGGGGTGTTCGTGACCGACATCTATAATTATCATCCTCATCAACATCAGAAGAATTATCAGTGATGGACGGGCTGATGGATGGACTAAGCCTCCTTCGCATAAGGCGCAGCTTCTCTTTTAAACGATCAATCTTACGTTGCATGTTCCTCGTAGTGTCTTTATAAGACCCGTCTTTCTCGTTTCAACGTCGACTCCTCCCAGTGTGTATGGTATGCACGCTTCCTTCACGGTCCCTTTCTCGCTCAATGTGTACAAAATGATCAAGATGTTGCAAATCATCAGACTCTGCTCTGTTTGGACCTGATCCAACCATGGCTCAAATCTCAACTCACCTACTCACCAGCTAATTCCCACAGACGACGCCAATTGTAAGGACACAAATTTACAGGATGGGCCTACAAGTGGGATGAACTCAAGCCCATGATATGAACAGCATCCTTACAATGGATTTGTAGAGAGTGGGTCAAATAAACTGAGCTCGAAATGAGATTGTTGATGGTCCAAGTATGGTTATAAGCTGACCAATGAAAACAAAGTGCCGAAGTTGTATATAGTTGTCCTCGGCTTGGTCCGAGGAGAAATGTTTTTACAATTATCTAAGTGTCCACAACTTTCTCTCTCTCTCTCTGTTGGTTGCTTCTTCCCTTTTTCTCCAGGGTGTTCAATGCCTCCTTTCTTTGCCTCTAGCTCTATTTATAAATCAGTTCTCTCACGTGCCAGTTAGGTGATTTTTTCTTGATACTTGTCCCATCAACCTTCCCTTAAAGTCCTTACTTGTAAAGGTTGAGAGTCACTGTTCAGACATCCTTTCCCCATTAATGCAGCCAGAGGGTTAATTGCAGGGTAATAAATGCGGTGGCAGCAGCTTTTCGTACAATATATCATTGCTTCTACCTAACTTACTTGCTTGCACATACCAGGAGAATCCCCTGAAATATCAAGGTAAACGTTGGAGCATTCATATTGATCGTCCCTTTGATCATTCGAAGAGGTAGTACTCCTCAAACCTCTCATTTCCGTCTTCATACAAGTTATACCTCAGCGAAGAGTTAAACTATGTACATTCCTCACGATTTGTTGTCCTCGAACTGGCATGTCTCCTCGGACAGTCCCACAACTCACTATATGGAATTGGGCCTTTGACCCCTACAGAAAGTATTGTAAAAAAAAAATTAAAAGTTAATTGATTTTTTTTTTGCTGAAAGTACTGTAAAAGCGAAATGTGAGACCTGCAAATAATAAAGTTGCCATTGACAAGAACACAAATATTGTCGTTGCCAACAGTGGGACCTGCTGGTATTGTTAGCTTATTTTGCTTGCCTTTTTCTCCCTTTTGGCTTATTCTCGGGGGCCTCTAAAAAATAAGCAGAAAGCCAACTTTTCATCCATTTCGAAATGCACTCTACGTACAATAATTTTTACAATAGTTGAGTTAACATGTTTTATTATTTTTTATCTAACACTCAATTTATTTCAGCGTTAACGTTTTCTAGAAGTATCACTTTATCATTTATCATTAATAACTTATTTTTTGAGGCTCTTTTTCTATTAACAACCCATTAGTAAGCAATTGTTAAATATTTTGTGTAATCTATACTAGGAGTACTATTTAAGGAGCTTTCCTTTATTTGTCTTCAATTTAGATGCCCAAAATATCCTAAAATTCACCCGTTTCAAGACTTAAATCATATAGTTAGACATGTAAAATTAGTAATTTAAAAACTCCTAATTTTTAGCTAAATTAAAAAAAAAAGTTTATTCTCCCACTGCACATTTCTCTCTCACGTTAGTTATCAAATCCTAATACAACTTCTTCTTGAATAAATATAAAAAATAAAACTGTTTTTTTTTTTCCACATACATACCATTTTTTTTATAACTAAACTGTTTTTTCTCACCTCTACATTTCTCTCTCACATTAGTAGTCAAGTACTAATACAAATTTTTCTTAAAATAAAAAATAAAATTAAACTGCCATGAGTAAAACGTGTAAACCCAAAAAATAAATAATAAAAAGCCTCATCGCACACGCGAAGCACATGTGATGAGGCTAATTTTTTTTTTTTTATGTTTCTAGAGTTGTTTTATTCTTTTAAATATCCAAACCGATTCAAAAAAATCTGCCCTTTTTTCTTAATATCACTTCTAATAATAAGCTTTTATAATTGGGGTTAGAATTGGAGTCCCATTAAGCTAACACCATATGGACCACATCCCTTGTTGTTTTTAATCCCTTGGAAAGTCCCAAAAACCAATAGAGCCTAGGATGTGCGTGAGTTCGGGGTCTCCGAGCTGCGGTTCAAGTTGGTGGTACCCATGGGCTTACCAAAATGTACAGTGAGGTGTAGGACAATTACTACCACTCGCAAGTCCCCTTTTTTGTTTATAATAATAATAATAATAATGTGAGTTCCAGTTAGCTCAATTGATAAAGTCTCTGATGGTTGTATAAGAAATTTGGAGTTCAATTCCTGCTTATA
This sequence comes from Lithocarpus polystachyus, assembly GCA_033629205.1. Lineage (NCBI taxonomy): Eukaryota > Viridiplantae > Streptophyta > Magnoliopsida > Fagales > Fagaceae > Lithocarpus > Lithocarpus polystachyus. The sequence goes on from CM066162.1 coordinate 12,273,113, forward strand.
CTAAAAACTGATTAGTGTTTTGGTCTGATAATAAAAAGCTATAATCAGGAGCAAACACCATGGGTTGAAACCCTCTAAAAATAATAATAATAATAATAATAATAATAATAATAATAATAATAACAATAAATTCCTTAAGATAAATATTGCTAGTGGCATGGTGCAATTCCACGACTTTTTATATCTGTGGTGACACAGTGGTAGCCACGTTAATATTTATCCTCTTTGGGGAGTCAGGCCCGCAAGGATTATCCCGTGTACCCAATGGAAGGAAGGAGGGAGCAAGGGCTGACCTTGGACTCGCGCTCGCAGTCCCACATCGGGTAGTTAGGCGCTCCCACTCATGCTTATAAGGTTCTGGACCACACATAAGTGTACGCTTACCCGCGTATGCGATCGCATACGTGAGTAAGCGTACACACACGTGAGCTCCAGTGGCTTATGAAGCGTGTGTGGGAACGCCCTCTGCCCGATGTGGGACTGCTGGTCCAAGGTCCGCCCTTGCCACTTCCCTACACATTGGCTGAGGGATAAACCGTGAGGGACTGGCTCCCCAAAGCGGATAAACTCTTTGGGCCAGGGTAACCAACCCCTCAACCAAAAAGCGTTTTAATGTGGTGACACAGTGGTAGCCACGTTAATATTTATCCTCTTTGGGGAGCCAGGCCCGCAAGGATTATCCCGTGTACCCAATGGAAGGAAGGAGGGAGCAAGGGCTGACCTTGGACTCGCGCTCGCAGTCCCACATCGGGTAGTTAGGCGCTCCCACTCATGCTTATAAGGTTCTAGACCACACATGAGTGTACGCTTACTCACGTATGCGATCGCATATGCGGGTAAGCGTACACTCATGTGTGGTCCAGAACCTTATAAGCATGAGTGGGAGCGCCTAACTACTCGATGTGGGACTGCGAGCGCGAGTCCAAGGTCAGCCCTTGCTCCCTCCTTCCTTCCATTGGGTACACGGGATAATCCTTGCGGGCCTGGCTCCCCAAAGAGGATAAATATTAACGTGGCTACCACTGTGTCACCACAATATCTATTTGTCAAAGTTTATAATCTATTTTTTTTTTATTTCTATTCCTATTAATTATATAAAAAGAGCTAATAGGCTCATGAATAGTGTTTTTGATTTGTTTAATTATTTTCAAGTATGCTAAGCTTGTTTTTGTTTTTGGTTTTTTTTTTTTTAATTTATGTTTACATTATACTTGCAATATAAACTTACATTAACACAAAAGTGGTAAATGTTGTACACATTTGCAAAAAATAATAAATATTATACACATTTAACAAATGTAACCAACATTTGCCAATTTTTGTTTTTCTACAATATAAGTTTACATTGTAAACATAGAGATATTATAAAAATATCGTGAACTATTTGTTAATTCCTTATGAATCAAAATAAAATAATAAATATCAAATAGGGATCTAGTACATTTAAAAATAAAGGTATTATATTATCAAAATGTCATAATATTTTATTATTACCGCAATATCTTCGCAACAACTAAAATGAAAGTTGCTTATTGGTGAAAATAAAATTTTATTTAATTGAGTTGTCTTTTTAGTGCTATAAAATTTGGAACTCCAATCATGAATATTTTTTAAATGTAACTATTCTGCAGGTTTCTCACAAAAAAAAAAAAAAACTATTCTGCAGGTTTTCAGGCACAACTTGCGCAGCATTATGAGGCTTCCAACAATAATGTGCCTGACCACTGCTTGTCTTCTTCCTATTGATTCGTGTTGACGATGAATACAATAATTCTAGGCTACAATCATAAATTCCGAAGAGATAAATTTGCATCCAACAGGCAAGAGTGACTTGATGTAATGTCCAAGTTCAATTAATAAAATTTTTAATAATTAAATAAGAAATTTAAAGTTTAATTTTTACTTATACCAAAATTAGAGTGAGGTTTTTTTTTTTTTTTAATGTGAAAATAAAATAGTGTTTTAATCTAATAATAAAAGACAAAAACTAATATCTTAATTCTTAATCTAATAATAATAAAAAATCACATAAACTCGCAATAAATTAAAACTCTAAAAAAAAGAAAAAAAAAATCCTGCTGGTATGTTTTATTTACTTTTTGTATAGCAGAACAAAAAAGTAAGAAAAGTGTCGTACTGTCCTTGCAGCCATTATTTAGGTCTCAGTCAGTTATGTGAAAGGGGACCGACTAATGACTAAGCATTGACAATAATGTAATAAACGATAAACACTGATCCATATCTTCCCCCATCACATCAAGAAAAAAAAAAATCTTCCCCCACCGTGAGTCCGTGACCGGCATCCCCCTAATAATTGATTTTGATAGATTATTAAAATTATCTAAAAAAATTATTACCATTTTAATTTAACTAGTTGATATCTTTTAATGTTTTTTAATAAAACATTTGGAGTTTTAATCACTCATCTCTTAATTGTAATTATTAAATTATCAAAAAAAAAAAAACCAAATAATACTCAAGAAAAGAATAAGTTATTAAAAAATGCAATTTTATATATCCACATATTATTTGGCTTTGACATATCTCTTAATCTTGGGGTTTAAAATAAATTTTTTATTTATTTTTTTATAAGAAGTATGTATATATATATATATATATATTTGGATGCAAGAATTGTGGTATATAAATAGGCTTAATATACTGCACAAATCATTATTTTGGACAAAACTTTCCATCAAATTCGATTTAAGTCTAATTTCTTTTTATCATGTATTTAAATTATTTGAATAAATTACATGACTATTAAACACATGCATATTTTTTTGAGTCAGCACATAATAAATTGGAATAATTTTCTTAAAATTGATTCAGTAAAAAATTCTATCTATTTATTAAAAATAAACTAACAACAATTATTTTTTTCCATATGAATTATAATGCTCTAATGAACATTTTCGTGTGATTGCATTTTGTTGGCTTGATCATGCTAATGATCACATACTGTATTTTGCTTTGAGGTTGTGTCATGCCTTAATGCATTCAATCCTAGCTGGAGTACGGAATGGTTTGTACTAGTAAAATTAATTAGTCAGCATTATTTTGGTTATCACAGACGTCACAAGATTCACTTCTTTTTTTTCTTTTATTTTTTTGAAAAATAGAGTTTTCTTAGATTAACATTATAAGAATTGCGTTCGGTTTCATTCATGGAACTAGAAAAGTGCTTGGATAATTACCTATACCTTGGCTATTACTAATTTTGCCACGGAGAATACATAAAAGAAGAACTTAATAGAATTTGGACAAATTTTTCCTTCAACTTACAACTAACTTGTCATAGAGAATACATAAAAATAATGAATTACTAAAAATTGGACAAAAAATTCCTCAAGACAAATTTGCATAAATAACTGTAAGGACACAGATTTAGAATTCCAGCCCAAAAGGTGGGTAGGTCTGCCTAAAAGACCCAACAACAATGAATTTGTAGAGAATGGGTCAAGAAAACTGGGCTAGCACAGATTAAACTGTCAATTAGATGGATTAAGATCACAAATTGGAAGGAAACACAAAGATTAGTCTCAAAGGATTGCCCTCGGTATACGTTCGAGGATATCTGTTTGATATAATTATTGTTCAGAAATGGGTACAAGTCATGTTCTTAGCCTCTACACTTTTCTTTTTTCTTTTTCTCCCCCCCCCCCCCCCCCACTCTTTAGGTTTCTTCTTCTTTTTATACTGCTTCTCTCCTTTCTCATAGCCCTCCACGTACAAATCTAATGGTTTTTTTGTTGACACTTGTCCCATCTAGCTTTTCCAGAATCCTCTACGTAGGAGCTGTAAGGCTGGAAGTCACTATTCAGATGTCTTCTCCACATAAATGCGGCCACAAAGTTAGCTACAGAGCATTCAATGCGGAGTGGCAGCCTTCTTCCTTGATATTTTGGGACCTTTTCTTGATACATGCTTCCACAACATTCGCCCAGTCCAGCAGAATCCTCTGGGATACCTTATTAACTGGCGAACCTCCAAGTCTCATCCCGGCTTTAATTATCCGAGGTGGTATTCGTCCTCAGCGAAACCTCCGGGATTGTTAAGTTCACATTCAACTTCTTCGACCTTTAATGCGGATCCTCTAGGCCAAGTTAAACCATCCTCAAACTAGCCCTAGTCCTCGGCTTGGACTTTGGATGCACTGTGTAAATGGATAAGGAGTTCCAGGCCCATCATTCCAACTGGCCTGTTACTCCTACCGGCCCATTGCTTCTACCGGCCCATTGCCCCTACAATAACTTCTAACCCATTACGTGGCAATCAAATGTTCATACACGTATATTTTAGTTACATGACTCATTAAGCTATTTAAATAAGTCACTCATTTTGAAATAGAGCATGTAATTAAAATTATACATGAATTAATATTTTAGTTGTTATGGTTTTATTTTAATTAAAACAGTTGAAGAGAATGTAACTTTATATGCAATTTGACAATTTCAAACCTTCACTATTTGCACGATCTATAAGGAGCCCAAAACTTGTCCAGCTAGAAAATAAAGAGAACTCCCTGAACTTCCATTTGGATTGAAATGAAAGGAGGAAAAGAAGAATTACAATTTGCAGTTATTTGAGTTGGAGTATTGAACTATTCTAGAGCTGTACTTGTTCAATTGTGTTATGCATGTTGTTTAGATTTCACCGCTAATGGCATTTATGAACTAAACCAAGTAATACTTGCGGTTGGTCTCATTTCTTTTCTTTCGTTGAAAACAATGAAGAGGAAGATTGATTATGATTTATGAAGACCAGTAACATCAACCAATAACTAGTGGATATTAAGAACTTATGATAGGTGTACATCTCATTTTTATTTTGTAATTAAAATATAAGATACAATTGTTCTCATTTATTACTATACATAATTGGGGTGAAAATTTATATACACACGGTAGACATATTTAATGCACATACTCCACGCATAATTATAAATCTTTGCAATCAACGCCTTAATTTAACTAAGATTACTCTATAATATTCATCTTTTTTTTTTTTTTGAGGAACAAGTAAGTGAACTTTATTAGGCTAAATCAAGATTGATTACATCATCCAAATCCACAAGTAGTTCTTCTATCCATACATCAGTGTCTGCAGATACAACAGCTCTCCTTGCTAAGGCGTGCGCCAATTTGTTTCCCTCCCTTTTTACATGTTGGAAGTTACAAGTCATTAAAGAAGGAATAAGGCTCCGAATTTCTTCAATGATGTGGCCAAAAAGGGTATGGCACAGCTCCTTTGTGTTAATAGCTTTTATAATCCGTAGGCAATCTCCCTCAAAAATTACTTTGAATAAACTAAGCTCCCTTGCAAATGTCACAGCCCGAGATGCCGCTAATGCTTCAGCATGTTCTATTGATTGAGGCAACACTATTTTCTGACTTAGAGCACCAATAATGTTCCCATTGCAGTCTCTAATCACCACTCCTATACCTGCCAAGTTGCTATTTTCAAAGAGAGCTGCATCAAAGTTGGCCTTATAAAAGTCCTCTGGAGGCTTTGTCTACCTTACCCGATGTCCTTGCACCTCTGAACTAGTGGGCTGGGCATGTACATCAAAAAATTCCATCACCAAATCCTTTGCCAACTTACTAATCTCATGTAATGGCCATGAGGGTTGCTGCATTCCGATTTTGTTTCGTCGCAGCCAAATGCACCAAGCAAAGGTTGAGAATAGCGCAACTGTGAAGGTCGATCCCTGTTCAAGTACAGCCTCTATGAGATCGAGGAAAGACCGATATCCTACCTAGTACAAGCGCGAAAAGCTTGAAACAGATTTCCACACGGCCTTTGCTTGATCACACAGCCATAACGCATGCATACCCGTTTCTTGCTAATCTTCACATAAAGAGCAAGTCTCGTCTATGGGAATTTTTCGGCGCGCTAAGTTCTGTTTTTTTGGTAAAGAATCCTTCGTCGCTCTCCACATAAAGTGCCTGATTTTTGGTGGCACTCGTATCTTCCAAATACTCTTCCACACCTTCGCACCTTCCCCACCAGACGAAGATGGCGCTTCATTATTCATTTCTGTTGCTAGCATCTGATAGGCAGACTTTACCGAGTAATAGCCATCCGACGACTTGGGCCAGACAAGGCAATTCGTGTCGCAAGCTTCACTCACATAAATCTTTCTAATCACTTCAGCTTCCCACGGGTAGAATAAGTTCTGCAGCACCTCCACATTCCAGATTTTTGTACCTGGATTAAAAAGATCACAAACCCGATTCGGCCCCATATCTAGTTTGGGTGACACCACTCTGCTCATACCCGATTCAGGTAACCAATTATGGTCCCAAGCTTTAAAGTCATGTACCCCAATCTTCTTGTACAACTTGTCTTCATTTGATGCAAGGACTCAAATGCAATCAGAATGTTATCAGTGATCAATCTACCAGCAATGAAAGCACTTTGTGTTTCAGAATAATATCATTGAGGAGAGGTTTAAGCCTATTAGCAATAACCTTACTAACAATTTTATAAATTACATTGCATAGGCTTATTGATCTAAACTCAGAGACTTTTTCCGGGTTTTTCACTTTTGGAATTAATATAATAAAAAAATTTGTAAACTAATGGGCACTATGGACTTATTACTTCTTCATTTTTATTTATGGTAAAATATTATTTTAGCCCCTAAACTTTAGTTTGTTTTTATCCATAAACTTTAAAAAATTCTTTTTTCATCCCTAAAATTTATAAAGAGTTTTTTTAATAGTTTCGAGACAAAAATAGGAATGAAATAAGAACTTTTTTAATAATTTAGGGATGAAAAACAAACTTTTAGTAAAGTTTAAGAACATAAATAAAATATTTTCAATAGGTTAGGACATTTAGGTATAAAAGATGAATTTTTCAATAATTTAGGGACGAAAAATGAACTTCTTAAAGTTCATGGATGAAAAAAAACTTTTTGTAAAGTTTAGAGATCAAAATAGTATTTTTACCTTTTATTTTTTTTTTTTTTTATAAGAAAGTGGTGTTATAGCCTTTAGCCAAACTATTTCACTCCATATCTAGAAAACGCTCCAAAAATCGACCTTTAGATTTATATTACGTCCCAAACCAATGAGTCCACCACCTTATGCCAACATTTTGACATCTATTAGTGCACCCCACCATCTAGCCATCCAACTAATTTGTGAATAGCGATACTAATTTTGGATAATTTAACAAACATTGTAAATGAATGTTGAATTAAAATGTTGACTATAATCATTTGTAATTTAAGATGGACAAATGATCCTATTATTTATAGTGAGTTGGTACACTTAAATGTGTTTATTTTCATTAATTTATTTTGTTAAAAGCTATATAAAAGTACAACTATACATTAAAAAATGCTATAAAAAAAACTATATATACCAAACTTTAAAATAAAAAAGAATGTTTAAAAATAAGTGGAATCAAATGAGGACTAACCCCAGGTAAAAATTTATTCACTCAATAAATCTAATCTCCAATGTGGAGATAAAAGTGAGCACAACCATAATAAAAAATTATTATTATCTCTATGCGGTATGCACTATGTAATAGGCCTTCTCCTTTTAATATTCGTAAGACAGTGGACAATCAGGTTGCTGAGTTCTTCTACTGCGTGTTGGATGATGCTACTGTCATTAAAACAAAGCGAGTTACAGTGGGTTGGACCAAACCGCAGCCTTTGTGGGCGAAGTTGAATACTGATGGGTCAGCGCTGGGCAACCCGGGGATTGCTGGCGGTGGTGGCATCATCAGAGATTGCCATGGAGAATGGATTAGTGGTTTTGCAAGATCTATTGGTTTTACTACCAGTTTTGCTGCAGAGTTTTGGGCTCTGAGGGACGGCCTAATGCTGTGCCTAAGGCTTGGGATTAATGCTGTGGAAGTGGAAGTGGATGCCTCATCAGTTGTCTCTTTACTTGCAAATGTAGCCGATACTAATAGTGAGTTTGCTTCTCTTGTTGATGATTGCAGGAACATGCTCAAGAGGATCCCTCAAGCCCGGCTGAAGCACTGTTATAGGGAAGGCAATAAGTGCGCTGACAGATTAGCAAGATTAGGAACTGATATGGAGGAGAGTTTTGTGATTTTTGATGCCCCTCCCACTGCTGTAGTATCTCTTTTATTTTTGGACAAAATGGGCGCGACCCAGGAGCGTTTCTGTAATGAAGTGGTCTTAACCACTTAAGTTTTAATGATTTATCCAGTTTATCAAAAAAAAAAAAAAAAAAATTTATATATATATATATATATATAGATATATATATCTTACATGCCCCTTTTATGGAGCATGCTTATCACAAGCATGTGAGCATGAGTATATGGGCTTCACACCCACATGCTTGTCAGAGGCTTGGTCCATGAAGAAGATCCCACCAGATTCTGTATCGGTTGCTAGAAAGAGCTTGATGTATGTGCAAACAAGCTACTCTTTTTTGTTTTTTTGTATATGAAGACCAAACAGGGTTCATTTTTTAATACTAATAACCATTATAATACAATTATTAATATTATACGTGTTAGGACATAGAAGTATAAAACTATTGTATTAATCTATCTGTCCTGCAAAACACAAAAATTCTGAAGTCCTAACAAGTACATAATAATTTTTTTTTTTTTTTACAAACATAAATTTTTATAATAATTAGGTACAGTACAAGTACTTGCCATCGTTACCTACTTACCACTTTTTTTTTTTTCTTTTTTGCTTCAAATTGCCCACTCCCTTTCCAAGGCGATAGAAAAAGTTAAATTTTGGTAACTAACAAACAGTGCGTATTAGAATTTATATATTTTATATATATATATATATATATATATACATATTAATTAATTAATTAATCTTAGTCGTACAAAATCTAATTATAGTTAGGCCTCTATACTTTCAAGAACTTTGTCCAAATTAGCGTAAGTTGAGGTTAGAATTAAAAATTAAAATTATTTCATTATTCAGATTATTTTTGTTATTATTTATGGATTTTATTGCACTTTTTGATATTATTTATCAATTATACTGTTTTATTTTAACTAATTTTTACCTTTATTTATAATACTTTTAGCAATAAATTTTTAATTTCAATAAAATAGGCGGTGTCTAGACACACTCTACATAGTTATCATATTTGTTTTGTCATATTTGTTCTGTGTATATGTGGTAAGACATGTGAGTGATTTCACCAAAAAAAGACATGTGAGTGAGAGATAAAAGTAAGAAAGACATGAACAAAGAGACACAGACACAGCAAAAATAAGAACAGAGAGACACAGACAAAGATAGAGAGAGAAAGAGAGATCAGAGAGAAACAGAGAGAGAGATATGGAGGATACGGATCTGAAAGCGCCGATTCTGGGGGCGAGTCGAAACGGTAGAGGAGGGGGGAGGCTGAGTCGTAGATCGTACTCGGTGAAGTCATTGAAGAAAGAGTTCGTGTTAAGGTTGCCTGATAAGCTTCGCTCTGCTTGTGATCTCGACCCCGAGTCTGAAACCTTCGACCCTGATCTTTCCACAATCTCCGGCTTAACCAAAGGTCTCTCTCTCTCTTTCTCTGTGTTTGACTGTTTGGTTTATCAACAAAATGCAGGAAAGGAACAAAAAGAAAATGGTGTGTGTATGGATGTTTGAATATAATCTGTATATTGCACAGAAACGTTCGCACGATAGAACAAAATTCACTCATTTGCTAGCTATTAAGGAAAACGTGAGATTTTGTTTTTGTTCTGTTTTGTCTGTCTTTTACACTTTTACATAACATTTCACCTTTTTTTTTTCTCAACTTTTGCTGAGTTGCATGCAAGCTGTGATGATTGGTGTCAATGTGAAAAAGGTTATGTTTTGGATCAATCATTTGTTTGTCAACTCAATCTATTGTGTATGTAAAAGGATCAAGTTGCACAACTCAAAAACTTTTCATTTAACTAATATTTTAAAAACTCAACCTTTCGATTAATTATATGTTTTCATTCTTCCTTAACATGTGTATCAAATTTTTTGTTAATTATATATATATATAGTTTAATTATTTATTTTATAAATTTATTTTTTATGTATAATTTTAAAATAAAAAATTTTGAACATGTTATAGATGAAATATATTTATATAATCATCCTGAAATTTTACAGACATAAAAGATATAAGAATAAAATATAATTCAATCTTGAATTTTTTAAAAATACACATTGAATAAAAAGTTATTGAATTTCTATCAGGAAAAAAAAAAAAAACTATGTTTCCTTAAATTGCCCTTTCTGCGCCGCTTTGGAGGAAGTAGCATCTGTGTATTGGAATCACCTAAGAAAGAATTCTGTGCACACTATAAGGTCATAGGAGCTTATACTTTATATTGCTTTTAAGTATGAGCTTCATCACGATTATACCCTATTATTTGTATTATCTATTTGTGCCATATGTATAATATATGTTTAAAAAATTCATGAGTTAGTGCCTTTTGAATAAATTTTTAGGCCTTCTAACTCTAAACATGATGGATTACTTACAGAGAGTTAATGTCATCTAACATCGTGGAGGCAATACTTTAATTTCTTTGCCTGTATTATGATAATATGATATGCTTTTTTACCATATGGACTAATTTTATATTTAATCATATTGTTATGCTTTACTATAATAATAGTGAGGAAAAACTTCCCAATTCAAGATAATAGTAAGAAATAATTACATCTAGTGTGCGTTTCTGCATTTTGCTGAAAAATGGTGGGTTCCATGCATTGTTCACGGGACCTGCAAGTACAGAATTCAGCAACAAAAAGCAATAAATCTAGGTCCCACAGGTACTATTCATCAATTAAAAATTATTTTACTACAGTATTTTCAATAATAAATTTTCAATTTTCAGCAATAAGCAGTATCCAAACAGAATCTAACTTAATTATAGATTCAAAACAATGGTTATATATATTCAAAATAATAGTACGGTAAGATTCTTCTCAAAAATTAATAATAATAATAATAATAATAATAATAATAATAGTGAGAAAAATAATAAATTATATATTTTATAAGTTCATGAAACGTATATTTTCTAAGTTCATAAATTATATATTTTATAATAGTGAGAAAAATAATAAAACGTATGAGACTTTAACTATTTATAACTAAAACAAAATTTTAGGGAAACAAATGGGGGAAAATGATAAGATTCAAGATTTCCTGCTTTTTTTTTTTCAAGGAGTAAGATAAAGTTTCTTTGGTTGAAGGAATCTCCTATATCCCATTACATGATCATTCTTAAAATCATCTGCATATATTAAATCATATACTCATTAAATCATTTAAACAAGTCACATCTCACATGGTTATTAAATTTGTAATATGATTAAAAATATAAATAAAAATTAATTTGAGTTGCCACCTAGTGGGTTCAGAAGAAAAGGTAATGTTACTACTTACTAACAATAATTTTAACAACAACTGAGTTAATAAATTTTTATTTGAGTTCACAATGAGTATCACTTTATTATTTTCCATTAATATTTTTCATTAATAACTTCTTGTTTTTTGTGATTCTTTTTTCACTAACAACATGTCACATAAGCAATTGTAAAATATTTTATGTAATTTTTATGGTTCTATAATTTTTTTTTAAATCCACACCGATTCCAGAAAATTCTGTCCTTTTTTCTTAATATCACTTCTGATAATAAGTTTTAATAATTGGGGGTTAGAATTGGAGTCACTTTCGACTTTAAACCACATGGACCACATCCCTGGTTATTTTCAATCATTTTTAAACAGTGTTAAATATATATATATATATATATATTGTTTTTTTCAATCAGCATACCGTGTGGTGCACTGAGATAACTTTTTATCTATTTGTCTTGGAGTTTAAAGTAATGGATTAAAAAGCAATGGATTGAGATCAATTGGTATAAATGGTTGAGGTTTAAAATAGTAAAAAATAATTTTAAATCTTAACTATTCATTATAAAAAATAAGTAACAGTAAATAAGTAAAAGTAAAAAAAAAAAAAATCAAATCAGATCAAATCAAATCTGTGTGGGAATTAGGTGAATGGAATGCAATTGCACCGGATCCTAATAGTGTACTACTTTCCTGATTTCAGAAAAGGAAGTGTCCTACTACTGTCCTTGCAGGTTGCAACAGATAACAATTGCTTAATCAATTCTGTGAAAGGGTGGAAACCCAAGACAAAGCTTTGACAATAAAACCTGGTCCATATCTTTCGCACGTGACCGGGGTCCCCCTCCAATTTTATTTATTTATTTTAGTTTTACGATCATATGGTTATTTTTTTAATAACAAATTTTACACACACACACACATATATATATATATATATAAAAGAAATTAATTAAACATATTTATTTTATTGAATAACTCACCCCCATTTCACTCTAGGAAACATGGGTTCTCAAACCCTGCAAGCTTTTTTTTTTTTTTTTTCCTCGAGAAAACCTCTCAAGCCTTTATGTGAGATTAATTCAATAGTTGCAAATTTGTCATCTTAATAGGTTATTAAAGTTATGTTAAAAAATAAAAATTAGTAATCTTGTAGTTGTAATTCTTGGTTAATACCTTCTAATATTTTTAAATAAAATATTCAAAGTTCTAATCACCTATCTCCCAATTGTAACTATTAAATTATCAAAAAATGCAAAAATTACTCAATAAAAGAATAAATTATTAAAGAGTGCAATTTTATATACCCACATATTATTTGGCTTTGACATTCTCTTAATTTTGGGATTTAAAATAATAAAACTTTCCATCAAATTGGATTTGAGTTTAATTCCTTTTAACCTGTATTTAAATCATTTGATTTATTAAATTATTTGAACAAATCTCATGGCTATTAAATACATGCATATTAATTTGTTTGAGTTGCCATGTAATGAATTGGAAAATTTTCCTTAAAATTGATTCAGACGAAAATTCTGTCCATTTATTAAAAATCAATGGACAACAATTTTTTCCCCTTATGATGCTCTGATGAACATTTCTGTGTGATTGCACTTTGTTTGTTAGGCCATGCTAATGATCACAAACTGTATTCTACTTTGAGGTTGTCATGTCTTAATGCATTCGATCCTAGCTGGATTATGAAATGGTTTGTACTAGTAAAATTAATTTGCCAGCATTCTTAGATTCACTTAACATGAATTAGACAATACGTAAAAATAATGAGTTATTAAATTTTGGAAAAAAATTTTCATCAAAACGGATTTGTATAAATGTCTTCTAACCCATTACATGACGATCAAATGTTCATGCATATATATTTTAGTTACATGACTCATAAAGTAATTTAAACAAGTTATATATCTTAAAAAAGACCTTGCAATTAAAATTATAAATGGATTAATATTATAATTGTCATGTTGTTTTAAAAATATATTTAAAAGGAAAATTGTGTAATTAAAATAGTTTAAGAGAATGTAACTTTATATGCAATTTGACAATTTCAAATCCTTCACTATTTGCACGATCTATATAGACCCTACAACTTGTCTAGAAAATAAAGAAAACACCCTGAACTTCCATTTGGATTGGATATTGAAAAGAAAGGGGGAAAATAAAATTACTATTTTGCATTTATTTGAGTAGGATAGGAGTATTCATAAACTATGCCCAATGTATTATGCTCCCATTTGTAGGCTGCCCACCATGTCATGCTGTTTATGTTCCACCATTAATGGCATTTATGAATTGAACCAAGTAATAATTGTGGTTGATCTCATTTCTTTTGTTTTGTTGAAAACAATGAAGGGGACCATTCATTAGGAAGATCAGTAACATCAACCAATAACAAGTGGGACATTAGAACTTATGGTGGATGTGCAATTCATCTTGATTTTTGTATAAGATATAATTGTTCTCATTTATTACTATACAGAATTGAGATGAAAATATTTTATATACACACTTTAGACAAAATTCATGCACATGCTCCATACAAAATGGGTTAATTGTAAATTATAAATCTTTACAATTAACTCCTTAATTAATATTACTTAGTGCCAATCTGGTATTAAAAAAAAAATTACTTAGTGCCAACAAAAATTTCAAGTTTACTTTATAATAATATTTGTCTCATTATTTAAAATCATTAATAAAATCATCAAATTTGTAAACTAATGTGAATGAACATATTGCATCTTCTTTATTTTTTTTATTTGTTTTATTTATAAGGAAGTGGTATCTTAGTTTTTGTTCAAACCCATTAATCCATTAAATGGATTGTGTAGTTAATTAAATTTGAGACCTCTAAATTTACTTCACAACCAATACTAATGAACCCACCACCTAGAACCAATATTGTTGTTTAATGAGAACTAAATTTACTAATTTTGACAAATTACTATTAGTGCACTCCACCATCTTACCATCTAATTAACTAATTTGTGAATATTGATACTAATTTTGGATAATTTGGCAAACATTGTAACTTAATTTGAATTAGAATGCTGACTATAATCATTCATAACTTAAGATGAACAAATGACCCAATAATTTATAGTAAGTTGTTACAATTTTTTTTTTTTGGTTTGTTTTGAGAATCAAGTTGTTACAATCAAGTTTGTTTAATTTCATTGATTTATTTTGTTAAAAAACTATATAAAAATAGATACAACTACATTTATTAAAAAAAAGCTATAAAAAAAATATATTCCAAAAAACGGGAAAGAAAAAAAGATTCAAAATAAGTGGAATCGAATGAGCACTAAACCCAGATAAGATTTATTCATTCCAGAAAATATAATCTTAACATTAAAAGTGTTTCCCAATGTGGAGGTCAAAGTTAGCACAACCATGATATGATAGGAAGCAAGAATTATATTTTGCTTTTAAGTTATGCTCATGCAATAAGACTTTCACATAAAGTAAATCTCATTGTATAATTTCATAGGAGATAGGATTACACTTCTCATACAAGCCGTATCTTTTAGTGGAACAATTTATTTAGTTAAAACTAAAATTTATTTGCTAAAAATATATAAATAAATGTAAAAATTAGTTGAATAATATAGTAAAACTTATAAAAAGTATCAAAAAGTATAGTAAGGCCTATAAATAATAACAAAAATAAGCTAAAATTTTCAATTTATTCCAAACAGACACTGATATAAAGAGGAAAATATATACTGCATCTGTCTTATGAACCTTATTTCTCACAAACATATAGCACATATGCTCGTAAGAGACACTCCATAAAACAGTCCCACAAAACACCGTTTCCGTAAAGAAATCTTGATGTCGGTACCAAACAAGATAAAGTCTTTTGTTTGTTTTTTTGTTTTTGACGAGGACCTTTTTTTTTTTTTTTTTTTTCTTTATGCCGATAAGCGATAACCATTACTATTCTATTATTAATATTATACTTTGTTAGATACGATTTACAAAGTAGTAAGCTTCTCAAAAAAAAAAAAGGACAAAACAAAACAAAACAAAAATTAAACATAATTTAATAATGTGGCAGTACAAGTACTTGCCATCGTTACCTACTTACCAACTTTTTACTTTAAAAATAAAATAAAAAACAAAATAGTTTTTTTTTTTTTTTAATTTGGTAAATTCAGGCTGCGTTTGAAATTCTTTTTATATTTATTTATTATTGAGTACGTATCAGAGGACTAAAAAATTAAAAATTAGAGACATTAATTATAGTCCGTACAAAATCTGATTTAAAGTCCAGGCCTTCTATTTTAACTTACTTTCTAGAACTTAGATAAAAAAAAATAAAAAATAAAAATTCTAGATATGTTATATATGGCAAGACACATGAACTTAGAAGAAGCCAACAGAGAGACACAGACAAAGCAAACATAAGAACACAGAGTCAGAGACACAGAGAGTGAGACAAAGATATAGAGAAAGAGATATATATATTTATATATATATGGAGAATACGGATCCGAAAACGCCGATTCTGGGGGCGAGTAGAAGCGGTAGAAGCGGTAGAAGTTGGGGGAGACTGAGTCGGAGGTACTCGGTGAACTCGCTGAGGAGCGAGTTCGTGTCAAGGTTGCCTGATAAGCTTCGATCTGGTATTGACCCTGAGTCTGATGATGTATTCGACCTTGACCTTTCCAAAGCCTCCGGCTTATCCAAAGGTCTATGTCTCTGTCTCTGTCTCTGTCTCTCTCTGTTTGGTTTGTCAGAAAAAAAATACAGGAAAAGAAATGAGTTCATATAATATATACAGACAAAGTACATAGGATGGAACAAACTTAACTCATTGTTCTTAACTTGAAATCGTGAGAACTTGTTTTGTTTTGTTTGTCTTTTACACTTTTACACAACATTTCACTTTTTTTTTTGTTTTTTGTTTTCTCTCTCAACTTGCTGAGGTGTATGCTATGATTGGTGTCAATGTTAGGCCTATTTGAATGTGAAAAAACGGAGATGTTTTGGATCAATCAAAGCTTGTTAACTCAATCAATTGTGTATATATAAGGATCAAGTTACCCAATTCAATAACTTTTCATTTAAGTAATATTTAAACAAAATTCAACCTTTAGATTATCTGTTTTCACTGATGTGTACCAAATTTTGTGTTAATAAGATGTTATTTACTATTCCTTTATAAACTCATCTTTTATGCATAATTTTAAAACACAAAAATTTGGAAATTTAAACCATGTTATAGATGAGATATATTGATATACGATCATTGTGAGATCTTGCAGACATGAATAAAAAATTATTCAAAAATACACATCGAATAAAAAATTATTGAGTTTCTACCCCAAAAAAAACATAAAACTAATCACATGTAAAACCCACTACACGTAGAAGGGTTTATGCAGAACAGCAGAAGAATTATAATTTAAAAAAAAAAAAAACTCTTTTTCCTTAAATTGCCCTTTCTGCACATTTGTACATCTGTTTTATACAATTAAGGTCCTAGTCTCACGGCTTGTAAGTTGTGTTGCATTTTGATACAATAGGAATACTGTAAATGTTATGCCGTTATGGGGACTATGGTTTTGTGTAATAGCATGAGCTACTAAATATAACTGAGTATTGGACTTGGGTTTTCTTTTTTCCTTAGTGCTAGATGTACATATATGCCTACATCTGTTTTTAAATTCTCAGACATACACACACACACACACATATATATATATATATTGTACTGTAGGCCTAGGAAGTAGCTAGGAGAAGAATTTAAAGTTTCATTTAAATTGGGGAACAAGAGGAAATGAGATTATGAATATAAAGTCATGAGTGAAGTTAAAAATTTCTTCCTTTTCTTACAATAAACGAATGCATTGTCTTCATTATAGGAGAAAGGGAGTACTATGAAAGACAAATCAATACCATGAATTCCTTTGCAGAAGTCGATTCTTTGATGACATCTGATGTTTTTGACGAGGAGGAACAGGCTAAAGAAGATGCTCGACATGAAAGAGCAATGAAGATATCTAATTATGCAAATATAATACTTCTGGCATTTAAGGTGATGTAGATATATAACTTTTTTATTTTCATGGTCTACCAGACTCCAAGAAGGTGTCTCTGACCTGGATGGTGTGTTTTAAAACTTTATGAGGCATATATAATAATATAAAGAAGACGAGCTTTCATTTTTGTTCGTGTTTTACAGGATATAAGTTTTCAGTTGAGTTTAATGAAGAAAAAAGCCCTATTTTTTAGAACTGTTAAAAGCTCTGGGAAATCCAAGTTTTATTTCTGATAAAGCTCAAAGGTGGAACTTGTAAAATAGTGTAATCTAACAAACAATATTCTGGAAGAATATATATACTTTGAGTTAAAAAGAACTTATAATAGTTCATTTTATATGACAAAAGTATTAAATTGATTAACATGTATCCAGGCACCCCTAAATCACCATTTTATATAATATGTTACTGGCTAGGGGCAAGTCCAAAGGGATCTTCTTTAGTAAGGTTACCAATGTTATCAATATATATATAACCTATTGCTCATATACAAACTCCCATAATAACAATACGCATTACAATGTGCAGGTCTATGCCACAATAAAGAGTGGATCTTTGGCCATTGCTGCATCAACACTAGATTCTTTACTTGATCTCATGGCCGGTGGCATCCTTTGGTTCACTCACCTGGCAATGAAGAACATAAATATCTACAAATATCCTATTGGAAAGTTGAGGGTGCAGCCAGTAGGCATAATTATCTTTGCTGCTGTCATGGCTACACTTGGTATGTTGCAGTACCTTCACCTGCCTTAGGTTTCCATTGGTTTTCTGTCATGTCATTGTTGACCACCTTTTTTATGGTGAACTTGTTTGTTAATTGATCCTATCCAATTATCGAATCACATTTTATTGAAGACATATAAAGCGAAGTAAATGCAATGTAATTGAATTTTAACAATTGGCTTTTCTTGTTAATAGTTTAAAAATATAGGAACTTGATCATATGTTATATAAATGATCAAAAATGTTTACGAATACTCCTAATTTAGTGAAATATTGTATACAAAGTAAAATAAAAAACAGGGTACTAGTTTTTCATATTCTTCTAATGAATGGTTTCTGGATAATTGGGCCAGATTACATCAGCTTTCTAGCATAGGCAACATAATCGATGTTTAATAATTGGCTTTTCTTGTTAAGAATAAAGAAATAGGAACTTGAAATATTGTACTCCTAATTGGTGAAATATAAATATTGTTTATGAATACTCCTAATTGGTGAAATATTGTACACAAAAGTAAAAGAAAATACAGGGATTGTATTTGGTATTCTTCTAATGAATGGTTTCTGGATAGTTAATCAGAATACATAAAGCTTTCTAAAGCAACCCATATCAGTAATTACTGCTGTGGTTGATATAACGAACTGTCTTCTTCTTGTCACAACAATATTGAAATACCTAAACAGTTAGAAACCAAATACATTATTTAATACTAGCAAGTTTGTTGATACATTTTTGAATACATGTGAAGCATGATTTAGATAAGGACTTATGAAAGACACATTAGGAACTTATTCCTGAAAAGTGTGGCTTACTCATACTTCCTTAGTGATTGATTAAGAATAAGAGCTTCCTCCTGCAGTTTAAACATGTATAAAACATATAATGTTCACTTGAAGTTTGAGGTAGGCAGAGAGCTTTGAAAAGGTTCTGATTTTTGTTCTTGTTTGGACATATGACCTGACACGATGTTGTAATTTACATCTAAGTGCCTGGGGATATAATGGCTGAGAAATTAGGCATCCAGAAAAGGTTATATTGGTCATTCTTATCATTTTTCTGGAGACTGCTCGAGGCTTGAGCTTAATGTAATTCCAGATGGGTTTAACCAGAACTTTCATATAGTTAGTGGATGTACCTGTCACATTTCCCTGCTGCTTATGAAGAAGCTCTGTGAATTGCTACGTTTAAGGACAGCACCTGCTTCAAGTTTCAGTGGGTAACTGCTCTTAAGCAAAAGATAATTTAGAAGTTCCCTTCTCATAATAAAGGAAGGAGAAACCATTGCTTTATGACCAATACATTGTATCGTGTTGGAAAAAGCGTCAAGCGCACAGGCCTCTCCGAAACTAAGGGTAAAGCGCAAAGCTCAAGCACAAGCTAGATTGAAGTAAAGCGCTCATCTATCATATACAATACATAATAATCTCTAATAACAAGATTTATAAAATATAGATCTTTTACTGGCTTTCCACTTTGTTAATAAATCTGTGTGCCTTTTTACTGTTTTTTATTATTACTGTCTTTAGATTTGGTGGTTGATTATTGTGGCTGAATTGCATGTTGGATTATCTGTTGGGAATACACTTACCTTGTTGAACTAATCAGATTAATACATTGTATAAGTGTTTGGGGTTGAAATCAGATATTTTATTTCTATTGGTATCAGACCTTTTAGAACACATAAGGGTCTAAATCAGATTTTTCAAAGAATAATTAATTGCAACTGCTATGCTCATTGATTAATTACTTGCTAGACTACGTAGTATCAAGAAGAATTATGTATTCAGTTGTGTTCATAACCTCAGAATGTTGCTTAATTTCTTTGCAGAAGATAATCTGACCTTTGGGTTTCTCACTGGCTTCTTCTTACATTCAACAATTGTAACTTGCAAAAGATTTGCATCTAATGTCATCATATTCTGTCTCAACTTATTCAAAAATCTTGATGCTTTTCAAAAATAGACACCCTGATGAAACTATTAGCGGTTTTCTTCTCTGAATGTGGAATAGATTCCTTTTGATAAGGTTAGGATTGTTACACTGTTCCATTTTTCTTACAGGCTTTCAGGTGTTGCTTCAGGCTGCAGAAGAACTAATTCAAGATGAACCTTCTGAAAAACTGTCCAAAAGTAAATTGATATGGATGTGCACAATCATGATATCTGCTACTGTAGTAAAACTTGCCCTCTGGATATACTGTAAAAGCTCAGAAAATGATATCGTCCGTGCATATGCAAAGGTTTCCTATCTCTACTTTTATATTCCTAAGCTTCTGTCATATGTATTATCCTTCTAGCTATCAGCTGCATAACTTCTTGAAATGATGCCAATGTGCAGGATCACTTTTTCGATGTGGTAACTAATGTGGTTGGATTAGCTGCAGCTCTTCTTGCCGATGAATTTTTCTGGTGGATTGACCCCACTGGTGCCATCATCCTTGCATTTTACACAATTATAAATTGGTCTCAAACTGTATTTGAAAATGCAGGTACTCCTTCAACCTCATTTTTATTCTGTTTGATTTCACAATCTTTTGCATGATTCTGACAAACAAACAAACAGAATAAAAAGGAAGTTCATCTCTAAAATCTTATAAGTTTTCTGCAAAGTTTTACTTCTGTGTCCACTACTATTCAGCCACCACTTCCTTTACCACAACTCATATTATCCCTACAAGATTAAAGGTTATGCTTCCTTTGGATGTTTGTTCTTTTAAAGAATTTCTCACTGTTCATCACAATAGTTGTTGAAGTTGGAAGCTTTTTAAATTCCAGTGCTTTCAGAGATTGCTATTTGGGCTCTTTATGTTGATTGATTCTGTTAATTTTATTTTTACCTGTGCTTTCTTTATATATTAGTTTGGTTGAAGAAGGATATTCTTTTATCTGAATCATTTATGCTTCAAAAGGTTTTAGTTTTACCTCCCAGAAAAATGAAGAAACGAAGAGAAGAATATCAAAGTAAATTCTGGTTTCATATTTAATTTATCAAGGACGTAGCATTCAGGATACTGGTTGGTGCCAGAACTAAACAATAAATGTTTGGAAAAGAAGGAAAAATATCTATTGTCTGCAGAAATTGGAGTTAAAAATACAGTGCCTACTTCCTTATCCCAATGCATGTGTCCTGCAAAATTTACTATTGATAAATTCTAATTTGTGCTTGGCTATGCTTTATATACTTTACATGGCTGTAATATTCATATTTAGAACTATTTTAAGCTGCGTTTCTTGATGCAGTTTCTCTCGTGGGACAGTCTGCACCTCCTGAAGTCTTGCAGAAACTAACATATCTTGTCATGAGGCACCCTAAAGTCAAGCGTATTGACACTGTCCGTGCCTACACCTTTGGTGTTCTCTATTTTGTGGAGGTGAGTCATGTAAATTTCTGAGTAAAAATAAATAGTGGCGGGCTTTCGATTACAACTTCAATCTTTTATTTCATTTTTAAAGAAAGTTTTGAGTCTACAATAAGATATCAAAACTGTGATCCCCCGTTCCCTTCGAGGTGCCATTGAAGAAATTGCAAATTAAATATTTTGTGGAGATTTTCTTTTAACTTTTATTTTGCTATGCAGATGAAATTTTTCCAAGGTTACATTAGACTCTTCTAAGCATCCTAGTTTTGAATATCTAGCAAAGTAATGATCTTTATTATGTTGTTGAAACAGGTTGACATTGAACTCCCAGAAGAGCTACCCCTAAAAGAAGCACATACCATCGGAGAGACCTTGCAGGAGAAGCTAGAGAAACTTCCGGAAGTTGAGCGGGCATTTGTTCACCTTGATTATGAATGTGATCACAAGCCAGAGCACTCTGTACTCAGCAGACTACCCAACAATCAGACTTGAATTTTGAATAGCTCATAGAAGTCTGACATAGAACATGTGTTATAATCTTAGGGCAAGTTTGATAAACTGTAATAGACACTGTAATGTAATAGATATCTCTATGACATAACTATTTGGTTGTTTAATTATGTTTTTATTACAATGAATAATTATTCTTCAAAATGAGGAATAATTATTTCTTATTAAAAGTACTAAATATCTATTCCTTCACCTTATATAATAACTTTTTTTAAAAAAATTCTTAAAAAGCCATTAGATATCACATCTTCGTAAGGAAAGAAAATAAATTTTATTTGTTGTTAATTATTGTCTCTATTTTGAACACCCTAAAATAAGTGTATTTTAAAAAATTTAATTTAAAAATGATTTAATTACATCTTCTTTTTATACTTTACTAAATTGTGAATGTATATTCAGAATTCTATTAGAATTTTTTGTGAGAAATGTTGTGGACGTAGCATTTCTCATACTTATTACATTCCAACTTAATGTATTCTTTATAATATTTATTCTTATTCTCATGTAATAATCATTACAGTGTACCAAATGTACCCTTATAGCTTTGTGGAGTTAAATCGTTCGCCTTGATTATTTTTAGTTTATTTTATTATATGAGTGAGTTTGGCCCCTGTGGTAAGGGAGGGTCATGATTCATGAGATGTGGTCAGCTGAATTGTGTTAACCCTTGAGAAAATAGTTGTCTCTTCACCTAAGCCGCTCACTTTTCTTGCTCATTCCCTATCAATAACGCTTTAATAGTTCCCCATGTGACATGCTAGTGCAATTATGATTTGTGGTCTCCATTGGGTTTCAAATGCTTTTTCTTTATATTGGAAGCACAAAGACAAATATTATGTAAGAAGCTCTTTTAATCGTTCACAATTAAAATGTGAAAAAACTTTATGGCTTTGTGGAGTTAAATCGTTCGCCTTGATTATTTTTAGTTTATTTTATTATATGAGTGAGTTTGGCCCCTATGGTAAGGGAGGGTCATGATTCATGAGATGTGGTCAGCTGAATTGTGTTAACCCTTGAGAAAATAGTTGTCTCTTCACCAAAGCCGCTCACTTTTCTTGCTCATTCCCTATCAATAATGCTTTAATAGTTCCCCATGTGACATGCTAGTGCAATTATGATTTGTGGTCTCCATTGGGTTTCAAATGCTTTTTCTTTATATTGGAAGCACAAAGACAAATATTATGTAAGAAGCTCTTTTAATCGTTCACAATTAAAATGTGAAAAAACTTTATTTAGACCCTAATAACTTAAGCTACTGATAAATTAATTAACTGTGACTAATTTTTATTATTATTAATTTTAGTGTTAACAAAATTTTAGAGAGCATAATCACAGTTAATATCACCAAAATCTAAAAGCAATGAAAGGAACAATCAAATTTGATGAGGAAGTGGAAAATCTTTGATGAACTCCTTGGAGGAAAAACTACTCTAGGTATCCAACCCGTAGGATTTTTTTTTTTTTGGTAAACAACCCGTAGGAAATTAATTATAGAAGAAACAGTTACAACTTTCAGAACTTACCAAACTTTTATAACCTAGACTCTCTATGCAATCTCAACAAATAGCTTTTGCTTCCCATTGTAGTGACCTCTAAAACTTTGGAATCCTTCTATAGAACTTGTGGGAACTGGGTTTGAGTTTTAGGCCCAACACAATATATGAGCTCAAGCCCAGATAGCCCAGACAATGAATTTGTAGAGAGATGAGTTGAAAAGCTGGGCTGCAGTGAGTTGGACAATAATCCAATACTATTATATCAATACAAAAAGAAGAGTTACAGGAATTACTTGTAAGGAGTGTCCTCGGCACAGTCCGAGGAGATTTATCCTATCTCTATTTTATCTTCTAGATTCCCCTCTCCCTTTTCTCTGGGGTCCCCTACATTATATACTCCCCTTTGGATGATCCGAAGCCTCCACTTGTTGGCCATCCAAGTCACTACTTGATTATTTGTCACATCAGACACCCCTTCTGGCTTCTGTGAGTCGTAGCAGTCAGAGCAGCACTGTTCAGGGGTCTTTTTCACATAAATGCGGCCAAGAAAGTAGCTGTTGTGCATTAAATGTGGGGGTAGTAGCTCTTCTTTAGGCGTCTTCCTAGTTTCGGCTTCTCCTTGTGCCTCCGGGGTGCCCATCCATTGTTGGAGCCTCTTAAAGGCCTAGTTTGGCCAATGGGATCCGGGTACGGTCATTGTCCAAGCTATCCGAGGAGACAACTCTCCTCGGATTGGCCTAAGGCCCAATACAAGAGTTGGGTTCAGGCCCCTACAAAACTTCATTCACAAATAAACTTGTCCACAACCACTGAAATTCTAGTACTCCAAAGAACTTTCTGGAGAGATACACTAGTGTACTCACTAATAACAGTTAACAACTTCTGTGGTTTGAATGAGGAATTTTGGAAAGAACTCAAAAGGTAAACACTAAAGGGAGAGGGGTTTTTTTTTTTAACTGTTTAGGCTCGAGAAAGTTTACTTTTAAGAGTAATCTTGATAGGACAATCTCTCTCATCTCAATTTGTGTGGTAAGGATGGTTCTACATAGGAAATCATTTGGCAAATCGCTAGGCCTTTAATGTCAATTTATTATCTGTATATATTAATAGGATTTAGAAAGTTAATTATTGTTTTTTTTTACTGTCAAAAATACCCCTAATTTAATTATTCTATTCTTATTTCTTAAAAAGAGAAATAAGGTTAAGATGGTAAATTAACTAAAATATTCCCACTACCCAGCCCTAGTACCCCACGTTTCTAACCAAAAATAAGAAAGAAAGGCTACCCACCCACGGCTTCTATAAAAAAAACTGCCAACAGTTCCAAAAAAAAATACAAAAACTTCCATAAAAAAAAAAACTACTCACGTCACATAAAATTAAAAAAAAAAAAAAAACACTAAGCAACTACTCACATCACATAAAATTATTTCACTACAAATGCTTAACACTCATTACACCACTAGATTTTTTTTGTGATTGGAAAGTATATTAATCCTAAATTATAATTTATGCAAATTATTAACTTTTACTCAAAAAAATAGAAAAGTCTCTAAGCATGTGCGTGAGCGCGTGCTCAGAGGTTAGTATTATTTATTGTAGTTTCAATCGAACAAGAATCTAACTCGAGCAAACTCTCAAAAACAACACAATTGTATTAATTTCAAAAAACCATATTTCATCCCGTACGCTCTTGGTGTGATAGTTACTCCACAAATATAAGTGTTTGTGAGGTGTGGGGGGCAAGAATTGAAGATTAAGGCCTTGTTTGGTTTAAAAAATGGTCACTCATCACTCATCACTCAATTTTCATCACTCATCATCCATCACTCATCACTCATTACTCATTACTCATTACTCATCACTCTAAAATATCACATCCAAACAACATCATCACTCAGTTACCATCACTCAATATTTTCACACTATTTGTGGGTCCCATATCTGTCATTGGTACAGTTTAGTTTTTTTTTTTTTTTTTTTTTACCCAATACCCAGATCACCCGAACTAGTGGAAAAAAAAAAAAAAAAAAAAAAAAAGAAGAAAGAAGGAAGAACGAAGAAGACCAGATCAGAAAAAAAAAAAAAAAAAAAAAAAAAAAAAAAAAAAAAAGAAGACGAACTGGATGAAAAAAAAAAAAAAAAAAAGAAACCAGATCACACGAAGAAGAAGAAAAGAAAAAGGAAAAAAAAAAAAAAAAAAGGAACCAAATCACACGCCGAAGAAGAAAAGAAAAAGAAAAAAAAAGAAAAAAAAAAACCAATCACCGAACAAAGAAGAAAAAAAAAAAAAAAAAACCCCAAAAGTCAACAATGATGGCTTGCACAGTATAAAGTTTTATGTTTAATTACAAAAATGCCATTGAGTTATGAGTTATGAAAACTGAAAACAGATAAAATGTGTTTTCAGTTTTCATAACTCATTACTCAAAAATCAGAGAACTGAGTGATGAAAACCATAACTCAAAACTCATCCAAACAAAACATCTTGCAATTGAGTGATGAAAACTGAGTATTGAGTGATGAAAACTGAGTATTGAGTTACGAAAACACCTAAACCAAACATCACCTAATTCTCTATGAGAGAACTTCACATACATATACACTTAGATTAGACTAGAGTAGAATTTCTATTTTGTATTAAAAAAAAAAAAAAAAACCCATATCCTACTCATTTTAAAACTAAACTAGATCAAATTTGTGTTTGTTTTAAAGCTCCAAATGTCTACATTCCTAGAAACAACTATCATTGAAAAAATTGTTACCATTTCAAAGATACGTGCAAATGATCATTAATTCATTATTTTGAGTGTATCATAAGCCCATCAATTTTAAGCAGTTTCTAACATATCCAACAACCCTAACAAAATGATGTAATCTCATCAGACTTTTCATGCTTTTCATATGTATTAGTCAATGTGTATTAGTCAAACTCATAACATATGCATGCCCCATTAATGGGTGTAAAAGTGTTAAACATGCATCTAATCTAAGTAGTTGATTTTTGCATGCCCTACTAATGAGTGTAAATGTGTTATACATGCATAGAAGAAGTTAACTTTTTCGGGGGGTGTGTGTAATGTTCGTAGTAGTTCTAATTCAAAGAAACTAAAACAGGATGACAATGGTTGAATTCCACACAATGGGCGCGAGGTTGAAGATGATCAAATTGGAGGTTACTGTTGGTGTTTCAAACATAAAGTGCAACGCATCGTTTCACTTAAGGGTAAAGCACAAACGCACCATTTCACTTAACATGCAGCGCATCGTCTTATGTGATAGTTATTTAAGCTTCTGAAGATAGAAACGATGCCGTCTTGATTGTGGATTGGAGCTGTTGGTTCTGGCTTAGTTATTGTTCTGGTATAGATTCAGTTATAATTCCGCATAGCTTGGATTGGTTGTTATTCAGTTAGATAGGCTCAGTGTATTATAAATATACTTGTGCTCCCAGTTTTATTATTAATGAAAAAGATATAGATTTTCTCTTTTGTCAATCTCTCTCTCTCTCTCTCTCTCTCTCATTTTCTATTCCTTTCTATCTGACTTTCTCACTTCACAAACAGATCTTACCTTGCTCAAAATCTAGGATTTAACTCTGTGATTGTGTTACACAAAATGACAAGGATTTCTTCATGGAATCAGAGCCTGAGATTCCTGAAATTCCTATACAGAACTCTTTCATGGCATCTGCAAGTTCAGGTACTGCTTCTTCTTCAACAATTCTGGTTCTACAATGAATGTAATGAATTAGCCACTTCTTCTTCTTTCGAATATTTCAAACATGATGACAGTCAAGCTAGATAATTCCAACTATATTGTTTGGAAACATCAAATTTCAATGATTTTGGAAACTTACTCTCTATTTGAGTTGCTTAAAGAACCTCAATTGATTCCATAGAAGTTTCTCAAAGATCTAAGCGGTGCTTATACCACAATTTTGAATCTGGATTACATACTCTAGAGGTCAAAGGAGAAAGTTTTCTTGACCTTTATCAGTTCCACTCTCTCACCATCAATTTTAGCACTCACAGTTGGGTGTACTTCTGCCTTAAAGGTCTGGAAGGTAATGGAGAACAGATTTTCTTCAATTTCTAGGTCTCATGTGATGAATCTTAAGGGTGAACTTCATAACCTTAAGAAGGGAGCAAATTCTGTTGATGTTTACTTGCAAAAGATCAAAGTGGTGAGAAATAAGCTACTAGCAGTTGGTGTAGCTACTGATGATGAGGAATTGCTTCATATAACCCTTAAAGGGCTTCCTAAAGATTTCAATGCTTTTAGGTCAGCAATACGAACTAGGAGCACTAAATTGAGTTTTGATAAATTGTCAACCATGCTTAATGCAGAAGAGGAGTCTTTAAATGAAGGATTGGATACAGAAGACTTAATCTTTGCAATGGCTACAATTGCTACTCCAAAGCCAAACGGAAATTTCAATCAGAATCAGTTCAATAAAGGAAGGGACAAAGGAAATTTCAACAATAAAGGTGGAAGAGGAGGCAGAGGTGGTCATCACTCACCTCGATACAATCCTTTTATTCCCTTTCAACCACATCAATCAAATTCTTGTTCCTCAGCTCCTAGATCAGACAGACCTTCTTACCAAATTAGTGGTAAACTTGGTCATATAGCCATAGATTGCTATCATAGGATGGATTATGCCTATCAAGGCAAACACCCACCTACTAAGCTTGCTGCAATGGCCACTGCTTTCAATGCTTGTCTTGCACAGGAGCAACCTTGGCTGGCAAATAGTGTAGCTACTGATCATGTCACTGCCAATCTGAATCAACTCAGCTTTCCTCAACCCTATGATGGTCAAGATCATTTGACAGTTGGTAATGGACAAAATTTACCCATCACTCACATAGGTAAAACTTTTCTTCCTTCATCTTATTCCACTCTTCAATTGAATAATATGCTTAAGGTCCCTTCTATTTCTTCTAATCTGACTTCTGTCCATAAAATCTGTCATGACAACCACTGCTGGTGTTATTTTGATGAGAATCTGTTATCCATTCAGGCTTTGGACACGGGGAAGGTTCTCTACCAAGGCAAGAGTGAAGATGGAGTTTATCCCATCTATCCTCATCAAGCCTCACACCTTGCTTTGTCTTCTAAAGTTTGCAACAATGTTTCCAAGTCTGTTGTTTTTAATAAAACCTTGTGGCATAGGAGGCTTGGTCATCCAAATGATCAAGTTCTTCAGTTTGTCTTTCCTAATGCAAAATTTGTAATGAATAAGTGCACTTCTTTAGTTCAATCTTGTACTCACTGCTTATATGGTAAAATGCACAGGTTGCCTTTTCCAAATTCTCATTTTATTGCTTCTTCTCCCTTTGAATTTGTGCATTCTGATGTGTGGGGTCCTGCCCCTGTGATATCTATTAATGGTTTTCGTTATTATGTTCTATTTGTTGACCATTGTACAAGGTTTACTTGGCTATATCTTCTTAAGTCCAAATCTGAAGTCTTTTCCAAATTCATTGAGTTTAAGGCCATGATTGAAACCCAATTTTCTACTAAGATTAAGACTTTAAGGTCTGATGGTGGTGGTGAATACACCTTTTCTGCCTTTAAGTCTTATTTACTTCAACATAGTATTATTCATCAAATTTCCTGCCCTTACACACCACAACAAAATAGTCTTGTTGAGAGGAAACATAGGCACCTTATTGAGATAACCATTACTCTTTTGTCTCAAGCATCAATGCCCACTGATTACTGATCTTATGCCATTCTAACTACTATTTTCTTAATTAACTTACTTCCAACTTCTGTTCTTAGTTTTGCGTCACCTTGGTCCAAGTTATACTCTTTTGGTTGTGCTTGTTACCCTCTCTTAGATCTTACACTTCTCATAAACTTGATCCTAGAACCAAGGAGTGTTTATTTCTAGGCTACTCTCCTAGATCAAAGGGGTATCTCTGTCTTGATTTTTCAACTCATCATCTTTATATCTCTAGGCATGTTTTGTTTAATGAATCCAAATTTCCATTTCTCACACTTACATCTTCTTCGCACTCTACCTCACCTTCTTCAGTTTCACATCTGTCTAATGCTCTCTAGTTGTCTAACCTTCTTTATCTTCATGCTTCCAATCAACCTTCACTGTTAGGTCCTTATTCCTCCAACACTACACCTTTACCTCATGTCACTCCTTCCACAAATATACCTCCACTTCCTACTGCTCATACCAGTATTGACCATCTAGGTATTGATCCTACACTGCCTTCTCCCATTCCCAATGCTTCTATCCCTTTACCTGCATCATTAAATGATTCTTTACCACCATTACCACCTACACTTCCCATTGTTACTATGTCTAATCAGCATCGTATGCAGACTAGGTCCAAGAGCAGTATTGTCAAGCCTAACTCTAAACTTCGCTATAAGGCCATCTTGGATTACACCAAAATTGAACCTCCTTCTTATAAAATGGCTTCCAAATATCCTATGTGGTGTGTTGCTATGGATGCAGAGTTTCAAGCCTTACATAGGCAACAGACCTGGACATTGGTTCCCGCCCCTCCTCATGCCAATTTGGTAGGTTGCAAATGGGTATTCAAGATCAAACTTCACAGTGATGGGTCTATTGCTCATTACAAAGCTAGACTTATGGCTAAAGGGTTTCACCAACAAGCTAGCATTTACTACTCAGAGACTTTCAGTCCAGTGATCAAACCTACCACAGTTAGATTGGTTCTTGCCATTGCTGTTAGCTGTAATTGGCCTTTGAAGCAACTTAATGTGTCTAATGCCTTTCTCCATGGCTATCTTAAGGAGGAGGTTTACATGCACAGCCTCCTGGTTATGTTGATGCAGCCCATCCTTCCTATGTATGTAAACTCCATAAGTCTCTCTATGGTCTCAAACAGGCACCGAGGGCCTGGTTTGAGAGATTTACCTTCCACTTAATTCATCTTGGGTTTCAAGCTTCCTTTGCTGAAAGCTCCTTGTTCATCTTCCAATCCAAGAGCACCATCATCTATCTACTTCTCTATGTGGATGATATTATCGTCTTAAGCAACAACTCTCAACATGTTTCATCTCTTATTGCTGCTCTTAGTTCTGTGTTTGAACTCAAAGACTTGGGTGATCTCAATTATTTCTTAGGGGTTCAAATTTCTAGAACTCAGTTTGGGCTTACACTCTCGCAATCTAAGTATGCTTCAGAAGTCCTTCGTCGTTTTCACATGGAAAACTCCAAGCCCACCAAGACTCCTTGTTGCCCTTCTTCACACTTACTTCCTCATGTTGGTGTTGCCCTTTTTGATCCTTCAGAGTTTCGCAGTATGGTTGGTGCTCTTCAGTACTTAACCTTCACACACCAAGACCTTGCTTTTAGTGTGCATCAATTATGTCAGTTTATGAGTAGACCTACCACAGTGCATCTAGAGGTTGCTAAGAGGGTTCTCCGATATATCAGGGGTACTCTTTCTCGTGGCATTTCTTTTACTCCAGGTCCCCTGACTTTCATTGCCTTCTCAAACGCTGACTGGGCTGGTGATCCTTTTGATCGTCGTTCCACAACAAGTCTTCTTGTGTTCCTTGGCCCTTCTCCTATTTCTTGGTCTTCCAAGAAACAGACCACTATTGCCCGTTCTTCCACTAAAGCTGAGTACTGTGCTTTGGCTACTACTACTGCAGAGGTGTCTTAGCTGCGCATTCTTTTCAAAGAATTGCGTATTTTTCTCTCCCGTGTTCCTGTTCTGTGGTGTGATAAAGCTTTAGCCATTGCCCTCTCTGCCAATCCTGTGTTTCATTCTCGCACGAAACACATTGAGGTTGACTATCACTATGTTCGTGAGAAGGTGCTGCATCGTGATTTATGTGTGCGTTTTGTATCAGGCAAGGACAACCTCGCTAATATGTTTACCAAGCCCTTGCTTTCTCCCTCTTTTATTCTTCAACATCACAAACTACTGTTGGATGCCTCCCCCAGTTGTTTGAGGGGTGATGTTAATGTTCGTAGTAGTTCTAATTCAAAGAAACTAAAACAGGATGACAATGGTTGAATTCCACACAGTGGGCACGAGGTTGAAGATGATCAAATTGGAGATTACTGTTGGTGTTTCAAACATAAAGTGCAACGCACCGTTTCACTTAAGGGTAAAGCACAAACGCACTGTTTCACTTAACATGCAGCGCACCGTTTTATGTGATAGTTATTTAAGCTTCTGAAGATAGAAACGATGCCGTCTTAGTTGTGGATTGGAGCTGTTGGTTCTGGCTCAGTTATTGTTCTGGTATAGATTCAGTTATAATTCCGCATAGTTTGGATTGGTTGTTATTCAGTTAGATAGGCTCAGTGTATTATAAATATACTTGTACTTCCAGTTTTATTATTAATGAAAAAGATATAGATTTTCCCTTTTGTCAATCTCTCTCTCTCTCTCTCTCTCTCTCTCTCTCTCTCTCTCTCTCATTTTCTATTCCTTTTTATCTGACTTTCTCACTTCACAAACAGATCTTACCTTGCTCAAAATCTAGGATTTAACTTTGTGATTGTGTTACACAATATAACAAGGATTTCTTCAGTGTGAACATAACCAGTGGTCCTTTCATAAACCTTAGATACAAATACAATTCTTTTAAGTATTATGCGATTCTCCAATTAAGCTTAAACTAGTATGTAAGCCGTGCTTTCGCACGGGTATGATGAATTGTAGTGGTACTATTAATATTAGCTTGGGTTATAAAATATATAAGATATTGTAAGGACACGGACTCGTGAGTCAACCCAAATTGAATGGGATGGCCCAAGTGATCCTTAAACAATAAATTTGTAGAGAGTGAGATGCGAAAGTTGGGCAAGAATGATTTAAACGTCCAATACAATAGGTTAAGGTTTACAGGAAGAGAAAATAAGAAGTCCAAGTCTTGACCAACTCTCCTCTACAAAGGTCCGAGGAGACAAATTCTACTGTTCACCTTTCCTTTTTCTTGTTTACCAAAAAAGTCTCCCCTTTCAGAGGGGAGTTCCTTCACATTATATAGCTCCCTTCAGACCATCTCCACCTTACACTTGTCATCCATCTGATTCTTCACTTGAGTGCATGTCCCATCATATATCCTTTTTTGCCTGCTGTGAATCACGGTGGCTAAGGTTGCACTGTTTGCGGGTCTTCTCCACATAAATGGGGCCAGAAGAGTTGGTGTAGCACAATTAATGCAGTGGTGGCAGCCTTACCTTAGGTATTTTTGGGGATTCCCACCTCCCCGAAGCTGGAGTTACTCCTCGGACTGCCTCTCCTACTTCAAACGCTATAAACCACAGTCCGGGATCTTGCATGTTCATTTCCTCCTCCTCGGACCATACCATGCCCTCGGGCATGGTCGGGGGCGCAACACATCGTTATGGGCCTTCAATCCTACGAGGCCCACCACATGATCTTGGGTTTCTCAGCCTCTTCATGGCCCGAAGCGTGATCTTGGGCCTGCCCCTACAGATTTTATTTCAAGCAAGACATTTGGAGGTACTAAAATAGTTTTCTCTTACAATTTTCATGTATTGGTTACGTCAAATTTCTCATTACACTGCTATTATGTATATAAGTTTTAAAATTACTTTTGGATACTATATATACAATATTAATTCACAATTATTGTCCATGAAATTCTACTAAATACAACACAAAATAAAAGAATAAATTAGTCTAATAGTATCTCTTAAATTGAATGAGGATGGGTGCATGAGATCGTTTAGCTCAATTACAATTTGTTACATTCAAGATCTTAGCAAACAAAATATTTGTATAGAAATAGTATAAAAAAAAATATGCTCATTAGTTTAGAGAAAAAATAACAGCATAAATCTAAACAATCTAATTTGTAAGGAAAGCTAACAAAAGCAAAATTCAATTTTGAATCTAATTAAATTTTCTCTAAACATTGGTTATATATATATATATATATATATTATAGTTAGTAATAGACCGTATATGGTCATGGTATATATATGATTAGGTTTTTTTATGGTTTTTTTTATATTGAACTCCTCATTTTCTACATAATTAACTTACTTGAGACAAAAATTAAAAAACTTACGTTAGATGAGACCTGTGGTACAAAATTAAGTCTAATTGAATTCCAATTTTTACATTGAATTAACTAACTTGGTACAAAAATTTAAAAATTTAGATTAGATGAAACATGTGGCACAAAATTAGACTCAATTTAATATATATTTATATATATATATATATAATGGTATTGAATTTCATTAATCCTTGGGAATGATAACATTTGTGTTATATTGACCAATGTAGTTGTGTTTGAATTTAGTTAGTCATACTTCACCTAATAAAGTTCAAATTTTGATATTCCAATTCCTTAGTCATGGAATTTGAAAGATAGGATTCTTCTATTGGCATGGAATTTTCAAGAAATTTATTTGCCTTTTTTAAAAGAAACTTTCGATTTGCTGGTCAATTCAGCTTCGCATAGCTAATAGAAAACTTGTTTTCATCACCGGTAAAAGTTTGCAATTATCAATGGAATTGACTCAGTAGGGATCACCGGTCTGTGTTTTCTGATTCAATACACCCACATCACAAGATCATCACAGGTTTCCCAAGCCTGTGGTCCCCACTTTGGCAGGTGGACCCAACCAACCTAAAGTCCAACCAAAACTAATTGGTAAAGCTTTGGTTAAAGCCAAGTGCCCCAATCATTTATTCATTCCATAGGTAGTGCCAAGTGATGTAATATAGCTGGGAACATATTCAGGATATGATATCATATCCAGGATATGATATCCTTGGCTTAGGAAACAGACCCAAACATTCCATTCTTTTCTATTCCTTTATGAACACCCAGACAGAGCCTTAACATTGGATTCATTACCTCTCTCTCTCTCTCTCTTTCCTTTTCTGTTGGCTATGATAACAACGTTTATTTGCATATGGCTACCATGTCACAAGATGGGTACTCCAGTTCCATGTATTCTGAAGTCCTATTGAGTTGAAAACGGAAATGCAAGTAAAACATGTTTCACAGATTCCTTATGTGATCTGCCATTTCCTATAACCAATTAGACTAAAGTCCATTTTCCACAACAAACAAATGTGCCTAATGTAACGCTTACAATTTGTGATGATCAACCAGTCCACAAGTGTCGTACATTGATCATATCAATAAAAAAAAAACTTTAGTACTTGGCAATGCAATAATCATGTACCACATGGCATCATAGAACCATGTTTTCTCCTCCAGCTAAGTGAATTACTATAGTAACAAAGTAAACAAAAGGTATTTCCCAGTGCTTGGTATCAAGCCCAAATTGCATGCAACTATAACAAGAATAGACTATTCGGTTAGACTGAGCTGATGATTACTCAACAGGAAAAAGGCTTTATATCTGTGCTGCACTTGGAGTGTAACAAGTACTCTAAACTCTCTGTGCCTCTTCTTTCTCCAACTAGTTGAAGTGTATTCTTGTGGTCAAAAAGCCTCTAACTGCAGCATTTCAAAATTTAAATTTATAAATAAGGAAACCACATCCATCAAAATTATGCAATTCAAGGGGAGGCCTATTAAATGATATGTATGCAGTCCAAGCATCATTAACTGTATATAATACCATATATACAATACAGAATCACTGCTAAAAGATAACGCTGTGTGTGTAACACCAACAACATCATCAAGTAATCAGGGAATTAATTTGGAAGAGAACTTACTTCAAGATTTTGGTAGCAGCCGCCCATTATACATCTTATCAAGTAACTGTTTTGCATCAGGCCTCCTAAGAAGACCTTTGTTATTTGGTAAACCAGTCCCTAAACAAACAGGACACACAAGTTTTCCTCGACCTGCCCATAACAAGAAATTATTAACACAATTCGAAGTACATGGATTCCACATTACCAGAGACAGGGAAATTTAAATATAAAAATTAAAAATTTTAAAAAAATAAGGAATAAAGCTGATTTGACAATTTTGAATGGCAGTAATAAAATGAATAGAGGATAAAATCAATGCCTTTTACCACACAACAATGTCAACATTGTAGCATCCAAGACAACCTGACATATCACAATCCTTTCTATATTAAATGAAAAAAAAAATGGAGTGTTGGGGCTGCTAAAGTTGGTCGGAACCCCCTTTGGGATTGTGTATTGAGTAGCTACTACCCTTGGAAATGTGTCCTTACCTATAAAGACTTCTTGCTAAACCTTTCATATGCATCTTCAGCATTAATGAGCAGGAAGAGCTCTTGAGTTAAGTTTAGCACTCACAAAATATCCAAATTATTGAAATAAGGAACAGACTCTTAATTAAAATTACAACTCAAGGGCTAGAGGGCTCCAACTAACCATATATACTAAAGGCTTGACCATCCTGTCCTGCAAGCTTATAACATTGACTGAAACCTAGCTAACTATATCTATTTCTATTTTTATTTGTTAAGTTTTATTTGTTGAAATTTCAATGTAACACCAACATTTGGTTTTCATTTAAGGTCTGTTGAGATACCGCTTATTGTTGAAAACTGAAAATTTAT
The DNA here is from genome assembly GCA_033629205.1 of Lithocarpus polystachyus. Taxonomy (NCBI): domain Eukaryota; kingdom Viridiplantae; phylum Streptophyta; class Magnoliopsida; order Fagales; family Fagaceae; genus Lithocarpus; species Lithocarpus polystachyus. The sequence continues at coordinate 12,309,152 of CM066162.1, forward strand.
TGTTGAAAACACTATAGCAAAATAATTTTTAAACTATGAATAGTGCCCGTAGGACCTACTTTTAAAGTTACAAACGCGTTTTTCCGTACAAGCTGGTCTGTGAACAGTGCACAGGACCAGGTAAAAAAAACAAAAACGCTATGCAAACGCACACTTAATGTCAGCACATCAGAGATGCCTTCAGCAAGCAATCTATTTCATTAGCTTTTATTGTAAATGATTTTTAAAAGTAAATAAAATTTGTGAGCATCTTATTATAGTTCATAATCATTAATAATTCTAATGTTAAATCATCAAGAATTAAAGTACCAAAGCTTTTTACAATGTGTTTTGAACCAAGATAGTCTCTACTCATCAACGATCTACCCATGACATTAGATAACACAAAAGGTGAAATTGACAGAAGACAACTCTTTAATGGTAGAATTTTTAAAATATAAATACAGTAATAAGTCTATCTTTCCAGCTAAGAGATAAGGTTTGTTTCTTTTTCATAGTTAGAATACACCGCTCCCTTCAGGGACAGGCTATGCTATGTAAAGCCCACTCCAACCTGCCACACTCTCACAGTGGTAGCCTTATACCACCATAATTAAGATGGGGATCCAGTTTCATGTATGATAAAACTTTCAGCTACTGTGATATGAGGCCATGACTTCAAATGCAATTGACTCCATTAGGAAGGATAACTTCTGTGGAAAATGCCAAGAAAAAGAAAATGGTATGTGTTCACTACTATTGAATGTTAAAGAATGTCTGAATGTCCCAAGTCATTAGTCAAAGAACCAATATCAGATAACATTTAGAAAAATGAATATTCAGAAAGGCAACAAAGCAATTGAAAGCAGCAAATACCTGCTTCTATAACTAATAATTAATGTAAATGCATCAGTCAAAAAGTACATACCATAACAATTTGGACATTCTGTAAATTCATAGACATCTTTAGCCCTTTTTCTGTTCAGAGCTTTCCATTTTCCTGTACCACCACACATATCACCTAAATAAAAAGCAAATGAACATCTTATGGACTGAATTTTTTATAGACAAGAGTGGGGTACCAGATGTAACAGAATTTAATAAAGAGTGATGTTTGCATGGAAGATTCAATGATTAAAACATAAAACATATTAAAAGGTGAGAGAGATGAAAAAAATTTTTATTGAGACCATGATAAAATGTCCATAACTATGCCAAATTCTTGAAACACAAGGACTTTTAATAGATCAAGAAACTTCAATAGGCCTTGTAACAGTAAGGAGTTGCAGTAGCAGAAACAATTCATATTCACTCTGCTCACCCACTAACTTTTTTTAAGGGAGGGTTCAGGGGGGTGAGGAAGGAGGAAACAATAGCAATAACAGATGCAAGGTAAACAAGATCATCCATGATCTAGATATCAGTGTTCCCACCCATGTTTAAGTTTCTCAAAGTTTATAATCATACAAAAGCAACAGAGCTGGCAACTCAAAAATTCTCAAGGGTTCATATAATTTCACATTCTCAACAAGTTTTACATATATTGCAAGATGTGTACACTGTACAAACATTCAGATTATTATTCCGATGAGGAAACAAATAAAACAAAAAACACAGGGAATTTCACACTTACAAAGTACAGCACCGCTGCCCCCACAGTTCCGGCATCCTGGTCTTTCATTTCCTTCCAAAGCAGTTGCATTTTGTATGGAAATAGAGGTACCAAAATTGTTTATCAAAGATAAAGTTGAGCACAAACATGTGAGACAACAACGTCGAGAGATTGATGATTGAGATCCCTGCAGTTTAAAAAAATAAAAATTAAAAATCCTCACTTTGTTGAAGTTAAGTCTATTTATGAGATTTTAAAGTGCTCTATATGTCATTAAGATATTCAGTAGACCGGTGTTTACAGCAAAACAAACTTTGCGCTAGCAAAATTTAAAAATTTTTAGTACTGTGGCCATCAAATGACTAAAGTGAGCGTCATTCATGGAAGTTATTTTTTAAGAACATGGAAGCCCATCCAAAGCATAATGACAAGTCATCTAGTAGATAGTTTTATAAAGAGAATGGAAAAACTTCCCTTCCTTACTATACCACTGGCAACATGAACAACAAATTGAATGGCCCCAACAAAGAGAGCTGCTTCCCACCTGGAGAAATACTAGCGACCCCATACATCGCATCACAATCTACTAAACGGTATTCATACATGGCACAAATACCTTAGGACTCATAACAGAATGAGCACCAAATAGTACATTTCCACAAATGAAAGCATTTGATGATCAGAACCACTTCTCCCCTCGCTTTCCAGCAAGCCATGTCTTCCCTCTTAGAAATTTTTCTTTAAGGAAATAATGATCATGCCCACCTTAAAAGACATTAGATGTTGATAAGAATCGAAACTTTTACCTTTGATGGTTTTGATGAGTTGTCTGAATCTCCTAGATTTTGGTTATCATGTTCCAAACTAGATCTCACACGAATCCTAACTGACTTGAAATTGACTGTGATTTGACAGAAAAGAATGCTGGTTAGAATCACTGCCCTTCCAACAATATACAGCTTAGCATATTCTAATCTTCAGAGCAATTCACAGCAAAACAACAAACCAAAATCAAAACAATGACTGCATCACCATGAGTTTGGAAACCAATTTGAATATCCATAAAAAAAAAAAAAAAAAATTCATTTTTTTTATTAAGCATTGTTAGAATAACAGTTAAGAGATTAAATTCATCATTTCCTAACATCTTAGGCTTTGGGAACAAATAGTAATTTATCAAAGTTTCAGAGCAACTAATCTTGAATTCAAGCCATCTCTCTACTCTCTATCTCCCATTTAAAAAGGTTAAAAATTCCATGTGTTAGGTCTCACTTATAAGGAAGAGTCTAGATTCACATAAGGGGGAGTGTTAGAGTAGTGGTCCTTACGACGTAAGCTTTTGAGACAAAAGGTAATTTATCAATCATCACAGAAAACTTGAAATTTCACAATATGATGATATTTGAATCCTGATTCTACAATCCCTAACAATAGAATCATTTCTGCATTGACTACTTCTCAACAATGAATTTGTACAAGAGGAAAAAGTAACCCATTTATATATTAGCAGCTTAATTGTACTAACGCCTAACTGACTTGGAAAACAAATTTGAACCCTTTTGGAAGATTCACTCACAAATAAGTAAAGCTTTTGAAAATTCAAAAATTCAAAGAAATATGTATATATTAATACAGCCATTATACTTATTTTCATGAACCAAACTGGAAATTCAGACGACATGTTTCAGAGCTCAGGTTAACTTGAAAGTTTAGTTTAAAGCAATTCCAACAAGTTCATGCAGCTAAACGAAACTTCTCAATAAGCTCAAATTCGTTATTGGGTACTTGTAAAAGTGTGTGTGTGTGTGTGTGTGTGTGTGTTAGAGAGAGAGAGAGAGAGAGAGAGAGAGAGCTCACAGTGGTCCGTGGAAGCCAAAGCAAAACGTTGAGGGAGAGCTGAGAGCTGAGAAGATGATGCCATGTTCTCTCTCTCTCTCTCTCTCTCTGTCTCTCACAGGCACACACACTGTTGTGTTGTACGGGACAGTGGCATGGAACACAGGGTCATGGAGGACCTCACATTCACCATCACCAAAAATCTCGAAAGTGCTTTTCTCGGTCATTGTCTTGTTATATTAAACGACTCGTCGTTTTGACTTCCCAATTTTTATAATAAAAAATATGTCTACGCCTTTTAAAGTAACTGTAAATGTTTTATGGACGAACTTTGTCGACTTAAGAAAGTTTCAGTGACTCACAACTGTAAGAAAAGAACGTGCTTTCAACCCGCTAATCCATTCGACCCAACCCAACCAAATATCTTGGGTTTTTTTTTTTTTTTTTTTTTGGTTGGGTTAATTGTTTGTATTATATTTTTATTTTTCTTTGAGTAAGCTTTTTATTGGATTGGATTGGGCCCGTTTGGTTCGTGAGTTTAAACAACAGTTTTCATTTTTTTTTTTAAATATGTGTGAGTGAAAAAATATGTGAAAATACGTGTAATGTTGTTTAAAAATTAAAAACATGGGTTTAAAATGACATACCAAACAGCCCCTAGTAACTCTGTTTAAATTTTTTTTTAATTATATGTAAATTATAATTATATATAAATTATAATTATATATTGAATAATCAACTTAAATGGTTGAATAAAAACTCATATTTTTTATGCTAAAATATTATTTGCACCCTATAACTTTAGGTCACCTTTAAATCAATCCCTTAAGTAGGAAAACTTGTAATTTACACTCTTGAGTATTCTTTACAACAATGACAATGTGTACCTTTTTTGTGTCAACATGCATGATAATATTGTTATTAACTCACCTAAAAATTATGTCATTTTGAATGACAGGTATATTTAAAAATAAAAAATGGCATTGTGTTTAGGTGGGTTAGTGATAAAATCGAAACATATCATAGTGGAGGTGCATAACGCTACCTACTAATTGTTGCCAATGAGAGCCTACTTTACCGAGCCAATCCACCTGAAAAATGATGGCTTTTTATAGGGGTGGCAATTCGTATTCGCAGGTCGAGTTCGTGTCGTGCCAAGCCATGAGTATTTGACTATATGAGTTGACCCAAACCTAACCTGTTTAGGAAACGTGTCAGGAATCCTCAACCTGAACATGACATGTTTATTAAACAAGTAGACTCGACCCAACACGTTTAACTCGTTCAATTAACAAGTCATGTAAAAGTCAATACAAATTACCCATTTAATAATCTATTTGATTAATAGGTCATACCAAACCCATATAATTTTTATCAATTCTCATATATCTAAAATTAAAATACAATTACAACTATAAATATAGTAATAAACATATAAAAACAACCATTAATTAAGCAATAATATCAAAATAACTAATAATTTTATAAGCTAAACGGGTCAAACGAGTCAGACAGGTTCGCATGTTGAACACGAACACGACCCGTTTATTAAACGGGTTAGTCGTGTCAACCCGAATATAACCCAAACCCGTTTAGCCTCAACCCATGACCTGTTTATAAACCGGTTAGTCGTGTTGAGTTCGCGGGTCGTGTCAAATTTTGCCACCCCTAGCTTCTTATAAGATTAGTGATGGTGATTAGTAGTTAAAAGCCTAAAACTACATTGACAACAATGCTTGGTAATGGGTTTTAAAAGCTATTAAAAAAGGGTCGACCAACCTCCTCACACGATTAGAACCCCCCCACCCCTAATCTAGTTTTTCCATTCCAAACTTAGAGCGTGTTTCGGATGTAATGCAAGTTTCAACTTATTTAAGTTTTTGGTTTCTTTTTTTTACTATTTATGAATCTCATTGCACTTTTTGATATTGTTCATGAGTTTTATTGTAGTGTTCAACTAACTTTTAACTTTTTTTTTCTACCGTGCTTTCAGTAAAAAGTTTTCAATTTCAGCTAAATAAGTTGTTCCCGAACGAACCCTTAATATACATTCAAAATATTCTCAGTTCCATGTCTGCTTTTTATCTATCTTTAATGGGTTGTGGTTGTTGTATATCAATGAGATATTTACAAAGGGAATTCCATAATTAAAGGACAATTAACACTATTTGATTAAGATTGTCGGTTGAGGGTGAGAGAGTATATGAACTTTGACCCAAAAATATGATACCATTAAAGCTCCAATCAAACTCATAATTCTTGAGAATTAAATGTTCATCCTTAAAAGGACCAATGGCGACAATCCCAAACCCTTCTAACATCTACTACGTGTCTAAAGGAGAATATAAAAACATTATTATCCATAACTTACATATTTACCTTATTAAAAGTTTTTGAATTTCTCATTATGATCTCTCGAACTATCAAACAAGAAAAAATATTTTGTTAACTTAATCGTACCAAGCAATATAAGTTTGGACTGTTAAAGCTCCAATCAAGCTCACACTTCTTGAGAATTAAATGTCCCTCCTAAAGGACCAGTGACAACTGTCACAATTACTTCTAACGTCCACTATGTGTTTAAAGGAGAACATAAAAACATCATTATCCACAACTAACAGATTTACTCTATTGAAAATGTTCACAACTACCGTTATGATCTCTTTAACTATCAAACGAGACAAAGGATTTTGTTAACTGAATCGTACCAAGCAACATAAGTTTGGACTGTTAAAGCTCCAATCAAGCTCATACTTCTTGAGAATTAAATGTTCCCTTTACAGGACCAATGACAATAGTCCCAAATCCTCCTAACGCCCGCTACATGTTTGAAGGAGAACATAAAAACATTATTATCCACAGCTGACATATTTACCTTATTAAAAGTTTTTACAACTGTATTTAAGATCTCTCTAGCTATCAAATGAGAAAGATGATTTTGTTAATAGAATTGTACCAAGCAACATAAGTTTGGACCATTCCTCTACTCTTGTTTCAACTTCCAAGCACACTAGTGCTTGGACAAGCTAAACTTCTTCGTGTTGGCAATCAACTTATCCATAAAATACTTGCAATGAACATGAACTTGAGCCCCTTAACAAATCAAAACAATGTAATTCCATGAGTTAGTGATTAAAATGCCATTAATCAAAACAATGTAATTCCATGAGTTAGCGATTAAAATGCCATTAATAGGATGAATGCGTCAATAAAGAAAGCCCTAGCGGGAGAAAAAGAAGAAGAAAGATTCATAAGTCCCAATATTACCTGTAATATTATTACTTGTTAAGGTAACTAATTATGATGCTTATCATTGACACTACCACCATCGATCGCAACAAGCACTTTAGCATTTTTGGAAGAAAAAAAAAAGGGAAATATATTAAAGCTACAAAGGTTACTCTAAAGGGTTTACAAATTAATATGGCATCGAGTGTATTTGGCAATAATACATCAACGACATAAAATACTTTAGAAGACGATATATTCTAACATCTATATAATTAAACTTGTAGCTATAGCATCACTAAAAAAAAAAAATTGCTAATATCCTCTTAAACTTAATTGGTCATATTAAATGTTTTCAACCGATGTATTCAAGATTTATATCCCCCATCTTTAACCATCCATTTATTTATTTTCTAAAACCAATTTGTTTCTCATACATCATGGAAGTTTCACCTTGAGAGTATCAATCTCATCCTTTCACACGAGCATGGACTACACATTTTTGAATCCCACACAGAAAATCCCCCATCATAGTGTTACACATGTACATGAATCCATTCTCATTGGCTATAGAACCAGTGTCCTGGCATTGCATGCATTTGAGTCACGTGACTGTCCACTCACCCACCCAACACACACACACACACACACACACGCGCACAAAAAAACTACTACTACCATATATAAGGAGAGGAGAACTCATTGATCTCGGGTCCACTAAACCAAGCAAGCGAGAGCCACTTTTCTCAATCGGCTCCCCAAACAAAACAAACGCGGCTCCCATCCCATCCCATCCCACCCCACCCATGCCCTTCTCTCTCTCTCTCGCTTTAGCTGTGTTTCTGATTTTTGCTCATTTTGAACCCAAACGCCCAAACCCAACCCTAACCCTAGCTTCTCCTCAAAAATTCAAAATCGGGATTCTTTTGCATCAAATCGCAGCTTGAGCTCTCTTTTAGTTTTCTCGGAAACCGAACAGGAATTTTTTGGTGTGTTTATTTTCTCGGCGATGAATACAATCAGGGAGCTGAGCTGAGCAATATAATGATCGAATTGTTGGACCCTGATTTCGACGCCTATTGTATGGGTTTGAGCGATGCCGGAGCTTCGCAAAGGAGTTCGCAGAGGCCGAGCTAAGGTCGCTCCACAACACCACCACCACAACAACAACAACAACAACAAGCGATCCGATCCTTCTCCCTCTCCCTCTCCCTCTCCTTCGCCCAACGCGGTTGGGACGTACGTGAAGACACGCGCCGCCGTAGCTAGGGCCAAAAAGTTGAAGCTTGATATCAAGAAGACTACCAGGAAGAAGAGCAACAACCACAACCAGGAGGAGGAAGAGGAAGAGAAGCAGCCGGAGCAGGTGATTGTTATTTCTGAGAAGGAGAGTGGGTCTGACAAGAAGAGAGGAAAGAAGAAAGAGGAGAAAGCTGCGATGGGCGACGACAGTGGCGGCTTGAGTGCTAATAAGGCAGCTGGGCAAGAGGAAGAGGGCAGTACTGCTCCTTTTCCAGAGAGGGTATACACTTTTTTCATGGCTTTTTCAGTTTTTTTGTGAACTGGGTTTGTGTTGTTTTGGTGTTTCAGGGCTTTGTGTTGGTAGTTAGTTGTTTAAATTGTTCATTGGGAGGTTAGTTTTGGTGTTATAATTGCATAATGATTGTTTGGGTAGTTTGATCTGATCTTGTTTGGTTGTCCCCCAATTGGATTGTGTTATAATTTTAAAGAGATATGACATTTGGCATGCTAATTTAATGTTGTTTTGTCGTGTATCGGTCGGGTTGCTGCTATAATTGCCAAAAAGGGTATATGGTAAATGATTTATAATGTTGTTTGGGTGTTGATCACTTATAAAATAATGTTGTTTTGGCATTGATTGATTCGGTTGCTGCTTGAATTGCTAAAAAGGTTTTTTTGTGAATGGTGAATTGTCTACTTTCGTGTTTCCAAGTATCTTGTTATATGGTGATATTGACTAGTGTTGTTGTCAATGAGCTATAGCTCAACTGGTACTTCCTCTTCTCATGACAATGGGATGGAGGCCGAGGTTGTGAGTTCGAGTCCCGCTGGGTGTGTGTGTAACTTACCAATCATTTTTTTGCGAGTGTGATCTCACTGCATGTATCTGATCTCACTGCACGTGTGAGTAACTTGCGTTATGTACTTTCTTGTGTATCTACTATTTATGCATATGAGTGTGTTAGTTGGTTTACGTATTTACTATATATGTATATGAGTGCGTTATGTACTTGTTTCTATTTCTTGATTGCACGTGGCGACTGGCGAGTAGTTGTGTTATGCACTTAATGTGGGTGCATTACTTGGTTCAAGTAAAATGGTTTATTTATTTACTATTTATGTATATGGGTGAGTTATGTACTTGTTTCCATTTCCTGATTGTACGTGGCACGTACTTGTATTTTTTCTCAGTTGTTTGGTTGTACACTCTTATGTGGATAAATACAGAGTTATAAATATGATTGATTCATTTTTTCATTGTCAATAAAGCATCTATTGAACTCAAGTATGTTTATGGTTCAATTTTGGTTTGGTGCATTGATACCTCTTTTTCTAATTTTCATGAAGGTCTCGGTGGGAGGGTCACCTGTATATAAGATAGATAGGAAATTGGGCAAAGGTGGCTTCGGTCAGGTGTTCGTCGGTCGTCGTGTTTCAGGTGGAACTGACCGCACCTCAGGTCCCGGAGCTATAGAGGTCAGCTCAGTTCAGATTTTCTTGTACTAGAAAAGTTCTGTCAGTTTTCTGGATTTTAACTTCTGAATTTTATGGTCATATCAGGTAGCTCTCAAATTTGAGCATAGAAACAGCAAAGGCTGCAACTATGGTCCTCCATATGAGTGGCAAGTGTACAAGTAAGACTTTTTTATTTTTATTTCTTAAATTGGCACTTCTACTTTACTTTGCCATAATTTTATATTTTTATGATTTTATTCTTTATTTTTGTTGTTTAGCACTCTTGGTGGTAGTCATGGAGTGCCTAAAGTACACTACAAAGGGAGGCAAGGAGACTACTATGTAATGGTATGATCCACACAAACTGCAACTTATTTATCTCTCCATTATAACTTGATGGTTTAACTTTTATACTTTTTGATATGCAGGTTATGGACATGCTAGGGCCCAGCTTGTGGGACGTATGGAATTCCTCAGGGCAGGCGTGAGTATCTCATGTCTTCAATATATAATGTAGTGGAGGAGGGTTAAGCTGATTTTTTAGTTTTAATGGGGGGCGAAGAAATGTTTTCTCATGGCATGACTGTATCAAGCCTCAGGATGTTACAAGCATGTGATGATTAGAGTTTATAGAGGCCTTTTGGATTTTCTTTGAACAGCATGAATTCCTGTATTTTATGTAGTTCTCACCTCTCCTCTTATTGCTAAGTCAAATTCACACAACAATACTTAATCAAAATAAAATTTGCCTTTGCGATATTGGTTGTGAACTCATGATGTGGACTTAGCACCCATCTTTGTCAATGTAAATCACAAGAGGGTTTATATTAGTTTGATATAACCTCTTGAAATGTTAATGTGTTCCTGTTACAGTAGGAGACATTATAAAATCCATAAATACTAAATGTTAACAAGTTTGGAACTTGAAATGGGTGACCTTTTATTTTATTTTGTCTATTTTAAAGAATCAGTACAAGATTTGTTTTGTTTAAGGCTTGGTTGTTGTATTCTTCTTCTTCTTCTTCTCTCTCAATAAACGTATCTTGTTTCTAGATCTTTCGTGAATGCAATGGGTATATGATTTTAATTCTTCTCTTCTTTTGTTATATGTACACAGTATGTCCTCGGAAATGGTTGCTTGTATAGCAGTTGAGTCCTTATCAATTCTAGAGAAGATGCATGGAAGAGGGTATGTGATTGTATTAATTTAATTTTATTGATTTTTAAGGTTGGTATCTTGATTTTGCTGCAGAATACTGATTTTCATATATTTTTTTTATCATGACCCTGTTTGGTATTAGCTATGTCCATGGTGATGTGAAGCCAGAGAACTTTTTACTCGGTCAGCCATCTACGCCACAAGAGAAGAAGTTGTTTCTTGTTGACCTTGGATTAGGCAAGTAAATTTAATTACTTACATACTCTCTCAAATTAATCTATTTTACATTGATTTCTTATACATCGATTTCTTATGTCTTCTTTATGAATTGATGATGTTGCAGCAACAAAGTGGAGAGACAGCTCTAGTGGGCAGCATGTTGAATATGATCAACGCCCTGATATGTTTAGGTGAATTGATGTTTGTGTCTTTAGGCTACAGTTTGCAATTTAACTTATTTACTAGAGATTTTGATACCTTCTCTATGTCATTGTCTCAGGGGAACTGTTCGATATGCTAGTGTTCATGCTCACTTGGGAAGAACTGCTAGTAGAAGAGATGATCTTGAATCTCTTGCATATACCCTTATCTTTCTCCATCGAGGCAGGTTGCCTTGGCAAGGGTACCAGGTACTAATACATATATCATCTGTTGGGATTGTATGTTAATGTCTCTGGAATTGCTTTATTGAAGCCACTTTTTAATTTTTAATTTTTTTTCCCTTCCCTCTGTTAGGGTGATAACAAATCCTTTCTAGTGTGCAAAAAAAAGATGGCAACGTCTCCTGAAATGCTATGCTGCTTCTGCCCCCCACCTCTTAAGCAATTTCTTGAGATCGTGGTGAATATGAAATTTGATGAAGAGCCTAACTATGCCAAGCTCATTTCTTTGTTTGAGAGCTTGATAGGACCTAATCCGGCTCTAAGACCAATAAACACCGAGGGTGCTCAAAAGGTAATTTTGGTATTATATCAACTTATGGATAAACGGTGATTGTTTTTATGTTCTTCTATTCATAGTTGTTTTAATGCAACCACCAGGTTGGCCAAAAACGGGGTAGGTTAAACATTGAAGAAGAAGATGATGGGCAACCTAGGAAGAAGGTTCGTTTAGGAGTTCCTGCTACGCAGTGGATTTCAGTCTACAATGCCAGGCTACCAATGAAGCAGAGGTAGAACTGCATTTTGTTTCATTACTTTTGCCTTTTCTCCTCTTGAACAAATAGATGAGTTTCCTTTTGTCATGTGCATGTGTTATTAAATCATGTTTTTAATAAGGGATATGGTTTAAATATATATTTGAAAAATGGTTATGGTTTTGAATGGGTTTTTGGACCCATATCACTGTCCTAAAGTCGGTTGACAAAAAAAAGGGTGCAAACAAAGTAAGTCTAATTTTACACCTTTAGGCCTGATAAAGTAAGTCTAATTTTATGTTTTTGTATCACTTTAAAAGTTAATATCTTCAAACAAAGCCTAGGTTCAAAACTGACGGACATTATGGTAGTAATATTGTAATTGGAACTGTCTCGAGGGTTCCTGATCTTCTTTCTGCTTATCTTTTTTTGAGATAAGAGATGGAATTCTTTCTGCTTATCTAATTGGACCTGCACCTCATTACTATTTCCTGACTGGAGGATGCCTTTGTTTTTTAAGAAGTTAAATGCCACTTCTGCATTTGCTTCACTGTACAGAACAAGCATATGGAAATTGAGATTTAGTAGAATATCCCTTAATGACCTGCTCATTTATTTTACGCTTAGGTACCATTATAATGTAGCTGATGCTAGGCTGGCACAACATGTGGAGAGGGGAATTGCTGATGGCCTGCTTATAAGTTGTGTGGCTTCTTGCTCCAATCTCTGGGCCCTTATTATGGATGCTGGAACTGGTTTCACAAGCCAAGTTTATGAGCTGTCGCCATTTTTCTTACACAAGGTGAATTTCTATGCCACAGACGCACACATTATTTCTCTGTTCATCTTAGGAGTTATACTCGTCAAGCAATAATCATATAATGTTGGTTATTCACAGGAATGGATCATGGAACAATGGGAAAAGAACTATTACATCAGTTCTATTGCTGGTGCCAACAATGGGAGCTCCCTTGTGGTTATGTCTAAAGGTTTGTTTAATTGGCATCAATGGGTGAACTTACATAGTCTTTTTGAATGGTTGGTGCATACCAATAAAAATAATTTTCTCAATAAAACTTTGTGAGTCCTCTTTGTATTTCTAAGTTAGTAATTTTGGTAATAAAATATACACTTCTTTTGCACTGATAAGTTCGTGACATCTCCAAATCTTTGGGTATCTTGGATTTTCTTCCTAGCATTCATCTTCAGCTACTAGTTTATTGAGTTATGAACCAAAATTTGCAGGCACCCAATACACTCAGCAGTCTTACAAAGTAAGTGACTCTTTCCCTTTCAAGTGGATAAACAAGAAGTGGAGAGAAGGGTTCCATGTGACCTCGATGGCAACTGCTGGAAGCCGATGGGGTGTTGTCATGTCTCGCAATGCTGGCTTCAGTGACCAGGTTGAGTTTTACTTATCCTCAGCATTTACTGTTCTCTCTCTTTCAGAACTACGTGTTCTTATTGTTCTTACAGTTGAAAGACAACCACCTATTGTTATTTTGGGGGTTGGGGTGGTGGGGAGTAAAGGCTAACTATAATTGTTAACTTCCATTGTTTGTTGTCTTAAATTTATAATCCTTCTGCGCTCAATGTCTTAGCAGGCATAAGTTACTGTTCTCTCTCTTTCAGAATGCTATGTGTTCTTATTGTTCTTACAGTTGAAAGACAACCACCTATTGTTATTTTCGGGGTTGGGGTGGTGGGGAGTAAAGGCTAACTATAATTGTTATTTTCGGGGTCGGGTTTGTTGTCTTAAATTTATAATACTTCTGTGCCCAATGTCATAGCAGGCATAAGTTAATAATGCCTTGTGACTGTAACTGGATCAAATTTTTGTGTGGGTGCAAATGTTATATTTTCGAAGTGTTATGCTGACTTGAATTCTGTCTTTTTAGACATGTAAAATTAGATTGCAATGTTATTAAGTTAGAATTGACTGATAAGTGATAACATTGGTCTAAAAGGATCGGCTTGGCCAACTTCAGCCTTGTGACCCAGTTTCTAACCAATTGATTTGAACTTTGAAGATTAAGTTTCTCATATGCCTGTGTTAATGATTATAATTTTTTTTTGGAGTTAATAATTATAATTTTACACGTTGACAATTCCTCAATATCCTGTTCATTTGCAACAAAATATTTTCTTTGCGCAACTTATAACATTCTTCCTTCATATCTGCACTTCATTTCTAGCAAGACTTACGTTTCAGATTTTTCCATTCCACAATTGCTTTACACAGTTTCAATGTCAATTTTATTTGTACTGTGGAATTCAATGTAGGTCTCCTCTGGTTCTTCTCTCTGATCTGTTCTCTATTTTGATTTAGGTTGTGGAGCTTGATTTTCTCTATCCAAGTGAGGGCATCCATAGGCGTTGGGATAGTGGTTACCGAATTACATCAACAGCTGCAACGTGGGATCAAGCTGCTCTAATTTTGAGTGTTCCAAGGCGCAAACCTGGTGATGAAACTCAGGAAACCTTGCGTACATCCCAATTTCCAAGCACCCATGTGAAGGTAAATGTTGGAAAATCTGTGATTATTTTAGATGTGATGTAGCGGAGAGTGAGGTCATGAGTTCAAAACTCATTGGGTGCTAGTTTTATTACTGATAAAAAGAAGTGCATGTAATTATTTTTCATTTTATTTTTCGAGAGTGATGTACTAATTTTTTCTTCCATGTTTTTGGTTTATGTGCAGGAGAAGTGGGCAAAGAATCTCTATCTTGCTTGTTTGTGTTATGGGCGGACTGTATCTTGATTCCTGTGTAGTTTTAAGGAATCATGTCGAAAAAAAGTGATAGATTTTGGTGTTCCTCCTTTCCCAACTTCATTATATGTAGTTGATGTTGTCATGTTAATTGTAAAAAATGGTTGAGGAGCTTAGCTGCAGCTGCAGACTTTTGCGCTCATGTATGATAAATTTATAAAGCTGTTCGCTTGCTTTTAATGTTATCCTTAATGCAAGTACCCTTGGGCCCTGTTTGTTTCACCGATTTGAAACCACACTTTTTCAACGAATAGCTTTTTAAAACCTATAATTTTTTCCAGGTACAATCTTTTCATTACACCTATTTTCAAAAGTCGAAAAGTATGGTGTGCCTTCTAATGCAAAAATTCTGTCTGTTTTAATATATAACTTATTTTTTTATTTCACATATTCACTTTTCAAATACTACACATTAGATAACATTAGATTATTAATTTTACACTATATTGCATTAAAATTTCAATTTCTCTTTCTTTTTTAGAATTTTCTTGCTAAAAGCATTGCAGTATAAAACATAGTTATGAAATCCGTACTAAACTACCGGTTAAACCTTGAAACCTGTGAAGTGTGAACTAAATCATTATCTGAAATGGTTTGGTGTAAAATAACGTATATGCAATGATCCATTCTCAAACCATCAAAACTTGGATTGCACATGTTAATCTTCTTAACTGGAGGATAAAACCAAAAAAAAAAAAAATCGTGTATTTGTGAAAAAGACCAAACTGAGCTGTTGAAGTCACTGGATGGTCTAAACTTTTAAGTCTGAAGACTATGAACCTGATTACTAAACTACTTAAGATTGAAAATTTTGTTGATAACCGCTTAAAGAAGTTAATATTGAAAAGATAAATTGATAGAGATGAAATATTAAAGAGATAAAGAAAGAGTTGTGCGATGAGATAAGGGTTTGAGTGTTGAGATTGAAGAGATAAAGTGATACTGATGAGACCGCCGATAAAATTATAGAAGTAGGATAAAGTGATAGAACTTATAAAAAATAAATAAAAATAAGAGACAAAAATGGAAGAATTTCTACACTAAAAGAGACAAAATTTGTCATAATAAAAAGTTAAAAAGTTATTGGATGATTTAGATGTGTTTATTTTTTTTTTTTTATTCTCTATAATTTTATGTCATATGATGTAATTTTTTATTGTTATAATTTATTAATTTACCTAAATATAATATTTTTTATTTTATTTTAGTTGCTGTTTATAGTTATAAAATATATTATTTAATTAATTAATAAACCTATAATTCAACCAATGAATCACCGGTTAAATTAGTGAACTAATAAACCAACTTTTCAATTGGGTCAACTTTCGTTACAATTTTGATAACTACGATATAAAATCGATAATCTAATGTGTGTTGTTTTAAAAGTGAGTACGCAAAATATTTTTTTTAAAAAAAAGCTTTTTATGTTTAAAACTTAAAATATGCAACAATTTTTGCATGAGTTAATATGCAACAAAAATCCCTTTTCTCGTTGCGCTACAATCTCAATATTGTACAATTCATGATAGCTTTCTTCGGTAGATTTTGGGTCCTACAAGTCCACAAAAAAAAATTTTAAAATAATTTGATATTATATTTGATTTTAGATGTTTTAACTATTCTTTATTGTGTAATCAATTCTCTTCATCGTGAGTTTATAGCTCAATTGACATATTTTGATGTTTTCAAAAGAGATGTCTATAGATTAAATTCTCTCATTATAACTATGAATTATCAAAAATTGACTTTCTTCATTTTTTTGTTTAAAGTAAGATTCTCTTCGTATACTTAGTGATTGAAAAGTCTAGTAACACAATTTTTATTATAATTTTGATGTGATCCTCAATTAGCGGCGGAGAAACTTAGGGTCCATATGAATACCGCTTATTTTGCTGAAAATTGAGAACATTATAACAAAATAATGTTTAAATGTGTGATTAGTGCCGTAAGACCCATTTTTAATGAAAGTTTTGTTAAAAAAAGAGGTTTGTAGGTCCCGTGAACAGTGCATGAGACCAACTGGAAAGCACCGTCCACCTCTTATTTTGTTGGTCAAAAAGGTAGTGGGTCCCGTGCACCACCCACTGACAAACAACATCCCAGCGCTTCTCAATAAAAAAAAAAAAAAAAAAAACGCAAACGTAGCACCAGAAATGCATATCCAAACGCATACTTAGTGATAAGAAAGTCTAGTAACACAATTTTTATTATAATTTTGATGTAATCCATAGTTAATGGTGGAGAAAAAATTGGTAAGTTGTAAATGTGATTATCCCTTATTCATGGTAGACCACTTTAAAAGATTAGTGAAAAGCTGTTTCGTGATTAGTCTTAAAAAGGTCATGGCAAAAGTTGTGTGAAAAACTGTTTTGTGATTAGTGGCAATTTATGCGTTCATCACTTGCCACGTTGTATTTCTTTTTAGACTAGGTTAAGCCACACCCGCACGTGCAAGGTGTCATTATTTGAAAAAAAAAAAAAAAAAAAAAACTCTTGTTTGTTTGAGAAAATTGGATGTTATGGCTTATGACTTATGATTTAACAAGTCAATAAAAACATGCAAGATTGCGAGTCCTTTCTCATGTGAAGCCGTAGAGTTTGAATATTGGACCCTACACAAGGAAAGAGGAAGTCGCTTATGACCAGATTTTAGCCTAATGTCTGTTTCATGGTACATAAATGGATTTTATAAACTTAAATTAACAAATTTTATTATTGATATATTTTTTTAGAGTTTCAATCTATAACGTCCGCTTCTGATGATAACTCTTTATCATCAAATTAAGACACTAATAAGTTTACTAAATCTCATATCTCTTATGCAACCATTAAAGATTTTACCAATTGAGCTAACTGAAACCCACTTATTATTAATATTGTAGAACCAAATTATATTTGTTATACTTGAGAGTTTTTAACGAATATTTTTAAAGAGGTCCCGTTAACAATTGCCCATAGAGCAATTGTTAATAAATCATTTTAGGAAATGTTTTATATAACTTTTATGAGAAATTGAAAGGGTTGTCAAAATATTAATGTGGGGTTATGGGCCCAAATCATGCAATTGGGTCTTGGGCTTTGGCCGAGAGCGTAGGGCTTTAGCCGAGATCGTGAGTAGTCCGAGTTCGAAGAAAAATATCTCCTCGGATAAGCTAAACACAGATCAGGTATAGATCCTAGTGATCAAAGTGACCTTCCAGAAAACTCTAATAATAGGAATGTGTGCCACAAATGTACAAGAAGAATAGGAACTTAAAAATATCTAAGAGAAAGCTACTACCACCGTATTGAATGCCTTGCAGCTAATTTTCTGACTGCATTTATGTGGACAAGACCTCTGAACAGTGCTATCTCGAGTACCGCAACTCACAAAACGCCAGAGAGGATGTCTGATTCGATAGACATTCAGGAATAGGTTTGGATGATCAACAAGTGAGGCCAAGATCGTTTAAAGGAGATATATAACAGAAGAAATCCACCATAGAGAGGGGGGGGGGGAGAATGAACAGAGAAAGCACTATAACAATCTCAATACCTCTTATAACCATTGTCATCTAATATATATTAGAACAGAACTCCTCGGATCGTGCTGAGGATCCATTCTCTTGTATAAATCTAGTTTATTTCTACATTGATTGTCCTGAAAACTCATTATAATTGTTATCTCATTCACTTTACGCCTAGATCTTCTACCCACTCTCTACAAATTCATTGTTTTGGGCCTAGGATCAAATCCAGTCCTTACAATTAATTACATTTTTTTTCTTTTCTGATAATATTTTCTTAAAATGGTTCACTAACCAATGCATTTAGGGCATTCGTTAACACTTCATTTTTTTTAAAGTCTGATATCATACATTTCAAAAACTAATTTATTATATGAAAACTTTGAACCATTAAGGAAATAAAAGAGATATTTTTTTAAAAAACTTTTATATATGTTAATTTTATTGATAAGATTTGAACCTATAATGCCTGTTTATAATGGTACAAAAATTGACTTATCGGGTGAGGTAACTGAAACTAACGGATTTAATTGTTGATATTACTAAAACCAAATTATATTTGGGAGTTCGTTACTTCGCTCCAATTTTTTTTAACTGAACGAAAACCGTTAAAGAGTCCGTTACCATACTCTTCTAAATATTTTATAATACTTTTATGAGAAATTGAAAAAGATATCAAAAAATTAATTACTTTTTTTTCCTCTAAAACTTTCTTAAAATGGTTCATTAACTAATGTGCTTAGGGTATTCGTTAACTTTTTCCTTTTTGAAGAGTTCGTTATCATATCTTTCAAAAACTAATTTATTATATGGAAACTTTCAATCATTAAGGAAATAAAAGAGATATTGCTTTTTTAAAATTTTTATATATGTTAATTTTATTGACAATATTTGAACCTATAATGCCTGTTTATAATGGTACAGAAATTGACTTATCTGGTGAATTAACTGAAATTAACAGATTACTTTCTTAAAAAAAAAAAGTTGAAACTAACAGATTTTATTATTGACATTGCTAAAACCAAATTATACTTGGGAGTTCATTGCTTCGCTCCAAATCTTTTAATTGAATGAATACCGTTAAAAAGTCAGTTATCATTTCCTTCTAAAACTAACTTATTAATATTATACCCTCATTGAGAATAAATTATTCCGTTCATTCAATGTATTGTATTTTTCTTTCATGTAAACGTGGATCTTATATGTAGGAATCACTTTACTTTTTTTACGTGAAATGAATGTATAATATACAAGTCACACGACTCACACCCAATAGTTTCTACTCATTAACCAACAACGAAAGTGTTAGATTTAATTTTTCTAAAAAAAAAGAGAAAAATAACACAAAATAAAACAAAATTTTTCCAAATCACTCCGTCCATAAATTGTGGAGAGAATAAAGCCTATCCTATCTAGTTGTAGATACCTTTTGGATTGAAGTAATACACTTAAATCGTGGTAGAGTAGGACTCTTATATCTTAGATAAAAAAAAGGAACAAAAAAACAAAAAAGGAAAACATAAAAGAGAAAAAAAAAAAACAAACTTGGGTCCTTTTTAAAATCCATTTCACCAAACTCAATAATTTTCAGTTTCCCGCTCATTCCGCCCTTTTTCAAAAAATTTCGCCCTTCCCGATATCTCATAAAAACCTAATAATCCCTTCCACTCCCTCTCAAACTCTACTTTTCAAACTCTATTTCTCCAACTCTCTCGCGCTCGCTCTCTCTCTCTCTCTCTCTCACACACACACGCTCCGATCTCACACTTCTCTGCCATGGCAAAGCGCAACTCGAGCTCAAAGTCAGTGACCAAGAGAAAGCCGAAGGTGGAAGCGCTGCCGCAGGCGGCGGCGGCGACGGATCTGAATGAGGAGGAGGGGAGCAGTTCGCCGAGTAAGCGAAGGGCGGCGGTGGAGGAAGAGTCGGCAGTGGTAACGCGCGTGTTAAGGTCGAGGTCGGTGACCAAGAAAAAGCAGGAAGTGGAAGCGCAGCCGCAGGAGGAGGAGCAGCAGGAGGAGGAGGAGGAGGAGAGCAGTTCGCCGAGGAAGCGTAGGGCGGTAGAGGAAGAGTCGGAAACGGCGAAGCGCAAGTTGAGGTCAAAGTCAGCGACCAAGAAAAAGCGGAGAGTAGAAGAGCAGCCGCAGGCGGCGGCTCCGAAGGAGGAGGAGGAGGAGAAGCGCAGTTCGCCGAGGAGGGCGGTAGAGAAAAAGGATGATGATGAGGAAGATTCGAGGTTCGTTGGAGAGCCAGTTCCGGACCGAGAGGCTCGCCAACGCTGGCCTAAGCGGTACGAGGAAAAGGGAAAGGTATACTTTTTTTTGCTTTCTTTTTGAGTTTTCTGTTTCCTCGAAGTGATAATTTTTGTGTGGAGTTTCTGTTTGGTTAGTCAGAAAATCAATGTATTAGTAAAATGTATTACTTTTGTTGTAATGAGTTTGGTTATGTGTGAAGCTTTCGTTTGGTATAACCAGTCTATCTGTAAAATTGTGAAGTTGGAGGGTTTGTTTGCTTTAATCAAATAAAAGTGATTGATTTATAGAAATCTAAAAATGGCAGTGAAAGACAAATAGAAGTATGATGATTTGGTTTGTGTGAGACAAGTGTGCTTCTTGTTGTATTGAGTTTTGTAATGTATGAAGTTTTTATTTGGATGGTAAAAAAATCATTGTATATTGAGAGTTTTGTCTACATCCAGATAGAGCTGTTTGATGGCTGAGAATGTACATTTTTTTTTTTAAAAAAAGGACCAGTAGGTATATGATATTTTTATTTATATGGGATTAGTTTACTTTTTTTTGTATTGAACTCAATTCTTTGTGGGGTTTTTGTTTGGTTTTCTAGAAAATTAGTCTATTATTAAATTGTAGAGTTTGAGATTTTTTCTATTACTAAATATGGAGGAGTCTGGTTGCTAGCAATGTGAAATGGAAAAAAGAGGACAATGAGCTTATTTTGAGTAAGCTAAATAGTTGGGCTTAATGTCTATGTTGGCAATTTTTGCTTGGTTCAGTTCGAAAAACAAATTGGTCTATGATGTATTTGTTTATGTGACATGAACTGACTTGAATTAAGTTAAATCATTGTAAAGATTTGAGCATTGTCGTGTAGATATAAATGTTTTATTGAGCAGAAACCATATTGTGAAATCATAAGTGTGATCATTTTTAGACATTATGCGTGGGAGTTTTTATTTGGTTGTTGGGGAAATTTTTCTATCATCAAATTGTAAAGTTACTTTTGTGATTGCGTCGACATTAATGTTTTATATGTTAAAAGTAGCTTTGAAATACAAAACTATAAAATGTTAATATTGCTTGTTATGTGTTTTGGTTGGTTTGAATAAAAACAAGAAATACATCTGTTTTTTTGTTGGTTTTTTACTTGAGTAATGAAAATCACGTTTCATGAAGCTTGATCTACCACTTATGGATATTGACTTTTTTTGAATAAAGATGGAAGATGGCCATCTAGCTCTATTTCAAATCATTGTTAATTAAGAGTAATGTTGTGAGTTAAAATAATATTATGTTGTTTTAATTTGGTCATTTTTGTTTCATTGATGAGTAATGTAATATATTTTAATTATAGATGCAGGCTTGTAATGTAATGAGATATTTCTTTGATGGTTAGATCTACTGTTATGTAATGAAATATTATAGATCTTCTTGATAAGTGATGTGATGATGATGTTAGGTCATAAGAAGTAAGGATGAATCTGATGAAATTATTTTGGCTCGACGCCATTACACTCAAGCAGAGGTTGATGGCCAAATTCTCTATAATCTTTATGATGATGCTCATGTTAAGGTAAGTTTTAATTTGAAATGCTATGCTATTTATTGTACATTTTATTTTGATAGTCTAACTTGTGTTTTTGTTTGTTTGTTTGTTATGTTTAGGCTCCTGAAGGAATGCCTAGTTATATTGGCAAGATTGTTGAAATGTTTGAGGCAGTGGATGGAGGTTTTTATTTTACAGCTCAGTGGTATTACAGGGCTGAGGATACAGTAAGTATCATCTTAACGCTATCTATTGATTTTGGTCCTCAATATTTAGCTTGCTAATGCCTAGTCCTAATTAAAGTTTTTTTTTTTTCTTTTTCCATAGGTCATACAGAATTGTCATAATCTTATTGACAACAAGCGTGTGTTCTATTCGGAAATCCAGAATGATAACCCATTGGATTGTCTAATTGAAAAATTAACAATTGCTAGGATTCCTTTAGATGTATGATTTCAAGTTCTTATATACATTCTTTGATTTTTATAAGTTCTTATATACGTTCTTTAATTTTTGTATAATGTGATAGTAATTAAAATTTCTTTTTCAGGTTGATCCAGCAAATAGAACAATTCCCAATTGTGATTATTATTGTGACATGCTCTATTTATTGCCATATTCTACATTTGTTAAGTTACCAACAGGTTGGAATTTTGTGTTATTAGCATTTAATTGTATTTGTGTTTTTAAATTTGAAAGACTTTATTTTTATTTGTCCTATTTTTTCCTTCTTATAAACTTGCAGAAGAGAGGCATAGTAGCTGTGAGGCATCATCCACTATTTCTTGTGAGTGTGATATGAATGGGATTGAACATGAAGAAGTTTTTAAAGTTCAAGACCACCCTAAGTCAGAGGTGACATTGCTAGACCTCTACTCTGGTTGTGGTGCTATGTCGACTGGGTTATGTCTTGGAGCTAATTTGTTTGGTTTACATCTTGTTACTGTAAGTTCTATTTTTTTAAGCCACAAAATATACAAACTTGAGTTAGATGTCAGCTTATCATCATTATTATGTCAAGGAACTAATTTATTTTCTTTGTATGTTATAGAGATGGGCAGTTGACTTAAACCGGTATGCTTGTGAAAGTCTCAGGTTAAACCATCCAGAGACAGAGGTAGATTTTTCCACTCTTTTCTTCTATTGATGTATAGGCAATTTCATGCTTAAGTGCAAAGCTCTAATATTAGTTTATCATTGACAAATCAGGTTAGAAATGAATCCGCTGAGGACTTTTTATTGTTGCTAGAGGAGTGGGAAAAATTATGCTGTTATTTTTCCTTACTTAAAAGTGATGCTGTTCCACAAGTGTATGCGGATTTGTTTGTTGCCGATGATGGTGATGGCAGTGGCGAGGACAATGATAATGATGAGGCTGATGATGAAGATGGGGAGGTCTTTGAAGTTGAAAAGATATTGGGAATATGTTATGGTGACCCTAATGAGATAAAACAACGGGAATTATATCTCAAGGTACTTGAATTAGTTCATATGAATTTGTTTTAATTTTTATTTCACCTTAAGATATAATTATAGGTATTTCAAACCAATTCATGCACTTGAGTAAGAAACTGAAGTCTATTATCATATTAGAATGTTTACATGGAGAAGCTAAAATAAATTCAATTATGTGCTCTATCTAAAAAAGTAAGAAACTATTAAGTTAAATGGTCTAAGAAATGTAATATTGTAAAATTTTAAAGTTAGTACTAAAGTTTAAAATTCGAAGCTTTTTAGAATCTGCCTCTTTATGACAATTGGGTTTTGTCATCTCTTGTGTTTAGGTTCGTTGGAAAGGCTACGGAGCTGATGAAGACACATGGGAACCAATCATGGGATTGGGGTATTGCACGGAATTATGTTACATTTTTATGGATATGCTACTTTGTTATATATTTTTCTAATTATGGTTCATTTTATAGGAATTGTGTTAAGACAATAAAAGAATTTGTCACCAATGGTTACAAATCAAAGATTTTACCTTTACCGGTGAGTTTGTTGTAACTGGAATTAGTAAGCAAGATATGTCTAACTTGAATATGACCTTATACTTTTTTTTTTTTTTTAAAAATAATGTAGGGTGATGTTGATGTGATATGTGGTGGACCTCCTTGTCAAGGCATAAGTGGTTTTAATCGGTTTAGGAATAAAGAAAATCCATTGGATGATGAGAAAAATAAACAACTAATTGTTTATATGAACTTAGTCCAACATTTGAAGCCAAGATATGTTTTAATGGAAAATGTGGTTGACCTTGTTAAATTTGCAAATGGCTTTCTTGGACGTTATGCATTGGGTCGTCTCATTGGCATGAACTATCAAGTTCGGATGGGGATGATGGCAGCAGGTGCATATGGGCTTCCACAATTTCGCATGCGTGTCTTCTTATGGGGAGCACAGCCTACTGAGGTTTGTAAATAATTATATTTTTTTATTTGGTATGACTATCTTGAAGCATTTTTGTGCTAATCACTTGTCTTCCTTTGGCAGAATCTGCCTCAGTTCCCACTCCCCACCCATGATGTTGTTGTAAGGGGGGTTATTCCATTAGAGTTCGAGGTATAAGAGGGTTACCTTTCTCTATAGTAGAAATTCTATTTTCTTTGCTGATGGTTTTCTTACAAGTTTATTTATGTACTGATGCAGAAGAATACAGTTGCTCATGATGAAGGCCACAATCTTAAATTGGAAGAAAAGCTTTTGCTTAAAGATGCAATTTCTGACCTTCCTGCTGTATGTTTTATCTTTACTTGCTTTTTTTTACATATGTTTGCAATTTGTTGTAATATAATTTATCTTTTTATGTTTTATTTAGGTTGAGAATAATGAATGCCGAGATGAAATGCCCTACAGTGAGCCTCCCCAGACAGAGTTCCAGAAGCTTATTAGATTAGGCAAAGATGGTATGCTTCTGTGTTTGTTGGATAAAATTTTCTAAATCCATGGAGTAATATTTTGTGTGATGTTTGTTTCTAAAATCTCAATTCATTGAAAGGAGGAACTTGAGAATGCTTCAAATTAATTTGTTTATCGGTGTCTTTTTCAATGGGTGTGCATCATTGAAAGCAAAAATTTGTTTGAAGATGCGTATTTTGAGACTATTCCCATATACCCATATATGCAACTGTTTCAATACATGTTGTGAGTTTGAAAACATTTTTAATACACTGACATTGAATGAGTAACTCTTTTTGATTAGTGCTGCAGGTTTTGTATTGTTATCATATATTAAATTTGTGTTTATAGCAACTAGCAAGTGTGCTAATTTACTGTTTTATTAAATATATAATTATGTGTATGATGGTTTTTCCCCCTTTTTGAGGTCAGTATTAATTGATAGACTCTAATAACAGAAAATTTTCAATGAATTATATGATCTACTGTATTTTCTCTAATTTTTTTTTTCTTTCTTTGAATGTTGTTTCAAGTCAATCAGCTTTCTTAATAAATTTGGTAGGTAATGTTGAAGGTCTAAATGTACATTTTGGTGGGTGTTTTTTTTTGGGCAGAATTGCTGGGTCTTCCAAAGCACGAACCATTAGAATGTTTCCTTTATGATCATCGTCCATTGGCATTGAATAATGATGATTATGAGCGTGTTTGTGAGATCCCCCAGAAAAAGGTGATTTTTCATATCATGCAATATGAATTTATAGTTTGACTAACACAGGGAATGCCTGTCATCCTAATTGAGTGAAGTTCTGTTGAGAGCCTTTGTTCTATTCCCACACTGAGAGTGAAGGACTTTGGGTGAGGTTCCCTTGCTTGAGTATTCTTCTTAGGGTTCGGTCTCATTCATCTTAATAGCATTTCAGTGGACTGAATGTTCAAAGTAGAATATGAAGAAAAGTGAACAGATAACCAGGGAGGAGAGATGCAACTAGATTGAAGTATTAATATTTTCCATGTGTCCATTGTTTTCTTACTTTTACTTTGTTTGAATGTTTGGTTAGGGGGCGAATTTCAGAGATCTGCCTGGTGTTCGTATCTGTTCGGATACGAATAAAAATAAAGTAGAATGGGATCCAGATGTAGAGAGAGTTTATTTGAAGTCAGGGAAACCCTTGGTAAAGAATTTTTTTTTCCTACTATTGTTTTTTTCAAATGGTGGTGGTTATGGTTTTTATATATATATATATATATATATATTATTTTCAGCAATTTGGGCTGATAAGTCCTATTTACATGTAGGTGCCAGATTATGCAATGAGTTTTGTCAAAGGGACGTCATCTAAGTAAGTATTTCTTTTGACTGATTTTATTTGGTTGATTTTGCTAGTTGATTTGCTTTTCATGTGTTCTCCTTTCAAATTCTTGTAGACCTTTTGCACGATTATGGTGGGATGAGACTGTGCCAACTGTTGTTACACGAGCTGAGCCTCACAATCAGGTCATCTCCTTGTTTAAGTTGTTAAAGCTTAAAAGGATATGCAGTGTTTCTTGATGGTTAACATGTCTCTCTATTACAGGCAATTTTACATCCAGTACAGAACAGGGTACTCACAATACGTGAGAATGCTAGACTTCAGGGTTTTCCTGATTGTTACAAGCTTTGTGGTCCAGTAAAAGAGAGGTACCTTTCATTTTCCTATTCTTGGTTGAAGAAAATACTGCAAATACATGTTTCTACTAGTGAATCTCAAGAGTTTGTTGTGCCCAAATGGCACTTCATCCTACTTGGCATCTTTGGCAAACAGAATTGTTACTTTACAATGGAGAAACTAAAGTGGTTGTTAATAGAAGAGGACCATTTTGAGTGAATTTTTGTTGATTTCGTAAACAAGTAAACTATACAAGAGATTAAACCTGAAGGGGTTGCACAATTGGCTGGGGACCATGCCTCATGAAGCTTAGATTGTTGGTTCAATTCTCATCTTCACTTGGGGCCAAAACTTAGAGAATTTGAGTGATTAGGGAAAGGGGAAGGAGATGCCCTTTTAATGTTTCTGTCAGTTGTGGTTATACAAGATGTGGTTTGCCATGCTATCAAGTTATGCAGTATCATTTGAATAGAACAATTCTGATGCATTGTGTTGCTGGTATTGTATTGCATCTCATGCTGAGTTGTCAACCTTTTTAGGGTTTCTTTCAAACAAATGTGAAGTGATGTTCTTGACTAGTTTGATGCTCTTGACAAGTCTAGTGTTTCTACTTATTTGTAGCAAGTAAAAGTGAATTTTAGTTTCTTAGCCATTCCTTTGGAATATATCTGATAGATAAAATTTGGTTTTTTGTTTTTATGAATTTGTAATGCTTAATTGTGTTGGAATTATTGATACAGTTGTTGATTTAAGTCTATTTCTTTGATATTGTTTCAGATACATTCAAGTTGGGAATGCTGTTGCGGTTCCTGTTGCTCGAGCCTTGGGCTATGCATTAGGTTCAGCATTTCAAGGTTCTAATGGTGTTAATGAACCCGTGTTTAGATTGCCTCCAAAATTTCCAAACATTTCAGGAGTTTGTTCTTCTGCAGCATCTGAGGATGATGCTTGATTCTTTCTTTGGAAGAGATACATTGTATTTGAATATTTTTAATTCTATCAAGGGAATTGTAAATTGCCCTAATTGGGTTATTTTTGTCACTCTGATTCGCAATATTATTAGATGAATTAATTGAAGTGCCTCTTACCTTTAAGATAAAAAATGTAGCTTTATTGTGATTGTTATTTTGGTGTTCTGTTTGAAATGAGTAGTTTTGTAATGTGTCTTATATTGCTTCTCTCTCAAGTCTCAACTATTCTGTTAAAAATCACACATTTTATCTTCACATGGAATGGCTATAAAGTTGAACAGTTTGTTCCTGCAGATTGATTCTTTGACAGCAGATTTTCCAGCTAACAAAGATCTTTTATGTTGTGAGTGCCTTAAATGCATGGAAGGTGAATTATCAATTATGAGCAAGAATCAATGCAAAACATGATTTTTAA
Source organism: Lithocarpus polystachyus (assembly GCA_033629205.1). Lineage (NCBI taxonomy): Eukaryota > Viridiplantae > Streptophyta > Magnoliopsida > Fagales > Fagaceae > Lithocarpus > Lithocarpus polystachyus. The sequence continues at coordinate 12,336,782 of CM066162.1, forward strand.
GGTGAAAGTCTTGATTCTCTTGATCCTTTCCTTCTGTGGTTAAAAAGATTCTATTAAAGCACGGTAAGAGTAACCACATCAGTTCGTTTATTTTACACCTATTTTTACACTAAAAATTTACTTTTTTTTATTTTACATATTTATTTTTATAAAACATTTACATCAGTTTATCTTTTTTATTATCTCTTTTAATTAAATAATCAAAGTTGTCAAATTTTTTATTATTTCTCTCAACTTACCCCTTTTCATATGCGCGCTCTTTTTCTCTCTACTCATTTTTTTTGATTTGTTGCTCTCTCTATACCCATTTCTCTACCTATCTCTACCCATTTTTCAGATCAACTATCCCTCTTGGTCTAATCCACACCATCTCAGTCACAAGCATCGATCCACAGCTCCGATCAGGCAAGACTTGATCAAGCACTGATCCACAAGCACTGATCTCCTTAGCTCCGATCCACAAGCACCGATCAGATTTGACCAGATCAGATTTGACCGAGATCTTCCTAGCTCCGATCCACAAGCACTGATCAAATTCGAGATCTCTCTAGCTCCGATCAGGCAAGACCTATCTTGGTCAGATCTCCCTAGCTCTGATCAAGCAAGACCCACAAACACCGATCGTTCCGATCAAGCATCGATCTGTCTCTTTGTTGTTTGTCCGTGTGGGTTTGTTTGTGTGGGTGTGTTTGTGTATCTCTGTGTGTTGTTGTTGTTTTTTTTTTTTTTTTTTTTGGAGCAAGTGTATCTTTGTTGATTTGTCTGTGTAGATGTGTTTGTGTGTGGGTGTGTTTGTGTGCATCTGAGGAAAAAAAAGAAGATGAGGAGAGGAGAGAAGAAGCTATTGAGTTTGTTGAGCACGGAGAAGAGAGAGAAAAAAACGAGCGAACGTGAAATTAATAAAATAAGAGATAGACGAGCTACAGTAACCGTGTAAATATATACAGTAAGTGTTGCTCATGAATGAATTCGCACATCGTTATACAACTTTACATCCTATGATGTGAGTGTTTTTTTTTTTGCCAAAATGTGTAAAATGAAGGCGTTTTTGTATTATGAAGAGTATCCACCAACTGATGTGGATGCTTTAACAAGAGAATTGGAAAAACATAAAATTAATGAATGTGGGGTCAAATGATTTATTTTATTATCTTTTTATAGAAAATAAGTAATTTATATGCAAAATTTACCATAAGGAAATATTTTTATATTAAACTTTAGGTAAGTATTTATATAAGTAATTGATGTTCACAATCAGAAGCCAACTTAAAACGAAGAAAAATTTTAATTTGTTTTTTTGAGGAGGGGGTGGTGTTTATTGCTTCAGATTTGGATTGTTTTATTTTATTATTAAGTGCTTCAAATTTTGTTTGTTTGAAGAAGATTAAGACTGAATTCAACTAACCTACATAGGCTACATCAGTTGGTTGGCATTACTAGTCTGTATTCTGTTTCATGCTGTGCATGTGGTGAAATAAGATATGGAGCAGTTATAAATTTTCGAAATCTGCATATAAATAATAATTTTCCAGTTTATGTTTAAGGTGAATGGGCTACCTTTGGTTTGTAAAATGCTAGCAGTTTCTCAATTGAAGTGTTTTTAATAAGATTGATAAACACATCTTTGAATAGAGTCAAAATTGAATTCCCATCTGGTTTCCAAACAAGAATTTAGCTGCTAAACCATTCCAAAAAGAAAAGCGCATCCACTTCTTATCTAATGCCAGTAAAGATGGCTAATATTCCACAATTCCCTCATTGAACACAACCGTTCTCATGAACAACTGCTTATCTTTGTAACAATCTCTGCTTGTAGCAGACTAAAAGATCCTCTCTCTCTTTTCTGGGCTGCATATTCTTATTTTCTTACCTTGTTTCAGCATTTCTTCAACCATTACAACTGCTAGGATCCACTCTCCAATTAATTATGGAAATGAAACCAACACCAAGTTTGGAAAGACATTTATAAAAGGGAGCACAAATGCCTGGATTTGAGGAGTGAAAGCTTTACACACAGACCTAAGATCTATATAATAACACTTCATTGTGCCTCGACTCATGTGGCAAATAACCCATGATTGCATGGATTTTTCTTTTTAAATTAATCTTATAAGTCAACTCTGCTGCTCACAGCTCTGCAAGAAGTTTCAGGAAAAATCTCATCATCCTAATTCCTTAGACATAACAATCCAAAATTGCAGACAAATCAACACACTCAAATCATACATAAATACACAACTAAGTTTCACCTCTCTCTCTTAATAACGGGCCAATTGGTGTCTTGGCTTAATAATAAAGAGCAATTATCATGAAGCGGATGTTATAAGTTCAAATCCCATCGTATTTATCAAAAGAATAAAAAAAAAAAAAAAAATCAAACACTTTGGATTATCTTGTTTGCAGGTTAGCTTGGGCTGCCACTCTTTATCATTTGTGGTTAGATCGTAATGCTAGATTGTGCAATGGGAGAATAAGATCCGAGGATGCAATTCTTCAAGGTTCAAGCCAATGTTATTTATGCGAGTTGTAGATATGAATTGTAGTAAGGAAGTGTCACTCAATTATTAACAGAGGTTTGTGCTGTATGTGGAAGATTTCATTCAGTTTTGGGTCTTGAGTTGGGTTTGCTCTGTTGTCCTTGTAGCCTCTGTTTCTTCGGTGTTTTTGCTAGATATGTGCTGGCCTTTGGTCTCAGGTGGGGGTGTTCTTGATAGTATATGTTCTATTTGGTATTAATAAAATATCTCATTCATTTTTTTTAAACAAACCAGCAATTGTGTTAGGCCAAGCACAAAAGCACCTGCCAATCCATACAGGCATACTTTCCAAACAAATGTACAATTTACCAAATGCTTGTTTGGACCAATTAACAATGAAATGGTTCCAATATAATTAATCTAATTGGGAAAAAAAAAATTTGACAAACACAACAGGATTCTGATTAATACAAATCAAAATCGAACCAACAAGTAAAAACATTAAACAGATCTAGAATTTCAAGCAAATCTGTGCATGGCCACTCATGGATTGATGCTAATTGCTATTTCTAATTTATCTCTTAAATGTTAAATCTGTGAGTTTTCAGGCTGTTCAGGCAATGAGGGAAAACATACAACACTCATAGACTGTTGTGCTTTGGGGGATCTATTTATTTTCCAGACCAAAATCATATTAAAAGAACATGCTTTGCCAGAAAGATATAAGGGATCTGTCAAACCAAGATAAACAATTTGATTAGAAAAGTTAGAGAGATAGAGAGAACTCGCGTGCTGTTCACAGAGCATGACCCCAATGTACAAATCAGATTGGCTCTGTGCCTGGCTTCAGCAATGTGTGCTGCTCTAAATACAAATCCGTTTCCACAGAAAACACAGGAGTGAATAACCATTCTAGAGTAAGCATTTGGTTTTTTGGCATTTAAACCTGGAAAGTACAGGCAAAGCTCTACAGAGCTAGATTTTTTTAACTTCTCACAATTACAGACCCAGTTTCTTGACCTTCTGTATTGAATAGCACACCATTGAGTCATTATTTTTTTGCCAGAGAAATGCAAATCAAAAGCCCCTATATTCAAAAGCTTGTTTTCAATTTTTCGAATTGAAGAACATTGTGGGCCACCGAAAAGAAGTCCAACACATTCATGGCTATTATAGAAGTCATACATGGCCATGCAATACACATATAGAAGTAGAACTCCAACAATTTTATTTCAGTTAAGCAAATTTGATCTGAATTCATGTTCTACATCAAATTTTCAAAACACAGTAAAAGATACAATAAAACAATATATTGGCAATTGAACTCATTTTGAACTGGGATTTGATCTGCTAGTAACTGGGAAAGGAGGCAATCTGAGCACTGCTTCTTCCGTCTCAATCGGGTCTGACCTGAGTATCTACCCAAAAAACAAAAAAGCAAAACATAAGTGAACACCCTTATATCAATAAAAATCCATCTCTAAATTGAAAAATGTAAATTAGTTTTAACAAAAATGAATTGTACCACTCACAAAAAATGAGTAGAACTACACTCAAAGAGATCAAAAAACACAAAATGCAAAAATCCAAATAACAATTTAAAGAGAGAGTGGCCCAGTGGCAGTGGGTCTTGGAGGACAGACTTATATCAACAAAAGTAACCCCATAATAAATATCATCTGTATATTGATATAAGAAAATGAATGGTAGCCAAGAACCTTGTAGCTCAGCTATACCTGATCCATTTAGGTTCAAATTACCCTCTCCCACTTGCAACAATTATCAAAATAAAAAGAAAATGAATTGAACTAGATACACATAATGATATATCAAAAAACATAAAATGGAAAACCCATATAGAAAATTTAAAGAGAGAGTAGTTGGTCTTGGAGGACAGGCTTATATCTCCAAAAGTCTCTACAATATTGAAAATTTTCTATATTGATATATAGCAAAATAAATGGTACCACATACACATAGAATAATGATATCAAAAAACACAAAATATGAAAAACCCATGTCAAATGAAAACTACAACAGGCCAAATATTCACATAAAAATTTAGAGAGAGAGAGAGAGAGAGAGAGAGAGAGAGAGAGAGAGAGAGAGAGTACTGGGTCTTGGAGGGCAGGCTTAGTGTCATCTTGAGCAGGTCTAAAATGGGGTTTGCTAGGCTTCTCTGAACTGCTTTGCCCATTGTTGTTGTTGGATTTCATTGAAATCTCTGAAACTTTCATTGTTACCTAGCTCTCTCACTCTTCTGAGCAGTCTCTACCTCAATTACTTTCACAAGAGAAGACGGAAAGCAGAGAGAAACGACGGCGTCTTGTGACTGTGTGATGTAATTCAAAATTTAGGCTAATATTCAATTTAGTGCATTGATTTTTACTTCAATTGAAGAATTAGACCCTAAGATTAAATTTTTGTCAATTTAGTCCTCACTTTTTCAGAGTCCAATTCCGTAAGCAAAAAAGCTGTTTAAAGCTTAAACATTTTTTTTATTAATAAAAATTTAACTGAAAATGTTCGTGAGACATATCATTTGATAGAATTAATTGTGTGATAAGTATTATTTAAAAAAATAAGGTTTATAAGGCTTCATTTTTTTTAATAAATCTGGACAAAAAGTAAATACTAAATAAAATAAGTAGAGAATTTATGTGAAATTTGTAAATAGTATAATAAAAAAGCAATAAATTATCTTATAATTAAGATCTAAACGTGCACTAAAAGGTATTTCAACTTAAAATCTAAAACAAATGGAAACAAGAAAAGAAGAGTAAAGGTACCAAAATTACCCTTCTAATTTGATTAAATTTATTTTTTGTTCTTAAAATTTAAAAGGTTGTTATTTAGTCCTTAAGAATTCAAGGTGCTAATTTTTTATCCAACCTATTAATATCTCACTCAAGTAATCACTTATGTGAAAATAAAATATTGATGTGACGTGTTAAAAAGTTAACGTGATTTAGAAGAAATTTAATAAAATAAAAATAGAATTATGTCCTATATTTGAGTAATTACTCATATGAAAATGAAATGTTGATGTGACATGTTAAAAAATAAATGTGATGTACGTGCATTTTTGGTACAGTGGTCACTCTACAAGTATAAATATTTGTAAAATATAAAAGTAAGCGCTATGGTTCAAGTTACATCTAGATTAAACTAGAATTGAATTTCTATCTTGTATACAAAAATAAAAATTAACGTGATTTGAAGAAATTTAACGGTGAAAAAATAAAACTGCCTTTTATGTTTTAGATAGGTAGGCAATAGGAGAGAGGATACTGTTTTTAATCCCGACGTTGGTAACATCTTATTTTGTATAGTCCCAAATTCCGACATGTTCTAACCTCTCTTTAAAAAAAAAAAAAATTTATTTATATTTTAAGAGGCTATTTTATTGTAATTGTCGATAGTGTAAATTGGATGTTTTTAATGATTAGAAGAGGACTGTTTTACCCCTCAAAAAAAGAAAAAAAAGAAAGAAAAAAACAGAGGACTGTTTTAGGAGCTAGCCAAAACCCTGCTGTTTTAGTTCGGTGTCTGTCTTTGAGTTTTAACTTTTATAGTGTTTTGTGTTAATGTAAGTGTCATGGTTTCCCGCCAAATTCAAAATTTGATCCAACGGTCAAAAACTACCTCCCATCTTCTCCAATTCCAGTCTCTGATCTTCAAAACCGCTCTAGATCACGACGCCGAATTCATCTCTCAGTTCGTCCTTTCGGGTTGCTCGGTTTCAGTCCATTTTGCAAAATTAGTATTCGATAGCTTGCCCATTACTCCACCACTCTTTGCTTGGAATACAATTATCAGAGCATTTACCAAGAGCTCAACTCCAATACAATCAGTGAGGCTGTTCTCTCAGCTCCAAAGTGTTGGGCTTAAACCAGACAATTTCACATACCCTTTTGTTTTGAAAGCCTGCGGCCAGTGTTCGTTGGTCGGAGAAGGTGGGGCGGTGCATTCGATGATTATGAAGGCGGGTTTTAATCTGGATCGGTATATCGGGAATACCCTTTTGACAATGTATGCAGCTTGTGGTGCCATTGGGCTTGCAAGGGGGGTGTTCGATGAAATGACTGTGAGAGATGTGGTTTCTTGGAGTTCCATGATTGCAGGATATGTTGCTTGGTATGCCCCTTTAATGCTTCTGCTCTCATGCAAACCTTGTTTGGAGTTTGGACTGACTGATGGGTGTGTTTTGATTAAGAGCATTATAAAAGCTTTCAGATGATTTGTCATCAGCAGCACTTGCTATTTAGTGTTTTTGGTTTTTTCACCCAGTGAAAATTGATTAGTAATTTTATCAGTTACCTTCCCAATTTATAACATAGAGTTATAGTTGTTTTTGAATGTAATGAAAAAGATCCAGGTTACTAAACTTCCTCTACTGAGCATAAAATCCTGATAATAATTGAATAGAGTTCCTTTGTTAATTATTTTCTTGAACTTTCATGCCAACCCTGGATTAATATATGCTCCTTTTGTTCATCAAGTATGCTAACCTTTTTTATATGAAGATGCATTTAATATTCATGGTGCTTTCTTAACTTTGGTCACAAAAAAAGTTTCTCTAACCTATCCATGGTGATTTCTCGACTCTTGATATTCAACATTTTCTCATGAAAAATAAACATGTTCTTTATAAATGTGAACTCGTGATTTCAATTGCTTTGTCATTCAGAAAGAGCTCTAGAATTACTCCACATATTAGAATTTTACAATGACAGGGTAGAGAATTAATAGACTAGTCAAGCTTTATAGATTGGGTACTTCCTACAGCTCACTTGGGCCATGGGATTTGGAGATTAAGTTCCTAGAGGCATGTGTTTTCAGGTTTAAGGCTTGTATGCTTGTCCAATGTAGCAATGTGCTTCATACATTCTATTTCCCCATAATCCCTGCTTAAGAAAATTTCTCTGTTCCTTTCATTTGTTTGACATGTTAAAACTCACAATTGTGAATCCTCTAGAAAAAGAAAGTTAACTATTACTCTTAGTTAATTTAGTGTCCTCATGACGAGAGATTTTAGTATGAAAACCTTCTTTTTATTATTCTCATATGAATTAGTTATTATTTGTTATAATTTTTTTTTTTAGCTTGTGCGCTTCCTCTCTTAGACTTTGCTTTATATTAAAATTCATAAAAGTTGCCTTAATCATGGCTAAGCTTCAAGTTTATTCTTGCATCATGGAACTGCAGAAAGCTTCATCTCCAATCATAATTTATAATCATTGTCAGGTTAAGAAAAATGACCAAATTAGTCAGATTGACTTTTATTATGTCTTTGCTACCAAGATGGCCATTTCCTTTATTCTGTAATTTTCATGTCATATATATAATACAGATTCACCTTAACCCCAGTTAAATTATTCCTTTCTTACTTTTATGTTTATACAGCAACTGTCCATCAGATGCCTTTAAGGTGTTCCGCCACATGAAACTAGCAAATGAAAGACCAAACTCAGTCACTTTGGTGAGCTTGCTTTCTGCTTGTACTCATCTTCTTGATATCAACACAGGGGAGTCTATTCATTCCTACATTATCATAAACCATATGGAATTGGATGTTGCTTTAGGGACAGCTCTCCTTGAAATGTACTCTAAGTGTGGACATATTAACAAAGCTTTCCAAGTTTTCAATTTGATGGGTGAGAAGAATTTGCAGTCGTGGACAATCATGATATCTGGTCTTGCAGATCATGGCCATGGGGGAGATGCTATTTCATTGTTTACTGAGATGGAAAGAACTGGGCTGAAACCAGACAGTATGTCATTTGCTGGGATCTTGTCAGCTTGTAGCCACTTGGGCTGTGTTGAAGAGGGTCAAAAGTATTTTGATCAGATGGTTAGAATTTATGATATCAAGCCAACAATGGAGCATTATGGATGCATGGTAGATTTACTTGGAAGAGCTGGATTGATTAATGAAGCTTATGAGATTATCAAGAACATGCCAGTGGAGCCTAACTCAGTAATAATAAGGAGCTTCCTGGGAGCATGTAGGACCTATGGCTGGAACTTTTGTTTAGATGATAACCTTAGGAAACTATTACTTAAATTAGAGCCTGAACTTGGAGCAAACTATGTACTTGCAGCTAATGTATCTACTTTATCTGGTTTCTGGAATGATGCAGCTGACCTGAGAGTAGCCATGAAACAGAAGGGATTGAATAAGGTGCCTGGGTACAGTTGGTTGGAGTAAATAGTATTTGAACTAAGGTAATCATCAAAGACGCTGTATGGTAACTTTTGATCTTGGCTAATTAAGAGTCATAATCTATCTGAATTTCTGTATTTTGCTGAGAATTAAGGGATGAAGAACATAGTTTTGGAAGTTAAAGAGGCGTAGTGTAGACCGTAAGAGAGATGAATTCTTTTGTAACAAAGTGCTTGAGCTTTCCAGGATTTTTGTTCTTGTTGACAGCTGCACTATTGGCATGTGAAATAAGATTCTCAACATGAAGTGCAAAGACTATTTCCTTTGAACTAGGTGCAGTAATAAGTCTTAGACTAAAGGTATATATGGAATTGAGTTTTGGGGGGGTATTTGGGGAGCTCAACAGAATGTCAAGGGCATATTTGGACAGCCAATCTGCATAAATATATGCAATCGCAGCTTGCATGCTACTGTAAAATGAAATTTCAGCTTGCCTAGGAGTGTAATTAAAGTTGTTGCACTAGTCGAGATTGGCTGAGTCATCATGATGTATATAAAATCAGGTAAAATCCTAGAACACAAAGTTGCCATTTTTGTTCATTTTCTGCCACGAGCAAGTGATGGTTTGCATGGAATCACTAGAAGTGGTGCTTATAGGCATAGGTTGCACCTGGGATAACACATCTTATGAGCTGTTAATACCCAGAGGTGTTACTTTTACTTCAAGACAATGTTTTTAAACTTGTGAAGCATCTCATTACATGCTCACACGATAATTTTCAAAGCAACTATAGAAGCTTTCTAGGAGTAACATTTTCTTATGTCTTTGTTGTGCATATCATAGAGTTGCCTTTTCTTATTTAGGCAAAGTAATTATCGGATTCTTATGAAATTCCAGCATTGCCCTTGCAAGTTAATAAATTATAAGATTGGTAACTGATTGAACCATACAGAGGCTAGTGTGACCGTACAAAATTCCATGATCACATGCCTTCAAATGAATGAGTTAAAACTAAGGTTAAAGGCTCAGTGAATCACTGAATTGATTCCCTTCGGTAAAAAGTCTGGCAAAAGTTTCAACTATAGAATAATTTATCCTAGTGAAATTAGAGTGCATAAGTCCGTAGGTCCACCAGATAAATACAAAAGGACACCTCTATTATTGTTATTATTTTGTGGCCATATATCCCTGCATATGTATGTTTTTTGACAGCTTCTGAGTCCTGACCCTTTCAGTTTTTCACTCCCTAAGAATTGCTCACTAACCTTTTTTCCTCATGACTTCAGCCCCAAGATCAAGAGCATCAAGTCTCAGCCTCTCAGAGATGTGGCTCCTAATGGCAGCCACTATATTTATCTGTGGGTTTGTGGGTTATGTAATTTATGATGCAATTATGGCCACAGCATCTGAGCTACTGCAACGTTTGCTGGTGATTTCTCCTCTGTTGCTGGTCATTGCTGTTCACTGGCTCTCTACAGGCAGCCATTTTAACCTCCCAATGCCAGGGTCTGAGCCAGGTGCCATTCACCGAGCTGGGGGCTCACCTTGGGGTGTGGCCGTTGTACTCCTATTGCTTTTATTTCTCATATCCTACCAGCCTTCCTTGCATGGCCTTATCTTCTAAAGCAAAGCTCAAGTATGTCAGTTCAAAAATGTGTGTGCTATATAGGTGTGTAATGTATCCTTCTCCATAATGTAAGTTAACCTTCATTTCATTTCTATGGAAAATGAAATGAGGAGAAGGATTAACTGCTGTTACCATATATGCTAGTAAAATGTAATCTTGGTTATGGTTTCTTTATGTGTGTTTAACTAGCTTCTCATAGTGAATCATCATATTGAAACCACTTCCCTTTTAATTCTTTTTCTTTTTTTTTTGAGGATGAACCACTTCAATTGATTTTGAAGAATTATGGAAATATGCCACCCATAAATAATCCGTTTGTGCTCTATTATTATTTTTCTGATCTCACAGTTTGTGCTCTATAAGCATAGGAATAGGGGAAATTTTTTTACGAAAATATTACTCAAATTTGCTTTTCACCAGCTACAAGCACAGCCTTATCTTTGATGTTTGCATTATATGGGAAATATACTTTGCTTCCACTTTATCAGGAAAGTACTGGATGAACTTTGTAACTTGCCAAAATGCATTATGAGTTTTCCTGCTGTTTTCAACATCAACAGGAAAGTGGAGGATGAACTTTCCAACTAGCAAAATGCAATAGGAGGTTTCCTGTAATTTCTTCGACAGGAAAGTGAAAGATGAGCTTTTCAATTTTCAACTTGCAATAGGGATTTTCCTGTGGTTTTTGTTAGTGTAAAAATCATTCTTTAATCCCTGCTATATTAAAATACATATTCCTGCACAACTACTTTAACCCACTTTCTGAAGAATGAATATTCTTCACTATCTCAGTTAGTCACTTTTGAATTTTGTTTTTCAGCATGGAGTCTTTTTTTTATTCCTTTTTCCGTTTTGGCCATTTGTTTATGGATCATGCAAACATTTGTTTTTTTTCCCAAGAGGGTGGAAAGTTGAATAGTAATTAGCAATACCTTGCCATCAGCATTTAGCTTGCACACAATACAAAGAAATGGATCAGCTTGTAAGGAATCAATTAAACAAAAGTTGATTGTCTTTTTCGTTGAGATTTACATATAATAGTATAGGTGGGGAGAGCAATATAAGCAACACAAGGCACTCACCAATGTAATGGTTTCCAGGTCTCACGTGGCCCATGGGTTCTAATAATTTTGGAGATAACTTAGGTACAATTTAATAATTTTCTAAAGATAAAACTTAGGTGCAATTATTAAGGTGCAATATATTATGTTTCTCAATTGAATTCAAATAAATAACTGCATTGAATTTAATTTTTTTGGAGGAAAAAAAAAATTTGTTTGTACTTCATTGTTCTAAGTAACCATGTATTTGAATATGATGAGGAAACATAATATACTGTACCTAAAAAGTTTTGCCCATTATCTCATACATTCGGCATATACATAATCTCTCTCGATGTAGACTTTACAATTAGTGAGATATACACATGTCATATTCACAAGATAGCTTCTTCTATGATTAATGGATTACCTTATCAGCCCTTGAAGTAGATGGGACAATCTATTTTGTTTGAGTGCAAAGATTGTGTCATTTTAAAAAAGAAGACAAGAATTATAGCAGTGAAAGCAGGATTGAATGCAATTATCTCTCCTCTACTTACAAAATATTTTACCACTTTAATTTTTTAATTTATTTTTATTTTTATTATTCAATGATTAAAACTTAAAGTTTTTTATTTTTAAACTCTGAATCTCAGTCGTTAAATCCATTCCATTAGGTAACCGGTAGGTCCGGTACATAGGAATAATTAGAGGAGTGCAAAAATTAGGCCCAGTCAAAAGTTGAGCTAGGGATCCGGTAGATAGGACCCCACTCCCTTAGAAAAATTCAACTAAAATCTGGCCCTTTATTAAATTCAATTTAAAACTATCCAGGCCCTCAAATGACTTTAAGCTATGGGTCCTCATTTATTAACAAAGGACTCGAGCTAACCTTACTACTCCCTTACCTAGCTCTATGAAAGCAACAATTATATCTTCGTACATCATCTATAACCATAATAATGCACAAAAAACTCAAAAGACATCTATATCTATAGATTCAATAATGTTTTACAAAGTCAAAATCCCACTTAATGTTTAAATGTAGGTTGTTATAGTTGTTAAACATCTCAATGAATCAATGTGTTGTTTTACTAACTTTTCACAAGAATATCTTGCTTTGATGCAAATATAATATAAAAAAATTAGTAGTTATGATGTTTTAGAGTACCTCCTCCCCTATGTTAGCTTTTTCGAATCAAATTCTATTATAACTAAATTATTGGGTTAGGGTGCAGCCTCATCTTATTTGGTCTAAGAGACTCTAGACATCTAGTTAAAGACTACATTACACTTTTAACATTTTAGGTTTAGGTGTGTTTTTATTTTAACACTTCATTTTTCATATCGTTTTCAAAGCAGTGATTCTATCTACTTCTATGACTGACTTTATTATTATTATTTTTTATAATAAATTAGTTAGAAATACTGCATAAATACCTCAAGGCTCAAATTGAAGTCCTCGTGTTCTCCCATACACTTTTAGGCATGAGAGGTATTTTCCGGCTCAACTCACCCAATTGATTGATCTTATTTGTAACTGTTAATTAAACTTGCAAGTTGCATTATAAGAGGTGGTCCAAGCAAAACCGATTATTTTTATCCTCTCTTTTTTGCCATTACTATGAGACCATCGACAACCACTCTCTTGCACCTCAATCCTACATTCCAATCTTCGTCAAGTTGTCCAAACCAGCAATCAAATAAACTGTGTATCCACTTCAAAACACATTCTATAAAATCATTCTCAAACACCTAAATTTTTTTTTGAGGGATCGAAACTTTTCATAAACAGGGACAAAAAATGGGAACACCCCAAGCAATCAAGTTACACTAACTATAGACAGAGAAAAAGAGATACAATACAAACACATTGTCAAGCTAGAAACCTCTAGTCCACGTAAATATGTAAAGGTCTCATAAATCTTGCTTCTTTTAAATTCAAGAGCACAATGTTGTTGCATCTCTTAACAAAATCATTTTTATTTTTATTTTTGGTTTTGTTTTGTTTTTTTTTTTGGTTTTTAGAAAACAAAATCAACTTATTTAGTTTATATAGTTTATTTGATAAAATTATAATTAAACTTTAAAAAAGTGATGTATTTAAAAATTTTTTTTTTCTTGAATAAAAAAGAGGGTCTCTGGTGTGGGCTCATCGACTCTACACCATGTGACGGTAATGAGTAATACCACGTGTACCACACGAGCCTTGTTGGGGTTATCGCTTGAACTGCTTCTTTCTAAGTGCAGAACGAGAATTCTTACCATCAAACCACACCCCTGCGTGGTATTAAAAACTGTAATTGTAGTAAAAAGAATTCATCCAACGAAGCCCAAAGATTTTTTTATTTTTATTTTTTATAGTCAACTCACAAGTCACAACAGCTTATATTACTGCTTTACCGTTACATATGAGTCCATGACATATATATATTTAAATAAATTGGTCCCATAGATTTTTATTTTTATTTATTTTTAAAATTTTCAAAGAATCTTTTTTACTTCCAGACTTCCAGTACGTACAGGCATTGTGGGGCTGCCTGTATCATGAGGGAGGGAAGCCTTACACATGCCACGTGATACGTCTGAAATGTTTAATAAATACACAGTTATTGTACTGCTCTTTTATTTGTTTGTTTGTTTGTTTAATAAACCTCATACTTTTAAGTTGCATTAGATTGTGTTTTAAATTTAATGCTATAAACTAAAGCAGAAGGGGGGATCAATGAAGCCTGATTCACCCAAGATTTGACTTGGCTTTATTCTTCCCACCAAGAGAGAATATTATGCCTGTGATGCCACCTAAAAGAAACCTGGACCTGTTCCAAATCCAATCATCACCAAAAGGTTTGTGTTCAATAAGGCATCAATATCAAGGCTAAAAAGCCATTGCCAAAGGTACTGGTGCTTTTGATTCTGAATCATTATCAACATGCCAACCTTCACGGGTAGTGGTGGTGACAACACTTACATGGAAGGCGCTCATTGCTGTGGCAATTTCTTTAATAAGATTACTAACCTCATCACATGTGTTTCACGCTTGCGACGAGTCATTTTTTTTTTGTAAGTGGTCCTATTTTGTAGAAAAAAAATTGTATTTTTTATTTTATTTTATATATATATAATTTTTATTTTGAAAATCTAATTTATAAGTGAATAAATTAATTGGAGAGTAGTCCTATTTTTTAGACAATGTTTTAGTGGAAGTTAGAGTTGCATTTTTACCGGAGTATCCTTTAGTTTTGTTTCTACTTAAACATAGGGGTGTAGGGACATTTTTGAACTAAAAAAATGAAGAATCCAAATAGGAGAAACCCCTTAAATAATAGTATAGATAATAGTATAGATATATCAGTCACTACCATGATGATTTGGGACTTAACTTTGATAGAGTTCCATCGCACAGTTCGTGCATGGTGGTCAATATGTGATAATGAAGATGATGATTGTTAGATAAATGTTTAAGTTTTTGGAAGAATCAGTAATTTAACAATGATAATGAGAATTTTAGCAATTTTGATTACATAAGATAGATCATGGTGTATAGGATGTGTGTGGGCGTGTGATAGTAATCTTAATGGAGGCAAATGTATGCACGAAGGAGGAGGAAAACACCATCGGCAAGTTCAACAACGCACGACCCTCTCTAACCATCACCACCTTAACGGAACTATCTTCTACATTAGGGACAAACAAAATACATTATATATACCACTCCTTTGGTATACCCTTAAAATATGAAGCTGCCTTATGTTTTATTTTGTGACACTTAACCTTTGAAGTTTGTTTTACAAGGCATTTACTTCCTTGTAATTTATTTTATGAGACAATTCTCTTAACATTAACAAAATTTGATGATATGGTAAGTGCCAACAACATCCATTGGAATTTTTTTTTTTAAAGAAAAATATTATAGTATGTTATGCTTTCGCCTTGTAAACATAAACCCAAATGTAGGGGTGTGCAACCAACCTAGAAACCCACAAAAACCGACCCTATTCAACCCAATCTGCCGGGTTGGGTCAGTTTTTAGTGGTTGGTGAGTTGGGTTAGGTTATGAAAATTTTTTTAATAGTGGGTCAGGTTGGGTACATGTTATAACAATCACAAACTCGTCTAACCCGACTTGACCCACCTATATATTTAAAATTTAAATTATATATATTTAGAAATATATTATATAATTAATAATGTTTTCTTATATTTAGCTATCTATCTAAAACCCAATTACCTTGCAAACCCTAACAACTTTATGTCTCTCTCTACCGCCTCTCACTCCCACTCCCCCATTCCGCTCTTATTTGTTTGTAACTGAGTTGGGATACTAATTCATGTATATTTTGTTTATCAACTCAGTTGGATATGTTTAGTTTATAATTGAGTTAGAATACTAATTTATGAATATTTTATTTATAAACTCAGGTGACAAATGAGATATATATTTTTCCTGCTCAAGTTAATAACAATAGTAGTAATAAAAAAAAAAAAACTGTCTGACCCATGGGTTCAACCCAACCCAACCCAACCCAACCTAATCCATGTGGGTTGGGTTGGGTTGTACCCCTATGATGGGTTGGGTTGGATTGGATTGGGTTGGATTTTTTTTAACCCACCATAGTGAGTTGAGTAGAAAAATCCCCTTAACCTAACCCAACCCGATCTATGCACACTCCTACTCAAACGAGAATTGAATGAAAAAGTTAGAGAGAGAGAGAGAACAAAGATTATAAGGGCAGAAACTAGGACGATTTTTTCTTCAATTCTTTATTTGTATGTGATTTTGTACCTTGCCACATCATAAAGTCCACTAAAGTGTTAAGAATTGTGCAACTAATCTTCCGGTAGGCTCTTATCTTTTCCTCCCCTCACCTATTTTTCCTTCTATAGAAATACTTTTATCTTCCATTATTGCCGTCTTCCCAAAATTGTAGGGACTATATAGTTGATATATAGGTTGCAACTTTTTCCATAGTTTTATTATTGTGGAAAAATAATTTGAGGACAGTTGATTTCAAAGTAGTTATTAAAGGTAGATAAAAAGTGACCATTTATTGATCCATTCATTCGCTCTATCTCGCGCTCTAGCCTCAAGTTGCAGCTCCAGCGCTCGCTCGTGCTTTTCTTGGAACAGCACCGGTGCCCCTGCCCGCTGAGCCCTCCTAGCCTACCAGTTTGGCAGAAGGTCCATTTCTCATCTCGCTGCGGGTTCACCCCGTTTAGCCTAGCCTGAGTGAGGGCGGCTTCTCTTTACGGGAGACCTGAGTAGTATGCTTGATGAGAATTAGTAAAATCCCGCCAACTCTGTTATGTCAAAAAAAAAATAAAAAATTGCATGGTTTTAAGTAGTTCAATTAATAGAATCTTTTATCATCAAATGAGAGATCTGAGATTTAATTATTATCTACATTAAAAATTAATTGGTGTTCTAATAAGATAATAAAGAACAATCATCATAGAATAGGTATTATAAGTTTGAAATACGATCATATCTCTCAAAAAAAAATATGAAATTTTTGTGCGTGTAACATTAGTCAACTAATTAACAAAAAGCTACCCTCATGTACTTCATTTTCCTAACTATGCTTCAGGCTATCGCACCAGATCGACCCTACCTAAATGTGGATTAAATTAAATTCTCCATCCCTAGCCCGCTTTAACCACTCGACCAAACTGTCCTTCAATTATGATATTGTTTTGGTCGCTAGAATTTTTAAATGAAGTCTTGAATTCTCCATCGATTTATACCTTGTGTTTTAAAGTAAAATATAATGTAATTTTTCTGAAATCTGAATTGTAGATGGATCCCTTACTGGTACTCAGTACTCGCTAACAACCAGGCCTTCCACATTCAATTCTAGTCAGAGCATTAGGCCTTGTTTGGTTTAAAAAAATGGTCACTCATCACTCATCACTCAATTTTCATCACTCATCATCCATCACTCATCACTCATTACTCATTACTCATTACTCATCACTCTAAAATATCACATCCAAACAACATCATCACTCAGTTACCATTACTCAATATTTTCACACTATTTGTGGGTCCCATATCTGTCATTGGTACCGTTTAGTTTTTTTTTTTTTTTTTTTACCCAATACCCAGATCACCCGAACTAGTGGAAAAAAAAAAAAGAAAAAAGAAGAAAGAAGGAAGAACGAAGAAGACCAGATCAGAAAGAAAGAAAAAAAAAAAAAAAAAGAGGAAGAAGACGAACTGGATGAAAAAAAAAAAAGAAAAAAAAAAGAAACTAGATCACACAAAGAAGAAGAAAAGAAAAAGGAAAAAAAAAAAAAAAGGAACCAGATCACACGCCGAAGAAGAAAAGAAAAAGAAAAAAAAAGAAAAAAAAGAAACCAATTACCGAACAAAGAAGAAAAAAAAAAAAAAAAAAAAAAACCCCAAAAGTCAACAATGATGGCTTGCACAGTATAAAATTTTATGTTTAATTACAAAAATGCCATTGAGTTATGAGTTATGAAAACTGAAAACAGATAAAATGTGTTTTCAGTTTTCATAACTCATTACTCAAAAATCAGAGAACTGAGTGATGAAAACCATAACTCAAAACTCATCCAAACAAAATATCTTGCAATTGAGTGATGAAAACTGAGTATTGAGTGATGAAAACTGAGTATTGAGTCATAAAAACACCTAAACCAAACATCACCTTAGTCTTTCAAAGCAAATGATTGATTATTATTTTGTTTTTCAGTACTTATTGTCAAAGAACAACAATATTCTCTGGAATTTTCATTATGAAGGGATTATGTGTTCTGTTATCCTTGTCTAAAATACTATTTATGCCCTATAAATTTCAAGGGATTATGTGGTCCCTTGAATAAAATTTTTCAATTTAAATATTGGGTAAATTGCAAATTACACTCTTAAAGTTTGAAATTTTTTGAATTTTACACCTTGAAATTTTAGAATTTGAATTTTACCCTCTTAAAGTTTGAAGTGTTTGAATTTTCTACCTTGACGTTTTAGAATATGAAATTTGACCCCTAAAGTTTGGAAATGTTTGGATTTTACACCCTAAAATTCTGAAACTTTAGGGTGTAAAATCCAAGCACTTCCAAAATTTAGGGAATAAAATCCAAGCACTTCTAAACTTTAAGGTGTAAAATCAAGATGGTTGATACTGTACCGTACCGGCCAGTATGTATACAGGTATCGAAATGTCTTTGTTTTGTACCGGTTTAAATATCGGGCATATCGATTGATTTTGAGCGTTTCAGCTAGTACCGGGTGAGCTGGCTGATACAAAAATAAGCTTTTTTTGTGTGTAATTTTTGAATTTTTGTAAGGGCAGAATGATAATTTATTTGAATTAACTTATTAGTATTATCTGTTTTTTTAGTATCGGGCATATCGATTGATTTTGAGCGTTTCAGCTAGTACCGGGTGAGCTGGCTGATACAAAAATAAGCTTTTTTTGTGTGTAATTTTTGAATTTTTGTAAGGGCAGAATGATAATTTATTTGAATTAACTTATTAGTATTATCTGTTTTTTTAGTATGCTAAAGTCTAAAATCATGAATAATTTGTTCTGAATTGAGGTAATGTTTTATGGTAAATTTTTATTTTTATTATAATATATATTTATAAATATAAAAGATAGTGGTAAACCTGAAACGGTATACTGGTATTGATCGGTATCGAAATATATCGTTCCACTGGTCAAACCGGTATAGCTTCTGATACGAGATTGACTCCCTTATATAAAATTCAAATTTTGAAATTTTAGGGTGTAAAATCCAAATACCCCCAAATTTTAAGGATGTAATTTACAATTTACCCTTAAATATTCAAATAGTACTACACCAATGTTAATATGTCATTTCTGTCAAGTGTCAACATCTATTAGAATTTAGCCATTGACTTGCTAAAAAATGACGTTTTGAATAAAAAATAAAAAATAAAAAATAATTTTTAATTGATTAACAACAATGATGCGATAGATGATAAATGAATGGATTAATTGAGATCAAAATAATATGTTGATGGAGAAAATTTCAAAATAAAAAATCGAGATATTGATTTAGAAGTGATCCAACTTAATATGTTTATTGTGACTGATGAAGTATAAAGTAGAGCTTTAGAGTGGGAAAAATGGTTTTTATTCACCACCGGATTTTAGTACATTCAACCACATTCCCCTTCCACTCTTTCTCCATTTTCCTTCATTTCCAAGATTTTTACTATTATTTTAGGTAGTTAGCTGGTAAGGGGAGGGGGAAGGAGGAAGGGGATTCAAACTGCTAATGTGAAGCATCACAAAAAATATAATGGATTATATGTTAACGGGTGCCCTTAGAACAATTGTTAATATCCAAAATTAAGAAAGTTTTAACACCACTTTCATTTGAAATATAAAAAGCTGTCAAAAAAAATTAATTACTTCATCAATTTCCATAAAATGTTTTTAAAAATGGTTCTTAAACCAATGCGCTTAGGGCATTTGTTAACATTTTCCAAATACAATTACCATTGGACTATCCCTTGTGCCAATTCCAAGAATTAATTATTCTTGGGTTTAGTTATTTTAAGTATGGGTTTGGATTCAACTGAAACTACGTTTTGTGTTTGCGTTTTTTTTTTTTTTTTTTTCCGCCGATTTTGTTGACTTTTATACAAAATTTACTGTTCATAAACAATGCATGCACTGTTCATGTACTGTTCATAAATTTAAAAATATTAAAAATAGGTCCTTCGACATTACTCACATATTTAAAAATTATTTTGTTACAGTGTTTTTAATTTACAGCAAAATAAGTTGTATCTAAACGGAATGTGTTGCACGTTTTGCATAATGACTATATAAGGCAATGCGTTGGTTTGAATTGTTAACTACCTAGAACCAAAAGACATGATGGGCATATAATTAAAAGTCAAAGAAGTATTTTATTGATGCAACTAAATGGATTGAATGCCGCTATGTTAATTTGAAAAGATTATATCAGGCGGGAAACAAATTTGAATCAATGTGTTGAATATATTGCTATATCTCAATTGAATAGAAACCAGTTTTTGCTATTACTCACTACTTTTCCTGTGAATTTTTTTTTTAAGCTTCGCTTATTATATAAGAAGAGAAAAATAATACATGACAAGTTATGAATAGTGAAACATAAATACATGAACGAAGAGTATAAAATCTTAATTGTTCATTAATAAATAGCAACATAATGTTTCCCACATTATTGCAATTTGCAAATGCAACTAAATAAATTTTATACATCGAATAAAAACTTATGATGCATGATTGGATAAACAAAACAAAATGAGCGCACGCATGATTAAACTAAAAAAGATTCAAAGTGGCAAAGCAGTATACAACAGGGAAGAAAGTTGGAATTGGTCATAAGTACAGGATCAATGATAATAAAACAAAACAAATTAAGTACAGAGATCCATATTCTTACAATATCTATATCTTCACAAGCACCATATATGCGATCATAATAACTTAAATACAAAAGCAAGTCTTGTATGCCAAAAAGAACAAGTCAAGCTAGCCCACTTTTTCTCTTACAAGTATGACCCAAAATCCACTAAAGTAACTTGATCATCACCTATTTAGTAATGGAAACCAACGCTCATGAAAAGAAGATTGGTGTGAGATCATGAACAAGAGGAAAACAAGTACTAGTGCCACACCCCAAGGAGACCCTCCAGCCCTATGAAGCGAATCCCTCTCCCCCGGCAACGGTATCAGAGATGGAACACCACTGGATAGGCAGTGAACTAGTATCAATAGAAGTAAGGGGACAAGCGTGAAGAAGAGTTTGATGTGAGTGATCAAGTCCTCAAACATAGACTCATAGTTTATGTACCATGTGAAGCCCAAGATGAAGAAGAGTATGAAAACAAAGAAGCAAAGGTGGATAGGGAAAGAGAGGTAGTCTAGGTAATAATAATGTTGGTTGTAGTACCTAGCCATGTTTAGCAAAAGGGTGAAAGAAAATGGGGCTTGAATTGGTTTTTATGATGGTTCTTCTGTAGGGTGGAACTGTTTGAAATGATTTCTAGAATTGAGCTGGTTTGCTTTGGATGACAAAGTTGTGTAGTCAAAAGTAGCTTATATAGGGAATTGGATCAAGAAGTGAGCTTGTGTGTCAAGCTTCATGCGATAAATTTCTTAACTTGCAATTCCTTTTGCTAATTTCAAACTCTGTTTATATTAAAAAGAATAGATAACTATATTAAATGGGTTTTTGTGTATATATTTATCAAAGAAAATAAAAACAATTTAATAGTGTGTTTGTGTAGCTTTACCTTGCATGATAGGGATTCCCTTTTTTAGCAGATACATGTTGATCATTCGAGGACGGTGAGAATAATTCATGGTTAAGATTCCTTGTTGTAAAGATGTGAACCAATGGCTATGTGCCACGTACGACCGACTTTGATCAGGTACGTGGAAAGATGTGATGAGAAGAATAATGAAGAAAAAGCTAGGGTTTAGTGAAGGCAAAGATGAAAATATTATTGAAAAAAAAGTTGTCTTGAAAATGGTGGTCCATGTCACCTTTAGGTGCTTTATGCATTTTTAAATCTGGAAAAGTGTACTAATGAAAGGGATATGCATAATCATAGTTTTAAAACATTCACTCTTTTTTACTATGATTAATCAGCAGCTTTAGTTCAAATAATTTGGACAAATTGCCAAAAGTTTAATTAGCAAATGAGTAGAAGATGATGAGCCCCATTGATACACTCTTTTTTGGTATGATCTAGCTGATTTATTGTAGATAATTTGCAAAATCGATCCCTATTGCACTCATGATAAGCCCCATCCCCATGAATGCCTAAATGAGTAGAAGATGATGATGAGAACCCTTATTACTCATTTGTTGAATGCTTTGGAAAAAATTTCACAACATATTCTACAACAATTTTTTTACTGTTGATAAATATGATAGTATTTCAAATTTATGATATCCACTCTATAATAACTGTTTTATTATTATTATTATTATTATTATTATTATTATTATTATGTTAAGACATTAATAAGTTTTTGATAATGATGAGACTATTTTACTCATGATAGTAAGTATTAAATTCACTTAAAGATTATTACAATCATATCCAAATATAAGGCTCCTGGTTTGTTTAAGCTTCAAAAGCATCTATATGATTACATTTTCCACCCTTTTTGACTATACCTTATAGTATATTACAAGAATGATGACATATATCATGAAATGACCTTGTGCTAAACCTCACATATATATTCTCCCCAATTGTTGTACTTTTATTAGCAAGAGTGAAACCAACTTGATCCTGAAGGCCCACGAGTAAATTCTTTATTCCTAACAATACAAGTGCATGCATTCCAATCAAAACCCACTATACCGTCAAACCTATTGACAATGACATTACCACTTTGAAGCTGGTTGAAGCTTTCAAAAGTTTTAGGGTAAAAACTTTAAATCACCAAGGGTTCAAAGAATAACTATTGCGGGAATAACTTTTTTTTTTTTTTTTTTTCCGCTAAACAAGTTTTAGAACCTTGATTTGAACAACTTATGTTAGAGCATCCACATCAGTGGATGCATAAATGTGTATAAATGTGCAAAATAGAAAAAGGTCCCTAATTTTACACATTTTGAGCAAAAATGCACCCACATCAGTGGGTGGAAACTCTTACATAAATGCGCATTGCTACAGTACCCGTGTAAATTTACACGGGTACTGTAGCACATGTATTTATTATATTAATAGTTTTTTTACACGGGTACTGTAGCACATGTATTTATTATATTAATAGTTTTTTCTCTCTCCTCTCAACTGACTCTCACCTCTCTCTGTCTCTCTCATTTCATCAGACACCTAGGCAGCAGGCGGAGAGCTCTCTCTTTCTCTCATCTCATCTCATCAGTCTGGCCTGCTCTAGCTTTCACCGATCGCCGAGGAGCAGTCGAGTCCGTCGCCTACAAGATCGAGCAAGCCGACTTGCCGGCGACGTCAATTGATCGATCTAGCTTTCACCTCATCTCATCTCATCACTGGGTTTGTTTCATTTTTTTCTTTTTACTGGTTTTCTTTGGGATTCCGATGTGATCGGAGGCCGGAGGCGTCAATTGAGAGAGACGGTGGATATGCGGGTTGTTTTGGGTCCGTGAGAGAGATTTTTTGGTTTTTTTTTTTTACTGGGTTTGTTTCTTTTTTTCTTTTTACTGGTTTTCTTTGGGATTCCGGTGTGATCGGAGGCCGGAGGCGTCAATAGAGAGAGATGGTGGCTGTGTGGGTTGTGTTGGGTCCGTGAAAGTGACGAAAGTGATGAAAGTGTTAAAAGAAATGAATATTTTATTTGAATAAATGTGTATAATAGATAGACTGATGTAGGTGTTTTGTAAAAATGAGGGTGTAAAATAGAAAAAGTAGGCTTTAGACTTGTAAAATGGAAAAATTTATGCATCCATTGATGTGGATGCTCTTAGGTGTGATAACTCAAATACTTTGTTAGAATTTTTTATTGTTATTATTAAAGTACATATTTTGTCACATAATGTGCACATGGTAATAAACTAATAATGACATTTCATAATTATTGATAATGCGACAAAAATCATATGTGATGGCTATTTGTCTTAAGGGAAAAATACTAACGTAATGTTTGATTTGTCATAAACATAATGTGCCAAGTTAATTGCCCAAATTGGAAGTCCATTAACTCTTACGATATAGTCTGTAGAAGCCCCCAATAATGATGGTCGTATAGTTGTTATAGCCATGGGCAGTGGACATTTAGTTTGTTACTAGTGATTATAGCAAACGAATTTCAGTAGCTGGCGGCATAGTTGTCAAAACGTGAATCGTATCGTGAATTGATTTTTGATTTTTCCAAATTGTGTACGTATCGTATCGTGTATCGTAAGATACACAAAAACTTAATAAAATTTATAAAAAATTATAGATATACATATATAAATGATATATTCATTATAAATTTTAAATATATTCAACTAATGATTAATTTATTTATCACTTATATAATAATATTTAACAAACTAACTTAATAAATCAAACTAGCATGTGTTTATAACATAAATATTCAAATTATTTAAAATAAAAAATGATAATATATTACAAATGACCCAAAAATAATTATTTTTTTTCATCATATTGCTTAATAAACCTAATATAACTCAATGCTATTATCATGTTTATCATTTTGCAAACTTATTTCTTCATTAAAATTTTTTTCATCGTTATTAACGTTTACTATCTCTTCTTGTTCTTTTGTTTTTAATAATTTTTTTTAAATTTCTTCTTGGCATTCTAGTTTCTTGGACTTATAACGACAAAAATTAAAAATAATTATATTGTTAATTAATATCTTATTCATAGTATAGAAAATAAATTTGCAAATATTAAAGTGAAGTGTAAGTATGTACTCTGTAGTTCAAATTTTATAGGAGAAAAAGAAGAGAAAAAAACTTATGAATATATTATTTTATTAGGCCAAATTAAGTAACCTAATAATTTTGTGTTAAAACAAGTCTAACAACTTGTTAAATTTAAATAAAAATACAAATTTTAACAAAAAATCTCATTTTAAAGCATTTGTCAATGTATTGTACGATACGCACGATTTTACGATACGATACGATTTATACGATACGCACACTGTATCGTACGATTCATGAGCACTTACGATACGTCGATACGATACAGATCTTTTTACATATGATACGATACGTATCGTACGATATGTATATCATACGATACGTATCGCGTATCATACGATACTGACAACTATGGCTGACAGCATTGGTTTGTAATGAAAAAATGGTGACAACAAGGGTTTGTTTGAGATTTGCTTATTTTGCTGAAACTAAAATTTTTTTGCTAAAAGTACTGTAGATGATAAATGTAAAACTTAGCTGAAATAATACAGTGAAATTTATGAATTGTACCAAAAAAGTACAGTGAGGCCCATGAATAATAGCAAAAATAAGCTAAATATTAAAATAAATTTGCAAAAATTATTTTTGCCAAACACACACATAGTTGTGGTATATCTCCATAAATGGTGGTAATTGTTTTCAGTTGTGTTGATAAAGAAAATGGTAATGGTGCAATGATGGTGAAAGGTGTTCGTTGGGGCAATTCAACTAAACAAAAATTATATAAATTCTCGTCTTTTTGCATGGTCTCCATGATTGTTGGACTTCTGTTGTTTCAACTTTCAATAATGAGTTGAAGCTTCTTGATATCACTATTTGCGTATAAAACGTAAAATAAAGAATTCAAACCTAACGAGGAAAATGCTAGGAGGATGGTATTAGTTTCAGTACATATGTAAAAAATATTTTTGGTATTACTGCTACAGACAAAATTTAAGTACAGTACTAGTACTTTAGGTATTATTTCTTAGGTTCACTTCTTAAAATTTAGCTATGTAGCTGTTTAACTAAAAAATGCACTTTAATCCTATAAGAAAAATCTTAAAAAAACCATATGACTGAATTTTAAGAGTAAGTGTTGTTTCTAAGTTTTGCCATACTATTACAGTTTTATCGCTACATATACCTTGGGTTGTAAATTGTTGATTATTGTACTTTGTATTTTCCTATTGCAGTACTGACCATTATTATTATTATTATCATTATTATTATTATATAAGGGCATGATGTACTATGTACAATTGTATACTACATAAATCATGAAGTGAAATATCATTGTTTGCTCATTCTCTTCTATTACAATGGGATGTATCATTTGGAAATTATACATGCATTATTAATGCAGACTAGGAGTACAGAAAATAATGAACAATGGCACATTTCACCTGCTCAGTTTACTTAAACCGAATCTGTAGAGGATCCAAAGGAGGATATGCTAATTAAATTCCAGTAAAGGATCATTACGACTACACCCACATGATACATGGTCCACTTTAAGCATAAAGCATCCCTTTAGTTATATGATCCATTAAACTCATTAGATGACTTAATTAATTTCCTTTTGTTAAATTCTTTCTATTTGGCGTTTTCTCATTATCTAAGCATGTACCTTCAATGATTTTGATGACCCACACTAAAACAATATAAAGCCTCTTTAAGGAAGTGTGACGCTTAAGACCATTGGTGTGATGATGTATCATACACTCATAAGGGCCAAAAATGATGCACCCCATTGCACCAGCCAAAAGGTGTGTTGCGAATTGCGATCTAGCTAGATGACATTAGGACTTGGGAGAACAATTTAACATGCTAAACTTTAATTACAGAGTCATAGACTTTCATTGTCTAGGACTACAATGGCATGCTTTTAGAAATTGTTCCTACTTGGCTGTTTGTTTGAGAATAATTTATTTAATTTTTCACTAAAAATGTGTTACAGTGTAATTGTATTTTGACAAAAAAAAATTGTACATAAAAACTAAAAATTAAATAAATAAGCTCAAGCCAAACGGACACAATAGCCTAAAAATATTACATATTTATAATTTAATTTTATCGAAATTAATTCAGTTCATGTGATTTACAGTGATTAATTGTGTATATATAGTTATATACCTAGGATTATTTTCCACTCAAGGTGGGCCGGGAACTTGGTATACCTTGAAGTAAAAAAGGAAAAAAGAAAAAAAAAAAAAAAACTACTCAATAGTCGACTATACAATTATTTTGACGTAAAAAAAAATATGCAATAAGGTTTTGTTTGTTTGTTTAGACTCATTAAACCAGATTATTTAATCTAATTTATTAACCAAGTGAAAAGTAAATAACACAACGATATGATGACCTAAGAAAACCGAAGAAATAAACCGTTTCAAGGTAAAAACTTGAGGAAGATTTGACTTAGCTATTCTTAAGGTAAACTAAATCCACTGTAAGAGAATCAAAATTTTTACAATCAGATTTAACCCTAATTCTATTGTTACCTCCAGTAGTAACTTACTGACACGACCACGTGCAAACTCCAAATTCACGGACTCCTTCTCTTCTTGGATTTACACCAACACAAGCCACCTTGCTTGTGACTTTGAGATTTCACTCAAAGGTTTTAGATCATCATCAGTAATGATTTTGATGCAACAATTATGTTCTACCAAACGCTTGATTGTAGTTCTTGCTCCGGTAGATTTTTGTGTAGTTAGAAAGTACAAAACCTCTTAGATCTCACAAAGAGTAACACATAAGTCTGTTCAGCAGCTTCAAAACGTTTCCAGGGTTTTTCTTTTATATGTGGAGAAGTTTAGATGAAACCCAAACATTTTCACGGGCTCGGGCCTGTTTAAATTTCTGCTAAAAAAATTGGACCTACAATTTTCGATCGGTCGAGCCTAATTCTCGATCGGTCGAGCAAAATAGAACCACACTTCCATTTCTGCAATCAGCTGGACTTGAACCTTGAAACAACCACTTCTAAGCATTGCCTAAAAACCTAAACTAGACATGTTTTGTTCTTGGTTTGCCAACACAACCCAAATATGATTCTAAATATTTAAATCTAAATCTTTAGAACCTAACAGTTTCTAATCAAGTTCATTTTTCTTCCAAGTTTTCTCATCAACCAACTGAACTACCATTAAACAAGAGGCAACTGCCAAGGGGGAGGACAGCTATAATGTCAGGGGGCATAGTTTTTTTATTTTTATTTTTTATAATTTAATGGACAATTCAATTGTTACAACAAGGAGTGAGTGAGATTTGAATTCTAGTTTTACTTATTAATAAGACTAGCCGATATCACTGAGTTACAAGACTCTTGAAGGTCGTATAAATTATTTTCATAGAAAATGCACTCAATGCTTTTAACATTCGCTTCGGATTAGCAAAATTAATATGTCAGTCCAAACCTGTCTATTAGACCCGTAGTATTTCAATTCAAATACGTCTAATAAACCCCAAAAAACACTGTGAATAAGCATTCGTATTTTATTATCGATCAATTAGCCAAATTTTGTACAATGCTTAATCTATAATAAAGAGAATCAAATATAGGTGTTTTAAAAAGTGATTAGTTAAAATACAAAAAGTAAAGTTTTATTCTATACCAGAAAGAGAATTTTTGACTACACCAATGTGAAATGGCTCTAATGTGGTGAAGAAAAGAGTTAGATAATGTTGGGTAGAATAAATCTTTAATTAATAGTAGTACTTGTTTACGTCCCTCTAATTTCCTTTTATTTATTTATTTTTACAATGTATATAGTTCTCAGAATCTCAGAAACCTCTAAATCTATTCTCAAAAAAAAAAAAAAAAAAAAAACCCTAAGGGGTTGTTTGGATCATCAATTTCCATAACTTATAATTTTGTTTCCATAACTCATAACTTAAAAATGGTGGGACCCATAGCGAGAAGTCTGTTTGGGAGCACCATAACTCTGTTTCCATCACTCAATTCTCTGATTTTTGAGTTATGAGTTATGGAAACTGAAAACACATTTTGGTTGTTTTTAGTTTCCATAACTCAATGACATTTTTGTAATTAAACATACATGAGAGACCCACTAGTCATAACTCATCTACACCTTTTGACCAATTGACTTTTTTTTTTTTTTTTTTCCTTTCTTTTGATCAGCTCGTCTTCTTCCTTCTTCTTTTTTTAGCTTGTCTTCTTCAGTTCTTCCTTCTTTTTATTTTTTTTTCCCTTTTTTTTTCACTGGGTTCGGGTGATTTGGGTTTGTTTGTTTTTTTTTTTTTTCCTTTCTTCTTTCACTGGGTTCGAGTTTCTGGGTTTTAGTTTTTTTTTTTTTTCTTCTTCTTTCATTGGGTTCAGTGATCTGGGTTTCTTTTTTTTTTTTTTTTTTTTCTCGGGTAATCTGGGTACTGAAAAAAAAAACTGCACCGAGTGATAAGTATGAGACTCACAAACAGTGTGAAAAATATTAAGTGATGGCAAGTGAGTGATGGTGCCAAACGGGTGTGGTATTTTAAAGTGATGAATGATAAGTGATGAGTGACGGAAATTGAGTGATGAAAAAAAAGCATCCAAACAGGGCCAAAATCTCTCTCATCACAAAAATAAATATAAAATATAAAAAATATATATTCTTTTACTAATACTGCCAGCCCAATCAAAAAAATATAAAATAGGTCTAGACAGTCTCTAGGGTCCTCTCTCACAGGCTTTAACCAAAAAGTGCCACGCTCTTTTCTTGATGCAATTTAAAAGGGCTTATATACATGGGCCCATCGTGAGCCCATGGACTACTACAACTCAAACTCCATGAACTTTTGGTAACAAGGGTCCAAGACTTTGGAAAATGCCAACTTTTCTGACAACCACAATGTCCCTTGGACTTTTTTTTTCCCTGAATTGAAATTACTTGAAATTTGACACTTTGCATGCGCTGCACCTTGATTAGTAAGATAACATTATCATACCAAGAAAGTACTACAAGACTACAACAAGCTTTATTCCTAAAGTTTGGGGTCGACCAATAATAATGATTTTAGTATTTGCTGATAATCAGATTAATAAGATAACATTATCATACCAACAAGTCCAATGACACACAAAAATATTCACAGTTTTATCATAATAGTTAAAAAGATGATAGGTTGAGATTGATGTTAATGGTGAATTCATGTGAAAGTGGTATTATTTTAATCATAATTTGTTGCATTTTTATTGTAAGGGTGCAATTTGAATGTCTGGCCCACGATTTGGAGGACGTAGGCCCAAAAAGCCCAAAACAATGAATTTGTAGAGAGTGGGTAGAAGAACTAGGCTTTAATGAATTGGAAAATAATCAAATCGTATTCAGCAAACTAAAAGATGGAGATGGATTGACTTAATTTTCCAGAAGCCGTCCTTCGAGGAGGTTAATTCTCATATATTTTTCTTAAGTATGGTTATAAGTTTAATTCTCAATGTCTACCGTGTTCTCTCTTGATTGTTCAATCCCCTTCTCTCACTACTTCCCCTTCTTTTTATACTCCCCTCCTCTTTGATCTTCATCTTCCAAGTGTAGGCCAGATGGTTGGTGTTGAAACTTATCCCATTAGTACCTTCCTGAAGTCCTCAAATAATAGCTGTAAGACTGAAAACTACTGTTCAGATATCACTTCTTCATTAATGTAGCCAGAGTGTTAGCTGCAGAGTATTCAATGCGGTGGTAGCAGCTTTTCCTTTAGATATATTCCAGTTCTCACCTGTACCGTATGCTCGTAGGGTATGCCCTTACTAGTTAAAACTTTTTGGTGCATCATCCTAGATAGAAAAATACATACCTTGACCTTTGCTTTGATTAGCCGAGGATCAATTCCTTCTCGGATCACCGTCCTTACTTTACATAGTCCAAACCTAGTAGTGAAGAGTACCATCTGCATCTTCAATACCATTGACCCGTCCTCGAATAATTGAATCCCCTCGGACGGGTCCAAGGCCCAATATTCGTATTTGGGCCTCTGGCCCCCTACAATAGCACCTCAAAATTCCAATTTTCTCTTCCTGTCCGAGGAGAAAAATGGAGTTTTGATTTTTAAGAGTTAAGATAATTCGTTTTCTTTTGTTTTCACACATGAGAATATGAATTCACGTGTTCCATAACTGCTACTGACGCTTCAGATCCTGCGATGCATCATTAATAGCTCCAGGCGGCGCCTTGTTCCCCCCATCCAACGGTGGGAAGCAGATCTAACGGTGGATATTTCTCCTTGAATTTTGAGCGAGATAACTCCCACTCAATTACATCTCCTATAAAAAGCACCCGGGGATATCGTTTTTCCCTATTTCACAAGCCTTCAAGCTCTCAAGAAATCTCAAACACTACGTCCCTCAAGATTTTCTAAGTATTCCAACTTTTCAAGCTTTTTTTTCTCAAAAATACTCGTTTCTTCCTTAAAAGGTCAATGGCTAGTACACGTGCTTCTCCTTGTAAGGTTCTAAATCTTTAAGTTTAGTTTAGTTTTTTTTTTTTGTTTTTTTTTTTTCTCTCTCGGCCAAGCTCCTTGGTCTTTTGTTCTTTATCTTCTCTTAGAAAATTCCTTTCGCATCCATATAGTTTGCTTAGATGGGTAGATTCAAATATCTTGTAGACTCCACTTCTGCCATGGAGGCCTTTAGGGCTAGGTACTATATCCCTCAAGGAGTAAACCTAAGGTATTGCTCACCAGACCAAATACACACCGATAGGGATGTGGGTGAGGTAACCATTCCTATAATTGCCTTCATAGAAGGGAGAATGACACTCCCCATGGGCACAGTGACCGGAGACTACCTACTCAACCATAGGCTGTGTCCCCATTAATGTGTACCCAACCTATTTAGGGTCTTAGGGAGTGTAGATGCTCTGAATGCACGTATGAATTTAGGGCTTAGGTGGCACGATGTCGTCCACATGTATGAGTGTCATTCCCTCACCGACACGGGATACTACCTCAAATCTCAATCTAACATTGTTAGAATGATATCATGCCTTCCCAAGTCCAATAAGGGCATGAAGGATAATTACCTAATTTTGTTTGGAGAATGGCATGACGGTCTTCATTACCCAACTCGAGAGGGAGAACTAGGTGGGGTACCTAGATTTAGGTCCCTCGGCATGGGATTTAACCCCTGTTGTTCTACTATTTTCTATTCCTGTCTCTTTGTTTT
This sequence comes from Lithocarpus polystachyus, assembly GCA_033629205.1. Lineage (NCBI taxonomy): Eukaryota > Viridiplantae > Streptophyta > Magnoliopsida > Fagales > Fagaceae > Lithocarpus > Lithocarpus polystachyus. The sequence continues at coordinate 12,368,662 of CM066162.1, forward strand.
CGTTTGATAATGGATTTTGTCAATTTGACCACGGTTTTCTCCTCGGATGTTTTTGCAGACAAAAACCACGTCACTTCTCGACTTAGCCTCGTCAACGGTGCTGGCTTCAACAAGTTGCTGCGGTCCGAGATTTACATAAGCACAGACGGGCAATTGCGAGCCGTCCTCGAAATATTGGGCTTCCAACCTTTGTCCACCGCATTTCAAGACGGCTTCAACAAGTTGCTGCGGTCTGAGATTTACATAAGTGCAGACGGGCAATTGCGAGCCATCCACGAAATATTGGGCTTCCAACCTTTGTCCATCGCATTTCAAGACGTGGGCCAAGCTATAAGGGCAGGCGACCTCAGAATCCACCGAATAGACATTTCTCGGCTCAGATTCTTGGCCTTTAAAGACTTTTCTCCCGTTGAATTTCCTCCTCAACATCGTTTACAACAAGCAGCAGTTTCGAGGGAGGAAACAGAGTCCTCAATTGATCAATTCAATTTTGGAGAAGAGGAAGAAGAAGAAAAAGAAAAAAAGCAGGACAGGTTCGTCAAAATTTCTGATTCTGAGGGCGACTTTGATAGGTCTTCTGCAATACACCCTCCCGAACCTGTGATAACTCGAATTGACACAAGCTCCGAGGAAGAAGTGATGGCCACTATTCCTAGGAGAGGACTTAGGGAACTAGTAGCTGGGAAGAAGGGGTCATCATCCAAGGATGCCCCAAAGAACCAACTATCTCCTAATCCTCCTCTTCCTTTTCTTCCGTCTCCCTTCGGCCTTCTTCCCGACCCAAACCTATAGAAGAAGAAAAGGAAAGGGAAGGATATCGAGGAAGGGGTGATTTCTCCACCGAAGGGCTCAAAGCAGCAAAAAGTGTGCAAGGAAAGGCAGAGGGAAACTTCAGTGGAGAATAAGGGTGACTCTCTAGGAGCCGAAGTGTCGAGGCAGAGGTGAACCTGGGCTCCTCGATTGGAGCTGGATGGCACTCCTATCCCATGGGATGCTTCAATTCGCAACTTCCAGGGAGGGCACTCAGGCTATGTGGCTGAGGCCCTAAAGCAGCCTCTTCTCCTTCCAAGGGACATGGAGGCTATCGGGCTCCTCAAGCAAGCTGATCTTTTCTTGTCCCTGAAGAGGGACCTGGCAATGGTAAGAAGTCCAACCAATATTCAAATTAGAGACTTAACCACGCTTTTTTCCTTTTTATTTTATTTTATTTTATTCCTTTGTTATTTGTATGCATGTCACTCAACAAGTTTTCGTAGCTGAGGAATGAGTCTGGGAAGCCCGTAATGAGGCTAAGGCCCGAGCCCAATCCCAATCCCGTGCCGAGGTGGAGAAATCCTTAGGGGCTCTCAAGCACGAAAAGGCCGAGTTGGCAAAGAAGCTAATTGCTGCAGATAGGGCACGTCTGAGTACTGAGTCCTTTCTAAAGAGTGCGGAGACCCAGGTCAAGGAGCAGTGGCAGCGGCTTCATTTGACTGAGATTGAACTGGCCACCTAGAAGCTCTGGTGGCTAGGGAAGCTTCCGAGGCCTTAGAGATAGCATCCTACGAACGTGGGGCCCAAGAAATAGAAGCCCGGCTAGTAGAGGAGGTGGCAGGAGTGTGCAGGGATTATTGTGCCGGGACATGGGCGGAAGCGCTCAATCGGGCGGGAGTCCCTGCTGACTCCAAGCTGAGGAAGGCCGAGAATGTCTTCTTTCCAGAAGGCATTCGAGAGATTCCTATGACGCTCCCCCCCCCCCTCTAAAACAACTCTCTATGACCTAAGCCCCTCCTCCAAGTGCTGAAGTTGCAAAAGGGGCTGAAAAAGACAAAGAGGTTTAGCCACCGGCGAAGGTCAAAGACTCCGAGGACACGCTAACGATCAAGGATGTGATCTCTAAGGCCAAAGATGCGGAGCCGAAGTCCAAGGCTGGGAGCAAAGGATGCAGTCCTGGCCCACGATCTGGAGGACGTAGGCCTAAAAAGCCCAAAACAATGAATTTGTAGAGAGTGGGTAGGAGAACTAAGCTTTAATGAATTGGACAATAATCAGACCGTATTCAGCAAACTAAAAGATGGAGATGGATTGACTTAATTTTCAGGAAGCTGTCCTCGGCATGATTCGAGGAAGTCAGTTTTCATATATTTTTCTTAAGTATGGTTACAAGCTTAACTCTCAATGTCTACCGTGTTTTCTCTTTCGATCCCCTTCTCTCACTGCTTCCCCTTCTTTTTATACTCCCTCCTCTTTCATCTTCATCTTCCATGTGCAGGCTAGATGGTTGGTGTTGATACTTGACCTATCAGCACCTTTCTGAAGCCCTCAGGTAATAGCTGTAAGATTGGAAATTACTGTTCAGATATCATTTCTTCATTAATGTGGCCAGAGTGTTAGCTGCAGAGCATTCAATACGGTGGTAGTAGCTTTTTTTTTAGATATTTTCCAGTTCTCACCCGTACCGTATACTCGTAGGGTATGCCCTTACTAGTTAAAACCCTTTGGTGCATCATCTTAGATAGAAAAATATATACCTTGACCTTTGCCTTGCTTAGCTGAGGATCAATTTCTCCTCAGATCACCTTTCTTACTCTACATAGTCCAAATCAGGTAGTGAAGACTACCATCTGCATCTTCTATACAATTGACTTGTCCTTGGACAATTAAATCTCCTCCGACGGGCCCAAGACCCAATATTCGTATTTGGGCCTCTGGCTCATACATTTATATATATATATATATATATATATTTAAAAAACCACATTCCCAAGCTGTGATAAAATTGTATCCTAAAATTAATCTTATCATATTCGTGTAAAGTTTTAAATCAATTAAACTGTTTATAAACTGTTTAGGTTTTGCTAAAAAAAAAAATTTATTTATAATTGTTTATTAAGCAAATAAGCCAAACTCAGGTTAAAGAAAAAAAAATATTTATATAATTAAAGGTTATTTACTTTTAAATATAAAATGATTTAGAAAAAAAATGAACTAATTAGTGACCATTAATAATGTATCATGTGTTCTCATAATCAATCCATTTAAAAACTGGAAATAAGGTTGTCTATTAATCAACTCTCTCAAATTTAGCAGAAGTGTGAACCTTATGTGATGCATTGCAAGTTGGAGTTTACAAATCGCTCTCCCCAAAAATTGGGAATAAAATTGTCTACCAACAATCTTTCTCAAATGTCACAAAAGTGGAATGGTGTGTGATATGTCACGTGTTTGAATTTGTGAATCATATTATCTATTAACCACTTTTCTCCAATTTCACAAAAATAAAAACTTTGTATAAAGGGTTTTAATTTTTTTAATAAAAAATTTAAATATCTGAAAGTAGTATATTTTTCTAATCACAACAAATTATATCAATAATTATAAAAAAATTATAAAAATTATTATTTTCTATATCATTAGTTTTTTTATTTGTGCCTTTGGCCTTTATTTTTTTTGGCCACAACCTTTCTCACACTATTTCTGACAATCATCTTATACTATAAATTGTAAATAGTTATTTATCACTTTTACCTCGATTGATCACTTTTTTCTTGAAAACCTAAAAGGTTATGTCCTAAAATTTTATCCTGAAAACCTAAAAGGTTGTGTCCTAAAATTTTATCATTATTGTATCGAGTACCTCAGTGATATGAACATGGGCCGCATGGGCCAACTTGGAATCGCTCAGAAGGGGCTTTTGGTATCCAATGAGCATCATTAATATGTCGTACCAAATTCGCTAGGGTAGGGTTTGTGGGCCAAGTCTCTTTCATGGTCAGAGTCAAGTCAGGGACCCAGGGCATTTAAAAAATTAAGACCTGAACCACCTTCCCAGTTCATGTTATATGCTGAGTTGGATTGGAATACTTTTTTTTGGTAGAAAAAAGTTTAGGGGAGGGAGGCTATCCTGGGGGTCAGGGCAAGCTACAGGACTGTGAAAAAATTTACATTAGACTTATATATCACCCACAAAAAAGAATTAATATTGTTAGCAGTGGGACTCAAACTTAGACCTTTTAGGCGAAGCATTGGAGCCTTATCAATTGAACCAACCCCGATTGGTTGGAATACTATTGCATGCGTAGAAATTTTTTAGGGAGAATTGTATTCTTGTCTTAATTTTTCTGAATTTCGAAAATGTTATTTGCATAGTACCATTTGTAGGTTCCAGTTAACTCAATCAGTAAGATTTTTTGTCATTGAATAAGAGATCTGAAATTCTCTCCGTCCACACTAAAAATCAATTAATATCTTAATCTGATAATATAAAGATATTTTCAACAGTATACACTATAAGTTAAAGCGGTCTCTCAAACCCAAAAAAGGGGGAAAAAAAAAAAGGTACAGTAACAACTACACATATTACTTTTATAGCATAGAACAACAAAACTTAACCCACCAAACTTTTAAAGTAATCAAATGTGGCCGACAAAATATAAAGCCATGATCTCAATTCTCAAAAGAGAGGAGAACTCAAAAAGGGTCACGAGTGAAGATCAATAAAGCAAAACATAGATAGACATTGTTATGTACTCAACTGTAGCATCACCTGTCCTAGGATTGTGTCTTAGATAAAGATTATTATAAATCTAAAGTTTTACTTCGTTGTTTGTACTAAGTTATTATTATTATTATTTTATATAAGATAGAAATTTTACTCTAACTTAATCTAAGTGCATATGTGTGCGAATTTTTTTCCTGAAAATTTGAACACCGGCCTTTGCCCCTCCCACATCTCACAAGCATTTATATTTGTGGAGTGACCACTATAATAATAGTGTGCAGGTGTTTGTACTACGTTATTTAAATGAAAAAGGACATGTATATTATTAAATATGAAAAATAAAATCTTAATGATAAAATATACTTTCTCAATTTTATTTAAACCTAATTCTCAATATAACCTATAACAAACTTGAATGCTTCATTGCCTTGGATAACCGAGGGTCTCCCACGTTGATGAAAACTTAAATTTTCTACTATTATAATATCCTTCAAAGAATGCGAGGGTTGGTAATCAATTAATTAAGGGTTAGACCAATTTCTTGTTGTGAATTCGGATGCTTAATGCAAATTGTGCTCTTCCTAAAGGTTGATGGGTTATCAATCAAAGCCCGTTGCTGATGATGTATTGAAGGAAGGCACAATTTGGACAGAGTGAGATCACGGGCCACTTATGACTTAGAGCATTTGCAGCAGTGGAGCTAAATAGCTATATTGCTATTTTAGCTCCACCAATATAACAAAAAGAGCATGCAGCAGTGGAGCTTTAGTTATAATTTTTAACTAAAGTGCTATAGTGCACATCTATTTATAAATGTGCACTGTAGCACATAGCTAAAAAAAATTATTTTTTTTATTACTCTTCTCTCTCTCTTCACTGATAACATTTCATATTCTCTCTCTCTCTCTCTCTCTCTCTCTCTCTCTGCAGCTTCTTTTCTTTCTTCTTTCTTCCTCAATTTTTTTTCTCTCTAGCTCACCGGCCGGCTCCCTCGTCTCCCTCATCCCTCAGCTTGCTGGTTAGGTCCGTCATCGCCTCACTGTTCCGCCAACCCACCCTAAGCCCCATCGCCGATCTCCTTAAACCCCACGCCTCCGCCGGCCTCAACATCACCGGCCCAAGCCGTCGATCCACGTCTTCGTCCCACGCCGTCCAACGCCTCCGCCGGCCTCAACGTCACTGGCCAAGCTCTGTCATTGCCGATCCATGTCGCTGATCTGTTCTCTTTTTTTTTTTCTTTTCTTGCTGTTGACCACTGGTGGTGGTGGTGGTGGTGGTGGTGGTGGTTGTGGGCGTGGTTGTGGTTGTGGCTGATGGTAGAGGTGGTGCCCCAAGCCGCCGATCTGTTCTTTTTTTTTTTTTTTTTTTTTTTTGCTGTGGACCATTGGTAGTGGTGGTGGTGGTTGTGGCTGTGGCTGTGGCTGTGGCTGATGGTAGAGGTGGTTGTGGTGGTGTGGTGTATATTTTTTGGTAGTTGGATATATTATTTTATTGTAAAAAATATATTATTTTATTGTGATGTTTATATTATTTTATTGTGTTGAAAGCTAAAATAGATCCACTGCTGCAGCACGTGTGTAGTTAAAATAGATAAAGTAACTTTTGGTAGAATTAAATTGCTAAAAATTTAACTCCACTGCTGTGAATGCTCTAAAGTTACAATTATGCCAATAGAAGCATGAGTAACTGAAGCTTTTTGTTTTTTGAAGCCAAGTAGCTTCCCGTAGGCGCTTTTAAAAAGCCCATGCTCTTCTCCAATCCCCTTTTAAGAGCATTCGCACCAATCAATACAAAATATATAAGGCATCAATTTTACACATTTAACTCCCAAAATGTCTCATATTAGTCAAATTAAAAAGGTGTAAATTTATAAAATTACTACAGTAACTGTGTAAATTTATACTTACACTATTCACTTTTCATATAACTTTTTATTCTTTCTTTATGTATCCTAAGACTGAAAGAAGAGAATGGATAGTGATTATTGTGTGTAAAGAAAGATAAAAAATTAAAAAAATCATGAAAAGTTGATATTTTAATATAATGTAGTGTAAAATAGATAACGTGATGGACAAAATTTAGGTACAGTACCTTAGGTGCTGTTTTTTAGGTTCCCCTCTTAAGATTTAGCCATGTGACTACTTAACTTAAAAATACACTAGGTTCTCATGAGAAAAAATCCACATGGCAGAATTTTAAAAGAAAAACCTAAAGAACAGCACCTAAGTACTGTACCTAAACCTTGCTCTAGTGTGATATATAGTGTTTTGAAAAATAAGTATGTAAAATAGAAAATATAGGTTTTTATACTAAAAGTAGATGAAAATTTTTGCACAAGCTGATTTAAATGCTTAAGTTCAATAGAATTTGGGAGTCTATTTCTATGATTTCTTTACTTACCATTAGTCCATTACCAAGTACCAACCCCATTATTATTCAGAAAAAAAAAAAAAAAAAAGCACCAACCCCTCTATGCAATTGCGACCTCATATTTTTGGTGCCTCTATGGTCATTTCTGTTCCTCTTGCGAGTGCGACCCATCGCTATCTTCCTGATCGGTTCCTCTCAATGTGTTTCATCATTATTGATGTGTAAGGGAGGAAGAGGAAGAGAAAGAGAAAGAGAAAGAGAGTCTTTGAATTTGTCTTTTTTTGCTGAATAATAAATCTTTCAGTTGTCATGCACCAATTACATATGCCATGTATTAAATAACACGACGTATTAAACCAAAAAAAAAAAAAAAAAAAAAACACGATGTAACATTTTGGTCATTCCAAGATGAAGGGTAACACACGTGATCTTTCTCCTATTTTTCAACACATTGACCAATGACCATGGAGGTACCAAAAATATGAGGTCGCAATTGCATAGAGGGGGTTGGTGCTTTGCTTTTTCTTTTTTTTTTTTTTTTTTTTTTTTTTTTTTTTTCTGAATAATAATGGGGTTGGTACTTGGTAATGGACCAATGGTAAGTAAAGAATTCATGAATTCTATTGAACTTAAGCATTCAAATCATCTCGTACAAAAAATTTCATCTATTTTTAGTATAAGAATCTATATTTTCTATTTTACATACTTATTTTTCAAAATACCATATATCATATTATTTATTTTACACTACATTATATTAAAATGTCAAATTTTCATAATTTTTTTTAATTATTTATCTTTCTTCTCACGTAATAATTACTATTTATTTTCTTTCTTCAGTCTTAGACTACGTAAAGAAAGAATAAAAATTTTTATGCAAAATGAATAATGACGGTATAAATTTACATCATTATTGTAGTAATTTTACAAAAAAAAAAAAAAAAAAAACACCAACCCCTTCTATGCAATTGCGACCTCATATTTTTGGTACCTCTATGGTCATTGGTCAATGTGTTGAAAAATAGGAGAAAGATCACGCCGGTTACCCTTCTTCTTGGAATGACCAAAATGTTACATCATGTTATTCTATTTTTTTTTTTTTTTATTCATCCTGTTATTTAATACATGGCAAGTGTAATTGGGCATGACAATTCAAAGACTTATTATTCAGCAAAAAAAGACAATTCAAAAGACTCTCTTTCTGTTTCTCTTCCTCCCTTACACATCAATAACGATGAAACACATTGAGAGGAACTGATCATGAAGATAGCGATGGGTCGCACTCGCAGGAGGAACAGAAATGCTGTCTGAATTTTTATTTTATTTTTTCTCACTAAAAAAATTGTGATATATTTAAAAGTTTTTATTTTCTACTTAGTAAAAATAAGGACAAATTATAAATTACACCCCTAAAATTTGAGAGTATTTAGATTTTACACCCTGAAATTTCAGATTTTAGAATTTACTCTTGAAGTCTAGGGGTTATCATGAAACCAAAGGATTAAAAAACTGTATTTTCATTAATTAGAATCAATGAGTACAAGCTGTACTTATATACCAGCATGAACAGGAACTACCTAATCAGAACTAACAGATCTGGAACCACCTTCACACATGCTAGCTACACTAATAACAAACTATCTCACGTGTCAACACTTAAGAACTTCTAATTAACAATTAAACTACATATTGTATATACAAAAGCTCTAACACAAAAAAAAACTGTCGTTTTAGTTTTACTGCTCTGTGCTTAAGGCTTTGTTCTCTGCTCTTGCATCTAATCTGATATCTTCACATTGCTTCTGATCTGACAGCTTCATCTTCTCATCTTTACTCTGATACTCCCCCTCAAGAGTAGTTGGTTTATGTATATTAATGATTCCCATCTTACAAGTAAGATTTGAGAATTGATTATAACCCAAAGCCTTAGTGAGCATATCAGCCAACTGACAATCTGTTCTAACATGATTCAATTTGATTACCTTTTCTAAAATCTTATCTCTAACCACATGTTAATCTATTTCTATGTGCTTTGTCCTCTCATGAAAGATAGGATTAGAACCAATATGAAGGGCTGCCTGACTGTCACAAAACAACAAGGCCTCTCTTTCATGATGCACTCCAATGTCCTTGAGGAAATATAAAATCCACACTATTTCACAGGTTACAACTGCCATGGATCTGTACTCAGCTTCTGTTGAAGACCTTGAGATTGTGTATTACTTCTTAGACTTCCAAGACACCAAAGAATTCCCAAGGAAAATGCTAAACCCAGTCATAGACCTAATAGTATCAGGGCATGTAGCCCAATCTGCATCTGCAAACCCTTTTAAATGCAAATCTGTGGTAGTAGAAAACATAAGCCCCTTGCCTAGTTCACTCTTTAAATATTGCAATACTCTATGTGCTGCATCCAAGTGTGGCCTTCTTGGTTTGGACATAAACTAGCTAAGCTTGTGGACAGCAAATGTAATGTTAGGTCTTGTGATTGTTAAGTACAAGAGCCTGCCTACCAACCTTCTGTAGTGGCTAGGATCCTTGAGCTCTTCTCCCTCAAACTTGCTCAACCTTCTCTATAGGAGTTTTAGCACACTTACATCCTAACAATCCAACATCATTAAGCAGCTCAAGAGTGTACTTCCTTTGACAAAAAGCAATTCCTTTGTTTGATCTAGCAGCCTCCAAACCAAGGAAAAACTTTAAATCCCCCAAATCTTTTAACTTGAACTTATCATCTAGCATGATCTTAAACCTGTCAACTTCAGCCTTATCATTACAGGCTATCAAGACATCATCCACATACACCAAGAGAACCATGAAAATATCACCATGCTTCCTTTTAAACAAAGAATAATCAGCTTTTGACTGAATGAAGCCAAGTTGAATTAATGTGCTTGAAAACTTGGCAAACCATTGCCTAGAAGCTTGCTTGAGACCATAAAGGGACTTGTTGAGCTTACAAACAACCTCCCCCTGGCTGTGAAACCTTTATGGAAGAGCCGTATACACCTCTTCGTCCAGATCCCTATGTAGAAAAGTGTTATTAACATCCAATTGACTAAGATACCACCTTTTGATGGCAGCCACAGCAAGAAGAACTTTGACAGAAACCATCTTAGCTACTGGTGAAAAGGTTTCAAAATAGTCTACTCCCTCCTTTGGGGTAAAGCCCTTAGCCACTAACCTGGCTTTGTACCTCTCAATAGAGCCATCTGCCTTGTATTTAATTTTATAAACCCACTTGCAGCCAATGGGCTTCTTACCAGTTGGCAAAGGTGTCAATGTCCAAGAGTTATTAGCTTCAAGAGCTGCTATTTCAGTAGCCATGGCTGCTTGCCATTTGGGATCAGACATAGCTTGGTAATAGAAAGTAGGTTCAATAAGAGAGGAAATGGCACAACAGAAAGTCTTATATGAAGGAGAGAGATGTTGATATGAGACATAAGAAGAAAGAGGATGAGAAGTACCTGACTGAGGATGAGAAGAACTAGACTTGGATTTTCTGCGTGATGCAAGAACAGAGGGTCGTCCATTGGTGAATCTTGTAGAGAAGAAGGAGATGGATTCTCAGATTCTGTGGTAGCATTCGTCGCAGCAGAAGCCATTGTTGGCAAAACAATTCTCAAGAAAAAAAAAAAAAAAAATTCTCAAGAAAAGCAAACAATTCTTAGGAAAAGAAAAATTCTCAAGAACAGAGGAAATTTTCTTGAGAAAATTGAGGAAAGGAAACTGAAAATATAGCACTGAAAAGGAAAACGAAGCCCAAGAGGAATTTGGGAATTTGCTCTGATACCATATCACGAAACCAAAGGATGGAAAAACTGTATTTTCATTAATTAGAATCAATGAGTACAAGCTATATTTATATACCAGCGTGAACAGTAACTACCTAATCAAAACTAACAGATCTGGAACCACCTTCACATGTGCTAGCTACACTAATAACAAACTATCTCACGTGTCAACACTTAAGAACTTCTAATTAACAATTAAACTACATGTCGTAAATACAAAAGCACTAACACAAAAACACACTGTCTTTTTAGTTTTATTGCTCTGTGCTTAAGGCTTTATTCTCTGCTCTTGCATCTGATCTGATATCTTCACCTTGCTTCTGATCTGATAGCTTCATCTTCTCATCTTTACTTTGATAGGGGTGTTTAGATTTTACACCCTGACGTTTCAGAATTTGGATTTTACTTTTTAAAGTTTGGAGGTGTTTGGATTTTATATCTCAAAATTTTAAAATTTTAGGATGTAAAATCCAAACATTCCTAAAATTTAAGGAGTAAAATATAAACATCCCTGAAATTTAGGGGATAAAATCCAAATTCTAAAATTTCAGGGCGTAAAATTCAAACAACACTTGAGGAGTGTAATTTGCACTTTACCCTAAAAATAATGAAGCAAATAATTTATAAATAGATGAAACTTATAAACGATTATCCTAATCCTAAACCTATTGTTAACCAAATAAAAAATAAAAAATTGCAATTAAAGTAGACCATTAGTATATCTTTGCCAAATCACATTCTAGACATCTCATGATATGATTATGAGTAATGAGATGTCGAGCTTGACTCAATGAGTTCGTTTGAGTGCAGTTAGGACTAGTGATTTGGTTTGAATTTTGTTTTATTTAATACTTCTATTATAGATTTGAGAAATTTTGGTGGTTTGTGAGTTTTTTGGTTGTTGGGAAAGTGATCAAAGTAAGTTCTTTAGGTACTTAGAAAGTGATGCAATTTTTGGTTGTGTATTTGGTTAAATTAAATTTGTGTATAGGCTCTTTCGAGATTGAAAGAAATTTGGTCCGATTTATGTAGTTGATTTTCTGGAAAATTTTGAATAGTATTGTGGTTAGTTTAAGTAGTAGATTTTTTTGGGCCACATGGCAGTACATGAGGCAGTTTAGGTGACGTAAAAAAAATATTTTATTATTACTAATAGCTACGTCAGCATTTTCAATTCACCGTTTAATGACAGAGATTCGTTCAGGACCAATATGATAATTTACCCTATTTTTAATAAGTTCTTGACCTGCAAAAAAAGTTTTACCCTATATCTTAGCATGGAAAATGCTAAATTACAAAATTTTACCATCCTAAAGTTTAAAAAGTGATTTAACAATGAACATAATTTATAAAAAATTAATCATAATTTTTTTTTGTAATTAGTGATCCATCATTTTGTAAAACATACTTAATAAAATTTGTAATATTTCTAAAATTGCTCCACTAGTATACGATGTCTTTTAGTTTGCATGTGTAGCAAATAATATCCAATGACTGGCACCTTAAGTTTTAATAAGTCAATCACGTTTGCTAGGCTAGGTTTTCTGGGCAAGTCTCTCCGAGTAAGAACAGGAAACATAAAATCAAGATGCAGTCTGAATATTTAACCAAAAATCAAGAAAAATAATAATAAAATTACAATTAACTAACTTAACCATTGCATGGACTTTATGGGATTTCTTTTTTGACTGAATTTGGTATAAGTATGGCAAATACTAGTGTGGTGACACAGTGGTAGCCACGTTAAGATTTATCCTCTTTGGGGAGCCAGGCCCGCAAGGATTATCCCGTGTACCCAATGGAAGGAAGGAGGGAGCAAGGGCTGGCCTTGGACTCACGCTCGCAGTCCCACATCGGGTAGTTAGGCGCTCCCACTCATGTTTATAAGCCTCTGGAGCACACATGAGTGTACGCTTACCCGCGTATGCGATCGCATACGTGAGTAAGCGTACACTCATGTGTGCTCCAGAGGCTTATAAACATGAGTGGGAGCGCCTAACTACCCGATGTGGGACTGCGAGCGTGAGTCCAAGGCCAGCCTTTGCTCCCTCCTTCCTTCCATTGGGTACACAGGATAATCCTTGCGGGCCTGGCTCCCCAAAGAGGATAAATCTTAACGTGGCTACCACTGTGTCACCACAACTAGTATTACTGAAAATAAACAACATATTGCAGTACTCTATATTATTCAACAAAACTAAACCCCCTTAAAAAGCTCAAAGTAATCAAAATTGGCCAACATACTTGAAAGTTATACCTCAAAAAAAGAGAGCATACATAATATACTATAATAAAGCCAAATTACTTCATAAATAAAGAAAGTAGGTTGAAACTACTTACTCTTTTCTAAAAAAACTAATTACTTCATTGTTCAAAAAAGAAAAAGAAAAAAAGAGAGTTATATTACTTCTATTAGGTAACATTTTACATATATAATATTATAATTTAGCTCTCAGCATTGGGCAATCAATTATAGGTGCAGTTGGTGTGGAAACTGTGGACGCCCAAGAGCATAAGTAAGTGTATTTTAGTAATTGACACGCCTTTTCTAAAAGCATAGCACTATCTTGCCTCAGTCTTAAATTTAATGCCACCGCCTCTAATTATATATACCAAATTGTCATTCTGCATTGTTTAATCAACATCATCCTCCATCAAATGTTAAACAATAAAGCTAATAAGTAATGAGTAATGACACAATAAAAATCTCTAACATTCTTAATTTAGCTACCTCCTCTTACATTGGACCCCCCAATCTCTAATTAATTAATTTTTAATAATTCATGTATGAATAGATAAACTAATTTAAAAATATTATGAATTTCGCTATATCCCTAGAAGGACTCAAGGTTAAATCCAAATATCTTTTTTTAAAAGAACAAAAAATTCCATCAGATTACAAAAATTATTGACAACTATCTTGATATATATGGTTGAGAATATGTAAATCCAATTGTAAAAGAAAGGCCATTGTGTGTTTTTCTCTTTCTTTTTTCTTAGAATTTTTTGTTATAGGAGATCTGCCCAAGTTAGTGTTTTGGGGATTGAAAAATTTTTTGGTTGATGGGAAAAAAAAAGTTTAAAAATGCAAGAATTCTTGATCAAAATTTTAAATATCATAAACCTTTTAAGTAATCATGTATGATATGGATAATCAGTAATATAGAATTGACTCTATCAATTCAAAATTATGCATGCACACACACAAAACGACAATAGATATGAGAATTAGCCTATTATAGACTTTTATTTTTTTTTAGCAAATAATTTCCATCGACCGACGCTTTAAAGTTTAACTTTTAAGTGGCGCAAGTTTGCTAGGCTAGGTTGTCAGTCTGGGCAAAGTCCATCTCAATTGATGGAGCCGAGGCCTGAAATATTTACAGTAATGTTTTTGTCATAAGTGATGAATCGTCGTCGGTAAATGATAAAAAAAAAAATGATGGGTTCTTGGAAAATTGTTCATAACATTATTGGCAAATTTAACTAAAAGTTAAGAAATATAATAACAAAATGACTATTAACTCTTTTTAAGTTTTTGAGATTTCTTTTTTGACTAAAGCAATAAACTGGTATGAAAGTATGGCAAAAATTACTGAAACTAAACAAAATATTTCTCTATTATTGTTATTGAACAAGAGAAACCCCTAACCAAAGTGGCCAACATACATGAAATCTACACCTCAAAAAAGAGCATCACATTTCACTAGAGAACGAAGTTCACAACAAAAGTTCCAAGAACATCAATAGTGCAACACATAGACATTGTACTCAACAATGGCATCTCCAGTCTTGGGATCAAAAGTATGAGTCCTGGCCTGAGCATAACCCCTAGAAAATCTGAAAAGCCCACTGCCTCCAATAACTGGCATCTCTCTCATGCTGTTGAACACTGAGTTCCTGCCTAGCACGGTAATTGTGCTACTATTATATTTGCCTTCAATGAATGCAAAGTTCATCACCATTAATAGACTCACTTCTTGTTGTGAAGCAGAGGCATAGAACCCTTGTGCCCTTCCCACCAATTTGGAGCTCACTTTTGGTCCTAAGGTTAAAGGGTTATCGATCATACTTACGAAACCAAAGGTTGATGTTTTTGGGGTGGTCTTACAACTGGGACTGCAGTGGGGTTGCGACCACTAACTATGTCATGCCAATAGAACTGAAAGTGTCTTAGCTTTTCTTCCTTTAACCCAAGGAGCATCCTGTCTAGGATTCTTCCAAAGCCATGATCTTCTCCAATGACCAAAACTGTGGAGAGCGAAAGGATGAGGAAAAAGACCGTGAAACTCAAACAATTTATTAGTTAGTAACATTTTCAAATTATTTAGGAAACTAACAATTCGAGTATGTGAGACTTGATTTTACTGTAGCAAATCAAGTTTAATAGACTCGATTTCTATGAGATGTTGGCTGACATGGGACTAAGGAAATCCACATAGAACTCGAGTCTCAAAGAATCGAGTTCCCTAGTTCTCTTCTCAAATACTCGAGTTCCCTACAGAGTCTCAAATCCACAGAAGCATCAGCAATCTCTACGGTGAGGAAGCTCTCAAGTCCGGTCAAATCCCGCCACCCTAACCTTCTTCTTCCTCTTCTTCTTCTTCCTTGCGTGTCCATCACCACCATTTTTACAATTGCCAACATCACCACAATCTGACGTCGTTTTGGTTCAACCCGCGTGATGCAAATTGCAGAGGATATTTATGCCGAGATTTTTGAATTCGAGAGTAATGGTGGAGCTGGCCATGGTCCGATTGAGAAAAATACAAACCCACAATAGTTTTTGCTCCGATTGAGATCGTGATTTGGGTTTGGGATTTTGAGAAATGGATTTAGATGAGGGGTTTGGATTTTTGCTCCGATTGAGATCGTGATTTGGGTTTGGGATTTTGAGAAATGGATATATGTTTTTTCTAAAGAAGAAAGCACTGTCTTGGTTTTTTGGGGGCAGGAAGAAGGTTGTGGGACAGCAGATGGAGATTTTAGGGGTTGGGAAGAAGGTTGTGGGACGGCAAATGGAGAAAAAAAGAAAAGAAAAAAGAAGGAAGGTAGAAGATGATGAACAAGAAATCGAGTCTTAAAGACTCGATTTTCACGTGGATCCTTTCGTCACATCAGCTCTGCCAGCACACAGAAATCGAGTCTCTTAAACTCGATTTGCTACAGAGAAATCGAGTCTCACATACTCGAATTGTTAGTTTCTTAAATAGTTTGAAAACGTTACTAATTAATAAAATTGTTTGACTTTTATAGTTATTTTGAAAAAAAAATCCTTGGGAAGCCATTGGAACTCAACGTTGGTATACAAAAATTGGACTTGCTTAATGTCTCTATTTATAAAGTGAACAAAGGCCTTAGTCTTTACACTGACCAACCCCAATATGACACGTAATTTGTATGAAGGACTTTTGTCATCCACATGTTGAAAAACAAGTGTATAATTCTTTTTTCGTCAACCAAATTAGCTGGATGTGGAGGACTTATTAGATATTGGGAAGGGCAGTTGAATTATGGGCCTTAAGAGGGGTTATTATTAGCATTGAGCTTCAGCTTGTGGCAGTTGAAGTGGAGCTTGATGCAATTGCAGTTATTTTCCTAGTTTCTAGTAATTTTGATTTATTTGGGGATCTTTCTGCCCTTGTTGATGATTGTAGGGACCTTTTGGTGCAAATCCCTCCTACTAGATTGTTTCACTGTTATAGAGGAGCGAACTTTTGTGCTGATGCCTTAGCTAAATTGGGAGCCTCTTTCGATTGTTATTCTCGTTTTGTTTCTCCTCCCAAATTGTTATTCTCCTGCTGCATTGATTATTTGGATTTGTATTGTAATAGACGTTGTAATTTAGTGGCTTCGGCCTTTGCTCTTTAGTTTCTTTTATATAAGTTCCTTTTTACCAAAAATAGAAAAAAAAAAACAAGTTTTACTAAGTTGTTTGTAATGCGTTATTTAAATGAAAAATATGTTAATATAATAAATAAAATCTTAATGGTAAAATATACTTCCTTAATTTTATTTAGGGAAATGCGGGGCACTCGTTAATAATCTATTTAAAGAAAGTTTTGATTCCACTTTTATGGGAAATAAAAAAAGCTGTTAAAATATTAATTACTTTTTTTCATTTCTCATAAAAACTTTCTTTAAATAAATTATTAATGAGTGCCCTAAGGGCACTCGTTAGCATTTCCCTTTTATTTATACCTAAAAGGCTGTCGTTGATGATGCATTGGAGGATGGCACAATTTGGACAGAGTAAGATCACGGGCCACTCATGATTTACACTCATGCCAATAGAAGCATGAGGAGCAGCTTTTTATTGTTGAAGCCAAGTAACTTCTGATAGGCTTTTTATAAAGCCCATGCTCTTCTCCAATCCCCCTTTAAGCTCAATAGAATTTTGAAGTCTATTTCCACGAATACTTTACTTACCAATAGGTCCAATACCAAGTACCAACCCCACAATGTAATTGCAAGTTTGCAACCTCATATTTTAGGTACCTCTATGGTCATTGGTCAATGTGTTGAAAAATAGGAGAATATCACGTCGGTTACCCTTCTTCTTAAAATGACGAAAATGCTCCATCATGTAGTTAGTACATGGCATATGTAATTGGTGCATGACAATTCAAAGACTCTCTCTCTCTCTCTCTCTCTCTCTCTCTCTTGAGCGAAGAATAACTTTATTTGAGAATAAAATTCAACCCCAGGGATCAAATCATCAAAGTCATCTTCCTCCCCCACACACCAATGATGAAACACATTGAGAGAAATTGATTAGGAAGATAGCGATGGGTCGCACTCGAATGAGAAACTTATAAACGATGATCCTAAACCTATTGTTAAAAATTAAAAATATAAGTTTTTGCAATTAAAGTAGACCATTAGCATATCTTTGCCAAACCACATTCTTGACAACTCGTGATATGATTATGAGTAATGAGTTGGTGGGTGGCTAGTAGGGTGGGAATGTGGGCTTGTTGAGCTGGATGGAAATGAAGGAAGACATCATATGAGACCCTAACAACATGGCATCATTATAAAAATGTCATGCCAATAATATAAAAGCTAAATGGCTAAGCTTTTCTTAATTTCTTAAAGGGTATTGTTAACGGGTGCTGTACAGCACTTGTTAATAATTCATTTAAAGAAAGTTTTTATGGGAAATGAAAAAAAAGTAATTACGATTTTGACAGCTTTTTTCATTTCCCATAAAAGTGGTATCAAAACTTTCTTAAAATGAATTATTAACAAGTGCTGTACAGCACTTGTTAACATTTTCTTTTCTTAAAAGCCATTTAAGTTTAGGGTTCACAATGTCAAGATTTTCTTCAATGGCAAAAGTCAAAACTATGCCAAGCAATAAAAGATGAAAAGGTTTATCTCTTACTTAATTATGAAGTGGATTTATTAATTAAGTACAAATTAACCAATTATGTGATCATAGTTTTCACAATTAATGCACCACTAACTAGTAAGTTACCAAATCAAAAGGCAATAAGCATAATGCAATGAACACAACGATACAATGATGAAGTGAAAAATTAATGAAAAATGACTCCAAAGGAAAAACCATTATAGAGTCACTCCTAACCCAATAAGGCAATTTACTATAGGAAAAGAAATTAAAAATCCAGTTTAAGCCAACTGAAAGCTCGAGATCTAAGGGGGTTTTTTTTTTCCCCGATTTCTTTTGGTTCTCGTCGATCCTGACTCAATGAGTTGGTTTAAGCGCTGTTAGGACCGGTGACTTGGTTTGAACTTTGTTTTATTTAAAGCTTCTATTATAGATTTGAGGAATTTTTGTGGTTTGTAAGTTTTTTGGTTGTTGGGAAATTGATGAAAGTAAGTTGTTTTGGTGCTTAGAAAAAATTTGTGTACAGACTCTTTAAAGATTGATAGAAATTTGGTCCAATTCATGTAGTTGATTTAGGATCTGTTTGAGATCCGTTTATTTTGCCGAAATTGAAAACTTTTTATTGAAAGTACTGTAAATAAAGGTAATTAGAATCCGTTTAAGATCCACTTATTTTACTGAAATTGAAAACTTTTTGCTGAAAGTACTGTAAATAAAGATAAAAATTAACTGAAATAGTATAGTGAGATTTATGAATAATACCAAAAAGTGTAGTAAGACCCATGAATAGTAGTAAAAATAAGCTAAATAGTCAAATAAGTTGGCAAAAATAATTTTTGCCAAACAGTTTATAGGTATATACAATGATATGTTGTAATAATGATATAAGATGAGAGAGTATTCATTTTAAATGGAATTTTCTTTGTGAAAATTCAAGTTTCAGGGTGTTCAATCGATCGAGACTTTAGATCGATCGATCGAAGCAGTTAGAAAAACTTCTCGATCAGTCAAAGATTTTGCTCGATTGATCAAATTAATCAAGAAAATTGATCTGAAGCTTTTGCCTAACTCGATTGGTGCTTGATTCTTGTTTGAAAGGAGCCTTTGATTGATGCTTGATTCCTTTGGATCGATCGAGCATTGTAAAAACTGTTTTTGCAAAATTTTTTGCAAAATTGTGGTAATCATTCGAAACGTTGGGAAATGTTTTAAATCTTTGAAACGGTTTTTTGAGGCATCGTAACTCTCCATACATACCTTATGAAGGGTTATAACCCTATAGGTATAAATAGAGGTTAATGTTCACTTGAAAAATTACAAAGAAACACAAGAAATCTTGTGGGTATTCTCCAAAATTGCTATTTGTAGAACCACCCAATATACTTGGTTGTATTCTGGGGACAAGTTTGTATAAACCTTTTAACAACTTGCGTATGAAGATAAATATTGTCTAATGATAATATTCAATTGTGCCTCCAAGTCAATCACTAATTTCTATTTTCTTGATGTGTTCATTTTGTTCTTTCATTGTTACTCCTTGATTTGGTAAAATCCCCAACAATTGGGCTGGCCTTTAGTATTGCAGCTGAATTATGGGCCTTAAAGAATTAGCATTGAGCTTCAGCTCGTAGCAGTTGAGGTAGAGCTTGATGCAACTGCTCTTATATTCCTAGTTTTTAGTAATTTTGATTTATTTGGGGATGTTTCTGCCCTTGTTGATGATTGTAGGGACCTTTTGGTGCAAATCCCTCAAACTAGATTGCTTCACTGCTACATAGGAGTGAACTTTTGTGCTGATGCCTTAACTAAATTGGGAGTCTCTTTGTATTCTTATTTTCGTTTTGTTTCTCCCCCTGTTGTTTTTCTCCCCTTCTGCATTTTGATTATTTGGGTTTGTATTGTAATAGATGTTGTAATTCAGTGGCTTCGGCCTCTGCTCTTTAGTATCTTTTATATAAGTTCCTTTTTACGAAAAGAATAACGAGTTTTTGGATAATAATTCTTCACAAGATGGTAAATTTGCGGGTGACAGATAATAAAAAAGTGGTTGTACTATACAAATGGAAAAAATTTAACAGTTTGTTATTGCTATAAATAATAAAAATATGATGACGAAATGGTACCCCTTTAATTAAGTTTTTTTTAGAAACCCTTTAATTAAGTTGAGTGTTGTGTGCTCATAAAAAAAAAAAAATTAGTTGAGTGTTATGAATGATGTTTGCCAGTTTTAAAGATTTGATACGAGGATTTGAGAATGAGGATTTAAAATAATTAAATGTTCTGGACCCTTGGAATTAATAGATTGTTACTATTAATGTAGACATTTGTTCTCTCAGTCGTGTTACAAATACATAAATAAATAAATAAAATCACTAAAATTATTCACCTCTCACTCCCATAGCATTTGAGAAAATACTTACTGATTTACCCAACACAAAAACACAAGGAAAGGTGTGAAAAAAAATGGTGAATAATTCGGTGGCTTGAGACTTTTCCCTATTGTAATTCAGTGGGGCTGTGGAGGTTATTAATTTGAATGGAGTAATGTTAGGACTACAATTTTTCTCACAATTTTTGTCATAGTTTACTCACGTAGCAAGTTGTGGTTCTAGCATTTTCCAATTGAATGGTACCTCCTTTAATTATATATACCAAACTGTCATTATGCATTGTTTAATTAACACCATCCTCCATCAAATGCTAAACAATAAAGATAGTGACACAACAAAAATTTACAATAAAAATTTTCAACATTCTTAAATTAGCCTACCTCCTCTCACATGGGCCCACCGATCTCTAATAATTTTTCTTAATGACTCATATGAGGTAATAAACTAATTTAAAAATGTTATGGATTTTGTTATGTCCTTAGGATGACTTGAGCTTAAGGCTCCGCTTGGGAGAAGGGAATGAAATGGAATGAAAAGAATATTTTTAGAATATTCTTCCCTCTCTCTTATTTGGAAGTTTTAACGGAAGGAATGGAAAGTCCATTTCCTTGTTTGGGAGTTTAAGTGGGAGGGAATGAAATGGGTAGGGGGGAACACCCATTCCTTTCCATTCCCTTAAAACTTCAAATTTTCATTCCCCCCAAAATTGGGAGGAATGGGAGGGAATGGAATTAGATTTAATGATTTTTTTACCAAAACTCCCAAAATACCCATATATAATCAACCCTTTATTTAAAAATAGGGGTCTAATAGCAATATTGTCATAAAATGACTCCATTCAATTCCCTTCATGTGACTCCCAAACGAGATTACTTACATTCCATTCATTTCCATTCCTTAATTTTAAAACATCCAATCAAGGTTACTTAATTCTATTCCATTTCATTCCATTCCCTTACTTAAATACATTCCATTCCATTCCCTTATAATCATTCTATTCCATTTCATTCTATTCCCTTCCCTTATGAACTCCCAAACGAGGCCTAAATCCAAATATCGTATTTTAAAAGGACAAAAAAGTATGAATAAACACTATTAAACCCAACACAAAAGATTACAAAATAGGAGAGGGCCTAGCTCCATATCTTGCCAAAGCTTGAGTAACCAGGAGGGGTAGGGAAGAGATGGAAACTGACCCAGTACAATTGTACAAAGCTGCCCATTTGTTTAGGAATTGAGCAGGGGAATTATCCTTTCTAACTAGAATAGAAAATGAGACAGAATTACAAGATTTTACAAGAACCAAAAAGTATCATAAAAAATAGCAGAAATGCTCTATTGGGGTATGAGATCTGGATTGCCTAAAAGTTCAACTACATTCCAAGCATCACCTTCCACAATTATGTTTTTAAAGCTTTCAGCTACTGCTCTCCTGACTACAAATAGAGCAGCATTTGCTTATCCTAGCAAGGGGCTACTTGGATCCGCTTGTTCTTTCTATGCCATTATGATATTCTCATTCTCATTCCTTCCCAACACTACTATTGAAAATTTGTCATCCCTAATGACAGCATCAAAATTTAATTTGATCCATTAATCCTTAGGGGGTACATGTAAATCCAATAGCAAAAGAAAGGTCATATAGTTTTTTTTTTCTTTGTTCTCATAATTGTTTGTGATGGGAGATCTGCCCAAGTTTAGTGTTTTGGGGATTGAAAATTTCGGTTGAGGGGAAAAGAATTTAAAAATGTAAGAATTATTAGTCATAATTTTAAATATCATAAACCCTTAATTTAAGTACTCAAATTATGCACACACAACGACAAAAAATGACAATTCAACAATGCCACTAAACAAACAAAAACTAAATTATTTAAATTACAATAAAATTTAAATAAATAAAACTAAATTCTTAGATGGTTTCTTTACATAGTGCGGCGGGTTATAATTAGCCAATGACTTGGCTATTTTTTTTTTAAGCAAATAGTTACCGCACCGACACTTTATATTATGCAGTCTGAATATATATATATATATATATATATATATTGTGTTTCAGGGTAAATGATAAAAATGATAAATGATGAGTTCACTTACAGAGTTGTATTATCAGTCATATTCGTACCATTATTGAAATATTTAACTAGTTAAGAATCTTGTACCGACACATTTTCAAGCATTAAGGGCCGTTTGTTACTATTGTTTAAATAACAATTTTTAATATTTAAACAATATTATAGGTATTTTTACATTTTTTTTGTCTATACATATTTTTAAAAAATATATATAATGTTACTAGAACAATAATTACTAGACGAGCTTTAAGCATTTGGGGATCTAATAGGAAATGGCTCGATTAGTAGAGTTATTAATATATCGTAATTATATATATATATAAACCAAAAATCAAGGAAAATAATTACAAAATTGACTATTATATTAAATCGTAAGTTAACTATTACAGACTTTTCGGATTTCTTATTTGACTAAAATTTGGTATGAAAGTAGGACACAAATCACAGAAAATAAACAACATAGCGCTCTATTATTGAACAAAAGAAAGTAAGAAACCGCTAACCAACCCACTTAGCTTAAAGTAATCCAAGTGGCCAACATACTTGAAATTTACACCTCAAAAAGAGAATCACAAGAGGAATAAAGTTGACAACAAAAGCTCAAGAACACATCAATAATGCAATACATAGACATTGTACTCAACAACGGCATCTCCTGTCTTGAGATCAAGAGTATGAGTCTTGGCCTGAGCATAACCCCTAGAAAACCTGAAAAGCCCACTGCCACCAATAACTGGCATCTCTCTCACGCTGTGGAACACTGGGTTCCTGCCTAGCACAGTGATTGTGCTTCCATTATATTTACCTTCAAAGAATGCAAAGTTCATCACCATTAATAGACTCACCTCTTCTTGTGAAGTACCGGCATAAAACCCTTGTGCTTTACCCACCATTTTGGAGCTCATGTTTGGTCCTAAGGTTAAAGGGTTATCAATCATAGCTAAAAAACCAAAGTTTGGTGTGTTTTTGGGTGGTTTTATAACTGGGACTGAAGAGGGATTGCTACCGCTAACGATGTCATGCCAATAGAACTGAAAGTGGCTAAGCTTCTCTTTCTTGTACCCAAGGAGCTTCCTGTCTAGGCTTCTTCCAAAGCCATGATCTTCTCCGATGACCAAAACTGTGGAGAGGGAAAGGACGAGGAAGAAGATAGTGGATAGGGAAGCCCAGATGGGAAGAATTCTAGCCATTGGAACACAATGATGGTACTATGCTCTCAATGGTGGTACAAAAATTGGACTTGGCTAATGTCTGTATTTATGAAGTGAACAAGGGCCTTTGTCTTTACAATGACCAACCCCAATATGACACGTAATTTGTGTGAAGGACTTTTGTTATCCAAATGTTGAAAAACAAAGGTGTGTTATTAAGACTATACAAGTCAAGTGTATTTCGTCAACCTTTGTGTGGAATGACCCACCCACCCCCTCTGTAGACTTGGCTTCAATTGTTGGAAGAAGTTTCTGGACAAGAATTTTTCACAAGATGGTAAATTTGCCAATGACAGATAATAAAATAGTGACTAGTGGTAGACCAATGTTTGTTATTGCAATAAATTATAAAAATATGATGAAAAAGTTGTACTTCTTTGATTAAGTTTGTGAATGATGTTAGCCAATTTTAAAGGTTTGATATGTTCTAAAAAGTTTGGTTTAGAATATAAATTTTAATGAACTAAAATGCTCTAAACACTAGTTTATTTCCTTTTTTTTTTTTTTTTTGTAAGGCCTTTATTTTGGTAGAAAGAGGGGGCCGGGTATCAATATTATTTAATACTCCATATAGGAAGCTTTAGTACAACTGTATATCCAGAAGCCATCATTTTTTTGTAAAGCTAAGAACAAAGGGCCTAGATTGCATTCCATAGGGGTGCCTTTTTTTTTTTTTTTGGTAAAGCTTAATTTGTTAAATTTTACTATGTATGAGATTTTATTATACTTATATTTAGTTCATAAAACTTAGTATGTTTCATATGGCAATCAATTTACCATTTTCTTTTTGAAAAGTATGTTCAAATCACATACTTTTCCAAGAATGTGATTTGAACATAGGACTTTTTGATTTAACGATTTTGGAATAATTTTTATGAAGAAATTTAATATGTGCGAAGTGTCAAACAATATATATAAACCATACATGGTAAAGTGATTTTTTTCCCCTACCACCACTCTTGGTGATAGGGTAACCCCATCCATTTGAAATAGTTTAAATTTGTTAACTTATTCAGCTAATTTTTTTTCTTTAATAGAGCCCCAATAACACTACAGCTATAAATGAGGATTTAAAATATTCAAAAGTTCAAACCCTTGAAATAGCTTGTTATTAATGAAGGAGCGTGGGAGTAATTCAACTATTCTATATGGTAGATTATAATTAATTACTTGTCACTTTTATATAAGCTTATCATTTTTTCTTTTTCTCATTACTTATAATTTGCTGTTTAGACAATTGTAACAAGAATTGTGGTTTTTTATATGGTTTTTGAACTTTTGTTAGTGCACTACCATTCCTATTACAAATACATTAAAAAAAATCATCGAATTTTTCACATCTCACCCATGTAACATTTGAGAGTAATAGACTGATCCACCCCCAACACAAATACAAAAGGATGGGTGTGAAAAAAAAACTGGAGAATAATTCGGTGGCTTTAGACTTTTCCCCCTGTTGTCATTCTCAGTGGGTGCTGTGGAGGCTATTAGAGAATAGAAGAACACTATAATATATAGACAACTGTTGGATTGGGAAGGAAGGAAGTAAGAAAACGCCTCTTTTGGTCTTTGCCCCATATGAGACGTCATGATGAGTTGTGAGTTGTGGGTTGTGAGTTGTTAGGGTCCACTGCGTGTGCCTGCGATTCTGAATTTTCTCTTGATGATATTGATAGCTTGTCACATGTATGGAACCAACTAGAGAACATACTATCATCACGAGGTGTGAGTGTGATGTTAGTTTATTTATTTTTGTATTACATTGATTTATTCCCTTTCTGTCCTTTGGTGGGAAGGAAACTTCATCCTTACTCTTAAAAAGTAAAAAACTCTTTAATTCATTGCACCTCCACAGTTCATCTCCATGATAGATTAATTATTTTATTTTTATTTGGAGGTCCATTGGAGCTAATAAAAGGTGATTTATTTATTTGTTTATTTTAATTCATAAAAAGTTTACTTGGACTTGTATGCCAAGCTAATGATCTCTTTTCCTTCATATTGAAAACAAAATTATTATTATTATTATTATTATTATTATTATTATTATTATTTGTAGATAAGATTTGACAGAGATAATCATAGGTCGATTGGATTCAAGTTGGAAATCTACTCACAGCTTGAACAAACCTTGTTGAGAGAAGGATGCCTTGTGTTCGGATGGGTGATCAAATGTTGAATAAGTAATTGGATAACGAAAATTACAAAAACAAAAACAAACTTTCCTGCACATTTTTGGTAACCAAACTAAAAGCAACTCACCATTTCCTCTTGTATTCAAAATTTCTTTGAGCTTAATTTATCTCCCATAATTCAAATCCCATTATATAAATTTTGTGCCAAAAATATTCAAAGAAGAGGTAAATCAGAAAATTTGCCCACATAAATCATCAAGAAATGAAACAAATGGCAAGATCAAAGAACCAAAAATCCTAAAATGGACAAACCATCGAAGGGTCTCAAAACCCAATGTTTTTCTAAACTCAAATTCCCTTTTCAAGGAAATATGCTTTTTTGGCAAAACGGCATAATCCTCTATTTGGAATGTATTTAAACAGATTTGTTTGTTTTTCCCTCTTGTCTAAGTCTGCTCTGGTACAATAGTTTTTTTTTTTTTTTGAGAAGGCTCTGGTACAATAGTTGAAGCCACTATTACCCTATGCACATAGAGTTATAATGCTTGACTTAGATCAAAGAAGCCCCTCAGGGGGATTAAGCAAAAGATCGAGCTAGGTATATATGAGCTTCTCCTCCTAACAGGGTTGTTGCTAACTTAGCACCCCCCACCCTCTGTGTTTGGACACATCAAGCTACGAGATCTCCTTATCATTAGTGGCTTCTTGTGAATAACCAAACATAGCTCATTGTCATTGGGTTGTCGCGGATTGAAGAGAGAGAGAGAGAGAGAGAGAGAGAGAGAGAAGATAAGCCAAATGCATGGCCACAAATAATATTTAGCTAAATGTGAGATAAAATGTAGCTTATCAAATATAATTGCGTTTAAAGCTAATATGTATTAAATATAGGGCAGGTTGGATGAAATTTCATTAAAACTCGTAATATGCTTGAAAATTCTATATTTATAAATAAACATAACCTGATTCAGATCGACCACTTGTTTGAAATTGTCTGTGAACACTTGCGCCAAATCAGATTTAACAATTGGGTCAATTATAATGGGTTTATGATCATGTCTAAGATTAGATTTTATGTCATTTACAATAACAAGTGAATTTATTAGCTAAGCTACTTTTCACCCCCTAAATTAATATGCATAAAAACTAAAAAAAAATTTACTGTGGATTGAAAATAGAGTGATTATAGGAATAAAATAAATTTTTTTATTTAAGTTTTTACCAACTGATGTGTTATTAAGCTTGGAAACCCAACTCAAAATAAATAATAAATAAATAAGCTTGGAGACAAAGGGGATGTTAGATATATTAGAGCTAATTGAGCCCAAACATATTTTAAAGCCCAAACCTGTACTCAGAGCAACCTAGTCCCCTTAAATTTTGAAGGAGCAAAAAGTTAGAAGTTAGGCTTGCTAAGCTTGCAATAACACTTTTCTTAATTTTTTAAAATTATTTTATATCGTATTTTCACATAAAAATTTATATTCTATAGCATAAGCCAAACCAAGCTCTATATTATTCATGTCTTCTTTTTCTTTTTTCCTTTTTGTCATTGAATGAGTGATAGCCATTATTCTTGCCACAATAAGTAAAAACTAAAAAAGGCAGAGAGCACATAGAGTTAATGAGAATTAATAATGCGACACATAGACATTATACTCAACTATGGCATCCATTGTTGTGGAATTGGACATGTAAGTCCTGGCTTGAACATAACCCCTAGCAAATCTGAAAAGCCCGCTGCCTCCAATCACTGGCATCTCTCTCACCTTTGTGAAAACCGAATTCCTTCCTAGCACAGTAATCGTGCTACCATTATACTCGCCTTCAATGAATGCAAAGTTCATAGCCATTAATAGACTAACTTCTTCTTGCGACGACAATGAATAAAACCCTTGAGCCCTTCCTATCAATTTTGAGCTCAATTCAGGTCCTGCAGTCATTTGATCATCGATCATGTATATTGCACCAAAGAATGTTGCGTTGAAGTTGGAACCCGGTGGCACGATTTGAATCGCAGTAGCGTTACGGCCACTAACAGTGTCATGCCAATAGAAGTGAATATGGCTATACTTCTCTTTTTTGAGCCCTATGAGCTTCCTGTCTAGGGTTCTAACATAACCGTGATCTTCTCCAGTGGCAAGAATCACTGAAAAGGATGAGAGAAGAGAGAAAATGAAGAGTTTTGGGATTGAAAGGGGAAGCATTCTAGCCATGGTGGGTAGTAAAATATGGGGTCAATGGCTACTCAAAGTGGTGCACAAGTTCTAAAGTTATCCCAGGTTGATGTCCTTATAAATAGTGTGCATAGCTTATCTTGTACAGTTAGGTCTCTTTTCGTTGTCATTGTAAAATGACTAGGCAATCCTACCATTTCACTATGTATAGTAATATTGAGATTTAAGTGTTTAGCAAGTAAATATGACTGGTTTCCTATATAAAATTTAGAAAGCTTGAATTGATCTTCTAGAAATGTTTTGCACCGATGACAAAAACAAAATCCAATGTAGTTTGTTGCACCTAACTCTTCAACTAAAATGACGGCCCCTCTATCACCAACTTTTGGGCATGCTATCTTATGTGGTGGGCCTCACAGTTACTCCCTACACTGCACACAATCGACCAAAGGGAACAAGTTTTTTTTGCTCCGGTGAGCTTATGAACCAATCAGTTGTAAGCCTGTAAATCAGAGCATAGAAACAAATGAGTCTTAGCTCAGAAACTGGGATCAAATCATAGTTTGCAAGATGCTACAGTGAGCCACTTTATTTGCTTCATGTGGCACCATCACATCTATTGAAGTAATTGAAGATGGGAGAGGCAGTCAACAATTACACGCAAAAAAGTGCAGATTTGTCATTTCTTTTATTTTCTTAATATACAAGCAAGCTCATGACATCCAGAAGGAGGAGGAAGAAGAAGACAACAAGGAATGTGTCTTAGAATGAGTTTTTAATAATCGATCAATTACTTTTTTTTATGAAAAATTATCAAGTACTTGAATACAAATTGAAAACTATAACTCTTGAAATAAAAAATCATGTCATTACTCTTGAGAGTAAATACTCATTATCACGTGAAAAGTAGGTCTCATCATGAATTTATATGTGAATGCTTCGTAAGATACAAGAGCATTACTTAATTATGTCATTCAAGGAAAAAAAAAAAAAACTTCTCAATTGAGTTCATATTGTGGCTTCAAACTTCAAACCACGGTTATCAAAACCGAACCAGTGATTGACCCAGTTAAAAAACTAGTTTATTGGTTTATTGGTTCAATCCGTGATTTATTTGTTGATCTGTAAATTTATTAATTAACTAATTAATGTATTTATAAATTGAAAAAATAAAATAAAAATAGGCCATTCAACTAAATTATAACTATACAAATACATGACAAGACATAAATTTAGAAAATTTTAATAACTAAATGGATTATTTTTGTAAATTATCCAATATCCAAATCATATGGTCCAAATTACATATCTCATAGGAGTTCAAAATAAATTAAAACATTGCTAGTAAATATTTATATAATTAAATTTGTTTCAATAATATGTGAAAATGAAATAATTATAATATATAGATAAATGCTATTAAGTTATCTATTCTTATAAATTACAAGTTGAAGTTTACATTACAATTTTGAAGTAACCCAACAAGTAATAAATTCTAATTGCGCAAAGAAATAAATTCCAAATTAAATAAAATCATATTATAATTTATAAATAATATAATAAAATTATAAAAGTAAAAGCTTATAAATAAATGAAGAATATTACCTTGACTCTGACGATCAATTGTTAAGAGCTTAAAGTATTAGAAAGTTCATATAGATTATTTGACGAAACTATTCTGTTGGTTCCTCAAATTTACCCTGTGAGTACAATTAGTTTCTCAAATTTCAAGTAAGTGCTATTAGTCTCTCAAATTTCAAAAATAAGCACTATTAGTCCTTTTATTAACTATCATTAGTGTAAATGTCCATGCGGCTAACGGTATAGTGACGCGGCATCTTTTTAAGTGATGTGGTAATTTTTTTATTAAAATATTATAAAACACACTTAACACGTGAGAAGCTCATGAACATGACCCGTTTCATAACCGGTATTTACCCAAATCAAGGGTCATCCTCCCATTCAGTGGCAGAGCCACACACAAGGGGGGGGGGGGGGGGGGGGGGGGCCAAGGCCCCCCCCCCAAAATTTTAAAAAATTAATTTATAGTATGTATATTATTTACATTTTAAAAAATGTAGCATGTAAAAATTGAAGTTGGTCCTCCCAAATTTTGAGTCATTTCAATGGTACTCTTAAAAGAAAGAGAAATTAAATTAAAATCATATAATTTAAGTGGTTTAACAAATTAAACTTTATAGAAAATGATAAATTTTTATACATGTCTAATAGAATAAATACATGACTTTTATATTCTCATTAAATTTTAAAAGATAATAAATTCTCTTAGTAAATTAATTTATATATATGTGCGTGTGTGTGCGTGTAGAGATTTGTCTTAACTAATATATTAACATCACAACTTAACCCCTTCAAACCAAAATTTCTGGCTCCACCCCTGCTCCCATTGCACAGCCATTGATACCCCACCGCTCATTCTTCCCTCTCCGGCCAACTCTCTCAGTAATTGCTCTTTTCTTCCCCGCTCATTGTCCCCTCTCCGGCCACTGATACCCCCGCTCAACCTCCCTCTCAATTGCTGGATCTGCATAGATTTGCTCTCGCTCTCTTTGATTTCTCATGCTCTTTAAATTTGTATGAGAAATGTTGTCCAAAGGACCAAGGGAAAGCTTCAAATAGTGCAAGTGCCAAAGCCAGCAAGCAACAAGTCGATTTCAATATAAATGCGAGATTGTTGGGTTATCTGAAAGCCCACCATGGTTTTTTAGATATGTTTATATCTTTTGATTTCTATCATAATCAGTGAGAATGTTTGTTTAATCATCTAGTCAAGTGGTCGATGTAAAATGCATTTGGACACAATTTGAGAATGTAATCTTGATTGTGGTTGTTTTCCTAATAATGGCGTCGATTGTGTGTTTGGTAAAGGGGAATACAAATAACAATATAAAACAATCTTTTACTTGCAGCGCGAAGAGAGGAAAAGAGCAATAGCTGAGAGGGCTGGCCGGAGAGGGGAGGATAAGCAATGAGGTATCAGTGGCTGTGTGGAGCTAGGACGACCCTTGATTTGGCGTAATACCAGTTAGGAAACGGGTCAGCTGACTGAGTTCATGTGTTTTTGACGTGGTAAGTGTGTTTTATAATATTTTAATAAAAAAATTACCACATCATTAAAAAGGCGGCACATCACTATTCTGTTAGTAGTACACTAATGAACAGTTAATAAAATGACTAATAAGACTTATTTTTGAAAGTTGAATGGCTAACAGTGTTCACTTAAAATTTGAGTAATTAATTGTGCTTATAAGATAAACTTGAAGGACCAACAATGTACTTTCACTTTTTTTTCCCCTCTTTTGGATAAAGTTCAAATAAATAAATGATACCAAAAAAAAAAATGTAAAAGAAGACAAAATAATTTAATTGAGAATGGCCCATATAGTGAGGCCGGCCGCAGGTAGACTGTAATTGTAGAGTAGAACTGGAAGCTTAGGTTTATAAATTAAAAAAGTAACTCTCACAATTGTTTTCTTCTTACTCATTCATTGTTTTTATTTTTATTTTGGCGTAAATCTCATTTTCGTTTCTACATTTTCACGCGATTTTCATTTTGGTCCCTAACTTTTTTTTTTCACCGCTTTTAGTCTCTATTCTGGAAAACATGTCTTGTTTTTGTTCCTATCGTTACATCAGAGACGAAAATTACACAGGTGACAAACAGAAGCTAACGTGGCCATTAAAATAATAATAAAAAATATTATTTGGCATTAAAAAATGCCACGTTAGCATCTAAATTAAAAAAATTAATTTATTAATTTTAACTAAATATAAAAATTTAAAAACAGAATTAAAAACCAAAAATCATATGAATTGAGATCTAAGTATATTTTGAACAAGAATAACAAGAACACAAACCCAGATCTAAGAACACAAACCCAGAAATTAAAAAAAAAAAAAAACACACACACACACACTTAGATCTGAGATGCAGAGGAACCAAATCCATGAATAAGAACAATGGGAAACCCTTCTCCTTGCACCACATAATGTACAGCCCACAAAGTTTTCACGACTAAAAAATAACAGAAACATGAACAGCATCGAAAAACAAAAAAATGGGTATGACAAAAACAACCATTCTGACAAAGAAGTCTCAGAGACAAAAAATCAAACACCTAAACCGCATAACCAAAAAAAAAAAAAAAAAAAAAAAAAACAAAACACACAACACAATCTCACAGATAAAACCCAGAAACTAAAAACGAATAAAAAGCTTGTAGAAAAGTGATGCGGGGTCTCCGATCCAGAGAGTGCAGACCTTGTCGACGTTGGTGAGCTGGGCTTAGGCTTGAGTTTGGTGGTGGAGGTGGTGCTGTGCCGGTGCCTGAGGGGCCCACATCTGAGGTGGGGCTTGAACCGCCGCACCGAGCTGGGCTTGTGGTGGAATCATCATGTTGTTATGGGTGTGGGTGTGGGTGTGGGTGTGGGTGTGGGTGTGGGTATTGTGGTTGCTGGGTCTGTTGTTGTGGTAACACTCTTAGATCTGGGTTTATGATCTTGTGTTTATGTTCAAATATCAGCAACTAATGGGTGTGGCCATGGGTCTCGGCCATGGGGTGGTGCGATTGTGGATCTACTTCTAAGGCTGCTTAAGAGCCTTCCGGGCGCTGCTCTGGTGCTTGAAGAGAATAAAGACGTAGCCTTTGGACTTACCGGAGATGCGGTCAGCAACCGCCTTGCAATCCACGATCTCGCCGTACTTGCCGAAGATGGAGGTGAGGGTTTCGGCGATGGTGTCCCAGTCGAGGCCGTGGATGAAGATCTTGGTTACTGGGTTTGTGTTTGTGTTTGTGTTTGTTCTTGCTGGAAATCAGTTTGTGTTTTGTGTTTGTGTTTTTGTTTGATTCAATTGGATTTTAATTTTGTTTTTTTCTTTTTTGTTTTAATTTTGTTTTCATGTTTAATTTCTTGTTCATGTTTAATTTGATGTGGATCTATGTTTAATTTTGTGTTCTTATTTTCTGAGTTATTTGTGGTTTTTGGTTTTTAATTTTGAGTTCTTAAATCTGAGTTGATGTTCTTGTTCAAGATCCTTTTAGATCTAAATTAATGTGTATTTTGGTTTTTAATTCTGTTTTTAATTTTTTTTATTTAAAATTAATAAATTAATTTTTTTTAATATAGATGCTGACGTGGCATTTTTTAATGCCAAATAATATTTTTTATTATTATTTTAATGGCCACGTCAGCTTCTGTTTGCCACCTGTACAATTTCCGTCTCTAATGTAACGGTAGGGACAAAAACGAGACGCGTTTTCTAGGATAGGGACTAAAAGTAGTGGAAAAAAAAGTTAGGAACCAAAATGGAAATCCCGTGAAAATGTAGGGACCAAAATGTGGTTTTCGCCTTTTATTTTTAGATAGAGTTTCAATCTATGGGATTCGTTCGTCATGATAGCACTTTATTATTAGACCAAGATATCAATCAGTTTTTAGTATAGGCAGAGATTGAACCTCCTATCTCCTATTTAATCATCAGAGACTTTATCAATTAAGTTAACTGGAACTCACTAATTATTATTTACTTTATAATGGCATTCAAATTTATTATAAAAAAATTTATAAAGGGCATTCACATCAACTAGTGCAAAACTTAATGTATATTTTAATATAAGAATCTAATTTTTTATTTAACATACTTATTTTTCAAAATACTTCATATTAGATTATATCATTTGCGTTTTCTAGGATAGGGACTAAAAGTGGTGGAAAAAAAAGTTAGGAACCAAAATGGGAATCACGTGAAAATGTAGGGACCAAAATGTGGTTTTCGCCTTTTATTTTTAGATAGAGTTTCAATCTATGGGATTCGTTCGTCATGATAGCACTTTATTATTAGACCAAGATATCAATCAGTTTTTAGTATAGGCAAAGATTGAACCTCCTATCTTCTATTTAATCATCAGAGACTTTATCAATTAAGTTAACTGGAACTCACTAATTATTATTTACTTTATAATGGCATTCAAATTTATTATAAAAAAATTTATAAAGGGCATTCACATCAACTAGTGCAAAACTTAATGTATATTTTAATATAAGAATCTAATTTTTTATTTAACATACTTATTTTTCAAAATACTTCATATTAGATTATATCATTTACACTACATTTAATTAAAATATTAAATTTTCTTGATTTTAAAATTTTTTCTTCTTCTTTACACACAACAATCATTATCCACTCTCTGTCTTTATCCTCGGTATATATAAAGAAAAAAAATACAAAATTAAATACAAAATAAATAAATTAATGTAAATTTACACGGTTAACCGTAGCAATTGTGTATTTTTGCATAACTTTGTATGACCTGATGTAGGTGAATTTTGAATTTGGTTGGCTAAAATGTGTTTCTATATCTATTATACAAGCACTGACGCGAGTACTTTAAAGTTGTGTAAAAATATATAGTTACTATAGTAATCATGTAATTTTATATTAATATTATTTATTTTGCATTTAAATTTTTATAATTTCTTTACGTATGTCGAGGATGAAAGAAGAAAGTGAATGATAGTTGTTGTGTGTGAAGAAAGAGAAAAAATTAAGAAAAAAAAAAAAGATATTGTAGTGAAATTTAGTATAAAATAGATAATATGATGTATAGTGTTTTGAAAAGTGAATTTGTAAAATAAAAAAATAAAAAAAAAAGTTTTTATACTAAAATAGACACAAAAAAATTTACACAAACTGATTCAAATGCTCTAAGGACTACAACAATCTACACACAATTGCTTGATCATCCGCAGGTCAACTATTTTTTACTCTCTTTTTCGTGGTATTGCATGGGCTAAAGTAGTACTTCTACTCAAATGGTAGCAAATGCTTACGGATCAAAGTAATTCTTGTTCAACCACCGGTTCAGTACGGTCTTTATAACTATGCTTCAATCATACACCTCTACACTTTATTTGACAGAATTTTGAAATATATGTGGTGCATATATTTTCAAATGGTATCTCTCTTCTCTTTTGAAAAAATAGAAGACGATAACTTCAACACATGGAAGGAGAGGATTCAGATTTGGGTAGGGCATCCATATTGTGTAACCTACGATCTTCATCCATTTGCAAAAGACTCAAAAGGGGAAAAAAAAGTCTCAAATCTTGTAATCCTCATTGGTCCAATAATATGAGTTAAATGCCCATACTATTTGTGTTGTTTTTCTGGCTCAAAACAAGTGGCACTAGTACCACATTTTTTGCCAATTTACAGTTTCTCGTCTCACTTATGGTTGTTCACAATACTTGTATGTGGAAAAAGAAAAGCCCATTTTTTGGCCTATGATCTATGGTTGTCTTATTGCTATTTACCATTGATACCTCAACTTATAGAACCGGGTTTTTTTTATTATTTGAGTTCCAATTAGTTTAACTAGTAAAATTTTTGGTTATCGAATAAGAGATTTGAGGTTTAATCTCTACCAACGCTAAAAGCCAATTGATGTCTTAGTAAAAAAAAATTATTAGAGGCTCATTAGTTGAAGGTACTCTTTTTTCTCCTCTTAAACTTCCATTACCAAATGGAAGTTATTTTCTCTTAAAAAAAAAAGGGAGTTATTTTGATGTAGTGTTCATGGTACTACTATTTAATTTAGGTGTCCATGCTTTATTACTTTAGCCCATATAAGGCCTGATTCCAATTTCGGCCTGTCTTGGTTTAGCCCATGTCAGGAATGCCTTTTATTCGTACGGTATGATTGACTATTCACTTGATTAATAAAGTCTCTCAGTCTTTCACAATTATCATGGACCTATAAATGAAACAATTGGCTATAAATTTGTGACAGATATGTAACATTCAAAACCACAACTTTCACAAATATATGCTATATTTTTACAATATATATATATATATATGCTATAATAATTAATAGCTAAACTATAAAAATTTTTATTGTTTGAATTAATGTTTTCCTCATGTGTAGTAAACACTATAACTAATTTTTTTTTTTTACCCCTTCACATATCTATATATCAATATATATATATATATATATAATTAGATCCACCTGCCAAATATTATATTGGACTCCTCGTTTTGAGTAATTTTGATTTCACTCCTTAAAGTTTAAAATTAGATCTTCCAGCCATATCATTTTCTCAACAAAAAAAAAAAAAAAAAAAAAAAAGTTCTTCCATAGGCATTCGTGAAATGCCACCTCAACTCAAAATGATATAGATTTTTATGAATCCAAAACTTGAAACTTTAACAAGCAAAATCGAAATTATCAAAACTTTAAGGGTGTATATTGCACATTAGTAAAAAAAAAATATATATAGTATATGACATAGTTGCTAAGAGCCATATAGTTCAACTGATACTTCTTGGTGCTTTCAACGAAAATATCTAAGGTTCAAATCCCCACATTGAAGCTATTGAATTATCTCAAAACAAAAAAATGGCATGGCTTTAATAGGGTTCAAGATGACATAGAAGAAACAGTTTTGTTTAGAGCTTAGTTGGTACTTGACAAACACCTTGTCATAGTGTGTTGGCAAAAAGATTTAAACCCAAATGATGGTAACGTCAAGGGTATGGATTCAAATTTTGAAACTTTAGAAGTTAAAATCAAAATTATCGCAAATTTTAAGGGTGCAAATTGCGATTTAGTCTAAAAATTATATATGCGTGTTGATGCCCACTTTTGACAAAAGGGCCCAATGGCAGAAGAATCTCAACAATATGAAGAAGATGGGGAGAAAATAGTAAAGTAAAGACCAATATACTAGAAATGCAAAAATAATGGTCAACAGGCCCACACAAAAGTAATAAGTGGCAAAGAAGAAGTAAATGGGCCAAGAAAACCCAAGGAATGAAGGTAGCAAACCCATAGAAATAGTAAGAGGTAGAGAAGAAGTAAATGGGCTGGGGAAGCCCAAGAAATGAATTAGTAAATTCATAGGGTTGGCATAAAGGCCAATAAGCCCGAAAGGTGATAAGAGGTAAGGATGTGGTAATTGGGCCGAGGAAGTCCGAAGGATTTAGCGAAAGCCCATGGAAGTGAAAGAGGTAAGGAAGAAGAAAATAGGCTGAGGAAGCCTAAGGAATGAAATGGGCCAATGATGCTCAAGGAATGAAATGGGCCGAGGAAATCCAAGGGATGGAATGGGCTGGCCCAGCAGGAATGTTGGCTAGTAAAACCTAAAAGAAGAAAGAATGTAAAAAATGGACTGACAAGAGCCTTAGCCTATAAGCCCAGAGGTAACAACGAAGTAAAAGAGAAGTAATATCATAGTAGGAGCAGTGCAATGGCAAGATCATCAGCCAGCCCACGGATACGGGAAAGAATGGGACATGGGTTAGGTAGGAGGGAGAAGGTCTGCATCTAAGCAATGCCCAATCCAAAGAGGATATGGAATGTAGAGAATGAGAGCCTAAAGATCCATGTATCTTTCATGCTGCAAAAGCTAAAAAAATGCCAGAACATACAGCAGAATCGGACAAACACGGAGGTAATGGCAAATGCGCGAAGGCTAGAAAAGTAATGGAATTAGAGCAAAAGTGGAGCATGCACGCAAGGCCTAGACACCACCTACCTGTACTCAGCCAATACAAGAGAGGTGGGTCATGGGTCAGGGGTATAAGAGGGTATGGTCTGGTGGTGGGGAGAAAGGGGAGCATATTTTAGGGTTTCTATTCAAACTCCTTTGGGAAGAAATGTCTTGTTGGGATGACATCTCACCTAAGAGAAGTAAGCATAAGCTGGAATCGTTAGATGCATGCCATAGAGGTAGGTGACGAAGAGGTTTAACCCTTATCCGCATGAGAGTATTGAAAAATGAGCCAAAAGCAGTTAAGGGATAAAAATGGTAAATCTTGTCACGGCAGGTAGTATAAAAGGGCCATAGGCATGAATAGTAAAATGGGGGAGAAACAACGGCAAAGAAAAGAAAGGTAGAAAGAAAGAAAGAAAAAAACAGAGAAAACAGAGTAAACAAAGAATTAAAAGAAAGGGAAGATACAGAAATCCAAAAGAAAGGAAGAAACGTGAGTGGTAGGAATAGAAATATGCTTCAATATGTTATCAATTTCTCTCCCTCTCAATAAACACACTCTCTGATAAGCTAAGAATTCAAAATTCAGCCATCTAGATCATTTTTCCAAAGTGTGTAATCTCTACGGCAAGAATTCCTTCTGAGGTTACCCACCTTGGAGATCGGCTCCCTTTTTGGGCTTATGTCCGCTAAATAGTTAAGCCAATTCCTTTGGCAGACGAATCCTATTTTTTTGGTTGATAAATGGCTAACTCGTTATCCTACTACTAAATTGTTTGCCATAATCTTGTTATTTGTGATTGCATTGCTCAATATCTCCCTTGTCGTGTTATTTATGTATTATTGTTGATTAGTAGAAATGTTTTAGTTATCATGCGTCTTGCTGTAATATTTGTAACACGCATTCCTGCCGTGAGCAAGCGATACATTTATGACTCCTGCCATGGCGTGTCTATGTGGGGATGGCCTAACTTGCGCGCAAGCTAGCCTAAGGTGTGTTTCAATTAGGCCAGTCCTAACTTTCCTACCTCAGAATCACGGGTCGTGGTACAGCAGGAGAAATCCAGCCCAAAACACAAAAAAGGCCCACCACAACCTGTTTACTATGAAATCGACTATTTATATTACTAATAAATATTCTTTCATCGAGTCTCATATTTGCAAGCTTGTTTATAAGTTTTTTTTTTTTAATGAATTGTTTATGTTCATATTATTATGTTTGATCTCTGTCTGTCTAATAATCAAACCTAAATTTAGGCTTAAACTTAGCTCATGTTAATGAATATAAAAAAATAAATATAAAAAAGTAAAAAACTTGCTTTTATGAGTTTACAACCTTATTTATTACCATATTGGGTTTACTACTTTTTATAACAAAATTAAGCCAAGGCCCATATTATTTTTTGTCATTATTGAGATACAATCCATATCTCACAAAAAGAAAATTCTTTATTTGGAAAAGTCGGTGTAACTTTCATTCAATTAAAAAAAAAAAAAAGGACAGAGGAGGGGATTGTTCAGTGTAACTTTCAATCAAACGCTGCCTTCGGGCTTTTTGGGTCATTACTCATAACCTTTTTCTACAACACTCTCTTTTGATAAATCAACAACAATCAACAATAGACAATCCAAGTTAATCTCCTGCTTTTAATTCCTCAATTTTCCTTTCTTTTCATGTGCAATTTGCAAACTTATTGGATGTGACCTAAACTTATGTTAGGTTCCATTTATTTAGAACATTCGTTGGACCCTTGTGCTTTCCAAGGCATATAAAATGTACGCGGTTTTTGACCATCTGAATGGTCCACGTTGAGATAGACTATTTGACAAAATGTAATGAAAATTGAAAATAATGTAGTTACACACATTAAAATTTTCACTATTTTTTTATTTATTTAAATTCCCAGACAAATCCTATCAGTGGTCTCCTAAAGCTAAAGGCCAAAGCTCTGAATTAATTGATTGATTAATGTCATATATTACATACACAATGACGCTTAGAATCATAGCGAATCAAAGTGAAAGTTCAGCTCAAAAGCAAGAGTTTAATATATACTACTCATACTATATTAGACGATTTATTCAGAAAAATAGGTTTTTTCTTTCTTTTTTTCTTAATGCATGTTCTGTCAAGGTTGGCAGACGTCACCGCTGACTTAAATCCTTTCATCATGAAATATTAACCAATATAAAGATTTAAGTATGACACTAATATATAATATGAAGATGAATTAGATGATCCATGATTCTTTTTCTCTTCGTGGGTTTCAGTTAGCTTAACTGGTAAAGTCTTTTATAGTTAAATAAGAGACTAGGGAGTTCAATCCTTATCTACATCAAAAACTAATTGATATCTTGATCTAAGGCAAAAAGTCTTATCATAAGCAGATGCCATTAGTTGAAACTCGAAAAAAAAAAAAAAAAAAAGATTGTTTGCTTAGCCATAAAAAAATAATAATAATGGATCATATGATTGGTCTACCTTGATGGCAACTATTAATAATAATAAAATTCTAAAAAAACTATTAACAGTAATAATTTTCTAGATATATAACTCAAATAGAAGATTTTGACGTTGCCAAAACCAATAGCCTTTTATCTCAATGGTGTTAGCCACTTTTATTAATTTAAAGAATTTGGATTCGAATGCTCTTCCTCGCTAATTATAAGCACAAAAAAAAAAAAAAAAAAAAA
Organism: Lithocarpus polystachyus; assembly: GCA_033629205.1. Lineage (NCBI taxonomy): Eukaryota > Viridiplantae > Streptophyta > Magnoliopsida > Fagales > Fagaceae > Lithocarpus > Lithocarpus polystachyus. Next base: position 12,408,864 of record CM066162.1, read on the forward strand.
AAAATCAATGCCCACACTTCAAAACAAACTTAAAGTTGAATTCTTGAGCTTTATCCTGTTAAAATAGTCAAAACAAAATTAAATTTGAATTCTTAAAATTTAGCCATTTCTCTCTATCTCTTTAACCGTTTACAGGTTTCGTATATCATTATCCCATTCTTAAATTCAGCTATGATAATTTTCTATTGTTTCTGTCGTTTTTATCAATAATATTCAAATTCTTAATAATAATAATAGTAATAATAAAATAAATTAAAAATAGGACATCAAAGTTATTGAAGGTTTTTAAGAGTGTTGTCCAACAGCATCCATAAGAAGTGATCATTTCCCAAAAATTTGGTTAGCTTGCTAGATCAATTGAGGAGAAAAACTGTTACATAACCTAGGATTTTTATCCAAACCCCAATTCAATTTTTTTTTAATGAGTAATTATAGGTTTACTGTACATTGTACTATCAATGTAAATCTTACATTGCTAGCTAGTACAATGTAATTTTTTATTATTATACTAGTCTCTATAATACTTATTTAATTGTTATCTACCAATATAAGGTGCTTAGTTCACAGTTTTCTGAATTCAGTCAATGGAAACTTTCCTTTGACGATGGAAAATTTTGAACTTTAGAATTCTGAAATGATGGCCGTCGCGTTGACAAACATTTTTGATGTTGTGCCATTCTATGTTGTTAATAGTTGCACTTACATCTTATTCAAACAAGAGATATATATGCATGAAAATGAATAGAAATACTTTTCTAAAACTAGAGAACAAGCACCCTTGGATAGAAATTTCTGAATTATTATTATTTTTTTTTCATTTTAGAATCTTCTCATGTTATTTATTTTAGGTTCTCAATTAAATTCAATCATATAATAATGCAGGACAAACAACATTATTGTTTTTCAAAAACTATAAATAATAGTTAGTCAACGCGACAACCTCATTGTTTTTCAAAAACTGTATGCATTTTTTATTTTATTTTTATACTTCGTTTTCTGTTGCTTCATGAATTGGCCCTTGTCCCGTTGAGATGACTGGTTATAAGAATAAAGAAGCATTAATCTAGAAGATAACGACAACTCCATTGGTAGCCGTAAAGAAGCTTTGAAATCATCACGAATATGCCTTCAAAAATCTCTACCTATCCAAGCTAAAGCAGAAAGCACAAAATGGCACAAACTCGTATCAATTAATTTAAACCAATTGTTGTTAATCCAATAACATACTAACATCTATACAGCTTAAGAAGTACGCTACTATTAGTTTTCAAAGGCACCAATAATTAAATAGATTGGATGATTATGTGCATGGAAAATAGGGCATCCAAAGCGACATTAATTGGTGGATGATAACAGATAAGCAAACGAAAGTAAACGATAATAACAAGCACTGAATAGAATGGAAAATGACTAATAAAATGGTCATCTCCGTGTGTTGATTGTTGATTAATAGCCTTTCAATTTAAGAGATGGCTGCTCGCCCTTAAGCCATCATAAGATGTAGCATGAAATACAAATCTGTCATATTTTTTATATTCCACTGATCACAATTTGTTATGTATTTATTTGACTTTTCTTATAAAATAACTAAAGTTAAAAATGAAAAAAAAAATATTCAAACACATAAGATGCTATGATTGGTGAAACATAAAAAATGGGATAGATAACGTGTATTCATGATGTACATACCTTCTTCCACGGTTTATAATCTTATCCTAAAAAAATTAAAGAAGGGTTAGGTTTTTGGTCCCAAGTATTATCACCTTGTAAGACTATAAATAAGGTGATAGCTAATTTGTTATACAACATGTAGGTTTTTGGTTTTAAATTTTTTTTTAAATAACTTGTTAAGATGGTAAATTGTGAGTAATGAACAATCACTTATTTTTCATTAGGCATATTATATATGAACTTGATAATACACTAAAGAAAAGAGTTATATACCTTGTGTATGGACACAGTTTAGTGGACTGAGTTCAAAGTATATGAGAATCCTGGCCCAGTGAGCCCAATACAATAAATTTGTAGAGAGTGGGTCGAAGAGCTAGGCCCTAATGAATTAGACAACAATTAGTTGGGATTAAGGAGATGACAATACAAAAACACTGGGAATTGAACTAGATCAGTGCCCTGTTCGAGGAGATTTCTCTTATACAAATCAATCACAACTGGGGACAATCGTCTTCCTTTTCTTCCTTTTTTTTTTTTTTTTTTTTGGAGTATCTTGCACTTTATATAGCCCTTCTGGGTACATCTTGATCCTACACTTGTTGATCATCTGAGCCTCCACTTGAGTACCCGTCACATCAGACACCTACTTTGGTTTTTAGTGAGTTGTAGTAGCCTAGGCAACACTGTTCAGGGGTCTTCTCCACATAAATGTGGCCAGAAAAGTAGCTGTGGTGTATTTAATGTGGTGGATTTCCTTGGACAGGTTTGGATTTCCTTTCTTCTTGTAAATTCATGGGGCATATTCCTGTTGCCAAGGCTTCTGCGAAGGTTGCCTCCATTGCGGGAACACAAACTTGTCCAATGTCTATTATGTCCAAGGAGAAACTCCTCTTCGGATCACTTCTCCTTATCTCGTGCTCATGAGATTCTAGACCGGAGCCTCCCATACTAATTTGTTCTTCTCGGACCTGCCAACGTCCCTGGGTAAAGCTTAAGGCCTAATATCCGATTTTGGGCCCTGATCCCTACACCTTGCAATTTGAATATTTAAAAAAAAAAAAATTATAAGCCAAATTTAGTGATCAATGCCCCTATACCATATGGCATATGTTAGTTCGTTTAGACTCCGGATAAGCAAATTAACCCATTTTAAGTTGAGTAATTAATTAATCAAATTATGCATAGGATTTGGTTAATGTGAGCAGGACCAATGTTGTGTAGTGTGTGTGTATATATATATTTTTATAATAGAAATTGTGTTTAATTTTAAATGTATCTACACATATGCACGTGTTACATGCTATTTTTTTTTTCTAATAATTTGACTAATTATATATATAATAAAAATTGTGTTTAATTTTAAATGCATCCATACATTTTCATGGGTTACATACTATTATCATATAGAAAAATGCTAACGAATGCTCTTAGAGCATTGATTAACAATCCATTTAAAGAAAGTTTTTATGGGAAAAGAAAAAAAAAAAGTAATTAATGTTTTAACAACTTTTTTCATTTCCCATAAAAGTGGTATCAAAACTTTCCAAAAATGGATTATTAACCAATGCTTAAGGGCACTCGTTAGCATGACCCTATTATATATTAATAGCCAAAGTTCAGAGAAAATTCAATTAAATTCTAAATTGGAGTCTAATTTTGCATCACGTGTTAAGTAAATTTTTAGGTGCAAGAATCAAAGGGTCTAAATTTAATTAGATTCTTAATTAAATTTTAATTAAAATTTAATTTTGTGTCATGTGTCCCATCTAATTTTTTTAATTTTTGTGATAAGTGAATTATTGTGTGAAAAAACTGAAGAATCTAGATCCAGTTAGATTCTATATCATGTCTAATTTTGTGCCACATGTTTCATCTAATTTTTAAATTTGTGTGTCAAGTGAATTAATATTAGGTGCAAAAATCAAAGAGTCTAAATTCAATTAAATTTTAAATTGAATTTTAATTGAAGTTTAATTTTATGCCATGTATCCTATCTATCCAATTAGATTCTAAATCATATATATATATGTGTGTGTGTGTGTGTGTGTGTGTGTGAAACTTAGATAAAGTTCAATTAGAATTTGAAATTATAATTTAATTTTGCGCCATGTGTCTAAATTTATGTGAGAACCACACCATAATTATCCACATAAGTTTGTGCAATGTGTCCACTTAAGTTTTTTAATTTTTGTGCCAAGTGAATTAATGAGTGCAAAATACTAAGAATCTAATATTAATGAACTAAAAAAAAAAAAACCAATTACATATACTTAATAATTATCATAGAAAAAAAAAACCAATTACAAGCTCTATCTTATTAAAAAATAGAAAAAAAATTATCATAGTTAGTATTAAATTTAGATAAGAATTTTAATATGTAACTAATTATGTTTACTTTTAAAAAAAAATAATTTGACTAATTATTTATATTTTTATAATAAAAAATGTGTTTAATTTTAAATGTATCTATAAGTACACATGTGTTACATGCTATTTTTAATAATTTGACTAATTATTTATATTTTTATAATAAAAATTGTGTGTAATTTTAAATACATTCATGCGTTTGCATGTATTATATACTAGTCAAGAAAATAATGGGGGAAATAACTAAAGCACAATATAGTGAATCGGGGAAAAACTAATGAAATATTATGCAAATGAAAGAACCACTATAGGGCCTACACCACCAACCCCATAGGCAAAACAAATCTACTAATGGAGTTGAAATTTTTACAAACTTAATACCCTTATTCTAGTTTGCTACAACCTAGTGCTAGTACTTAATAATGTTAACTTTATTCTAGTTGTACTTTAACCTCCCATTCATGACTTCAATTACCAACTTTGAAGATTTTGTTTTGATAAATTAATCTTCTAGATAAGGCAGCAACTTCTACACCACAAGAGGCACAAGAAATCTAGATGTACAATTAGTAGCTCTTCAAAGTCTTTTTCACATTCTCTAGTAATAAGTTTTAACCATACATGTGATCACTCTCTTGGAATTGGAGCAAACAAAATGATTTCTTGAGAATGTGAAAACACTTATCACATTCAAAAACTTATTGCAATTTTTCTTTTCTTAATTTCACATTTACTCCCAGTCTTACTTCTAGGTGTGTTACTATTCTTATTTATTCTACTTTTTTTTATTTAATTGATATAACTTATAAATATAATAAGTTATTATTAATTTGACAAAAATGTATAACTAGTTACTTAATTTTATTTGTTTAAGCATCCAATGATTGTTGTCTTAACGAACTTTAAACTACTAATAATGATTGTTGGATTATGATTTCAGCAAGGACTAAACCAAGAAAAACAGGAAAAAGAATGAAGACATCAAAATCGATTTTTATCTCTAAAAAAGGATTATTATTTACAAAAATTTATTTGTCGAAGAGCAATCCAATCAATCATTTAATCAAGTTGTTTATTGGATGGACCCTTTAACAATAACTCTATTATGATTAATAAAAAAACTCTATTATGTAGCACGTCACGTACCATAACCATCCGAATCAATCAACAACCGGGAGCATCCAAATCAATATTTATTTTCACTTTTAGTAATTATGTGTTTAACAATAATTGAGTAATTGACCCCGTTAAGCACGTTGCTAAAGAGAGGTCCTTTTTAAACAAATGTTTGATTCGAAAAAGTTAACGGATGTAAAAAAAAAAAAAAAACTAGATTTGAGAATATATACAGTATACTGTTAACAGTGTATAATTCTTTTCATACAAATTGACATGCAAAATATGCAATCATGCTTAAGGCATAAAATCAAAAAGGAAAAAGTTAACGGACGTAAAAAGGGGATTGGTTTAGAAAATATTTTTAAAAATTTTTTATAAAAAGTGTAAAAAATAGATGATTTTTTTGACAATTTTTTATATTTCATGAAAATGATGTCAAAATTTTTCTAAAATTATTTATTAACAAGGATCGTATTAACAAATGTCTTTATGGTAATTGTTTTGGCGATTATATTTTCTATAAAATGAATCATTTTTCAAAAAGTATTTTCTATAAAACTATCTCATTTTCTTATGTTTGGTAGCAACTTTGAATGAGTTATAAAACAATATTCAAACTTCCTTTATTTAGCTTGCTGTGAGATATAATTGTTTTCCAAAAAAATTTTGTGGAAAACAATCTTTAAAAAAAAGTCATACTTTTTCTGTTGATCAAAGATAGTTTTCATTTGTTTCATTTTTTCTGATGCTACTAAACATTGGAAAATATAGAAACTTATCTTTATATAAGGTTTTCCATCGAAACAAACAGAGTGTTTATTTGAAATATAAAAAGATGTAATAAAAAATTAATTGCTTTAGCATTTTCTTAAAAAATGTTTCAAAAATAATTCTTAAACCAATGTTTTTAAGACGTTTATTAATATTTTTCTATTAACAATTACTCTAAGGGTACTCATGACCCAGAACTTGGAATAATATTTTACTTTGAAAATTAAATCATAACTCTTAAACTTTCCACATATTATTGGGATAAGATATAAATAAATTAAAATTACAAAACATAAATTTTCATATTCCATCAATGGTCAAAATTTTCAAATCATATGTTTTTGATAATTTTAATTATGTAACTCCCCCTCTAGAGAAATTATAAGGTTCACATGGTGGACAATTGACATGGTCCACCATTCCATTAAAAGACTCACACCTGTTTAAAATTGCTGAGTTGAAAATTTTTTTAAAACACTGACTCAGCAATTTTAAACAAGTGAAATTTTTTTAGTGAAATGATAGACAGATGACGTGATCCACTAACACACACACACAACGTTTTATCTCCCTTGCACGTGAGTATTGGGAGTGTAAAACGTCATTTAACCATAAGAAGTCGTATAAGCTGATCACATGTGATGTGGAGGAGATGTCGTGCAAGTATCAAACATTTAGAAATAAACATGTGAATTGACCTTATAAAAGTCTAATTTAAAATATGATAACTCGGAAAACCACTGAAGCTAACTATAAGAAATCAAATCATGCTCATAAAAAAAAAAAAAAAAAATCAAATCATGACCATTTGGAATAAAACACAAACCTTTAAAAAAAAATTGCTTAATAAAAAAGTAGTTTTAAAATTATAATATTACTAACCAATTATGTCATAAAGAGACAAAGAAAGAGACACACAAAGATGGCCCTCGTGCCTCAATTTTTATGAGTCAAGGCCCACCCGCCGTTGTCAATATGATGGCCCATTAAATGTAGACGGCTTTCGTTATGACCATAACTCCTCGCAACCAAAATGATAAAATTATGAGAAAAATATTTCATTTTTGGATGAAAATATGTCCATTAAATGAGCATGTTCAATAAACTAGTCATTCTTATTTTACAAAACTAAAATTAATATACTCGGATATCATATTATCAATTATTTTACATAAACTCATGCTTTTCCCCTCTTATCTTTCTAAATAAACAAAAGGTATGGGAAGTATATATCAGTACTAACTAGCTTAGTTTGATTGAGTGAAGTAAGAGGCTTATTGTACCATGTGTTTGTTAATGCACAAAACGTAACCCAACATTTGGTGTGTTTAGGATTCTCAAAAAAAAAAAAAAAAAAAAAACATTTGATGTGTTTATAAAAATAACAAAGGGAAACTTCTTATTTAGTGGGCTCAACACTCAACTCTCAACAGTTAATAAAAATTGACAATAGAAATTTCCTCTCCGCATCTTTACACCAACCCACAAGTTTCCAGTTTTAGCGAACTTAAGATAGATTTAAAAAAAAAAAAAAAAACAAAAATGAGAAGAATCTTAATCTTATAGATTTAACCCCAAAAACTCCTACATAAAAAAAGAAAAAGAAAAAAAGAGAGAGGTTTTAATAATTTTTTTATTTATACAAGATATAAATTCTACTCTATTATAATCTAAGTGTATATGTGTGTAAAGGATCCCTCCTGGAGACTTGATACTTTTCAAGTCAAGCTAAAAATGCTTAATAAAAGTAGAAGTAACATTTAATTTAAAGATGTTAAAAGTGTTTTATAATTCAATGATATTGACAAACTCTTATGACGGAGAACGTGAAGTCTAAATCCCCATACTCCCACGGTAAGAAAGGGAAAAAAATCATTTAATTTATAGATAGTTTTAACAACTAATAATATAATGATAAAAAGTTACTATCAAAATGTTATGATCTCCTTGCATAATATAGTTGGAGGTCTTTTGATGGGGGCAGGCTATACTTGCATGAGAAAGTGCTGAAATTCAATCAAAAATTTTTGAAATTCAATCAGAAATTTACAAACAAATAAGGTGTCTATTTGGGTGTGAAAATGGAGATGTCTCTAGATTACTCATCTATTTTAGGCCTATTATAAGTTTGGGACTTGGGAGTTAATCTGAAAAATATACGCATGAATAGTCAATAGGTTTAGTTATTTCATTACATCAACTTTTATTCTCGGTAATATAAATTATCACTCCTTAGTAATCTTTATAACCAAAATTACCCTAAGATCTTTCTCTAATATTAGTGAAAATAGAAGTTGTTTTATAATTCTAGAAACCAGGCTGGCTAAGCTCACCTCATTGCTGAAGGAATCAATCGGTCAATTGTAGTTAATATTATTCTCGGTCACATTTTTTTTTGGTCATGGTTAAGCCTTATTCCCCAAGTCACAGAAAACAAGTTCAAACTTGAAACCCCCTTTAGAAGCCTCCAGACCCAGTGGAATTCCAACCCCACATCCATTCTCTTTAAACCCCCACCTCTCCCCCCCAATTCTTCTTCACCACACTCTTTCTCTCTCTTTCCCTCTCACTTGCTTTTGTGATTTTCCCCCCTCTGCTCCCAACAACAAAACCACACCTCCTTTCTGAGACAACCAAGCAAGAAGTGAAAACTTTGTATCACAAAAACATGGGCACTTTGGTGGGACATGTGGCACCAGGCTTTGGGTTTTTCATCGTTGGCTTATGGCACCTCTATAACCACATCAAGCTCCATGCTCAGTACCCAAATTCTTATACCTCTTTACCATGGTTTCCCACCTCAAAAATCAGGTACTTTGAGCTCTTCTTGATCATGGGAGGCTGTGTTGCCTCCATAGCCATGGAACTCTTCATAAGCCCTGATAGACACCAACCCTTTGACTCTGATGGAACCATCCCTTCCAACCATCTCCACAACTTTGAACACTCCAACATCTCACTGACTTTCTTTCTCTATGCTGCTTTTGCTTTAGTTCTTGACAAAGTCGGCACCAAAGCTCAACATGGGCTAACGCAATTGATTGGTGCCGTGGCCTTTGCACAAATGTTTCTTCTTTTTCACTTTCACTCAACTGACCACATGGGCCCGGAAGGCCAATACCACTTACTTCTGCAATTTGTTATTGCTATTTCTCTAGCCACCACTCTTATGGGAATTGGTAACCCAAAGAGTTTCATAATCAGCTTTGTAAGGTCAGTCAGCATAGTTTTTCAAGGTGTGTGGCTTATGGCCATGGGCTTCATGTTGTGGACACCAGAGTTGTTACCTAAAGGTTGCTTTTTGCACCTAGAAGAGGGTCACAAAGTGGCTAGGTGTTCAGGGGATAAAGCACTTTATCGTGCTAAATCTTTGATAGTCCTTCAATTTAGCTGGTACGTTGTTGGAATCACCAGTCTTTCAGTGCTCTTCTATTTAATTTTGGTTAAAGCTTATGGAGAGAAGGTGGAGTATGCTTCATTGATAAAAGAAGAGGAACAAGAAGGAGAAGATTTTGATGATATTGAGTCCCAAAAGAAGAGCAAAATTGGCAATTCAACGAGCTTTATCCAAATGGGAAAAGTCTTTGCACCCGTTGACATGGAAAGGTAATAAAAAGGAAGAGGTAGATTGAGTTAGGTATGTGTATAAAAAATATTAGGTTGGTGGGATCACACTTCTATTTTTATCAATTTGGCCAGTAATAATGTCGTTGGCATTAAAGATTACAATGAAATAGGAGAGAAAGTGCATGTGGAGTAGAGAGAAAATTGGTGTGAAATTTGTTTGGTTTACATTGATGGACTTAAGCTTAAGGGAAGTCCATTGTATTTGTGTGTATAGAGAGAAAGAAAGAAAAAGTTATTTGACTTTAATATCTTGAAACCACCAACTTGTATAAATCTTGATGATTTTTGGTTTGATATAAATTATAATGTACCAGCTTGCTCTTTAATGGACTCTTTATAATTTCATTGATTATATATAAGAAAAAATATTAACTAATTAATTTCTCTACAAAATTGTTCCAAATTGTGTGCATTAATTGGCTAACAAAGTTATCCAGAAAAAAAGGATTTAAAAAGTCATATATTTCTTTGGAGCAAGAGCTTCTTCCATGTCTGAGGTAACATTTCTTGTACAATCAGAAACTACACTTACCTGTTTCCTCGAGATGGTGGAAGTTTCTTTACACCACCTTTGCCTTGCACTCCAAGGTGAAAAAACTATGCAATATGTACTTCTTCTTTTTTTGATAGACTACGCAACATGTACATAGAAATGACTTTTGATTATAAAATATATACCAAGGTCCAGTAATAGTAATAATATATAGATTTTGATGATATGGATGCTTGAGTGGCATGATGAACATTGAACTATATCATGTGCAGTTGACAAGCAAGTGCTAGATCCCACATATAATCCACGTAATTAGGATAAGATAAATTTAATGTAGGCCCTATATGACCAAATTCTGTCCAAGTACTTTTCATAATAAGAAATTTCCAAGAGCAATATGCGTGATGTGATGAATTAGAAACGGATTTTGTGCTGTCCTAAGGTTCTAAAATTATTTGCCTATGTCACTGTTTATTCCTTTAGACTTTAGTTTTGTTAAATCAATCCTCGAGCACTTCTTCGTGCCCTTTTTAGGTTTGAGATAATGTCATTCATTTTCTATTCCTCTTGTTTGTGGAGGTGAGAAATTTATTTTAAATTACTTCTTTTGAGGGTAAGTGTTTGAGTACTTCTTTCTTCATAGATAGCTTTCAAAGATGAGAGAAACTGATGGGATAAAACAATTTATAACATTAAAAAGTTAATTTTTAATATATATCATATTCAAAGTAAATTAGAGGAACAAGAAAATGAACTTATTTAAGAAAAGCATCCTGGCCACAACTTATTATTCAAGCTTATACGCTTCTCTTTTCAATAGAATTCAAGCTTTCATAGACCATAGTTTCAGTACTCCAAAGCATGTCACATCACAATTTTGCCTTCAAATCCTAGTTATTAGCTCCCTTAGATTTTCAACTATATTTGGCATAAAAGTTCCTGAATTATATCTATCAAAAGCTTGAATAAAAATATTTAGTTCTAGAAATACGTCTTGAATGTGACATGTTATATATTATAATTGGATGCCACAATTTGAGCCCCGCCTCGCTATCAATGGTAGGTTTTTGCATAACACAATTTTGGAGATGCCCTTGAGAAATCACTGGTTTCTGGACCACTGTTGGGCATGTACTTGTCTTTTCACCCAAAGAGTGCGATGGGATAAGGATGGCACAGTGTAGTAGGTGCATGTACTTGGAGCCATGGATGCCCCCACTGTACTATTACTATAGGCGCTCCTAGGCAATCTGAATAATTAACAAAGTGATAATGACATTTTTCATTTCCTAAAGTTTGCCTATACCATTCAATTTTTCAAGAACAATAGTAATCAAACTAAAATATAAGTTTTTCATGAATAATTTATGTATTAGTTTTGCTAATATATAGTCTTAGAGCATACATTAATAAACTATTTTAGAAAACTTTTTATGAACAAAAAATGATTAAAAAAAAAGTAATTAATTGTTTTGGTAACTTTTTCAATTCCTCATAAAAACTTCTCTAAAATGAATGATTAATACATTAACCAAACCTTTTATGTGTTAATATAATAGTGTGGCTTGCCTTTAGTTGACTTGACACAATATGGATATACATGTCTAAAAATGATCGTATATTGTTTTCATGTTTTGTTTAATGTTTTAGAATACCATGTTTTCATGTTTTGTTTAATGTACTAGAATACCATGGAAAAAATATTGCCTCCATTTTTTTATAATTATGCTCTTTATCATTAGATCAAGACATTAATTAATTTTTGGTGTAAGTGAAGATTAAACTTTCAAATCTCTAATTCAATTATTAAGGATTTTACCTGTTGAACTAACCGGAACCCATAATCTTTGTATAATTAATTATGTACTAACTTAAAAGCAAGATCTTGATTCATGGCTTGACCTAAAGCATTGGAACAGTCGAACATAAATAATATTATAATATAATTGTAATATTGAAAGAACTACTGGGAGTCTCTTACGGGACAAAGCTTAAATATAAAATTCTTTTGAAAAGACATGCTTTACATTTTAATTTACTGTGATGTTGTAGATTCTTTCTTCACTTGTCCCCTAATTAACTTTCAGTGAAAAAGAAGTCATGATTCACGTTGCAGGCTCTGTTTTTCTTGACAGTTAAGATTGTTCTGGTATTCACATTGAAATAGAAAATTGTCCCAAAAAGAAGGATATACCTTTGAGTTGGAAAACAGAAATTATGACTAAGAAGTTAGAACCATGCGTGTCTCCGTACATATATAATAATAAACTAATTAAGGACATATTATTGGTTAAAGTTGGACATGTATGTGGCATTTGATTCTCATCTTTAACAAATGTATAATTAAAATGAAAATTTTGTGCATAATAAACTTGCAAGTTGACGATTTAATTTCAAGATTTGTATATATCATATATTCTTCAATAAAACTTGAACTTTCAATTAATGTATCAATATAGCCTAATGGTACTCTTCTATGTTCTACCTCAACAAAGAAGCCACAGTTGGTGTCTAGGAGGTATTTTTTTTGATTGTGTAATAATAATAATAACAATAATAATAATAATAATAATATTTATTATTATTATTATTATTACTATTTTTTTTTAGAAAAAAATTACTACTATATGTAAGTTTAGGTTTATTTTCCTAAAATCTCTAATATAAATATAAAAATATATAAGAAAATGTTTGAAATGAAGTAATTAAGTTTAAGGCTTTTATTTTTTTAATCCTAAAATTTCTAAAATATGTCGAAAAAGGTTGACAATAAAGGCTTCCTGTCAATTCATGCTCAAACCCACTCACCAAACATAAGGAACATAATGCAAAAAGGACAGCGAATTGAATTATGGGATTCTGATGATCATTACTTGGCTCAATTCTTTTTCTTTTTTTCTTTTTTTTCGGTAACCCATGGTATAATATCAAACTAAGAATTTACAAGTCTATTACAAAACACGCTAACTTTATCAAACGCTAACAAATTCTCCACCATAGGCGGTAGGTTACAAAAAATAATAAAATGAGAGCCGGACTGTGCTCCAATCTTGGTCAAAGCATCCGCACATTGATTAGCTTCACGATAAACATGAAGCAGGCGTACTTGGCTCAATTCTTTATGCTAGTTGCAACATCTTAGGCCAGTTTTCACCCAAAAAAACAAAAGAAAAGCATTTTAAATTTGGCAAGTTGTGCTGCTAAGCTAGCTAATTTAATTAAAACATTAATTTCTTAAACCCTTAACATAAATTATGGGCCCCCATTCCCATATTCCTTCTCCTGTTGTCCTATGTGTTTAATCACTTCCCTCAGACCAAAAGACTAAAAAATAATACACTTCCATATATATAAAAAAAAAAAAAATTGATTAAACTAATAAATAACCTCTCAACTGTTTGATTCCCCACTCTTTTAACTTATTTTTATATGTGCAATTAATTAAATCTCACTTCTTCTCTTTTTAACATACAACAACTGCACTTTTATTCATTTTCAATAAAATAAGCATATATACCAATCCAAAGTCCAAACACATCTGTTAAGGACTTTCAATATTCACCCAAATCAAAGGTAAAAAAAAAATTAAAAACAAAATGTGGTAGGTAGACAAGATCGGAAAACTAGACAAATTATGTCTTCATGCTCTCCAACGTGTCATCAAAAGTAGGTCAAGTTAGCTCAAATGTTTTTATCTCACTTTAAATATTAAAAAAAATTATCTTATTAGGCTGGCTCCACTTGCTTGTGTCTTTATATATATATATATATATATATATATATATATATATTAAAATAACAGAATCTTACATTACTTTAGAAGCAAAAACAAAATAGATATATGACATATTACAAGTAGTAAAATATAGAGTGAATCACAAAAATTAGGGCAGAAGACTTTGATTCACTTCTCAATTTCAATTCAAATAAAAATCGTATATCTCTATGTGTTCCATTCTATATTTCACTATTCACAATCTGTTGCACATCATTTTTTCCCCTCATAAAATAAATAAAATTTTAAAAGTGAGAAAACTATATACTTGATATATTGCAATTAGTGGAACATAAAATAAAACACTTTTAATAGGATAGTAGAATATTTGTAGTATCACTTGTATTACAATACACTTATCAATTTAAGCTAAAATCCTAAAACCAAAAAAAAAAAAAAATGCCAAGATTTAGGTACAGTATTAAGTGTTGTTCCTTAGGTTTCCTTCTAAAAATTTTGTTGAGTAGATTTTTTCTCATGAAATAAAAGTGTATTTTTTAGTTAAGTAGCCACATAAATGAATCTTAAGATACTGTACCTAAGTTTCATAAAAAAAAAAAATGTTAGTTATTTGGCATGCATGCAAACAAAACTAAATACTTAACTAATGTGATGTGAGGGCTTCTTTACCTTAAACATCGATGTGTCTCAATCACGCGGATTTGGATCCTTATAAGAAACTCATAAATCTGAAAATAAAAAAATAAAAAATAAAAAAAAGTTGTTGTCTATGGTTTAACATTGAGTTTGGAGATTTCCCTTACTTTTTGAGCTTCGTGCTTTGTCTTTCTCTCTTGAAACCCTAGCTACGTACCTTGTGGCATTGGCCACTTTCAAGGCGCCATGGGACGAAACTTCCATATTTTAATCTTCGAAATGTTAATTTCTTATCATCTATTACTCTTTTGCTTGACTACTTTGATGGGTGAATGTGCACAGTGCACATGGAGGAAGTGATCCAAGTTCTAAATAGTTTAGCACTATTTAACTAGTTCCTGTTTTTCTCTTCCATTTTCCATGTCGTGGTCCATTCTAACTTTGCTTTGTTTTTAACGTTGTTTTGTTTTTAAGCGTCTGAGTTAGTATATACAAGTGGATAATCCTAAAAGATCGAAATAGTACAGTTATTATTGATGAATATAAAAAGACCTACATGTGATAGTGATGCATGCGGTTATACGAACAGGAACAATTAATATCTAAATTAATGTACAGTGTGGCTGTACATGTGGGACTACATTTATGTGGAGGTAATTTTACAGCACATAGTTAATTATTTGATTTTTTTTTTTTAAATAAAAAATGAGATTTCAAAAGAAACTCATCAATCTCAAGTCATGTAACAGAAAGGATAATATTATATATACCACGATAAATGTAATATCTTATTAATTATTTCATTATAGGTATAAATTGAGTAATTCTCGTAGTATTTATTATTTGGTAAAGATTGGTGTATGATTATAATGGTTAAGTGAATAAATTATCATTTTTTTAATCAATTTAGAGAAATGCTACGTCCACAACATTTCTCACAACATTCTCACAACAAATCCTAGTTGGCAAGTTGTTATTTGCTATTACTAATGGGTAAGAAAGTAATTTCAGTATTAGATTTAAATTTAAAACCTGTAACAACCTGCCAACTAGGATTTGTTGTGAGAATGTTGTGAGAAATATTGTGGACGTAGCATTTCTCATCAATTTAACTTATAATTGATTATGATAGAAGTTTGAATCAATCATATCTCTACCTTATATATATATATATATATATATATATTTATTTATTTATATATATATATATATATAACATTTCTTTAAAATTTTGGGGTGCATGTCTGCATGACCCTATGTCCCTAACTAGCTAGGCTCTGCCACTGTAGAGCTGTATTACCAATCTACCGAATTAATTGCAAATGTAAACAAGATAAAGAGACTTTTATAACAATTGTTTGATAACGCTATTTAAATTAAAAGATATAGTGAAAACTCTATAGTATTAGTGGGCAAGCATGGTGATAGGTGCCTAGATTTGTAACCAAAAAGAGGGGGGGAAAATTGTTGTCGCACGGTCCCACCCAGGTTTGAAAGAAATGTATATTATGAGATCCATCTGAATCATCAAAATTATTAACAAATAACGTTAATCACATGTTATTAATTCTTGATTTATTTTAATCGCATGCATAGGAAACTGTGGTGACACAGTGGTAGCCACGTTAAGATTTATCCTCTTTGGGGAGCCAGGCCCGTAAGGATTATCCCGTGTACCGCGAAGGAAGGAAGGAGGGAGCAAGAGCTGGCCTTGGACTCACGCTCGCAGTCCCACATCGGGTATTTAGGCGCTCCCACTCATGTTTATAAGGTTCTGGACCACGCATGAGTGTACGTTTACCCTCGTATGCGATCGCATACGGGAGTAAACGTACACTCATGCGTGGTCCAGAACCTTATAAACATGAGTGGGAACGCCCAACTGCCCGATGTGGGACTGCTGGTCCAAGGTCTGCCCTTGCCACTTCCTGCCATTGGGTACGAGGGATAATCCGTGCGGGCCTGGCTCCCCAAAGCGGATAAACTTCTTGGGCATTGTCAGGGTACCCCCTACAACCAAAAAGCGTTTTAATGTGGTGACACAGTGGTAGCCACGTTAAGATTTATCCTCTTTAGGGAGCCAGGCCCGCAAGGATTATCCCGTGTACTGCGAAGGAAGGAAGGAGGGAGCAAGGGCTGGCCTTGGACTCACGCTCGCAGTCCCACATCGGGTATTTAGGCGCTCCCACTCATGTTTATAAGGTTCTGGACCACGCATGAGTGTACGTTTACTCTCGTATGCGATCACCACTGTGTCACCACAGAAACTTATGAAAGTATTAGGTATGTATTGTAGCCAAATGATATATGGGTTACATCTAGGGGTGGCAAATGAGCGGGTTGGGTCATAAATGGGTTAAGTGTGTAATTACCCGTTTATCCATTTATGACCCATTTATATATAAAGTAATTACCCATTACCCGCCCAACCCATTTAATTAGTAATCCGCCCATGTAACCCAATATGATCCAAATAAATAAATAACTTATTAAAAACTGTAAAAACAAAAATTAAAAAGTTCAAAAATCACTTTTTTTGTTCTTTCCTTTCATTTTCCCTTCACAAAATTTATTTCTCAACAACCAAACAAAGCCACAAAGAGAGAAAAAAAGCTCAAAAATTCCTTTCATTTACTCTTTCCCTTCTATTCCCTCTGTTTTACTCGACAACCAAACAGAGCATAAAAAAATCATTTTTCCTTCTCTTTCCTTTCATTTTCTCTGCAACAAAAGACGGATAGTGATAAAAAAAAATCATTTGTTTTCCTTTCATTTCTCAGCAACCAAACAAAGTAGAGAGAGAGAGAGAGAGAGAGAGAGAGAGAGAGAGAGAGAGATACGGACAGGGAGGTGGGAGACTCCAACACAACACCGTCTTCTCCTCCACAAATTCCTCATCGGCGCCACCTTTCTCCTCCTCCTCTCCTTCTCTATCTATTTCCTCTACCCCTACGACCCCACCATCCAACTCGCTTGAGTCAGACTCAACCGCATCAAAGTCAACTCGTCCCTAGGACTCACTCTCGACCTCTCGTTCTCTCTCACCGTCATGGTCCACAACCGTAACCTCTTCTCGATCGACTACGATTCCCTCGACGTGTCGGTGGGGTACAGAGGGAGAGAGCTAGGGTTTGTGAGCTCCCAAGGTGGGCGCGTTAGGTCCAGAGCTTCGTCATATGTGAATGCCACGCGCAATCTCAACGGGTTGGAGGTCATTCACAATGTGTTTTACTTGCTTGAAGATTTGGCCAAGGGGGTGATCCCTTTTGATACTGATACCCAAGTCAATGGTGTCTTAGGGTTCTTCTTCTTCTTCTTCAAATCTGAGGGAAAGTGTTTGGGCTTAGAAATTTAGAGGTTAAATTGTTTGGAAAAGTGTTTGGTTACTGAGAAAATTTGAAGGAAAATGAGATTGAGACTGAGAGTGAGACTGAGCTGTTTATTTAAGTTTTAGATTTTAGAAGGGTGTAGTGGGTATTAGTGGGTTTATTTAATTTTAAATTTTAGATGGGTTTAGTGGGTATTAGTACATTTATCCATTTAGACCCATCTAATTAAATAACCAAATGGGTCTTTATCCATTTAACCCAAATAGTCAAATGTGTTGGGTTAAGACTTATCCAAATAAGGTGGGTAATTGGCAAGTTCATGAATATGAATAAATATTGCCACCTCTAGTTACAGCTAGGAGTTTTGTTGGTTTAATTGAACTAATCAATCTCACCCCCTTTTCTTTTTGATAATCAATCTCACCCCTGGGAAGAACTTGAATTTGAATTCAAGTACTTGTTTGAGAATAACACAAGTCTATTCCATATATATATCGGTTATGTAGAATAGCACAATTCTATTCTACATATTACTCAAATTAAAACAACATATCATGCAACTTTGTAAATGGTAAACAAATAAAAATAAAACATATATACTTAATAAAATCATAATATATTATGATATATTTTATAGATATATGTAAGTGAGCGTGCATGCTTGCGCATATGTATTCGTTTTGAAATTTTGTGGACAAACAAAGGAATATATTAGAAAACGCGAAAATAAGTGAGGTTAAGTTGAAACTGATTAGATGTATATGCATGTTGTGGATGAAATACCCCATGTATTGAGGTACGCCACTCATAATATAAGTGCTTTAATTTTAAGGCACCTGAGGACCACAAGGGTACGATCTTAAGCTCCTTCCAGGAAAGTGCATGCAATCTAACACGGTCTTCTCGATCGTGAAGAACATGGACACCATCAATCATAGTTCATGGACATGGGGGCTAGGTAGGAGCATGGAGTACTGTTTATGTAATAAGTATTTATGTGAGAACCTGCATATCATGAGTAGCGACTGACAACTGGCACATCATAAGTAGTGACTGACAGTGTTGACTAGTGAACAACGACATCTAGGAAATTTCTTGACATAATCAACAATATATGAGCCATCACAAATCAAAATCAACAACATGTACACATAGCACGGTAAGTCCACGAACATTGAAAGTTTCACCCACTCTCCCGTATAAAACTTGACACCTCACATAGGCCCACTACAACACAAACGAGAGAGAGAGAGAGATTCTACAAATTTTTTAGTGCCCGAAAGCTTATTGTTTATAACATGGAGGTCTGGAAGGTGTCACAATCGTACTAACTGATAAGGGTAATTTTGGAAGAGGCTAAATTTGTTCACATATGAGGAAGCCAACGGTCTCAATGAACCCATTAACTCCACTTGTGCATTCATAGAGACGAAAATGACGATATCATAGGCCAATGACTCCACGCCCGACGACTCCACACCTGACGACATCTGTGTAAGATGATGGGAATGCCTAGATGAGATAAGAGGCCGACGGAAGGAAGCTGGCGGGGAGAAAGAAGCTGTTAGGACATATGTGATTTAATGTTAGGAACATATGTTAGGTTAAAATTGACTAATACTTTGACAAAACAAACTTTACTTATAGTTGGGTAGATTTAAGATGTGTTTAATCCTTTAAAGAATAAGGTTTCAAGATTAAGTGTTAAAATCATGCAAGTCTGTCTAAGAAACAAGTGAAGAAATATTGTATTTTAAATCTCGACAGCTAGTATCTATTGAGGTTTAAAAGCTGCTGAAGCCCGATGCTCGACAGCTTGCTCGATAGATAAGCCATCTATAGAGGTTTATGAAAAACAGATTTTCAGCTCTGATTTTCATTCAATCCGTAAGTATGCGTTTAGGCTTTCTTTTCTCACAATCCTAAACATATATAAGGATTATTTTAAGGGCCGTTAAAAGTTGCAACAGTTACGCGAGTATAGAGCAAAGTCTTGTTCATGAAAATTGTGACCGGAGACAGAAGTTGCCTTAGTTCATCTTTCTCTTGAAGAAGCTGTTGTGTTTGTACCAAAGGAGTCAATCTCGTACTGGAGGCAGTACCGGTTTGACTAGTGGAACAATATATTTCGGTATCGTTCAATACCGGTGTACCATTTCGGATTTACCGTTATTTTTTATATATATAAATAAATATATATATTGTAATAAATATAAAAGTTTACTATAAAACATTACCTCAATTCAGAACAAATTATTCATGATTTTAAACTTTAGCATTAATTACAAGAAGAAAAAAAAAACACAATATAAAAAATAGACAGCTTATTTGTTCATTGCATACTAAGAAAATAAATAATACTAACAAGTTAATGCAAGTAAGTTATCGTTCTGTCCTTACAAAAATTTAAAAATTACAAAACTAATAAATAAATAAAAATTTTTTTCTGTACCAGCCGATACACCCGGAACTGGCCGGTATTGCCCGAAATTGGCCGGTATTTAAACCGGTATAAAACGTTGGAGTTTCGATACCGGTATATGTACCGGTACGGTATTAACCAACTTGGTTTGTAAACCATAGGGTTTTGTGACCAAGAAACTTCTTAATCTTCATCGTGTGATGAACTGAAGAACTTTGCAGCCAACATCTTTTTTAAGTTGGTGATTAAGTCGCATACTGCGATCTGCGCATCTATTGGTTAGTTACATACCGGGAGCTGTGCATTACGAGGAGAGATTGTCATCACAAAACAAGTCCAATTGGGTATTGGGGTAAGGGTTCAACTATAGGTTGGTATAAAGTACTAAGATTCTTTTACTTGTAACTGTTTGTTTTGATAATAGTGGATTCTCAGGAGTAGTGACTTTAAAATCACCTGGAGGGATTTTGCCTCGGTAGTTTATTCATAAACAAATTACCCATGTCATTTAATTTCCACTGCATATTTATTAATTTGGTGATTTGTTTGTGCTGCCACGCAAATTGTATGTTAATCTAATTAATTAATCAACTTAGCTAATTAATTAATTTATTTATCACAAAGGGTCAATATATTCTTGGCCTATCAGAAGCCTATGACGAATCTAACGTGGCTAGGGATGGCAATTTCTGCCCGACCTGCAGGTACCCGGCCCGGCCCGACCCTAATGGGCCGGATTTTACCCAGTTCGATAAAAAATAGGGTCGAGTTTGGGCTTTTAAAAAAACCCGAAGCGGGTCTAGGTCGGGTCCGGGTTTTTTCCAAAACCCGGCCCCGAACTCGACCCAACCCGGTTATATATATATATTTACTAAAATACCCTCCTATATATACTTAACAACCCTAAACTTTTCTATTCCTCTCCTCATTTCAGCTCACACCTCCGCTTCTCATCTCTTTCAGCTCAATCTCACTCATAACATCAGCTCTCTCACTCACTGTCTCACACGGCTGCCTCTCCCTCTTCATCTCTCAGCTTTCTCACTCACATGGCCACAAGCCCACAAGTAGTCAAGCATCGGCACAGGCTGCACAGCTCTCTACTCTCTCAACTCTGTTTCATCCTCACCATCGCCAATCTCGCCTCATTGCACAGTCCACTGCCGATCTATAATTTTCATTTTTTTTCTCTCTGGGTTCATTGGCCTCAATCAAACAATCCCGTGAGCTTGTGTTTGTGTTTGTGTTTATATTTATGATTTTGAAAGGGAAAAATGAAAATCATAGATCTGAAATATGTGTTTGTGATTTCTGTGTTTATGTTTGTGATTGTGTTTGGATTTGTGTTTGTGTTTGTGATTTTGGGCCGAAAAATCACAAATTGAAATTTTTGATTTTGATTTTGGGCTCGGCTGGGCACAAGTGACAGGGCTCGCGGGTGCCCGATGAGGCGGGTTTGGGGTGGAGAAAAAAACCCGTTTATTAAACGGGCCGGGTTCAAGTTATAGCAACAAACCCGCGAGTCGGGTTCAGGTATAGAAAAACCAGGCCCGAACCCAACCCGTTGCCATTCCTAAACATGGCTTTGCTTGGCCTCCACGAATGGGTATATAAGGAAACATTTTGTGCCCCACGATTAACCCTAATCAAGAGGATCCCTACAGGGAAAGGATCCCGCAAGATACGCGTATTAATGAAGATCTTCCCTACAAGGAAAGGTCCTCTTTGCCAAGAAACGAACGTCAGCTCTACGCTACTATAAAAACCCTCAAATCCTCACAAACTAAAGTACGCATAATTTACTCCAGCTCTAGCACTTTAGGGTTGTGAAAAGTTCTTTAATTTAACCTTCGAAGGGTATTTGACCGATACCACACTGGTACTCTCTGTAGGGTCTTCTTCTTTTTCTGTGTTGCGGTAGTCTCATCTTGAGTACGTGAAGACCGTGTAACTTACTAACGATTTTCAGCATCATCACTAACTGTTTAAGTTATTATGTGCGATGATTGAATGATAAATAGAAGTATGAAAGTAGAAATATATGCAAAAGTGTACATAATTCAGTTCGATTGCCTACATTTAATGTGTGAAAGCTCTTGACAACTACATATTTCTATCAAGCTATTGTGTTACAACATATGAACTCAATGAACAGTTTATATACTAAACAATATTTCACTTACCCCAAACTATTCAATGACTAACCAAATGTTAAGTTGCTTATTCTACAAATACATAAACCTACAATTGATTTGGACCGTACCATTGGGGTTATAATATGTCACGCTAATAAAATCTCTCCATTTTTTTTAGATAGGTAGATAGTGGGGAGAGGTGGAGTTCAAACCACAAACACAGGACACAACAGATGAAACTATTATCATTCGGCTATTACTTAAACCCATAATAATTGTTGTTTTATAAAGATTTTGGAACAATTTTTTTCTATATCAAGTCCTGAAAACTTTAAAAAATCGAGAGGATGTGGAAGCTGAAATATAATCTAATTAGAAAAGCATGTCATCATTTCAGTGAGTATTTTAATAGAACCTAAACTAACTCACTTATACCTACAGCAACTATTAATTACCCTCGTTACCGTAAATATAAAACATCATACTCAAATTCATTGACTTTTATCTAGCTTTTTGTTTGTTTTGAATGGTAAGGTAGACATTGATAAAAGTCGCAATACATTTACATTAATTAATGAGACAACATTACTACAGAATTAGCTCTATGCTGTTTGATTCAGGATTTACGATTTAGGTCGAAAAGTAACAACTAGAAGAAAAGCCCATGTACGATGGTTTCTTATTTAATAAGTGTAAAACATACAGGGAGTAATATCAACACGGCCCATCAATCAAACTTGTCCCAACCCAAGTTAAAATTAATAACTATACAGCTTGAGCTTGCTTAACCCATTACAAAACAAGCAAAACCCTTCAAAAGATATAATGCAAATGCAATTTAAAAAAAAAAAATTTTTGAATGCCTAAGTTCACAGATAAGACCTTGAAGTTATAATCTATATAAATTTATGTTATAGGAGGCAGTAAAATATAAATGTTTTTTTACTTTTTTTTTGGGGGGAGGGTGGGGTAGGTTCTGACTTCTGATCAAGTATTTGAGAGGAAAGAACCTCTTAGTTGAGCTTTCTCTGGATAGATCTAAGCAGATTTGGAGCCCAAATTTGGGCTTAAAATTCTGAACAAACACGTCCCCGACCAAGCTGAAGACCTTAGCCCAATAACAAAGTTAAGGCCCAACCCTCTTCTTTTTAATTTGGAATTCTGGATACTAAACTCCTACAAACAAGTAGAAAATTCACTAAAAAAAAAAAAAGTAGAAACTTATAGAAAATTATAACCAGAAGTAACCAAGAACTCTGTAGCTCAACTGACACTAACGTCCATGGTTTAAATTCCTCCCCCATTGTAACTATCATATTATCAATCCAAAAAAAAAAATTTATCATTTGGTCCAGGAATCCATTAAAGCCATTTTATTTTTTTCAAATGCTAGCTAAGGTGATTTCTCACCTTAGCATACAGAGAAAATATAATGCTAAAGAAATATGGGAACTGGTTATGGGAACTGGTTAAGAAAATATAATGCTAAAGAAATATAGAAAATTACTTGAAAGTATGGAATAGAACAAAGAACTAGATACAACAAATTGACTGATATTATTAGATTCAACAGACTCTTTACATAGGTCATAAGGACTTCAGAAGGAGGCTATTTCTTACCATTACAAAGATACGAAGAGGTTATTTATAGACAACGGAACTTAAACTAAATTCAAATACAATTTACAATCTGTTTTACACAAGATGGTAGGGGTTTGACTTGTGATTGACAGGTGTTGGTGGTAGTAGGGGCCTGGCTAGCTGCTTGTAGATAAGTTTCTACAGGGGCAATTAGTGTTCCTGACAAGTATGGATAAAGCTAAGCTGCCTTAGGACGTTTTTAGGACTTTTATTTCTAGGACTTAAATAATATCGACTCATCCTTAAAAATTACTACAAATTTAGCAAGAAAAAAAAAAACCCTTATGGCACATTTGGTAAACTGTAATAGACACTGTAATTTAATAGATATTTCTATGGCATAACTATTCGATTATTTGGTTATGTTTTTATTAAAATAAATAGTTATTCCTTATGAATAGCTATTCTTCAAAATGAGGAATAACTATTCCTTATAAAAAATACTGAATATCTATTTCTTCACTTTATGTAATAACTTTTTAAAAAAATTTCATAAAAAACCATTAGTTGCTACATCTTCAAAAGGAAAGAAAATAAATTTTCCTTATTGTTAATTATTAGTTCTATTTTGAACATCCTAAAATAAGTGTATCTTAAGAAATTTGACTTAAAAATGATTTAATTACGCCTTCTTTTTATATTTTACTAAATTATAGATGCATATTTAGGATTCTATTCCTAAATGGTCACCAAACTAATGAAAAGTAATACTTATTACATTTTAATTTAATGTATTCTTTGTAATACTTAGGGCATGTTTGGTAGACTGTAATAGACGCTGTAACGTAATAGTTATTCCTATGGTTTAGTTATTCTTTAGTTTGGTTATGTTTTTATTACAAGGAATAATCATTCCTTATGAATAGCTATTCTTCAAAATGAGGAATAACTATTCCTTTTTAAAAGGTTGTATTAGCTATTCCTTAGTAAGTGCAATAATTTCAAAACTTAATTTATTTCCAAATAAACAAACTTTCCATATACATCTAACAATTATAAAAATAAAAAATCATAAAAAATAACTCATATCTCTCTTAAATTTAAAAATAACAATTTTTAAGGAGATATAATTGTATGAGTAAGATATTTCCTAAAATAAATGTTAAGTTTTATTCTAATATTATAACTCACAACCAAACAAATGAATATGTTTAGTTATTACATTACAACACACTTTATTACTAGTAATAAAAATTACAATTCCTGTTGTAATCCTCATTCAGTGTACCAAACGTATCCTTATTCCTATTCCATGTAATAATTATTACAGGGAATCAAAAGTGTCCTTAAAAATTACATCCTTGTTAAAAATTTGTTGAAACGACAACGTTTTGAATAAAATATCCCCTAAACCCCCTTAAAATCTCAAAGCTATAAAAGAGACACGAAAGAAGCGTTATCCTCATAACGCTCACAGTGAGTCTCACTCTCAGCTCCAACAACAATGGGAGCAAGCTCCTTCATTTTCACCTATCCTTCTTCTTCTTTTTCTTCTTCTTCTCCTTCAATTTTAAAAACCCACTTCGAGTTCAGCTTCCCCTACCCTTCTTTCCCACTCTCTTCTCCTTTACGAAGATACCCTTGTACCATTCACAAGAACACAGTCAAATTGTTGTGTACCCGAACCACTCTTCGCAATTCGGCTCTTACCATCGAAGAAGAACAAGCTCAAGCTCAATCTCTAGAGAAATCCAAGGATGCTTTCTCCACCTCAACCTCTTACAGAGACATGTTGCCCAAGATTGACAAGAGTGGCAGGTTTTGCAGCCCAAGAGCCGCCAGAGAACTCGCTCTGTAAGATTCTTTCCTCAGTTTGCTCTTTTTTTACCATCTGGGTTTTCTTTCCTTTTTGTTTTTAAGGCTGGCCCTTGTTTGTTTCTCGGGAAAGAAAGGAGGATGCTTGATGGTTTGGTGTGGTTGAATGACAGGTCCATAGTTTACGCAGCCTGTTTAGAAGGTTCGGACCCAGTTCGGCTTTTCGAGAAGCGAATGAATGCACGACGAGGTATTATCTAAGACCAACTATTACTAAGCTTGCCATGTAAATTTTTTATTTTGGAGTTTGATTTTTGGACCAAGTGTATTGTGCTTTTGAGGGAAAAAAATGGGGTAAATTGACTGGCTTTGTTTTATATACATGTTCAGAACCTGGTTATGAATTTGATAAGGCTTCGTTATTGGAGTACAATCACATGTGCTTTGGAGGGCCACCTGTTACAGTAGAGACAGTGGAAGAAGCAGACGAGCTTCTACGCAATGATGAAAAGGAAACTGCAATTGGTAATCATGTCAAAATTTTGTTTTGTTTACCTTTTTTAAGTTTTAAGCGATTGCTAGAAAGAAGACTGCATTTGAGAGCTAATTTAGTGAATTAGTAAGTTGCAAGTGTCATTATCTAGCGCCATATAGCTTAAAATTTTTCAAAAAGCATGTAATCGCTTTCAAGTCATTAACTTTTAGAGGTTCTTTTCAGACTGCTGGTGTATTTTAGAAATGTTCAAACCTCTATATCTGTTTGGTTAATCTGCATCTATATTAAGCGATGGATGAGCTGGAATCGACGTTGACTCAATCAAGCAGTGCTTTCAAGTTTCAACTTCAAGGCAGATTAAATAGAAAGATTCAGAACAGTTGCTAGTAATTAGGATGTAGGATGCAATCTAGGCTTCTTTTATGTCTTTTGAATGTTTTCTGCCCTCCCCCCCTCGCCCCGGTTGTTCACTTACTTTGTTTAATTTATAGCTTTTTGTGTTTAGAATGTGTTTTCCGTCCGTTCTAGATTAAATAAATAGTTTTTAGAATGTTTTCTCAGCCCTCATCACCCCCAATTGTTCACTGTCTTTGTTTAATTTATAGTGATTTATGTGAAGAATGTGCTTCGTTATCGTTCTAAATTGAATAAATAATCTTTAGAATGTTTTCTCTGTCCCCCTCCTCCAACTCTTCACTATCTTTTTTAAATTTTAGCTATCTGCATTCAGGATGTGTTCAATTATCTTTGTAGATTGGCCCCCACCTGGGGTGCCTTAGTTGTTAGGGAGAGTGCCTAGACTAAATGTAAACGCAGAAGTCTTTAATTCGACTCCTAGCTGAGGCATGTAATGATTTACTTGATGCCTGCTCAGTGGGGGAGTGTAGGCGTCCAAGGTTTGCCCCTCAGGGGTGGTCCCACTGGCCCATACCTTGAGGGGGTTGCTTGTCATAAATATATATATACACACACACACACACACACACACACACACATATCTTTGTATGTTGAAATAATAGTTTTTAGGATTCTTTCTCTTCCCCTCTCTCCAATTGTTCAATATCTTTATATAAATGTTAGCAATCTGTGTTCAGGATGTGTTCAATTTTGTTTTCTAGATTGAAATTATAGTCCGTAGTTCCTCAGGACTTGCAAAGGTCTATCTCTTCAAGTTGGAAACAAGAGGTAACTATATACACACCTGTTTAGTTACATACATAGCCATGTCCCCAACATACTAAATATTTACATAAACATTACTGAGTACCTGTCCCCATGTTGCAAATCATTAAAATCAAAATTTTGATTATAGTTAGAACTAAGCTTAAGCTTTGTTATTGTGGAGTGATGATCTTCAGTCAATGTGAAATTGTGTTAGCTTGTTCGTTTGCTGTTATCAGAATAACTTCGTAGTGAATATATCTTTTATGTTACCAGGGCATGCACAGAAATTTTTTTAATTGTCAGGCTCATGAAGTTTAAAGTGCCCTCTATGTTGCTCTAGTTCCATGCTAGAATGACCTTTTCTGTTTATAGGAAGGCTATGCTACTTCAGTAGCTTTGTACTAGTTGAGAAAATGATAGCCTTGTATGTGCAATTATTATTAGCTCTCTGATTTAGTTGCAATTCTATTATATCCATTCATTTTTCAATTTCCCTTTTTCACTAACTTTTCAGTAGCATGAATTGTTTTGTTGTTTTATTTCTACCTCAGAAGCAGAAGTCCTTGCAGCTCCTCCAAAGTTGGTATACAGCAAATTGATTTTGCGGTAAACCCTCTGAGTTTATGGATTAATTAATTATTACTTTATCTCTGTTTCTACATTTGTTACCTGCTGCAAGTGGAGCATGTCTTTATCCTTTCTTTTTTTCTCCTTCATTTGTGCTAGTGCATGCACAGAGAGAGAGAGAGCTAACCATGTCTCCATGATTCATTGCAGATTTACTAGGAAAATTTTGGTTGCAGTCATGGAGAGATGGGACAGCCATGTGCTTGTCATTGACAAAGTTGCCCCTGCAAATTGGAAGGTTGAAGCAGTTATTGCATTCAAATATTAAATTGCTGGTTTCTTATTTTCTGCTAGTGCAATTCTCATTGTTAACAATCGTTGGCATTTCTTTTTTTTTGATAAGCAAGAAGAAAATATTATTTAATGAAAGAAAAGCTAGAAAAATACAAAGAGTTCACAGTAGTGAACGAAGGAAAAAATGAGCAAAAAGATAGAAGCAGCCCCTAATCTATTCTAATAGACGAAAGAAAATCCATTAGGGTAGAACAATCTGAGAAGCCCCAACAACGAGACCAATCAAAGAGGGTCCCTTGGCAACACTCTAATAATTGAACCACAGTTTTCCCCTCATCCTTAAAAGACCGCCGATTCCATTTAGTCCAAATGGTCAATAATAAACAGCCTAGAACCAAATTTCAAATATTAAAACTATGCTTCCCAAGCCAATTATACCAACAAAATAGTAATTCCACAACTGAACCTAGCATGACCCAATTGATCCCAAACAGCTGTAGCATATACATCCACAAAGAATGAGCTAACGGGGAAAAAAGTAACAGGTGATCCACAGATTCCATGTTACAACAGCACATACAACAACGATTTGCCAAAGGGTGACTATGTAGCATAAGGTTATCCAGGGTAAATATTTGACCATGAGCTGCTGTCCACACGAAAATAGCCACCCTTTTGGGAACCTTGACTTTCTAAATGCCCTTCCAAGGGAAAGAGGAAGGAGCTGCATTTCGAATTTTATGATAAAAAGACCGAATATCGAACTTCCCACTTTCATTGAAATCCCAACAAAGCCTGTCACACCCTCCACCCCTAAGAAAACGGGATTGGAGGAAATGAAGAAGGGAGTAGGAAGCCGCCAACTCCCAATCATTAAATTCCCTATAAAATCTCAAACTCTACACTTTGTCATTATCACCCACTGAAGGGCTTAACACTTCGAAAATACAAGCCTCCTTATTGGCTGAACACAAAAATAACTGAGGATAAAGAATTTTAAGAGGAACATCCTCAGTCCACTTGTCATGCCAAAACAGAATCCGAGAACCATCCCCCACCACAAAAGAGAAATGCCTAGTGAAAGTATTCCACCCTTCACTAATACTCCGACATAACCCACAACCATGAGCCCTTCTACAAGCTCTAGTGCACCAACCCCCTTTTCTCTCCCCATATTTCATGGCTATGACCCTTCGCCACAGATGAGTGGTTTCATGGCCATACCTCCAAAGTCATTTCCCTAGAAGGGCCTGATTAAAATACGCCAAATTCCGAATTCCCAAACCACCCAACTCACGTGGTAAGCAAACCTTTTCCCAAGCCACCAAAGGATATTTGAAACACTCAACTGACGAACCCCACAAGAAGTTCCTTTGAATGCATTCCAATCTGGCCACAGCTTTAGGGATAGTATAAAGGGAAAGGTATTAAGTCGGAAGGCTTGAAAGGATACTTTTCAGCAAAGTGAGTCTACCAGCCTTTGACAAATAAAGCCGCTTCTAGCCTGAAAGCTTCTTATCCATCCTCTCAAGGATTGGATTCCAAATAGAGGCTGTTTTATACGAAGTTCCCAATGGCATACCCAAGTAAATCATAGGCAAACTGCCCACCCTGCAATGAAGAATATTAGCCAAAGTCTGAATGTTACTCACCTCCCCAATAGTGACAATTTCACTTTTCCCCACATTCACCTTCAAACCAGTAAAAGCTTGAAAACAAGTCAAAGCCAGCCTAATAGAAAGAATTTGCTCTCTAGAGGCCTCATAGAAAAGAATGGTATCATTAGCAAATAGAAAGTGAGAAATACGGATACCAGTAGAATTAATAGGACCCGCATGGAAACCCGGAATGAAACCTCCTGCCCACGTTGGCATTTCTTGCTAGGTAGTATGCATACTTAAATTTATTTGCAAAACATAGGCTGTAATATATGCATTCATTTTCCAGTTCCTGTGCCCTGACCTTACCATGATAGATTTGTTTGCCTTTCTAGGATGCCACTGTCCATAATTAAGGTATATGTGCTTATTTGGCATTTAGTGCAACCCTACGACTTGGACAGAGTAAAGATGTCTTCTTATTTTTTAAGCATTATTATTTTAACTTAAACGATAATGTTCTTCTTCTTATTTTTAAAACACTATTATCTTTTTGATGTTTTTCCTGTTTTTGAAATTCTGAAATGGGCATATTGCTGCATTGCTGCTTTTATACTCTTCTTGGGAGGGCGTAGCCAAAAGAACTAGCAGCAAAATAGCTGAAGATATGGGTTTTTATAAATTCGTGTGTTTCTTTATGATGCGTCAAATCTAGCTGCACCCAAGAACTTTTCTTCTTTTTATTTTTTTGTTGTATTACATTTTCATTTGCAAATTCTTCTTTCCTGGAAATTTTGGCTATTTATATAATGTATCTTCCCATCTAGGTCTTATAATTTTTAACTTCTCAAATTAGAGCATAGGGTCCCCCCTTCCCCCAATATGGATGATCACAAAAGAGATTACATATTTGCCAATGTTTTAGTTTCTTCAAATTTACTAATGTGGATGTTTGCATCTTATTCGTTTATATATTGCAGAATGAGCCAGCAGGCAGAATCTTGGAGCTTTGTATTC
This sequence comes from Lithocarpus polystachyus, assembly GCA_033629205.1. Lineage (NCBI taxonomy): Eukaryota > Viridiplantae > Streptophyta > Magnoliopsida > Fagales > Fagaceae > Lithocarpus > Lithocarpus polystachyus. The sequence goes on from CM066162.1 coordinate 12,439,702, forward strand.
TTCATTTGGCAATGTCTGAGATAACAGTGCTAGGGACACGGCACCAGATTGTCATCAACGAAGTAATGTCTTATTTTCCATTCCTTTTAAAGTTTGCTTATCTTTACTTTGCTGTCCTCCTTTACCATTTTACATTAATCTAATCATATATGGCATGGCTATTTTTGAAGGCTGTTGATCTTGCTAAACGGTTCTGTGATGGAGCGGCACCCCGTATCATCAATGGGTGTCTCAGGACTTTTGTGAAAGACCTTGAAGGAACTGGTGTAGCTCAAGCCTTGATAAACAGAAAGTGATCCGTTAACATCTGAATTTTCGTTATTTCAATTACTGCTCCTTGCTTTTGCATTGTTGAAACTCCCATGACCATTAGTGGACCGAAGAATCTCATTCAGGATATGCTGAAGCTGGGAAACCTCAAGGGAAAGTGATTTTTGTCTCTCACAGGTGGATTACTGCATTTTCAGGCTCAAAAGTTAAAATGGAAGGGATTGCTTAGTGGGCAATTTGTTAGTACCACTGTTGTATTTATAATTTTTTTTTTTTTAAATTGAGTATTATAATGTATATGATGATGTTGTAATTGAGATACTCAAATACTATAAAATGTTTTAAGTTTTGGCTATTCTGCTCATGTAACTCTTCCAAATTCTTGTAGTTGCTTGTTTCTGCATTAGTATTCTCCCTTCCCTCTTACCTCCTTTAGAATTGCTGGGTCTCTGTTCTTAGTCAAGACACTTCAGAAATTTTGAGGCTCTCTCGATTTGTGCAGTTTTGGAACTGCTATTGCTTTTTTTTTTTTTTTTGTTAACAAAACATGCATCATATAATAAATTAATTATAAGACAGTATATTGTTTGAGAGAGCATGTTCTAAAAAACAAGGGCTCTCCTCAATCCAAGTTACATAATGCTCAACACCCTGAGCATATTTTGCTAGTAAATGAGTAGACCTATTGCCATTCTTACAAATATGAGAAACGTCAAACTTACAAAATACATGAGACAGAGGAAATGCCATAAATTACAGAAGCAATAACTGAGGGAGATGGAGATTTTCCAGCAATAGAGTTAGCCACCACTAGAGAATCCCCTTCAAGGATTATTTCATGAAGCCCAATATCTCGAGCAAAAAGCAAGCCAACTTCAAAAGCTTTAGCCTCAACTTCCCATGGACCCAAAGGTTGATGGAGCTTCTTGCTTAGAGCAGCAACTACTAGGCCTTGACAATCCCGAATGACAACACCAATCCCAGCAGAATGTTGAGATGAAAAAATAGCACCATCAACATAAACCTTGTAAAGAGGACTGACAGGAGGAGCCCAAACAGAATTATGCACAGGTAACTTCGGCATAGCAGCAACATTCACCTCTTGAAATTCCTGAATATACTGAACAGACCATTGCACAACTGCCCAGTTTGGTTTCGGCTTGCCCCCATGTCTCTTTTCATTCCTATTTGTCCACGAAGTCAAGATATAGTCACAAACAAAGCTAATATATCACCCGAGACTTGCTTAGAGAAAACCAAGTACCACATCAGATCCATGAACTCCAAAAAATTCATCTCACTACTATCGCCGAAGATAGCCACAATGCCACATTAGCCCAAATAATAGAAGCAAAAGGACAAGACCAGAACACATGACCTGTAGATTCTGTGTCAGTACCACAAGCTTCACAAGTGTCATCTTCTATGATCCCTCTCCTCTTAGATTTGACAAAACTAAATTTCAACTAAAATAAATCAAGTTAAGTCTCCAAAAAGAAAAAAAAAACACTTTTAAAACTATCATAACTAGAAACCAGGGGTACCCATTTAATTTGATTAAGATTTAAGATAAAGAAATAAATTCAAGAAGTAGAGAATCTTTGGCTCTTGGGGAACATGACAACCAACAAAGAAAAACCTTGTTCTGTGACACACCAATAAATGCGAGTTACTGTGAGGAGGGAAACAGTAAAAAAGACTCAGAAAGAGACCGCCCAAAAAAATTGATGCCCAGTTAGGTACTCATTAGTCAAATTTAATTGAATTGAGGTGCTCAAACTTCAAACTTCAAACTTCTAAGAACATGCAGGCAGGGTTGCTTTGGATGTGTCTGAAAGATATTGTATGGTAACTCACAAGTAAAGCCAAAGATGTTATTATTATCATTAGCTGAAATGGTTATTATCCAAGCAGAATGCTCCTTTTATTGTCCAATCCAAAAGCACAGTAGTCTTTGCTTATGCTCTTGGTGGACTTTTTAGGTGCATATTATTTTCATTCTTGCTATTATTAAAAAAATCCATGATGTGTAAGCAGTAGCTTTTGATTTTCATTTTGGGGTCACTTGGAATATTCTACCATCGTGTGACATTCCATAATAATAAATTGTTTAGATTTTGATCCTTTAGAAGTTTCAAAAGGCAGCATGTAATTTGTTAGATTTTATTATTATTATTATTTCCTATAAACATATAATTTGTTAAATTATACGTCTAAGTTTCTGACCTCTTTAATATTACCAAAGAAGCAAAGAGGAACAATATATTTTAGAGATTAAGTATTCAAAGAGTTCTATATATATATATATATATATATATATATATATATATATATATAGAACCCGTGCGATGCACGAGATAGTTAAATAAAAATTAAAAGTACTTACTTTACTTAAATGTATATGACTTAAATTTTAAAAATATGTAATTTGAAAATGAATGAAAATAACTAATTTCTTCAATATAATGATTTAGAAAAATTCTTTTTCTTTCATATCATTGGTTTCACATAACACATTTCGACATGGGCTATTCTGTGGTGATAACTTTACATAATATTTAACTGCAATTATATTTACTATCCACTACCAATCTAATCTATGTTATCTTGATAATAGATCTACAAATTACATTCTCGTATTCTTAGAGCTTGCCACATTATTGTTATTATCTATATATAATATAAAACTAAAAATTTTAATTTTTTGAAAGACTTACATTAGAATTAGGATTAAAAAATAAAATTTTTTTTAAAATTAGATCTCACGTTAGTTTTTTTTTTTTTCTTTTTTTTTTTCTTTTAAGGGCTCACTTTAGGTTAAAAAAAAAAGACTCCTATTAGGATTAAGGAAAAAAAAGAGAGACTCATATTAGAACTCTCTCACTATTTAGTTTAACAAATTAAAATTTTTTATAAATTAAAATGATGAGGAAAAAAGAGGAAGAGAGACTCCTGTTAGGACTCTCTCACTATTTAGTTTTAAAAATAAAAAAAAAATTATAAATTAAAATGATGATGTGGAAAATTTTGGGAGTTTCAGAAGTTTCGGTTATATATATATATATATATATATATATATAATAATATCTATATATAATATAAAACTGAAAATTTTAACTTTTTGAAAAACTTACGTTAGAATTAGGATTAAAAAAAAAATATTTTTTTTTAATTAGACCTCACGTTAGTTTTTTTTTTTTTTAAGGGCTCACTTTAGGTTAAAAAAAAAAAAGACTCATGTGAAAAAAAAAAAAAAAAAAGACTCCTATTAGAATTAAGGAAAAAAAAGAGAGACTCCTATTAGGACTCTCTCACTATTTAGTTTAACAAATTAAAATTTTTTATAAATTAAAACGATAAGGAAAAAAGAGGGAGAGAGACACCTGTTAGGACTCTCTCACTATTTAGTTTTAAAAATTAAAAAAAAATTATAAATTAAAATGACGATGTGAAAAATTGTGGGAGTTTCAGAGGTTTCGGTTTTTAATATATATATATATATATATATAGATAACGTGGACTGGATTTGGTTACTTTCGATTGAAGAGTTTATTTTTAAACTCAATCCCAACTCAAATTTCAAACAAAAATAGGATCCAAACCATCTCATCTATCTACAAAAACCAATATTAGGCATTTAGAAGGTGGATTAAGTTTTATTTTTGTCCCAAAAAAAAAAAAGGTAAAAATGCACCTTTGGTCACTACATTTTGGTCCCTACTTTTTAGATGCACCTACCTTAGTTCTTGAAAATGAAAAATTATTTCCATTTTGGTCCATACCATTAATCCACTAACAAAAAGTTCATATGTGGAGAACAAAGTGCCTACATGTCAAGCCTCTCCATTTAAATATTAATTAGCTAATCCTACATGTCCTAAATGAACCCCAAGTGAACCTTACATGACCCCCACATCAGCTTCCCGCCACAAAGAGCCCCACTTGATCACCCACGTGCTCCACTCATTAGCGTAATTCATTCCACTCTAATATTTTAGATACTTTTATCATTTCACATGCTAACAGGGAACACATGGACCACCTTAACCTATTAATAACAAACAGAAAGACATCAACAAACAGTCAAACATTACGAATACAAACTATATAAAAGTATAAGAAACAATAAAAAGGAGTGGTTCCTAATGAATGAGTACAAACAGAGAGAGAGAGAGAGAGAGAGAGAGAGAGAGAGACATTTTAGAATAATGTCTTCTTCTTCAAATCACATTTTCAGATCCACTGGTCTTATACTTCAGCCCCCCAAAAAAAAAGTTGGTGTAGATTTCCACCGGGGTCATAAGTTGGGTATTATAGCTCAATTGCAAGCAAGTCAGAAACAAAAGAAGCCGAGTAAGCCCAAAAAATTAGGCCTACACTTCAGCCCAATAATACTTTTAGTCCACAACAGCAACGCCGCCTCTCAACTCTCTAGGGTTTTCTAGTACTCTCTCTCTCTCATATTCATCTATAAAAGCAGCTCACAGCTCCTTCATTCTTCACTTGTGCGGCGACCTCTTACGACGTTATAAATCAAATCATAAAACTCCCTGAACTCCAAACTCTCAAAAGCCTTCAAAGGTTTCATTCTTGTTCTTCTGTATCTATTGATTTTATGTGTTTTTGTTGATATGGGTCTAGTAGGGTTTGGTTATATGATGGTTGATTAGGCCTAATATTGCAATTCTGTGATCTGAAAACTCTGTCATTGGGGTCATGGAATCTATCATTAGGCTATATTGAAGTTTTATGTTACTTGTATCTATTCCATACTTGTAATTCTGCCTTTAGCTCCGGGTTTCCTCTTCTTAGGATATTTTTCTCGGTGACAAGGCTGATACATTTTTTGTTCAAAAAATTTTCTATTATTTTGAAACATACCCATTAAGCTAGTTAATTGAATCTGTGATTGGTATGTATTTTTTCTTTGAATTAGAGATGTTGGATGATGAAAAGAATCATTCGGATTCCCAATGATATTTTCTTTGCCGAAATATGTGATATCCTAACCAGCTACTTTTGACAACATCTTATCATACTCTTTGATTTTTTTCCTTTAAAAAAAAAACTGGGTTTTGTTTGGAATTTAAGATTTGCTTTTGTTTATATATTCTTTGTTATTTCAAAGATTAGTGATGGGGTTATAGAGGCCGGTGATGTAAGGATTAATATTTGCTACTCTTGATGGGATTTCCCATTTGATGAATTTTATCCACCAAGATCTCTGAGGCCTCTTTTTTAACTCTGATTTCAATTTCTTGGTTTGTTGTTTATTATTAGGCCTCTGAATATTGTTTTTAATCTGATTCTACTAGGTTTGAATTGGTTTTAAAAAATGGGCTTAAAGATGTTGTTTGCCTTTGCTTTTTGGGTAGTTTCTACTTTGGTTGCAATCTAAATTGTACTCTTACATTCAAAATCAATATGAAGTTTTCTTGTTTTCATTAGTGTTGGCATGGGACAGGAATCATTGGTCGAATTTCTGACAATTAAGAATGATTTAAAGTAAATGGTCTAATCATATTGAAAAGCTTGTAAAATATAATAACACAATTGCTTTAACACAATTTCTTAATTTTATTTTAATTTGTGGAATTACGGCTCAATGTAGTAATGTACAGCCAAAATCTTCCTTTTCTTGACCCCAAGCCTATAGGTGCAGGACCAACTACTGTCTCATATCTACTGAATTAAATGTAACAGCCGATTTACACATAAGATTTGAGAACACCAAAAGTTATTAGAACTTACATTGGTGAAGGACCCTAAGCAGCTTGGAAGACATGGCTACTGAATGTGAAACACTAGGATATTAACATATTACCCATTAAGCTATTTAAAAGAAGGCTGATACATTTTTTAAAAATATATATATATATATATATTAATTTTCTCTTATTTTTAAACATTACCCCTTAAGCCATTTAATTGAATTTGTGATTGGTATGAATTTTTTCTTTGAATTAGAGATGTTGGATGATGAAAAGAATCATTCGGATTCCCAATGATATTTTCTTTGCCGAAGTATGTGATATCTTAACCAGCTACTTCTGACAACATCTTTTGTTTACGGTTTTGTTTGGATTTAAAGAATTGCTGATGTTTACTTAATTTAAAACTTAGATGATTTATAGGGTTATAGAGGCTGGTGATGTAAGGATTAATATTTGCTACTCTTGATGGGAATTCCCATTTGATGATTTTTTATCCACCAAGATCTCTGAGGCTTCTTTTTCCACTCTGATTTTCAATTTCTTTTTTTTCTTGGTTTGTTGTTTATCAGGCCTCTGAATTTGTTTTTCAGATTGTATTTTCAATTGATTTTAAACATATTACCTCGTACTATTAGCTTGAATTAGGGTTATCAAAAAAAAAAAAAAAAAATAGGGTTTAAAAAATTGTAATTTGATATTCATTTCAATATGGAATTTTCTTTTCGTTAAAATTTTGGCCTTGGACAGGTATCATTGATCGAAATTCTGACAATTTAGGATGATTTGAAGTAAAAGATCTCATCATATTGAAGTACTTGTATAATAATCACATAAATTGCTGAAACACAAATTTCCCAAAGCTGTGGAAATATAACTCAATTTAAGTAATGAAAGGTAAAAAAATTTCCTTTGTTGTCCCCAATCCTGTCGGGGCAGGACCAATTACTATTTCATAACTCAATTTATTAGTAACTTATGTTTGTTCTCAAGTCGTCTCTTGTTCTTGAATCAAAGAACCCCAAAGGTTTTAACTACTGACTAAAGCGAAACAACCGAGCCAAGCTACACAGAAGATTTGAGAACATAAAAAACACTTAATACTTACATTGGTGAAGGACCCTAAGCTTTAATTTAAGGCATTTCTACTGCATATGAAACAAGTTTTCTTGTACCCATCAAAAAAAAGAAAGAAAGTGTCTTGTAAAATTAAAATAAATAAAATATAAATATCAGGAATGACACAAGGAAGCCAACTACTTCAATAACCCATGCATTTAAGACCTTTGTCCAACACACTAACCTCTGATTGGCTTCCTTGTGTCGTTTTGAAATTTATATTTTATTTATTTTAATTTTACAAGATTAATAGTTTTGTATTTAATTTTATCACTATTTACTCAATAGCATTTTCTAAATTTATTTTTGTTCAAGAATTATTCTTTTACATCAATAAATAAAGGTAGAACTAAAGAAGAGAAAAAAGACTTAACATATGGTGACATAATATCTTTAATCAATAAAACAGGTCTATGGCTATGTAATGATCTAAGGCTAAAGAATCAAATAGAGAAAGAAAAAAGATATGCTAAGAAGGAGCTAGGGACCTTTTGTGAGCAATATGGATTTGATCCATTAATTGCTCCTTCTAGGAAAAGACGAAAGGAAAAAAGAGATGGGATAGATGTTGACAGATATAAATATAATCGTAGAAGATACAATAAATGTAGAACTAAAGAAAAGAAATAAAACTTTAAAAGAAATAAAACTCATAGTTTTAGAGGTTCAAAGCTTAGGTCCAAGATAGCTCTCTCTCTCCCTCAAAAAGACTTTTGTAATCCTTCCCCTCTTGTAATCTTGTAACTCTTCTATTTTAAATTAAAATGCTTATTTTTTTATTTGAAAGATTAATAAACACAATTTTTTAAAGCTTGTTTATATTTATTATATTCTATTCATTTTATAAAAATAATGAAAATTCATTTGAAAGTTGTTTAAGTTGCTTAATATTTTTTTAAGGGTAAATTTCCGTATTTTTTACACATTTAACACATTTATTTGTATTTTAAATATTATTAAATTAATTTCGACATCATCACAGTTCGACCTTGATTGAACCTCTGACTTTAAAAATCTTGAATATCTCATTTTTTCGGTTCTTTGAACAGTCTAAGTCTAAAAACCATGAAAAATGGTATATTGCCCTTAAGGTAATTAAGACTCGTATGAAATATACATATTTCTTAATTCTTACTCATAAAAACTATATGATTAACTTTTTCAATATATATACACATATATAGGTAAATAGGAGTTTCCTCAATATATATATATATATATATATTGGTAAATAGTTTTTTATTTAAAAAAAAAAAAACACTAGGCCCACAAGGAAGGGGGGAGACAAAGTATTCTTATTGTTAATTAATTAATCAATTAAGGTCAATGGACAAAATTTGGGTTTCCAGGCTTCAAGTCCACTTATTCGTGGTAGGCTTGGCATGTACGACTAGAACGAATAGAAGAGATTTAGCAACCAAAAAAAAAAAAAAAAAAACGAATAGAAGGGGTAAGTTACAAATCAAAATGGAAGTAAGTGGAGTTGCTCAAATAAACAATGGTCTATACGTTGAAACTCAAAAGAAAGAATATAATGTTTTACGAGCAACAAAGTGATTAAAATATAATCTCTCAAAGTCTCAATAAGTAAACTTGTCTTTTCATTATTATTATTTTCTTTTAACTTTTTTTAAAAAATAATAATTTTAGTTAGTTAAAAAAAATTCTTAATCTTTTTCACAATTGCTCCTATCCTATGGCTTCCTTTTATATAAGGGCACGCCCCCTGTGGACTATGTACATAGAACCCACCCTTTAGCCGTAGAGGTGTGCACTCAACTGATCAATCCAATGTATTTGAGCCAACAAAACATGACGTCTCGGGTTGGGTTGGGTTGGGTTTTATAATAATAATAATAATAATAATTATTATTATTATTATTATTTATTTATTTTATGAAACTGGGTTAGTTTGGTTTTAGGTTCGCAAAAAATTAGATCCAAGTAACTTTAACCTAACCCATCTCAATACCCAGTATTGGTTTTTCAAAAGTTGACGATTGGATTTTTTTTTTTCTTTTTCTTTTAAGGCTTGGGTTAACAAAATTTCAAACCCCAGTAACATAAACCCAACCATGCTATTAATTTAATAGTTAACAAATATATATTTTAACATTGTTAGTTTTATTTATTTTTGGATTTTAAGACTTAGTTTAGATTAATTAGTTTAATTTATTTTCATAATTTTTACTTAATTTGGATGAAACTATATTACTGGGCCTAATTGTGTAATTGTAATGAGTTAAAATAGTTGAATAAAAATCCAATTTTTTGTTTCTCAAATAAAAAAAAAAATCCAATTTTTAATTAGGCAGGGCAATATGACGCTAACCCAAATCATATAGTTTTATTTGGAAATTTCTCATTTTATAAGGTTTGGTTGGATGGAAAAATACTCAAACTTATCCCAATTTATGGACACACTTATTTATATATAAGCAAGACTTATACACAATATTTAGGTGTTGTTCTTCATATTTATCTCTTAAGATTTTGCCATATGGCTTTTTCTCATGAATAGAAGTGTATTTTTTAAGTTAAATAATCACATGATAGAATTTTATGAGAGGTACCTAAAGTACTATATATAAGTTTTGTCTTTTATATATATATATATATATATTTATATATTTTTTGATAAGATCCTTTATATATTAACATGAGAGGAAAACATAACACGACCAACTGAACTAAGTGCTCATTTGATAATTTGTTTTTGAAATTGACTTTTTGAAAGGGACAAAGCCTCCATTTGCTACTTTAGTGTATTGAATGAGACACGATGTGAATACATGGTTGATTTATCTTGAGAGTGCTTAGAGCACTAGTATTAGATATGTTTAATGCTAAAATTTTTAGTATTTAGCACATTAAGCCCCAAAAAAAAAAAAAAAAAAGCCGCAATAAATATCTCAAAATGCCCAAATTTTTTAGTATTTGTGACTGTACCTTTCTACTGCTAGAAGGGTACAGAGCTAAATGCTAAAACAAGCTACAATAAGCGGCTGGCTGTTGCTTGTGGTGGGTTTTTATCTTGTATTTTTTAATAAAAGGTTAGTGTTTTTTTTTTTTTTTTTTTTAAAGTTATTTTAATAAATGGTGTGCTAAAGTAAGAGACTTAATGTAAAATGTATTGTAAATGTTATACTAAAATAAAAGGTAAATTTCAAATTATACCCCTAAAATTTAGGAGTGTTTGAATTCTATACTCCAAAGTTTCAGAATTTAAATTTTATCTTCTTAAATTTTAGAGGTATTTAAATTTTACTCCCTAAAATTTGGAGATGTTTGAATTTTATATTCTGAAATTTCAAAATTTAAGGTGTAATCTAAACACTTTCAAAATTTAGAGGGTAAAATCTAAACACCCATAAATTATAAAATTTAAAAGCATAAAATCCAAACACTCTCAAAGTAACATTTTAAAGCTACAGTAGATTTGTTTTAAAGCAAACAAGCTATTAAAATAAAAAATCCAACTCGTAAGTGGGCCCATGTCATGGTCCAAAATAATTCAATCTAGAAAACTCACGGACACGAGAAAGAACCCACCCCCCAAAAAAACCGTGTCAAACACCCATTGGTACTTCACCAACACCCCCAAAACAAAACAAGTAACAATATCACCCCCACTTGAAATTCCAATAACACCCTCAACACAAGTTGACCACATATCAATCCACAAGGACAATATCGAGAGCTATAAATAAAAGAGAAGAGTAGATCTCTCCAAGACCCCCCAACTCATCCACAAAACGCAACCAGGGAAAGCTCTCTCACCCTCTCTCTCAAACACACATACACGCTCTCATCTCTCTCTCCTTCTCTCTTTTAAATCCCCAGAATTTCAAACTCTATATATAAAAACAACTCCCTTTTTAAACTCTTCCCGCTCCCTCCCTAATTTCCGTTAATTTCTTCTTCTTCTTCTTCTTTAGATCTGATTCTTCTGATTCTGATTTTTTCGATCATCAAACCCTAGCACAGACACCGTCAAATTAAAGAGAGGTCTGTGTTTCTTTTTATCAGATCCTGTCTAAACATGAACCAATCGAACTCCTTTTTTTTTTTTTGTTGCTTTCTTGTTTCCTCGCTCTTTTAGTCTTTAAAACCTTTAATTATTGTTTCTAATCTAAGGTTTTTTATCTGTAAATTTAACTGAGTGCTTAGAATGAAAAACCCTGACGAACCCATGTTTTGGATTTTTGTTTTTGGGTGAAATTTTTGTTGATCTTGGATACCCATGATGAAAAACCTAGCTGAACCCATTTTTAGAGTACCCGGGCTGCTTTTACTCTGTGTGTGTGTGTGTTTATTTGGGTGCTTTACCTTCGCTTATTTTGGTGGGATTAATGGTATAGAAAGAGAAGTTCTTTTGTTTTGTCTGAGCTGACATAAATAAATCTCATAATTTTGTGGATGATTGTTCAGTAATTTTATCATGTGTATATGTATTGATTTCTGGAAAAGTTAGTGGATGTTGTTTCTGGGTTTGATTTAAAAATGGGTTCTTGGTGGTGAATGATTTGTGTAAATGTGTTGAATTCTGTTGGTTTGTAGAGTAGGTTTCTGGGTTTGATTAAAAATGGGTTTTTGGTGGTGAATGATTTGTGTAAATGGGTGTTGGTTTTATAGAGTATGTTTCTGGGTTCTTTTAGAGATGGGGTTTTGGTGGTGACTAATTTTGTGTTGGTTTTAACAGAGTAAAAGAAGAATTTATAAGAAAAGAAAGGAATGGCAGAACAGGGATTGGAAGGGAGCCAACCAGTTGATCTCAAGAAGCACCCTTCTGGGATTGTCCCTACCCTTCAGTGAGTTCCTTTTCTTTTTTGTCACAAATTCATTATGTACTATTCTAATATATATGCACCTGTTTGGTTGACTAAGCTTCATGTGTAATCTCTAAAAGATAAGTATCCTGATATGGACGTGAGCCAATTGTCGTAAGACCAGGAAGAGGAAATTGCAGTGTATAATATGTTGTGAGGATCATAGGTTTTTATGATGTTGTAATGGCTAGTATGTATTTGTACTTATATGTCTGTCATTGCATTGTAATTGATATATATATATATATATATATATATTTTGTGTGTCTAACAATGTTAATGATATGGATTCTGATGTGGGTCACTTCCTGTACAATGTTGATGTTATGGTGTGGCTGCATGTTTGTTGTGATTGACATTTTGTATCCAGCAATATGAAATTACAGTTGTGCCCTGGCCACTGTGGGAATGAGTGTGAATGTGTTTAGATGTTTTGAATGTAAATGCTGGGGTTTGCCTAACTCATAATTTGGTTCCTGCATTCACTATGATTATCTGTCCCTCCTGTCTTGAGAATGGATGTGTGACTAGAGCCTAACATTTTAACCCTTTTTTTCTTTGATTTTGGTTGGTTTCTGAATAATTAGATACTTTATGATTCAAATAAGTTGAGCACGTACACACACACACACACACACACACAAAGACAAAATTTCTTGTACTTGGGTGGATTCTGGTTGTATTACTTTCTTACATTGATTTAATTAAAAAATGAGCACTGAAGCCTTCAGATGTATATTGGTGGAAGAGTTAAATATTAGCTCTGCTTTCTGATGGATATGGATCTCTTGGATAGATAGATTTGTGTCCTCATGATCTTCAGATTATATAAAATAAAAGACTATTTTATTACTTTGGCCCTTCCTGTATGTGGCTCTGTTAATGAATTGGACATTGCAATAACTCACTTATGTTATTTACTGCCAGAATTAGTAGCCTATAACATCTTAGTGTTGTCACTTCAGGAACATTGTGTCTACAGTAAATTTGGACTGCAAATTGGATCTTAAGGCCATTGCACTTCAAGCTCGTAATGCAGAATACAATCCCAAGGTAGGAGACGTTTGTGGGCTTGGCTCTCTCTCTCTCTCTCTCTCTCTTTTTGGGGGGGGGGGGGGGGGGGATGGGGGTTATTAATCATAGTGCTGGGTGTTCCTTATCTATTTGTCCTTTGTTGAATCCAGTTGATGTTGGAATATATTTGCTTACTCTAAGAAAGCCTGGTTTAAGCCATTGATTTTCTATGAATTCAATGACTCTGAAAAGCTATTTTTCTTCTCTTTTTTGTTTTTCCCCTGTTCTTTTTTAATGGTTTTGATTTGACAATGATGGTTAAGCTTGTTTCTTGTTTCACTTAGAGTTGTGTTTTGGGTTTTATATCAATAACATTTAAATTTTACATTTGTTGTGTTCAGCGTTTTGCTGCCGTAATTATGAGGATAAGGGAACCAAAAACCACAGCCTTGATTTTTGCTTCTGGGAAGATGGTAAGTTTTGACAAAGCATTTGGTTTGGTACCTTTCTAAGTACAACAGTAGAAGTTCTCTTTATATGCTGTTTTATATGCCTTTAAAGTGCAATCTGGGTTTGTTTTTATTGTTATCTCTCTCTCTCTCTCTCTCTCTCTCTCACAATCAAAAATCTCTATTCTTGAAGATTAAAATGTATGGTTCATTGATCTATGCTAGAGTGATAAGTGAAAAATGAGCCCATCTATGTGTCATTTACTTAGAAATTTGTGATAAGAGAAAAATTGTCTTTCAATTTGTGGATGGATGAGGCCAATAAGTGCTACCTGCTCCTCCTGTTGTTAAATGAATACACTATTATAGCTAGTTTTCTTTGTTTGGAATATTAAGTTGGTGCTTTCTATCTGAAAGCTTGCTATGTTGTTCTCTTTAAAATAGACATACATGGTTTGGCATCTTTGCTGTTTTCCTATTTCTAAGATTTTTTTAATGATTATGTGAATACCAAATGTTTAGGTTTGTACTGGAGCTAAGAGTGAACAACAGTCGAAGTTGGCAGCACGGAAGGTAATGGATCAAAGTTACAATATAGTTTTGGTGGCTGATTTGGTTTGTATACTGGAATGAAATATTTCGGTGTTGGTGCATTCCGGTGTACTGTTCTCGGATTATACTTTGTGTGTGTATATTCCCTGCATAACCTCATTCCAATATTAGGGCATACCAATTTTATCAAAATAACCTTGTCAGTATGAAAAGTTTTCAAGATAGAATAAGAATTGGTGTCTGCACAAAACAGTAAAATTAGCTGAAGCAATTGGAATTGGAATTGGAATGGATCAACACCCCAAATCTTTGCCAAATGTTACCTTAAGGTTATGCGTGCCAGTGTTGTAACCAGTACAATATATTCAGCTGAAATAGTACAGTATTCATAACTTTATAATGCATGCCTTTAAAGCTCCAGGCAGCTGCATACATATGTTTTTAAACATAGGGCCATCTGGGAGAGGCAGAGGAGTATCCAGAACCCTATAGCTTCTTGTTTGTAGTTTGGCTTTACTTTTCAGATATCTAGTCTCTTCAAACTAGCACTTAAATTCATGCAAATGTTGACAGAGCTGAAAGGTGAAATTATACATGCCCATACGCTTTACAAGCAAACAGTTCCTTGTTTTACGAGAACGTGATTAAAAAAAAAGTTAATTCCATGTTGTCACTAAAAGAGCTGCAAATTGTCTAGATCTTTAGGATTTAATACTGTTGTTTTAATATTGAATTTCCGAATCTGACATTGTATCTCTGCTTTTCAGTATGCTCGAATTATACAGAAGCTTGGTTTTCCAGCTAAATTCAAGGTAAAAATTAATTTCAGTGCAATCCTCTGTGTCATTTATGTATGTGTATGCAATAAAACATATTGACGCATGCAGCTTTGGTATTTTACAAAGAATTACTATTTGTCTAATATTGATGCTTTTCACTGTTGTAGGATTTTAAGATTCAGAACATAGTTGGTTCATGTGATGTTAAATTCCCCATCAGGCTTGAAGGACTGGCATATTCCCATGGTGCCTTTTCTAGTGTAAGTGATGGCTGTGTGTCCATCTGTGTTAATTGTTCTTTCAATTAAATATCAAGAGCCATTATTGGTATTTGTGTGTGATTTATCAGACTTTGGAATTTAATTACCAAAAAATAGCCTGTGCAATGTTCTCATTTTCCTTCCCTGACCAGTGGCCATGATTGGAGGATAGGTTGTCTCATGAGGCCATTCTTGGAATTAAGCACTTCCATGGAACGTATGATATGCATACCTGCATACACACATGCTATGGAAAATGAAGTTATATGTAAATTGAGCCTTTCAGAAGTTAAACTTACTGCAAACATTATTGTCTGGACATTAAAATAGCTAGTTGTAATACCAACTTGGCTAGAAACAGTAGAAAGCTTGTTTTGTAGTAATGATATTATAAAATTGGTTGGTGTCTGTGACATTTGAAATTTATCTTAGAAGTATCCCATTAAAAAAAAAAAAAAAAAAACCACTTCCCAGTTTTGGTATCTTTTTGGTCTAGCAAAGTTTCAACCATCTTTTGGAACAATTTTAAAACTTTGAGAATTGAAATTGATTGTGTTCTCATTCTGGTGGTCAGTATGAGCCAGAGCTGTTCCCAGGGTTGATCTATCGCATGAAACAACCAAAGATTGTGCTGCTTATTTTTGTGTCAGGAAAAATCGTTCTTACAGGAGCTAAGGTGATATCACTAGACTCCTTTTTAATGTTCTGCCCTCCCAGGTTTTATATGCTATTCTGGTTGGATCTGATCAACATTGTTTCATTTCGAATCTTAAGGTGAGAGATGAGACCTATACAGCCTTTGAGAACATATACCCGGTGCTTACGGAGTTCAGGAAAAACCAGCAATGGTATGTTGCACAATTGTAATATTTTTTGTTAAGATCCATGGTGCAGGTACCAGATTATTTATGCTAAATCCAACTCTTATTTACAGATTCCATGTTAAATTTTTCAGTAAGGGGTATTTATGTTCATAATACCCTTTAAAATCAGATTTCTTAGGTTTCTGGGGAAAGGTTGGCTTCATAAGTTCTTGGGGAACGGGTTTGAGTCCCTAATTTCATAACCATTTTAAATCAGATTTGTTAGATTAAAATTTGGAAATTATGACTGGTTGGGACTGTCATAGATTGTAGTAGCACAAGTATTTTTCATTTCACATGAACTTCTAGACTATTAAATTGAGCACTGCAGATTAAAAGATAATTCTGGGTCCCATCATATTTTGAACTTGATTATTTCAAGGTGTTGAGGTTCCATTTAGAGTTTGTTTAGGCCGAAAGTAGTACACATATCACTAGTGTTGGTAAAAGAGTCAAGTGCACAGGTCTCTGGGCACCTAGGGCCCTAGGCGCAAAGAGCAAGCGTGCACTTGATTGAAGTAAAGCGCACCATTTTCAAATATAATATCTTATATAATAAAAATAAAATAAAATCTCAAGTTGTTTTTTATATTTTACCTTTTTAAGTGCAATTGTATAATGTTTGTAAGTTCAAATTTTACTTAGATATTTCAATATCTTAAAATTTTAATATAGTAAGCTGAAAACAATTATCAATGGACAATATGATAATACTTTAGTCATAGAAAGTTTAAACATAAAATTTTATATAGTTTTCCTGTGCTTATAAAATGCATATACGATGATAGTTATGATCAAATGATGTATATGGTTACATCAACATACATCTAAAAGGCCAAGACCAAAAAGCATAAGAGAGAATAGTATATTAGCCTTGTTTGTATCTTTTGACATGTTAATTTTTTTAAAAAAAATTCTTTAATAATACAACACCTTAAGAATAGTGTTTGTATGATGAATCAACAGTCCTGTCCATTCCATTTTCTTCAAGATCAAACAATTAATTTTATAAATATATATCTATTTTAGCAATAAAATAGAAAAACGTGTCTAGACATGCTTTGTGCTTCTTCAAAAAGTGCCAAAAAAGCGTGTCTAAGGCGCGCTTCTTGAAACAGGCTTTGCTTTGGCCAAGCAAAGCCTTAGACTTTGGGGCTTTGACTTTAAGCTTCAAGGCGCGCTTGGTGTGCATTTAGCAAAACTGTATATCACCTCTGGCCAGATAGGATTCGGGGGATTTGATGGGGGGATTGAGGATGTTAGGAGAGTCCTGTCCTTGGCTCCTCCCCCTCTGTAGTACAATTGAGGATGTTGATTTTTTCTCAGGCCATGCTGATAACAGACTGAGATGCCCTTGATTTTACAGGGGCATCTTGTTGGCATACTTTGGCTCGTGAGGAATGTTGTGGGAATGTTTTTTTATTTTATTTTTTTATTTTGGGAGGAATGTTTTACAGGAATACCAAGGTGAACTCAGATCATTTGTTTTGAATTTGATGCAGATTTTGTGGGAAGAGAAAAGCCAGATCTTGTTTGCAAAAGTTTGGAGGTGGAATACCTGGCAATGTAGCTGCTGAGCCTGGATTGAACTGTAAATATAAAAGCAAATTGTGCATCGGTTCTCTGGTTTTTAAGTTAAAAAAGATGTGTTCAGTGTCTGCATTTAATTTTCTTGGCTCTGTTGTCATGTAGTAGTGGGAGAAGAACCATATATTTTACAGAGTTGTTGACGAAAAAAGAAACAGATGGGGAAAAAAGAGAGAATAAGAATTTTTAACTTTCTGTTGGACTTTTGCTTTGGACTGTTTGGATAGAATGTAATTTTGTGAAAACTTGAATCGACTCTATCGTGCTATGATGCTATCTGCTGGTGCATTTGGATGTTATAATTTTAGTGGAAAAAAAAAAAAAGAGCTTTTAAAAAGCTGTACATTAACAAATAAACAGAAAAAAGTTAATCTATCCGAACGTATTAGCACTGCCAACGTGGGACATTACTGAAGTGAATGTGATCGCCAGCCCTTGATTAAATTAAGGTCTCGTACAGATAATGGAGAGTGACAGTTTTATGGATACGATGGAGTTTCAGCCTAAATGAAATATATAATATATTAATCTGTTTGTATATAACTGAGAACACTGTAGCAAAATAATTTTTAAATGTGTGAATAGTACTGTGAGATTTATTTTTAATGAAAAAGTTGTAAAAAAGTGAAATTTGTGAGACTTATTGTGGCTTGAAAAGTCAAAAAGTGCTGTTACTGTTTATGAATAGTAATGCTTGCCAAAAAAAAAAAAAAAAGAGAAAAATGCAGATGCAACAAACGTACCGCAGAAACGCAATATCCAAACAAAGACTTAACTATAGTTACTTGTGTGACTGAAAAAGAAAATACTCGCTCAAAGTCAAAACTGGAAATGTACAGGGAATTAATACTATAGTCGATAGTCCTTTTGTCTTTTGCAATCCCTCATTGTATGCAAGTAAGAGCAATTGTATCAGTTGATGTAAAAAATTTTACATTTTACACATCTAAAACTTACTTTTTCTATTTTACACCCTCATTTTTTACAAAACACACACATCAGTTTATCTATTCTATATATTTATTTAATAAAATATTCATTCTACTCAAATTTTTTATTATTTTTCTCAACAACCCGCGCGCTCCTATTTCTCTCTACCCATCTGTTCTGATTTATTTCTCTCACCTCTCTCTCTCTCTCTTCTACCTTCTCTCATTCTTTCTCAAAAACTCCCAACCCATCTCCCTACCCAGACCTCTTCACCGGTCGATTCATGATCCAGATCCTTTTTCATCGGCCACGATCCACGATCTAGATCCTTCTTCACCGGCCGATCCTTCTGCATCGGCCGATCCTTCTCGACTCGGACCTCTTCATCGGCCACGATCCTTCTTCATCGGCTGATCCTTCTCGACCCAGATCCTTCTTCACTGGCCGATCCTTCTCGATCCAAATCCTTCTTCACCGGCTGATCCAACTTCCCGGGTCTTTGTCTGTGTTGGTTTGTGTGTAGGTGTGTTTCTGTGTTGATTTGTCTGTGTGGATGTGTTTGTGTGCGGGTGTGTTTGTGTGCATCTGAGGTGAAAGAAGATGAGTAGACTAAGGTAGTTGTGAACGGAGAAGAGAGAGAAAAAATGGTGCAAACGGAAAAATAATAAAATAATAAATACACATGCTACAGTAACCGTGGTTACTGTAGCAATGGTGTATTTATACAAAAGTTTACATCCACTAAAGTGGATGATTTTTTGCTCAAATTGTGTAAAAATAGTTAGTTTTTCCATTTTGCACAATTATTCACAAGTTAATATGAATGCTCTAAGACAGCACAACCGTGTGAGTTGTGGCATATGGAATTTCAATTCAAACTGCATGCCACTTGATCTCCTCTGGCCAATTTCTTTGAGCTAAACCACAGTGAAAATGAGAGTGCATGAATCTGGACCGACAGAAGCCAGCTAGGTCAGTATTCAAGTTGGCAATGCGTGTGCACTACGACAGTTGCAAATGCAAATTGCAATGCATGTTGAGTTGCAGACATTTTGTTTTTTTTTGTTTTTTTTTGTTTTGCCTAGTGCATATAATAGGCATACAACATGGAGTTTATTTGACGAGAAATTATACAGTCCTTGTGGTCAATCACATCACTTGCCCCATGTCAAGTTTTACTCTCACAATTTTACATTGAAAGGTTAAAAATTTGAAGTCTCTTGCATTTAATCCAATGACAACACACCATTGAATTGGATTTGTAATGTATGAAATGCAAGAAGCGCAGCTTAACTCATATTAATATATATATATATATATATTTTAGACATAAAACCCATTTTAGTCCCTACATTTTCACGCTATTTCCACTTTGGTCCCTAACTTTCTTTTCCACCGCTTTTAGTCCCTATCCTGGAAAACGCGTCTCATTTTTGTCCATGCCGTTACATCAGAGACGAAAATTGCACTGTTCACAAACGGCATAAAGTGAAAAATAATAAAATACACTGCACCTTTTACACGTGGCTTTCCCGCCCTTCAGTTAAGCACATTCCCGCTGTAAGAGATCACGTGCCCCTCACATGGTTTACTTCAACCTTATAATCAGATCGAGTCCTCAAATTTAGAAACTAAAACCCTCAAATTTAGAAATCCTAACTCAGCTCCACACCACAAACTCATCTCCTTGCCACGAACTCAGCTCCTCGCTCACAATTGCTCTCATGGAATCAATCTTGATGTCATCGAGTGGAAGCTTAAGGAAAAGGGGCCCAACCCAATGCTTCTGCTTCGAGAAACCCGTTTTGGTTATTTCGTGGACACCTGACAACCTTGGAAGAAGGTTCTACGGGTGTCCAAATTACTGGGTAAGTATCTATATAATACACCATCTCTTTGTACAATTTTTAAATTTCTATTGATTTTTTGGGTGGGGAAAAAAACAGAGTGAGAATTTGTTCAATTATAAGGGGTTTTCTTCAAGCATAAAAAGGGGTTTTCTTTAACTCATTATAAGAATCTGTTCAATTTTTCTCCCAAATACTTTATAAGAATTTGTTGATTATAAAAAGGGGTTTTGTTTCACCAAATACTTTGTGCAAGAAATCAATAAAATATTTTACTACCTTTAGTTATAAAATTAATCAGTTAGTGATAAGTATTAATTAATATGATAGATATATTGCAATTGTGTGTGTATATATATGATTCATTGTTAATATCTTGAGGAAGCTAGTAAAAGGGAAATAGATGGATTATTATAATATTACACAAATTACACTTTGTGTGCGTGTGTGTTTCTTTTCAAATTTGATTTGGGTTACATTTTGATAAAAAATTTTAATTTAATTTTATTTATCTAAGCGGGTTTCCCTTACAGGATAGTAGAAAGTGGTGAAAATTTAATATCAAAGGAAAACGGATTTAAGGAAAAGGATATTGACTATTGCAATACTTTGGTTCTGCAATTTACAGTGGTAAGCATAAATATGAGTAGGAGCTGACTGATCAAAAAAAGAAAATAAAAAGGGATTTGTTGGGTTGGATTCTGTTATTGGGTTCTTATTTTTTAGCTATTTTCTTTAGTGGGTCTTTTTTAGTTTCAAGGGTTTTAGTATTAGTGGGTCTTTTTTAGTTTCAAGGGTTTTAGTGTTTTGCTAATACAAGTGTTGGATTGACTGTGACCAGATTTTGCTAATACCATTTGTTATTGTTTTTCATGATTTTGGTTGAAAATATAATGGGTTTTAGTTTTATCTGGCTCCTGGGTGTCAGGTTGGACGCAAGTGTAAATTTTTTTTAGTGGCGTGATGATGAAATTTGCAAGCATGGCAAGATGCTAATTCCGGAGCAGAGGCAACGGATTTTAACCCTTGAAGCTGACATTGTAGACTACAAGAAGAGAGAGAAGAGGCTGGTCATCTGCCTGGGGCTGTCTTTGGTGATAAGTGGGATGCTACTCTGCTTGATGCTTCTTTTGGTTGGCCAAATAGGTGGGGGGAAAATGGGTCATTAGGTGGGTAGGTATTAGTGTAAAAAGGCCATAATTTTGGTGTATTTTGGTAGATGTTGGCAACATTTTTGTGTTGGTATATGTTGGCCTGAATTTGTGTTGGTTTGTATCAGTGGGAAAAGACTTGTATTTTGGTGTAATTCTCTCCGTAATCCGAGACTTTAGCAATGGAACATCACTTTTTAATTAATGTATGACTTGTATGCCAATTTATTGCATTGTTGTGAACTGTTTGTGCCTTGTGTGCACTCAATATTACTCTGCATAAAAAGTTGAAAACCAAAAAAACAGAGCCATATCTGATAGACCAAATAAACAGTGCAGGATGCATGGTTTCAATCTTCAAGAACTTTTATATATGATTTGGCATATAAAGAAAAAGGAAAGGGTCAACTTTTATATATGATTCCAATAGAGTTATACAATCTGATTCCCTCATTAACTAACTTCTTAACACTTATCACACACAAATCCCATATATCTCATACACTAATCATTAACTAACTAACTTCTTAACACTTCTAAACACTGATCACACACAATCCCATATGTCCCATATATCCTGTATATCCCACACAATCCACTTCAGCATTGCATCACTTCAGCACCTGCACTACACTGCACCACTCAGCACTAGCATTGCGGTGCATCACTTCAGCACCTGCACTGCACTGCATCACTTTAGCACCTGCACTGCACACATACCTGTAGCACCACAGCAGCACCACAACAGCACCACCACACAGCAGCACCCTCACAACACACAACGGCACCACACACCTGCACTGCACACACCTCCCCTGCACTGCGTTGCACACACCCCCCTTGCACTGCACTGCACACACACCTGCAGCACCACACCTACACTGCACCCCCCCTGCACTGCACATACCCCCCTTGCACTGCACTGCACACACACCTGCAGCACCAGACCTGCACCACACTTGCACTGCACCCCCCTGCACTGAACACACCCCCCTTGCACTGCACTGCACACACACTTACACTGCACCCCCCTTGCATTGCACACACCCCTCTTGCACTGCACTGCACACCTGCAACACCACACCTGCACTGCACTTCCCCTGCACTGCACACACCCCCCTTGCACTGCACACACACCTGCACCACACACCTGCACAACACATAGCAGCACCCACACAACACACAGCAGCACCACACACCTGCACACACCCCCCTGCACTGCACTGCACACACACCTACACCACACCTACACTGCACACACAACACACAGCAGCACCCACACACAACACCTACAGCACAACACCTGCACAACACACAGTGGCACCACACACTTGCACACAGCAGCACCACACACCTGCACACACCCCCCCTGCACTGCACTACACACACACCTGCACCACACCTGCACTGCACACACAACACGCAGTAGCACCCACACATAACACCTGCAACACCACACCTGCACTACACACATAGTAGCACCACAAGTCAAACTGCAATTTCCAAATGACACAAGTCAAACAACACTTCACCACTGAAGAATTGTACAGTAACCAATTCAATTCTTGTACAGGCTAATGGCTCAGCATTTGATAGATATTGAACCTGACAGTAACCAATTCAATTCCTGCCAAATTTAGCTATATATATGAAACTAATGAAACATTTAACAAATTTAGCTATATATCAGTATAAAATAGACCTACATAATCACAGACCTGCATAAGGGACAAACAAATCAGTATATATCAGTCAAACGAATTTAGCTATATATCAGTATAACATTTAATAGATTTAGCTATATATCAGTCAAAAAAACCTAGCTTCAACTGAATAGGAATTAAATATTCATCACAACAATAAATAGACAATAATGATCACTAATTAACACCAATTAATAGTAATTAACACTAATGATCACTAATTAACACCATTGACAGTTTTTGGTGTACCAATAATTACAAAATAAGGGACAAACTCTACCCAGCACATTTACAAAACAATGACTTGGTCAGCCATTATATAAGTACACCAGGATGGTTCATACAAAAAAGGCTTGGCAATTACATAAACATATCAACTTGGTCAACTTTTGTCTCAAAAAAAGGTCCTACTTCAGTTTGTTATCTTCCAACAGATCTCATTGCTGCCATATACCTTGTTGCATTCCTAAATGCATTCAAGGTCTTAGTGGTGATTGCATTTCTCTTCCCCTGTCTTTTTGGTCTTGGATTGGACTGGTTACCAGTGGGGGGTGGAGGTACAGTTGTGGTCACATCTGGGCTTGGCTGTGCAATGCCTACAGCTGCTTGCAAGCACAAGTACAAGTACAATAGCAATTAATAAGCTGCCAACTAAAAAACAAAACAACACAGATATCTAAGTCAAAGTAGTATACTTACCCTCCTAGTGGTCCTGTTGACTTGCGATGCATTCCCAAGCAGGGAGGAGTTCCCTCCTACTTCTCCCTAGCAGGTCCTCTTGTTGTGGACCAAGTTCCCACATGCCTTGCATTGTCTTGAGATGCCTACACCTCTGTTTTTTCTGTGACTTCTAGGTTCATCAGGCTCTAGTGCCCTCTTCTTCTTAGGCCGGCCAGGAGGTCTCCTCTTGATAGGGGGTTGCACAAGTGGCAGTCCACTAGGTCTCCACATATTTTGGCCATTGAGGGGCTCTATAATGGGGTCATAGCAATCAATGTAGGCAGTCCTTTTGTAGCATGCATTGACATACTTTTCAGAATCTTCCCTATTGAAAAAGATGCAGGAAATGGCATGGCAACATGGTATGCCAGTTATGTCCCACTTCCTACAGCTGTAACTCTTCTCTTCCAAGTCCACAGTGAAACTTGATAGTGTCCAAAAATAACATAACTCCAAGCTTGTCCATAGGGGTCGTCCAAAGAAGAAATAAAGATGACTTAGCCCAGGAACCTCGTCCATGTCAGGGTCGTCCGTTCATAAAGACTCTTGGATGGCCTACAAATACTTCAGACGTGGTTACCACATGCAATCCCTGGACGAGATTTATACACCTATTCCAGGACACATACGTGCAATCCAAGACATTGCCATGAAACCATCTCCGATGACAGTTACGGAACGTATGACCAAATAATGTAACTTCCATAGCAGTTATGGAAGTTAACTCCGAACCTTCCGACCTCCTCCAACATAGGAGAAGTTATCAGGTAAATAACTGCTTACAGCATGCATTATATAAACAACTATCACCAATGAAAAGGTACGGAAATCCTTTCCAAGTATTTTGGAATTCTTAAAATTGAGAGATACACTGACTTTATCATCAGAGGGTTTTTGGCCGGTCCACCCCGGTCACCTCTAATAGTTTGTTCATCTCTTCAAGTTCTTTCCAGATTATCTTTTCGCCATCGAAATCCGAACCATCCAGCCTACTGATTTTGTCACACATCATCAGTTGGCGCCGTCTGTGGGAAAACGTAAGTTTGTACTTAACAATTATTTTCCGCCGACAAAAGGTTGTATGGTTCGGACAAGATCAAGGGCTATCAGCCCAGGCCATCAAGAAAGTAAGGATGCTTCCAGCAATCTTAACCGTGATCGACAGTCAGCGTTAGTCGCTCAACAGCCTGCAATCCAACATATACAATCCATGGCAGTAGCCACGGCGGAGTTAACTCGTCAAAATCAAGAGTTAACTAGAGAGATTCACTTGCGGACGCAGCGTCAAGAAAGGTTCGAGGAAGGACAAGCCCAGAGTCAAGAGGGTAGGGAGAATGCCGAGTTCGAAGGCCAGTCGAGGGGTACCATTTCACGAAGGGTGCCGCACTTGGAAAGGGAAATGGACCAAATGCATAAAGCCATGGACGAAATGAAGGAGAACATAAGGAGGGCGAATCCAGTGGAAGACTTGGTTCACCGAACAGACTACCCTTTTACGGCTTCCATCAACAGTCATCCCCTACCCGCAAAGTTCAAAATGCCTTCCTTAGACTCGTACAATGGGACGCGTGACCCGTGCGATCACATCGCAACCTTCAAAACTACAATGCATCTCCAGGGAGTTCCGGACGAGATCGTGTGTAGAGCTTTTCCAACTACACTTAAAGGACCAGCACGAGTATGGTTCAGTAAGATACCTCTAAATTCTGTAAGTTCGTTTGAAGAATTGAGTAAACTATTTGTCAACAATTTCATTGGAGGGCAGAGGTATAAGCGCTCCTCGTTCAGTTTGTTAACAATAGAGCAGGGGGAAAATGAGAGCTTGCGGTCCTTCATTACTCGTTTCAATAGAGAAGCCCTGACCGTGGACGAAATGGATGATAAACTGTTGCTAGCAGCCTTCCATAATGGGGTCAATTCTAATTTATTCATCCATAAGCTCTATGAGCAAGAGCTTCATACCATGGATGAACTCGTCCATTTGGCCAAAAACTTCATGAATGCAAAAGACGCAATCATAGCCAAGAAGAGAAAGAAAGCCGAACAAAGGGAAGGAGACATCCCCCATCACTTGGAACAAGCTCTTCGTCCAAAGAAGGCTCGCACTGGGGATAAAAGGGATCAAGACAACAGAAAACCAGTTTCGTCTTCAGGAAGAAGCCAGCATTATACGCCTTTGAATCTTCCACTTGACCAAGTGCTCATGCAGATCAAGGATGATCCGTCTTTGAAATGGCCAGAAAAGATGAAGGGAAACCCCAACAAGCGCAATAGGAATAAATATTTCCGTTTTCACAGAGACCATGGGCATGACACGGACGAGTGTTTCAATTTGAAGCAGCAGATAGAAAACCTCATCAGGCAGGGAAAACTGAGAAACTTCCTTGGACGAGATCAAAAAGATGAAAAGTTGAAAGGAAAGCTGAAAGAGACGTCGCGACCCCCGTTGGGAGAAATAAGAATGATCATAGGAGGAACCTCGACAGGACAAACTTCTAGGTCGCGGAAGACATACTTAAAGGTAGTGCAGAACGTCCAACTCTCAGGACGACTGATCAAGATGAGGAAAACTGAGGAACAGGTTATTACCTTCACGGATGAGGACGCTGAAAGAATTCACCACCCCTATGACGACGCAATTGTTATTACTCTACTTATCGTGGATTATACAACTAGAAGGGTGTTAGTTGACAATGGCAGTTCAGCAGACATCCTGTATTACCCTGCCTTTTAGCAAATGAATCTTGGGCGAAACCTACTTCGTCCAGTGAATTCAACTTTGGTGGGGTTTGGGGGAATGGAGGTACAACCCATAAGAATAGTTACATTGCCTGTGGTAGTGGGGGCACATCCATAACAGATAACCAAAGAAGTAAACTTCCTCATGGTAGATTGCTCGTCATCGTACAATGCCATCGTTGGGAGACCAACCCTGAACAGTTGGAAGGCAGTAACCTCTACCTATCACCTATTGGTCAAGTTCCCTACAGAGCATGGGGTGGGGCAAGTACAAGGAGATCAGCTAGCAGCAAGAGAATGTTACCTTGCCATGGTGGCCAGGGACGATGAAGCACAGACAATGAGCATAGAGGAAAGAAGAGTTGTTGCAGAGCCCACCGAACTACTAGAAGACATTCTTTTGGACGAGAATGATCCCAAAAAGTTTACTAGAATAGGAACAAGCATGAGGAATGAAACAAAGCAAGACCTCGTTCGTTTCCTATGGAGGAGTGTTGATGTGTTTGCATGGAGTCATGAAGACATGTCGGGAATTAATCCAGGTATCATCACTCATCGGTTGAATGTATGCCCATCTTACTGGCCCGTTCGTCAGAAGAAAAGGGTTTTTGCTCCAGAACGGGACAAAGCTATTAAGAAAGAAGTCTAGAAGTTGACAACAGCGCAGTTTATTCTGGAAGTTTATTACCCAGAATGGCTGGCCAATGTAGTGATGGTTAGGAAGACAAATGGCAAGTGGAGAATGTGTGTGGACTTCACTGATTTGAATAAAGCTTGCCCCAAGGACATCTACCCCTTGCCACGCATCGATCAGTTGATGGATTCAACAGCTGGTCATCAGCTGTTAAGCTTCATGGACGCTTTCTCAGGGTATAACCAGATAAATATGGATGAGGCAAACCAGGAAAAGAAATCCTTCATAATGAGCCAAGGGTTGTTTTGCTATAAGGTAATGCCCTTTGGTTTAAAGAACGTAGGGACAACTTATCAAAGGCTGGTCAATCACATGTTCTAACTGCAAATAGGATGGAATATGGAGGTTTATGTAGATGATATGCTAGTGAAGAGTTTGGACGAGAAGAACCACATGGACGATCTCCAAGAAACTTTCGACACACTCAGGTGGTACAATATGAAACTAAATCCTAGCAAGTGCGCTTTTGGAGTTTCGTCAGGAAAATTCCTTGGATTCATGGTTTCGCACAGAGGGATTGAAGCGAACCCTAAAAAAATTTAGGCGATCATTGATATGAAACCACCAAGAAATATCAAGGAAGTCCAATCACTCATTGGACGAGTTGCCGCACTTAACAGGTTTGTCTCTAAAGCAACTGACAAGTGTTTGCCATTTTTCAAGGTTCTTAAAAGAGCCTTCGAGTGGATGGACGAAAGTCAAAGGGCTTTCTAAGACCTCAAAAGCTACCTGACTACGGCTCCGCTGTTAAGCCCGTCTGTACCTGGTGAAGAATTATACTTGTATTTGGCGGTGTTCTCACATGCAGTAAGCTTGGCGTTGATCAGAGAAGAAGGAAAAGTACAGAAGCCAGTCTACTATACGAGCCAAGCTCTGAGAGGAGCAGAAGGACGATATCCCATGATGGAAAAATTAGTCTTTGCTTTGATTACGGCCTCGAGGAAGTTGAGGCACTATTTTCAAGCACATGTCATTAACGTCTTGACAGACCATCCGTTGAAAAAGGCAATGAACAGGTTAGAAGCTGCAGGACGACTAGTCCAATGGGCTATTAAACTTGGGGAATTCGATATCAGGTACCTGCCAAGGAGCACGTTAAAAGCACAGGTATTGGCACATTTTATTGCGGAATTTACTCCAAGCGTTGAAGGTTTAGACGAGCGGCCAGCACTCTAAGAGGGGTCATCCACGTGGATGGATCCTCCATATTACATGCAGGGGGAATAGGAGTTATTTTGAAATCCCCGGAAAGAGATAAATTGAAGTACAAGGTTCGCCTACAGTATGCAACAACCAACAACGAAGTAGAATATGAGGCCCTCCTGAAGGGGCTAGAATTGGCAAAGTCTTTGGGGGCAGAATCATTACTCGTCCATAGAGATTCTCAGCTGGTCATCGGCCAAATGAATGGGACGTACAAAGCTAAAGAGGAACGCATGAAGAAATATCTTAATAAGGTGAGACGCCTTGTGAAGAAATTCAAAGAAGCCAATTTCATTCAAGTCCCAAGGGAAGAAAACACGAAAGCAGATGCTTTAGCAAAAGAAGTCTCGACAGGTGGGGCCTTGGACGACTTTGACAAAATTCAATATATGTCAAGCATAGATCTTTTGGAGATGCATCAGATAGAAAGTGAAGAAAATTGGACAACTCTAATAGTGGCATACTTGAAGGATGGAAGGCTATTGGAGGGAAAAGACGAGGCCAGGAAACTAAGAATCAAGTCGGCCAGGTACATCCTCATAAATGAGGTGCTATACAAAAGAGGTTTTTCTCAACTTTATCTGAGGTGCTTAGTTTCAGACGAAGCAAACTATGTGTTGAGGGAAATTCATGAAGGGGCATGTGGAAACCACTAGGGAGCAAGAGCGCTAGTGCATAAAGTTGTCCGCGCAGGATACTACTGGCCAACCATTCAAGCAGACGCAAAGGCCTATGTCAAAGTATGTGACCAATGTTAGCGATCCAGTAATGTCCCTAGACAACCATCAGAGTATCTTACCCTTATGATGGCCCCGTGGCCATTCGCAGAATGGGGACTGGACATTTTGGGTCCTTTTCCACTTGGATCCAAGCAAATGAAGTTTTTAGTGGTAGGTATTGACTACTTTACTAAGTGGATAGAAGCAGAACCACTAGCAAAGATCACACAACAAAATGTTAAGAATTTCGTCTGGAAAAACATTGTATGCCGATTTGGGGTGCCAAGGGTATTGGTATCGGATAATGGACGACAATTTGACAATGCACTTTTCAAGGACTTCTGCGAACACTTTGAAATTTAGAATCATTATTCCTTACCATCCCACCCTCAAGCAAACGACCAAGCTGAAGTAGCAAATCGATCCTTGTTGAAAATCATCAAGACTCGGCTTGACGAGGCAAAGGGAGTATGGCCGGATGAATTACTAGGTGTATTGTGGGCTTACAGAACAACAACAAGGACCCCCACAGGAGAAACTCCTTTAAGACTAGCCTACGAGAGCAACGCGGTCATACCTGCGGAGGTACATATGGCCAGTCACAGGGTTGTGGGGTATCAAGATGAGAAAAACGAAGAACATCTTTGTCTCAACCTCGATCTCATAGACGAGGTAAGGATGGATGCGAAGCAGAGAACAGCAAGGTATAAAAACCTGATGGCCAAACAGTATGATGCCATAGTCAAACCCAGGCGCTTTAACATCGGGGACCTCATCCTAAAAAAGGTTTCTCAGGCCACCAAAAACCTTGCCCATGGAAAGCTGGGACCAAATTGGGAAGGTCCTTACTGGGTTATCAACTGTAAAAGGCAAGGATCATACTACTTAGAGGCCCTGGATGGACGAAAGCTAGAACATCCTTGGAATGTTGAACACTTGAGAAGATATTACCAATAAAGGACGACCGTAGATGAGCATTGCCATGGGACGAACACCATGGACGTTCAAAATAATTGCTCGTAGTATTGTTTTCTTATATATTTGACTATTACTAGCGTGTTTAAAATGTATAAGTGTTGTGTTATGAACTGACTAATGTGTTAGTGTTTTTAATTCCCAAAAGGCACTAGCTCTTAAGCATGTGCCACGCCTGTGGACGAGTGTTTACAAAGTATGGATTTCTAAATATATATATGTATTTTAGAGTATATGTATGATTGCATAGGAGTCCATCATTCTTGTGGTTTCATTCGAAATAATTCACATAAGGCAAATAACCATGACGAGTAAAATCCTTGGATGCAAGGATGTTTCGTCCATAAAGCCTTCCTAAGAAAGGAAAGGCAAGTGAAAGCAAAGCTCGTCCACGTTAAGACGAGTCAAAGACTTGCTACACGGAAATTTCATCAATGCAGCTTTCTTCAAGTACAAGGCACACTCGTCCACACAAAGACGAGTGTGAGCCTTGGAAGTGCAACCCCAGTCATAGATGAGGAGATGCACAAAAAACTTATTGGGTAAGATCTAAAACAGCCCAACCTATGGATGAGAAAAAAAGCAAAGAATCGTCCAAAGGATGAACGAAGGTTAGTGCTGAGTTGAGGCGACAAAAACCACCGTTCATAGACGAGGTATGCTAAATTCAATCTAAAAATGAGACCTAGTCATGGGCGAGTGATTAACGTCTCTGGGATTCAAGACGAGTTCATCCATGCAATTTTTCAATAAATAAAAGATAAAGCATATATTCATTAGTCAAAGGGTGGACAAATAACGTCATAAATTTGAAACAAACAAGATATTGTTTAATAGCTCGTCCAAAAACTGTGGACGAGACAATTGTACTTTGATTACATCCATTAGTCCAAAACAACGGACCAAAATAAAGATACAAAAAAAAAAAAAAAAAAAAACTAAGTATAAAAGTTGTCTTCATTGGGGGGGATCATTGCTGGGGTCGTCTTGAACTCTCTGAGTGGTGGCGTCATCCTCAACGTTAATATCTTCTAAGCTCATTTAAAGAAGGGAGCTTGTAGCAGCACCACCAAGGTTGAGCTTGATAGAACTGAAGTCAAGTGTTAGGTTCTAAAGATTAGGAACTAATGTATTTAGAACTTCAATTTGTATGTTGGCAAACCATGATCAAAACAATGTTGAGTCGTGTTAGACTTGCTCAAAGTATGGGGTTTAATGTAAAGTTGGAATCGAGTTTTTATGCAGAATTATCTTTAACTTTCTGTATGACTCGATCGATCGAAAATTAGACTCGATCGATCGAAAATCGTGCAGAACGTTTTTCTGCAGAAAATTCCAACTCAGCCCAAGCCCGTTTTAATGTATAGGGTTTTATGTTTGCCCTAAGTATAAAAGGGAAAACCCTAGCCACATTTTTAGAGTTCTGTTTTGCTGTGTTTGTGAATCTCATTGTGAGATCTAGAGGTGTTTACCTTCACATACACTTAGGGTTTACAAACTTGAGATTTATGTCAAGAGTTGTGTAGATTGTTACAGTTGCAGAATCAAGAGAACACAAAGATATACAAGCAGGTGCGCTTGTGGATTTGTTGAAGAATTCCGGAAAGAAGGAGTCCGTGGATCTCGGAGCTATCATGGGGTCATGGTAGTAAGTTTCCTACACTCGGGTAGCAATAAGACGTTAGTGGTCTAAGTCTATTGTGTAAACTTCGATTCTTTCATAGTGGATTCAGTTTACCTTGAGGATAGCTAGGTCAAATCCTCCCCAGGTTTTTACCGGTGTGGTTTCCTGGGTCATCAGATCTTTGTGTTATTTATTTTCCGCTGCTTTGTTATTTTTGTTATATTTGTGTTAACCTAGTTTTAATTAAATTACCTAAGTTAATCACTTGGCTAATTCTCTAGGTTAATCTGTTGGGTTAAGGGGTCTAAACGAACTGACATCAAGGTTAGGGAAATTTTCCATGGCGTCCATTCTGAAGTCTTCAAACCCAGCTACATAGTTTGTGTCCAAAGAATCAGTGTACTCTTTGGACGCCTTGAACTCTGCAACCGCGTCTCCCTTAGCCTTCTCAAGAAGAGCACTCAACTCGTCATTCTTCTTTTGAAGATGATCAAGACGAGTGTCCTTCTCTATGACATCAGTCTTCAGCTCCTTTACATGGTCTTGCAGCTCCTTCACTTCGTCCTTGGCCTTAGCCGCCACTTCAGCCCACCTTTTGCTCTCGTCCTTGACCTCCTGTATCCTCTTTTCCAGCAAGATATTTGTCTTGTCCAGTTCCGTTGCTTGTCTGGACGCAGCGATGAACTTAGACATTGCCTGCACAAAATTTGTTTTTTAGACAAAGCGTAATTAAGTATTGACAAGACGAGACAAAAAAGAGGAAGAAATAAAAATGAGATGTTTACCTTGAAGAGGTCATGAACACCAGAGTGCTCAAAGTCCTTCAAAGACATGTTGTAGCAGGCCGCCACGTCCTGGTCAGTCACAACCCTTTCAAACCTCTCCCAAGATAAGTCTTCATCTCCAATGAGGTTCGGAGAAACTTGACTAGAGGGCTGGGATGAGACGGGCACTTGGGCTGTGGACGGCATGTCCATAGACGGAGGATCGAAGAGCTCATCGTCGATGTCATGAACATGGACTGGAGGCTGCTAGGTAGGAGGGACGGAACCAGGCTTAACAATCCTAGTCTTGGACGACCCATGCTTAGCCTTTTTCTCCCTTCGTCGACTTGGAAGATTCCCCAAGTCAATTCCCTTGGACAAACTTTTTCTTTTATCACCCACTGATGGACGAGGCTGGGATTGAACCTCCTGCACAACTCCCTCGTCCACCACGTCCTTGCCCTTGTTTTCTTTCATTGTAGCCATTCCTAAAAAAAAAAAAAAAATTCACTATTAATTGTTATCGAATTAATTAAATAAACCAAAAAAAAAAAAAAAAGTTACGTCTACGGACAGTAAGCTCGTGGGCTATGGCTTCAGCAGATAGCTCAGGACTTAACCCCCAGGCAACAAGACGCCTCAAGCTTACGAAAAAATGGAACGTCCTGTCAGTGTACAGACGAGCTTTTTGAACTCGCTCAATACGGAACTTGCTCAAGTGAGGTCGTCTAACACCTACCAAAAAAAAAAAAAAAAAAAAAAAAAGAGCGTTAGACGAGAACAATCAAACTAAATATATATGAACATAACAGGACAAACAACCTCAAACGTACCTTCAAGACGAAGGTTCCCTAACTCTCCTGTGTAGGGACCAAATGGATCCCTGTCAACCTCAACTGGGTTCCCATCCTAGAAACTAGAGACGAAGAAGAACTCCGTCTTCCAGTTCCTGTCTGAGGTGACCAAAGACTTTATCAATCTATAGTCTCTCCCTCTAGCTGTGAATTGATGGAAGCCAAGGGATTGATTAATCTCGGAGGGTTTATAGCAGTAGAGGAACTCGTCCACAGTAAGAGGACGGTCCCCCCCAAAACCTCCCTCCATAAGACTTGCATGGAAACAATTAGCCTCCATGAGTTGGGGTTAAACTGACAGATGGCCAACCTAACCTAGTGAGCAACTCCCTAGCAAAGGCATTGAGAGGCAACCTCAAACCCCCCAAGAGGTAAGCCTCATAAATACCAACTCCAAAATGGTGTTGGTAACACCATTCCCCACGAACTGGTAACTTGGGGTTTAAGCTATCAGGGATTTGGTACCAAGCCTTGAGAGACTCTAACCTTTTGCCGTCCGTCTTGGATGGAATATCTATGGCACAACTGTAAACAATTTCAACCTCGTCTTGGACAGTGGACGAGGGAGCACTTGTGCCAGCCTTTAACCCAGACTCGGTTCTCATCCTAAGTCCTTCCTGAAGAACCTCCAAAGGAACCCCAGGGATGCCTGACGTATACTCGTCTGAGGTATTCCCCCCACCACTACTACTGTTGCTACCACTACTACTACTATCACTTGACCCACTAAAGCTATTTGGTTCATGAAACTCGTCTATGGCTTTTTCGAGGCTATTACTAGATGAGGAAAGGATAATCTCAGTCATTTTTTGGGAACTTTAAACCTAAGGACAAGAGTGAGGAAAATACCTGGATCTAAATGATGAATATGGACGCGAGAAACTTCTAGACGAGGCGCGAGGACGAGGAGTGTCAGGGAAGAAAAATTTCAGAAATGAGGGGAGTAGCTCAGGAATTCCACTATTTATAGGCGAAGACTTTAGTACTTGAAACGATACAACCAATCATGAGCTGACACGTGGCA
Organism: Lithocarpus polystachyus; assembly: GCA_033629205.1. Taxonomy (NCBI): domain Eukaryota; kingdom Viridiplantae; phylum Streptophyta; class Magnoliopsida; order Fagales; family Fagaceae; genus Lithocarpus; species Lithocarpus polystachyus. The sequence goes on from CM066162.1 coordinate 12,474,082, forward strand.
CACTCCTCGAAAAATGAGTCAACGTGAACTTTCACTAATGAGATCGTGACACGTGACGAGTTTACACTTTGATATAAATACACGCGTCCAGAGAACAACACCATGTCGCACTTTCCTAGACGACCCACGGACGGGGGGCAACTGATAGTGTCCAAAAATAACCCAACTCCAAGCTCGTCTGTAGGGGTCGTCCAAAGAAGAAATAAAGATGACTTAGCCCAAGAACCTCGTCCGTGTCAGGGTCGTCTGTCCATAAAGACTCTTAGACAGCCTACAAATACTTCAGACGTGGTTACCACATGCAATCCCTGGACGAGGTTTATACACCTATTCCAGGATACATACGCGCAATCCAAGACATTGCCACGAAGCCATCTCTGATGACAGTTACGGAACATATGACCAAATAATGTAACTTCCATAGCAGTTATGGAAGTTAACTCCGAACCTTCTGACCTCCTCCAATATAGGAGAAGTTATCAGGTAAATAACTGCTTACAACATGCAATATATAAACAACTATTGCCAATGAAAAGGTACGGAAATCCTTTCCAAGTATTTTAGAATTCTTAAAGTTGAGAGATATACTGACTTTATCATCGGAGGGTTTTTGACCGGTCCACCTTGGTCACCTCTAATAGTTTGTTTATCTCTTCAGGTTCTTTCCAGATTATCTTTTCGCCATCAAAATCCGAAGCATCCAGCCTACTGATTTTGTCACACATCATCAAAACTCTCCAGCCCATTCTTCACTGCAAACTTAGTATGACCAGCCTAACATGCTAGCCACTTGCTGCATGCCAACTTCTCCTTGTACAATCTCTTTCTTATCTTAGGACAGAACTCAGATTCCACCTTCATAATCATTTCCCTGTTTGCTTGAAATCTAGTAATCAAATATAGCCTAATACACTCAAGCTGCAAGCACATAGAGAGAAAGGGAGAATTAATCATTACTTAATGCACACAGGTCTATGGACTATAAGAGAAAGTGTTGAAGCTAAGTAGATTGCCTACCATGGTCATTATAGGTTTGCTTCTGAACTTAAGTATCCTGCTGTTGAAGCTTTCACACATGTTGTTCAGGATTGTGTCACTCTAGCCATCACTCCTAGCTCAGATAGTTGTTGAGTGAGACTACAACCATTTGATTGCATCTTCATCCACCTCCTTTAGCCCATTCATTACCCTCTCCCATGCTTGCTGGTTGCTTTCCAAAAAAGGTCTCTAATAAGGACACCAGGATGATTCTTTCGCAAGTTATTGTATAAATGTCTGCAGCAGATCCTATGCTCGTGTTGTGGCCAATTGTCAACAAATGCATTCACCAACCCCTACAAAGTAGTAAATATTAATTCAGCAAGCAATAAAGATTAATTCAACAAGCAATAAAAACACAATTCAGCAAGCAATAAATATTAAGAAACCAGGCCTTCTGCTGATCAGATATGAACAACATCTTTTGCCATCTCCAATGTCAGCAAGCAATAAATTAAGAAACCAGGTCCAAGAGTCCTTGGTTTCAGCCTCAACTACTACATATGCGAAGGGGAAGTACTCATCATTGGGATCTCTGCCAACAGCACACATTAGCTGACCACCTATCTTGGTCTTCAGATGGCATGCATCTAGACCAATGATTGGCCTGCACCCGGCCAAGAAGTCCTTCTTGCAACCCTCTAGGCAAATGTAGATTCTTTCAAAATATGGTAGTCCAGTTGCCAAGTCATGCTCAGCTGCCAAATCACCATCATTATAAGTATGCACCTTCAGCAAAATGGTGCTCCCAGGACTGCACCTTTTCAACTCATCACAGTACTCCCATAGTTGGTTGAATTGTGCAGTGTGGGCCCCATCAACAGCCTCTTGAGCTTTCTCTCTAGCCCTACTTGCCTTGCCTGCACTTATGTCAACCACATACTTCTTATGCACAGCATCCTGAATGTCCTTGAGCTTTATGTCAGGCTGTCTCCTAACCTTCATCATTAACTTCTTCCCAATGTATGATGTTGTGCACCTTGGATTTCTATAACTTCTGGTGCATGTGTGAGTCATGTTCAGTGTTTTCAATCTATAACTCTCCTCCCTTGGCAACTTTGCAAGGTAGGCAACAAACTTGCACCCTGGCTGGCATTGGTGTAACGACCCAAGGAAAAGCGCTAGCCACATCTGCGCTATACCTCAAAAGGACTAGTCACAATTGAGGCTCCTTGTAGTTGTTAATAAAGCCCAGATCTATCTAGTAAATATCCGATGTGGGACTCATCACACACCCACACACATCACACAATCAATCAAATTGGGGCATCAAAGCAGACAATATCTACACATTTGGGGCGGGGTCGTTACAAATGGTATCAGAGCCATGCCCTAGCCGGAAGTGTGGGCCCCACACGTGAGGACGCGTGTGCCCATAAGGGGGGTGGATTGTAGTGACCCAAAAGGGGGGTCTTGCATTTCATGGAATACCACATCGCCTAGGGAAGCACATGAAAATGTGTTTATAAGGAATAACCTCCCTTTAATGTGTAGAGGCCTTTTCTCCCACTGCTGTGTGCTTTGGGGGAGAACAAAACCGTGAGGGGTATGGGCCCCAAAGCGGACAATATCTACACATTTGGGGCGGGGTCGTTACAATTGGGCTCTCACTCTCACTAAGTCATTATTCACAAATTTTATACCCCACCCACCATGGACTGCATAATCAGTAATAGCATCTTTAAATTGTTTGGGTGAGAGGAACAACATATCCTTCTCAAACCTAAGGTGTTCAGCTTTGGCTACTGGCCTAAAGATTGGGTATTTGCTCCTCCTAATAGAATTGTCAACCTCAGCAGTAGGAGTTTCACCATCACTTGAAACTTCACCATGCTCACTACTTGATTCACTCTCATCAAGGCTAAGTAACTCCTCACTCTCATAATCAGAATTCATGACACCACCACCCATTTTTCCTGGTTCAACCTCATCATCTTCAGCTTGGTTGTCCCAACTATCAGTACTATCTTCACCAATGTTCATTGGTTGCATTTGTGGCTCTTCTTCTAAGTCACTCCCCTCAGGCTCACTTCTCTCCTCAACTTGGTCATCAACAACTGGTGCTTTGCCAGCCCTCCTAGCCCAAACCTGCTCAGCATCTACCTCATGTGGCTCACCATGGTCAACATTAGTAGTTTCAGCATTACCATGGCCTTCAAATTACGAAAAATTAGGTCTGTACTCTTCATCAACATTATCATGTGGCTCACCATGGTCAACATTATTTGTTTCAGTATTATCATGGCCTCCAAATTGTGAAAAATCAACTTTGTACTCTCCATCAACATCCTCATTATCATTATCCTCTTCATACTCAGCATACTCATAAAAGTGATCACTCTGAAGCTCACTGTCACTACTAACACAATGAACACATCTTCATTTTGTTGATCACCACCAAAAACTTCTAAAGCATTTACCCCTTCTGGTTCAGTACCAGGTGGTCTAACAGCTGAGGGCTCTACCACTGGTAACTCAACCAGTTCACTCACTGTATGCTCCACAAAGACATGAGTGTCCCCACCTCCATTCACCAAGTCAGTCATGAACATAGCAACATCATCATCAATCACCTCATGGAAATGTGCCTATTCTAGGTTCATACCAAGCATTTTAAACCATAGCTTATCCACTGCAGTGTACCCAAAATCCCTACAGATACTCTCGATCTCTACTTTTGACCACTTATCTAGATCACAGTTTTCCATTATATCAACTGTCCCTCGAACATAAGCTTGAGGGTCCCATGTAAAATGCCCACCATGGTGGACATGCAGAGTAAAACACTCATCCATCCTGCATGCAAGTCACGGAAAGAAAACAAAATGAAAATAGATATCCACTTTCTGAAATTAATAATACTTTGTTAGGCTAATAAACTAATAAACAAATTAAAAAACATACAATACGACAAAGGGAACACATGGACCCAACCACTTCTCGAAAAGAAAGACACAAAGACACAGACAAACAATGCAAATACCAACAAAAATATTCCATTGTTTATCACAGTCAATATTGTGGCCCCTGATAAACAAAAGTAAAACAAACACAACTGCAAATACCAAAAGTAACACACAACAAACAGTCAAACAATGCAAATCCCAAAAATATTCCACTATCACAGTCAATATTATGTCCACTACAAAAGCTATAAAGAAAGACAGAGAGTGAGAAAGAGAAACAGAGATAGAACCCGGAGCAAGAAAAAAACATAACATCTCAAAATTCCTAAATCCTCAAAACCCAAAAGCTGAGATCAAGACCCAGCACTAAAAAATAGCATTCATACGAGAGAGAGAAAAAGTGAGACATAACGAGAGAGAGACAGAGTGAAACAGAGACAAAACCCTGACAAACATGAAGCTGCTACATCAACATCTGGGTAAGAGGTTAGGGATCGTGCTTGCTCTCGTTGATTTTGGGGTTTTTTGTGCTTGCTGATTTTGAGGTTTTTTGTGGTCTATGGTGATTTGAGCGAGGTTAGGGTATAGTTGTTAGTTTATGTTTTTTAGTTAGTTTGTTAGGTCTACGGGGTTATTTTGTTAGTTTTAGTTTTAGTTGCTTTGGGGTTTGAGTGCCACGTGCTTAACTGAAGGGCGGGAAAGCCACGTGGAAAAGGTGCAGTGTATTTCATTATTTTTCACTTCATGCTCTTTGTGAACAGTGCAAATGTAGGGACTAAAAGCGGTGGAAAAAAAGTTAGGGACCAAAGTGGAAATAGTGTGAAAATGTAGGGACTAAAATGGGTTTTACGCCTATATTTTATGGTTTTTTTAAAGGAAAATTTTAAAACACATAGTGTTAATTTAATCAAGGGGTTTTAAACTACAAGTGTAATGTTTAAGGTACTGTTTGGAAAAATGAAAAATTGTCGAGCTCCATCCTTTGTTGTATACTCTATTGGGTGTCTGCACACAAATTGGTCTTCCTTACCTCACTAGTATTGCCTAGTCTGTTTTCAAATTCAGTAGACTAGCTTGTGTCTGGAAAATGTGAACTTAAATTTTAATAGTTGCTATGGACTTAGCAACTCCAAAGGATGTATAATTTAATTTAATTCTTGGATTGAAAATTGAATCAAGTCTCCGTTAAGATGATCATAGACCTTAACCCCACAAAAAGAAAAAAGAAAGAAAAAAAAAAAGGAGGTGATGGTAATGGTAGCCCATCATGTTCCACTTGCCATAATTTTTGTATGCTTATATTGGCTGTAGCTGTTAGCATTTCCATAACTACCTTCTTCCTCATCTAAAAACGCAAAAAAAGAAGAAGAGAAAATGCCATGTCTGGTGATGGCTTTAAGAAGTTATTTGGATGCAGATCTGCTAAAGGTTTAAATTTCAGTAGAAGCAAATTTCACTGCAAAAAGTTTAACTATCTGAAGATTGTACTGCTGTGCTTCTATTATGTATCTGGTGTTAACAGAGGCTTATTCTGTTATTAGGGGTACGTTTGGTACAGTGAATGTGGATTACAACAAGAATTGTAATCTTTATTACTAGTAATAAAATATGTTGTAATGTAATAACTAAACCTATTCATTAGTTTGGTTATGAGTTATAACATTAGAATGAAACTTAACATTTATTTTAGGAAATATGTTACTCATATAATTATGTTTCCTTAAAAATTGTTATTTTTAAATTTAAGAGAGATATGTGTTATTTTTTATGATTTTTTATTCTTATAATTATTAGATGTATATGGAAAGTTTGTTTATTTAGAAATATATTAAGTTTTGAAATTAATGCACTTACTAAGGAATAGCTAATACAACCTTTTAAAGAGGAATAGTTATTCCTCATTTTGAAGAATAGTTATTCATAAGGAATGACTATTCCTTGTAATAAAAACATAACCAAACTAAAGAATAATTAAACCATTGGAATAACTATTACATTACAACGCCTATTACAGTCTACCAAACATGCCCTAGCTGTTTAGTGCCTTTTGGGGACTTATGTAACACAGTTATCATTATTTTCTTTCCATCATTTAATATATATATATATATATTATTGTATGCTATTATCTTTATCTCTTAAAGTTGAAGAAAATACTACACTCTCTCATATTTTCTTCTGAAAAAAAAGGTGACTGCCATTTCCCTCTCTAGATTTTTAATTCTTTCTTACAACATTGTTTTAGGTTGATGAATTTTCATGTTTTTTAATTTCGCTACTTTGGATTGATGTGTTCTAGTGTTGTATTGTTGTGCCTTTTGAGGTTCCCACCACAAGTCCTCTCTCTTCCTCTTATGACTTTGGTTTGTTCTTTTTTTGAGTTAATAATTTATTTGTTTGAAAGTGAGAATTTGAGTTTATACAAGATACAATCTACATGGCTATGTATTTAAATGTGCCTATCAATCATTTGAGTAATATCAATTGTAATTATGTGATAAGTTTTGATTATCATGATAATCTCCTTAAGAGATTAAAAATTTAAAACTACAAATTTTAGTTCTACCAAAAGAAATTAAGAAAATATAATAACTTGAGGTGTGTAGGACAGGAGACTTCATACACCGAGAGTAGGACTGTCCACGGGTTGGGTTTGTGCCCAACTCGAACTTGACCCGAAAACTTTGGGTAGGGAAAAAAGTAACCCAAAACTGCCCTGGAAGACTTGTCAAATTGGCCAATTCGGGTCTCGTCGGGTATTGGGTTGTATTGGTTGGTTTCAGGTTTTGTAAACGAGGCCGATATTTGGTTGGATCCATCAAGATCTGGCATAGATTTCGTCGAATAATGATGAGATCTTATCAAATCTCGAAGGATCTGGACTAGATCTCGTCGAATCTGGACAAATCTAAGGATGAGAGAGAGAGAAAAAGAGGGGGTTAGGGATGGTGTTATCATGAAAGACCTTTGCTCGATTTGGTTTTTGCCGGGTTTCGAAACCTAAAACTGCCACTTAACCCGCACCCTTCGGGCTTTAATGTTAGAGACCTACTGCCAACTGCAGGTTGCTCTGATCGGGTCGGTCTCGGTTCGAGTGGCATCGGGTTGGTCAGTTTTAAGAGTTATTGGTGGATGTGGACAGCCTTCACTAAGGGAATAATTAGATACTCATAGATGTCTGAATACCCTTATTTATAAAAAAAAGAAAAGAAAATACAATGCATAATAACAAGAGTTAGAAGAATATGAACCACTTTACAAAATAATAATATCAATCAAAAATACCAAAAATGATAAAATTATATATTTGTAAAAAGAGATAGAAATTACTTTTATAAATTGTTTAATTTTTAGAGAAACAAATTATGTTGGATAAAATTTAGAGAATGAATAATATATTATACCTTATTTCAAAATAATTATATATTTTCACGAATCACACAGATCTCTAACTACTTATCTCTATGATCATTGAGACCAACTCCATATTGGCACTGCATTTGCTCAATTGCCATACCAATGTCCTTTATAGTGGTCATGTGAAGAAAACCAAAAAGCTGATGATCTAAAACAGTTTCGAAGAAGGGGGAGAGAGGGACAACAAATCATACGTGGCTCACAGTAGGAAGCAATCTGCCAATTGTAGGGAATGAACCCGAAATTCCCAACCTGTGAGAAACAAAAAATAGAGAAAACACATGCCAAAAAAAAAAAAACAATCACACGCACAAGATAATATTTACGTGGTTCGGCAATTTGCTTACGTTTACGGAGTTGCAGGGATTTCACTATTATCAGAAAAAAATACAGAGTGCAGCTACAATGTTTTTGCTCTCTCAAAAAACTACAACAAGACAAAATCCTAATCACCAAAAAACAGTTTTTATATATCCTGCACACAGGAGTTACCAAACAGGCCAAAAAAAAAAAAAAAAAATTTTCTCTCTGCTCCATGGACTAAGCCTCAGAAAATCTCTCATTAAAAACTACGAAACATTATTTGGGTCGGGTCGAGTCGTTAACTGAATCAAACATAAACTAGGCTCCACAAAGCCCAACAAATCTCCCACTTGGAGACTAATTCAATCACCAACATCAACCGCTATCCTCCAAAAAACAATACCTCATCCCGGCAACTCATCCTCCTGTCCTCAAGCTAGAAGCCCAACTGAAGCTGCACACAGCTTCAGCTTCTCAATAGTGACAACCTTAGTCAACATGTCTGTCGGGTTCTTAGATCCACAAATCTTCTCAAGTATTATCAGCTTATCTTCAACAAGGTAACGGATAAAGTGGTATTTTGTCTGTATATGCTTCGACTTTGAATGAAAAGCCGAATTTTTAGCAATAAAAATTGCACTCTGACTGTCACTGTGTAGAATGCCCATCTCCTACTTCTTACCCAATTCATCTAAGAAACCATGTAATCAAATCATCTCCTTTCTAGCTTCTGTTGCTGCAACATACTCAGCTTCTGTAGTAGACAAAGTAACAATCTTTTATAGATTTGAAGCCCATGATATAGCTGTACCACCCAAAGTAAATACAAACCCAGTAGTACTCTTTCTACTATCAATATCACCAGCAAAATCAGCATTTACATAACCTTGCAGTTTCAAATTTGCACCTGTGTAGTAAAGACATGTATTTGATGAACCCCTCAGATATCTCAGAATCCACTTAACTGCCTCCCAATGCTGCTTTCTAGGCTTACTCATAAATCTGCTCACAACTCCCACTGCATGTGCAATATCTGGCTTTGTATACACCATAGCATACATCAAGCTGCCAATAGCTGAGGCATAGGATACCTTTATATGGTCCCTTTCTTCTTCTGTCTTCGGTGACTGTTCCTTGCTTAGTTTGAAATGACTACCCAAAGGTGTGCTCACTGGTTTAAGCTTCATTCATGTTGAACTTGTTGAGAACTTTCTTCACATACTCTAACTGTGAAAGTTTCAATGTACCATTAGCCTTGTCTCTAATGATTCTCATACCAAAGATTTGCTTTGCAGCTCCCAAATCCTTCATTGCAAACTGTTTTGACAATTACTTCTTCAGATTATTAATCTCTTCAATGCTAGACCCTGCAATGAGCATATCATCCACATACAACAGTAAAATGATGTAAGAATTGTCAAAAGACTTAACATAGCAATGGTGATCAGCTTCACATCTTTTGAACCCAATTCTATACATAAAATTATCAAATTTTTTGTACCACTTTCTTAGAGCTTGTTTTAGGCCATACAAGCGCTTTCTCAGTTTGCAGACTAGATTCTCTTGTCCCTGAACAATGAACCCTTCTAGCTGAATCATGTAAATGTCTTCCTCCAAGTCACCATGAAGGAATGCCGTCTTCACATCTAGCTACTCAAGATGTAAATTTTCTGCAGCCACCATTCCCAGTACCACTCTTATTGTTGACATCTTCACAACTGGAAAAAATATCTCTGTGTAGTCAATGCCCTCCTTCTGTTGGAACCCTTTAACAACTAATCTAGTCTTGTAACGTTTGCTACCATCATGCTCATTCTTTATTCTGCATACCCACTTGTTGTGCAAAGCCTTCTCTCCTATTAATAATTTAGTCAATTCCCATGTCTGATTCCCTAACAAGGAATCCATCTCATCCTTTATGGCTAACTCCCACTTGCTTGAATTTTCATCCTACAAGGCTTCTTCATAACATTCTGGCTCACCACCATCAGTCAACAGGAGATAATTTAGAGTGGGTGAATAAAGCTGTGGAGGTCTAATGGTCCTGGAAGATCTACGGACTTCAGCTACAGGTGTCCTCTGATCTACCTGTGATTCTACATTCTCCTTATCTTCTTCACCCCTTTTCTGGACAGTACTTTCAGTCAATTCATCCAAGTTGACAAACTCAGATTTCTTTTGATCTATCTCTGTAACATCTGACACTATAGTTGACCTGTCCTTGTACATAACCTGTTCATTAAATATCACATTTCTACTTCTGATGATTTTCCTATTTTGTTCATCCCAAAACCTATAGCCAAATTTCTCATTACCATAGCCAATGAAAAAACATATTTTAGACTTTGCATCAAGTTTACTACGAGCATCAGAATCAATATGAACATAAGAAACACAACCAAAAACTTTTAAATGTGAAAAATTTACCTTTTTACCACTCCAAACCTCCTCAGGAAGTCTGAACTCCATGGGAATTGATGGCCCTCAATTTATCAGGTAAGCTGCAGTGCTAATAGCATCAGCCCAAAAAATTTTTGGTAGTCCTGTTGGGGTTTATGCCCTAAAATCCAATTTATTGGCATGTCATAAATAATTAAATTGTTTAATTATATGAGACTATTTATAAATGAACTAATGAGACATTATCTTAGTCCATGAGATGCATCGTATGTGATTTAGTCACAGATGATATAAATCACAAGTTCTTTGTAAACTCAGAATTTTAGTTCGTAGTCGATAATGAAATTGGGCGTTTCATCTGCGAAGACTATAACATATCAACTAAGATGATTTGTCTTGATCATGGAAATGGAGATTTCTAGTTGATATGTTGATATGTTTTAAGAGTTAAGACATATTGAACTGGATCGCTGTGAGATTTATTATTCTCCTAACGACTGTCAAATTAAATAATAAATCTCACGACTCCTATTTACATCAACTCTAAATCCTGAGAGAATAATGGACCTGATCATGAGATATAGGTTACTTTGATATATCAGGAGTGAGATCTATAAGTTACGGTCAAAACCTCAGTATGTTAGACAGCCGTATTTAATGTTGAAGGAACATATATTCTCAAGATGGAATTCATAATCTCTTAACGGAGATATAAAATATTCCCTAGAGATAATTTAATGGGTTTGGTTATTCAAAGAGTTGGGCCCAACCACTTTAGTAAGGAGTTACTAAAGTATATACTTATGGAATTGGATTTCATAAATATATGATGAATAACATTAAGGATTAAACCGGGTACTCAAGGATTAAGATGTAGTAATCTTCAAAGTGACAGTCTATATTCATGACTTTGTATTACTACGAATATTTTAATGAAGGGGTTGCATGTATAATAAAGTTTTGAGATATAATTTATTAATAAAGCCTAGAGTGCAATTATATTCATATAGTGATATTGAATACAATTAAGGGTAACTTTGAACTTGTTAAGAGTTGACAGAAAAGCCCAAGGCCCATTGGAGCTGAGTCTTATTTGTTCCCTTTTGGTCCCACTCCAAGCCGCACACTAGAGCTCAATTGGAATGACCCAAAATGATAACCCAATTAGATAATCAGTTGTATATAAGGAGAGAAATATACAGAATTTCATAAGTCTTTTCATAAGTGTTTTTTCATTAAGATTACACAAGGAATGAAATGGTTTGTATATGAGTGTTGGACACTCCCTTGTTCTCTCCTTGGAAACTGATTGAGAGACCACACATCTTGGGCATTAAGTGGAATTGGAGTGAAGATTAAAAGTCTTCCCAAGAACTTCTGATCTTTGGTTTTGAATTTCACCGGACCAAGGTACGCTTTCTTGTTCTTAAATTCTGAAACTTTCACAGTGCATGTTATCAATTGCGAATGAAGTAAATCCGTTAATTTTTTGCTGCGTATGTTTTGTATGTGATACGAACATGTATTTTCCCAACAAGTCCAACATGCAACCTCATACTCCTAGCACGCTCATTGAAAGTTCTGTTCATGCGCTCAGCCACACCATTCTGCTGTGGTGTCCCAGGAATGGTCTTCTCCATCCTAATTCCTTGTGCAGCATAATGCTCACTGAACCCTCCATCTATGTACTCTCCTCCATTATTTGACCTCAAACATTTCATTTTTAAACCTATTTCTGTCTCAACCATAGCCTTCCACTTCTTAGAAGTTTCAAATACATCAGATTTATTTTTCAAGAAAACCCATACCTTTCTGCTTGAGTCATCAATGAAAGTGATGTAATACCTTGAACCTCTAATGGATGCAACCGGTGAAGGCCCCTACAAATCAGTGTGCACTAACTCCAATTTTTCAGCCTTCGGTGTCCTGCCAGTTTTCAAGAAGCTCACCCTTTTCTGCTTTCCCAAGATGCAGCTTTCACACATGTCAAAATCAACAGACTTCAATTCTGGTAGTTTCCCTTTTGACAGTAGCATTTTCATCCCTTTCTTACTCATATGACCAAGTCTGCGATGCTATAGGCTTGTATCAGCACTTGTTTTAGCAACTGCAATTGTGTCTCTTGGACTTGAGGTTATATATAAAGTACCAGTCTTCTTTCCACGAGCCAATACTCTAGCTCCCTTTGTAACCTTCCAAGTACCACTAACAAATAGTATTGCATGCCCTTCATCATCAAGTTGTCTAACAGAAATCAGATTCCTCCTTAGGTTAGGAATATGTCGAACCTTCTCCAATAACCAAACAGATTCATTGGGCAACAATATACAGACGTTTCCCATACCCACAACATCCCATTAGCTAAATACACCTTATCAAAATCACCTGCAACATAATTCTACATGATTTCTTGGTGTGGAGTGGTATGAAATGAAGCTCCTGAGTCCAAAACCCAATCATCAAGTGGACTGTCTACTGCAAGAAGTAATGCATCCTGTACCTCTTCTGTTACAGCATTAGCAGAATCATCTTCATTCTTCTTCTTAGGACTTTTACATTGCCTCCTAAAGTGACCTGTTTTTCCACAGTTCCAGCATTGTACTTGTTGGCCTGATCTAGATTTACTTCTGTTCTGATTAAAATTTCTGGATTTTGATCTGCCCCGATTTGAATTTCTGTCATTACCTCTACCTCTTGTCTCAAGATTTAGGGCAGAACTAGATCCTGAGGTTTCACCTGCATCTCTTCTGGGAATCTCCTTAGCTAGAATTAAATCTCGTATGTCATTGTACTTCAGCTTTTCCTTTCCTGTAGAATTGCTTACTGCCATCCTCATTGCCTCCCAACTGTTTGGCAAAGAAGCCAAAATGATCAGTGCACGAATCTCATCATCAAAATGAATTTCTACAGGCGATAATTGATTTGTGATAGTGTTAAATTCATTCAGATGTTGTGCTACCGATGCGTTCTTTGCCATCTTCAGATTAAACAGTTTGTTCATCAAATGCACCTTGTTGTTTCCTGATGGCTTTTCATACATACCAGACATAGCCTTCATCAGATCTATTGTGATCTTCTCCTTTACAATATTATGTGCAACAGACCTAGACAGAGTTAACTTGATAACTCCCAGTACCTGTCTGTCAAGAAGAGCCCATTCCTCAGCCTTCATAGTTTCAGGTTTTTCCCCTAGAAGCAGCAGATGCAACTTCTTCCCATAAAGATAATCCTCGATTTGCATCCTCCAAAATCCAAAGTCTGTGCCATCAAACTTTTCTATTCCAGACGCCTTTCCTACTTCCTCTGCCATTGCTCCCACTCAAACCTAACCCTAGGCTCTGATACCAGTTGTAGGGAATGAACTCGAAATTCCTAACCTGTGAGAAACAAAAAATAGAGAAAACACACGTCAAAGAAAAAAAAAACAATCACACGCACACGCACAAGACAATATTTACGTGGTTCGGCAATTTGTCTACGTCCACGGAGTTGCAGGGATTTTACTATTATCAGGGAAAAATACAAAGTGCGGTTACATTGTTTTTACTCTCTCAAAAAACTACAACAAGACAAAACCCTAATCACCAAAAAACAGTTTTTATATATCCTGGGCATAGGAGCTACAAAACGGGCCAAATTTTTTTTTTCTCTCCGCTCCATGAACTAAGCTTCAGAAAATCTCCCATTAAAAACCACGCAACATTATTCGGGTCAGGTCGGGTCATCAACCGAATCAAACTTAAACTAGGCTCCACAAAGCCCAACACCAATCTCAATGAATATTTAAGCCCTCCATTTTTTATATATTAGTTAATGTCTCGTGCAAAGCTCGAATACTTTATAATTTCATTTGAAATTATTTTTTTGTATATTAAAACATACATATTATATAACACTTATTTTGTTGTATAATATTTATGTTTGCCCACAATACTGTACAATGCTTTGAAACTTGATTTTCTTAATTCATATTTTATTTTTAAAAAGTTGTCTAACACTATAAGACTCTATTTTTTTTAGTAATAAATAAAATTTACTGTTACAAATATACTTTATTAAAATTAAGAATTTAAAGTATAAACTATTTTTATATCCTAAAGTTACATAAATTTAAGTAATCTCCCAAACACTTCTTTAACCACTCATTCTTACACACAACCAAATATGAAGATCCCAATCTCAAACACCCAATTTATTATCTCAATGAATTGAAGGAAATCATTTGTAAGTATTAGCATAAAGAAAACGTGATTAAACAAAGAGAACTTAGCTATTAGTTGGACTTCAATATCCTAAAAAATTTAAAAATATATATAATAAAAAAAATCACAGAAAAAACTTTGAAATCATCATTAATTTTTATTTTTATCACTATAACTCATACAGCACAAAATAGCAAAAAAAAAAAAAAAAAAAAAAACAAAGGAACCTACTAATTAAGAGTTCTATAACAAAATAAAAAATAGCTAACTTCATAAATAATCAATTAGAAGGTTTATTTTTATTTTTCTTTATTTTTTAAAAAAAATATATTTACGACTTTTCCACACCAAAATCCCACACACCCAAAGACTTAAAGTCAATCATAGCCTTTACAAAATCCACAACATCTGACATCAATATCAAACCTGTAAGCTTTCATCACTAAATAAAAAATGCAAGTCCAGTTTTTTGGTTTTAGCCTACTCATATAGGTCAGGATAAAATGGTACAATAATGTTTGAGTTATGTAGGTGTTGTTGAAAGGTTGAAAGTATATGACATCGTTCTTAGTTTAGGTGTATTTGAGATGAGATGTCATGAAAGATTGTAGGCATGTATATATAAAGGAGTAGAAGTGCAATAGGTGAAGAGGGTGAATGAAAATGCAAATAGTTTTTTTGTGTAAGAGAGAAAAAAAGTCTTGAAACATTGAATTAAAGAAACCAAATAGTAATCTTGAAACGTTGAATTAATGA
The DNA here is from genome assembly GCA_033629205.1 of Lithocarpus polystachyus. Classification (NCBI taxonomy): domain Eukaryota; kingdom Viridiplantae; phylum Streptophyta; class Magnoliopsida; order Fagales; family Fagaceae; genus Lithocarpus; species Lithocarpus polystachyus. The sequence continues at coordinate 12,489,104 of CM066162.1, forward strand.
AAATAAAGTAGTCTTGAAACATTGAACAAAAAGAAATAAAAAGTCCATATTTTAAAATTTATTTTTAATGTGGCTTACAAGTATTTACTTCTTTTTTTAAAAGGACCACCACATAACAAAATATCATACTCTCCCGCATAAAATCACCGTTTTATATATATGAAGATATTTTGGTTTACAAATAGTGTCCCCATAAAGCAAATATTTAACATGGCTATTATTATTAGGTGCTGTTCAAAACCATAAAGATTGAATTTTTTATTAATAAGGTATTGTTGCTTTAAGCATGATGAAGCAACACTTAAGTGTTATAAATTCGTAAGTTCCAGCTAGTTTAATTGTAAAATTTTCTAATATTTGAATAAAAAATTTAGAGTTCAATCTCCCTGTCTACATCAAAAGTTAATTAGTGTTTTGATTTGATGATAAAAAGTTATTATCAGAAGCGGACGTTATAGATTTAAATCTCTTAACAAAATAAGAAAAAAAAGGTGACATGCACTTATGGAGCATAAAAATTCACTCATTTTCCAACAGAACCCAAACACCTTTTTTTTTTAGTTATTTCCTCTCTTTTTTCCAACTTGGCCGGTTATGGACTTTACCTTTCCAGATGTACAAAACAACCACCCAAACGGCCCAAATTTCAAAACCAATCCATGCTTTTTCACATCCCAAATTCAACCCAGTCACCAAAATAACCCAGATACAGCAAAAAACAGAGGAAGAAAAAGTAGAAAAAAAGGTAGAGACAAATGGGACGCCGACGGCTACAAGTGGTGGTGGTGGCCCCGATGAGTATTTATCGTTTAGCTATAGGGGTAGGGCCAGTTGCTTACGTAGGGGTAGGCACATGCAAAGACGTCAATATGATGGCTGCTGATGCATTTGCCTTTGGACAAAGACTACTTATAAATGATATGTTCACTTATAAATGATATGTTCACGATAAATTTTACTAGGTGGTAGGTTCTTATAGATTGGTGAGGCAAAAAAATATTCAATTTTTAAATGTTATTTTATTTTTATTATTTTATTTTTTAAATGCAAAATTTCTTATTAATTTTTTGTAATTTTGTTCTATTAACATTTGTTTTTTAATTGGTAACTTGATAGGACTAATCCACTTATTTATATTTATATATATATATATATATATATATATATATAAACTACTGTCCACAAAACAATGTACTTACAATTTTTTTTTTCTGCAGACTTTGCCTTCGTCTTTCTACAAGTTTCCTTTTTTATTTCTACAGATTGAGCTTTCTTCTTTCTACAACTTTCCTTCGTTGTACTCATATATTTCTTTAATAGAATAAAATATATTTCACATTAAAAGAAATTGTATTTACATTGTAAATATAGAAAAGTGGTAAATTTTGTACACATTTTCAAATAACATTTGCCATTTTTTATGTATCAACTCAACTGTTGTAAAAAATGTTATGAACTTCTATGTGTATGTAGCATTTTTTTTTTGAGAAGTGCAACATTCAGGCCTTGTTTGGTTGCTAAGTGGGTGTTAACTCATCACTCATCACCCTATCACTCATTTCTCATAACCCAAAAATTCCTAAAACACTCCCACCTTTGTTTGGCAACTAAACCCACTTCTGTTTTCTACCTAAAAACTCACAAAAACTCACATTTTTGTGGGACCTAGGGGCTGACCACTGTGCAGTGCACACAGTTAGGTTACCCGCGTATGCAACCCTATTTCTATTTGCTTTGCACTTTCCTCCCTCAAGTCCCAACCACAAAACTCAAGGCACCTCATTCCCTTTCACACTGCTGCTCTCAACTCCCAAACCCGCCGACCACCGCTCTTCAGAACTCCTCCATCCTCTCTTCTCTGCGCTGCCGCCATGGGACCCACATCCATCAGCTTCCCCCCTCGTCATCCTTGACAGCGAACCCAACATCTTGCGATCACCTCTTAGACGAAGCTACAGCACCGTCCTCCGCCACACCTCTGCCCTTGAAACCGAGCCCAAACATCCACCATCCCTCCTCTGCTCCGCAAGGGTGATCGGCGGTGGGTAAGGGCACCATTGTATGTCAGTTTTTCGACCCTAAAGAAAACGGAAAATCAAGTTCAACTCAATAATTTAGTTTGGAAGGAATTGTGTACCAATTGTTATGGTGGTAAATTTCTCTTTCTTACTTTTTGATTGAGACCAAAATTTCATAGGAATGAGATAAATTTTTTTTGATTATTTTCTAAGAAGTAATATGATCACCTTTACTTGTATATTTCCTAAAAGAATCGAGTAAGTAAAAAGGATGATGTGAAAACAGGATTGATAGTCGTACTGAGTATTGTTCAAGCTTAATTCTCAAAAAACATGATTGATTTGTGCAATCTCTTTACATGCATGAACCTTTCATTAATTTCAACCACTTAAGGCCATGTATTGGGTTTCATCACTCCATGGATTGGGATTCATGATCCATATAATTCTTCATTACTTTACAAAAAAAAAAAAAAAAAAAAAAAATCACTTAGAAAGGACAATTATGTTGGAGCAATGAGGTAAAAAAGACCTGTTAGAGCAAAAGTTTGCGCAGTGATGGGACGAGACATTGCTGTGGGACCCGTTTGTGTTGAAAATTTACGAAATTGCTACTGATTGTTCATAACCCATAACTTGAAAAGAAGGCCTCCATGTTTCTGAATTAGCTAACCCAAATCTCAAAATATTGAGATTTGATAATTGAGTTAAGTGTAATAATAATAAGCCAAACAAGCCTCCTACTCGTGGGCCCCACTGATTTTGGGATATGAGTTAACAAAACTCAGATTTGTTAATTGAGTTCACCAAAATCTAAACAAGGCCTCACTGTGTTAAGTTTTTATTAGTTCTAATTTAAACCCATTACTAAAATGACTTTTTTGTCTATCAATAATAGTCGTAACAACCTGCCATTTAAGATTTATTATAAAAGTATTGTAAAAATATTTTAGATGTAGCATTTATTTCTTTTTTTTTTTTCCTTTTTATTATTCAATAAAAAATTATTATTTTATTTATTGAATAATATTTGGTCATAATTTAATACTATCTCACTGAAATAAGTCATAACCTCATTGGTTAAAATTTGTGATTCTTTTGACTGCCTCATTTGCCTAGAGCCCGCCCTAGATACTTGTTTCCATTGATAACTCGTCATGTGGCGAGTTGTGACTTTTGTTGTGGGCTTTTGTACGGTACCAGACTTTTCCTTAAAATTTCAGCAATGAGCCAACAATATTGAATATTCCTCTGCACGTGATTTTCTTCCAATAAGATTGTTGTTTGTATTTTAAAAAGGTATGGCTGCTTCCTACTCTGTTTCTTACTTCATTCATTGCTACGATGTTTCCTTTTAGTGAAGAGTCAAGGAGTGGACACCCACTTTAACTTTATTTACACACTCTGCTACTGACTGGAAGATGGTGGCTGACTGAGGCCACTGGCAAATATATATACTCTCACTTTTCGCCTTCGGTTGATTTTTCTCTCTCTCTTCCTCTCTGCACACTGAATTTTCTTCCTGTCTCTTCCTATCAACCAAGATCTACTCCTTCACTTCACAGACTACCCAAGTCAAGTAGAGAGAGCTCTCCGATCTGTGAGCTTCTATCTCAAAGAGAAATTTGCTCTGATCTGTAAGTCTTAGTATCAATATCCTTCATGCACGTGATTGCAAGCAGACGATGCGTAAGTGTACCAGTGCTCTGTGCTCAGTCTGTCACTAACAAACAGTCAAACACTCCATCCAGGTCCAGTGCTCTGCTTTCTTCTTCCCTAACCTTTCGTGCATCAATTCTTTAAAACTAGTTGAATAGTTTTTTTTAATAGCAATTCTATGGGCACAGAAAACGCCTCATCCTCCTCATGTTTTCCTTCTTCTCCTTCTATTGTGCCTGGATGGAGGTACGAATACCACGTCTTTATCAGTTTTAGAGGCTCTGACACGCGCAAAAAATTTACAAGCCATCTTTACGAAGCAATGAAACGGAATGGCATAACCACGTTTAGGGACGATGAAAGTCTCGAGAGAGGAGAATTCATCTCCCCAGAGCTCATGAGAGCAATTGAAGAATCGAGATTTGCTGTTGTCATTTTCTCTAAAAATTACGCTTCATCGAGTTGGTGCTTGAGTGAACTAGCAAAGATTGTCGAGTGCATGGACAAGAAGAAGCTGACAGTTCTACCTGTTTTTTATGATGTGGATCCTAGTGATGTGCGCAATCTGAGGGGGACTTTTGCAGAAGCTTTTGCAAAACATCTCAACGATAACAATGAAAATGTGCAAACTTGGAAAGATGTTGTGACAAAAGTTGCTGTTATCTCTGGATGGGATTTACGGGATGAGTAAGATTTTATTATTATTTTTTTTACCATTTTTCCTGATATTATTTATAGTTACTTTCTGTTGAATGTTTTTAAGACAAAAATATCATTTTATTGTTAATTTGGCATTTGGCAGACAATTTGGCATTTGTAATTTTCAAGTTATAGTCATGACTTTGGTCTTCAACTTCAAATCACAACTTTTCTTACATTTTCTTTCACTTTCTTGGTAACCAAACATCAAGACACAATTCAAATTTACCAATCTCTAACTTCAATAAATACATATATCAACACAACAATTAAAAAAAAAAAAAAAACCCAAATTTGGACTTGACTATAAATTAAAAATAACAGGGATCAAATTGACTTCAAGTTGAAAAAAAAATATGAACCAATTTGATTGTTTTCTAAATGTAGAAACCAAATTGATTACAAATTAAAATCGACTGTTATCAAAATGTATGGACCAATTTAACTATAGCTCCAAAACAATGGGACCAAAATAGTATTTATTTTACCTATTTTTAACTACCATAAAAATGAAGAGATACACTATTAAGACATACTATTGTACTTCATTTAAAAAAAAAATGCTTATGTGAAGTTGAAAAATCTCATGATTTTTATTTATTTATTTATAAACCTCATGAAATGTAGTGTTTCTATTTTATGAAACTTGATTATTTTGAGAAAAGTTCCCATGTCTTTAATTTTTTGAGGTTGGAAATTATGAATTATATGTGACACGTTTTAATTTAAATTTTCTCGAATATAGTAGGGGTATTGAATATTATGGAACATAAGATTGGAAAAAAAAAGTAATTTAAGAAATATTTTTTGAGACTCATAAAAGAGTAGATGATAAATTTCAACTATGTTAATCCTCTTGAGAATTAAGAATAAAAATTTATTTTTGGCCAGAGCGTGAAAAAAGTAGAATTATGGAAAAAAACAACATTCCTATTGTTAAGTGAGAACAATGATATCAATTGAAGTTGGTTTCCCTATTGTATGATGGAGGTACAATAATACCACAATTTAATTTAATATTATCTTTTGTGTCAAGGTACTCAAATAGACACTTAAATTTGTGCCTGAAAAAATTTGAGAATGTGTAGACATTCATATTATACAATTGTGGTATAATGATGCCAAGTTTTGTAAAATTATTGAGTCCCTTATTCTTGTGAAATTATGAACATTTTTTTTTGTTCCTAAAAGTGGTTCCTCGTAATTAGAGACTATTAACTAGGTGTGCTCACCAAATCGCTCAAACCACACAACCACACCCAAAATGACTAAAACTGTCCATTAAATGGAATAATTGCACAGCACTGCAAGTGGAAATTAACTGCATTGCACTAGACTATGCGGTGCGATGTGCATTTTATGATAATAAACCGTAGACAACTGCAATGCACTGCACCGTACCCATATATATATATATATATATTTTATGTTAAACATATATTAAAATTTTAATATTATATGAATTAAGTGGCCAACCCAGCGTAAGCACATTCATGTTTCACGTTAAAAACGACTTCGTTTTGATTAAATACAAAATCAAAAGTTCAAAACCTCATTCATTTCTCCTTCTCACACTCTCATCATTCTCTCTCGATACCCTCTCACTCATAGTAGGCATGACTAATGTATATGGTACACTATTATGGACCTTATGGTTGTTGTTTGTTAAGCATTTTTGTGTAATATGTTATATTTGTTTAAGATGTATAATTGTGTGTGTGATACTTTTTGTTTACTGTCTATTTGTCTTGGATTTTTTTTGTATTGTATATATTTGTATTACTTTTTTTGTTACACAAGTTTTATGTTTGTTTGACAATTATTGTCATATTGTTGTGGTTATTAATCGTAAACTAATAATTAACCTTGACATCTCGAAAAATATACTATCCTAAAATTGGCCATACCGCACATTGTACATTGCACCGCACTGCACATGTGATTACAAAATGGAGGTGCGGTGCAAACCGTATGGTGATGGTTTTTGCCAAATTGCACCGCAAAGTACTATGCTAAAAATGACCTAAAACTGCATTGAACACCCCTATACTACCTAGATGCTAATAGATTTACATCTCTTGCCATATGTATATGAGTTGAGAAATGATGAAAAAATAATAAGAAGTTCGCAAACAATTATACACAAAGGGCAAGAGTGATTTTAAAAAAGTTGAGCATAAAAAAAAGTTAGTGGTACAAAAATTATAATTTTTTTTGCAGTTGTTAATACCATTATAATCTAGACCTTTTGTGTCAAGTTGTGTTTGAGAAGAAAAACTCTATAGTTATAGCCATATGTCTAAATGAACATCGAGGAGAAAAAGAAGAATAAACTGTCTATGAGGACACCTTACATAGGATTGGAGATCCCAAGAACTACGTTTAAAGGGAAAAACAAATCATAGAATAGGTTGAAAAATATGCACTTAATTTTGTTTTTAAGTACAAGTACTCTTTGTCACTCCTTATGGTGTAAGTGTTGTATCTCGTAACATAATAAAGGATGAGTTTTTCTATTAAAATGAAAAAACTGTTAATGTGGTCTATAGCTCTTATGAATGGGATCTTAGAGTTACGAGAGTATCCTTGATAGATCTACTTAAGTGAGCATGGAAATGAGGCTGCTTCTTATGAAGTAGGGCTAATTCTCTAAGTTTCTAATGAAAGCTGGGATCAAGTACTAGGCTATAATGTGCAGGCTTAGAAGCTCGTGGCAGAGTACTGGAATATTATATGTGTGATGAAATGTCTTAATATTACTATTGGTTTAAAATAACATTGTTGAAGCACCAAGTGAGGTTTCAAGTCTGACACTCTCATTATGCATTTCTATCTTGAGTCTTGACCTAGAAAATTTGTATATATATTTTACATTCATTTTTGTAAAAGTAAGTGGAGGACTATTGGAATATTTTTATAAAAATTATTATATGATCCAAATTAAATGGCCAATTAAGAGAAAAAAATAACATCAACTTTTTATTGATGGACTTTACGTTTTCTTTCCTATTCTTAAATTGAAATATAAATAGTAATTAACTAATTATATTCTTTTTGATATCAATTATGAGTTTTTTTTTTTTTTGAGAGAGAGTTTCAACCTATGGCGTCCGCTCCTGATGATAGATTTTTATCATCAAACCAAAACACCAATCAATTTTTGGTTTAGGCAGAGATTGAACCCCAATTCTCTTATTCAGCCATCAGAGACTGTACCAGTTAAACTAATTGGAACCCACTCAATTATGAGTTGAACATTGGCATTAGTGACTTTAAAATCTTTCCTTATCAAACATATTCTTGCCCAACGTTTGATGCTCTGTTTGGATTGAGGGGGAGTAGAGGGGAAGGAGGGGGAATGATTTTATTTACCATGTTTGGATGTTTGTTTTATGACTCATTAATAGTTAATACTGATTATATCTTAGAATTCGTTTCCACAAATAACAAGTTCTAATGTTCTATACATGAATAGTGTTACTAATATTTATATGACTTTTTACTGTTTTGATTTGTGAGGATAGTCGGAGGCAGAGCAATTGAAAAGAGGAAAAACAGGAAGTCATTTATAAACTCATTATAAAGAATTTTAAATGGAATAGATTCATTACAATATTATAAGAGGATCCCATGGCCGGCCATAGGTGTTGAGAAGAGAGAAAAATATCAGTTTTTGTTACTGATTTTTCACGCAACATCAAATTGTTAAAATTCTTGCTCAGTCAATATTCTCTTCTTTTGAAATAATATTATTGTTGAGTGCTTCTTATCCTATAAGTGGTGTAAGTTTGTAAGGATAATTAGTAATTTGATTGTACCGTGGGGCGGTACGCACAATTGCTAGTCTACTAGATGATTTGTATTGTCTCAAAAGAACGACCTTGTCCGCATCTCAACTCCACCACCTCAAACTCATGAAATTGACAATATTTTATTTTTCTTGTTATAAGATATTATGATGAACACCAACTAGGTAATATCTTTTTTATTTGTTCTCTAATTAGTGAAATATCACTGTCTTAATAATTATTCTATAAATCATGAGATGTAATTCATATATTAATTTATGTTCTTAGTAACGACACTTCTTTACTTTGCCACGACAACTTTCTGTGTCCCCTGTAGAATTGGACTTTGGTTTTATTTTAGGAGCATTATTTTGAGAGAAGAATTGGACGTTGGTTGAAGAACATTGCATGTGTAGTTTGTGCCATGTATATATTATATTATACACTTTTAGAGTTCCCCTTTTGCTAATTAACAAAGCTAAGATTGTACTTTTGCTGAATGTTTCGTCACTAAACTAGCTCTGCCTCATCAAAACTATTGTTCTGTCGTATTCTTTGCAGGAGTGAAGCAACCGTTATCCAAAAAATCATTCAAAGGATATCTCTTGAATTGGATCATAAATTCTCAATTGTTTTCGAGCACCTTGTTGGAATGGACTCCCGTGTGAAGGAATTGTTGGATTTGTGCACGCGTGAAGGGTTGGATTGTGTCCACTTTGTTGGGATTTGTGGGATGGGTGGAATTGGCAAAACAACTCTTGCTCGAGAAATTTATGGTAGAATTTATAGTGAATTTGAAGCTTGGTGCTTTCTTGAAAATGTTAGAGAAGATGTCAAAAGTAAAGGTTTAGTTTCTTTGCAAAAAATACTTCTTTCTAAGATCTTCAAAGGAACTGAAATAATTATACATGATTTTTATGAAGGAATTAATGTCATGGGCACTAGACTACGCAATAAAAAATTTCTTATTGTTCTTGATGATGTGAATGAAGAAAAACAACTAGAAGCATTAGCAGGGAATGGTGGTTGGTTTGGTCCAGGGAGTATAATCATTGTAACAAGTAGAGATAGACATCCGTTGAGAAGGCATGGAGTGAGACATATATATGAAGCTAAGGAGATGAATGAAGATGAAGCTTTGAAGCTTTTTAGTTGGAAGGCTTTCAAGAAACCTCATCTTGAAGAAAATTATGTGGATTTGTCTATGGATTTTGTAAGATATGCTAACGGCCTTCCTTTAGCTCTTGAAGTTTTGGGTTCTTCATTGTTTGGTAGAAAACTTGATGCATGGAGAAGTGCTCGAGATAAACTAGAAGCAAAACCTAATAGAGGCATTATGGAAATACTTCAAATAAGTTTAGTTGGGCTAGAGGATACACAGAGAGAATTGTTTTTAGATATTGCATGTTTCTTTAAAGGAGAGAGAGTATATTGTGTAAGAGATACTTTAGAAAGTTTAGGTCACTATCCTGGCTACGATGTTTATGTTCTTATGGACAAATCTCTCATAACCATTACATCAAATGGAACTTTGTCGATGCATGATTTGCTACAAGAAATGGGTCAAGACATTGTTCGTTGTGAATCCCCTAAAAAGCCTGGTAAACGTAGTAGGTTATGGTCTTACAAGGATGTCTTGCATGTATTGAAAAATAATACTGTAAGTTGATAAGTCTAAACTTGAATTTTGAGAAGTATATATATTATTTCAAATTCTATCAAGATTTTTCCTAATTTTATTGTTCTTGGTTTCTAGGGAACAGAGTTTGTTGAAGGTATAGTCCTAAAGATGCCTGTGGATAAAAATGAACGCTTAAGTGCTGAAGCCTTCTCAGAGATGAAAAATTTGAGATTTCTTAAAATTGGTTATGTGGAACCTCAACAAAGCCATAATAGAGGTCACGTCCAACTTCCACAAGGCCTCATTTATCTTTCTAATGAGTTGCGCATAATAGATTGGCATGGATATCCTTTAAAATCCATGCCAACCAATTTCCAACCAATTAAACTTGTTGAGTTGAGAATGCGTTGCAGTGGCATTAAAAAATTATGGAAAGAAATTATGGTAAGTTTTTCACTTATGCTAATTTGTATTTCCTTCCTTTTTATCAAGACTTGAGTTTGTCTAATTATTTATTGGTTTATAACAGATTTTAAATGAGTTGAAACTCATTGACCTGAGTGACTCTCAAAACTTAATTGAGATCCCAGACCTCAGTGGAGTCTCAAATCTTGAGAAATTAATTCTTCGAAGTTGTACAAGACTGTATAAGATTCATACATCTATTGGATATCTCAAAAAGCTTCTTCAATTGGATCTGAATGGTTGCAAAAGCCTTTCAAGTCTTCCTAATGCAATTTGTAGTTTGATTTCTCTAAAAACTCTCAATTTATGTGACTGCTTAAGACTTGTGAAATTGCCAGACAACCTTGGAAATCTTGAAGGTCTAGAGGAGCTAAATGTGAGTGGAACTGCTATGGGGCTATCTTTGTCCTTCATTCCCTTTAAAAATCTCAAAAAACTATCTATTGGTGGATGTGCTTTTCCGTTATCTAAACCATCCAAAAAGCTCTTTAGTTTTCCTATATTCCGAAGGAGACCAGATCCCATGGGCATGTTAACGCGTACTTTATCAAGCTTATCCTATTTGACAGATCTTAATCTAAGTTATTGCAATCTTCAGACAGTCCCTGACGTTATTGGTTGTTTGTCCTTTATAAATTGTTTAAATCTAAGGGGAAATAAATTCGATTGCCTTCCTAAAAATATCATTCTATTATCAAATCTGGAGACTCTTTTTTTGAGTGATTGCAAGGATCTACGATTACTGCCGGAGCTTCCATCAAATATTAAGTATTTTGAGGCAGAAGGTTGTACCTCGCTGGAAACATTACCCTTAAGACCAGAAGATGTTTTTTGTCCCTATTTCTTTCTTATTAACTGCATCAAATTGTTTGACAATCAAGGTTTCGGTGACATGTTATCAACAATGCTGGCACGTTATATTCAGGTATCTTTCTCTCTCTCTCTCTCTCTCTCTCTCGCGTGAAGTTCTAAACATCTTGATTTGTGTGTTTCAGAGACCTGATGATTTAGGTTACCAAAATTTTGTTATACCCGGAAGTGAAATTCCGAAATGGTTTAGCCATCAAAGTAAGGGGACTTCACTAAATCTACAAGGGCCTTCAAATATTACGGGAATCGCTGTGTGCGCTGTTTTTGTAATCCGCCCCCATCTTTCACTTCACCTACCTCCTTCGGAATTTTATAGTGTTACACATGGTATTGATGTTATATGTTTTATCGATGGATCTCAAATTTTAAAACCCTTAATGGTTTGTCTTTCTGAACAATTTGGTAAGATTGATTCATGTCACCTTTGGATAAAATATTTTCCTTCGAAAAGGGAAAGGGACAAGGAATTGAGTCAAATTGATGCTAATCGATTGAGTCAGACTGATGTTAAACTTGAAATAATGTCCTGGGGTCCAGGCTTGGTGGTGACGAAATGGGGAGCCCGTTTGGTATATGAGCAAGACATTAAAGATCTCAAAAAAAACGTGCCTGGGTCCAGCAGCTGCAGCATGACTCCTTATGAGGATAATTTAGACAATCCAGCAAAGGATACCAAAATTAAGCGAAGTCGTGATGACTTTGAAGGAGATGGGGCAGGACCTAGTGGAGAAGGTACCTCTAATGAAGTAGATGAGCCACAGCCAAAGTGGATACACACAACACCCTAATCTAATTAGAAATTGGATTAGGAATTTATGCACACAAGGACAAGGCGGCTCTAATTGTGAGGAAGAGGAATCCCAGTGACAATGGTAGCATTGATGACTCCACAAGGTTCTATCTTTGATTTTTTGTAAGTCATCATATTTCTCTCTCTTACTGATCTTGTTTGTTTGTAGCTGTATTTTTAATTATTTAAAAATTCATTGGCTTTTGCTTGCATATCTTTTTCTTTTTAACAAGTGACAAGGCCATATAAGGGCCATATGAGTTTAAGTAATTGGGTTCAATTAATGTACGCACTTATTTATTTAATAATTCATTTTAGAAAATCTTTTTATAAAAATGAAAAAGTTAGCCACTTTTTTCAATTTTTAATAAAAAGTTTTCTAAAATGGACTACTAAAGTATGCCTTAAGAAGTTTTCTAAAATGGTTATTAATGTATAACATATGCTTAGTAAAACCCTAAGTGATTTGTGATTCCTCTTTCTGCTAGTTGCCTTATATTGGGAACGAGGAAGTTTTTGGACTTTGTTGGAATTCAGAAACTGTCATATTCACATTGCTTGCTGACGGGAAAGGAAAGCATGTACATCTATTGTATGGTAGCCATTTTTGTTCAATTGTGTTGGAGGGTAAATTCGGCACTATTGTTGCTCCTTTTTTTTTTAATATTATTATTTACTACAATTTTATTCTGATTTTTCAAACATCTATTGTGAACCTATCTGCTCTGTTCCTCCTGTTCTGTTGGTTGTGGCCATTCTATTAGGAACCTTCTCACTGTAGCATGATGGATATCTGTTTATCCATATTGTCCAGAGGATAGCACTACTTTCCTGTATGTACAAGTGACATTCCATGAACATGATCAGCTTTATAATCCTCTAAGATCATCTATAGCCATTGATGTACAGATGGAATTGAGTCCGCTCTGATATTTGAGGGTGAAGCAAACCACAATGCCCTTGCAACTCATTGTGTGCTCATCATTTTTGTTCAATTATGGGAGGGTAAAATCCACACTCATTTTAGTCTCTCCTTATAGTATTTATTACAATTTTCCATAGGAGAATGCAATAGATGCTTGCAATCCCAGTGTTGTTATAAAATCAAATGGAAAGAAGAAATTGCAAAAATCTGCACTCTTGTTGCTCTCAATGAGTATTATTAATTTCTTTCTGTAAACTATTTGTAGCTGAGGGATTATCTGCTATCAACTAAGGATTCATCTTTATTGAGGATTCGATTGCTAGAAATTTGCCAAGCTTGACAGTGCCGAATTGTGGATTAGTCTTGTAAATTCCAACATGCTGATATATAGAGTTTACCTTGTAGGTAATTCTCAGATTATTATTATTTTTTGTTTTTTGGAATCAGTGCAGTCACATTGAGGTTTCAGTTGTAAGCTACTTCCCACTTTTGATGGTGCTGAAGTGTGGGAGAGGTTTCTTATTCTCTCAAGAGCTTGAAGAGTTTGGGCAAACAATCATTGAGTGCTCTACTGATGAGCCTTCTCACAATATGGATTTCATCCATCAATCAGTAGCAAGTGATACTCCAAATGATAAGCAAAAGAGTGAAGCTGGTTGCTCCTATGAGGACCCATATCCTGGAAGGTTGAGAAGGTTTCTTTATCCGGAGCAGATCATTAGAAATAACATCTATTTTGAGGACCAACACCCTGATAATCAACTCCACCAAAATGATTTAATGGTAATAAATGTGTGTATTTTCTATGAAAGTACTATCAATCTCTCTCTCTCTCTCTCATTGGATTACATGCTTCTGTTTTACAGGACTTTGATTATTATATAATTCTTGTCAAATTCTAGAGTTGTTCAACCATTTTAGTGGTGAGCCACCTCAAAACCTTGCCATAAGACTGATAGTAAAATAGAATAAGAATTGGTATCTGCACAAAACAGAATTTTCAAAATAGAATAAGAATTGGTATCTGCACAAAACAGTAAAATTAGCTGAAGCAATTGGAATTGGAATGGATCAACACCCCAAATCTTTGGCAAATGTTTCCTTAAGGTTATCAGTTATGTGTACCAGTGTGGTAACCAGTACAACATATTCAGCTGAAATAGTACGGTATTCATAACTTTATAATGCATGCCTTTAAACCTTCAGGCAACTGCATACATAAGTTTTTAAACATAGGGCCATCTGGGAGATGCAGAGGAGTATCCAGAACCCTATAGCTTGTTGTTTGGCTTTACTTTTCAGATATCTAGTCTCTTCAAACTAGCACTTAAATTCATGCAAATGTTGACATACGCATTACAAGCAAACAGTTCCTTGTTTTACAAGAACGTGATTAAAAAAAGTTAATCCCCTGCTCATCATGTTGTCACTAAAAGAGCTGCAAATTGTCTAGATCTTTAGGATTTAATACTATTGTTTTAATATCAAATTTTCGAATCTGACATTATATCTCTGCTTTTCAGTATGCTCGAATTATACAGAAGCTTGGTTTTCCAGCTAAATTCAAGGTAAAAATTAATTTCAGTGCAATCCACTGTGTCATTTATGTATGTATATGTAATAAAACATACTGACACAAGCAGCTTTGGTATTTTACAAAGAATTACTATTTGTCTACTATTGATGCTTTTCACTGTTGTAGGATTTTAAGATTCAGAACATAGTTGGTTCATGTGATGTTAAATTCCTCATCAGGCTTGAAGGACTGGCATTTTCCCATGGTGCCTTTTCTAGTGTAAGTGATGGCTGTGTGTCCATCTGTGTTAGTTCTTTCTGTTAAATATCAAGAGCCATTATTGGTATTTGTGTGTGATTTATCAGACTTTGGAATGTACTTACCAAAAATAGCCTGTGCAATGTTCTCCTTTTCCTTCCCTGACCATTGAAGTGGCCATGATTGGAGGATAGGTTGTCTTATGTGGCCATTCTTGGAATTAAACACTTCCATGGAACCTATGATATGCATACTTGCATACACACATGCTATGGAAAATGAAGTTATATGTAAATTGAGCCTTTCAGAAGTTAAACTTATTGCAAACATTATTGCCCGGACATCAAATAGCCAGTTGTAATACCGACATGGCGGGAAACAGTAGAAAGCTTGTTTTGTAGTAATGATTCTATGAAATTGGTTGGTGTCTGCGACATTTGAAATTTATTTTAGAAGTATCCCATTTTAAAAAAAAAAACTTGCAAGTTTTGGTATCTTTTTGGTGTAGCAAAGTTTCAACCTTGTTTTGGAACAATTTTAAAACTTTGAGAATTGAAATTGATTGTGTTCTCATTCTGGTGGTCAGGATGAGCCAGAGCTGTTCCCAGGGTTGATCTATCACATGAAACGACCAAAGATTGTGCTGCTTATTTTTGTGTCAGGAAAAATCGTTCTTACAGGAGCTAAGGTGATATCACTAGACTCCTTTTTTTTGTTCTGCCCTCCCAGGTTTTATATGCTATTCTGGTTGGATCTGCTCAGCATTGTTTCATTTCGAATCTTAAGGTGAGAGATGAGACCTATACAGCCTTTGAGAACATATACCCGGTGCTTACGGAGTTCAGGAAAAACCAGCAATGGTATGTTGCACAATTGTAATATTTTTGTTAAGATCCATGGTGCAGGGACCAGATTATTTATGCGAAATCCAACTCTTATTTGCAGATTTCATGTTAAATCTTTCAGTAAGGGGTATTTATTTTCATAATACCCTCTAAAATCAGATTTATTAGGTTTCTGGGGAAAGGTTGGCTTCATAAGTTCTTGGGGAACAGGTTCGAGTCCCTAATTTCATAACCCTTTTAAATCAGATTTGTTAGATTAAAATTTGGAAATTATGACTGGTTGGGACTGTCATAGATTGTAGTAGCACAAGTATTTTTCATTTCACATGAACTTCTAGACTATTAAACTGAGCACCGCAGATTAAAAGATAATTTTGGGTCCCATCATATTTTGAACTTGATTATTTCAAGGTGTTGAGGTTCCATTTAGAGTTTGTTTACTGTAAGGGTTGAAAGTAGTACACATATCACTAGTGTTGGTAAAAGAGTCAAGCGCATTGGTCTCTTGGCACCTAGGGCCCTAGGCACAAAGAGCAATCGTGCACTTGATTGAAGTAAAGCGCACCATTTTCAAATATAATATCTTATAACCTCTAATAGATATTCATGATATATAATAAAAATATAATAAAAGCTCAAAATTTTTTTTTCCTTTTAAGTAAGTGCAATTGTATAATGTTTGTAAGTTCACATTTTACCTAGTTATTTCAATATCTTAAAATTTTAATATAGTAAGTTGAAAACAATTATCAATGGACAATATGATAATACTTTAGTCATAGAAAGTATAAACATAAAATTTTATATAATTCTCTTGTTGTTTTAAAATACATATACATGATAGTTATGATCAAATGATGTATATGGTTACATCAACATACATCTAAAAGGCCAAGACCAAAAAGCATAAGAGAGAATAGTATATTAGCCTTGTTTGTATCTTTTGACATGTTAATTTAAAAAAAAAAAAATTCTTTTATTGTACAACACATTAAGAATAGTGTTTGTATGATAAATCAACGGTCCTGTCCATTCCATTTTCTTCAAGATCAAACAATTAATTTTATAAATATGTTTCTTTTTTAGCAATAAAATAGAAAAACGTGTCTAGGCATACTCTGTGCTTCTTCAAAAAGTGCAAAAAAGCGTGTTTAAGGCGCGCTTCTTGAAACGGGCATTGCTTTGGCCATGCAAAGCGCTTAGACTTTGGGGCTTCGAGCTTTAAGCTTCAAGGCGCACTTGGTGTGCTTTTAACAAAACTGTATATCACCTCTAGCCAGATAGGATTCACGGGATTTGATGGGTGAATTGAGGTTGTTAGAAGAGTCCTGTCCTTGGCTCCTCCCCCTCTGTAGAGTACAATTGAGGATGATTTTTTTACAGGCCATGCTGACAAAAAGACTGAGTTTAATGCCCTTGATTTTACAGGGGCATATTGTTGGCATTTTTTCGCTTGTGATAGATGATATATTAACTGTAGCTTGAAAAAGATGATTTACCCTTTGCTGCCCCAGCTGCTGCCATATAGGCTTAACAAAACTGCAATCACGAAGGGCATGGCTGATGGATTCAGGCGCAGAATGGCATAGCGGGCAATCTATAGGAATCTGCAGACCTCTCTCGGCCAAGCAACCTCTCACTCCTATACTATTATGCATACATTGCCAAATAAAGACTTGGATCTTAGGGAGGGTACAAACTTTCCATATCCATGAACCCGGAAAGGAGTGCAACTGGAGGGAGAGAGAGTATGCCCAGCTATGTGTAGGGGCTGGTTAAGCTTGCTCCTCTTTTCATGCACTTAAATGAGTTTTCCCCTTGACAATGCTTTTTTAGTTGTTGTGAAGTTATGAATAATGTTTTCTTCCATGAGAAGGGCTTTTGTATGGAGTACTTGTGCCTTCTAAGAGAAGGACTTTATGTAAGAAGTAGTTGTGCCTTCTAAGAGAAGGGCTTTGATATGAGATCTTGGTGCCTTCTAGGAGAAGAACTTTAGTAATAAAGGTTCATGCCTTCCATGAGAAGGACTTTTAGTTTGAGTGTTTGATAATCCCTTGAGAAGTATGGATATGGTAAAAGATATAGATGTTTTGTGGGATATAGTATTTGTAATATGTATGATATGTGGAAGTATGAGAGATATGGAAGTTAAGATAATAAAAATATGAGATTATAACTACTGGAGAAGTTGTAGAGATTGCTTTCCAAGAGGATAAATTTTGTAAGAGAAAAGTATGGAGATGTGTTTAGGTATTTGGAGATGAGTGTAGTAAGGTAGGTGTATTTTTTGAATATGGAGAGTGAGAGAATGAGTATAAGATGGTAATAGTGCTGTAGTGTGTTTAGCAATGTTGCTGGGATTTATCGCTGGGATTTTCTGTTGGAGGATGTGTGAAGGCTTATGAAAGGCATTTGTGAGCTAAGGGCTGAAGAGTTTAGTTCCTGATTTGGAAACTAAAAACTCAGGAGCTCAGAACTTCATTAAGAGCTTAGAGGGAGAGAGAATAGATAAGTTCATGAGAGAGTTGTTCTTTTTCCCTTGGTTATCCCCCCTTTGAGGTGTTGATGAAGGGTTCTATTTAGCTGAGTTTAAGGTGGCTTTTAGCAAATAATCTCAACCAAAATCTGTTCTAAATAGCAAAAAATCTTTAGAGAATCCATCTTAAGATTTGGCCAAAAATGGTATGTTTAGCTTTAAGGTATTTTTGCTGTTTTGCGTAAGAGCTACTAGGGAAAGAGTAGCAGAAAAGGAAAGTATTTTAGCAAGAGAAATGTAGTTTCTTTAGTTGGTTTTGGTTTTAGCCAAATAAGGAAAAATTAGTAATGCTCAGGCTGCTAAGTTAGTTGTCACAGCTGTTTTGAAAAGGCTGTCCCAACTATCAGGAAAAGCTGTGACAGTTATCATGAGAAAGCTGTTACAGCTGTCATAAGACAGCCGCTGCTTTGGGCAGAAGCAAATGAGTTCAGATGGGTGATTTTTGACTGTTGGAAAGGACATTCAGCATTTATTTCTTGAATTTAGTTGAAAAATGGTAAGATTTCTTTGAAGGGTATCTTGCTATTTTGGGTATAATAGCTGGCTGTTGGGATTTCAGCATTAAATGGAAGGTGACATCACTTCCAGCCAAGTGTCAAATGCTGAATACACTGCTGGGATTCTGCTGGAAATGTTTCCTTTTTCGGGTGTTTGTATTTTGGTTCAAGATTCCATTACAACACATTTCTAGCAAGTAATAGAAGGATTGGTTGAAAGTTAATGAAGCTTTAGAGATTTAGTTAAGGTCTCATTGTGTTGTGACATAATCTTGGTGAGCAAGAAGAGTATTTAATGCTCTTCTCTGGCAGCTGGCAGAGAAATATATGGTCTGGTTGTGGCAGACAGCAGCTGAGTATCAAAGATATCATGAATATTTTGTATATAGAAAGAGATAAAAGATAGTCAATCAGATTAGGCCATGTGTTTGAGTTGGATTTTAGCTGAAAGTATTAATGAGATTTATGTAGAATAATATAATGAAGTTTCTAGATTTGTATAGCAACAGTTGGGAATTGAATGAACAGTTATTTTCTCAGCAGCTAGATGGCTGGGGATATTGAGCATTTGTCATATGATGAATATTAAGTTTTAGGAAAAGAGTAATGGGGAATCATATCATTTTAAGTGCTATGTGATAAGAGATACTTACCATATGTTACCCGTTACACACGGACTCGTCAGAGTTCAAGGAGTTGAAGAAGACACACTAAGCAACATGTCTCTTTTATCAACTTTAAACCACTGGAGCTTTACTAAACATACCTTTTGGCCCTCCAAACCACGACTCCCAAAGTTTCCCCAAAGAAACTTATGAGCTAGGATCATAAGCCGAAGATGAGATGACGTACCTCGGGTTTTGTTGTCATTTTGTGTAAATATGGACTCTTGTTGAAGAAGCTGCTTGCCATGAATGTAAGAGAGATAATATGGGCCGTGAGCGCTGATTCATTGCCTAAGCCCAATCCATATGTTGATGTTGATGATATCATGGGCTATGATCCCAATTGATGAAAGGAAAATGTGGACGATGAATTCGCCTCTTGAAGTAAGGATTTCGCAGGCCATGTGAGCCCAATCCGTGTAGTTGAATGAGATATGAGCTTATTTTGGGCTTTAAATAGATTTACCCAAAAAAATCAATAATATGTTGATGTGACATAGGTTGCCAATGAAGTAATGCCATGTGGGCCGAAAAAAGAGTCCTCAACAAATTCTTGTATTGAAAATTGAAGCCTCTGTTAAGATGATCATAGACCTTAACCCCACAAAAAGAAAAAAGAAAGAAAAAATGGTGATGGTAATGGTAGCCTTTCATGTTCCACTTGCCATAATTTTTATATGCATATATTGCAAGGGAGTCAATTTCGTACCAAAAGCTAACTGGTTTGACCAGTGAAATGATATACTTCGGTACCGGTCAATACCGGTGTACTGTTTCAGGTTCACTACTATTTTATATATATATATATATATTAATAAATATAAAAGTTTACCATAAAACATTACCTCAATTCAGAATAAATTATTCATGACACAATTTAAAAGACATAAAGCTTAATTGTTCATTGCATATTAAGAAAACAAATAATACTAATAAGTTAATGCAAATAAATTACCATTTTGCCCTTACAAAAATTCAAAAATTACAAAACTAAAAAAAAGCTTTTTTCTGTACCAGCTGGTACGCCCAGTACTGGCCGATACACCCGAAATCGACCGGTACGCCTAATACATGGCCAATATGCCTGGTATTTAAATCGGTACAAAATGTTGGCGTTTTAATATTAGTATATGTACCGGTACGGTATCGACCACCTTGATGGTAGTAGCTATTATATTTTGGCAGTGACTATTTGCATTTCTATAACTACCTTCTTCCCCGTCTAAAAAGGCAAAATAAAGTGAGAAAATGTCCTGTCTAGTGATGGCTTTAAGAAGTTATTTGGATGCAAAACTGCTAAAGGTTTAAATTTCAGTGGAAGCAAATTGTAATTGCTTTTCGTTGCAAAAAATTTAACTATCTGAAGATTGTATTGCTGTGCTTCTGTTATGTATCCGGTGTTAACAGAGGCGTATACTGTTATTAGTTGTTTAGTGCCTTTTGGGGCCTTATGTAACACTGTTTATACAAGTTGTCATATATATATATATATATATATATTAATGTATGCAATAATGTATTATGCCTTTACACATTTTCAAAACTAATTGTAACTTACTAATCATGATAGGTTCATCACTTTTTACTACCATGACTTCACACATTTTTGAACTTAAATATAACTTAAGAACTTATAATAGAAAATACATGTAATACTAACGGCCTGTTTGGTTTTATTTTTTTCATAGCTCATCACTCATCACTCAATTTCTATCACTCATCACTCAAAATTCCCTAACTCCCTACACCCCACCTGTTTGGCATCATTACCCAGTTATCATCACTCAATATTTTTCAACTATTTGTGGGTCCCATACCTGTCACTCGGTATAGTTTTTTTTTTTTTTTTCAATGCCCAGATCACCCTAGAAAGAAGAAAGGAAAAAAAAAAAAAAAAAAAAGAAGAAGCCTAGATCACCCAAACCTAGTGAAAAAAAAAAAAAAATTCCAAAGAAGGAAACCCAGGTCACTGAACCAGTGAAAGAAGAAGAAGAAGAAGAAGAAAAAAAAAAAAAAAGAAGCTGAAACCTAGAAGACAAGCTGATTAGAAGAAAAGAAGAAAAAAAAAAAAAAAAAAGAAGGAAGAAGACAAGAGGAAGAAGACGCTAATCATCAGAAAAAAAAAAAAAGTTGCGGCTGGTGAATCCCTTTGTATATGTTTAATTACAAAAATGTCATTGAGTTATGAGTTATGAGTTATGGAAACTGAAATCAGCTAAAATGTGTTTTCAGTTTCCATAACTCATCACTCAAAAATCAGAGAATTGAGTGATGGAAACAGAGTTATGAAAATCCAAACAGACTTCTCAGCATTAGGTCCCACCATTTTTGAGTTATTAGTTATGAAAACAGAGTTATGAGTTATGGAAACTCAAAATCCAAACAGCCCCTAATTGTTTCAACAGAGACACCATTTATTTATTTATTTTTAGTTTATACAAATTCGAAAAAATCAAATATGTCATCATTGTATTCATATTTGTAATTTCGTATGCTAACGTAGTATTCAAGGTTAGATTGAAGGATTCAGTTCTGCACATACTTAGAGAACCATATGTCATTTTCATAAACTTCAAGAGATAGAGATAATAAACACCCACTTCGGTCCAATTTGGCCCATTTTGACCAATTTGGTTTAATTTCATGCAATTCGGTCTATTTGGTCCATTTTAGTCCACTTTAGTCCATTTAGTTAACTTCGGTCCATTTTGGGTGACTATAAACTAAAAATAAATAAAGCTATTATCTTTATCTCTTAAAGTTGAGGAAAATACTAAACTCTCTCATATTTTCTTCTGGAAAAAAGGTGACTATGATATCTGTCTCTCTAGATTTTTAATTTTTTCGTGCAAACTTTATTTTAGGTAGATGAATTTTTATGTTTTTTTAATATAGCTACTTTGGGTTGATGTGTTTCGGTGTTGAATTGTTGTGCTCTTTGAGTTTCCCACCACAAGTCCTCTCTTTTCCTCTTATAACTTTGGTTTGTCTTTTTTTTTTTTTTTTTTTGAGTTAATCATTCATTTCTTTGAAAGTGAGAATTTGAGTTTATATCAAACACAATCTACATGGCTATGTATTTAAATGAGCTTATCAATTATTTGAGTAATATTAATTGTAATTATGTGATAAGTTTTGATTATCATGATAACTTCCTTAAGAGAATGAGAATTTGAAAACTAAAAATTTTAGTTCTACCAAAAGAAATTAAGAAAATATAATAACTTGGGGTGTATGGGATGAGAGACTGTATACACCAAGGGTAGGGTTGTCCACGGGTCGGGTTTGTGCCCAACTTGGACTTGACTCGAAAACTTCAGGTGGGGAAAAAGGTAACCCAAAATTGACTAGGTAGACTTGTCAGATCGGCCAGTTCATGTCTCGTCGGCTATTGGGTTTTATTAGTTGGTTTCGAAATTTTTTAACGAGGTCGATATTTGGCCGAATTCGTCAAGATTTGGCCGATATTTGACTGGATCCATCGAGATTTGGCCTAGATTTCGTCGGATAACGATGAGATCTTGCCGAATCTCGAAGGATCTAGACTCTCGTCAGATCTCGACGAATCCGAGGATGAGAGAGAGAGAGAGAGAGAGAGAGAGAGAGAGAGAGAGAGAGAGAGAGAGAGAGGACGAGGGTTAGGGATGGTGTTACAGTGAAAGTCCTTCAGTCGGTTTAGTTTTTGTTAGGTTTGGAAACCCAAAACCACCACTCGACTCACACCCTTTGACCTTTGACGTATGTGACCCATTGCTGACCTTAAGTTGCTCTGATCGAGTCGGTCTTGGTTTAGGTGACACCGGGTTGGTTGGTTCTAGGGGTTACTGTGGCTGTGGACAGCTTTAACCGAGGGAATAGTTAGATATTTAAAGAGGTCTAAATACACTTATTTATCAGAAAAATTAAGAAAATATAATGCATAATTACAAGAGTTAGAAGAATATGAACCACTTTACGAAAGAATAATATCGATAACAAATACCAAAAATGATAAAATTATTTATTTGTAAAAAGAGATAGAAATTACTTTTATAAATTGTTTAATTTTTAGGGAAACGAATTATATAGGACAAAATTTAGAGAATGAGTAATATATTATACCTCATTTCAAACTAATTATATATTTCCACACATCACGTAGGTCTCTAACTACTTATCTCCATGATCACTGAGACCAACTCACATATTGGCGCTGCATTTGCTCTATTGCCATACCAATGTCTTTATAAGTGGTCATGTGAAGAAAACCAACAAGATGGTGATTTAAAACAGTTTCGAAGAAGGGGGAGAGAGGGACAATGAATCATACATGGCTCACACACAACCAAATATAAAGATCCCAATCTCGATGAATATTTAAGTCCTCCATTTCTTATAGACTAGTTAATGTCTAGCGCAACGCTCAAATACTTTATAATTTCATTTGAGATTATTTTTATCTATATTAAAACATACATATTATATAAAATTTATTTTGTTGTAAAATATTTATGTTTGTCAGCATTATTGTTGAATGCTTTGAACCTTGATTTTCTTAATTTATATTTTATTTTATTTTTTAAATTGTCTAACACTATAAGAATCAATTTTTTTAAGTAATAAATAATATTTACTGTTACAAAAAGACTTTATTAAAATCTAAAATTAAGAATTTAAAGTATAAAATATTTTTATATCCTAAAATTACATAAATTTAAGAGAACGTAATTAAACAAAGAGAAATTGGCTAAAATCACATTCATTTATCAAATTTTAATTGTTAATTGTTTTTAGTTGGGCTTCTGTATCGTTAAAAAATTTAAAATATATAATAAAAAAAATACAAAAATAACTTTGAAATCATCATCGATTTTTATTTTTATCACTATGGCTCATACCGCACAAAATAGAAAAAAAAATTACAAAGAAACCAACTAATTGTGAGTTTTAGAAACAAAATAAAAAATAGATAACTTCATAAATAATTAATTAGAATGTTTATTTTTATTTTTCTTTATTTTTAAAACAAAATACATTTACGACTTTTTCATACCAAAATCACACACACACAAAGACTCAAAGCCAATCATAGCCTTTAAAAAATCCCCAACGTTTGACTTCAATATCAAACACATAAGCTTTATCACTAAATAAAAAATGCAAGCCCACTTTCTTGATCATAGCCTACTTATGTGGGTTAGGATTAAATGGTACGACAATGCTGGAGTTATGTAGGTATTGTTGAAAGGTTGAAGATATATGGCATCGTTCTTGGTTTTAGTGTATTTGAGGTGAGATCTCATGAAGGGCTATAGGCATGTGTATATAAAAGAGTAGAAGTGCAACCGACGAAAATGGTGAATGAAAATGTAAAGAGTTTTTTGTGAGAGAGAGAAAAAAAATTCTTGAAACAATGAATCAAAGGAAAAAAAAAAATAGAAATCTTGAAACATAGGATCAACGAAAACAAAGTAGTCTTGAAACTTTAAACAAAAGGAAATAAAAAGTTCATATTTTAAAATTTATTTCTAATGTGGCTTACAAGTATTTATTTCTCTTTTTAAAAGGTGCACCATATAACAAAACGTCACACTCTTCCGCATGAAATCCACGCTTTATATATATAAGGATATTTTTTTTTCATATCCTCTTCAGATATTTTGGTTTACTAATAGTGTCCCCATAACTCATAAAGCAACTACTTAACAAGGCTATTGTTATTGGGTGCTGTTCAACACCCATTAAGATTGATTTGTTTTTTTTATCCAAAAAAAAAGATTGAATTTTTTTTTATTAATAAAGTATTGTTGCTTTTTGGGAGTAGAAAAGAGTAAGATAAAGCAGCACTTAAGTGTCACGGACGACTCGTAGGTTCTGAATATCCTAATTGGTAAAATTTTGATGGTTGAATAAGAGATTTAAGGTTCAATTTATGTCTACACAAAAAAACAAATTAGTATCTTAGTTTAATAATAAAGAATTATTATCAAAAGTGGATGTCATAAGTTAAAATCCTCTAAAAAAAATATCTTGAACTCGAGCATAAAAAATCACTCATTTTACAAGACCCAAATGCCCTTTTTGAACGTTATTTCCTTTTCTTTTCTTTTATTAAAATTTTCAACTTGGTTATGGACTTTGCTTTTCCATATCTACAAAACAACCACTCGAATGGCCTAAATTTCAAAACCAAGCCAAATTGTCAAGCTTTTTCACATCCCAGATTGAACGGTCACCAAAACAATCCAGATACAACCAAAAACAGAGGAAGAAAAAGTAGAAAAAAAAGTTAGAGAGAAAAAAAGGGGGGGCCGACGGCTACAGGTGGTGATGGTGGCCCCGGTGAGCACCACTACTAAATAGG
The DNA here is from genome assembly GCA_033629205.1 of Lithocarpus polystachyus. Classification (NCBI taxonomy): domain Eukaryota; kingdom Viridiplantae; phylum Streptophyta; class Magnoliopsida; order Fagales; family Fagaceae; genus Lithocarpus; species Lithocarpus polystachyus. The sequence goes on from CM066162.1 coordinate 12,514,599, forward strand.
TATTTATCGTTTAGCTATAGGGGAAGGGCCAGTTGCTTACGTATAGCCCATGCGCACGCGAAGACTTCCATATTTGCATATGATGCTTGCTGATGCATTTTGGCTCTAGACAAAAACTAAATGGAAGCGTTTATATATATTTAATTTTTTAAAATTTTATTCTTTTATTTTTTAAATAAAAAATTACTAATTAATTTTTTGTAATTTTGTTCTATTAACACTTTTTTAATTGGTAACATAATAGGACTAATCCACTTATTTAAAAATTACTAGTGAAGGTGGACTTACTGGCAAGGGAGTTCCCAATAGTGTCTCAATCTAAAGCTTCTCAACTTGGGTTGTACTTGGCTAAAATTCTACGTTTTTTCTTTCTTCTTTTTTGACAACTTATGCTATGAATAATTCATATAATTTCTCCTTAATAAAGATGAGTAGTTATGAAATAATCTAATGCTACATGCTTTAAACTTCTTTCTTGGGGGGTGTTTAAAACTAAAGAACCTTATCAAACAATTAGTATGAAATGTAAAAAAGCATCATTGATTGCAAAATGCTGATAAAAATGGGGAAGCTTGGAATTATCCATTAGAACATTAACCACCAATTGCATTGCATTTTCTTTAATAGCTTCATGTAAATAAATTCAGAGTTGCTGCAGCTTGGTCAAAATGTGTGGTTCAAGTTTTTGCACTTTTAGCATTTTTTTTAAAAAAAAATTTTCTAAAATGTACCAGTTAAGCTAGAAGCCCAAGTTGTTGTTACAACAATAGTAGATCAGTTTAATAATTAAATGGAAAAAAAATATAATAATGCTTAAGCAAAAAACTATGCATGAATATGATTTTCCTCCATGCCTTTCAAAAAGTTCTATGGCTCTAAGCTTTGCTACAATTTTGGTTACCAAAAAAAAAGGATTTTACTAAAGTGTGCCCTTAGGGCACACAATAGTATACCATTTTAGGACAAAGTTTTATCGGAAATTGAAAAAGTTGTAAAACTTTTTTAATTCCCAATAATTCTTTTCCAAAAATAGATGGCTTAATGTGTGCCAACTGGACTAAAAAAAAAGCTTTGCTACAATTTCAGTGATAGCAATCTGGTAAAAGCTGAACTAGTGGCCCTGATGTGACTGATTATTTGTTCCCCCTAGAAGACCGTAACACGTTTGAAAAGATAGAGGCGACAATTAAAGTGAGTAAAACATTTTAGACTTACTAGTGTTGGCTACACGTGCAAGGCACGTGCTGCTCTAGTAGTCTTACACGTGCAGCTCTAGTAGTGAGAAGACTAATATAGATTTTGTGTGTGAAATCGTGAATTTTAGCTCATCCAATTTGACTATATTAAAAAAGAAGTCTAAAAATACAACAAAATATCACAATATTTTCACAATATCTTCATTTTTAGGATCCGAATAAATTTTTTTTTTATTTGAGAGAAATGCTACATTCATAACATTTTTAAAACAAATTCTAAATGACAAGTTATTATTGGTTTTAAACTGATAACGTTGTTATTGTTATTCTCAAAACATTTATTTTCAGTTGTGGTTGATCATAGTCTCATATTTTATTATTTTATTTCGACTTGTAAGAAATTGATACTTCAATATTTGTAAAAATATTGTGAAATTTGTTGTGTCGGTATAACAATATATATGTCAGCTTACATAAATATTTAAAAGAAAAAAAAAACAGAAACCGATTACTTAGAGAAAAAAAAAAAATTTTAGGCACGGTAGAAATTAATGTTAAAATATTTTGGACTTAGCATTTTTTTATTTGATCTATAAGAAACTGAGATCTCAACAATTGTGAAAATATTGTGATAATAATAAGTGTTGTAACATTTTCTCAAATCGTTTATTTTCAGTTGTGGTTAGTCACAGTCTCATATTTTATTATTTTATTTCGACTCGTAAGAAATTGACACGTCAATAATTGTAAAAATATTATGAAATTTGTTGTGTCAGTATAACAATGTATATGCCAGTTTACATAAATATTTCAAAAAAAAAAAAAAACACACAAACCGATTACTTGAAAAAAAAAAAAAAAAAAACGCTACAGTGTAAGTTGAATAAAACAAAAGCACTGTCGCACCGGTGCTATCCATCAATAATGCTTACCTATGATTTGTTGTGAAATTAATGTTAAAATGTTGTGGATTTAATATTTTTTTTATTTGATATATAAGAAACTGAGATCTCAACAATTGTGAAAATATTGTGATAACAATAAGTGTTGTATCATTTTCTCGAAACATTTATTTTTAATTGTGGTTGGTCACAGTCTCATATTTTATTTTTTTATTTCGATTGGTAAGAAATTGATACCTCAATAATTGTGAAAATATTGTGAAATTTGTTATGTCAGTATAACAATATATATGCCATTTTATATGAATATTTAAAAAAAAAAAAAAACACAAACCGATTACTGGAAAAAAAAAAACTTTAGGCACTGTAGAAATTAATGTTAAAATGTTGTGGACTTAGCATTTTTTTTTATTTGATCTATAAGAAACTGAGATCTCAACAATTGTGAAAATATTGTGATAACAATAAGTGTTGTAACATTTTCTTAAAATATTTATTTTCAGTTGTGGTTGGCTACAGTCTCATATTTTATTATTTTATTTCGACTTGTAAAAAATTGACACGTCAATAATTGTGAAAATATTGTGAAATTTGTTGTGTCAGTATAACAATATAAATGTCAACTTACATCAATATTTAAAAGAAAAAAAAAAAAAAAACACAAACTGATTACTAAAAAAAAAAAAACCAATCTCATATTTTATTTCATTATTTTATTTCGACGTGTAAGAAATTGACACGTCAATAATTGTGAAAATATTGTGAAATTTGTTGTGTCAGTATAACAATATAAATGCTAGCTTACATCAACATTTAAAAGAAAAAAAAAAAAAAACACAAACCGATTATTGAAAAAAAAAAAAAAAAAGCCTCACGAAACCAAAGCACTGTTGCCGCTACAGTGCTACACAGTGAAAACACACTGTGTGCATAGCGCCGAAGCACTGTAGCAACATAGGCGCTTTTTATATACTAAGGAAAAAAAAAACTACCATCCCCAAAACAATGTACTTACAATATTCTTCTTTTATTTCAAACAATGTACTTACAATAAAACATAATCACATTAAAAAAATATACATACTTGCAATGTAAATTTATATTGTAGATACACAAAAAATGGCTAATTTATATTGTAGATACACAAAAAATGTAAAAGCTTATCAACTTAATTGTCTTAAAAAATGTTGTGAAATTTTTTGTGTATGTAACATTTGCTTCTTTTTTTTTTTTTTTTTGAGAAGTACTACATTTACGGTGTTAAGTTTTTACTAGTTCTAATTTGAATCTAGGGCCGGCTCTAGACATTTTGGGGTCTAAGGCGAGAACTAAAATGTGGTCTTTTTTAATACTTATGTATTAATTAAATTAATATTTATTTAATATTTTTATATTATAATATATTTCATTTAAAATCTATTTTTGGTGAATTTCTTGCTCATTTGTGATATTTTCATTTAAATTTTGTATTAAATTTTGTTTATTACTAATAACAAATTTATTTATAGGGATCAAAGGCCCAAATACGTGTATTGAGCCTTGGGCTTGTCCGAGGAGGTTCAATTGTCCGAAGATGGATCAATAGTGTAGAAAACACAGGATATTGGGCTTCACAAGTAGATTGAGACTATGTAGACTGAGGAATGTGGTCCAAGGAGGAATATATCCTCAGCTAAGCAAGGCAAAGGTCGAAGTATGTATTTTGTTATCTAGGATGATACACTAAAAGGTTCTACTGGTAAGTGTATACCATGTGGGCGTACAGGACAGGTGGGAGCTGAGAAATATTTAAAGGAAAGCTGTTACCACCGCATTGAATGCTTTGCAGCTAACACTCTGGCCGCATTAATAAAAGAAGTGATGTCTAAACAGTAACTTTCAGCCTTATAGCTACCATTTGAAGACTTTTTAGGAGGGCTGATGGGATAGGGGTGAAAGAGGATGATATGAACTGCACGTGGAGAATGGTGATGCAAATAGAAGGAAGTATAAAATAGAGGGAGGACCCTGAGAATGGGGGATTGAGAAATCAAGAGAAAAACACTGTAGTAATTAAGAGTTGAACTTGTAGTCATATTTGAGAAAAATATATAAGAACTGATCTCCTCAGATTGTGCTGAGGACGATTTTCTTTAGGTTAAACTAGTTTATCTTCATCTTCTTGTCATCTGGATACGCTTTGATTGTTGTCCGATTCATTAAAGCCCAGTTTTCTGATTCACTCTCTACAAATTCAATGTTTTGGGCTTAAGTCCATCCAAATTGTGGGCCAGGCATTCAAATTGCGTCCTTACAATTGGCGCCGTCTGTGGGAAAACTGGTGTTATAATGAGTTTAACCTTTAGTTATGGCAGGTTCAGGTCCAAACCAGGCGGAGTCTAGGGGGTCCCAGTGTGGGGACAATTTTCTCCGTTTTGAACGGGAAAGGGACCGTGAGGGAAGTGTGCACACCATCCATGTTGCTAAAAGCCATTCTCGAGATAGGAACCACCTTACTCATGAGAAGAATGCTAAAGACATGCAGCGGGAGATAAATCATTTAAAGAGACAGTTGCGCCATGAACGGAAAAGGCGTACTCCTTTTGTTTCTGACCTCTCTTCTAACGATGAAGAGGACGGTAGTTATGGACGTAGATCAAGGACTCCTCCTAGTAAGTCTTTCTCGTATGATGAGGAACACCATCATGAGCACAGACATAGAAACTCATTTGCCTAAGGCTTAGGAAATGATGTTATGGGTAGGACACTTAGCCAGATTTTCAGGTCACCCTTCATGCGCAAAATTGAGAGAGGGAGGCTTCCTTGACAGTTTACCCAATCCATGTTCACCATGTACAATGGTCGAACGGATCTTGTGGAGCACGTGAGTCATTTCAATCAGAGAATGGTTGTACACTCCAGGAATGAAGCCTTAATATGCAAGGTGTTGCAATGAGGTGGTTTGATGGCCTTGCAGCAGGTTCTATTGGCTCCTTTAAAGAGCTCACAAGGGCTTTTTGCTCTCATTTTATTACATGTAACAGGGTTCCTCAGCCCTTAAATTCTCTGTTATCTCTATCTATGCGAGAAGGGGAGACCCTGAAAACGTACTTGAACGGATACTGGAAGATGTTCAACGAGATTGATGGGGATTTTAATGACGTGGCCATAAGAACTTTTAAGGTCGGCCTGCCCGCTAGGCACGATTTGAGAAAGTCTTTAACTAAGAAGCCGGTGAGGAGTATGCGTCGGCTTATGGATCGTATTGACAAGTATAAACGTGTTGAGGAGGATCAGTAGCAAAGAAAGGGAAAAGCTAAGATTATCCCTCAAGAGAGGAGGGATTTCAGGTCGGACTGCTACAATAACAACAAACCCCAAAGGGATTTTGCTAGGCAATCTAGGTCTACGATTCCTCTGGTGGTTAACACGGCGTTCCGAGTACCCGTACATCAAGTCCTAGAAAAGAAAAAAAAAAAAAAAAAAAAAAAAAAACGAGTCATACTTCAAATGGCCAAACAAAATGAGAGGAGACCCCTTGAAGTGCAACCAAAGCCTTCATTGTCAATACCATCAGGAGCGGGGGCATACCATCGAGGACTGCAGAACGCTGTGGAGCCATTTGGAGCAACTGGTTAGAGAAGGAAGGCTACAACAGTTTTTGTATCGGCCTAGTGGGCAAGGAGACCAATTAAGGTCAGGGGCTCAGGGGAGCGATTCTTCAAGGCCCACATTAGGTACGATTAATGTCATTTTTACCGCACTTGGGAGGACTGGTTCTCGTCCCTCTAGGGTAATGTCTGTAACTCGGCTAACAGCCGAGGACTCTAATTCTATGTCGAAAAGGGCCAGAGTGGAGGTTCGACCTGCGCTAAGTTTCTCGAACGAGGATAAGAAGGGAACCATCCAGCCGCATGATGATGCTTTGGTGGTCACCTTCAGAATAGGGAGGTACGATGTAAAGAGGGTGATGGTGGACCAGGGTAGTGGGGCAGAGATTATGTACCCCGATTTGTACAGAGGTTTGGGTTTAAAACTTGAAGATCTGACAACATATGATTCACCTTTGGTAAGTTTTGATGGGAAAGTTATCATTCCAAGGGGTCAGATTAGGTTGCCCATGCAAGCAAGATCAGAGGTGGTTGAAGTGGACTTCATTGTGGTGGATGCATACTCTCCCTACACGGCCATTGTTGCCAGACCTTGGCTTCATGCCCTGGGGGCTGTTTCTTCAACTATGCATTTGAAAGTGAAGTACCCATCAAGGGACCGAATTGAGGAACTTGTGGGAAGCCAATCTGTTGCTAGGCAGTGCCTTGTGGCTGCCATTATGCATTAGCTCACGGCTAAGTCCTCGGCTTCCATTGAAGGGGGCTCGTAGCAATCTAGGATTCTGATCCTATCTACTGATGTGGTGTCGGAAGAGGTGAAGTGCGAGAGATTGGAAGAAATTGCTATTGATGGAGATCTGGAGAAGTTTTTTCAGATCGGAGCTCAGTTGCCCCCTCGGGAAAAGGAAGAGCTGTTAGCATTCCTTAGAAAGAATATTGATGTGTTTGCCTGGAATGCCTATGAGGCTTCTAGGGTAGATCCAGAATTCATTTGCTATCATTTGAATGTTAACCCAGCTGCCCTTCCTAGAAAGCAACTACCTTAGCGATCATTTAAGGAGCATTCTGATGCTGTCAAGGAAGAGGTGAATAAGCTCAAGCAAACAGGGGCTATTAAGGAGGTGTTTTACCCTGAATGGTTGGCTAATACAATGGTGGTGAAGAAGAAGAACGGGAAGCAGTGGGTATGTGTAGACCTTACAGACTTGAACAAAGCTTCTCCAAAGGATCCTTTCCCCATGCCTCAGATTGATTAACTAATGGACGCAACGGTAGGCCATCCTCGAATGAGCTTTTTAGACGCCTTTCAAGGGTACCATCAAATACCATTAGCATTAGGTGATTAGGAAAAAACAGTTTTGTCACTCCTACCGGGAATTACCATTACAAGGTGATGCCTTTTGGTCTGAAGAATGCAGGCTCACCTATTAGAGGATGATGACTAAGATGTTTGAGCCACAACTAGGGAAAAACATTGAGGTTTATATAGACGACATGGTGGTCAAGAGCAAGCTAGAATCAGAGCATTTTAAGGACCTCGAAAATATCTTTGAGATCTTAAGAAAATACAAGCTGCGACTTAATGCTTCTGAGTGCTCTTTTGGTGTCGGATCAAGAAAATTCTTGGGGTACATGGTTACGCATCGTGGAATTGAAGTCAACCTTGACCAAATTAAGGCAATCAATAGTTTGCAGCCACCTTGGAATCTTAAGGACGTTCAGAAGCTAACAGGGATGACCACTGCTTTAAACCGATTCATTTCTCGGTCAGCAGATAGGTGTAGGCCTTTCTTTCAATTGCTGAACAAGTGGAAGGGATTTGAGTGGATTGAGGAGCGTGTCCTAGCTTTTCAGCAGTTAAAAGAATATCTTTCTCGACCTCCCATTATATCCAGACCTGAGGTTGACGAGGTTTTATTTGCTTACATTGTAGTGGCCCTTCACGTAATGAGCTTAGTGTTGGTACGGGTTGATAGTGGTGTACAGCGGCAGGTTTATTATGTGAGCAAATCATTGCATGAGGCCGAGGTCCGATACTTACCACTTGAGAAGGCTATTTTGGCATGATACATGCCACCTGTAAGCTCCCTCATTATTTCCAAGCGCATACATTGGTCGTCTTAACCCGGCTTCTGCTTAGGTCTTTACTTTAAAGTGATGATTATACAGGGAGGATTACCAAGTGGGGTACGATCCTAGGAGCCTTTGACATCAAGTATATGCTTCACACCTTTGTAAAGGGCCAGGTCCTAGCTGATTTGGTGGCTAAATTTGCTGAGCCTTCGTTAGAAGAAAGTGCCGAGAGGCCAAGTATGGATGAAAATTCAGTTGGCCTAATCTCCATGCAAAAACCTTTGTCCTGGAAGTTATATGTTGACAGTGCGGCAAACTAGAGAGGATTCGAAGTGGGGCTAGTTTTAATACCTCCTAAGAAGATCACTATTGAGAAATCCTTAAGATTGGGCTTCTCGGCCACAAATAACGAGGACTGAATATGAAGCTCTATTGGTGGGGATGGCCATGGTTCAAAGAATGGGCAGAAACTTAGTGGAAATATTCTCAGACTCAAGATTGGTTATTGGCCAAGTAACAGGAGAGTTAGAGGTTAGAAATGAGAAAATGCAAGAGTACTTGAGTCATGTAAAACAATTGCAGTTGGGAATTCACATGCGGATTCTCTGGCCACTCTTGCGACCTCCTCGACATAAGGTTTACCCCGAGTCATCCTTGTTGAAGATTTGAATGAGCCCATTGAAGAGAAAAAAGAGGCGGCCCATATCCATCAAATTAGGGTGAGACCTAGCTGGATGGATTTTATAGTGCTATTCCTCAAGGAATATATCTTTCCTATGGACAAATCAAAGGCTGACAAGATATGAAGAAAAGCTCCTCGATTTTGGTTGTCCGAGGACCAAAAATTGTACAAGCGTTCTTTTTTTGGGCCATACTTACTGTGCATACACCCTGAGGCATCAGAGCTGCTCCTAGAAGAATTACACAAAAGGATCTGTGGAAGCCACACGGGAGGCAGGTCTTTATCTCACAGAGCCTTCACTCAGGGGTATTAGTGGCCAAACATGCAGAGGGAAGCACATGAGTATGTGAAGAAGTATGATCAATGTCAGAGGTTTGCACTGAATATTCACCAACCAGGGGGAGTTCTTAATCCGCTATCTAGCCCTTGGCCATTTGCTTAATGGGGCTTGGACATTGTAGGTCCTTTCCCTAAAGCAGCTGGGAATATAACATATTTGCTGGTCAGCACAGATTACTTCACCAAGTGGGTCGAAGTTGAACCATTGGCAAACATCAGGGATGTGGATGTCAAGAGATTTATATGGAAAAACATTGTCACTCGGTTTGGAGTACCTCGCACACTCATCTCGGACAATGGTCTTCAATTTGATAGCAAGGCCTTCAGGAGGTACCGTTGTGATCTAGGCATAACAAACAGGTATTCCACCCCGGCATATCCACAGGAGAATGGGCAAGCTGAGGTTGTCAACAAGGTCATAGTGAGTGGGCTGAAGAAGAGGCTGGATGATGCAAAAGGAAAATGGGTGGAAGAGCTACCCCATGTCCTCTAGACTTATCGGACAACTCCTCGTAAGTCCACTGGAGAGACACTTTTTTTCAATGACTTATAGGACTGAAGCTGTCATCCCCCTAGAAACTGGATTCCTAACGCTGAGAATGAGTTCCTTCACCCTGAGCACTAAATAATGGACAATTAGAGAGAAGCTTGGACCTGATTGACGAGAAGAGAGAAAATGCCATGGTCCGATTAGCCTATTACCAACATAAGCTCAAGCAGGGATATGACGCCAATGTGAAGTTAAGGCCATTAGCACTTGGAGATTTGGTTTTGAGAAAGGTTATGGGTACTGCAAAGAACCCAGCTTGAGGAAAGCTAGGACCCAACTAGGAAGTACCATATTGCATCCTATCAGTGGCTGGAATAGGTGCACATTACCTGGAGGATTTGGAGAAAAGGGCTGTACCACATCCCTGGAATGTAAATAATCTAAGAAGGTATTACTATTAATGAAAGTTTTGATTACTGCATTTGAGTTTATTACATTACATAACATGCGTTCTTCACTTCATTTTCACTAAGTGTTAAATAGAACCTTGGTCATGTTTGGCTTCTCGGACCACATACCTTGGGTAAATTAATAATTCGATTCATTTTCACTCAGTGTTAAACAGAACTTTGGTCATGCCTGGTCTCTCGGACCACATATCTTGGGTTTAATGCTTCAATTCATTTTCACTAAGTGTTAAACAGAACCTTGGTCATGCCTAGCCTCTCGGACCACATACCTTAGGTAAATTAATGCTTCAATTCATTTTCATTAAGTGTTAAACAGAACCTTGGTCATGCTTGGCCTCTCAGACCACATACCTTGGGTAAATTAATGCTTTGATTCATTTTCACTAACTGTTAAACAGAACATTGGTCATGCCTGGCCTCTTAGACCACATACCTTAGGTAAATTAATGCTTCGATTAATTTTCACTAAGTGTTAAACAGAATCTTGGTCATGCCTAGCCTCTTGGACCATATACCATACATTGGGTAAATTAATACTTCGATTCATTTTCACTAAGTGTTAAACAGAACCTTGGTCATGCCTGGCCTCTCGGACCACTTACCTTGGGTAAATTAATACTTCGATTCATTTTCACTAAGTATTAAACAGAATCTTGGTCAAGCCTGGCCTCTTGGACCACATACCTTGGGTAAATTAATACTTTGATTCATTTTCACTAAGTGTTAAACAGAACCTTGATCATGTCTGGTCTCTCAGATCATATAACTTGGGTAAATTAATACTTTAATTCATTTTCACTAAGTGTTAAACAGAACCTTGGTCATGCCTGGTCTCTCGGACCACATACTTTGAGTAAATTAATGCTTCAGTTCATTTTCACTAAGTGTTAAACAGAACCCTGGCTATGTCTGGTCTCTCGGACCACATACCTTGGGTAAATTGATAACTTTTTATCAGTCTTCTAAGTATTAAACAGAATCTTTACTATGCCTAATTCGTCGGACGACATGCTTCAAGTAAATTAGCACTTTCCATTTATTTCCCTAAGTGTTAAAATAGATCTCATGTTGTACCTAGCTTCTCGGATCGTGGCTTTGAGTAAATTAATATTCTTGCATATTTATACAAATATTGAGTAGGATGAAGTTTGTCCACCCTACCTATCTTTTACAAGATATAGTGTCAGTACAGGTATGTGATAACTCTCCTTATTGCTGGCACTTATTCAATTTATTTGGATTAGCAATAACGTACTACTATTAGATTTTATAAAGGCATGAGTAATAACAATCCACTATAGAGGAGTAGAACAGTAACAAAATCAATAAGAGAATAAAGGTTACAACAAAAAATTTTCATGACATGAAAGGTAAAGTCTGTTCATTAATCAAAAGATGAATACATTACAAACAGTGATAAAATACTACAATTAAAAAAAAAGGGAAAAAATCCTATTACTAGGCCTTTGTTTTTTGAGGGTCCTCCTGAGAATCAATGCCCTTGTGTTGGGTATCCCCAGCGTTGGACTTAGACGCTGCATCTTTGGCCTCGGAAACAACATCCTTGATCGTGAGGGCATCTTCAGAGAGACTGGTCTTGCTCGGTGGCTGGACCTCCTTACCCTTCATAGCTCCTATTGAGACTTCAATGTCAGGAGAAGGGGCTTGAATGGATGGGAGTTGCTTAGGATGGGGAAGAGGTTCGGCATCAGCTGGAGGAAGCATTGATGGGACTTCCTGGATGTCTTACAGGAAGAAAATATTCTCAGACCTCCTCAGCTCGGAATCTTTAGGGACTCCTGCCCAGGTGAGCGCTTCAACCCATACCTCGATGCAGTAATCCCTGCACACTCCTGCCACCTCCTCAGCCAATCGCGCTTCTGTTTCTTGCACCCCGCATTCATAGGATGCGGGCAAGGAAGCTTCTCTGACCGTCCAAGCTACGTATTTGGCTTTCTGAAGCTCGGCCTTTAGATCCATGACCATTTGCCTCTGCGTGACCAGCTCTATCTCGGTCATGTGAAGCTGCTTGCGCTGGTCCTCAGCCTGGGTCTCTAAACTCTTCAAACCTACCTCGGCGCTCAGGCGTCCACTCTTTGTAATGGTCAGCTTCTGGGCCAACTCCGTCTTTTCATGCTTGAGGGCCCCTAAAGACTTCTTAGCCTCATCGTGAGAGTGGGCCTCAGCCTTCACTTCATTACGGGCCTCCCTGACCCATTCCTTGGCCACAAAAATTTGCTGAGTAACTTGCACGAGAACAATGAAGGAATCCCATTAGAAGAAAAGGGGAAATGATGTTGCAATTTAGTATTCAATTCAAGGAGGTGTCAGTTAGCTCACCAAGGCAAGGTCCCTCTTTAGGGACATGAAAAGATCAGGTTGCCTCATGTGCCTGAGGGCCTCCATATCTTTAGGGAGGAGCAAAGGCTGTTCTAGGGCTTCAGCAATGTAGGTTGAATGCCTTCTCTGGAACTCCCTAACTGAGGCATCCTAAGGGATGGCAGTGCCATCCAACTCCAGCCTTAGAGCCCAGGTGCGCTATTTTCGGTGTACCTCGGCCTTAATGGAGTCCTCTTGGCTCTCCACTGAAGCACCCCGTTTATCTTTAGTAGTCTTCTGCTGCTTCGGGCCCTTCGGCGGAACAATCTCCTCCTCTTCCAAGTCCTTCCCTTTTCTTTTGTTCTTTTGCAAATTAGGATCGGGAAGCAAGCCGAGAGGAGAAGGAAGAGGGGGAAGGGGAGGATTGACAGGAAGTTGAGTTTGTGGGGCATTCTTAGTTGATGACCCTTTATTTCTTGTGGCCACCAAATCTCTAAGACCCGTCCTTGGATTCAGAGCCATTTCTTCATGTTCTTCGGAACTGGTGTCAATCCGAGCAGTGACAACTCTTGGGAAATGGGCCACAGAAAATCTGTCAATTTCACCTGCAGAATCCGAGAGCTCCACGGGTCTTGTTGGTGCTCCTTCTTCTTCGAAGTGAAATTGGTCAGTCTCAACCTCAAGGGATAAACGCGAAGAGGCTGTTTCTTCCCTCAGAGCGGCTACCTCTTGAGGGGGACATTGAAGAGGAAGTTCAACCGGTGGAAGGTCTCTTCGGGCCAAAAAGCCGGGCAGGGAAACGTCTATACGAGCTAATCTGGGGTCACCGGCTTTTATTGACTGACCCACGTCTTGGAATATGTTTAATAGAGGCTTGTAATCAAGTATTACGTGTACGGCTCGCAGCTGCCCGTCCGCATTTATAAATATCCCTGACCTCAACAACTTGTTGAGGCCTTGTGCGTTGATTAAGCTGAGTCTCGAAGCAGTGTGCCTCTTATCTGCAAAAAATCCGAGGAGCACATCAGGATTAGAACAATGAAACTTGCCACTAAAAGAAGATAGTATGTAAAGGGGGAAGGGTAAAAAAAAAAAAAAAAAAAAAAAACTAAAAGGGCTAAATCCCATGTTGAGAAACCTAATCCTAGGGTACCCCACCTAGTTCTCCCTTCCGAGTTGGGCAGTGAAGACCGTCGTGCCACTCTCCGGACGCGATCAGATAATCATCCTTCATGCCCTTATTGGACTTAGGAAGGCATGATACCATTCTAACGATGTTGGACCGAGACTTGAGGTAGTATCCCGCATCAGCAAAGGAATGACATTCGTACATATGGACGACGTCGTGCCATGTGAGCCCTAAGTTCATATGTGCGTTAAGAGCATCTACACTTCCTAAGACCCTAAATAGGTTGGGCGTGCACTGATGGGGACACAACCTATGATTAAAAAAATAGTCTCGGGTCACTGTGCCCATAGGGAGTGTCATTCCCCTTTCTATGAAGGCAATTACAGGAATGACCACCTCACCCACTTCCCTATTGGTGTGTATTTGGCCTGGTGGGCAATACCTCAGGATTACTCCTCAAAGAAATAAAACGAAGAATAGAAGGCCGAGAAGCTTGGCCGAGAAAAAAAAAACTTAAAGAAGTAGAAACTTACGAGAATAAGCACGCATATTAGTCCTTGAACTTTTAAAGAGTCGAATATTTTTTAAGAAAAGAACTTGGGAAGTTTGAGAACTTAGAATATCTTGAAGGTTGGAGCGTTTGGGATCTCTCGAGAACTTGAAGACTTGTGAAATGAGGAAAAATGATTTCCCCGGGTGCCTTATATAGGAAATGGAATTAAGTGGGAGTTATCTTGCTTAAAATTCAAGGGGCAATGTCAACTGCTAGATCTATGTCTCACCGTTGGATGGGGGGAACAAAGCATCGCCTGGAGCTATTAATGACGCATCGCGGGTTCTGAAGCGTCAGTAACAATTATGGAGTACATGAAACGGTACTTCCACGTGTGTAAACCAAAGAAACAAGTGGTCTTAACTCTTAAAAATCAAAACCCCACTTTTCTCCTCGGATAGGAGAAGAAAACCAGAATTTTGAGGGGCTATTGTAGGGATCAAATGCCCAAATACGTGTATTGGGCCTTGGGCTTGTCCGAGGAGGTTCAATTGTTCAAGGATGGATCAATAGTGTAGAAAACACAAGATGGTAGACTTCACAAGTAGATTGCGACTATGTAGACTGAGGAATGTGGTCCAAGGAGGAATATATCCTCAGCTAAGCAAGGCAAAGGTCGAAGTATGTATTTTTGTTATCTAGGATGATACACTAAAAGGTTCTACTGGTAAGTGTATACCTTGTGGGCGTACAGGACAGGTAGGAGCTAAAAAATATCTAAAGGAAAGCTGTTACTACCGCATTGAATGCTCTGGAGCTAACACTCTGGCCGCATTAATGAAGAAGTGAAGTCCGAACAGTAACTTTCAGCCTTACAGCTACCATCTGAAGACTTTTTAGGAGGGCTGATGGGATAAGTGTGAAAGGGATGATCTGGACTGCACGTGGAGGGTGGTGATGCAAGTAGAAGGAAGTATAAAATAGAGGGAGGACCCTGAGAATAGGGGATCGAGAAATCAAAAGAAAAATACTGTAGTAATTAAGAGTTGAACTTGTAGTCACACTTGACAAAAATATATAAGAACTGATCTTTTTGGATTGTACCGAGGATGATTTTCTTTAGGTTAAACTAGTCTATCTTCATCTTCTTGTCATTTGGATACGCTTTGATTGTTGTCTGATTCATTAAAGCCCAGTTTCCTGATCCACTCTCTACAAATTCATTGTTTTGGGCTTTTTGGGCCTAAGTCCATCCAAATTGTGGGCCAGGCATTCAAATTGCGCCCTTACATTATCCATTGATCCTTTTTGAGACTCAATTAGTTTTTCTTTTCTTTTTTTTTCTTTTTTTAAGTTTTTCATATCCAAATGCATATTTTCTAGAAGACATTTCTAATCAAACAATATATTTATAAAGACAAAAATAAAAAATAACTTTCAAGTGTAGAGAAAATGAGAAATAGAACCTGATTTATATAAAAAGTATTGTTGTAGTTTCACTGAAAAATAACAAATTTTTAGCAATCTCAACCTGCATAAATAAAGATTTATTCATTATATTACCAATAACTATAATATATATATATATATATATATAAACAAAAGATTAAAATTAAAGAAAAAAAATTAAATATAGCCATAACAAAAGTACAAGTCTAGCCCAACCAAGAAGATGCCAAGATGGCCACACAAGTCTTATTAATAAGACCCACCCACAAAAAAACACAAAACAAATCCTATTACACCTATAACCAAAAAAAAAAAAAAAAAAAAAAAAAACGCAAGCTTAACAAAAAAAAAAAAAAAACCTTGAAGGCCCAAACCTCCAGCCATAACTTAATATAAACAAGCCCAATCTTAACAAATAAAAAAGTAGAGAAAACCAAACCTTATACCTCAAAAGTCAAAACTCATCCATTTGCAGAATCAAAATGCAGCAGCAAAAAAAAAAAAAAAAAAAAGGGCAGTCGGTGGTCCTGACTCCTCAATCAGTTTAGAGTTTTCAGATTGGATGATTTAGATTGGAGGAAGCTTGAGCCAGATAGATGAGAAAGAGAAACGGTAAAAATTTTAGGGATTTGATGTTTTTTATTTGTTTTGATTTGGGATTGTTTTGTGATTAATTTCTTAGATCGGATTTGTGGTTTATTTTATTGAATTTTGGTTTGTCTAGAGGATAATGACGTTATTTTTGGGACAATTGATTTTGTTTAGACCATTTTTTTTTTTGTGCTACCAATGTTTAACCGGATATAACAGAAATTTTGTTTTTTGGTCAAAAGGACGTGCTGGATTTTTTTTAGATCCATCTGAAACCTTTTTTTTTTTTTTTTGCCTTCTATTCCTTCTTTTCTAAAATTTTGGAATCCCCTTTCTACTTGGGAGCCTTAGGCAATTGCCTAATTGGCCTAATGGAAGGGCCGGCTTTGTTTGAATCCACTACTTAAATAACTTTTTTGTTCATCAATAATAGTTAGTAACAAACTATCACATAAAATTTATTGTGAAAGTATTGCATGTAAAAATATTTTAAATATAACATTTATTTATTTATTTTCATTCGATAAAAAATTATATTTTATTTATTAACTAATATCTTAATTTAATAATATCTCAATGAAATAAGTCATAATCCCATTGGTTAAAATTTGGAAGTATTTTGACTGCCTCTTTTGCTGTCGTCATTTTCTCTAAAAACTATGCTTCATCGAGTTGGTGCTTGACTGAACTAGCAAAGATCGCCGAGTGCATGGACAAGAAGAAGTTGACAGTTCTACCTGTATTCCCCGATGTGGATCCTAGTGATGTGCGCAAACTAAGGGAGACTTTTGAAGAAGCTTTTGCAAAACATCTCCATGATAACACTGAGAATGTGCAAACTTGGAAGGCTGTTGTGACAAAAGTCGCTAGTATCTCTGGATGGGATTTACAGGATGAGTAAGATTTTTTTTTTTTTTCCATTTTTCCTAATATTATTTGTAGTTACCTTCTATTGAATGTTTTTAAGGCGAGAAACATCATTTTGGTCTCTATATTTTAGGCTTATTGTCAATTTAGTTCATACATATTGGCAGTAGATAATTTAACCTTTGTTATTTTCAACTTGTAGTCAATTTGGTCTCTAATGTTAAATTACAGCTTTTCTTACATCTTCTGGCCAATCAAACATTAAAATGCAAATCAAATTTACCAATGTCTAACTCCAATAAATACATATATCAACTTAGAAACTATATAAAAAAAAAAACCAATATTTGAACCCATAATGACCGTAAATTGAAAATGACAGGGATAAATTTGGTTAAATACAATATCAAAAGTTCAAAACTTCATTCACTTCATTCACTTCATTGTCTCACACTCTCACCCTTCTCTCCCAATACTCTCTCTCTCTCTCTCTCTCTTAGTATGCATGACTAGTGTATATGGTACAGTGTTATGGACCTTATGATTGTTGTTTGTTAAGCATTTTTGTGTTTCAAGTTATATTTGTTTAACATGTATAATTGTGTGTGGTACTTTTAGTTTATTGTCAATTTGTCATGATTTTTTTTTTTGTCTTGTATATATTTGTGTTACTTTTTTGTTACACAAGTCATATATATATATATATATATATATATTATTTTGACACTGTCATATTCTCGTGGTTATTAATAGTAAACTAATAATTGGCCATGAAATCTTGAAAAATATACTTGTTGTGGTTATTAATTGTATTGTACACTGCATTGCACGGCACATGTGACTGCAAAATTGAGGTGTGGTGCAAACTGTGTGGTGATGGTTTTGGCCAAACCGCACCATAAAATGCAGTGCTAAAAATAATCAAAAATTGCACCGAACTACATCATAAACATCCCTACTACTAATGCTATGTAGATGCTAATAGATTTACATCTCTTGCTATACATATATGAGTTGAGAAATGATGAAAAAATAATTAGAAGTTTGCAACCAATTATCCACAAAGGGCAAGAGTGATTTAAGAATATATGTTGGCTAAATCTGTTGTTTTGAGATGGTAAATATTTTTTAGTTAATGTGAAATATGAAGGGTCCTTGTTAAATCCACCAAAGTGGCGAACAAAAAAAAAGTTGGTGGTACAAAAATTATAAATTTTTAGCAATTGTTAATACCATTATAGTTTAGACCTTTTGTCAAGTTGTGTATGAGAAGAAAAAATCTATAGCTATGGCCAAAGGTCTAGATGAACGTTGAGGAGAAAAATACTAATAAACTGCCTATAAGGATACCTTACATAGGACTAGAGATCCAAAGAGGCAAGAGCTAAGTTCAAAGGGAATAACAAATCATAGAGTAGTTTGAATAATATGCACTTAATTTAGTTTCAAGTACAAGTACTCTTTGTCACTCCCTATGGTGAAGTGTTATATCTCAAAACATAATAAAGGATGAGTTTTTCTATTATAATGAAAAAACTCTTAAAGTGGGTCTATATCTCTTATGAATGAGATATTAGATTTACGAGAGTATCCTTGATAGATCTACTTAAGTGAGCATGGAAATGAGGCTACTTAGTATGAGAATAGGGCTAATTTTCTAAGTTTCTAATGATAGCTGGGATCAAGCACAAGGCTGTAATGTGTGGGTTTAGAAGCTCATGACAGAATACTAGAATATTATGTGTGTGATGAAATGTTTAATGTCACTATTGACTTTGAAATAACATTGTTGAAGCACTGAGTGAGGGTTCAAGCCATTGACACTCTCATTATGCATATTATTCTATCTTGACCTAGAAAATTTGTATATGTATTTTATAACATTTTTATAAAAATAAGTGGAGAATTGTTGGAATATTTTTATAAAAATTATTATGTATTATTTAAAATCCGAATTTTTTTTGAGAAAAAAAATCCAAATTAAATGGCCAATTAAGGGAAAAAAAAAGTCAGCTTTTTATTGATGGACTTTACGTTTTCTTTCCTATTCTTTAATTGAAATACAAATTCAGTAATTATATATATTCTCTTTGATATCAATTATGAGTTGAGCACTTTTTTTTTTTTTTTGAGAATCATTATGAGTTGAGCACTTGAACGCTGGCATTAGTGACTTTAAAATCTTTCCCTATCAAACATATTCTTGCCCTTACGTTTTAATGTTTTATGACTGATTAATAGTTAATATTGATTATATCTTAGAATTCGTTTAAAAAAAATAACAAGTTCTAATACATGAATAACGTTACTAATATTTATATGAGGGTTATTTACTTGTTTGGACAAAACTTATGTACAATACCTTAAGTGCTATTTCTTAGGTTCCCCTCTATTGATTTTGCCATGTGGCTACTTAACTTAAAAAATACACTTTCATTCATGAAAAAAAAGCCACATGGCAGAATTTTAAGAGAAGAACCTAAATAACAACACCTAAATACTGTACCTAAGTCTTGCTCTTACTGTTTTGATTTGTGAGGATAGTCAGAGGCAGAGCCGCAGAGCAATTAAAGGAGGAAAAACGGGAAGTCATTTATGAACTCGTTATCATGATTTTAAATGGAATAGATTCATTACAATATTACAAGAGAACATCATGTCCGGCCATCGGTGTGGAGAAGAGAGAAAAATATCAGTTTTTTGTTACTGATTTTTCACGTAACATGAAATTGTTAAAATACTTGCACAGTCAATATTCTCTACTTTTGCGATAATATTACTATTGAGAGTTTCTTATCATACAAATGGTGTAGGTTTGTAAGGATAACCAACAATTTAATTGTACCGTGGGGTGGCACGCATAATTGCTAGTCTACTAGATGACTTTATCATCTCAATAGAGTGACCTAGTCCGTGCCTCAATTCCACCATCTCAAACTCATGAAATTGATGATATTATATTTTTCTTTATTATAAGATATTATGATGCACACCAACTAGGTAATATCTTTTTTATTTGTTATTTAATTAGTGAAATATCATTGTCTAAATAATTATTCTATAAATTATGAGATGTAATTTATATATTAATTTATGTTCTTAGTAACCACACTTTCTTTCCTTGGCCACATGACAACTTTCTTTGTCCCCTATAGAATTGGTCTTTGGTTTTATTTTAGGAGTATTATTTTGAGGGTAGAATTGGACTTTGGTTAAAGAACATTGCATGTATAGTTTGTGCCACGTATATATTATACGCTTTTAGAGTTCCCCGTTTGCTAATGAAAAAAGCTAAGATTGTACTTTTGCTGAATGTTGTCCCTAAATTAATGTATCTAGCTCAGCCTCATCAAAACTATTGTTCTGCTATATTCTTTGCAGGAGTGAATCAACAGTTATCAAAAAAATCATTCAAAGGATATCTCTTGAATTGGATCATAAATTCTCACGTGTTTTCGAGTACCTTGTTGGAATGGACTCCCATGTGAAGGAAATGTTGGATTTATGCATGCATGAAGGGTTGGATTGTGTCCGCTTTGTTGGCATTTGTGGGATGGGTGGAATCGGCAAAACAACTCTTGCTCGAGAAATTTATAGTAGAATTTATAGTGACTTTGAAGCTTGCTGCTTTCTTGATAATGTTAGAGAAGATACCCAAAGTAAAGGTAGAGTTTCTTCGCAAAAAATACTTCTTTCTAAGATCTTCATAGGAACTGAAATAAGTATACATGATTTGTATGAAGGAATTAATGTCATAGGAACTAGACTACGAAACAAAAAAGTTCTTATCGTTCTTGATGATGTGAATGAAGAAAAACAACTAGAAGCATTAGCAGGGAATGATGGTTGGTTTGGTCCAGGGAGTATAATCATTGTAACAAGTAGAGATAGGTATTTGTTGAAAAGGCATGGAGTGAAACATATATATGTAGCTAAGGAGTTGAATAAAGATGAAGCTTTGAAGCTTTTTAGTTGGAAGGCCTTTAAGAAACCTCATCTTGAAGAAAATTATGTGGATTTGTCTATGGATTTTGTGAGATATGCTAACGGCCTTCCTTTAGCTCTTAAAGTTTTAGGTTCTTCATTGTTTGGTAGAAAACTTGATGCATGGAGAAGTGCTTGAGATAAACTAGAAGCAAAACCTAATAGAGGCATTATGGAAATACTTCAAATAAGTTTAGTTGGGCTAGAGGATACACAGAGAGAATTGTTTTTAGCTATTGCATGCTTCTTTAAAGGAGGCAACATATATTGCGTAAGAGATACTTTAGAAAGTTTAGGTCACTATCCTAACTACGATATTGAAGTTCTTATGGACAAATCTCTCATAACCATTGTATCAAAAGGAATTTTGTGGATGCATGATTTGCTACAAGAAATGGGTCAAGACATTGTTCGTTGTGAATCTCCTAAAGAGCTTGGTAGACGTAGTAGGTTATGGTGTTATAAGGATGTCTTGCATGTATTGAAAAATGATACCGTAAGTTAACAAGTCTAAACTTGAATTTAGAGTAGTATATATATTCTTTCATATTCTTTTAATATTTTTCCTAATTTTATTGTTCTTGGTTACTAGGGAACAAAGTTTGTTGAAGGTATAGTCTTAAAGATGCCTGTGGATAAAAATTAACGCTTGAGTGCTGAAGCCTTCTCAAAGATGAAAATTTTGAAATTTCTTAAAATTGGTTATGTTAAACCTCCAAAAGGCTTTAATGGAGGTCATGTCCAACTTCCACAAGGCCTAAGTTATCTTTCTAATGAGTTACGCGTAATAGATTGGCATGGATATCCTTTAAAATCCATGCCAAACAATTTCCAACCAAATAAACTTGTTGAGTTGAGAATGCATTGTAGTGGCATCAAACAATTATGGAAAGGAATTACGGTAAGATTTTCACTTCTGCTAATTTGTATTTCCTTCGTTTTGATTAAGGCTTAAGTTTATCTAATTATTTATTGGTTTATAACAGATTTTAAATGAGTTAAAACTCATTAACCTGAGTGGCTCTCAAAACTTAATTGAGATCCCAGACCTTACTGGAGCCTCAAATCTTGTGAAATTAATTTTTCAAAGTTGTACAAGACTATATAAGATTCATGCATCTATTGGATATCTCAAAAAGCTTATTCAATTGGATCTGAATGGTTGTGGAAATCTTTCAAGTCTTCCTATTGCAATTTCTAGTTTGATGTCTCTAAAAGCTCTCAATTTATCTGGCTGCTCAAGACTTGTGAAATTGCCAGAGAACCTTGGAAATCTTGAAGGCCTAGAGGATCTAAATCTGAGTGAAACTGCTCTAAGAGGGCTATCTCCGTCCATCGTTCTCTTAAAAAATCTCAAAAAACTATCTCTTGGTGGATGTGAGTTTCTATTATCTAAACCATCCAATAAGCTTCTTAATTTTCCTTTATTGCAAAGGAGTCCAGATCCCACGGACATGTTAATGTGTACTTTATCAAGCTTATCCTCTTTGACAGATCTTAATCTAAGTTATTGCAAGCTTCGGACAGTCCCTGATGCTATTGGCTGTTTGCCCTCTTTAAATTTTTTAAATTTGAAGGGAAATAATTTCGTTTGCCTTCCTAAAAATATCATTCTATTATCTAATCTGTACACTCTTTTCTTGAGTGGCTGCAAGGATCTACGATTACTGCCAGAGCTTCCATTAAATATTAAGTATTTTGAGGCAGAAGGTTGTACCTCGTTGGAAACATTACCCTTTAGACAAGAAGATGTTTTTCGTCCCCATCTCTATCTTTATTAATTGCGTCAAATTGATCGACAATCAAGGTTTTGGTGACATGTTCTCAACGATGCTGGCACATTACATTCAGGTCTCTCTCTCTCTCTCTCTCTTGAAGTTCTAAACATCTTGATTTATGTGTTTCAGAGACCTGGTTTACGTTACCAAAATTTTATTATACCCGGAAGTGAAATTCCGAAATGGTTTAGCCATCAAAGTGAGGGGACTTCACTGAATCTGCAGGTCCTTCAAATTTTAAGGGAATTGCTGTGTGTGTTGTTTTTTTAATCCGCCCCCATTGTCCACTTCGCCAACCTCCTTTGGAATTTTTTAGAGCTACACATTGGATTGATCTTTTCTGTTATGTTAATAGATCTCAAATTCGACATGACTTAGGCGTTGGTCTTGCTAAACAATTTGGTAAGATTGATTTATGTCACCTTTGGATAAAATATTTTCCTTTCAAAAGGAAAAGGAACAAGAAACTGCGTCAAATCGATGCTAATCAATTGAGTCAGATTCATATTAAAATAGGACCTGCGGGTTCGGGCTTGGTGGTGACGAAATGTGGAGCCCGTATGGTATACAAGCAAGACATTGTTGATCTCAAACAAAACATGCCTAGGTCTAGCAGCTGCAGCATCACTCCTTATGAGGATAATTTAGATGATTCAACAAAAGATACCAAAAATAAGCGAAGTTGTGATGACTCTGATGGAGATTAGGCAGGACCTAGTGGAGAAGGTGCCTCTAATGAAGTAGATGACCCACAACCAAAGTGGATTCAACACCCTAATCTAATTGAAAATTGGATTGGGAATTTATGCACACAAGGACAAGGTGATTCAAATTGTGAGGAAGAGGAATCCCAGTAACAATGGTAGCATTGATGACTCTTCAAGGTTGATAAACCTTTTATCTTTGATTTATTGTAAGTCACCATCCTTCTCTCTCTTACGAATCTTGTAGTTGTATTTTTAATCATTTATTTATTTTTTTTAAAAAATTTCATTTGCTTGCATTTTTTTATTATTTAAAATATGTGACAATATGAGTTTTAAGTAATTTGGTCCTTGCTTAATCATCCAGTTTAGAAAGTTTTTAAATGTGGAATTGAAAAATCTTTTTAAAAAGTTAGTCACTTTATCATTTTTCCATAAAAAGTTTCCTAAAATAATTTCTTAACATATGCCTTAAAATGGTTGATGTTTCTATCTTTTTGATCATTTGTAAGTCACCATCTTTCTCTCTCTTTTAAATCTTTTGTTTGTAGCTGTATTTTTAATCAATTATTTATTATTTTTTAAAAATTCATTGGCTTGAATTTCTTTTTCTTTTTAATACGTGACAATGGCCATATGAGTTTAAGTAATTTGGTCCCTTAATCGTCTGGTTTAGGATTTTTTTTTTTTTTTTTTGGGAAATTGAAAAATCTATTTAAAAAGTTGGTTACTTTTTTTATTTTTTCATAAAAAGTTTTTTAAAATAGTTTATTATTGTATGTCCTAAGAAGTTTTTTAAAATAGTTTACTAATGTATACCCTTAGTAAAGCCTTGAGCACTAGCATTAGAGATGTAAAACCTCCCAAATTGCTATTTTACATCCAAAGAAATTGCACTTTTACCCGGGTTGCTTTTGCTAAAACTTTTTAGCAGCTGTGAACAATAAGTTTGTATATTTAAGAACTATTGTAGCAGAGTTTGTAAAGTAATATATATTATTTTATTATCTCTCCTCTCTCTCTTTCTTTATTTAATGACTTTTCTTCTCTCCTTTTTTTTTTTAATATTATTTTATTATTTTGGATGTTAAAATAAAAACTAGAATATTGAGTGTATTATAAAGCAAGATAGGATAATAGATAAAGTAATTTTTAAGTAGTAAAATAACAATTTTTATATTTTTATACAAACCCGGAAGTGAATGCTAAGTAATTTGCATTGTGATTTGTGATTCTGTTTCTGCTAGTTGCCTTATACTGGGGACAAGGAAGTTTTCGGACTGCGTTTGTAAGGAGAAACTGTGTCACATTGCTTGCTGGCGGGAAAGCATGTACAGCTGATTGCATGGTAGTCGTTTTTGTTCAATTGTGTTGGAGGGTAAATTCGGCACTCTAGTTGGTTGTGGCCATTCTATTGTGAACCTATCTGCTCTGTTTCCCCTGTTCTGTTGGTTGTGGCCATTCTATTAGGTACCTTCTCACTGTAGCATGATGGATGGATATCTGTTTATCCTGTTATCCATATTGTCCAGAGGATAGCACTACGTTCTTTCCTGTACAAGTGACATTCCATGAACATGATCAGCTTTATAGTCCTCTAAGATCATCTTCAGCCATTGATGTACAGATGGAATTGAGTCTGCTCTGATATTCAAGGGTGAAGCAAACCACATTGCACTTGCAAATGGACATTTGGTAAATAAGTGGTCCAATGTTTCTTCTCCTTCTTCACACATTACACATCCTGAATTGACAGAAAATTTTCTTTTAACAAGTTCGGTCTTAATGGGGGAGCCCATTGCTTAAAAGTCACCGTCTTTCTCACTCTAAAGAATCTTGTTTGTTTGTAGCTGTATATTTATATTTGCTTCTTACATTCATTGGCATATGCTTGTATTTCTCTCTTTTTAATCAGTGACTAGGGCCATTTTATTGGACTTTGTTGGTGAGGAAAAATCGCACTGATAGCAGACAAGAAAATAGGTGCAACAGGTTGTGTGCTCATCATTTTAGTTCAATTTTGGGAGGGTAAAATCCACACTCTTTTTAGTCTCTCTTTATTGTATTTATTACAATTTTCCATAGGAGAATGCAATTGATGCTTGCAATCCCAGTGTTGTTGTAAAATCAAATGGAAAGAAGAAAATTGCAAAAATCTGCACTCTTGTTGCTTTCGATGAGTATTATTAATTTATTTCTGTAAAATATTTGTAGTTGAGGGATTATCTACTATCGATTTAAGGATTCATCTTTATTGAGGAATCGATTGCTAGAAATAGGCCAAGCTTGACAGTGCAGAATTGTTGGTTAGTCTTGTAAGTTCTAACATGCTAATATGTAGAGTTTACCTTGTATGAAATTCTCAGATTATTATTATTTTTTGTTTTTTGGAGTCAATGCAGTCACATTATGGTTTCAGTTGTAAGCTACTTCCCACTTTTGATGGTGCTGAAGTGTGGGAGAGGTTTCTTATTCCCTCAAGGGCTTGAAGAGTTTGGGCAAACAATTATTGAGTGCTCTACTGATGAGCCTTCTCACAATATGGATTTCATCCGTCAATCAGTAGCAAGTGATACTCCAAATAATAAGCAAAAGAGTGAAACTGGTTGCCCCTATGAGGACCCATATCCTGGAAGGTTGAGAAGACTTCTTTATACGGAGCAGATCATTAGAAATAACATATATTTTGAGGACCAACGCCCTGATAATCAACTCCACCAAAATGATTTATTGGTAATAAATGTGTGTATTTCCTATTAAAATACTATCAATCTCTCTCTCTCTCTCTCTCTCTCTCTCTCATTGGATTACATGCTTCTGTTTTACAGGACTTTGATTATTATATAATTCTTGTCAAATTCTAGAGTGGTTCAACCATTTTAGTGGTGAGCCACCTCAAAACCTTGCCTTAAGACAATTGCACCATCATGTACTACTCTGTAACCGTACCTGTTTTAAACTGTAAATAATATCATCAGCATGTCACCAATCCAGCTACAAATTTTTTCCATCCCCCATAGATCTTATTAACTGTCTTGTTCGCTCTCTAAGCTTAAGGAGTTTCCTTTATCCCCAAATTTTTTTTTTGAGAAATTTTAGTTATCCAAAAGGATCTTTCTCTTTGCAGATTTTCTTTTATCCAAGCCACCAAAATTGAGCCAGCTTGAGCAAAAACATTTCATTTATATCTCATGAATGTTGACTTGTTACAGTCCTCAACTCTCTTGAGCCCCACACATATTGAATTCCAAGCTACTTAGGACATGAGTTATCACTTCCCGTCCATAGGAATTTTCAAAATCGCTGCTCAATCATCTTAATGACTTTCTTAGGTGGTATGAAGATGTTAGATCAGTATACCTGTATGCTCTAAAGCACTTAAGGATAGAAATTTCAGCATCCAGCAAAGGAATATTTCTTAGTTCTCCAGGAATTGGTTCTTGCATCTCAGACTTTGTTTTCATTGTTTGGTTTCATATATATGTCATTTTATTTAACAAGATGTAATAATTGTCTTAGGATTTAATGCTGTTGTTTTAATATTGAATTTCCGAATCTGACATTGTATCTCTGCTTTTCAGTATGCTCGAATTATACAGAAGCTTGGTTTTCCAGCTAAGTTCAGGGTAAAAATTAATTTCAGTGCAATTCTGTGTGTCATTTATATATGTATATGTGATAAAACATACTGACACATGCAGCTTTGGTATTTTACAAAGAATTACTATTTGTCTAACATTGATGCTTTTCACTGTTATAGGATTTTAAGATTCAGAACATAGTTGGTTCATGTGATGTTAAATTCCCCATCAGGCTTAAGGACTGGCATATTCCCATGGTGCTTTTTCTAGTGTAAGTGATGGCTGTGTGTCCATCTGTGTTAATTGTTCTTACTGTTAAATATCAAGAGCCATTATTGGTATTTGTGTGTGATTTATCAGACTTTGGAATGTAATTACCAAAAAATAGCCTGTGCAATGTTCTCCTTTTCCTTCCCTGACCATTGAAGTGGCCATGATTGGAGGATAGGTTGTCTTATGAGGCCATTCTTGGAATTAAACACTTCCATTGAACCTATGATATGCATACCTGCATACACGCATACTATGGAAAATGAAGTTACATGTAAATTGAGCCTTTCAGAAGTTAAAATTATTGCAAACATTATTGTCTGGACATCAAATAGCCAGTTGTAATACGGACTTGGCTGGAAACAGTAGAAAGATTGTTTTGTATTAATGATTCTAAGAAATTGGTTGGTGCCTGCGACATTTGAAATTTATTTTAGAAGTATCCTATTGTTTTTAAAAATTACTTGCCAGTGAGCTCTAGCCTAAATGGCACCTCCTACCCTTGTAGGAGTGGGTGAGGTCATGGGTTGGGCGAGTCTAAGAAACACTCAAAAAAGGATTTGATAATTGTTGAGTCATAAATGATTCTGTTTAGGTATCTTTTTGGTCTAGCAAAGTTTCAACCATGTTTTGTAACAATTTTAAAACTTTGGGAATTGAAATTGATTGTGTTCTCATTCTGTTGGTCAGTATGAGCCAGAGCTGTTCCCAGGGTTGACCTATCGCATGAAACAACCAAAGATTGTGCTGCTTATTTTTGTGTCAGGAAAAATCGTTCTTACAGGAGCTAAGGTGATATCACTAGACTTCCTTTTTTTTTTTTTTTGCCCTCCCAGGTTTTATATGCTATTCTGGTTGGATCTGATCAGCATTGTTTCATATCGAATCTTAAGGTGAGAGATGAGACCTATACAGCCTTTGAGAACATATACCCGGTGCTTACGGGGTTCAGGAAAACCAGCAATGGTATGTTGCACAATTGTAATACTTTTGTTAAGATCCATGGTGGAGGGACCAGATTATTTATGCTAAATCCAACTCTTATTTACAGATTCCATATTAAATCTTTCAGTAAGGGGTATTTATGTTCATAATACCCTTTAAAGTCAGATTTCTTAGGTTTCTGGGGAAAGGTTGGCTTCATAAGTTCTTGGGGAACGGGTTTGAGTCCCTAATTTCATAACCCTTTTAAATCAGATTTGTTAGATTAAAATTTGGAAATTATGACTGGTTGGGACTGTCATAGATTGTAGTAGCACAAGTATTTTTCATTTCACATGAACTTCTAAACTATTAAATTGAGCACTGCAGATTAAAAGATAATTCTGGGTCCCATCATATTTTGAACTTGATTATTTCAAGGTGTTGAGGTTCCATTTAGAGTTCGTTTACTTTAAGGGTCAAAAGTAGTACACATATCACTAGTGTTGGTAAAAGGGTCAAGCGCACAGGTCTCTTGGCACCTAGGACCCTAGGCACGAAGAGCAGGTGTGCACTTGATTGAAGTAAAGCGCACCATTTTCAAATATAATATCTTATATCCTCTAATAGATATTCATGATATATAATAAAAATAAAGTAAAAACTCAAGTTTTTTTATTTTTTTATTTTACCTTTTAAGTAAGTGCAATTGTATAATGTTTGTAAGTTCAAATTTTACTTAGTTATTTCAATATCTTAAAATTTTAATATAGTAAGTTGAATACAATTATCAATGTACCATATGATAATACTTTAGTCATAGAAAGTTTAAACATAAAATTTTATATAATTCTCCTGTGCTTATAAAATACATGTACATGATAGTTATGATCAAATGATGTATATGGTTACATCAACATACATCTAAAAGGCCAAGACCAAAAAGCATAAGAGAGAATAGTATATTAGCCTTGTTTGTATCTTTTGACATGTTAATTTAAAAAAAAAAATTCTTTTATAATACTACACCTTAAGAATAGTGTTCGTATGATAAATCAACGGTCCTGTCCATTCCATTTTCTTCAAGATCAAACAATTAATTTTATAAATATATATATTTTTTAGCAATAAAATAGAAAAACGTGTCTAGGAATGCTTTGTGCTTCTTCAAAAAGTGCCAAAAAAGCATGTCTAAGGCGCGCTTCTTGAAACGGGCTTTGCTTTGGCCAAGCAAAGCGCTTAGACTTTGGGACTTCGTGCTTTAAGCTTCAAGGCGCACTTGGTGTGCTTTTAACAAAACTGTATATCACCTCTGGCCAGATAGGATTCGGGGGATTTGATGGGGGGATTGAGTTTGTTAGGAGAGTCCTGTCTTTGGCTCCTCCCCCTCTGTAGAGTACAATTGAGGATGTTGATTTTTTCTCAGGCCATGCTGACAACAGACTGAGTTTACTGCCCTTGATTTTACAGGGGCATCTTGTTGGCATTCTTTGGCTTGTGAGGAATGTTATGGGAATGTTTTTTTTTTTTTGGAGGAATGTTTTACAGGTATTCCAAGGTGAACTCAGATCATTTGTTTTGAATTTGATGCAGATTTTGTTGGAAGAAAGCCAGATCTTGTTTGCAAAAGTTAGGAGGTGGAATACCTGGCAATGTAGCTGCTGAGCCTGGATTGAACTGTAAATATAAAAGCAAATTGTGCATCGGTTCTCTGGTTTTTAAGTTAAAAAAGATGTGTTCAGTGTCTGCATTTAAATTTCTTGGCTCTGATGTAGTAGAGGGAGAAGAACCATATATTCTACAGAGTTGTTGACGAAAAAAGAAACAGATGGGGAAAAAAGAGAGTAAGAATTTTTAACTTTCTGTTGGACTTTTGCTTTTGACTGTTTGGATAGAATGTAATTTTGTGAAACTTGAATCGACTCTATTGTGCTATGATGCTCTCTGCTGGTGCATTTGGATGTTGTAATTGTAGTGAGAAAAGGGAAAAAAAAAATGCTTTTAAAAAGCTGTACATAAACAAATAAACGGAAAAAAGTTAATCTATCCGAACGTACTAGCACTGCAAACGTGGGACATTACTGAAGTGAATGTGATCACCAGCCCTTGATTGAATTAAGGTCTCATACAGATAATTGAGAGAGACAGTTTTATAGATAAGATAGAGTTTCAGCCTACATGAGATATATAATCTATTAACTGTAGTTACTTGTGTGATTGAAAAAGAAAAAAAGACTCATTCAAAGTCAAAACTGGAAATGTACAGGGAATTAAAATTAGGCACAGTCCTTTTGTCTTTTGCAAACCCTCATTGTTTGGAAGTAAGACAGTACAACCTTGTGAGTTGTGGCATATGGCATTTCAATTCGAACTACATGCCACTTGATCTCCTCTTGGCAATTCCTTGAGCTAACCAGATTGTGAAAATGAGAGTGCATGAATCTGGACCGACAGAAGCCAGCCAGTTCAGTATTCAAGTTGGCAATGCATGTGCACTGCGACAGTCGCAAATGCAAATTGCAATGCATGTTGGGTTGCAGACATTTTTTTGTTTTGCCTCCTGCATATAATAGGCACACAAGTGTATTTGAGGAGAAATTATACCATTCTTGTGATGGAACACATCATTTATTTATTTATATTATGGTTTTTTTGAAGGAAATTTTTAAAACACAGTGTTAACTTAATCAAGGGGTTTTAAACTACGAGTATAATGTTTGAGGTGTTGTTTGGAATATTGAAAAATTGTGGAGTTTCATCCTTTGTTGTGTACTCTAGTGGCTGTCTGCACACAAATCGGTCTTCCATTTTACCTCAACTAGTATTGCCTAGTCTGCTTTCAGATTCAGTAGACTAGCTTGTGTCTGAAACATGTGAACTTAAATGTTCTACAGTTGCTGCGGACTAGTGACTCCAAAGTATGTATAATTTAATTTGATTCTTGTATTGAAAATTGAATCAAGTCTCTTTTAAGATGATCATAGAACATAACCCCACAGAAAGAAAAAAGAAAAAATAAAAAGGTGATGGTAATGGTAGCCCTTCATGTTCCACATGCCATAATTTCTGTATGCTTATATTGGGCTGTAGCTGTTAGAATTTCCATAACTTTCTTCTTCCTCATCTGTAAAGGCAAAACAAAAAGAGAAAATGTCTTGTCTGGTGATGAGTTTAAGAAGTTATTTGGATGCATAACTGCTAAAGGTTTAAATTTCAATAGAAGCAAATTGTAATTGCTTTTCGCTGCAAAAAATTTAACCTGAAGATTGTACTGCTGTGCTTCTGTTATGTATCTGGTGTTAACAGAGGCTTATTTTGTTATTAGCTGTTTAGTGCCTTTTGGGGCCTTATGTAACACAATTATCATTATTTTCTTTCCATCATTTAAAATATATACACACACACACATATATTAATGTATACAATAATGTATTATGCATTACACATTTTTAGAACTAATTGTAACTTACTAATCATGATAGGTTCATCACTTTTTACTACTATGAATTTACATGTTTTTGAACCTAAATGTAACTCAAGAACTTATAATAAAAAATACACATAATACAAACAATTTCAATATAAAAACCCCTTATTTATAGTTTATATTCATCCAAAAAAAACTCATATGTCATCATTGTATTCATATTTGTAATTTTGTATGCTAATGTAGTATTCAAGATTAGATTGAAGGATTCAGTTCCACGCATACTTCGAGAACCATATGTCATTTTCATAAACTTCAAGAGGTAAAGAAAAAAAAATTAGCCACTTCGGTCCAATTTTGAACAATTTGGTTTAATTTCAACCAATTCGGTCCATTTTGGTCCACTTTAGTCCATTTGATTAACTTCAGTCCATTTTGGGTGGCTATAAGTAAAAACTAAAAATAAATAAAGCTATTATCTTTATCTCTTAAAGTTGAAGAGAATACAACACTTATATTTTCTTCTGAAAAAAAAGGTGACTATGGTATCTCTCTCTCTAGATTTTTAATTCTTTCTTGCAACATTATTTTAGGTTGATGAATTTTTATGTTTTTTAATATCGTGCTCGGACTAGAGCTCATTGGATCTAGACGAATCACAGAGAGAGAGAGAGAGAGAGAGAGAGAGAGAGAGAGAGAGAGAGAGAGAGAGAGAGAGAGAGGTTAGGGATTGTGTTACCGTGAAAGACCTTCAATCAGTTTTGTTTTCGTTGGGTTTCGAAACCCAAAACCGTCACTTGACCTACACCCTTCGGGCTTTGACGTTAGAGACCCACTGCCGACTATAGGTTGCTCTGATCGGGTCGGTCTCAATTCGAGTGGCACTAGATTAGTCGGTTCTGGGAGTTATTGGTGGCTATGGACAGTCTTGACCGAGGGAATACTTAGATACTCAAAAAAGTCTGAATATCCTTATATATATATATATATATAAAGAAAATAAAATGCATAATAACAAGAGTTAGAAGAATATGAACCACTTTACAAAATAATAATATCAATCAAAAATACCAAAAATAATAAAATTATATATTTGTAAAAAGAGATAGAAATTACTTTTATAAATTGTTTAATTTTTAGAGAAACGAATTATGTAAGATAAAATTTAGAGAATGAATAATATATTATACCTTATTTCAAAATAATTATAGATTTCCACGAATCACACAAGTCTCTAACTACTTATCTCCATGACCATTGCGACCAACTCACATGTAGGCACTGCATCTGCTTAATTGCCATACCAATGTCCTTTATAGTGGTCATGTGAAGAAAACCAACAAGCTGGTGATTTGAAACAGTTTCAAAGAAAGGGGAGAGAGGGACAACGAATCATACGTGGCTCACAGTAGGAAGCAATCTGCCAATCTCAATGAATATTTAAGCCCTCCATTTTTTATATACTAGTTAATGTCTCGTGCGACACTTGAATACTTTATAATTTAATTTGAAATTATTTTTATGTATATTAAAACATAAATATTATATAATACTTATTTTGTTGTATAGTATTTATGTTTGCCTCCAATATTGTTGAAAGCTTTGAAACTTGATTTTCTTAATTCATATTTTATTTTTAAAAAGTTCTCTAACACTATAAGACTCTATTTTTTTTAAGTAATAAATAATATTTACTGTTACAAATAGACTTTATAAAAATCTACAATTAAGAATTTAAAGTATAAAATATTTTTATATCCTAAGATTACATAAATTTAAGCAATCTCCCAAACACTTCCTTAACCACTCATTCTTATACACAACCAAATATGAAGATCCCAATCTCAAACACCCAATTTATTATCTCAATAAAATGAAGGAAATCATTTGTAAGTATTAGCATAAAGAGAACGTGATTAAACAAAGAGAAGTTGGCTAAAAGCAAATTCATTTATCAATTTTTAATTGCCTTTAGTTGGACTTCTATATCCTTAAAAAATTTTTAAAATATAATAAAAAAACAAAAAAAAAAACCCAAAAAAAACTTTGAAATCATCATCAATTTTTATTTTTATCACTATAGCTCATACCGCACAAAATAGCTAAAAAAAAAAAAAACTACAAAGAAACCTACTAATTATGAGTTCTATAACAAAATAAAAAATAGCTAACTTCATAAATAATCAATTAGAAGGTTTATTTTTAAAACAAAATATATTTACGACTTTTCCACACCAAAATTCTACACACCCAAAGACTCAAAGCCAATCATAGCCTTTACATAATCCACAACATCGGCTCTGAATAAGAATCGGAAGAACGATTTGAAGAGGCACGATCTAATCTGAAGAGGAAGAACGAAGAGACGATTTGAAGAGGCACGATCTGGTCTTCAGATTTGCCATCGAAGAATGAAGAAGAAGAAGGAAAAAACCCAGCAAGGAAGATGAAGAAACCCAGCAACAGCAAATGAAGAAACCTAGGAAGATGAAGAAACCCAGAACGAAGAACGATCTGACGACGGAGGAAGATGAAGAAACCCAGAACGAAGAACAGAGACGAAGAACGTTGGGTCTGAAACGAACAATCTAAGATGAAGAACAGAAACGAAGAACGTTGGGTCTGAAATGGTGAAATTCGAGTCTTTAAAACTCGAGTTCCACGTGGACATCCACAACACCTACAACCCCTTACAAATCGAGACTTAAAAACTCGATTTTTATCCTTGAACTCGAGTTTTAGACACTCGAGATGCTAGTTTCCAACATTATTTTGAAACTTGACAGCTAACTAAATTTTTTGATATTTAATGTTATTTAGAAAAAAAAAAAATTAGCCTTCCATATGATGCTCGTTGATGCATTTGGCTTTAGACAAAAACTAAAAAAAAAAGAGAAAAGGTTATATTTACAATATTTATACAATAAATTTTAAGTGGTAAGTTTTTACATGTTGTTATTGGTGGGACCAAAAAGTATTTAATTTTCAAATGTTATTTTAATTTTATTATTTTATTTTTTAAATGCAAAATTTGTTATTAATTTTTTGAAATTTTGTTCTATTAGCATTTGCTTTTTAATTGGTAACATGATAGGACTAATCCACTTATTTTAAAAAAAAAAAAAAACTACCATCCACAAAACAATGTACTTACAATATTCTTCTTTTATTTCTACAGACTTTGCCTTCTTCTTTCTACAACTTTCCTTTGTTGTACTCAAATATTTCTTTAATAGAATAAAACATAATTCACATTAAAAGAAATTATATTTACATTGTACTTGCACTATAAATTTACATTGTAGATATAGAAAAGTAGTAAATTTTGTACACATTTTCAAATAATATTTGCTATTTTTTGTGTATAAATTCAACTGTTGTAAAAAATCTTATGAATTTTTGTGTGCATGTAACATTTTTTTTTTTAGAAGTGCAATATTCACTGCGTTAAGTTTTTATTAGTTTTAATTTGAACTCATCATTGAAATGATTTTTTTTGTTTATCAATAACAGTTAATAACAACCTGCTACTTAAGATTTATTGTAAAAATATTTTAGACTTAGAATTTATTTTTTCTTCTTTTTTTTTCATTTTTTTATTCAATAAAAATTATTATTTTATTTATTGAATAACATTTGGTCATAATTTAATACTATCTCAATGAAATAAGTTAAAATTTGGAAGTCTTTTGACAGCCTCATTTGCCTAGAGCCCGACTCATCAGACTTACCAAAACAGTGGACGGGCTGTGTGAAATTTTTTAAGGGTAAAATAGTCTTTTTGTTTTTTGGTGAGGTGTGAATGATTTAAGGCATTAGATTTAATCCATGGCTGATATTGCACCAGTGCTCTGTCTCATGTCTATCCCTAATAAGCACTCAAACACTCCATCCACATCCAGTGTTCTGCTTTCTTCTTCCCTAAGCTTCCGTGCGTCAATTCTTTAAAACTAGTTGAATAATTTTTTTTAATACATATCTTTAGTATATTTCCCTATAGCAATTCTATGGCCACAGAAAACGCCTCCTCCTCCTCATGTTTTCCTTCTTCTTCATCTTCTATTGTGCCTGGATGGAGGTACAGATACCACGTCTTTATCAGTTTTAGAGGCTCCGACACGCGCAAAAGATTTACAAGCCATCTTTACGAAGCGTTGCAACGGAATGGCATGACCACATTTAGGGACGATGAAAGTCTCGAGAGAGGAGAATTCATCTCCCCAGAGCTCATGAGAGCAGTTGAAGAATCAAGATTTGCTGTCGTCGTTTTCTCTAAAAACTACGCTTCGTCGAGTTGGTGCTTGACTGAACTAGCAAAGATCGTCGAGTGCATGGACAAGAAGAAGCTGACAGTTCTGCCTGTTTTTTATGACGTGGATCCTAGTGATGTGCGCAAACTAAGGGGGACTTTTGCAGAAGCTTTTGCAAAACATCTCAACGAAAACAATGAGAATGTGCAAACTTGGAAAGGTGTTATGACAAAAGTTGCTGGTATCTCTGGATGGGATTTATGGGATGAGTAAGATTTTATTTTATTTTATTTTTTACCATTTTTCCTGATATTATTTATAGTTACTTTCTGTTGGATGTTTTTAAGACAAAAATTTCATTTTAGTCTCTAGATTTTAAGTTTATTGTTAATTAATTTGGTCATATATTTTGGTAGTAGACAATTTGTCCTTGTTATTTTTTAATTGTAGTAAAGTTGGTCTTTAACATCAAATCACAACTTTTATTATATTTTCTTTCACTTTCTTGGTAACCAAATATCAAGACACAATTCAAATTTATCAATCTCTAACTTTGATAAATACATATATCAACTTAGCAATTAAAAAAAACCCAGATTTGGACTTGACTATAAATTAAAAATAATAGGGATTAAATTGACTTCAAGTTGAAAAAAAAAAAAATAAGAACCAATTTGACTGTTTCCAAAATGTAGAAACTAAATTAATTACAAATTAAAATCGATTTTTACCAAAATTTAGGGACCAAATTAACTATAGCCCCAAAACATAGGGACCAAAATAGTATTTATTTCGCCTATTTATAACTACCATAAAAACTGAGAGATACACTATTAAGAAATACTATTGTACTTCATTAAAAAAAAATGCTTATGGTGAAAAATCTCATGATTTTTATTTATTTATTTATAAACCTCATGAAATGTAGTGTTTCTATTTTATGAAACTTGATCATTTTGAGAAAAGTTCCCATGTCTTTAATTTTTTGTGGTTGGAAATTATGAATTATATGTGACATGTTTTAATTTAAATTTTCTCGAATAGTAGGGGTATTGAAAATTATGGAACATAAGATTGAAAAAAAAAAGTTATTTGAGAAATATTTTTCGAGACTCATAAAAGAGTAGATGATAAATCAACTATGTTAATCCTCTTGAGAATTAAAAATAAAAAATTATTTTTGGCCAGAGTATGAAAAAAGTAGAATTATGGAAAAAAAAACATTCCTATTGTTAAGTGAGAACAATGATGTCAATTGAGGTTGGTTTTCCTATTGTATGATGGAGATACAATAATACCATGATTTAATTTAATATTATCTTTTGTGCCAAGGTACTCAAGTAGACACTTAAATTTGTGCCTGAAAAAATTTGAGAATGTGTAGACATTCATATTATACAATTGTGGTATAATGATGCCAAGTTTTGTAAAATTATTGAGTCCCTTATTCTTGTGAAATTATGAACTTTTTTTTTGTTCCTAAAAGTGGTTCCTAGTAATTAGAGACTATTATCTAGGTTTGTTCACCAAACAGCTCAAACAACATGACCACACCCAAAATGACTAAAACTACCCATCAAACGGAATAATTGCACCGCATTGCAAGTGGAAATTAACTACACTACACCAAACTATGTGGTGCGATGTGCGTTTTATGATAATAAACCGCACACAGCTACACTGCACTACACCAGGGCCCCATATATATATATACACACACACATATATATATATACACACACATATATATATATATATTTTTTTTTTACTTTAAATATATATTAAAATTTTAATATTATATGAATTAAGTGGCCAACCCAACGTTAGCGCATTCATGTTTCACGTTAAAAACAACTTTGTTTTGATTAAATACAAAATCAAAAGTTCAAAACCTCATTCATTTCTCCTTCTCACACTCTCACCATTTTCTTAAGAAATTCTCTCACTCTTAGTAGGCATGACTAGTGTATATGGTACACTATTATGGACCTTATGGTTGTTGTTTGTTAAGCATTTTTGTGTTACATGTTATATTTGTTTAACATTTATAATTGTGTGTGGTACTTTTTGTTAGAGCATTTTAATATTATATAATAAAAATGAATAAATGTTACAAAATAAATGTAAAGATTATGAGAGTGAATGTGGAAGATAAGGAGTTAGTGAGAATGTTTAATCCCACATTGAAAACGAGAGAGACTTTTTTATTCTTTTTAATTGTGGTGATTAATGGGCTAACATGAATTGTCTCAGATAATAGGCTAGATACGTGCGCAAGGGGGAGGTGAAGAGTGGAGGTATCAAAATTGGAAATGAATCAGCCTCTTGGATCCTCCTACTTGACAGCCCATTCAGAATAATTACCATATCCGTTGGTGAGTAAATGGCCCGAATTAATACTCCATTTTTGGGCCGAATTAACCCACTTAATGGACTATCCGTTTGGGCCTTTTCAGAAACTCCTTATCTCACCATTAATTGTGTAACTCCAGCCCATCAGATTAATATCCAACAATTAATCTTGTAACATCCACTACATCAAAATTATGGACCTAATTAATCAGAATAAATTGGGTACTAATTTCGTGAGGCCCATTGAGCCTATAAATAAACTCAAGCAAATCCAATCCAAGTTACTGAAAAAACACACAGCAATACACACTAAAAAAAAAAGAGAGATTCTTGGCAAGGAAGGGTGTTCTTTCTGGTGGAGCTTTGGGCTTGAACACTTTGTGCAGAAGCTGTTCTAGTCATACAACGTTTGTTGGGCTGTTGTATCCTGGGGGAGACAAGTCAGAGAAGGTCTGCACCGGTTACATATTTTAGCCAACCAAGGGCTTGAATCTCCTTAAAGAGAGCGAGTGCCGCGCCTCAGCCCAAATAAGTGTTGTGTATTTCCTCTTCATTTTAATAATATTCAGAAGTAATATTCAGTTTCTCTTTGTGTTATTTCCATTGTTATTGTATTTTTCACCAACACTTTTTGTTTACTGTCAATTTGTCTTGGATTTTTTTTTTTTGTCTTGTATATATTTGTATTACTTTTTTTGTTACACAAGTTTTATATTTCTTTGACACTTATTGTCATATTGTTGTGGTTATTAATCGTAAACTAATAATTAACCTTGACATCTTGAAAAATGTACTGTCCTAAAACCAACCAAACCACACATCGTACACTGCACCACACTGCACATGTGATTGCAAAATTGAGGTGCAGTGCAAACCGTACGGTGATGGTTTTTCCCAAACTGCATCGCAAAGTGTTGTGCAAAAAATGACCAAAAACTACACCGAACACCCCTACTACGACCTAGATGCTTATAGATTTACATCTCTTGCCATATGTATATGAGTTGAGAAATGATGAAAAAATAAGAAGTTCGCAAACAGTTATCCACAAAGGGCAAGAGTGATTTAAAAAAAGTTGAGCATAAAAAAAAAAGTTAGTGGTACAAAAATTATATTTTTTTTGCAATCGT
This sequence comes from Lithocarpus polystachyus, assembly GCA_033629205.1. NCBI lineage: Eukaryota > Viridiplantae > Streptophyta > Magnoliopsida > Fagales > Fagaceae > Lithocarpus > Lithocarpus polystachyus. The sequence continues at coordinate 12,553,586 of CM066162.1, forward strand.
TAATACCATTATAATCTAGACCTTTTGTGTCAAGTTGTGTATGAGTAGAAAAACTCTCTAGCTATAACCATATGTCTAAATGAACATCGAGGAGAAAAAGAAGAATAAACTGTCTATGAGGACACCTTACATAGGATTGGAGATCCCAAGAACTAAGTTCAAAGGGAAAAACAAATCATAGAATAGTTTGAATAATATGCACTTAATTTAGTTTTTAAGTACAAGTACTTTTTTTCACTCCTTAGTCCTTATGGTGTAAGTGTTGTATCTCGTAACGTAATAAAGGATGAGTTTTTTTATTAAAATGAAAAAACTTTTAATGTGGTCTATAGCTCTTATGAATGGGATCTTAGAATTACGAGAGTAACCTTGATAGATCTACTTAAGTGAGCATGGAAATGAGGCTGCTTCTTATGAGATAGGGCAAATTCTCTAAGTTTCTAATGAAAGCTGGGATTAAGCACAAAGCTGTAATGTGCGGGCCTAGAAGCTCGTGGCAGAGTACTGAAATATTATGTGTGTGATGAAATGTCTTAATATCACTATTGTCTTTAAAATAACATTGGTGAAGCACTAAGTGAGGTTTCAAGTCTGACACTCTCATTATGCATATTATTCTATCTTGAGTCTTGACCTAGAAAATTTGTATATATATTTTACATACATTTTTATAAAAGTAAGTGGAGGACTATTGGAATATTTTTATAAAAATTATTATATAATCCGAATTAAATGGCCAATTAAGAGAAAAAAATAAGATCAGCTTTTTATTGATGGACTTTACGTTTTCTTTCCCATTCTTAAATTGAAATATAAATAGTAATTAACTAATTATATTCTTTTTGATACAATTATGAGTTGAACGTTGGTATTAGTGACTTTAAAATCTTTCCTTATCAAACATATTCTTGCCCAACGTTTTGTACTTTTTTTGGATTGAGGGGGAGTAGAGGGGAAGGAGGGGGAATGATTTAATTTACCATGTTTGGATGTTTGTTTTATGACTGATTAATAGTTAATACTGATTATATCTTAGAATTTGTTTCAACAAATAACGAGTTCTAATGTTTTTTTTTTGGTAAAAGGGAAAGATATCATAAAACTAGCAAAAAGACAGAGTGTCAAGGCAGAGCCTTTCAGAATACAATCCTTGGCAGTCAGCCACTATCAGGGGAACCAGGTCCACAGGCGGACTGGCATACAAAATAAAATCTAGGCTTTGCAGACACCCAACATTTGCTAACCGATCCGCACACGAGTTTGCTTCGCGGTAGATGTGTTTAAAAACTAGCCGAGGGATTTGAGAAGCCAACTGTTTGCAGTCATCAAAGAGAGGTGAAATCACAGAGTTATTAAAATCTGGGTTATTCAAGGCATCAATAAGAGCTTTTGCATCTGATTCAACAATAACACTTGACAGGTTCAGCTGGTTGCAAAGCATGAGTCCATCCCTGAGAGCCCAAGCTTCTGCTACAAAACTATTGGCTTTGCCCACTTTCCTGGTGTACCCCGCCACCCAATTTCCTTGTTCATCTCTAATCAGCCCACCCCCTCCAGCATTTCCCAATAAATCATCAAAGGACCCGTCGGTGTTTAGTTTCAACCAACCTGAAGCTAGTTTTTCCCACTTGATTTGCTTTATGGCCATGCGACGATTACCTTTCGGGTGATTAATACAAAGAAAAAATTCAGTTGCTTGCATCTTGATCAGTTTGGTGAGGCATGGGTTGGGGCTTTTATGATTAAATACCACTTGGTTACGTTGTTTCCATATCAGCCAAAGAGCAAAAGGGAAAACAATATGCCATGGTACTTCATCCACATTGTGGGAAGCCTTGGCCTCAGCATTTGACGCGAGCCAATCTCTGATGCCTTGGGAATAAAAGATTTGATTCCCCCTTTGCTGCCCCAGTTGCTGCCATATAGACTTGACAAACCTGCAATCACGAAGGGCATGGCTGACTGTTTCAGGCTCAGTGTGACATAAAGGGCAGTCTAGAGGAATGTGGATTCCTCTCTCGGCCAAACAGCTCCTCACCCCCACACTATTATGCATGCATTTCCAAATAAACATTTGGATCTTGGGGAGTGTACATGTTTTCCATATCCACAAGCCCGGGAAAGAATTAGCTTCTGATGGTTGAGTAGCAAGTCTATAAGCACCCTTTGAGCTGAAACCACCTTTGGAGGATCCTTTCCAAGCTAGCTTATCAACACTTCTCGCTGGAATTGGGAACGGAACAGCTTGAATGTTCTCTTTGATCTTAGGGGGTACATCAAAAGGAATGGCTGACCACAACCAGCCATGGGGGGAGATGACATCCCTAACCTTAAGGTTGGAGGCTTCTAGGGGGATTGGGCCGTGGAGAATGGACCTTAAGGGACCCAAATCTGACCAGCTATCCCTCCAAAAATCAAGCTGGCTATCGTGCCCAGGAACCCATTTCATGCCCTCTTTGAACACTTGTTCTCCTTTCTTTAAGCTCCTCTAATTTGGAGATCTAGGCAGCTTGTTTTCGTCTTTGGAATTTATACGCCGCCTAGTCCCATATTTCAGCTTAAGCACCTTGGTCCACAGAACATCACTCTCCGAGTGGAATCTCCAATTAAGCTTAGCTAAAAGTGCCGTATTTCTGCCCTTTGCCGTTTAGAGCCCCAAACCACCCAAATCTTTTGGGGTGGTGACTTTCTCCCAACTAACCCAATGCATTTTCCTTGAGTTGTCGGTAGACCCCCAAAGGAAATTCCTGTTAACCCTATCTATGCCCTTAAGGATTTTTTCGGGAAGCAGAATATTTTGCATAACATAGGTGGGAATGGTGGAAGAAGAAGCTTGTATAAGAACCCTTCTGCCCGCTATGGAGAGTAAACTTGCTTTCCAGCCAGCCAGCTTCTTTTTGACTCTATCCAAAAAAAAAATTAAAGTCCTGCCCCCTACTACCCGAATGCTTAAGAAGAAAGCCAAGGTATTTACCCAAATTTGGAGTTGTTCGAAAACCAAGGATGTCAGCTAGATTCTCTCTTAGATCAGGATCGACATTGGGTGAGAAGTACACCCGAGATTTTGCTTCACTCACGGACAGCCCAGATTTCCTACAAAAAACTTCAAGGACCTCCTTAATGGCCTGGCAATTAACCTGATCAGCCTTTGCAAAGAGGATAAGATCATCCGCAAAGTAGATATGAGAAAAAGCAGGACCATTTCTAGAGGCTTTTACTTGGGACCATAGCTTGGCTTCACACTTTTCCTCAATAAGATAGCCCAAATACTCTATGCAGAAGATAAAGAGGTATGGAGAGAGGGGGTCTCCCTGCCTAATACCTCTAGAAGGGTAAAAAGACTCCAAACAGCCCCCGTTAAAGAGAAGAGAAGTGGAAGCAGATGACACAACTCATGATGAGGTCAATAATATTATCCGAAAAGTTAAATTGAAAAAGCATTTCTCTAATAGAGGCCCATTCAATCTTGTCGTAAGCTTTCTCAAGGTCTATTTTGATGGCCATATAGCCCTTTCCCCTTTTTGCTCTTCCCATGGAGTGGATGAGCTCTTGGGCTATAACGATGTTATCCGTGCCCTTTCTTCCTGGGATAAAAGCAGCTTGGTAAGGAGAGATAATACTATCCAAGTGAGGTCTAATCTGGGCAACAATCACCTTGGTAATGATCTTGTAGATCGTGTTGCAAAGACTAATAGGCCTATAATTTCCTAGCGTTTCCGGGCCCTGCATCTTTGGGATGAGAACAATGAGGGTTTTATTAAGATAGTTCGGGACTCTTGAAGTAGCAAAAACCCCCTCAACTTCCCTAATAACAGAGTCACCCGTTATGAGCCAAAATCTTTGAAAAAACCCCGCATGCAGCCCGTCAGGCCTTGGGGCTTTGTAAGGTTTCATAGACCAGAGGGCACTTTTAATTTCCTCACTAGACACCATGGTACTGAGGGAGCATTTAACCTCCTCTGATATACGGCCATGCCACTGAACAGAAAGATGGGGGATGCGGGTGGCCGTTTCATGCGAAGTGGTATATAGAGAGATGAAACCCCTGTGGAAGTAATCTATAACTTCCCTATCATTGGTGATCTACTCACCCGTTTTATCCTTAACCGAGGCTATATGATTTCGTTTTCTTCTGGCTAAGGTAGACATGTGGTAGAAGGAAGTATTACGGTCCCCTTGTATCATCCAATTGACCCTAGATTTTAGCAACCAAAGGTCCCTCTCTTGATCCAAGACAAGATCAAGATCCTGTTGAAGTTGGGTTTCAAGGGTCAGCAGAGAGGCACTAGGGCTATTAGACAATGCTTTTTGAATGCCATACAATCTTGCTAAGATCCTTTTCTTCTTGTGATGAATGTTGCCAAAATGATTCTTATTCCATAAGGTGGCCTCCTTGGAAAAGGAGTCTATGGATTCAGCCAAGCCCCTATTGTTGTGCCAAGCCTTAGAGACAACATTTGGAAAGGATGTATCAGAAAGCCAAAATTCCTGAAATTTGAAAGGGTGAGAGATATTGCTTTGCCTGGACTAGTTTCAAGAAGAACTGGGCAGTGATCCAAGTGACATCTCGGCAAGTGCGTGATCTTTGCTTCCGGATACAAGACACACCACTCAGGGTTCATAAAGAATTTATCAATCCTCTCCAAAATTAGATTATTAAAATCCCTCTTATTAGTCCAAGTGTACCTAGGACCCGAGAATCCTAAGTCCACCATACTACATTTGTCCAAACAATCTTTAAAAAGGAGAGACTAGTTTATACTAACCCCTCTACCCCCAAATTTGTCCTCATCAATTAGAGGCTCATTAAAGTCTCCAGCCATCACCCAGGGTAAACTATGTAGATCAGCTACTTTGGCAAGGTTTTCCCACAGGATAATTCTTTCTTCACTCCTAGGGCTAGCATAGACAGCAAAAAAGATCCAATTAAGGTTTGAGGAGCGTACCTTAACTGCAACATGAATCTCCTGTTCCGTGTTTGCCAGACTCTGAATCTCCACTTTGTCAGAATTCCACATCAACCACAGCCCACCAGCATATCCAATTGTATCAGTGTGGATAGCCCCGTCAAAAGGAAGAAGATCGGTGATCTCTCTTGCCCTGTCACCTCCCAATCTGGTTTCCATAATCACAAAAATAGCCGGATCATGGTTTTGAGCTAGCTCACGAACATGATTCTGAAAATTAGGCTTCAGAGCACCTCTACTGTTCCAAATTATAATATTCATAAGAAACTGATGATTGGGGTTGGGGCATACATCAAGCAGAGGTAAGAGCTCCACCTCCTTCCTCAGAATCCATCAGGTCTTCCTTATCAATGCCATTGCCAGCCGTTCCTCCACCAGTGCCATCTAGTTTGACAGAATCCACCACCAAGGATTTACCATCATCCCCCACTCCGGTTCCGTCAAAGGTACCTTCCATACTTCCTTGATTTTGCAGTTGGGCTCTCCCACTGCAAACGACAGATTCGCTCGAAGTACCGCAATGAGGATCCCCAGTAACACTAACACTTCCTCTCCCATCCTTATAGCCCGCTACGATGTTCTCAGTAGATTTGAACTCAAAGGCATCATTGGAAATTGGCTTGGAAGCAAGGTAGGTGCGAGGAAAAGGGTTGGATGAAGACACGGGTGAACTGAAGAAGACATCTTTTATCTGTGGGGCGGCACTACTCTTCATAATGGGACGTGAGGGATTACCACGCGCTAGGGCTCTCTTTCCTTAAACTGACGCAGGTGTGGGTCTAGTTGATGGATTGGGCTTATGCGTTGGGCTTGAGGACTTTACACCTGGCTTTGAAGACGAATTTAACCCGTTAGTGCCATGAAAAGATTGAGAGCTTGCGAAGTTGGGCCCTTTGCGTGTTGGAACTTGTGATTTAGTCCAGTGGTTGTTATCCAACTCTACCCGGTGTTTGGCTTTCTCCCCAGGTTGATGAGGTGGAGATACCCAAGGAGAATTGCTTGACCCCACCAAGTTAGGCTCCTTTTTTGTACCCTTGGGAACGTATCTTTTCCTAGCCACTACCATCCAAGGGTCGTACTGGCCCTCTGTCTCCACTTCTCCATTAGCATTATACGTGGTGTTGTCAAAAGGAGGCCGTTGGTCCTCATGCTTATTGCGTGAGTTGCCAACTACACCATCCCGGCCATCCTCCGCCGAAGAAACCGGATCTTTGTCACGCCGAATCGTATATGGGCAAGCCTCCACCCTGTGACCTACTCTACCACAGGTGAAACAAAGTTTGTGAATACCCTCATAAGTCACTGGTTGCTCAAAGCGTCCAATAAGGATCGTATTAATCAAAGGCTTATTAACATCAATCTGAATACAAAGCTTGGCATATTTTCCTCGAGCCTCCATGGCCGTATGCGCATCGATCCTCAAAACTTTGCCCAAGGACTCACCTAACTCTTTAAGAACTTCAGCCTCATACAGATTGTATCTTACAATTCGTTTCCTCAAATAACAAGTTCTAATGTTGTATACATGAATAACGTTACTAATATTTATATGACTTTTTACTGTTTTGTGAGGATAGTCAGAGGCAGAGCAATTGAAAAGAGGAAAAACGGGAAGTCATTTATAAACTCATTATAAAGAATTTTAAATGGAATAGATTCATTACAATATTATAAGAGGATCCCAAGCCCGGCCATAGGTGTTGAGAAGAGAGAAAAATATCGGTTTTTGTTACTGATTTTTCACGCAACATCAAATTGTTAAAATTCTTGCTCAGTCAATATTCTCTTCTTTTGAAATAATGTTATTGTTGAGTGCTTCTTATCCTATAAGCGGTGTAAGTTTGTAAGGATAATTAGTACTTTAATTGTATCCTGGGGCGGCACACATAATTGCTAGTCTACTAGATGGTGTGTATTGTCTTAAAAGAACGACCTAGTCCGCATCTTAATTCCACCACCTCAAACTCATGAAATTGACAATATTTTATTTTTCTTGTTATAAGATATTATGATGCACCCCAACTTGGTAATATCTTTTTTATTTGTTCTCTAATTAGTGAAATATCACTGTCTAAATAATTATTCTATAAATTATGCGATGTAATTTTATATATTAATTTATGTTCTTAGTAACAACACTTTCTTCACTTGGCCACATGACAACTTTCTTTGTCCCCTGTAGAATTGGACTTTGGTTTTATTTTAGGAGTATTATTTTGAGAGAAGAATTGGACTTTGGTTGAAGAACATTGCTTGTGTAGTTTGTGCCATGTATATTTTATATTATGCACTTTTAGAGTTCCCCTTTTGCTAATTAACGAAGCTAAGATTGTACTTTTGCTGAACGTTTCGTCCCTAAACTAGCTCTGCCTCATCAAATTATTGTTCTGCCGTATTCTTTGCAGGAGTGAAGCAACCGTTATCCAAAAAATCATTCAAAGGATATCTCTTGAATTGGATCATAAATTCTCAATTGTTTTGAAGCACCTTGTTGGAATGGACTCCCGTGTGAAGAAAATGTTGGATTTATGCATGCGTGAAGGGTTGTATTGTGGCCACTTTGTTGGGATTTGTGGGATGGGTGGAATTGGCAAAACAACTCTTGCCCGAGAAATTTATGGTAGAATTTATAGTGACTTTGAAGCTTGGTGCTTTCTTGAAAATGTCAGAGAAGATGCCAAAAGTAAAGGTTTAGTTTCTTTGCAAAAAATACTTCTTTCTAAGATCTTCATAGGAACTGGAATAATTATACATGATTGTTATGAAGGAATTAATGTCATAGGCACTAGACTACGCAATAAAAAAGTTCTCATTGTTCTTGATGATGTGAATGAGGAAAAACAACTAGAAGCATTAGCAGGGAATGGTGGTTGGTTTGGTCCAAGGAGTATAATCATTGTAACAAGTAGAGATAGACATCTATTGAGAAGGCATGGAGTGAAACATATATATGAACCTAAGGAGCTGAATGAAGATAACGCTTTGAAGCTTTTTAGTTGGCTTTCAAGAAACCTCATCTTGAAGAAAATTATGTGGATTTGTCTATGTATTTTGTGAGATATGCTAGCGGCCTTCCTTTAGCTCTTGAAGTTTTAGGTTCTTCATTGTTTGGTAGAAAACTTGATGCATGGAGAAGTGCTCGAGATAAACTAGAAGCAAAATCTAATAGAGACATTATGGAAATACTTCAAATAAGTTTAGTTGGGCTAGAGGATACACAGAGAGAATTGTTTTTAGATATTGCATGTTTCTTTAAAGGAGAGGAAGTAGATTGCGTAAGAGATACTTTAGAAAGTTTAGGTCACTATCCTGACTACGATATTTATGTTCTTATGGACAAATCTCTCATAACCATTGCATCAGATGGAACTTTGACGATGCATGATTTGCTACAAGAAATGGGTCAAGATATTGTTTGTTGTGAATCTCCTAAAGAGCCTGGTCAACGTAGTAGGTTATGGTGTTACGAGGATGTCTTGCATGTATTGAAAAATAATACTGTAAGTTGACTAGTCTAAACTTGAATTTTGAGAAGTATATATATTATTTCAAATTCTATCAAGATTTTTCTTAATTTTATTGTTCTTGGTTTCTAGGGAACAGAGTTTGTTGAAGGTATAGTCCTAAAGATGCCTGTGGATAAAAATGAGTCCTTAAGTGCTGAAGTCTTCTTAAAGATGAAAATTTTGAAATTTCTTAAAATTGGTTGTGAGGAACCTCTACAAGGCTTTAATAGTGGTCATGTCCAACTTCCAAAAGGCCTAAGTTATCTTTCTAATGAGTTACGCATAATAGATTGGCATGGATATCCCTCAATATCCATGCCAACCAATTTCCAACCAATTAAACTTGTTGAATTGAGAATGCATTGCAGTGGCATAAAAAAATTGTGGAACGGAGTTATGGTAAGATTTTCACTTATGCTAATTTGTATTTCTTTCGTTTTTATTAAGGCTTGAGTTTGTCTAATTATTTATTGGTTTAAAACAGATTTTAAACGAGTTAAAACTCATTGACCTGAGTGACTCTCAAAAGTTAATTGAACTCCCGGACCTTAGTGGAGCCTCAAATCTTGAGAAATTAATTCTTCAAAGTTGTACAAGACTATATAAGATTCATGAATCTGTTGGAGATCTCAAAAAGCTTGTTCAATTGAATCTGAAAGGTTGCAAAAACCTTTCAAGTCTTCCTAATACAATTCGTAGTTTGATGTCTCTAAAAACTCTCAATTTATGTGACTGCTCAAGACTTGTGGAATTGCCAGAGAACCTTGGAAATCTTGAAGGCCTAGAGGAGCTAAATGTGAGTGGAATTGCTATAGGGCTATCTTTGTCCTTAAAAGATCTCAAAAATCTAACTATTGGTGGATGTGCTGTTCTATTATCCAAAAACCTGGACTTTTTTCCAAAATAACCATAAAAGCCCAACAATATAGTTAGTAAGCAAACGTTTCAAACAAATTTGCTTTCTAACAATTCGAGTCCAGAGGACTCGATTTTGGGTTCGGAAATCGAGTACTACGAACTCGGTTTTCCCGTTACGCGCTGAGCTGAGCTGGACAAGTTGTCCACGTGGCATCGAAATCGAGTGCAATGCACTCGGTTTCTGTTCATAAAAATCGAGTTTAGTGCACTCGACTTCTTTGAACAGAAACCGAGTGAACTGGACTCGATTTCCTTGTCCTCCCAACTCACGTGCTCTCTGACGTTGCGCTGCTCTGACGTGATGGATGTGATAATACAATGACTGACTCAATAGAAATCGAGTTCAGTGAACTCGATTTTCTTGCATGGGTCCCACCTGGGACCTCTTTTCCCCCTTGTCCGTCTTACACACCTTCTCTTTTTACTCTCACATTACTCTCACAGCTTCTCTTCCACTCTCACACTCTCACAGAACTCTTAAGCTTTCACAGAATTCTTCAACTCTCATTTCTTTTCAGCTCATAAACACACTCACTCACTCACAACTTTCCCACCTTCTCACACAACACTCATCCCACACAACAATCTCCTTAACAACACTCATTTAAAGGTAATATTTTTACAATATTGTTATTATTTGCTAAGTTTTTTTTTTAAAGAAAAAATTTGAATATTACGAATTTTTATTTTTTTATTTTGTTAGTATAATGTGATTAACTTATTTGTTAGCATGTTGTGATTAGTATATTTGTTAGTATATTGTGATTATTTTCCATTTTTTAAAATTAATATTATGGTTAATTATTAGAAATATTTAGTACTAAATATTGTGATTAATGTTATTACAACATATTGGGATTTTTTTTTTTTTTGTTAGTGTAAATATTGTGATTATTGGTAATGTTTTTACAATATTGTAATTATTTGCTAGGTTTTTATTAAGGAAAAATTTAGAACATATTAGGAAGTTTTTTGTTTTTTGTTTTTTTTAGTGATTAATTTATTTGTTAGTTGTGATTAATTTACTTGTTAACATATTGTGATTAGTTTATTTGTTAGTATAATGTGATTAATTTATTTGTTAACATATTGTGATTAGTATATTGTGGTTATTTGCCATTTTTTTAAAATTAATATTATGATTAATTATTGGGAATATTTAGTACTAAATATTGTGATTGATGTTATTACAACATATTGGGAATATATGTTTTTTTTTTTTGTTAGTGTAAATATTGTGATTAAATTATTTGCTAAGTTTTTTTAAAAAATTAATATTGTGATTAATTTTGTTATTACAACATATGAGAATATTTGTTATTTTTTTTTGTTTGTTAGTGTAAATATTGTGATTAATAATATGCTAGGTTTTAAAGCTAAAAAATTAATAAATATTGTGATCACTTGTTAGGAATATTTAGTACTTTTAGGTTTTTATCATGGGTATGAAATGAATTATGAGTTTAATAATGAAGATAGTATTTGTAGTTTTTTTAGCATAAATTATTTCAAAATATATTTGTTTACGATTTGTAACAGAGGATTCAATAGATAACTGGTTGGTATAATATTTTTATTCACATACATCAATTTGAATGGGTTTTGAACGTCATGCCCCTAGAATGATTTGGAATTTTAAAAGAATATGAAATTGGTATTAACTATTTTTGTACATGCAAATTTGGTTAAAGTTAGTATTGTTGGCTTTTCATACGTAAAGTTTTGTGATTGATGTTGATTGAGAATTATAAATTTGTCACTAATACAATTGCACTTGATGATCTATATAGGTTGACAATGATCTATATAAATATTTACTACGGTGGACCCCTTAGCAATGCCAACCCTTATGCCGGAGTCCCATTTCAAGGTCCGGGTATCCAGTGCTACTATATGATGATACACCGTAAGCTAAAGACCCTGAATGAATTGAAAATAAAAATTCTGGAAGAGCTACAACTGAACCCTGCTTTGCATGACATACATATTACTTTCCGTTGTCCACATGAAGTCTTCAATCAATGCATTAATTATAGATATATGGCGATAAAAGAAGACAAACATGTGAAGATCATGTTTAGCATGATGCAGAAATGGGCACAAGTAGCAAATATTGAGTTGTATGTCACTTTAGAGCAACGTGCGGAAGTCAGCATAGAGGAAATTATACAAACAACTACATCTCTACAAGTAGCAGTCCTAGATAATCACAATAACATTACATTGGGAGGCTATACACCCCCTTTTCAAGAGACACCAACAACAATTGAGAGTGAACCTAGCAATAGATATGAAGATCAATTTTGTACACATCGAGGTGAATCCTCTACACTTCCAGTTGTTGAAGACGAAAACTGTTTTGGGGAAGATCTTGACGATAGAGATGAGTATGAAGAGAGGATTGAGCGAGACGACTTTGACAGGGGTGTTGATGACCATGAAATTACTCCCAATCCTCATGTTGATAATATGGCTGAATGTGATGAAGATGATGCGGACGCTGTTATTACAGTTCAGCATGTTACAAATACGCCCCCCGTTTATGAACCTCCTGCCTCATCATTTTATGCAAATACTTGGGAAAATATGGTCGATCCTGAAGTTGTTCAGCAAGCATTTGCTTCTTCTTGGAATGCGGATATGAATTTTGCAAAAGGGTTGATTTTTGCAAACAAAGAGGCGGTGAAGCGTGCATTAACAATTTATGCCGCAAAGGGTAACAAAAACTTTATCACTGATAGGTCGACCAAAAGTAGATTGTCTGTGAAATGCATGGATGAGTCATGCCAGTGGTACGTTGGGGCAGTCTTGAAGCCAGAACTTGGACTATGGATGGTCACATCTTATAAGGGTCCTCACAGTTGTATGTCGCTTGGCATAGCCCTTGATGGTAGAATGATGGATTGTAATTTTCTTGCAGCAGAATTTGTTCCATTGTTGCAAAAAAATCACACGGCAACAATTTCTCATCTCAGAGATTTCATTACAGCGAAGTATTATGAACATAAGCTTTCTTACTATAAGATATGGGATGCGAAACAAAAGGCTATTGCAAAGATATTCGGGGATTGGGAAGAGTCTTACCAAAGGTTGAGAAAGTTATTGTTGGCATATTCGGATCAAGAAATTGGCACTCGGTTTTGGTATCACACCATACGCAGTGAGGTGTCCGGTGACACAATATTGCGCTATGTATTTTGGGCTTTCGCTCCATGCATTGAAGGATTCAAACATTGTAAGCCAGTGATCAGTATTGATGGGACCCACTTGTATGGTAAATATCGAGGGGTGTTGTTGATTGCAATGGCCACCGATGCCAACAACAAGGTTTTGCCTCTCGCCTTTGCTGTTGTGGACAAAGAATCAGGGCCTAGTTGGAGCTGGTTTTTAACATGCCTCAGGAATTCATTGGAATATGTGATAGTAGATAAGGACATCTATGTAATTTCTGACCGATATAAGGGTATTCAAAACGGAATTGCGAATTGGCGTATAGATGATGATGGACGAGTACGAGTAATTCATAGATATTGCCTTCGACACGTTGCTAGCAACTTCAACACGCATTTTCAAGACGCCACTTTAAAGTCATTGGCCTTGAAAGCAGGGTATGCTACTCAGGAAGCTAAATTTGAGTTGTACATGCAACCTATCAAGGAAGCTGAGATCGAGGCCCTTAGGAAGAAACTGAGAACCGGGCGGCAGGAAAGTGAACCCGACTCATCCATCATGCCATACACATATCTAATGAAAGAGGATCTAGAGATGTGGACCCAACTACATGATGGTGGATACCGTTATGGGGCTATGACAACCAATGTCTCGGAGTGCTTCAATGGAGTACTCAAAGGTGCTCATGGCCTACCCATTGCTGCGATGGTTGAATTCACTTGGAGCAAACTTGTCACGTATTTCCATGATCGCCACAAAGAAATTACTCATGATCTCTCGGAGGGCAAAGTATGGAGTACATATGTGTTAAACATTTATGATGTGAATCTGAGAAAATCAATAACACACTCTGTAAGGGTGTTTAATAATTTCCTTGGTACATATCAAGTGGAGACCGCATACAACAACTATAGCTCTGGAGGGGGACACCATAGTCATGCAATAAACATAAAGGCCAGAACATGTAGTTGTGGAAAGTGGCAAAATCGAAAGATCCCTTGTTCACATGCAATTACAGTTCTTCAGATGTTGGGGCAAGATGCGACTACATATATTGACCCATGTTATAGTTTGGAGAACGCCATTCGCACCTACTCACATCAATTTTTGGTGCCAAAGTCAGAGTCATTGTGGAGGGATGTGGACGGTCCAAAGTGGGTGCCTGACCCAGCCCTGTTGCGGGGCAAAGGTCGACCTGTGAAGTCTAGGATACGGAATGAGATGGATGGGGTCCGGCGAGAACCGAGAAGCCGGAGGCCTGATTCTGACTTGAGGGAAATTCAACAAAAGCAGAGCTGTGGATTGTGTCATCAACATGGGCATAACCGTAGACGATGTCCGCTTTCTCGTAGAGCTTCGACAAGCAGTACTGATCCAAACTAGGTAAGTGATGCTTTGATATAAAATGCCATGATTGTATCAATTAGCCAAGCTGCATAGATTAGTACCTTCGTTTTGGCTTTTGCCATCTGACAACAATATTTCAATTTTTGTTAGGCATGCAGATACTGGAACATGTTGGTATGGCATTGTAGATGTAAATTGTGATTCTCGTTATGGTGTATTCGAACTTACCACCATCAGCACAATTATTATTTTGTTTATCACCAAATGCACTTGTAATCAAAGTATTCTATATCCAATGTACTTGTTTCTAGATTATGATATTATGAATGTTTAATATGGTCTTCCAATTAGTTGTTACTTATTTCCATTCTTTTGCCCCTCTAGCTCTTGGTATTGGGTTGTGATTTATCTTCAGAATAGATGCTTCATTTTATACTTAATCATAATATGTTAACTTGTGGTTGATTTTGTAGGGGTGGTCGGTGGTTGTGGGTTGTGGCGGTTGATCTGTGGGTGTGGGGGGTGGAGCATTTTGTGTATATATATATATATATATATATAAATATTTGTAAAAGTTTTTTTACATTATTTTAATTTGTTGGATATATTATTTTAATGTATTGAAGGAAAAAATTGAATATCTGATGCATGGGATATTGTAAAGTGGTGCGTTAAAATAGAAAAAGTAGGATTTTATGTGTGAAAATGGAATTTGAGATAGAAGAGCTGATGAGAATGCTCTTAAATGAGCAAAATGAAAATTATACCAGAATTTGGAAGTTTTAAAAGCATATTTCTTATATGATTATCAAGAATTGCAAAATTGTTAGGTTGAACCTATAATGGTGTCGTGAATACTATACAAAAATGTGATGGTTTTTAGTTTTGTTTGAAAGTTTGAATGAGCTTAAAAGTGTTATGTAAGTGATTTGGTTTTGAGCTTTGGCGTACAGTGCTAGATCATTTCAAGATTGGTGTACAGTGTTTGGTATTTCTGCAGGATTGAAAAAAAAAAATTTGCGTAAAACTCGAGTCTGTTGTCATCGAGTACTGTAGACAGTACTCGAGTTCCTAGTCCTCGAGTTCAGCTCTGTTTTTCCTGGACTCTCTGCCTGGAAACTCGAGTTCTGCGAACTCGGGTACTAATCATATAACTCGAGTTCACTGAACTCGAGTTCTCTTGTTTTTTTTTTTTTTCGTTTTTCCTTTATTATCCGTAAATCTTGGCATCAAGCCCCTCTATTCTCAGGTTTCTCTTATAATATCTCTTCACTTTGCGACTAAACTAGCAAACGAAATAAGGCATGGCTTTCACCATTGAGGAAAAAATAAAAATAAAAAACCGTTAATAATTTTATCATTCATTTGCTGAGATGTTTATTTTAAACACTTGACAGTAATTAAAATGAGAACCTAAGGAACGATACCTAACGAATCACATCACCAACTGTGTTTTATTTGTTTTTTCTTTACATAGTTTTTTTATTCATTCCAAGTCACATAAGCACCAAGAACACAACTAAACCCTAAAATATAAAATACTTCTCAGTAAATATTTTCAGCTGAACATTAGTATGAAAATATGCACACATGATCGAATCACATAAAGGATGAGGCAAGAGGGAGAAGATATTGTTTCTGAAATATAAGTGAAACTACAAAAGTAAGCTTATTCAGATATTGCAATACGTGTTAAACAAATTAAGTGATAACCACTAAAGGAAATGTACTTAATAAGCAGAAAGAGATCACATGTAATTGTATCCAAGAAAATAATAAATAAATAGTTTAATAATCACTCTAAAGTATTGAAACAGCCGTTTTTCATTTTGATGCACCATGTCTCTAGGCATGCCACTATAGTACCAATGACTCCGAAGTGAAGTACAAGAGAATGCTCCTTCCAGGAACATGATCAAACCGGCAATAAGAAAGGAAGCATACAAAGCTGGGCCTACTGCCCAAGCAACTTACACTTAGTCTGAATATCTCTTTTTGTCGCCTTCGCAATGTTATCCCTTTTTTTTTTTTTGGTTAAGGAATCGTTACAATGGGCAGAAAGCAAATAAATAAACACGAATCATGATGCAACAAGATCAGGTGCTTCAGCCTCAACGGATAACAAGGCAGTGTGCACTTTATCCAACCAGTTGTCCAGACGGTCACGCAAGGATTTGATCTGTGGAACACCCAAAACTCTTGGCTGCACCCAGGATACAGGCACATACTTCCACCTCGAGAAATGCCACTGCTGTTAGGTCTCCTTTCCTCAATGTAGACTTGCCTTCCACCCAACTGTATCGGAGATGCCTACAAAGATAAACCAATTTAGGCCCAGCTAACAGTATTTTATAGAATTGACATTTAAAATATAATTCATTGCAAAATTTTTAAAATATAATTCATTGCAAAATTTTTAAAATATAAATCATTGCAAAATTTCAGTAGATTATTGAAGATAAAAAAAGAAAAAAAGAAAAAAAGAATTACAACACATAAGACAACATCAGGTATAATTTTAGTAAGCTTCAATAGATAAGATACCTGATACGCATCCATGTTATATTCAAGTTGTAACACAAAATATCAATATAATATTACCAAATACTTAGGATATTCACTACAATACCTTGAATTGGGAGTGTATCTGAGGATTCCCAAATTCTTCATAATCTAGTATGGTAAGAGGCAAACTAGGATCGAACAATGTGTTGCATACATCCAGAAATGGAACCTGACCCAAAAATTACACAAACATCAGTGCCAAAAATTTAACAATAATAAAAACTAATAATTTACATTCACATTAAGTAATAAAAAAGCACAAAGTATATCATTATAAACTTCAAGTATGTATATATACTAGTTCAACTAAAACATGGTTTATCAAACACAAATTATTTCTAAACTTTGGAATTCTATCTTTGTTTCCATCTCCTTATCAATCCTAGAGCATGAGAATCTTGATAGTAAATTCTACATATAACAACAATCTACTTCACTGGATCAAAACATTGACAACTGGATGGTAAACATTTTGCTTTACGGGCAAACCTTCAAACTGGCAGCACGAAATAGATCTGGGTACATATTGATAGCTGCCCCCACAACTAGACATCCAGCACTAAATCCAATTGCACCAACTCGATCTCTATGAACATAGTCCTCATTAACCAGGTAGTCCGCACATGCTACAAAGTCATAGACAGAATTCTGTTTGTACAGCCCACTGCCAGACTTATGCCACAAAGAATCACCGCCACCACCGCCCCTGCCCACACATAACTTCATGTGTCATATAAAACATCTAAAGCATCAGCAGCAATGCAACAGACATCTTACTTCAGCCAAGATGGTAGCTATCAAGTGGCATCTTAAGTACAATTTCAAGTATACACTTGAGCTCAGTATTGGTAGTAAATATATATATATATATATATATATGCTTATTCTCAAAAATACAAACAATAAAAAAAAAAAAAACAATGGTGAAGACAACTCAACATATCAGATCGACTAGAGCTTGTAATAACTTATATCATATCATGACATTTTTTTTGTATGTGTTATACAAGATAAGTTTACATAATATCAGATGCAAGCAGGCAAAAACTTCTTCAATATGCAAATTCAAAAATATCAACCAGCCCTCTTCTAGCCTTTGAGATTGAAAATTCATAACAAATTCCAAAAGTAGTTATGACTCATGAGCAACTCTGAAAACACTAGCAATCTGATTGTTTTGATTTCATGCATAGAGCTCTTTTTTTTTTTTTTTTTTTTTTGAGGAACAATGCATGCATAGAGTTAATGTTGGTTGATGCACACTTAAAAATCAGTGCCGCAGTGATCAAAGAAAATAGAAATCAACGTAATGTGGGGAACCGACCTCACATTAGCAAACGCCACCACCCAACCACGATCAAGTAGTGAATATATCAAGTTAAATTTTTTGATTGATATAGCAACATGTTGTCATTACAAGGACTTGGACCTGCAACTGATATGAGGAGCGAAAACTGTCATAACTTCCTTGTAAACAGGCTTCTTAAAATCCACTGCCAGCATAGAATGTAAAAAAGACCATGTAAGTAAACCAACAAGACCAAAATACCAAATCTAGCAGTTTTTGAAACAGTTTAAAAAAAGAAAAAAGAAAAAAAAGTAATAAGGTACAGTCTACCCACAAGCTCAACTATTTGTTCCGGGGACATCCATGACCACTCGCCAAATTCAGCTTTCTCGGTCCCATCACCCAATAGATTGATTTCTTCATCCTTCCAGGTGAATTTAAGAAGAAACCTGAAAGGGTTTGCAAGTTTGACGAAGTTAAATACAAATTTACACTCACAGGCATGTAAATCTATGGAGATAAATTTAATTCAAAAATGCTTGCGTATCCAAATTACTATATTCTACGTGCCCCCAACCAAAAAATATCTGAAATTTTGTAACTTCAATTAGGTTATGTTAGGTTGAATGTATCCTATGGTTACAAGATGACATTTGAATTTTCCTAGGTTTAATAAACTAATCCTCAGTTTGATTAATTATCTAAACTGAATCTGACCTAATCTAGACTCAGTTGCAGCCCCACCATATATACTGCATCTAACAATGAATGGCTGTATCATAAGCTCACCACTTCTGCGCTTGACCCTTCCAGTCTGATCCCCACTGATGTTTAAGCTTTTCCCTGACATCAGGTGGGAAGTCATATGTCAACCAATAAGGTACCTACATGTGAAACCCAACTCAAGCTTTAACTTATTGCTAACAATGGAATTGTAAGATTAAAATATCATGCATGAGTTGATAGACAACCATGGAGCATTAGTATTAAAAATACTGACAGACTTGTAGACAGGAAGGAATTAGCCAATTATAATGTAGCCCAAGGAATTAGCCAGTTATAGCATTAGTATTAAAAATACTGACAATTTTTAATTTGCGAAAGATGCATGAAAACTAAAACGCGAGATGACATATTCAGTGAACTAAAATAACGTTAACGTTAAGAAGTTCATTTCGTCAAAAGAGTGATGTTAGCCAGTAGTGTTAAGAATTAAAAAAAAAAAAATTAAAGAGATGCGTGTCATAAGTTCATTAGTGGAACGTGAATTTGCGTGCTGGTGTAATAGGAAGACAATGGACCATGTGCTGCTCTATTGTGAATTTGCGTGCTTTATGGAGTGTAGTATTTAGAGCCTTTGGGATCTAATGGGTATTAACCATGGAGGGTAGATTTCAAGGAGTCATTTCACTTTTGTTCACAATCCTTTTGTAATTCTTTTAGGTTATGTTGTGTTCATCATTGTGAACATGAAGTAATCTTTTCTTTGAATAAGACATCTTTACTTATCAAAAAAAAAAATTAATCATATTGATTTCTCTGGTCAAAAAAGTTCTCCAACCCACAAATATTTACCTCAAGATTCAGAAGCAATACAAATAACTAATCTAATTTAGTAATAGAATCTCTAGTTCAATGTGCTCAACTTATATACCAAAC
Source organism: Lithocarpus polystachyus (assembly GCA_033629205.1). Classification (NCBI taxonomy): domain Eukaryota; kingdom Viridiplantae; phylum Streptophyta; class Magnoliopsida; order Fagales; family Fagaceae; genus Lithocarpus; species Lithocarpus polystachyus. The sequence goes on from CM066162.1 coordinate 12,573,007, forward strand.
AGCATTTGTCATCTCCTTATAAGAACAAGATGGACGATGAACTTGTGGGTTCAAAACCCATTCGGTATCTATATACCTTACCAACAAAAAACTGCTCAACTAATACTAGATGTTCAATGTTGATTACCTTAGTTTTTACATTGTAATCTGAGAAAGTTTAACGCGTGTATGAACTGATGACATTCTCTAAAAAATAGTATTAGAAACTGACTAACCTGGTCTATCAGATCCATATTCGTTAGTGCCCAACCTTTTTTCCTATATGCATCACGAACTTCTTCACATGAATTACAGCACTCATCATCTGACTGTGAGAAAGAGAGAGAGAGTGTGAGATTTAGAAAACTACAGAACAATTACAGAAAGAACATAACTTTTGTAGAATGTTAACACACACACACACACACACACACACACACACATATATATATATATTTATAAAGTAAGTTTTGGTTCTCTGATACAAATCAGTCAAGGAGCAGAGCTACCAGGGAAAAAAGAGAGCCAGCCCAGGATATTAAATATATTATATACACTGCAACTCAATTTCTGCATATCTTTTCTCTGTCCCCTTTGCACAATTTCAGTGTTCACATACAACAAAGCTAAAATCAACAGCAGACCAGTCCTAAGAAATTTTAGAACCCCAGTGCAATAAATTTCCCTAACTGCAAGATCCATATCAAATAGTGTAATATTTCCTTTGAAAGAAAACACTAATCTTATCTCTTTTGGTGCAGGTGATCTATTAGGGAATAAATTTTAAATGCAAATATGGCTTTGAGACTCAACATGCGCAGTTTATAGGAAAACTTTTATCCTCACATATGACCCTTCAAAACATTATACTGTATGCACCAGGACCAAAAGATCCAGATCCAAGGGCCAACCACCTCACAGTTGTCTCTACACCTCTTGGCCATTTGATTTTTGACAATTAGCTCCATTACTTGTGTAGATTTTACAATATGCAGAGGGACCAAGTTGAACAAGAAAGTACAACATATTGCCACAGATAAGGGACAAGCGCCATCCTCATCAACAAGGGACATTTATTAAAAATAAAAAGGCACCTGGACTCGCATCATACGTAATCTTAAAACTTAAAATACATTTTAAACTGAATTTGACTTCAGATAAAAACTCACTCCTAATCTTGAAATCTAACAAATATTTTATTGGGTGAGTCACCAAAGAACTCATTTATTTCCAATGTACTTATTTATTTATATTATTATTTTTATAAGTAATAAGAAATTTTATTGAAAGAGGAGAATCCCCAAGTACAAATGGTGCATACAAAAGGTTCACTATCCAATAGCTTGTTACTAACCCAGTTACAACAATCTATACAGAGTCTTAACATAATACCATACAGGAGTTTTAAAAAAGAAAAATTAAAGGAGGTTAACAAATCAGATACTTTGCCAGACAATGAAGATTGATTCAGGAATAGTTGTGTCTTCCTATTTTAATTATCCTCCATCAAAGGTGATCAGTTTCTTAAAACCTAAGCATAAAAGACATTCAATTCAGATCTCCAAAGAAAAGCATCAACAGCTTTATAAAGCAACTTCTACTACAGTTGACACTTTCCCCAAGCAAAGTCTATAAGCATTCCAAAAAATGGTAATTTAAGAAAGAAAGGTCCAAATTTCATACCTCTGCAATAACTTCTGCTGAACTAACTCCTGTCTCTTCTCTTAATTCCCTGATGGCTGCACTTCTAGGATCTTCACCCTCATCGACACCACCCTATTAAATTAAAATGTACGAAATACCAATAATAATCTCATATAAAAGAATTATATCATGAATAGAAGGAAATACAAGTTTAGTAAAAACTACTATACATTTTAATTACTATAAGTTCTAGTTCAACAACCACAATCACAAATCATTAAAATCTTAATAGTTAAAACTATGATGCTTTTCTCCCATCACATATTCAATGGTAGATGGAATGAGAAGTTTTAGTTTTGGTTTCATATATCCAAAATTAATATAAATAACTACAGACAAGTGCACTTCAATCCAGAAAAAACTTATGTATAGCCAGTTGTTGATAGACCCAGTGGCAAACGCCTTGAAGTGGTTGCTTAAATCAAGCAATGAATATTGGAGATATAGTCTCGACAGATTATCACAGTACACGTAATGGCCCCAAATTTCCAATAATTGTGCATTTCTAAAATTTTAATACCAACCTAGCACAGAGTTCAAGAAACCAAAAGAACACCTAACAATTAAAAATCACTAAACAAGTTTATAATGAATTATGAAAGAAAAATGATTAAAAAAATACATAATATGACAAACAGTTTTGGAAATTTGCATTTACATAATGTAAAATAACAAACTAAATTGCATATGAAAAGCATTAGAAACTTCAAAAGTAGAAATTAGGTTGCTAAATACCAACACAAATCTTCCTAATAATCTTCAGCAAAAAAAAAAAAAAATCCTCCTAATAATCACATCTAAAAGTTCCTGCTCAGGCATAAAATTATATATTACTTTTATCGATTGAACAGTTCTGAATGGAGACCTAACAGCAGAGCAGAAGCAACACCGAGGTGAAGGCCCATGCATGTGGATGAAATTTTGAATTTTTTGACACTTACCAAGAAATTACAAAAGCAGGTATGGCCCTTACATAAATGCAATTCCACAAAATTGAATGAATTAGTAATTACACCTTAAAATATGATGAACTCATCAACTTTCTCTATGATCCCAATCAGTATACAGTTAAGACCATGTGGATGCTATTAATGTTTTGGAAAGACTATGGTGATAACCATACACTAGCTAGCTCCTGACATGAAGATGTCTTATACTCTTATTTAATTGCATTTTGGTACTGGAATATACTTCATATTTGGCACTTGTTTAAAAAAAAATAAAAAATACAAATTGGTCATCTGGATCTGAAAGTAGTAGCAAATCTCAACATGGTTTACAAATTCAAATGGGGTGCTTACCCTAATGCATTTGACGCTTATGCTGTCTCGTATAGTGTCTGGTACGTGGGGGAGGGGGTATTGCATCTCCTTGGCCAGGCTCCTCGCGTTGCTGCAAAGATGAAGTTAGAACCAAAGAATGGATTGAATGAATTGTAATACGAAAGTAACAGCAGTTGCGAAATTATTCACTACATTAAATTACTTGTCATACCGTTGGGCCAGCATTGTGTCCTGCTTTGTGACCACCTGTCCCACAAGAAGGTGGTTTTCTTGTGCTTTTAGGTCGACCTTGTGGGGGCAAGGGTAACCCTGCTACCTGCTCATGCTCGACATGCACATCTGGCTGTTTTGCTTGACTCCCAACGACTGAAGATCCTACAACTGCGAGGGAGGACGGGGTAGCAGATGATATGTGAGTGAGGCCAGTAATCATGGGATTTGTATGCAGTCCAGGAGTGGGCATGAAAGACATGGAGTCGCTATGGGGTGGTACATGGTCTATATGACCAATGCTGTACAAGGGGGACTGAGTGTGCATGACAGGAGGGGTCGGGGTGAAATCAATGCCGAGATCAAAGGACGGCGGAGTAAGTGAAAGATGCGCGGGGTCAGAAAATGTACGGGGGGTGGGTGAAGGGATCTCGGGGTGAGAAGATGCATGAGTAGTGGGTAGAGGGATCTCTAGGTGAGGAACTGGATGAGCAGTACGTGACGGGATCTCTAGGGAAGGAGATGCATGTGGAGGTGGAGGGAACTCTGGGGCAGGAGATGCATGTGGGGGTGGAGGGCAATCCGGCCTACTGACAACCTGATGGGGTGCAGCACGCTGACCATGGCTATGGCTAGCAAGAGTTGAGCTCGTGCTTGGTCGTCCAGTATCTTCTGCCGCTTCTGGATTTGCCCCATCGGCATCTTCCAAGGGAAGTTGGGCAGTCATACGGTGAAGGTGATCCACTACCTTAAGTACAGTTGTAATCTGATTGTACTCAGGACTGCCTACTGCGTAACGCGTCAACATCTGCTTGTGACTGGCAACCTGCAAGTAAACAAATACAATTAGTGCATCTAACACAAAATATGGTGGTACGCAACAAAATTTGAAAAGAAAGGTCGAAGCAATTACCATAATAAGAACTGCAGCGGCAGTGTGGTCCACGAACCTCCAAGTCACCCTACCGTACCAACCGAAGTATGGATGAGCAGGCGACATATCACCCTCTAGTCGTGCCCCATGACATATGGATTGTGCTCAAGTATTCCATACTTGGATATGGCCAACATGCTTGTCCCTCCAATTCACATTGATCTTCCCCCTCAGGTCTATGGCATGAAGGGCATCGTCAGTATCAACATTTGGGGGGATTTCTTGTACCATCCCAAACTGACGAACAACATGTTCCGGTGTATGTTTCTCTACTAACCAGAAACATACAAGCGGCACTCTCGCCGTCCACACGTCTCTTCCTGCGACACAGAACGCAGGTAGGTGGCCTAATTCAGCTTCATACGGTTGCCACACCACCTGAAATAGCCAAATAAAAGCGCAGCACATTATGCAATGTTCCATTATTTTCGACTATAGCTATTTTACAGTTATAATAGTATACAATAGTCGTAAACAATAGAAGAAAACAATTTGGGTACTTGGTTTGGATGCATAGAATCTAGCAGCTGACGGTAGCGGACCAGACAGATTTCCGAGGGGCTATTTTTCGTGCTCACGACCCACACGGTCCTACAATGAAGAAAGAGGGAGTCAATACTTGGAATTGAGAATTTGAAGTAATCAACAACAATAAATGATGGGCAATCGTAAATTTAACAGTAAATACCACTGAGTTTATACCAACAAATGATTATCTAAACATATGAGTAGCGGTGGAGCTAGAAATTAATATCACTTGTATTATACATCAATCATAATATATGACCTCAGTGGTTGTAAAACGATATATAAAAATAAATAAAAATCCTAATAATTTTCAAAATTTGAAGAATACCAAGGTTAAAAATATATTTTCTATGTCTAACAATGTGTCATGTAGTTTAAAATTATGGATCTATTTCCAATAAAGAGAATTGGTCAAGGAAGAGACTTACTTAATGGATAATGGAGAAGGTGCAAATGGTGGGCCAAATGCATCATCTGGTGGGAGGTTCATCCTTGGGCACAAAAAAGGGAATCTAATCCATGCCCAATATTGAACCAGTAGCAAGGCCCCACCAATCTGACTGGCACCTCTGTCGGTTGCCCTGCATAACTCTCTGTACAACCATGCAAGGCAAGCGCTCCCCCAACTGTACCGAGGTGGATTGTTTAGATCCCTCAACATTTGCAACCACATCGTATGCACCCTATCGCCAGACTTATCGGCAAAAATCGTGTCCCCCAAGAGTGCTAGAATATAACACCGTGCATACTGATGCACAACCACCTCTGCTGCACCATCGGGCAACCCTTGGTCAACTTTTTGAAGTAGCCTCTTAATTTGGATCCTTTGTCCTTTAAGCACCACATTATTAGTAGTAATTCCAAGCATATCCCGACATTCAGCAGCCTATGTCAAGTCCGTTGTTCCAACCATTGCCTCACCATCGATTGGAATCCCCAAAAGAACCTCCACATCTTGTAATGTGATCGTTGTCTCACCATGTGGCAGGTGGAAGGTGTGGGTTTCAGGCCGCCATCTCTCAACGAAAGCCGTGATCAGGTTATGATCAATCTCTCGAGATGGGGTCCTATGCAGCCCCTCTAATCCAACTCTCTTGACAATGTCAAGGACGCGATCATCCACCATCGGGGGTCGTTTTCTGAACTCGTCATTACGACCACGGCATGTCAATTCCCCCGGATCCTGCACATGATAGAACCATGGTGATGAGCAATATGCCATAACCTTTGTATATATGATTATAGCTATTGATCCCAAAAAACAAAAATAAAGCAGTGGGACTAGAAGAGAAACTTAGAATTTTAGAAATGGAAAAAAAAAAAAAATTCAACAGTGTAAAAGGATAAGAAGAGAGTACTCAAAGGTGGTCGGTTTTAATTTTACCTTGCCTTCCCAAACAGCGCATGCTCGATGTTCTTTTATGAACCTTAATACCAAACCCTCCATGGGACCAGGACCGAACTCATCAGGGATCTCAGCAGCAACGGCAGCCATACTGCATTAAACATAATAAAAAATAAAATGAATAAACCAAATAATGCAAAACACTAACATATACTCGAAATTGCCACTTCATATATCTGTACATATTACAGGTTAGACCTATCACACTTGATTGAAGAAAGGTGAACATGTAGCAAGAATTTCAATAAAATAAAATAAAACTCTCACTACATAGCCTAAGGTATTTTTCAAAAATGCAGGTATACTCATGCACAATGGTCACTTCAGGCCTTGAAGCATTTGCACATGTTGAACTCATCCTAAAGAAGCACAGTGACCACAAAGGATGCTAATTTCCAACATGGCAGAAGCTCTCAATGCCTAGAACCACTGACCAAGGTTTTGGAATCTCAAGGTGAAATCTAACAGATTTCTCCTCTTTTTTTCCTTTTCTTTTTTCTCCTTTTTTGGGGTAAGTAAATCTAAGACTACAGATTTCAAAGTGCATAATTTATATCACTTCAACTTCTTCCAAAGGACATTTAGCACCCATCTTCCAAGACATAAATCTTATGTAAAAGGAAAGAGTGGAATTTCATTGCTCATTCGGATGAAACAGAGAATCCAATAATACCCAAATAAACATATTCAACAAACAATCTAATTAAACAGAAACATGTAAAAAAACAAAATTTATGTTGATCTCCCAAGCAGATTGACGAGGGGTACCTACCTTCAGATTGAGGTTGAGCAGTGGCGCGGCGCGAGGTTCAGGAGAGTGAGGGTTTGAAGAGTGATGAGGGTTTGAAGAAGAGTGATGAGGGTTTGAAGAAGAGGGATGAGGGTTTGAAGAAGAGTGATGAGGGTTGAGTAGTTGGCGCGGGGTTTGAAGATCAGTTTGAATTTGAAGAGATCGGTTTTTTGAGTGAGTGTGAGGGTGTCTGAGCTTGTGTTGTTGAGCGTGTGTTTTGAGTTTTTTGAGTTGGTGATGAAGATGTGTGAGGACTCGGAGTGGCGCGAGGTTTGAAGATGGAGATCAGTTTGAATTTGTGAGGACTCGGAGTGATGAAGTGTGAGGACCGGTCTGAGCTTGTGTTTGAGTTGTTTGAGTGGGTATGAGAGAAATGAGTGATTTAAGTGTGTTAGCTGAAACCGGGCTCGGTACTATGAACAGAAACCGAGTACAAAGGTCTCGATTTCCAGACCAAAAAACCAAGCCGTGCTCGATTTCTATGAAGGGAAAACGATTCCATTGAACTAGATTTCCGTTAACAAAAACCGAGTCGATGGGATGGTAAGAAAATCGAGTTTAGTAGGCTCGATTTCCTTGAGTCACGTGAGTTGGGAGGACAAGGAAATCGAGTCCAGTTCACTCGGTTTCTGTTCAAAGAAGTCGAGTGCACTAAACTCGATTTTTATGAACAAAAACCGAGTGCATTGCACTCGATTTCGATGCCACGTGGACAACTTGTCCAGCTTAGCTCAGCGCGTAACGGGAAAACCGAGTTCGTAGTACTCGATTTCCGAACCCAAAATCGAGTCCTCTGGACTCGAATTGTTAGAAAGCAAATTTGTTTGAAATGTTTGCTTACTAACTATATTGTTGGGCTTCTATGATTATTTTGAAAAAAAATCCCAAAAACCTCCTCAATTTTCTCTTATTCCAAAGGAGTCTAGATCCCATGGGCATGTTAACGCGTACTTTATCAAGCTTACCCTCTTTGACAGATCTTAATCTAAGTTATTGCAATCTTCAGACTGTACCTGATTCTATTGGCTGTTTGTCATCTTTAAATCGTTTAAATCTAATGGGAAATAAATTCGATTGCCTTCCTAAAAATATCATTCGATTATCAAATCTGGAGGAACTTCGTTTGAGTGATTGCGAGGATCTACGATTACTGCCAGAGCTTCCATTAAATATTAAGTCTTTTGGGGCAAAAGGTTGTACCTCGCTGGAAACATTACCTTTTAGACCAGAAGATGTTTTTAGTCCCCGGCTCTATCTTGGTAACTGCGTCACATTGATTGAGAATCAAAGTTTCGGTGACATGTTCTCAACAATGCTGGCACGTCAAATTCAGGTCTCTCTCTCTCTCTCTCTCTTTCTCTCTCTCTCTCTCTCTCTCTCTCTCTCTCTTGTGAAGTTCTAAAATCTTGATTTGCGTGTTGCAGAGATTTGGTGATTTAGATTACCACGTTTTATCATACCCGGAAGTGAAATTCCGAAATGGTTTAGCCATCAAAGTGAGGGGACTTTTCTGAATCTACAAGGGCCTTCAGATATTACAGGAATCGTTGTGTGTGTTGTTTATATAATCCACCCCCATCTTTCAATTCACGTACCTCCTTCAGAATTTGATAGAGTTCATCGGATTGGTCTTTTCTGTGATGTCGATAGATCTCAAAGTCCTATCTTAGAGCTTTGTCCTTCTGAACGATTTGGTAAGATTGATTCATGTCACCTTTGGATAACAAAATTACCTTTCAAAGGGAAATGGGGCAAGGAATTAAGTCAAATCGATGCTAATCGATTGAGTCAAATTGATGTTAAACTTCATATAAGCACCTCGAGTCCAGGCTTGGTGGTGACGAAATGGGGAGCCCGTTTGGTATACGAGCAAGACATTGAAGATCTCAAAAAAAACATGCCTGGGTCCAGCAGCTGCAGCATCACTCCTTATGAGGATAATTTAGATGATTCAGCAAAAGATACCAAAATTAAGCAAAGTTGTGATGACTCTGATGGAGATGGGGCAGGACCTAGTGGAGAAGTTACCTCTAATGAAGTAGACGACCCACAAGTGGATACATACAACACCCTAATCTAATTGAAAATTGGATTGGGAATTTATGCACACGAGGACAAGGTGGCTCTAATTGTGATTCCTCTTTCTGCTAGTTGCCTTATATTGGGTACGAGGAAGTTTTTGGACTTTGTTGGAATGGAAAAACTGTTGTCATACTCACATTGCTTGCTGACGGGAAAGCATGTACATCTATTGTATGGTAGTCATTTTTGTTCAAATGTGTTGGAAGGTAAATTCGGCACTCTTGTTGCTCCTTATTTTTAATATTATTTACTACTTTACAATTTTATTCTGATTTTTCAAACATCTATTGTGAACCTATCTGCTCTGTTCCTCCTGTTGGTTGTGGCCATTCTATTAGGAACCTTCTCACTGTGGCATGATGGATATCTGTTTATTAATATTGTCCAGAGGATAGCACTACTTTCCATGAACATGATCAGCTTTATAATCCTCTAAGATCATCTGCAGCCATTGATGTACAGATGGAATTGAGTCCACTCTGATATTCGAGGGTGAAGCAAACCACAATGCCCTTGCAAATGGATATTTGGTAAATAAGTGGCCCAATGTTTCTTCTCCTTCTTCACACGTTACACATCCTGAATTGACAGTAATTTTTCTTTTAACAAGTTCAGTCCTAATGGGGGAGCCCATTGTGTAAAAGTCACCATCTTTCTCACTCTAAAGAATATTGTTTATTTGTAGCTGTATATTTATATTTTCTTCTTAAATTCATTGGCATATGCTTGCATTTCTCTCTTTTTAATCAGTTACAAGGGCCATTTTAATGGGCTTAGTTGGTGAGTACAAATTCATTGGCATATGCTAGCAGACACGGAGATAGGTTCAACTGATTGTGTGCTCATCATTTTTGTTCAATTATGGGAGGGCAAAATCCACACTCTTTTTAGTCTCTCTTTATACTATTTATTACAAATTTCCATAGGAGAATGCTATAGATGGTTGCAATTCCAGTGTTTTTGTAAAAACAAATGGAAAGAATAAATTGCAAAAATCTGCACTCTTGTTGCTCTCAATGAGTAATATTAATTTCTTTCTGTAAAATATTTGTAGTTGAGGGATTATCTGCTATCAACTAAGGATTCATCTTTATTGAGGATTTGATTGCTAGAAATTGGCCAAGCTTGACAGTGCCGAATTGTGGGTTAGTCTTGTAAATTCTAACATTCTGATATGTAGAGTTTACCTTGTGGGCAATTCTCAGATTATTATTATTTTTTGTTTTTTGGAATCAGTGCAGTCACATTGAGGTTTCAGTTGTAAGCTACTTCCCACTTTTGATGGTGCTGAAGTGTGGGAGAGGTTTCTTATTCCCTCAAGAGCTTGAAGAGTTTGGGCAAACAATCATTGAGTGCTCTACTGATGAGCCTTCTCACAATATGGATTTCATCCACCAATCAGTAGCAAGTGATACACCAAATGATAAGCAAAAGAGTGAAGCTGGTTGCTCCTATGAGGACCCATATCCTAGAATGTTGAGAAGACTTCTTTATCCAGAGCAGATCATTAGAAATAACATCTATTTTGAGGACCAATGGTAATGATGTGGATTCTGATGTGGGTCACTCGATGTACAATGTTGATGTTATGGTGTGGCTTTATGTTTGTTGTGATTGACAATTTGTACCCAGCAATATGAAATTACAGTTGTGCTCTGGCTACTGTGGGAATGAGTGTGAATGTGTTTTAGTGTTTTGAATGTAAATGCTGGGGTTTGCCTAACTCTTAGTTTGGTTCCTGCATTCACTATGATTTTCTGTCCCTCCTGTCTCGAGAATGGATGTGTGACTAGAGCCTAACATTTCAACCCTTTTTTTTTTCTTTGATTTTTGCTGGTTTCTGAATAATTAGATACTTTATGATTCAAAGAAGTTTAGCGCGCGTGCACACGCACACACAAAAGACATAATTTCTTGTACTTGGGTGGATTCTAGTTGCTTATTCTTGATAGATTTTATTACTTTCTTACTCTGATTTAATTAAAAAATGAGCACTGAAGCCTAGAGATTTATATTGGTGGAAGAGTTGAATATTAATTCTGCTTTCTGATGGATATGGATCTCTTGGTTAGATAGATTTGTGTCCTCATGATCTTCAGATTATATAAAATAAAAGACTAGTTTATTACTTTGTCCCTTCCTGTATGTGGCTCTGTTAATGAATTGGACATTGCAATAACTCACTTATGTTATTTGTCAGTTCGTTTAGACCCCTTAACCCAACAGATTAACCTAGAGAATTAGCCAAGTTATTAACTTAGGTAATTTAATTAAACTAGGTTAACACAAATAAATATAAAAACAATAAAGCAGCGGAAAATAAACAACACAAAGATATGATGACCCAGGAAACCACACCGGTAAAAACCTGGGGAGGATTTGACCTAGCTATCCTCAAGGTAAACTGAATCCACTATGAAAGAATTGAAGTTTACACAATAGACTTAGACCACTAACGTCATATTGCTACCCAAGTGTAGGAAACTTACTACCATGACCCCATGATAGCTCCGAGATCCACGGACTCCTTCTTTCCGGAATTCTTCAGCAAATCCACAAGCGCACCTGCTTGTATATCTTTGTGCTCTTTGATTCTGCAACTGTAACGATCTACACAACTCTTGACATAAATCTCAAGTTTGTAAACCCTAAGTGTATGTGAAGGTAAACACCTCTAGATCTCACAATGAGATTCACAAACACAGCAAAACAGAACTCTAAAAAAACGTGGCTAGGGTTTTCCCTTTTATACTTAGGGCAAACATAAAACCCTATACATTAAAACGGGCTTGGGCTGAGTTGGAAAATTCTGCAGAAAAACGTTCTGTGCGATTTTCGATCGATCGAGTCTAATTTTCGATCGATCAAGTCTCACAGAAAGTTACAAGTAATTCTGCATAAAAACTCGATTCCAACTTTACAATAAACCCCATACTTTGAGCAAGTCTAACACACGACTCAACATTGTTTTGATCATGGTTTGCCAACATACAAAATGAAGTTCTAAATACATTAGATCCTAGTCTTTAGAACCTAACAAACTCCCCCTTTGGCAATCCGTGACAAAACACAGACTAAACAAAATGCTCAAAGTTACAAATTGAAAAAGCCCAATACAAAAAAAATAGCCACTTAACAATTCAACCTAAACTACTATCCAACAGTTGCAAGATAGACAGCAGCTCGACTGAAAACAACCTGTATATTCCTGTAACACTTAACAAACACATAAACGCATGTGTGGAACAAAAACAGGAAATACATATAAACAAAATGAAGCACAATATAAAAACAAAAGTAAACTAACTCTCCCCCTAAGTTAGATACATCAAAAAGTTTTTATATTCTCCCCTTTTCAAAAACAATTTTCTCCCCCTAAACAAGACAATCAGGATTCCCACATTTCATCTATTTCTCCCCCTTTTTGTCACGTATTGACAAATACAACTCAAACAAAGAGTAAACAAGAGAGAAAAAAGAGAATCAAGGGAACCTAAAACAATTTTGCTCTATAGAAAAAAGAGATAACTCCCCCTATAAAGAGCAACAACTCCCCCTATGAACAACAAAGGTTAAAAAAAACTTTTCTCCCCCTATAAAAATAGGAAAAACAAAACAAGTTTTGGGAAAAACAGTTTTGGGGAAATTTTAGGAGGTGGAGATAAATAAAAACACACAAACCTAAAAAAAATTGAGGATACACATGAAGAAAAATATTCTCTCTTTCAATAAATGCAACTTGACACTATGTGACCCATAAACAGTTGCATAAGTAGAGAAAATATTTGCACATTATTATCCATCATATCTCGTAAGAAAAATATTTTCTGCAATTCACACATCAAGAAAAATAGCATATACTAAAATGTACAAAGGACTCAAAAATTAATCAATCAATTTTTAATTCAAGTTGAGTACCCAATTTAGCAAAGTATAAGCATGTTATGTGTGAAAACAATAAGAGATATGACTGCAAAACTGCAAGATGGATACAAAAACAATGCAACTCATGTGAATCCTAAACATAAACGATGCAAAAAAAATTTGGTCAAAAACTCTAAAAACTGAAAATTTTTCAGTTTCGATCGATCGAGTATCGATCGAATACCAATCGAGTCAGACAGAAACAAACCAAAAATTTTAATTGCAATTTCGATCGGTCGAGAGACAGATTCGATCGGTCGAAATTCTGAAAAACTCAAATTTTTGAAAAACAGAGCAATTTTATGCAGAAACTCCTCAAAGCATAGTATTTCATGAATGAAATGCATGAGTATGAGATTGAAAGTTTTTCAAAAACATATGAATACAACCCAGATCTTCCAAAATTAAGATTTTCAATCAATTTGTCCTTAAAACTCAAATTTTGCATCAAAATCAAGGAATTTTTAATCTTGGATGGCCACAACAAAATCACATACAATAACATGTACAAAGTTTAGCAAAGAGTAACTTTGTGTAGTGTGTGCAACTAGCAAAAGCTTGAGATACATGTGAGGTGATATGTGAATAGTAATCAATCACAAAGTCTACAAATTCATCACATAAATTTGAAAGAGACTATCACCTAAAGAGTTACATCATATAACTCTCACATCTCCTAGAATAAAAGTTTGCAATCATGTAAGTTTCTTGATTTGCCTCATTATTCAATTTAATTGATTAGAAACTTAATAAAAGCCGGGATAATGTACACACCAATTTTATGAATTGTGAAATTATTATAGCCCAATAATGTACACACCAATTTTAATAGAGGCTACACCTTATGTTCTTTTTGTGCATGTGCTACACTTTCTCGAGCACAAAATCTTACGATATGCACTAAGGTGTTCATGATTGGCTAGTAAACAGTGGTGAGATGGTTATTTATGCCTTTCTCATTAAGTTCAAGTCCAACAATCAAAGGCATGTGACTTCAAGATCAAGACAAAGTGATCAACAACTATAAACATCTTCCCACACAACATGCACTACAAAGCTCAAACTAGTAAAGTGCAATAAAAATAAGCTTCATCCAAGCTAAACAAGGTACATAAACATGTTATGTAAAGATAATATGGCCAACCTTAATTATAAATCCAAGATCTATAATACAAAACACAAAAAAATAAATTTGGTTTAAAAAAAATTTTATGACCAAAAACAAAAGCACACATTATGCTAAATGATTAAAAATGCAAATGCAATGCATGACAGTGCTTAACTAAGCTATAGAGGGTACACAAACAAGAAATATCAATTTCTTAATTAACCCTTGAGTACATGTACAAACTAGTACATACTCAAACAGAATAAAAAAATAGCTTATCACTTATAGAACACATGCTATTCAAGTTTCTCCACAATGTCAAGCATGTTCTAAATCAAGAAAGAGATATCATAATTCATGTAATTCTCAAAACAAATAAAACAACCAAAAACTAAAAGAAAAAACATGTCCACAATTAATTGAAAGAATTAAATTAGGGACAAGTCAGCAACACTCACCTTAGAGAATCTTTTCTCACCCATATAGCACGAGTCTTCGGCTTTGTAGGTGAAAATCCATGTGAAGCAGAGTGTATTTGAGGGATTACACCAATCTTCTGAGAAAGACTAAAACCTTGCAAATTCCTTTCACAAGCCAACAAGCTTAAATTTTTCAAAAGCATATGAAACAATTTATTTGAACTTATGGCAGGAGAAATATCATCACATGTCCTAGATTGAAACACAGAATGCTTAAATTTTAATTTATGACAATTAGGACGAATGTGACCGGAAACACCACAAAAGTGACAAACAGGAACAAATTTAGGAACATCAGTATTCCTAACAACAAATCTAGTCTCAGATTTTGGTTTTTGCCTCAACAAAGAACAATTTGGTCTAATATGACCAACAACACCACAAAGGTGACAGGTAGGCACAAAAACAGATTTATTATGCTCTCTAACAGTAGGTTTAGACTTAGGTTTAGAAACTTCAGCGTCTACATCAGAACTTTTACCTTTGTCTAACCTAGCAAAATAAGCCTTTTCTTTATTATTCTTCTTGAAAGGAGGGATATAAACTTTTTCAATTTTAGGCTTAAAAGAAACAGAAACACTTCTGTTTTCAACAGCAAGCTTGGTACTAGTCAAATTTTCAATTTCAGCTTTAGACTCAACTAAATCTTGTTCCAAGCTTTTCATCTTCTCATCTTGAGAGGAAATTTGATTTCTCAAAAATTCATTCTTTTTATTAGATTCATCTAATCTAACAATCAATTCCTCTTTTTCAAGATTAGCCAATTTTAACTCTTCCTTAAATTTCTTAGCAATTTTCAAAGACTTAGATAATTCTTTACGAAGAGTTTCAAAGGCATCAATAAAATCAACAGAAACAACAGTATCCTTTTTATTCAAATCATCACAATCAAAAACAGTAAGACACTTAAAATTATCCATGATAACAGGGATCAAGGATCAACTCTTAGATCAAAGGATCTACAACAGAAGAGCTACCCGCTCTGATACCACTTGTCAGTTCGTTTAGACTCCTTAACCCAACAGATTAACCTAGAGAATTAGCCAAGTTATTAACTTAGGTAATTTAATTAAACTAGGTTAACACAAATAAATATAAAAACAATAAAGCAGCGGAAAATAAACAACACAAAGATATGATGACCCAGGAAACCACACCGGTAAAAACCTGGGGAGGATTTGACCTAGCTATCCTCAAGGTAAACTGAATCCACTATGAAAGAATTGAAGTTTACACAATAGACTTAGACCACTAACGTCATATTGCTACCCAAGTGTAGGAAACTTACTACCATGACCCCATGATAGCTCCGAGATCCACGGACTCCTTCTTTCCGGAATTCTTCAGCAAATCCACAAGCGCACCTGCTTGTATATCTTTGTGCTCTTTGATTCTGCAACTGTAACGATCTACACAACTCTTGACATAAATCTCAAGTTTGTAAACCCTAAGTGTATGTGAAGGTAAACACCTCTAGATCTCACAATGAGATTCACAAACACAGCAAAACAGAACTCTAAAAAAACGTGGCTAGGGTTTTCCCTTTTATACTTAGGGCAAACATAAAACCCTATACATTAAAACGGGCTTGGGCTGAGTTGGAAAATTCTGCAGAAAAACGTTCTGTGCGATTTTCGATCGATCGAGTCTAATTTTCGATCGATCAAGTCTCACAGAAAGTTACAAGTAATTCTGCATAAAAACTCGATTCCAACTTTACAATAAACCCCATACTTTGAGCAAGTCTAACACACGACTCAACATTGTTTTGATCATGGTTTGCCAACATACAAAATGAAGTTCTAAATACATTAGATCCTAGTCTTTAGAACCTAACATTATTTACTCCCAGAATTTGTAGCCTATAACATGGTAGTGTTGTCACTTGAGGAACGTTGTGTCTACATTAAATTTGGGCTGCAAGTTGGATCTTAAGGCCATTGCACTTCAAGCTCGTAAACAATCCCAAGGTATGGGACGTTTGTGGGCATGGCTCTCTCTCTCTCTCTTTTGTGTGGGGAGGGGGGGGGGAGGGGGGTTTATTAACCATAGTGCTGGGTGTTCCTTATCTATTTATCCTTTGTCGAATCCAGTTGACGTTGGAATATATTTGCTTACTCTATGAAAGCTTGGTTTAAGCCATTGATTTTCTATGAATTCAATGACTCCGAAAAGCTATTTTTTCTCCCTTTTAAAAAAATTTTTTTTTTAATGGTTTTGATTTGACAAAGATGGCTGCTTGTTTCTTGTTTCACTTAGAGTTGTGTTTTGGGTTTTATATCAATAACATTTAAATTTGAGAAATGATACGTGCACAACATTTTCACAACATTTTTACAACAAATCTTAAGTGACTGGTTGCTATTGTTGGGGCAAAAAAGTAATCTTAGTGTTAGGTTCAAATTTGAACCAATAACAACTAACTACTGATGATTTGTTGTAAAAATGTTGTGGACGTAGCACCTCTCTTTAAATTTTACATTTGTTGTGTTCTTGCAGCGTTTTGCTGCCATAATTATGAGGATAAGGGAACCAAAAACCACAGCCTTGATTTTTGCCTCTCGGAAGATGGTAAGTTTTGACCAAGCATTTGGTACCTTTCTAAGTATAACAGTAGAAGTTCTCTTTATATGCTGTTTTATATGGCTTTAAAGTGCCATCTGGGTTTGTTTTTGTTGTCATCCCTCTCTATCAATCAAAAATCTCTATTCTTGAAGATTAACATGTATGGTTCATTGATCTGTACTAGACTGATAAGTGAAAAATGAGCCCATCTATGTGTCATTTATTTAGAAATTTGTGACGAGAAAAATTGTTTTTCAATTTGTGGATGGATGCGGCCAATAAGTGCTACCTGTTCCTCCTGTTGTTAAATGAATCCACTATTTTAGTGAATTTTCTTTGTTTGGAATCTTAAGTTGGTGCTTTCTATCTGAAAGCTTGCTATGTTGTTCTCTTTAAAATAGACATACATGGTTTGGCATCTTTGCTGTTTTTTTATATCTAAGATTTTTTAGTGATTATGTGAATACCAAATGTTTAGGTTTGTACCGGATCTAAGAGTGAACATCAGTCGAAGTTGGCAGCACGGAAGGTAATGGATCAAAGTTATAATATAGTTTTGGCAGCCGACTTGGTGTGTGTACTGGAATGAAATATTTCGGTGTAGGTGCCTTCCAGTGTACTTTTCTGGGATTATCCTTTGTGTGCGTGTGTATGCCCCGCATTACCTCATTCCAATATTAGGGCATACCAATTTTATCAAAATAACCTTGTCAGTCTGAAAAGTTTTCAAAATAGAATAAGAATTGGTATCTGCACAAAACAGTTAAATTAGCAGAAGCAATTGGAATTGGAACAGATCAATGCCCCAAATCTTTGGCAAATGTTGCCTTAGGGTTGTGTATCAGTGTGGTAACCAGTACAAATGTACAATATATTCAGCTGAAATAGTACAGTATTCAACTTTATAATACATGCCTTTAAACCTTCGGGCAGCTGCATACATAAGTTTTTAAACATAGGGCCATCTGCGAGATGTAGAACAGTATCCAGAACCCTATAGCTTGTTGTTTGTAGTTTGGCTTTAATTTTCAGATATCTTGTCTCTTCAAACTAGCACTTAAATTCATGCAAATGTGGACAGAGCTGAACCGTGAAATTATACATGCCCATATGCTTTACAAGCAAACTGTTCCTTGTTTTACAAGAACGTGATTAAAAATGGTTAATTCCCTGCTCACATCATGTTGTCACTAAAAGAGATGCAAATTGTCTAGATCTTTAGGATTTAATGCTGTTGTTTTAATATTGAATTTCCAAATCTGACACTGTATCTCTGCTTTTTAGTATGGTTGAATTATACAGAAGCTTGGTTTTCCAGCTAAGTTCAAGGTAAAAATTAATTTCAGTGCAATTCTGTGTGTCATTTATGTATGCATATGTGATAAAACATACTGGCACATGCAGCTTTGGTATTTTACAAAGAATTACTATTTGTCTAACATTGATGCTTTTCACTGTTACAGGATTTTAAGATTCAGAACGTAGTTGGTTCATGTGATGTTAAATTTCCCATCAGGCTTGAAGACTGGCATATTCCCATGTTGCTTTTTCTAGTGTAAGTGATGGCTGTGTGTCCATCTGTGTAAATTATTCTTACTGTTAAATATCAAGAGCCATTATTGGTATTTGTGTGTGATTTATCAGACTTTTTTTTTTGATAAGTGTGATTTATCAGATTTTGGAATGTAATTACCAAAAAATAGCCTGTGCAATGTTCTCCTTTTCCTTCCCTGACCATTGAAGTGGCCATGATTGGAGGATAGGTTGTCTTATGAGGCCATTCTTGGAATTAAACACTTCCATGGAAAATGAAGTTACATGTAAATTGAGCCATTCAGAAGTTAAAATTATTGCAAACATTACTGTCTGGACATCAAATAGCCAGTTGTAATACGGACTTGGCTGGAAACAGTAGAAAGATTGTTTTGTACTAAGGATTCTAAGAAATTGGTTGGTGCCTGCGACATTTGAAATTTATTTTAGAAGTATCCCATTTTATTTAAAAATTACTTGCCAGTGAGCTCTAGCCTAAATGGCACACCTCCTCCCCTTGTAGGAGTGGGTGAGGTCATGGGTTGGGTGAGTACAAGAAATATTCAAAAAGGATGTGATAATTGTTGAGTCATAAATGATTCTGTTTAGGTATTTTTTTTGGTCTAGCAAAGTTTCAACCATGTTTTGTAACAATTTTAAAACTTTGAGAATTGAAATTGATTGTGTTCTCATTCTGATGGTCGGTATGAGCCAGAGCTGTTCCCAGGGTTGATCTATCGCATGAAACAACCAAAGATTGTACTGCTTTTTTTTGTGTCAGGAAAAATCGTTCTTACAGGAGCGAAGGTGATATCACTAGACTCCTTTTTTTTGTTCTTCCCTCCCAGGTTTTATATGCTGTTCTGGTTGGATCTGATCAGCATTGTTTCATTTCGAAACTTAAGGTGAGAGATGAGACCTATACAGCCTTTGAGAACATATACCCGGTGCTTACGGAGTTCAGGAAAAAACAGCAATGGTATGTTGCACAATTGTAATATTTTTGTTAAGATCCATGGTGCAGGGACCAGATTATTTATGCTAAATCCAACTCTTATTTACAGATTCCATGTTAAATCTTTCAGTAAGGGGTATTTATGTTCATAATACCCTTTAAAATCAGATTTCTTAGGTTTCTGGGGAAAGGCTGGCTTCATAAGTTCTTGGGGAACAGGTTTGAGTCCCTAATTTCATAACCCTTTTAAATAAGATTTGTTAGATTAAAATTTGGAAATTATGACTGGTTGGGACTGTCATAGATTGTAGTAGCACAAGTATTTTTCATTTCACATGAACTTCTAGACTATTAAATTGAGCACTGCAAATTAAAAGATTATTCTGGGTCCCATCATATTTTGAACTTGATTATTTCAAGGTGTTGAGGTTCCATTTAGAGTTTGTTTACTGTAAGGGTCGAAAGTAGTACACATATCACTAGTTTTCGTAAAAGAGTCAAGCGCACAGGTCTCTTGGCACCTAGGGCCCTAGGCGCAAAGAGCAAGCGTGCAGTTGATTGAAGTAAAGCGCACTGTTTTCAAATATAATATCTTATAACCTCTAATAGATATTCATGATATATAATAAAAATAAAGTAAAAACTCAAGTTGTTTTTTTTTATTTTAATATTTTACCTTTTAAGTAAGTGCAATGGTATAATATTTGTAATTTCAAATTTTACTTAGTTATTTCAATATC
Organism: Lithocarpus polystachyus; assembly: GCA_033629205.1. Classification (NCBI taxonomy): domain Eukaryota; kingdom Viridiplantae; phylum Streptophyta; class Magnoliopsida; order Fagales; family Fagaceae; genus Lithocarpus; species Lithocarpus polystachyus. The sequence goes on from CM066162.1 coordinate 12,593,226, forward strand.
TTAAAATTTTAATATAGTAAGTTGAAAATAATTATCAATGGACAATATGATAATACTTTAGTCATAGAAAGTTTAAACATAAAATTTTATATAATTCTCCTGTGCTTATAAAATACATGTACATGATAGTTATGATCAAATGATGTATATGGTTACATCAACATACATCTAAAAGGCCAAGACCAAAAAGCATAAGAGAGAAAAGTATATTAGCCTTGTTTGTATCTTTTGGCATGTTAATTTTAGAAAAAAAATTCTTTTATAATACAACACCTTAAGAATAGTGTTTGTATGATAAATAAACAGTCCTGTCCATTCCATTTTCTTCAAGATCAAACAATTAATTTTATAAATATATATCTTTTTTTGCAATAAAATAGAAAAACGTGTCTAGGCATGCTTTGTGCTTCTTCAAAAAGTCCCAAAAAAGCGTGTCTAAGGCGCGCTTCTTGAAACGGGCTTCGCTTTGGCCAAGCAAAGCACTTAGACTTTGGGGCTTTGAGCTTTCAGCTTCAAGGCGCACTTGGTGTGCTTTTAACAGAACTGTATATCACCTCTGGCCAGATAAGATTCGGAGGATTTGATGGGCGGATTGAGGATGTTAGGAGAGTCCTTTCCTTGGCTCCTCCCCCTCTGTAGAGTACAATTGAGGATGGTGATTTTTTCTCAGGCCATGCTGACGACAGAGTTTAATGCCCTTGATTTTACAGGGGCATCTTGTTGGCATTTTTTGGCTATAGAGGAATGTTGTGGGAATTTTTTTTTTTTTTTTAATTTTTTTGGAGGAATGTTTTACAGGTATACCAAGGTGAACTCAGAGCATTTGTTTTGAATTTGATTCAGATTTTGTGGGAAGAGAAGCCAGATCTTGTTTGCAAAAGTTAGGAGGTGGAATGCCTGGCAATGTAGCTGCTGAGCCTGGATTGAACTGTAAATATGAAAGCAAATTGTGCATCAGTTCTCTGGTTTTTAAGTTAAAAAAGATGTGTTCAGTGTCTGCATTTAATTTTCTTGGCTCTGATGTAGTAGTGGGAGAAGAACCATATATTTTACAGAGTTGTTGACGAAAAAAAAAAAAAAAAAACAGATGGGGAAAAAAGAGAGAATAAGAATTTTTAACTTTCTGTTGGACTTTTGCTTTTGACTGTTTATATAGTGTAATTTTGTGAAACTTGAATCGACTCTATTGTGCTGTGATGCTATCTGCTGGTGCATTTGGATGTTATAATTGTAGTGAAAAAAAAGGAAAAAGAGCTTTTAAAAAGCTGTACATAAACGAACTAGCACTGCAAACATGGGACATTACTGAAGTGAATGTGATCACCAGCCCTTGATTGAATTAAGGTCTCATACAGATAATCGAGAGAGACAGTTTTATAGATACAATAGAGTTTCGGCCTACATGAGATATATAATATGCCTACATGAGATATATAATATTTTGACTGTAGTTGTGTGATTGAAAAAGAAAATATAGACTCATTCATTGTCAAAACTGGAAATGTACACGGAATTAATATTGTAGGCACAGTCCTTTTGTCTTTTGCAAACCCTCATTGTTTGCAAGTAAGACGGTACAACCGTGTGAGTTGTGGTATATGGCATTTCAATTCAAACTGCCTGCCACTTGATCTCCTCTTGGCAATTTCTTTGAGCTAACCACAGTGAAAATGAGAGTGCATGAATCTGTACCAACAGAAGCCAGCCAGGTCGGTATTCAAGTTGGCAACGCGTGTGCACTGCTACAGTCGCAAATGCAAATTGCAATGCATGTCAAGTTGCAGACTTTTTTTTTTTTTGGCCTGGTGCATATAATAGGCACACAACAATAAGTAGGGTCTATTTGAGCAGTGGCGGCTCCAGGAATTTTGTCCAGGGTGTTCTTATTCCACTTTGAAAAAATTTTGGGTCATTTCAGTCTGTTTGGGGACGTTTTGATAAATACCGGCCAAAATTCAAGATTTGGCCAGCATGAAGTTTGTGCTTAAAAAAAAAACAAATATTCTTAAAACCAAAACAAATTTGCATTCAGTACACCAAAAAACCTCAAAAGGAAAAAATAAAATAAAATAAAAAGAAATGAAATGAACAAAAGTACTTGTACAATAAACTATAAGTTCATTTGAAATATTAATAATAAACTATTAGTTGTTTCATAAATTTGTTTGTTTTTTATAAACTATAATTTGTTGTATTGTTATTTCATTAATTATTAAATTATTAATTGTTATTTAGCCTAACATAATTTAATTTGTTTGTCTTTTATAATGTATTAGTTAATTAAATTATTAATTACTGATGTTTAGTTGCTTCATTATTTTTTTTTTTACTAATTATTAGCAGTCTAGCACACACCCCATTGTGCATTAGCACACACTAGCATACATCCCACTGTGCATTAGCACACACTAGCACACACCCCACTGTGCATTAGATTTTAGTTCAAAATTTGTTTGGCATAAAAATTTTGAGGGTGTTCCTGATATTGCTTGAGAGTGTTCCTATTATTTTTTTTTACTAACTACTAGCAGCCTAGCACACACTCCACTGTGCATTAGCACACGCTAACATACATCCCATTGTGCATTAGCACACACTAGCATACATTCCACTGTGCATTAGCACACACTAGCACACACCACACTATGCATTAGATTTTAGTTCAAAATTTGTTTGGCATAAAAATTTTGAGGGTGTTCCTGATATTGCTTGAGAGTGTTCCTATATATATATATTTTTTAAGGATAAACAAATAAAAAAATTTAAATTATTATACATAAAAAAAAAAAGAAAAAAAAAAGAGATTTCAAGTCAGGGTGTTCCTAGGAACACCCTGAACTATAAGTGGCGCCGCCACTGTATTTGAGGAAAAATTATATAGTAATCATGGTGAATCACATCACTTGCCCCATACACTTTTTTGAATCACATCAAAAACCGATTAGTATTTTGGTCTAACGATAAAAAACTATTATTAGAAGCAAACGCTATAGATTGAAACCCTGAAAAAAAAAAAAAAAAAAAAAAAAAAAAAAAAAAAAAAAAAAGTGTCATGAACTCATGGAGCATAAAAAATCACTCATTTTACAACAGGACCCAAATACCCTTTTTTTTAAGTTATTTTGTCCTTTTTTCCTTTACTAACATTTTCAACTTGGTTATGGGCTTTACTTTTCCAGATGTACAAAACAACAACCCAAATGCCCCAAATTTCAAAACCAAGCCGAATTGTCAAGCTTTTTCACATCCCAAATTCAACCCAGTCACCAAAACAACCTAGATACAACCAAAAACAGAGGAAGAAAAAGTAGAAAAAAGGCAAAGAGAGAAAGGGGAGGCCGACAGCTACAAGTGGTGGTCGGGCCCCGTGAGCACCACTACCAAATAGGTATTTATCGCTTAGCTCTAAGGGTAGGGCCAATTGCTTACGTATAGCCTATGCACACGTGGAGACTTCCATAGGATGCTTGCTGATGCATTTGGCTCTTGAAGGAAACTAAAGAGAAATGTTATGTTCACAATATTTTTACAACAAATTTTAAGTGGCAAGTTTTTATAGGTTGTTATTGATAGGACAAAAAAATATTTAATTTTTAAATGTTATTTTAATTTTATTATTTTATTTTTTAAATGCAAAATTACTTATTAATTTTTTGTAATTTTGTCCTATTAACATTTGTTTTTTAATTGGTAACATGATAGGACTAATCCACTTATTTAAAAAAAAAAAAAAAAAAAAAAAAAAAACTACCATCCACAAAACAATGTACTTAAAATATTCTTCTTTTATTTCTACAGACTTTGCCTTCTTCTTTCTACAACTTTCCTTTGTTGTACTCAAAAATTTCTTTAATAGAATAAAACATATTTCACATTAAAAGAAATTATATTTACATTATAATTGCAATTTAAATTTATATGTAGACACACAAAAAATAGTAAATGTTATTTGAAAATATATACAAAATTTACCACTTTTCTGTATCTACAATGTAAATTACATTGCAAATACAAAGTGAACATATAAAGTCTCTAAAAAAATTGTAGAATATGTTGAACCAACTGATAGATTGTAAAAGCTTATCAACTCAACTGTCATTAAAATTGTGATGAACTTTTATGTGTATGTAGCATTAGTTTTAATTTTTTATTTTTGTGCTACATTCACCGTGTTAAGTTTTTACTCGTTCTAATTTAAACTCATCACTGAAATGACTTTTTTGGCCATTAATAACAGTTAGTTATAATCTGTCACTTAAGATTTATTGTGAAAATATTTTAGAAGTAGCATATATTTCTTTTTCTTTTTTCTTTTTTTTTTTTTTCTTTTTTTACTCAATAAACAATTATTATTTTAATTATTGAATAATATTTGGTCTTAATTTAATACTATCTCAATGAAATTAGTCATAATCCCATTGGTTAAAATTTGGAAGACTTTTAACCGCCTCATTTTCCTAGAGACGGCCCTAGATAGCTGTTCCCATTCCCATTAACAACCAATATATTATGTTTAATTTAAGTAGTTGGAGCAGGAAGATACCTAGAAGACGAGGCTGCTTCATTAAATTTCAGCAATGAGCCAACAATTTAATATTCCTCCACACGGGATTTTCTTCCAATAAGATTGTTGTTGGTATTTTAAAAGGTATTGCTGCTTCCTACTCTGTTTCTTGCTTCATTCATTGCCACGATGTTTCCTTATAGTGAAAGAGTCCAGGAGTGGGACACCCACTTCAACTTTATTTACACACACCCTGCTATTGACTAGAAGATGGTCACTGACTGAGGCCACTTGCAAATATATATGCATATATTTTTTTTTTGGCTGAATATATATACATATATTTTTCCACGAAGGCACGATACTGTCATTTAATTTTCTGACAACGCGCAATGATACTGTCATTTAATTTAATCAATTATAAATGGGTAATGTGTGGTCAAGTTTCTGTCCGTGAGTACTGCCATGATACCATCCCATATATAGATATATTTTTGTTTTCTAATATTTGAAATAAAAAGTGCTTTTAAATAAATTACTGGCTTACTTTAAAAAAAAAAAAAAAACTAGTTTATTTTGTTTATATTTTTTATTATTAAATGATGAGATAAATAGATTTAAGCGCGAGGGAATAAAAAGAAACGCACTAAAGTTGTTTATGAACCTAATTGTCTTCTCTTGTTGATTGAGGATTAAGAGTATATTTGGTACACTGAATGAGAATTACGATAAGAATTGTAATCTTTATTACTAGGAATAAAATGTGTTGTAATGTAATAACTAAACTTATTCATTAGTTTGGTAGTAAGTTATAACATTAGAATGTAACTTAACATTTATTTTAGAAAATTTCTTACTCACAATTATATTTCTTTAAAAATTGTTATTTTTAAATTTAAGAGAGATATGTGTTATTTTTTATGATTTTTTTTATTTTTATAATTGTTAGATGTATATGAAAAGTTTGTTTACTTGAAAATATATTAAGTTTTAAAATTATTCCACTTACTAAGGAATAGCTAATACAACCTTTTAAAGATGAATGATTATTCCTCATTTTAAAGAATAGCTATTTACAAGGAATGATTATTCCTTGTAATAAAAAAATAATCAAACTAAAGAATAACTATACAATAGGAATAACTATTACATTACAACGCTTATTACAGTCTACCAAACATGCTCTACGATTTAAGATTAAGAAGAGAGTGTGAACGCATTGAAAAATAAGAGTAGTGGGTTGTCTGTGGCAGTGTTACCAAACATGCCCTACGATTTAAGATTAAGAAGAGAGTATGAACGCATTGAAAAATAAGAGTAGTGGGTTGTCTGTGGCAGTGTTACACGCGTTTTCCACTAAGGTACCATGCAGTTGTCTCCTCCTGACTTTCCTCCAATTTTCCACAATACATGCCAGAAACTTTACCACTCTTTTCATAATACATGCCTTCTCTTTTTGACTGAAAATTAAGAACACAAAGTGAACGCATTGAAAAAATATATTGCAATCAATTGCATGCCATTAAAAAAAAAAAAAAAAAAAAAGTCAAGTAAATATTTTGATATTAGATTTCTATTTGTTGGAGCTATATTTCTGTTTGCGATCCGTTTATTTTGTTGAAATTAAATTTTTTTTACTGAAAGTATTGTAGATAAAAGTAAGTATTAATTGAAATAGTACAATAAAATCCATAAATAATAATAAAAATAAATTAAATAGTATGATATTTTAAGTTGGAGTCAAACACGCGTTAACTATATACAAACAAAACTTAACAAAAAACTTGACGAAGAAGTTTGCCAACAAATTGATAAGAATAGTCCAAGAACGTTCAACTCAGTTGTCATGAAATTTCCCACGAGTCCAAAATGGTGCGTATAAGTCATTATATGTTGACTAACACTTCCACATCCATAATATACTAAATTGATAAAGAAAGTACATTGCTTTTACTTCTTGATCATAAAAGTTTTGATAGATATTACGTAACAGAGTTTATAAAATAATACTTCCACCACCTCCACAAAATTAGTAGTGCTTTTAAAGTTTCTCTCTCTCTCTCTCACTCTCTCTCTCTCTCTGCATACTGAATTTTCTTCCTCTCCCTTCCTATCAACCAAGATCTACTCCTTCACAGACGACCCAAGTCAACTGTAGAGAAAGAGCTCCGATCTGTGAGCTTCTATCTCAAAGAGAAATTTGCTCTGATATGTAAGCCTTAGTATCAATATCCTTCATGCACGTGATTGCAAGCAGACGATGTATAAATGCACCAGTGCTTCTCTGTCTGTCACTAACAAGCAGTCAAACACTTCATCCAGATCCAAATCCAGTGCTCTGTTTTCTTCTTCCCTAATTTACTTTCCTTTCTTGTGTTAATTCTTTAAAACTAGTTGAATAATTTTTTTAATACATATCTTTAGTATATTTCCCGATAGCAACTCAATGGGCACAGAAAACGCCTCCTCCTCCTCCTCCTCCTCCTCCTCCTCATGTTTTCCTTCTTCTTCTTCTTCTTCTATTACGCCTGGAAGGAGGTACGAATACCACGTCTTTCTCAGTTTTAGAGGTTCTGACACTCGCAAAAAATTTACAAGCCATCTATACGAAGAGTTGAAACGGAATGGCATAACCACATTTAGGGACGATGAAAGTCTCGAGAGAGGAGAGCTCATCTCCCCAAAGCTCATGAGAGCAATTGAAGAATCGAGATTTGCTGTCGTCATTTTATCTAAAAACTACGCTTCATCGAGTTGGTGCTTGACTGAACTAGAACAGATTTTCGAGTGCATGAACAATAAGACGCTGACAGTTCTGCCTGTTTTTTATGACGTGGATCCTAGTGATGTGCGCAAACTGAAGGGGACTTTTGCAGAAGCTTTTGCAAAACATCGCAACGATAACAATGAGAAAGTGCAAACTTGGGAATCTGTTGTGAAAACAGTTGCTGGTATCTCTGGATGGGATTTACGGGAAACGTAAGATTTTTTTTTTTTTTTTTGTTTACCATTTTTCCTGATATTATTTATAGTTACTTTCTGTTGGATGTTTTTAAGACAAAAATTTCATTTTAGTCTCTAGATTTTGAGTTTATTGTTAATTTGTTCCATATATTTTGGTAGCAAACAATTTGGCCTTTGTTATTTTTAAATTGTAGTAAATTTGGTCTTTAACATCAAATCACAACTTTTCTTACATTTTCTTTTACTTTCTTGTAAACCAAACATCAAGACACAATTCAAATATACCAATCTCTAACTTTGATAAATACATATATCAACTTAGCAATAAAAAAAAACCTAGATTTGGACTTGACTATAAATTAAAAATAATAGGGATCAAATTGACTTCAAGTTGAAAAAAAAAAAAAAAAAGGAACCAATTTGGCTGTTTCTAAAATGTAGAAACTAAATTGATTACAAATTAAAACCGATTATTATCAAAATTTAGGGTCCAAATTAACTATAGCCCCAAAATATAGGGACCAAAATAGGATTTATTTCACCTATTGTACTTCATTTAAAAAAAAATGCTTATGTGAAGTTGAAAAATCTCATGATTTATTTATTTATTTATAAACCTCATGAAATTTAGTGTTTCTATTTTATGAAACTTGATCATTTTGAGAAAGGTTCCCATGTCTTTAATTTTTGTGGTTGGAAATTATGAATTATATGTGACACGTTTTAATTTAAGTTTTCTCGAATAGCAGGGGTATTGAAAATTATGGAACACAAGATTGGAAAAAAAAAAGTTATTTGAGAAATATTTTTTGAGACTCATAAAAGATTAGATGATAAATTTCAACTATGTTAATCCTCTTGAGAATTAAAAATAAAAAATTATTTTTGGCCAGAGTATGAAAAAAGTAGAATTATGGAAAAAACAAAATTCCTATTGTTAAGTGAAAACAATGATGTCAATTGAGGTTGGTTTTCCTATTGTCTGATGGAGATACAATAATACCACAATTTAATTTAATATTATCTTTTGTGCCAAGGTACTCAAGTAGACACTTAAATTTGTGCTTGAAAAAATTTGAGAATGTGTAGACATTCATATTATACAATTGTGGTATAACGATGCAAAGTTTTGTAAAATTATTGAGTCCTTTATTCTTTTGAAATTATGAACATTTTTTTTGTTCCTAAAAGTGGTTCCTAGTAATTAGAGACTATTAACTAGGTGTGTTCACCAAACCGCTCAAACAACACGACCACGCCCAAAATGACTAAAACTACCCATCAAATGGAATAATTGCACCGCGTTGCAAATGGAAATTAACTGCACTGCACCAGACTATGTGGTGCGATGTGCGTTTTATGATAATAAACCTCACACAACTACACTGTACTACACCGTGCCCCCATATATATATATATATATATATACACATATATATATATATTTTACGTTAAATATATATTAAAATTTTAATATTATATGAATTAAGTGGCCAACCCAGCGTTAGTGCATTCATGTTTCACGTTAAAAATGACTTTGTTTTGATTAAATACAAAATCAAAAGTTCAAAACCTCATTCATTTCTCCTTCTCACACTCTCACCATTTTCTCCCGAAATTCTCTCACTCTTAGTAGGCATGACTAGTGTATATGGTACGCTATTATGGACCTTATGGTTGTTGTTTGTTAAGCATTTTTGTGTTACATGTTATATTTGTTTAACATGTATAATTGTGTGTGGTACTTTTTGTTTACTGTTAATTTGTCTTGGATTTTTTTTTGTCTTGAATATATTTGTATTACTTTTTTTGTTGCACAAGTTTTATATTTCTTTGACACTTATTGTCATATTGTTGTGGTTATTAATCGTAAACTAATAATTAACCTTGACATCTTGAAAAATGTACTGTCCTAAAACCATCCAAACCACACATTGTACACTGCACCACATTGCACATGTGATTGCAAAATTGAGGTGCAGTGCAAACCGTACAGTGATGGTTTTTGCCAAACTGCATCGCAAAGTGCTATGCTAAAAATGACCGAAAACTACACCGAACACCCCTACTACTACCTAGATGCTAATAGATTTACATCTCTTGCCATATGTATATGAGTTGAGAATGATAAAAAAAAATAATAAGAAGTTTGCAAACAGTTATCCACAAAGGGCAAGAGTGATTTAAAAAAAGTTGAGCATAAAAAAAAAAGTTAATGGTACAAAAATTATAATTTTTTTGCAATTGTTAATACCATTATAATCTAGACCTTTTGTGTCAAGTTGTGTATGAGAAGAAAAACTCTCTAGCTATAACCATATGTCTAAATGAACATCGAGGAGAAAAAGAAGAATAAACTGTCTATAAGGACACCCTACATAGGATTGGAGATCCCAAGAACTAAGTTCAAAGGGAAAATCGAATCATAGAATAGTTTGAATAATATGCACTTAATTTAGTTTTTAAGTACAAGTACTCCTTGTCACTCCTTATGGTGTAAGTGTTGTATCTCGTAAGGTAATAAATGATGAGTTTTTCTATTAAAATGAAAAAACTCTTAATGTGGTCTATAGCTATTATGAATGGGATCTTAGAATTACGAGAGTATCCTTGATAGATCTACTTAAGTGAGCGTGGAAATGAGGCTGCTTCTTATGAGACAAGGCTAATTCTCGAAGTTTCTAATGAAAGTTGGGATCAAGCACAAGGCTGTAATGTGCGGGCTTAGAAGCTCGTGGCAGAGTACTGAAATATTATGTGTGTGATGAAATGTCTTAACATCACTATTGGCTTTAAAATAACATTGGTGAAGCACTAAGTGAGGTTTCAAGTCTGACACTCTCATTATGCATATTATTCTATCTTGAGTCTTGACCTAGAAAATTTGTATATATATTTTACATACATTTTTATAAAAGTAAGTGGAGGACTATTGGAATATTTTTATAAAAATTATTATATAATCCGAATTAAATGGCCAATTTGAGAAAAAAATAAGATCAGTTTTTTATTGATGGACTTTACGTTTTCTTTCCTATTCTCAAATTGAAAAATAAATAGTAATTAACTAATTATATTCTTTTTGATATCAATTATGAGTTGAACGTTGGCATTAGCGACTATAAAATCTTTCCTTATCAAACATATTCTTGCCCAACGTTTTGTACTCTGTTTGGATTGAGGGGGAATGATTTAATTTACCATGTTTGGATGTTTGTTTTATGACTGATTAATATACTGATTATATCTTAGAATTCGTTTCCACAAATAACAAGTTCTAATGTTCTATACATGAATAACGTTACTAATATTTATATGACTTTTTACTGTTTTGATTTGTGAGGATAGTCAGAGGCAGAGCAATTAAAAAGAGGAAAAACGGGAAGTCATTTATAAACTCATTATAAAGAATTTTAAATGGAATAGATTCATTACAATATTATAAGAGGATCCCATGCCTGGCCATAGGTGTTGAGAAGAGAGAAAAATATCGGTTTTTGTTACTGATTTTTCACGCAACATCAAATTATTTAAATTCTTGCTCATTCAATATTCTCTTCTTTTGAAATAATATTATTGTCGAGTGCTTCTTATCCCATAAGCGGTGTAAGTTTATAAGGATAATTAGTACTTTAATTGTATCATGGGGTGGCACGCATAATTGCTAGTCTACTAGATGGTGTGTATTGTCTTAAAAGAACGACCTAGTCCGCATCTTAACTCCACCACCTCAAACTCATGAAATTGACAATATTTTATTTTTCTTGTTATAAGATATTATGATGCACACCAACTTGGTAATATCTTTTTTATTTGTTCTCTAATTAGTGAACTATCACTGTCTAAATAATTATTCTATAAATTATGTGATGTAATTTATATATTAATTTATGTTCTTAGTAACAACACTTTCTTTACTTGGCCACATGACAACTTTCTTTGTCCCCTGTAGAATTGGACTTTGGTTTTATTTTAGGAGTATTATTTTGAGAGAAGAATTGGACTTTGGTTGAAGAACATTGCATGTGTAGTTTGTGCCATGTATATTTTATATTATACACTTTTAGAGTTCCCCTTTTGCTATTTAACAAAGCTAAGATTGTACTTTTGCTGAACGTTTCGTCCCTAAACCTAGCTCTGCCTCATCAAATTATTGTTCTGCCGTATTCTTTGCAGGAGTGAAGCAACCGTTATCCAAGAAATCATTCATAAGATATCTCCTGAATTGGGTCAAAAATTCCCAATTGTTTTTGAGCACCTTGTTGGAATGGAATCCCGTGTGAGGGAAATGTTGGATTTATGCATGTGTGAAGGGTTGGATTGTGTCCGCTTTGTTGGGATTTGCGGGATGGGTGGAATTGGCAAAACGACTCTTGCCCGAGAAATTTTTCATAGAATTTATAGTTGCTTTGAAGCTTGGTGCTTTCTTGAAAATGTCAGAGAAGATGCCAATAGTAAAGGTTTAGTTTCTGTGCAAAAAAAACTTCTTTCTAAGATCTTCAAAAGAGCTGAGATAAATATACATGATTTGTATGAAGGAATTAATGTCATAGGCACTAGACTACGCAGTAAAAAAGTTCTTATTGTTCTTGATGATGTGAATGAGGAAATACAACTAGAAGCATTAGTAGGGAATGGTGGTTGGTTTGGACCAGGGAGTATAATCATTGTAACTAGTGGAGATAGACATCCGTTGAGAAGGCATGGAGTGAAACATATATATGAGACTAGGGAGCTGAATGAAGATGAAGCTTTGGGGCTTTTTTGTTGGAAGGCTTTCAATAAACCTTTTCCTCAAGAAAATTATGTGGATTTGTCTCTGGATTTTGTGAGATATGCTAACGGCCTTCCTTTAGCTCTTAAAGTTTTAGGTTCTTCATTGTTTGGTAGAAAGCTTGATGCATGGAGAAGTGCTCGAGATAAACTAGAAGCAATACCTAATAGAGGCATTATGGAAATACTTCGAATAGGTTTAGTTGGGCTAGATTATGCTCAGAGAGAATTGTTTTTAGATATTGCATGTTTCTTTGTAGGAAAGCAAGAATATTGCGTAAGAGATACTTTAAAAAGTTTAGGTCGCTATCCTGATTGCGATATTGAAGTTCTTAAGGACAAATCTCTCATAACTATTGCATCAAATGGAACTTTGTTGATGCATGATTTGCTACAAGAAATGGGTCAAGACATTGTTCGTGGTGAACCTCCAAAAGAGCCCGGTCAACGTAGCAGGTTATGGTGTTACAAGGATGTCTTGCATGTATTGAAAACTAATACTGTAAGTTGACTAGTCTAAACTTGAATTTTGAGAAGTACATATATTATTTCAAATTCTATCAAGATTTTTCCTAATTTTATTGTTCTTGGTTTCTAGGGAACGGAGTTTGTTGAAGGTATAGTCCTAAAGATGCCTATGGATAAAAATGAACCCTTAAGTGCTGAAGTCTTCTCAAAGATGAAAAATTTGAGATTTCTTAAAATTGGTTGTAAATTACCTCTACGAGGCTTTGATACAAGTCATGTCCAACTTCCAAAAGGCCTAAGTTATCTTCCTAATGAGTTACGCGTAATAGATTGGCATGGATATCCTTTAACATCCATGCCAACCAATTTCCAACCAATTAAACTTGTTGAATTGAGAATGCATTGCAGTGGCATAAAAAAATTATGGAAAGGAATTATGGTAAGATTTTCACTTATGCTAATTTGTATTTCCTTCATTTTCATTAAGGCTTGAGTTTGTCTAATTATTTATTGGTTTAAAACAGGATTTAGACGAGTTAAAACTCATTGATCTGAGTGACTCTCAAAAGTTAATTGAAATTCCGGACCTTAGTAGAGCCTCAAATCTTGAGAATTTAATTCTTCAAAATTGTACAGGACTATATAAGATTCATGCATCTGTTGGAGATCTCAAAAATCTTATTCAATTGGATCTGAGTGGTTGCAAAAACATTTCAAGTCTTCCTAATACAATTTGTAATTTGACGTCTCTAAAAATTCTCAATTTATGTGACTGCTCAAGACTTGTGAAATTGCCAGAGAACCTTGAAAATCTTGAAGGCCTAGAGGAGCTAAATGTGAGTGGAACTGCTATAGGGCTATCTTTGTCCTCTCTCTTAAAAAATCTCAAAAAACTATCTTTTGGTCCGAAAAGATCCTGAATTTTCCTTTATTCCAAAGGAGTCCAGATCCCATGGGCATGTTAACGCGAACTTTATCAAGCTTATCCTCTTTGACAAATCTTAATCTAAGTTATTGCAATCTTCAGACAGTCCCTGATGCTATTGGCTGCTGTTTGTCATCTTTAAATCATTTAAATCTAAGGGGAAATAAATTCGATTGCCTTCCTGAAAATATCATTCGATTATCAAATCTGGGGTCTCTTTTCTTGAGTGGTTGCAAGGATCTACGATTACTGCCAGAGCTTCCATTAAATATTAAGTATTTTGAGGCACAAGGTTGTACCTCGCTGGAAACATCACCTTTTAGACCAGAAGATGTTTATAGTCCCAATCTCTATCTCTTTAATTGCTTCAAATTGATCGAGAATCAAAGTTTCGGTGACATGTTCTCAACAATGCTGGCACGTTACATTCAGGTATCTCTCTCTCTCTCTCTCTCTCTCTCTCTCTCTATCTCTCTCTCTCTCTCTCTCTCTCGTGAATCTCTAAACATCTTGATTTGTGTGTTTCAGAGATCTGATGATTCACGTTACCATGATTTTGTTGTACCCGGACGTAAAATTCTGACACAGGTTCAAACTAAGGGGGATTCAATAATTCTTGTGCCTCAGAGACCTGATGATTTAGGTTACCAAATGAATTTTGTTATACCCGGAAGTGAAATTCCGAAATGGTTTAGCCATCAAATTGAGGGGGTTTCACTGAAACTACAAGGGCCTTCAGATATTATGGGAATCGCTTTGTGTGTTGTTTTTATAATCCCCCCCCATCCTTCAATTCACGAACTTGATTCGGAATGCATAATTTGGGCGTATCTTATACGTTATGCCGATGGAACTCGAATTTCAGAATTGATAGGGGATAATCTTTCTGAACAATTTGGTAAGATTGATTCATGTCACCTTTGGATAAAATATTTTCCTCTCGAAAGGAAAAGGGGCAAGGAATTGAGTCAAATCGATGATAATCGATTGAGTCAGATTGATGTTGAACTTGACATACTCACATCGGGTCGGCGCTTATTGGATGTAAGGAAATTGGGAGCCCGTTTGGTATATGAGCAAGACATTGAAGATCTCAAAAAAAACATGGCTGGGTCCTGCAGCTGCAGCATCACTCCTTATGTGGATAATTCAGACGATGATCGTGATGACTTTGAAGGAGATGGGGCAGGACCTAGTGGAGAAGGTACCTCTAATGAAGTAGACGAGCCACGGCCAAAGAGGATACATAAGGTTCTATCTTTGATTGGGAATTTATGCACACCAGGACACGGTGACTCTAATTGTAAGGAAGAGGAATCCCAGTGACAATGGTAGCATTGATGACTCTACAAGGTTCTATCTTTGATTTTTTGTAAGTCATCATGTTTCTCTCTCTTACTGATCTTGTTTGTTTGTAGCTGTATTTTTAATTGTTTATTATTATTTAAAAATTCATTGGCTTTTGCTTGCATATCTTTTTCTTTTTAACCTGTGACAGGGCCATATGAGTTTAAGTAATTGGGTTTGGTTAATGTATGCCTTTATTTATTTATAGAAATGAAAAAGTTAATCACTTGTTCAATTTTTAATAAAAAGTGTTCTAAAATGGTTTACTAAAGTATGCTCTAAGAAGTTCTCTAAAATGGTTTATTAATGTATAACATATGCTTTGTAAAACCCTAAGTAATTTGTGATTCCTCTTTCTGCTAGTTGCCTTATATTGGGTACGAGGAAGTTTTTGGACTTTGTTGGAATGGAGAAACTGTGTCATACTCACATTGCTTGCTGACGGGAAAGCATGTACATCTATTGTATGGTAGTCATTTTTGTTCAATTGTGTTGGAGGGTAAATTAGGCACTCTTGTTGCTCCTTATTTTTAATATTATTTACTACAATTTTATTCTGATTTTTCAAACATCTATTGTGAACCTATCTGCTCTGTTCCTCCTGTTCTGTTAATTGTGGCCATTCTTTAAGGAACCTTCTCACTGTAGCATGATGGATATCTGTTTATCCATATTGTCCAGAGGATAGCACTACTTTCCTGTACGTACAAGTGCAATTCCATGAACATGATCAGCTTTATAATCCTCTAAGATCATCTATAGCCATTGATGTACAGATGGAATTGAGTCCGCTCTGATATTCGAGGGTGAAGCAAACCACAATGCCCATGCAAATGGATATTTGGTAAATAAATGGCCCAATGTTTCTTCTCCTTCTTCACACATTACACATCCTGAATTGACAGTAATTTTTCTTTTAACAAGTTCAGTCCCAATGGGGGAGCCCATTGTGTAAAAGTCACCATCTTTCTCACTTTAAAGAATATTGTTTATTTGTAGCTGTATATTTATACTTTCTTCTTAAATTCATTCGCATATGCTTGCATTTCTCTCTTTTTAATCAGTGACAAGGGCCATTTGATTGGACTTTGTTGTTGAGGACAAATTGTCGCCCTGCTAGCAGACAAGAAGATAGGTGCAACTGATTGTGTGCTCATCATTTTTGTTCAATTATGGGAGGGTAAAATCCACACTCATTTTAGTCTCTCCTTATAGAATTTGTTACAATTTTCCATAGGAGAATGCAATAGATGCTTGCAATCCCAGTGTTGTTGTAAAATCAAATGGAAAGAAGAAATTGCAAAAATCTGCACTCTTGTTGCTCTCGATGAGTATTATTAATTTCTTTCTGTAAAATATTTGTAGTTGAGGGATTATCTGCTGTCAACTAAGGATTCATCTTTATTGAGGATTCGATTGCTAGAAATTTGCCAAGCTTGACAGTGCCGAATTTTGGGATAGTCTTGTAAATTCTAACATGCTGATATATAGAGTTTACCTTGTGGCTAATTCTCAGATTATTATTATTTTTTGTTTTTTGGAATCAGTGCAGCCACATTGAGGTTTCAGTTGTAGGCTACTTCCCACTTTTGATGGTGCTGAAGTGTGGGAGAGGTTTCTTATTCCCTCAAGAGGTTAAAGAGTTTGGGCAAACAATCATTGAGTGCTCTACTGATGAGCCTTCTCACAATATGGATTTCATCCATCAATCAGTAGCAAGTGATACTCCAAATGATAAGCAAAAGAGTGAAGCTGGTTGCTCCTATGAGGACCCATATCCTGGAAGGTTGAGAAGACTTCTTTATCCGGAGCAGATCATTAGAAATAACATCTATTTTAAGGACCAACACCCTGATAATCAACTCCACCAAACTGATTTAATGGTAATAAATGTGTGTATTTCCTATTAAAATACTATTAATCTCTCTCTCTCTCTCTCTCTCTCTCTCTCTCTCTCTCTCATTGGATTACATGCTTCTGTTTTACAGGACTTTGATTATTATATAATTCTTGTCAAATTCTAGAGTGGTTCAACCATTTTAGTGGTGAGCCACCTCAAAACCTTGCCTTAAGACACTTGCACCATCATGTACTACTCTGTAACCATACCTGTTTTAAACTGTAAAGAATATCATCAGCATGTCACCAATCCAGCTACAAAATAATTTTTTCCATCCCCCATAGATCTTATTAACTGTCTTGTTCGCTCTCTAAGCTTAAGGAGTTTCCTTTATCCCCATTTTTTTTTTTTTTTGAGAAATTTCAATTATCCCAAAGGATCTTTCTCTTTGCAGATTTTCTTTTATCCAAGCCACCAAAATTGAACCAGCTTGAGCAAAAACATTTCATTCATATCTCATGAATGTTGACTTGTTACAGTCCTCAACTCTCTTGAGCCCCACACATATTGAATTAGAAGCTACTTAGGGCATGAGTTGTCACTTCCCGTCCATAGGAATTTTCAAAATTGCTGCTCAATCATCTTAATGACTTTCTTAGGTAGTATGAAGATGTTAGATCAGTATACCTGTATGCTCTAAAGCACTTAAGGATAGAAATTTCAGCATCCAGCAGAGGAATATTTCTTAGTTCTCCAGGAATTGGTTCTTGCATCTCAGACTTTATTTCTTTGTTTGGTTTCATATATATGTCATTTTATTTAACAAGATGTAATAATTGTCTTAGGATTTAATGCTGTTGTTTTAATATTGAATTTCCGAATCTGACATTGTATCTCTGCTTTTCAGTATGCTCGAATTATACAGAAGCTTGGTTTTCCAGCTAAGTTCAAGGTAAAAATTAATTTCAGTGCAATTCTGTGTGTCATTTATGTATGTATATGTGATAAAACGTACTGGCACATGCAGCTTTGGTATTTTACAAAGAATTACTATTTGTCTAACATTGATGCTTTTCACTGTTATAGGATTTTAAGATTCAGAACATAGTTGGTTCATGTGATGTTAAATTCCCCATCAGGCTTGAAGGACTGGCATATTCCCATGGTGCCTTTTCTAGTGTAAGTGATGGCTGTGTGTCCATCTGTGTTAATTGTACTTTCTGTTAAATATCAAGAGCCATTATTGGTATTTGTGTGTGATTTATCAGACTTTGGAATGTACTTACCAAAAAATAGCCTGTGCAATGTTCTCCTTTTCCTTCCCTGACCATTGAAGAGGCCATGATTGGAGGATAGGTTGTCTTACGAGGCCATTCTTGGAATTAAACACTTCCATGGAACCTATGATATGCATACCTGCATACACGCATACTATGGAAAATGAAGTTATATGTAAATTGAGCCTTTCAAAAGTTAAAATTATTGCAGACATTATTGTCTGGACATCAAATAGCCAGTTGTAATACGGACTTGGCTGGAAACAGTAGAAAGATTGTTTTGTAGTAATGATTCTAAGAAATTGGTTGGTGCCTGCGACATTTGAAATTTATTTTAGAAGTATCCCATTGTTTTTAAAAATTACTTGCCAGTGAGCTCTACCCTAAATGGCACCTCCTCCCCTTGTAGGAGTGGGTGAGGTCATGGGTTGGGCGAGTCTAAGAAATACTCAAAAAAGGATTTGATAATTTTTGTGTCATAAATGATTCTGTTTAGGTATCTTTTTGGTCTAGCAAAGTTTCAACCATGTTTTGTAACAATTTTAAAACTTTGAGAATTGAAATTGATTGTGTTCTCATTCTGGTGGACAGTATGAGCCAGAGCTGTTCCCAGGGTTGACCTATCGCATGAAACAACCAAAGATTGTGCTGCTTATTTTTGTGTCAGGAAAAATCGTTCTTACAGGAGCTAAGGTGATATCACTAGACTTTTTTTTGTCCTGCCCTCCCAGGTTTTATATGCTATTCTGGTTGGATCTGATCAGCATTGTTTCATTTCGAATCTTAAGGTGAGAGATAAGACCTATACAGCCTTTGAGAACATATACCTGGTGCTTACGGAGTTCAGGAAAACCAGCAATGGTATGTTGCACAATTGTAATAATTTTGTTAAGATCCATGGTGGAGGGACCAGATTATTTATGCTAAATCCAACTCTTATTTACAGATTCCATGTTAAATCTTTCAGTAAGGGGTATTTATGATCATAATACCCTTTAAAGTTAGATTTCTTAGGTTTCTGGGGAAAGGTTGGCTTCATAAGTTCTTGGGGAACGGGTTTGAGTCCCTAATTTCATAACCCTTTTAATTCAGATTTGTTAGATTAAAATTTGGAAATTATGACTGGTTGGGGCTGTCATAGATTGTAGTAGCACAAGTATTTTTCATTTCACATGAACTTCTAGACTATTAAATTGAGCGCTGCAGATTAAAAGATAATTCTGGGTCCCATCATATTTTGAACTTGATTATTTCAAGGTGTTGAGGTTCCATTTAGAGTTTGTTTACTGTAAGGGTCAAAAGTAGTACACATATCACTAGTGTTGGTAAAAGAGTCAAGCGCACAGGTCTCTTGGCACCTAGGACCCTAGGCGCAAAGAGCAAGCGTGCACTTGATTGAAGTAAAGCGCACCGTTTTCAAATATAATATCTTATATCCTCTAATAGATATTCATGATATATAATAAAAATAAAGTAAAAACTCAAGTTTTTTTTTTTTTTTTACCTTTTAAGTAAGTGCAATTGTATAATGTTTGTAAGTTCAAATTTTACTTAGTTATTTCAATATCTTAAAATTTTAATATAGTAAGTTGAATACAATTATCAATGTACCATATGATAATACTTTAGTCATAGAAAGTTTAAACATAAAATTTTATATAATTCTCCTGTGCTTATAAAATACATGTACATGATAGTTATGACCAAGTGATGTATATGGTTACATCAACATACATCTAAAAGGCCAAGACCAAAAAGCATAAGAGAGAATAGTATATTAGCCTTGTTTGTAACTTTTGACATGTTAATAAAAAAAAAAAAAAAAACATTCTTTTATAATACAACACCTTAAGAATAGTGTTTGCATGATAAATCAACAGTCCTGTCCATTCCATTTTCTTCAAGATCAAACAATTAATTTTATAAATATATATATATATATTTTTTAGCAATAAAATAGAAAAACGTGTCTAGGCATGCTTTGTGCTTCTTCAAAAAGTGCCAAAAAAGCGTGTCTAAGGTGCGCTTCTTGAAACGGGCTTTGCTTTGGCCAAGCAAAGCGCTTAGACTTTGGGACTTCGTGCTTTAAGCTTCAAGGCGCACTTGGTGTGCTTTTAACAGAACTGTATATCACCTCTGGCCAGATAGGATTCGGGGGATTTGATGGGGGGATTGAGGTTGTTAGGGAGTCCTGTCTTTGGCTCCTCCCCCTCTGTAGAGTACAATTGAGGATGTTGATTTTTTCTCAGACCATGCTGACAACAGACCGAGTTTAATGCCCTTGATTTTACAGGGGCATCTTGTTGGCATTCTTTGGCTTGTGAGGAATGTTGTGGGAATGTTTTTTTTTTTTTTTTTTGGAGGAATGTTTTACACGTATTCCAAGGTGAACCCAGATCATTTGTTTTGAATTTGATGCAGATTTTGTGGGAAGAGAAGCCAGATCTTGTTTGCAAAAGTTAGGAGGTGTAATACCTGGCAATGTAGCTGCTGAGCCTGGATTGAACCGTATAAAAGCAAATTGTGCATCGGTTCTCTGGTTTTTATGTTAAAAAAGATGTGTTCAGTGTCTGCATTTAAATTTCTTGGCTCTGATGTAGTAGAGGGAGAAGAACCATATATTCTACAGAGATGTTGACGAAAAAAGAAACAGATGGGGAAAAAAGAGAGTAAGAATTTTTAACTTTCTGTTGGACTTTTGCTTTTGACTGTTTGGATAGAATGTAATTTTGTGAAATTTGAATCGACTCTCTATTGTGCTATGATGCTATCTGCTGGTGCATTTGGATGTTATAATTGTAGTGAGAAAAAGAAAAAAAAAAAAATTAAAAAGAGCCTCTAAAAAGCTGTACATAAACAAATTAACGGAAAAAAGTTAGTCTATCCGAACGTACTAGCACTGCAAACGTGGGACATTACTGAAGTGAATGTGATCACCAGCCCTTGATTGAACTAAGGTCTCATACGGATAATGAGAGAGACAGTTTTATAGATAAGATAGAGTTTCAGCCTACGTGAGATATATAATATATGGCATATGTTAGGGCACACGGTTATGCCAATGGTAGCAGTGGCTTTTTTGCATAGGAAATTGAAATAAGCTGACTGTGAGTACTACAATTTTGTCCTCCAATTTTTCTCTCACCAGCCGGATCTAAACAAAACAAAATGACAATTTTGTCCTCCAATTTTTTTCACCAGCCGGATCTAACAAAACAAAACGACAAAAATGCTCTTTTGCAATTTCCCTCCATTTCTTATTTCATTTTCCACCAATATTTACTTTACCAATATTTACTTTTTCTTCTCCTCCACTTTACCAATATCATAGTAAAATTGAAAGAAGTGTACAATGCTCAACAAAAAGACAAGAAAGAAAGAAGAGTTCAATGAATGATCAAAAAATGTCTACAAGAATATAGTGTTCAAGAAATTATAAATATATATATATATATATATATATAAGAATATGATGTTAATATTTATTTATCATTTTTGTTAAACTATTGTAAAATCAATGGATGAGAATTTTGTTGCAAGTGAGATTCATCAATTAGTTCCAATGAGTTGTTTTGACTTAAATGAATTACCTCAAGAAGGTATACTATTTTATTCTATTTTATTTTATTTATAGTTTATATTTCATTTATAATTGAATATGATGTTGATTTTTTTTTTTTTATCCTTGTTACAACATAGAACAAATGAATGATATTGTAATTGCAAGTGAGATTTATCAAAGTGTTTCAAGGAATTGTGTTGACTTAAATGAGCTTCCAAATGATGGAGAAAATAATGACATTTGTGGTGAGGAATTAGTGGTTTGGAATGAATTTCCAATGGAAGAAATAGGAGTTATTGAAGAAAATGAAAATATTAATTCAATAGAAAATGAGTTTGAACCTTTTGTTGGTCAATGTTTTCTTAGTGAAGAAGAGGCTTTCATTTTCTATAAAAATTATGCAAATCGATATGGTTTTACAATTCGAAAAGGTCGTTTTGTCACAAAAAATGGAGAAAATGTAAGACGTGATTTCTTTTGTCACCGAGAAGGTAGACAACAATTACAAAAAGTGGATTCATCTAAGGAGCAACGAAATAGGATATCTACAAGATGTGGATGCAAAGCTCATCTAAGAATCACATTGTGAAAGCCTTTTGACATTTTTCCACGAGAATGGCATGTCACTAAATTTGTTATAGATCACAATCATGAATTGTTGTCCCCTTCAAAAGTGAGATTTCTTCCGAAGGGAACATTTGAAACACAAAATAGCGAGGTACTATTTTTAAATTTAAAATAATTATAAAAATTACTATTTATGTTTTATTGTCTTAGGACACTAAATCTCTAACACCTCTAACCCACTACTAATCAATAAAATATTTTTATTTCTTTCATTTTGGATTTTTTTATTTTTATTATTTAAATAAAATAAAAGTCAACTCCATGTAAAACCCTAAATCTATGGGGAAATATAGAGGGGCACCAACACAACCCCACCACTTCACGCGGGTTTGTCCCAACAAAAAGTTGGTGGACTGAGGGTAAGCCCTCTCACATACTTACTCTGATAAGGCTAGCGGTACAGGACTAGGAAAAAAAAATAAAAATAATAGTGTTTCACTGAAATTGAAATCTAATGTCCCATATCATATCATGTATCATGACACTTTTTCAATCCAAAGCAAACCGGTCTTCCCACGACATTTGAAACACAAAATAGCGAGGTACTATTTTTAAACTTAAAATAATTTAAAAATTACTATTTATGTTTTATTGTCTTAGGATACTAAATCTCTAACATTGTCTTAGCGAGGTACTATTTAATTTTTTTATTGTCCCAGGAGGAATCCCTCCTTGGCTGAGCAAAGCCGAGGTCAGAGGGTGTGTCTGTCATCAAGCGTAACATTCTGGATCATTCCATGAATGAGGATAAGTATAAGGAAGGAACAGGATAGAGAAAGATCATAAAATATCTCAAGGGAAAGCTGCTACTATCGCATTAAATACTCTGCTGCTAACTCTTTGGTCGCATTAATGAGAAAGTGATACTTGAACAGTAACTTTCAGCCTTACAGCTACTACCTAAAGACTTTAGGAAGGTGTTGATGGGACGACGGTCAACACCTACAATTTGATCTGCATGTGAAAGTTGGAGATGAGAGTGGAAAATAGTATAAAATGGAAGAGGGACTCTAAGAGTGGGGATGGAGAAATTAAGAGAAAAATACTGTAGCCTTTTCATTTAAACTTTTCCTAGAGTTTTAAAATTTTGATTTGTCCTCTTGAAGATGTATATTGTTTATATCAGTAGCCTCTTTATTTATACTTTTCCACTAAGTGTCACAAAATAATGTTACACTTGTTTAGTTTGTTTAATAAAACTAGTCGTAGATCCGCACATTGCGCGAGATAATTTTTTTTTTTAGGGTGATCTTATTAAATATATTTGGGCTAATAAGTAATAACACTCTCTCATTTTGTTTATATTAATAACAAAATATTTTTAAATTTATTCAAGAATCTGTTTATAAATGTTTAACCATGGTTAGTAAAGACATTCAGAATTAAAATACAAATTTATAAAAAACCAAAAGATTTAAAATGACAAATCTCTCCATAACTCATTGGGAAAAGAGTGTTATAAAGAGTGTTATTGTGCGTGATAATTTTTTTTCTTAGGGTGATCTTATTAAATATATTTGGGCTAATAAGTAATAACACTCTCCCATTTTGTTTATATTAATAACAAAATATTTTTAAATTTATTCAAGAATCTGTTTATAAATGTTTAACTATGGTTAGTAAAGACATTACTCATAACTGTAGAATTAAAATACAAATTTATAAAATACCAAAAGATTTGAAATGACAAATCTCTCCATAACTCGTTGGGAAAAGAGTGTTATTGCGCGAGATAATTTTTTTTTAGGGTAATCTTATTAAATATATTTGGGCTAATAAGTAATAACACTCTCCCATTTTGTTTATATTAATAACAAAATATTTTTAAATTTATTTAAGAATCTGTTTATAAATGTTTAACCATGGTTAGTAAAGACATTGCTCATAACTGTAGAATTAAAATACAAATTTATAAAATACCAAAAGATTTTAAATGACAAATCTCTCCATAACTCATTGGGAAAAGAAAAGGGGGGGGGGGGGGGAAGCAAAAGACATTACTTAATATTTTGAAATACACTTTAATTTAAAATTTTAAAATTAAGAATAATTTTGGAACCTACCTTAAGCACAGGTAGGTTAGTACACAATATTTTAATATTAATTTAACAAAATTTTGTTAAATAAATATAAAGGGTGAAAATATTTTTTCTTTTCAAGTTTGGGGTAAAGTGTCATTTCTTCAAACCTCAAGAAAGGGGAATGTAATTACCCCTATATTATTATTATTATTATTATTATTATTATTATTATTATTATTATTATTATTATTATTCTTGTTGTTGTTGTTGTTGTTGTTGTTGTTAATAATTGATTTTTCATTTTCTTTTAAGTTAATAAAAACCTTACATATATATTTTTATTTATTTATAGAATATACATTTTTTTAACCTTTACATATCTTTTTTTTAATGTGAATCTTTACATATATCTTAAGTAAACTCTATATATTCTACTTCTTTAGATGTGTAAAATCATAGACTACTATTTCATAATGATAGTATCTAATTAGTTTTATCACTTTTTTTTTTCATAATATCATTTATAACGTTCTTTATTATTATCATATATTTACTGGCTAATGATTTTCATAACAGAGGTGTTAAATGAGATGTAGCATTGTTTATTTGATTTTTAAATATAATTGTGTATGAAGATTACATATATATATATATATATATATATATATAACGTTACATGAAATTTCAAAAAAAGGATTTTAAAATTGTATAACTTTATTTCTTATGTAATCCCTATTTTTTTTTTTTTTTTGATGGGAAAGGTGGATGTAATTTTATTGCATACGAGAAAACGAAGTTACATCATGGATAAGAGCTTGCCTAATACAGCAAGGGTCCTCTTCAATCCGAGCTACATAATCAACAATGCTAGACGCATGTTTTGCTAATAAGTGGGCTGGAACATTGCCCTGTCTTCTGATATGTGAGAAGCCAACAGTCCTAAAATCTCCACAGATGTCATATATGCCCTGGACCACCGTTGCAATAGAAGAAGGAGGGGAAGAAATATTGCAGAGAGCGTTGTAAACTAGCATTGAATCTCCCTCCAACACCACATCACGCACTCCGATGTCCCTGGCAAACAGCAAGCCCGCTTCAAAAGCCTTCGCCTCTACCTCAACAGCTCCTAAAGGTGCATGGATCTTCTTACTTAGCGCTGCTTCAAGTCTCCCATACTCATCTCGGATCACTACTCCAACTCCCACAGATTTCTGCTTTAGAAAAACAGCCCCATCCACGTTAATTTTGTAATGGCCACTCCTTGGAGGAGACCATACGACATCTAGCGGAGGTAAGGATGGTGCTAGGTTATTTTGAGCTACCGCTAACCTGTACTCCGACAAGTAATTCGACGCCCATCATGACAGCTGTTGCCCCGATTTTCGAACTCCACCATATCTGGTCTCATTCCGATTATGCCACAGTGCCCATGCAATAGTAGCTGTTAATCCTACGTGGTCATCTCCCACCTTATCATTCATCAGCAACTGCCACATAAGATCTTTGAAAGACAACAACGAACCCGTAAATGGCCGAAACACCAGTTTAGAGCATTCCCACGCCTCCCTAGCTCTCGGACACTCCCAAAGGGCATGCCCCACAGTCTCCGGTACTTCACTGCATCCTTCACAAGTTTCATCCTGAATTATCTTCCGTTTCCACAGGTTCTGTTTCGTCGGCAAAGCGTCACGACATGCTTGCCAGACAAAATGGCAAATTTTATGCGGAACTTGCATGCTCCAAACTCTCCTCCAGAAACAACTTAGGTGGCTAGTATCTGAGCTAGATCCCCTATTTGCTTGATTAGACTGGTTTACAGCCAACTTATAAGCACTGCATACCGTGAACAGCCCATTTCGTGTCTCTGTCCAAATGAGTTTGTCAGGTGGCAGCCGGGAACTAATGGGTATGCTCTTTATAACTTCAGCCTCATGTGGAAGAAATAACGAATCAATGACCACGGCTTTCCATTCAGCAGAGGTTGCATCTATCAATTCTTGTACCCGAGTGTTTGAATGTAGAAACAATCTAGGAGAGCTTATTCGATATGTGGAAGGACTTGGTAACCACTTGTCCTCCCATATCCGAATATTAGCTCCATTTCCAACTCTCCACCTCAAACCATCTCTGACTAGTTGTTGAGCGGCCATTATACTTCGCCACGTGTATGATGGGGACGTACCAATTGTAGCATCTATAAAATCACACCTTGGAAAATATTTGGCCTTTAACACTCGATATACTAGCGAGTCATGGCCTACTTGGAGACGCCATCCTTGTTTTGCCAACAAAGCCAAATTAAATAACTTTAGGTTTTTAAAACCCATACCTCCTTTTGACTTCGGTTCACACATCTTGTCCCAACTCAACCAAGGGATTTTCTTTTCATCATTTCTTTGTCCCCACCAAAACTTCCTTATCATAGCTGTCAACTCATCACAAAGGGAGTCTGGTAACTTGAAACAACTCATGGTATAGGTTGGTATGGCTAGGGCCACTGCCTTGATCAAAATTTCTTTCCCAGCTTTTAATAACATCTTCTCCTTCCATCCAGTCAGTGTCCTCCCTAGTTTCTCTTTAATGTCGTTGAAAGTAGTCCTTTTATTCCTTCCCACAAGGGAAGGTAGACCCAAGTACTTTTCATGCTGTTTAATTACTTGGGCCCCAAATCTTCTTTTCATCTCATCCTGGATCTCTTTTGGAGTATTGCTGCTAAAGAATAGGGAGGTTTTTGCTTTGTTCAGCTGTTGACCTGAGGTTTGCTCGTACACTTCCAAAACTCTTTGTAACGCGTCACATTCTGCAAGGGATGCTTTGCAGAAAATGAGGCTGTCATCTGCAAAAAATAAGTGAGACAGTTTTGGACCCCCACGGCTTATTTTAATTCCCTCCATACTACCATCGCACACCGAGGCCTTAATCAAGGCTGATAGTCCTTCTGCACACAACAGGAACAAATAGGGTGATAGGGGATCTCCTTGACGGATACCCCTTGAAGGAATAATATGACCCCTAGGGTTACCATTGATCTTTATGGCATATGTAACAGTAGTAACACATTGCATGATCAGTTTACGCCATTTATCAGCAAAACCCAGTTTGTCCATTATTTTCTCCAAACAAGTCCACTCCACCCTATCATAGGCCTTACTCATATCAAGTTTTATAGCCATCTCACCAACTTTACCTTTTTTCCTCTGACTAATATGATGCATGGTCTCAAAAGCTACCAATACATTATCAGTAATCAACCTTCCATGCACGAACGCACTTTGGGTTTCACTAATAATGGATGGTAAAACTTTTTTCAACCTGTTTGCTATTGCTTTAGAGGCAAGCTTATAAACAACGTTACAGAGGCTAATAGGCCTATAATCTGAAACTTTTTTCGGTTCCTTTATTTTTGGAATAAGCACAATATGTGTTTCATTGAAGTTAGGTGGAGACATACCATGATTGAGGAAATCCAGTACTGTAGCTGTCACTACCTCATTACAAATACTCCAGAAATGTTGGAAGAAAATAGGGGGCATACCATCAGGTCCAGGGGCTTTGAGGGGAAACATTTGCTTCAGGGCCACACTAATTTCTTGTGCTGTGAAAGTTCGGGTCAGCTCTTCATTCATGGCTGTAGTTACTTTTGGTTGGATAGCCCTAAGAATGTCAGTAAAGTCCTCCGGGTTGCTTGATGTGAACAGCTTCTCAAAGTAGTCTATTGCAATATCTCCCACCTTCGCCTCATTATCCTGCCACCTCCCATGTTCATCCATCAAACCTTCAATATAGTTCTTTTGGTGTCTCGCAGAGGCTTTTGCATGAAAAAAACTAGTATTTCTGTCTCCCTCCCGAAACCAGTTTAGCCGAGATCTTTGGTGCCACATCTCATCTTCTTTATCTAACCAACAGGACAAGCAGGTTGTAGTTCCAACCATTCCATCCTACTTTGTAATTCAGCAATTTTTCTACCCACGTGGCCAAATTCCTCTTTGTTCCATACATCCAAATCATGTCGGCATCGCTCTATACAGCTCCTCAAGAAACCATCTGTCCCTGTACGTAATCCCTCTTCCCAAGCAACTTTGACAATATCCACACATCTACTATCCTTCAGCCACATCGATTCAAAATGGAAAGATTTCTTAAATTTCTTTTGTCTCTTCTGCTTCACCAGATGGAGTGAAAGTATTGAATGGTCCGATGCCATAGACGAAAGGTGATACAACTTTGCAGTGGGGAACAAATCACTCCATTCCTTGGTTACCAGTGCCCTGTCAAGCCTCTCCCGAATTTGAGTACCGTCTGCCCTCTGGTACAGCCAAGTAAACTTCGGCCCTAAGAAACCCACTTCCCTGAGGCCACAATGGTTTATGGCATCATTAAAAATCTCCATCTGCCTTCTTGGTCTAGGCCGTCCTCCTTCCTTCTCCGTAAGACCGGTAATCTCATTAAAATCACCAATAACGAGCCAGGGAAAAGACGATGTACCTTTAAGAAATTTTAATTTAGCCCAAGACTCCGGTCGTTTCAATGTATCGGGGTTACCATAAAAGCCTGTGAGGTGCCAGGGATTCTCATTCCATCCCCCTTTTATCCACACATCTACGTGTTCTTGAGAATACGTCTTAACCTCCACCTTAATCCCTTCCTTCCACAACATAGCCAAACCTCCTTTATTTCCATCGCTGGGGACAATTAATCCATGCTTCATCTTACACCGATCCTTCACTTGCTCCATCCACTTCCTGCCTGACTTTGTCTCCATCAAAAAAACAATGTTGGGCTCTTCTTTATTCACCGCCTTCTCTAAGGCTTTAACTGTCCGGAGGTTCCCAAGCCCCCGGCAGTTCCAGCTCAAGAGACTCATTGGTCTCGGTGGGGTTGCCCAGCAACCTCCGCCGTTTCTGAACAGTCAATCTCAGTGACCACCTTCTTCCTTTTATCATGTGTTAACACTTCAACTACCTCACTATTTAAACTATCAGATTTTCTCTTTGAGCCAACTTCTACATCGAGAGTATGATTTGCAGTAGTGCATGGATCACTAGTTGCCATTTTCCTCCACGTGCCCTCACTAGAGTCTATATCACCTTTGATTGCTTCTTTATTTAGAGACACCACCGAAACACATGTGGGCCTTAGTTTTTGTTTTCCTTTACTACCACTCTTACTGGGCTTGGTTTTATTTTGCACCCCTTCCAGGCCCATTTCTGTCCAGCCCACGTTAAAAGCCGTATTCTTGTGTACAATGTCAAACTCCGTATTCATCAGCTTTCCATTCAAAACCTGTGTTTGATTCTCCCAGACACGATCAGCCTCCATAACTGCAATATCAATCAGATTACAGCAACTGACACTCAAATTTGCGGAAACTTCGGGATCAACGTGCGTTGAAATCGGCATCGTAGGCTCCTTATGGATAGCGTCATCAATGTCCTGCAAAATCTCCTCGAAATCCGGGATATGCTTCTGTGATTCACGGGTTTCCAGCTCACCCCTCTGTCCTTCGCCTGCTCCCTCTCTCCCTCCGCCGTTCACCTCCAGCGGCATCGCTACAACAGAGTCAGGAGCCTCCATTCGTCTCGGCCTTTCAGATATCAACTTGTCATTGTGTATCTCCGTAGAGTTATTGTGTTGTGGCTTCATTCTCTTCTGGTGGTCATAACCCTGAACTTCAACGACTGTCTTCTTCACATGGTTGAACTGAGGAGCTCTAATCCACGACCCAAACTGTTGTTCCTCTATCCGTAATGAACCTCCACTGCTCAGCCATAAATCACAGTCTTTGTCGACATGCGAAACAAGTCCACACCAGTAGCAAATGTTTGGCAGCCGTTCATACATAAACGCTACCCAACCCTCACCGTCTTGATCCCATGAGATTTTCCTCCCTCTGCACAGTGGTTTCGTAATATCGATCTCGACTCTAACTCTCATAAAATTTCCTCCTTTCATTTCCCCAAGATCCTTCGGCTGGCTTACTTGTCCAATTGTTTCTCCGATACTGAGCGCCGCCTCCACCGTTAAAAGCTGAAAAGGGAGGTTATGGATCTGAACCCAAAAGGTGGCTGTTTGAAAAACTAAGTGATGGGCTGGTGACAACCCCTCATATCGCTGCATTGCCACTAGATGTCTATCAAACGCCCATGGCTGCCCTTGAAGTACTTTCTCCGCATCCACTTCCAATTCAAAAGCAAATAGTAGGACATTATCGTTACCATCACAGACCTCAAAACTCCCCTTGGTGCGCCAAATAGGTCGGAACGTCTTAGCCACTGCCTCCACGTTGACATTCCGACGAGTGAAAAATTTCGCTGCCAAAACAGCACCTACCTTCTTTTTGACTCTTGTTAGATCCACCTTCGACCCTTCTACCTCTGTCAACGAGAGGTTCATCCATCTGGACGTCAAGTCATCCATCTTACTGTATTTGCCACCCAGTATCCAGTGGTTATGTAGAAAAACACAAACAAAACCCTCCTAGTAAACGAATGTACTAGAGGGACCTCATCGTCCTTCAAAAAGAAGGGAAACTTTATGCTACAGTAGAGAGAGTTTGGGCCTACCCCCTACCGAGAACACTACCGACAGGCTATGTTGTTGTTTATATTTGGTCTCTCTTATGTAATCCCTATTATTACATGAGAACATCTTCTTTTAGTTATGAATTAGAGTTTGATTAATTTTAAGTTTAAATATATTGCTATGATTGTGTATAATTATTGATTATTGATTCAATTTTTTAAGCGAATGTAACAGTTGATTTTATTGCACTGTAAAGTTTTTAATGTTCTCCATATTGGCTATATTTATTTTTTATTATTACTTCTCCTTACAATCTCTTTGTTTTCCAATTAATAGTTACTAATTGACATTTGATTTTTTTTTCTTTACCATCTCTCTCTCTCTCTCTCTCTCTCTCTCTCTCTCCATAGGCAACCTATTGCTTTCAAAAATTTGATGATGATTTTATTGCATTAAATATGCATTGTAGTTTTTTTTTTTGTCATTTAATTTTGCTACCCTTAAGTTAGTATATCCATAACTATTAGTTTCTTTGTATTATATTTGGTTTGATATCCTCATTGTTATTATTATTTTTTAATTTAGTGTTTCCCAATTGGCATTTGTTTTGTATTATATTTTTTCTTTGATGTACTGGGTTTGAGAATGAGTGTGTCCCTAGTATTACTCCACTTTGTGATGAAACTTTTATTTATTGAAATTAAGTATAATTTTTAATTTTTTAAATAAAAATGAGACAAAAATATAAATAATTTAATAATATGGAAGATGTGGGGAGATGAATAGTGATATCAAGGTAGAATGTAGTGGAGAGATGAAAAGATAAAGGTAAGTAAAAAGCTTGGACAAAGTGTAAATGTAAAAAAAAAAAAAGTACAATTTTTTAAGGATAATTTTATTATTTAAATAAAATATTCCATGTTTAATTGTTAAAAATAAAAAAGAGAGAAAATATAAATAATTTAATGGTGTAGAAGATGTGATTGAATTTAAATGTTGAATAACATAAGATGAGAAAAAAAAAGTAAAAATAAAATATATAACAATAAATACCAATAAAGAGAACAATTGCACATAAAAGATTTTTGTTCTTTCTTATAACTCAAATTAAGACTGATGGTTTTTTTTTTAATATGTGTTTTAGGATTGTGCTTTTTTAATTCCCATAAGAAAGTCTTTTCTTTCCCTTCTATAATTTAGATTGAATTTTGGTTTGGATTAATACTTTGTTGTTTTTGGAAATAGGAATTTGAATATGCCTACCAATTTTTTGATTAATAAATTATTATAAAATCTATTTTTTATTTCTTTAGTTTTATTTTAATTTTGTTTAAGTTAACACTGTAATTTTGTAATGATTTTTTATTATTATGATAATTTTCTTATTCCTTAAAAGATGAGTTGTATATTAAGCAAATGTAATACACTACAACAAAGTTAGAAGAATAAGATTCACCTTAAAAATTATTAATGAAATACACAAAAAATATTAAAATGATATATTTGTAGAGATAAAAAGATAAATAAAAAAAGTGTAAAAATCTTTTTTTTTTTTTTTTGAAAAAAGGAAAATGCATGAAGTAATTGTTACTTTTTATATATTACACTTCACTGCATAATATTTATATTCCCACGCATCGTGCGAGTCTGCGGCCAATTTCCTATAAAAACTAAATGACTCTACAAGTCTTCTATTGGGAATAAATTTTAATATTAGGTTGCTAAATGCAAATGTAGTAGAAACATGGTGAAAGAGAATAATGGGTTATGCTAATGGTTAGTGTAATAAGCATGTGATATGATTGTGGGCTTCCTTTATAATAGGATCTTTTGTTACTCTTAGAGCAAACAAAATGACGACCTTATCTCCACCTAAAATGTTTTCCTATAATGACAAGCTTTATCTTTTAACCTCTAAGAAATGCAATGCAATGGCCTAAGGATATGTACCTTTAATATATTGTCTCTAATCAAATAAACAAAGGCTCCTGTCCCCTTTAGGTACAGGTTTATATAGAATTCAATGTTTTTCAATTTTTTCTTTTCTTTGTAAGAAAGAACCATCAACCTTAACTAACCAAAAAAAAAAAAAAAAAAAAAACACATCAATATTAATTAGAGTTATAAGAAAGAGAAAAAAAATGGTAACATTTAACAATTAAAGAGTAAAAAAAAATTTTTAAAAACAAATCTAAATGGCGTTAATCAATGTGGAGTTCTAAAGAACTCTTGGTTTACCTAGACTATAATAGAGAAAATAAAAATGAGACTAATACTAATTCTAGAAAACATATATAGGGAAATAGAAATAAGGATGCTAATTAAAGAGCATTGTCAATACCATCAATCCCGTTTGAAGATTAATCATAGCTCTACTAATTTGCTGACTTTAAATTTTTGGAAGGTATATATTCAGGCGTTTTTCAATGCCATAAAATTCCTTATTGTCTAGTTTTACTTGAATTCCTGCAAACTAACCAATTAAATTAAGTGAAAAAATGAGCATAATAATTCTAGTGTAGAAAAAAAAATTCCCAAGGATTAGTAATTTAGCATAAATAGAAGAATGTATAAAAAATTCATCAAAAAAGTGAGAGATAAAGAGAGAGAGAACCTGTTTTTGACTTCCGGCAAACTACCCGATTAAATTAATTGAGAAATGAGTATAATGATTCTAGTGTAGAAAAACAAAGAAGAAAAAAAAAAAGAAAAGAAATGATTCCCAAAGATTAGTAATTTGGCATAAATAGAAGAATGTATAAAAAATTTATCGAAAAATTGAGAGAGAGAGAGAGAGAGAGAGAGAGAGAGAGAGAGAAAGCCATGCATAGAATGGAATAGATAGTAACCAATTTATAGTAAGAGAGTAGGAAAAAGAAGAGACAAAATAAAGGAAGATGAAGAGAAAGAAGAAGAATAATATTTACGTAGAAGATAGTGGGAAGATGAAAAGAAGAAGAATCGTATTTATGTAGAGGGTAGTGGGGAGATGAAAAGGTAAGGATGGAGAAAAGTTAGAAAAAGTGTAAATATTAAAATAAAATAAAAATTAAATGTTAAAAACAATTATAGGAAAATTGGAAAGAAAATGATAATTAGGTGGACACTGATATGGCTCAATTGGAGCGTAGCAACAATAAATGCTACGCTTCAGCTTTTAGTAATATATAGATAATGTCACGTGACAGAATAAAAATGACGTGAATAATATACACAATTGATACTTAAAATAAATTTTGCTTCAAAAAATACTTATAATAAATTTAATTTTTCACAAATACTTATAATAAATTTCACAATGAATTTCATTATAGTTAGCTTTATTTAATTATTAAACTAAGATAATTGTTTGTAACAAGGAGCCAAGGGTCATAGTCAAAAAGTTTTTTTTTTTTTTTTTTGTTTCCCATCGTATTTCCTCAAAAATTTCAATCAGAAACTAATCACTGTTTATGACGGGTGAGCTTATAGCGGGGTAAATCGCTGGCCCAGTGAGTTTTTTCAAAGTGCTGATGCCCAGACTTGAACTAGAGAGCTCCTAGTCAAACCAAAGACAGCCACTTTGAGACTAAGTGCCCAACCACTTGGAAAAAAAAAAAAAATTATTGTTGTGTGGCTCTTTGTTTACCACGTATCCACATGAGGACAACATGTGGCTCTTGTCTTCCTTTCAACTGCTACACCGTGATAAGGGAGGCAAGTCTTGGTCTTCATCTTTCAGTTTCACTACATTTTTTTTTTCTTTCTTTGCTTCATTTTCTCTCAGATCCCATCTCTTTCTTTGTATTTTTACTTTCTTTCTTTCATTCCCTCAACAGACAGAGACCACTGAAATCAAAGAGAACTCAAGCACGAAATGGGGATGGCTTCAAGGAACACCCGATCATGAACCACGCCTGGCCGATGCACCCATTTCAAGGCCCCTCCTGTCGTCGGCAACAAATAGTTGTTCAGCTTTGAACGGTTCCGGCGCCGAGATTCACAACTATTTAAACCCATATCGATTTCTTTTTTAAAAATATTTAAGTCATAATTTTTTTTAATTGATTATATGTTCTGGGTTTGTTCTAGTTACATCTGAAATTTGTATGAGTTGTAATTTTTGTAAGAGGATTTTTTTTAATGAGAATTTTTGTAAGAGTTTGTTTCGTGGTAGAGTGTTGTTTTCGGTTTGAGTTGTGTAACTTGTGTTTTAACTTTCGAGGAGGAGGAGGAGAAACGAGTGAAGGTGAGTTTACTGCTTGCTTGGATTTTTTTTTTTTTTTATTACTCCTCACTCAATTTTCATCACTCATCATTCATCACTTAAAATACCTCAATTTTTTCAAATCCATCCAAACACACTGTTCACTCACTCGACACTCAAGTTATGCCTTTACCTTTTGTTTCACAAAAAAAAAAAAAACCAAAGTCAACAAGTGCGGCTCCATTTAGTAGCTGGGATTGGTTAAAAAAAAAAACAAACAAAAAAAAAAAAACAAAAAGTTAACAATTGTGGCTGTACAGTAATTATTGTAATGTTATTTATAAAAATGCCATTGAAAATAGAATTTTGGAAACTGAAAATAGCCTAAATGTGTTTTCAGTTTCCATAACTCATAACTCAAAAATCAGAGAATTGAGTGATGGAAACAGAGTTATGGAAACAGAGTTATGGTGCTCCCAAACGGACTTTGAATTATCGGTCCCACTATTTTTGAATTATGAGTTATGAAAACAGAGTTATGAGTTATAAAAAACGGCCCTTAGTCTCTTCCAAAAAAATATTATTTGTCAGATGCTTTTCTCTTCTTTCCATAAAAATTATTGCTGTCTTATGAAAAAGTAAAACGAAATTAATAAACTATTCCCTTACATGTACTGTTAACGTGTGGCCATCCGTTAACCGGACCCATAATATATTAACTGTAGTTACTTGTGTGATTGAAAAAGAAAAAAAGACTCATTCAAAGTCAAAACTGGAAATGTACAGGGAATTAATATTAGGTACAGTCCTTTTGTCTTTTGCAAACACTCATTGTTTGGAAGTAAGACAGTACAACCTTGTGAGTTGTGGCATATGGCATTATATTTAAGGGTAAAATAGTCTTTTGATATTTGGTGAGGTGTCAATATTTAAGGCATTATATTTAATCCATGGCTGATATTGCACCAGTGCTCTGTCTCATGTCTGTCACAATCAAGCACTCAAACACTCCATCCAGATTCAGTGTTCAGCTTTCTTCTTCCCTAATAGCTTGTTTGGGAGTTAAAAAAAGGAGGGAGAGTAGAGTAGAGGGAGGGAGAGTAATTCAATTACCTTATTTGGAAGTTTTTTAAGGAAGGAGGGGGAGGGACTTGGAGGGGTTTGAAGGGGTTTCAACTACCTCCAATCCCTCATTTTTAATTCCTCCAAATTGGAGAGATTTGGAGGGAGAGTAAAGTAGATAAGTTATTGGCCAAATGAATTTTCTAATTTACCCTTTCTAAATTAACAAAATTACTTTTTCTAAATGGCTAATTACCCCCTTCCCCCTCCCTAATTTTAAAAACATCCAAACAATGTAGAGGGGAATCATTCCCCTCTACTCTCCTCCCCACTACTCTCCTTCCCTTTACTCCCCTCTACTCTCCTCCCTCTCTAAACTTCCAAACAAGCCATAAACCTTCCGTGCGTCAATTCTTTAAAACTAGTTGAATAATTTTTTTTAATACATATCTTTAGTATATTTCCCTATAGCAATTCTATGGCCACAGAAAACGCCTCCTCCTCCTCATGTTTTCCTTCTTCTTCATCTTCTATTGTGCCTGGATGGAGGTACGGATACCACGTCTTTATCAGTTTTAGAGGCTCCGACACGCGCAAAAGATTTACAAGCCATCTTTACGAAGCTTTGAAACGGAATGGCATGACCACATTTAGGGACGATGAAAGTCTCGAGAGAGGAGAATTCATCTCCCCAGAGCTCATGAGAGCAGTTGAAGAATCAAGATTTGCTGTCGTCGTTTTCTCCAAAAATTACGCTTCGTCGAGTTGGTGCTTGACTGAACTAGCAAAGATCGTCGAGTGCATGGACAAGAAGAAGCTGACAGTTCTGCCTGTTCTTTTTGACGTTGATCCTAGTGATGTGCGCAAACTGAGGGGGACTTTTGTAGAAGCTTTTGCAAAACATCTCAACGACAACAATGAGAAGGTGCAAACTTGGAAAGATGGTGTGACAACAGTTGCTGGTGCCTCTGGATGGGATTTACGGGATGAGTAAGATTTTATTCTTTTTGTTTACCATTTTTCCTGATATTATTTATAGTTACTTTCTGTTGGATGTTTTTAAGACAAAAATATCATTTTAGTCTGAGTTTATTGTTAGTTTGGTCCATGTATTTTGGTAGCAGACAATTTGACCTTTGTTATTTTTAAATTGTAGTCAATTTGTTCTTTAACATCAAATCACAAATTTTCTTACATTTTCTTTCACTTTCTTGGTAACCAAACATCAAGACACAATTCAAATTTACCAATCTCTAACTTTGATAAATACATATATCAACTTAGCAACTAAAAAAAACCCAGATTTGGACTTGCCTATAAAATTAAAAATAATAGGGATCAAATTGACTTCAAGTTTAAAAAAAAAAAATAGGAACCAATTTGATTGTTTTCAAAATGTAGAAACTAAATTGATTACAAATTAAAATCGACTGTTATCAAAATTTAAGGACCAAATTAACTATAGCCCCAAAACATAGAGACCAAAATAGTATTTATTTCACCTATTTTTAACTACCATAAAAATTGAGAGATACACTATTAAGAAATACTATTGTACTTCATTAAAAAAAAAAATGCTTATGTGAAGTTGAAAAATCTCATGATTTTTTATTTATAAACCTCATGAAATGTAGTGTTTCTATTTTATGAAACTTGATCGTTTTGAGAAAAATTCCCATGTCTTAAATTTTTTGAGGTTGGAAATTATGAATTATATGTGACACGTTTTAATTTAAATTTTCTCGAATAGTAGGGGCATTGAAAATTATGGAACATAAGATTGAAAAAAAAAATTATTTGAGAAATATTTTTTGAGACTCATAAAAGAGTAGATGATAAATTTCAACTATGTTAATCCTCTTGAGAATTAAAAATAAAAAATTATTTTTGGCCAGAGTGTGAAAAAAGTAGAATTACGGAAAAAACAACATTCCTATTGTTAAGTGAGAACAATTGTCAATTGAGGTTGGTTTTCCTATTGTATGATGGAGATACAATAATACCACAATTTAATTTAATATTATCTTTTGTGCCAAGGTACTCAAGTAGACACTTAAATTTGTGCCTGAAAAAATTTGAGAATGTGTAGACATTCATATTATACAATTGTGGTATAATGATGCCAAGTTTTGTAAAATTATTGAGTCCCTTATTCTTGTGAAATTATGAACATGTTTTTTGTTCCTAAAAGTGGTTCCTAGTAATTAGCGACTATTAACTAGGTGTGTTCACCAAACCGCTCAAACAACACAACCACACCCAAAATGACTAAAACTGCCCATCAAATGGAATAATTGCACCGCATTGCAAGTGGAAATTAACCGCACTGCACCAGACTATGCGGTGCGATGTGTGTTTTATGATAATAAACCGCACACAACTACACTGCACTGCACCGTGCCCCCATACATATATATACACACGCACACACACATATATATATATATATTTTACGTTAAATATATATTAAAATTTTAATATTATATGAATTAAGTGGCCAACCCAGCGTTAGTGCATTCATGTTTCACGTTAAAAACAACTTTGTTTTGATTAAATACAAAATCAAAAGTTCAAAACCTCATTCATTTCTCCTTCTCACACTCTCACCATTTTCTCCCAAAACTCTCTCACTCTTAGTACGCATGACTAGTGTACATGGTACACTACTATGGACCTTAGGGTTGTTGTTTGTTAAGCATTTTTGTGTTACATGTTATATTTGTTTAACATGTATAATTGTGTGTGGTACTTTTTGTTTACTGTTAATTTGTCTTGGATTTTTTTTTTTGTCTTGTATATATTTGTATTACTTTTTTTGTTACACAAGTTTTATATTTCTTTGACACGTATTGTCATATTGTTGTGCTTATTAACTGTAAACTAATAATTAACCTTGACATCTTGAAAAATGTACTGTCCTAAAACCAGCCAAACTCACATTGTACACTGCACATGTGATTGCAAAATTGAGGTGCAGTGCAAACCGTACGGTGATGGTTTTTGCCAGACTGCATCGCAAAGTGCTGTGCTAAAAATGACCCAAAACTACATCGAACACCCCTACTACTACCTAGATGCTAATAGATTTACATCTCTTGCCATATATATATGAGTTGAGAAACGATGAAAAAATAATAAGAAGTTCGCAAATAGTTATCCACAAAGTGCAAGAGTGATTTAAAAAAAGTTTAGCATAAAAAAAAAAGTTAGTGGTACAAAAATTATAATTTTTTTGTAATTGTTAATACCATTATAATCTAGACCTTTCGTGTCAAGTTGTGTATGAGAAGAAAAACTCTCTAGCTATAATCATATGTCTAAATGAACATCGAGCAGAAAAAGAAGAATAAACTGTCTATGAGGACACCCTACATAGGATTGGAGATCCCAAGAACTAAGTTCAAAGGGAAAAACGAATCATAGAATAGTTTGAATAATATGCATTTAATTTAGTTTTTAAGTACAAGTACTCTTTGTCACTCCTTATGGTGTAAGTGTTGTGTCTCGTAAGGTAATAAATGATGAGTTTTTCTATTAAAATGAAAAAACTCTTAATGTGGTCTATAGCTATTATGAATGGGATCTTAGACTTAAGTGAGCATCCTTGATAGATCTACTTAAGTGAGCATCCTTGATAGATCTACTTAAGTGAGCGTGGAAATGAGGTTGCTTCTTTTGAGATAGGGCTAATTCTCTAAGTTTCTAATGAAAGCTGGGATCAAGCACAATGCTATAATGTGCAGCCTTAGAAGCTCGTGGCAGAGTACTGAAATATTATGTGTGTGATGAAATGTCTTAATATCACTATTGGCTTTAAAATAACATTGGTGAAGCACTAAGTGAGGTTTCAAGTCTGACACACTCATTATGCATATTATTCATCTTGAGTCTTGACCTAGAAAATTTGTATATATATTTTACATACATTTTTATAAAAGTAAGTGGAGGACTATTGGAATATTTTTATAAAAATTATTATATAATCCGAATTAAATGGCCAATTAAGGGAAAAAAATAAGATCAGCTTTTTATTGATGGACTTTACGTTTTCTTTCCTATTCTTAAATTGAAAAATAAATAGTAATTAACTAATTATATTCTTTTTGTTATCAATTATGAGTTGAACGTTGGCATTAGTGGCTTTAAAATCTTTCCTTATCAAACATATTCTTGCCCAACGTTTTGTACTCTGTTTGGATCGAGGGGGAGTAGATCGGAAGAAGGGGGAATGATTTAATTTACCATGTTTGGATGTTTGTTTTATGACTGATTAATAGTTAATACTGATTATATCTTAGAATTCGTTTCCACAAATAACAAGTTCTAATGTTCCATACATGAATAACGTTACTAATATTTATGACTTTTTACTGTTTTGATTTGTGAGGATAGTCAGAGGCAGAGCAATTGAAAAGAGGAAAAACGGGACGTCATTTTTAAACTCATTATAAAGAATTTTAAATGGAATAGATTCATTACAATATTATAAGAGGATCCCATGCCCGGCCATAGGTGTTGAAAAGAGAGAAAAATATCGGTTTTTGTTACTGATTTTTCACGCAACATCAAATTATTAAAATTCTTGCTCAGTCAATATTCTCTTCTTTTGAAATGGTATTATTGTTGAGTGCTTCTTATCCTATAAGTGGTGTAAGTTTGTAAGGATAATTAGTACTTTAATTGTATCGTGGGATGGCACGCATAATTGCTAGTCTACTAGATGGTGTGTACTGTCTTAAAAGAACGACCTAGTCCGCATCTTAACTCCACCACCTCAAACTCATGAAATTGACAATATTTTATTTTTCTTGTTATAAGATATTATGATGCACACCAACTTGGTAATATCTTTTTTATTTGTTCTCTAATTAGTGAAATATCACTGTCTAAATAATTATTCTATAAATTATGTGATGTAATTTTATATATTAATTTATGTTCTTAGTAACAACACCTTCTTTACTTGGCCACATAACAACTTTCTTTGTCCAAACATTGCATGTGTAGTTTGTGCCATGTATATTTTATATTATACACTTTTAGAGTTCCCCTTTTGCTAATTAACAAAGCTAAGATTGTACTTTTGCTGAACGTTCGTCCCTAATCTATCTCTGCCTCATCAAATTATTGTTCTGCCGTATTCTTTGCAGGAGCGAAGTAACCGTTATCCAAAAAATCATTCAAAGGATATCTCTTGAATTGGATCATAATTTCTCAATTGTTTTCAAGCACCTTGTTGGAATGGACTCTCGTGTGAAGGAAATGTTGGATTTATGCATGCGTGAAGGGTTGGATTGTGGCCACTTTGTTGGGATTTGTGGGATGGGTGGAATTGGCAAAACAACTCTTGCCCGAGAAATTTATGGTAGAATTTATAGTGACTTTGAAGCTTGGTGCTTTCTTGAAAATGTCAGAGAAGATGCCAAAAGAAGTAAAGGTTTAGTTTCTTTGCAAAAAATACTTCTTTCTAAGTTCTTCATAGGAACTGAAATAATTATACATGATTATTATGAAGGAATTAATGTCATAGGCACTAGACTACGCAATAAAAAAGTTCTTATCGTTCTTGATGATGTGAATGAGGAAATACAACTAGAAGCATTAGCAGGGAATGGTGGTTGGTTTGGTCCAGGGAGTATAATCATTGTAACAAGTAGAGATAGACATTTGTTGAGAAGGCATGGAGTGAAACATATATATGAACCCAAGGAGCTGAATGAAGCTGACGCTTTGATGCTTTTTAGTTGGAAGGCTTTCAAGAAACCTCATCTTGAAGAAAATTATGTGGATTTGTCTATGTATTTTGTGAGATATGCTAACGGCCTTCCTTTAGCTCTTGAAGTTTTAGGTTCTTCATTGTTTGGTAGAAAACCTGATGCTTGGAGAAGTGCTCGAGATAAACTAGAAGCAAATCCTAATAGAGGCATTATGGAAATACTTAAAATAAGTTTTGATGAGCTAGAGAATACACAGAGAGAATTGTTTTTAGATATTGCATGTTTCTTTAAAGGAGAGCAAGTAGATTGCGTAAGAGATACTTTAAAAAGTTTAGGTCACTATCCTAAAATCGATATTGAAGTTCTTATGGACAAATCTCTCATAACCATTGCATCAAATAGAACTTTGTTGATGCATGATTTGCTACAAGAAATGGGTCAAGACATTGTTCATTGTGAATCCCCTAAAGAGCCTGGGCAACGTAGTCGGTTATGGGATTACGAGGATGTCTTGCATGTATTGAAAAATAATACTGTAAGTTGACTAGTCTAAACTTGAATTTTGAGAAGTATATATATTATTTCAAATTCTATCAAGATTTTTCCTAATTTTATTGTTCTTGGTTTCTAGGGAACGGAGTTTGTTGAAGGTATAGTCCTAAAGATGCCTGTGGAAAAAAATGAACCCTTAAGTGCTGAAGTTTTCTCAAAGATGAAAAATTTGAAATTTCTTAAGATTGGTTGTCATGTCCAACTTCCAAAAAGCCTAAGCTATCTTCCTAATGAGTTACGTGCAATAGATTGGCATGGATATCCTTTAGCATCTATGCCAACCAATTTCCAACCTGTTAAACTTGTTGAATTGAGAATGCATTGCAGTGGCATAAAAAAATTATGGAAAGGAATTATGGTAAGATTTTCACTTATGCTAATTTGTATTTCCTTCGTTTTCATTAAGGCTTGAGTTTGTCTAATTATTTATTGGTTTAAAACAGATTTTAAACGAGTTAAAACTCATTGACTTGAGTGACTCTCAAAAGTTAATTGTGCTCCCGGACCTTAGTAGAGCCTCAAATCTTAAGAAATTAATTCTTCAAAATTGTACAAGACTATATAAGATTCATGCATCTATTGGAGATCTCAAAAAGCTCATTCAATTGGATCTGAGCGGCTGCAAAAACCTTTCAAGTCTTCCTAATACAATTTGTAATT
The DNA here is from genome assembly GCA_033629205.1 of Lithocarpus polystachyus. Classification (NCBI taxonomy): domain Eukaryota; kingdom Viridiplantae; phylum Streptophyta; class Magnoliopsida; order Fagales; family Fagaceae; genus Lithocarpus; species Lithocarpus polystachyus. The sequence goes on from CM066162.1 coordinate 12,636,233, forward strand.
TGATGTCTCAAAAAATTCTTAATTTATGTGACTGCTCAAGACTTGTGAAATTGCAAGAGAACCTTGGAAATCTTGAAGGCCTAGAGGAGCTAAATGTGAGTGGAACTGGTATATGGCTATCATTGTCCTCAAAAAGTCTCAAAAGTCTATCTATTGGTGGACGTGCTTTTCTATTATCCAAAAATCTCCTCAATTTTCTTTTATTCCAAAGGAGTCCAGATCCCTTGGGCATGTTAACGCATACTTCATCAAGCTTATCCTCTTTGACAAATCTTAATCTAAGTTATTGCAATCTTCAGACAGTCCCTGATGCTATTGGCCGCTGTTTGTCATCTTTAAATCATTTAAATCTAAGGGGAAATAAATTCGAATGCCTTCCTAAAAATATCATTCGATTATCAAATCTGGAGACTCTTTTCTTGAGTGGTTGCAAAGATCTACGATTACTGCCAGAGCTTCCATTAAATATTAAGTATTTTGAGGCACAAGGTTGTACCTCGCTGGAAACATTACCTTTTAGACCAGAAGATGTTTTTAGTCCCCATCTCTATCTTAGTAACTGCGTCAAATTGATCGAGAATCAAGGTTACGGTGACATGTTCTCAACAATGCTGGCACATTACATTCAGGTATCTCTCTCTCTCTCTCTCTCTCTCTCTCTCTCGTGAATCTCTAAACATCTTGATTTGTGTGTTTCAGAGACCTGATGATTTACGTTACCAAAATTTTGTTGTACCCGGACGTAAAATTCTGACATGGGTTCAAACTAAGGGGGATTCAGTAATTGATGAGCCTCAGAGACCTGATGATTTAGGTTACCAAAAGAATTTTGTTATACCCGGAAGTGAAATTCCGAAATGGTTTAGCTATCAAATTGAGGGGGTTTCACTGAAACTACAAGGGCCTTCAGATATTACGGGAATCGCTGTGTGTGTTGTTTTTATAATCCCCCCCCATCCTTCAATTCACGAACTTGATTCGGAATACATAATTTGGATTTATCGTTTACGTTATGCCGATGGAACTCGAATTTCAGAATTGATAGGGGATAATCTTTCTGAACAATTTGGTAAGATTGATTCATGTCACCTTTGGATAAAATATTTTCCTCTCAAAAGGAAAAGGGGCAAGGAATTGAGTCAAATCGATGATAATCGATTGAGTCAGATTGATGTTGAACTTGACTTACTCACATCGGGTCGGCGCTTATTGGATGTAAGGAAATTGGGAGCCCGTTTGGTATATGAGCAAGACATTGAAGATCTCAAAAAAAACATGCCTGGGTCCTGCAGCTGCAGCGTCACTCCTTATGAGGATAATTCAGACGATGATCGTGATGACTTTGAAGGAGATGGGGCAGGACCTAGTGGAGAAGGTACCTCTAATGAAGTAGACGAGGCACGGCCAAAGAGGATACATAAGGTTCTATCTTTGATTGGGAATTTATGCACACCAGGACACGGTGACTCTAATTGTGAGGAAGAGGAATCCCAGTGACAATGGTAGCATTGATGACTCTACAAGGTTCTATCTTTGATTTTTTGTAAGTCATCATGTTTCTCTCTCTTACTGATCTTGTTTGTTTGTTGCTGTATTTTTAATTGTTTATTATTATTTAAAAATTCATTGGCTTTTGCTTGCATATCTTTTTCTTTTTAACCTGTGACAGGGCCATATGAGTTTAAGTAATTGGGTTTGGTTAATGTATGCCTTTATTTATTTATAGAAATGAAAAAGTTAATCACTTGTTCAATTTTTAATAAAAAGTGTTCTAAAATGGTTTACTAAAGTATGCTCTAAGAAGTTTTCTAAAATGGTTTATTAATGAATAACATGTGCTTAGTAAAACCCTAAGTAATTTGTGATTCCTCTTTCTGCTAGTTGCCTTATATTGGGTACGAGGAATTTTTTGGACTTTGTTGGAATGGAGAAAACTGTGTCACACTCACATTGCTCGCTGACGGGAAAGCATGTACATCTATTGTATGGTAGTCATTTTTGTTCAATTGTGTTGGAGGGTAAATTCGGCACTCTTGTTGCTCCTTATTTTTAATATTATTTACTACAATTTTATTCTGATTTTTCAAACATCTATTGTGAACCTATCTGCTCTGTTCCTCCTGTTCTGTTGGTTGTGGCCATTCTTTAAGGAACCTTCTCACTGTAGCATGATGGATATCTGTTTATCCATATTGTCCAGAGGATAGCACTACTTTCCTGTACGTACAAGTGACATTCCATGAACATGATCAGCTTTATAATCCTCTAAGATCATCTGCAACCATTGATGTACAGATGGAATTGAGTCCGCTCTGATATTCGAGGGTGAAGCAAACCATGCCCTTGCAAATGGATATTTGGTAAATAAGTGGCCCAATGTTTCTTCTCCTTCTTCACACATTACACATCCTGAATTGACAGTAATTTTTCTTTTAAAAAGTTCAGTCCTAATGGGGGAGCCCATTGTGTAAAAGTCACCATCTTTCTCACTCTAAAGAATATTGTTTATTTGTAGCTGCATATTTATATTTTGTTCTTAAATTCATTCGCATATGCTTGCATTTCTCTCTTTTTAATCAGTTACAAGGGCCATTTTATTGGACTTTGTTGGGGGGGACAAATTGTCGCACTGATAGCAGACAAGAAGATAGGTGCAACTGGTCATGTGCTCATCATTTTAGTTCAATTATGCGATGGTAAAATCCCCATTCTTTTTAGTCTCTCTTTATAGTATTTATTACAATTTTCCATCGGAGAATGCAATAGATGCTTGCAATCCCAGTGTTGTTGTAAAATCAAATGGAAAGAAGAAAATTGCAAAAATCTGCACTCTTGTTGCTCTCGATGAATATTATTAATTTCTTTCTGTAAAATATTTGTAGTTGAGGGATTATCTGCTATCAATTTAAGGATTCATCTTTATTAAGGATTCAATTGCTAGAAATTGGCCAAGCTTGACAGTGCAGAATTGTGGGTTAGTCTTGTAAGTTCTAACATGCTGATATGTAGAGTTTACCTTTTGGGTTATTCGCAGATTATTATTTGTTTTGTTTTTTTGAATCAGTGCAGTCACATTGAGGTTCCATTTGTAAGCTACTTCCCACTTTTGAATGTGCTGAAGTGTGGGAAAGGTTTCTTATTCCCTCAAGAGCTAGAAGAGTTTGGCAAATCATTAAGTGCTCTACTGAGCCTTCTCACAATATGGATTTCATCCATCAATCCGTAGCAAGTGACACTCCGAATGATAAGCAAAAGAGTGAAGCTGGTTGCTCCTATGAGGACCCATATCCTGAAGGTTGAGAAGACTCCTTTATCCGGAGCAGATCATTAGAAATAACATCTATTTTGAGGACTAACACCCAGATAATCAACTCCACCAAAATGATTTAATGGTAATAAATATGTGTATTTCCTATGAAAGTACTATCAATCATATTAGATGTTATTTTAGAGTGGTTCAACCATTTTAGTGGTGAGCCACCTCAAAACTTTGCCTTAAGACACTTGCACCATCATGTACTACTCTGTAACCGTACCTGGTGTAAAGAATATGATCAGCATGCCACCAATCCAGCTAAAAAATAATTTTTTCCATTCCCCATAGATCTTATTACCTGTCTTGTTCACTCTCTAAGCTTAAGGAGGTTCCTTTATCCCCAATTTGTTTTTGAGAAATTTTAGTCATCCAAAAGGATCTTCCTTTTAACAGATTTTCTTTTATCCAAGCCACCAAATTGAGCCAGATTGAGCAAAAACATTTCATTTATATATCATGATTGTTGACTTGTTACAGTCCTCAACTCTCTTGAGCCCCACACATATTGAATTCAAAGCTACTTAGGACATGAGTTGTCACTTCCAGTCCATAGGAGTTTTCAAAATCGCTGCTCAATCATCTTAATGACTTTCTTAGGTAGTATGAAGATGTTAGATCAGTATACCTGTATGCTCTAAAGCACTTAAGGATAGCAATTTCAGCATCCAGCAAAGGAATATTTCTTAGTTCTCCAGGTATTGGTTCTTGCATCTCAGACTTTGTTTTCATTGTTTGGTTTCATATATATGTCATTTTATTTAACAAGACGTCGTAATTCTGGCTTAGTCAATATGCATTTCGGTTTAGATCAATCTAAACATGATCTTTGTATTTAGATGCAAGTCTTTTTGTTGACCCACTTTTGTCTATTAACTTGTTTTATTTCTTTTGGTTTTCCAAGAGAAGACATAGCAGTTATTGGTGTTACTAGCAAGGACTGTCAATGGATTGATTGGACGCAAGAAAGGCTTTGTCATTGATTTAAGAACTTCTATACCTGTAGTTTGTATACTTCTGATTTTTTAGGATGGACTTAGATAAGAGATACCACTGCCTGATTATAATGCAAAATGTCCTTCATTCGACGATAAAAAACTTTATTAGTTGACCTAAGTCGTCGTTTTAGTTGTTGTCGTCTGTGTGTTAACCTTTGTAAGCTACAAAGCATGGATGAGATGTGTTGTATATGTGGTAAGCATGGAAATGTTTAAAACTATATGCAAATATGACACTAATGTTAATGGGAGTATATATTTTGTGTGGATTAGTGGTTAATATAAATGGATTCAAGTCAAAGGGATCAACTTGCTTTGACACAATTAACAAATAAGTCAATTTAATGTTAATCTACTTAACACATAATTGACTTGAAATAAATTAGTTCATTATTTGTGTCCAAATGAGTTAATGCGCTTTGTCACAAACTCATTTAATCCATATAAATAAACCTCATCGTTGACCAACATAAATTTGAAAACATTTAAATGAGCAATTGAGTAATTAAAAGAAAATTAATGATTATATTGAAATTTTCTTCTATAAAAACCTTTACTTTTTTTTTTTATACCAAAAACAAATTAAAAATATCATTCAAATGGCTAACCTCAGTGAAAATGAGAGTGCATAAATCTGGATCGACAGTACGTATTCAAGTTGGCAAAGCGTACGTACTTATTACTGTGACAGTCGCAACTTGCAAATGCAAATGCAAATTGCAATGCATGTTGGTGTTGTGTAGACAGTTGTTGTTTTGCGCACACAACACAGTGGGGTCCATTTGGGATTAATATTTTGGTGTTTGAGATTTTTGTTTGGAGAGTACGTGGCAAAGGCGTGTGGGTCCTGAGGAAATTATTGAAATTGAAAGTGGGAAAATATGAAAAAGACAGTGTAGTTTTAGCCTCTTTTTTTTTTAACAAAAAATTATACAATATAAATACTAATATATCTTGAAATATTTATTCCATATAGATATTATGTCTTATAATAATATAAGTATTTTTTTAAGTATTACAAATTTTTAAATTTTATTATTATTATTATTATTATTATTATTATTATTAATGAATAAAATATTATCACAATTTGAATTTTGATTTGATCTCATAATTTTGGATCTCTCTCTCTTTTTCTTTTTTTCTTTTTTTATAGTGATTTGAACATTAAATATAGTGTGTACATCTAGTATGTATGCATCATTCTAATAAGGGCAAAGCAAGTACGGTTCTTTAGGTGCAATATATTAGGTTTTTTAATTAAATTAAAAAAACATAGTTGTATTCGCCAATGAAGTATAAACAATATTGTCTTTTCAAAGGACAATTATATTCAATGATGCTGTGTTTCAATTTGATGGGAGAAATTGAGGCATGTTGGTCTAAGAATAATACCTAAGTTTTACCTTTATTCAAAAGTAAATATGGTAGTGATACCAATGAATATATCTCAAAAAGAGCTTTTGCATAAAGAAAACTTGTGCATGAACAAAAAGCAAAACTAGAAGTATAACATTATTTTTTTTTAGTATGATATTTAATGGAAGCAACAAGTATAGAAACACATTTTTGCACGCACTTTACCACAACTAGCATATGTGTGAAGTTATGATTAGATTAACTTTTACAAGTACCAGTGGTGGCGCCATGTATAAGCGATAAAATCCAATCACAAATTCATAAATATGCAAAGTGTGTGCTAAAATGTATGTCCAATGAAAAACTCTCAAAGGAAAGACTAGATTTTAAAGGGGTTTTTATCCTATTGCTTCAGCTTCACCCATTTCTGGATGGGAGAGATTGCGGTCACCACATTTTAAGCCATTACACCAGCAACCTCCACATACATGAAACTCCTTCATTATACCATGGAGTCATCATTGCACCCCAAGAATATTTAAAAAGTTTGACCCCTACAAATTACATCCCCAGAAATCTAATTGGCCCTAAAAGGTTTAAGAAAAAAAAAAAGTAAAAAGATCAGTCGGCCCATGACATGTGATCATTCTTTACAAATAGACAATGATCACATGTACATGTTAACATATAACATTTTTTTTAATACATAAACCTCAAATTCTATATCCTTCACAGCAAAAACAAATTCCGAGGTTTCCATTTGTAGTTGTTCAATGACAAAATTATCTATTTCCTCGTAGGTTCTTAAATAAAAAAAATAAAAATAAAAATCTCTTTCCTCAACTTCGAAAAGGCATCTTCTATCTTTAGTTGTTGTAATTTGTAAATGCAATTGATCGTCCAAAATAAGATGTATGAAATTGTGGAAACTATTATTTAGTTGTTGGAATAACTTATTCCAACAACTAAATAATGATTAGCCGTAGGGTAGGCGGTACCAGAAAGCAACTCAGTAACTTTATGAAAGTAACCTAACTTCTCACAAACAATTTGTGCTACCTCCCAATCCCTGTTAGTTGGAGTAGATTGATACTGAGGCTCACAACACAGTAAACGAGGAAAGACATCTTTATAAATCAAGGCAATTGAAAGCATCAAATATGTAGAGTTCCAACGAGTCCTACAATCAAGTACCAGTTCCTTAGTACTTGCAATATGTGATTGGCGATATATTTTTTCAAAAATTTCTGTTCTTTTTGGTGATTGTGTCCAAAAATATACACTACTTCAAACCTTCTCAATACCATCACCAATTACATTCAAACCCTCTTGAACAACCAAATTCAGAATATGTGCTGCACAACGCACATGCAACAATTTTCCACCTAAAATAAGTGAACTAGCTTGAAGCTTATCCGAAATAAGTTTCATCATGCCATCATTGTTGCTAGCATTATCTACAGTTATGGCAGATAACTTTAAATCTTTGTTCCAATCAGCAAGACACTCCAAAAGGATTTTAGAAAGAGAATACTTATCATGTGGAGATGGCATACGAATAAACCTAAAAAAAAAAAAAAACATAAATATGGTTAACTAAAGAAGCAGAAAGCTGCAAACTAAAAGTAGAGATAGATTTCCTTTAATCAAACATGAAAGATATAAGCAAACTATACAAACAACAAAACACCAGCAGCTACAAGTTGCAACACCTAAATAGATCAATCAGCAAACTAAAAAGAAACCGGAACCATACTTAAAAATAATCAAACTTATTGAAGACAACCAACAAACTTAAAAAATACCATTGAAGACAATCAACAAACTTAAAAAATACCTTATAACTCGGCTTTCCAAAGTCCAAGAGTCACTTATGTAGTGCGTTGTGATTACCATGAATGACCTCTTACTGTTGTTTGCAATCCACAAGTCCGTTGTGATTGCAACTTTACTTGCATTCTTGTCAATTTCTACCATAGTCTTTTGCTTCTTTTCATTATAAATTTTTTTGATATCTCGCTTCAATGTGTTTCTTCCTACTATCTTAAAATTTGACCGAAGAACACCAACAAAATCCCGAAACCCAACATGATCAACAATTGCAACAGGGTACTCATGCAAAATGACCATTCGAGCAAGGTCTCTCCTTGAAGCCTTCTGATCCTCTTCATTAAAAACACTAGGGCTTGAGATCCCTTGACTTCTTGTCCGATTGTGTTGTTTGACAAGAACTTGCTTCCTAATATCTGTTCCTTCCCTCGAAGGACTTGCTTCCCTCGGAGCACTTGGACAACTTTTTGCAATGTGCAATTTTAAATGAGTCGTCCCTGATGTACTTGCTCTAGCCATAAGTCTTCCACAGTAGTTGCATTGGGCCTTAACTTTCCCATCAATATTCTTTTTCTTAAAATGATTCCATACGTCTGAAGTTGTTCTTCTTTTAGTGCCTTGTTGCTGTGAATTCTCAACCGGAACGGACTTAACTTCCTCTCCAAACAACGATTGTGATTCTGATGTCGTGTTAGTTGGAGGCCTTGGGGCTGGGGCTGGGGTTGAGGCAGTGGATGTGGTAGACATGTAGGCAACTGCAAAGAGAGAGAAAGAGAGAAAGCAAGACAGATAAGATGAGGTCAATAAGATTGAGTACAAAAAATTGTTTCATTAAATTGTTGAATCATATCAAGCTCCAGAGTAAAATATTTTCCATTTAGTGAAGACAAATCAACATAGCATTATACACACAACACTAAACTATCTTAATAAACCCACTTGCCTAGTACAGATTTTACAGAAATTTGTCAATATCAGAATTTTACAGAAATTTGAGAATAAACCTATTCAAAATTGTCAAATAAATTTCTCAACACTCAACATCAGAAATTGAGAATGCTTGAAGAATTACCAAGTCTTACATGCTCTGTCTGTGAAAAAACTTAGACAGATTCACTCCTCTCTATAAATAGACATATCCCCATATAGAACCAAACACCTTAATGCAATCAAAAACCAAATCTAACACATACCCAGTTGATAAAAGTGCATTCCAACGAAAATCACAACCTCTTCAAAGCAATATCAAATTATTTTGTTGTGGGTTGAACCAACAGATATCAAATTCCAACGAAAAGAATGCACTTTTGGTATATTATTTTGTTGTGGGTTGAACCAACAGATATCAAATTCCAACGAAAACCACAACCTCTCCAACATTCCAAATCCAACCCACAACAAAATAATATACCAAAAAAAAAAAAAAAAGCAAAGGAATGCTGAAGCAAAAAAAAATACAAACACTTTCACAAATCCACACAGATCTAAACATGACTGAATCCAAAAAGCAGAGCACCAAAGATTAGACCCCACAAAATTCGGGAAAAGAGAGAAACCTAGAGACATACTATCGAACTAAAATGTATGTAAAGGCTTGGAAAGAGACATACCTGAGAGAACTCGAAGCCTTGCAAGGAGCAAAGAGAAAAGAGAGCTTACAGACCAAAGGACATTCGAGCTTGTTTTCTATATCTATATATAAAATCGGAGAGAAACCCAGCAGAGCAGTAAATTTGGGAAACCTAGCTGATTCGCAAAATCGGAGAGAAACCCAGCAGTAAATATATAAAAATAATTTTGGTTTATGCCAAATCGGAGAGAAACCAAAATGTAATGACAGTAAGAGCAAAATCGGAGAGAAACCCAGCAGTAAATATATAAAAATAATTTTGGTTTATGCCAAATCTGATTCGCAAAATCGAAGAGAGAGAGAGAGAGAGAGAGAAAGAGAGAGAGACGATGAGGAGAGGCGGAGAGGAAGAGAGAGTGTGAGTAACGTGATTGAGGTTTAGGGTTTTTTTTTTTTTTTTTATGGGCCGGGTATGGATAATATCCATACCCTACCCGAGAAATTCGAGTAATACCCGTACCCTACCCAATTAAGTTCTACCCATGAAGAACCGGGTATTACCCGAAATATTTGAATCGGGTAGGGTTGGATACTCATTACCCAATGGGTATGGCCATCCCTAGGAATAAGTATTAAAAATTTGTCTAAAAAGGTTTAGGTTTTGTTGTGCTATATATTTAGTATATTTCACAAGTCTGTTAGAATTGTAAAGTGTTAAAAGTAGTCACTCTCAAAGTAAAAGAGCAAAGAAAGAGTTTCGAAGGATGGACTCTCCAAGCAATCGCATGCTTAATAAATATGTACATGTGTGTATATACTGTAACGACCTAAGGAAAAGCGCTAGCCACATCTGCGCTATACCTCAAAAGGACTAGTCACAATTGAGGCTCCTTGTAGTTGTTAATAAAGTCCAGATTTACCTAGTAAATACCCGTATGTAACGACCCAAGGAAAAGCGCTAGCCACATCTGTGCTATATCTCAAAAGGACTAGTCACAATTGAAACTCCTTGTAGTTGTTAATAAAGCCCAGATCTACCCAGTAAATACCCGATGTGGGACTCATCACACATCCACACACATCACACAATAAATCAATCAAATTGGGGCATCACAATCTCCCCCACTTAAATCCCTAATGTCCTCATTAGGGCTCACTTTGAAGGGTAGTGTCTCCGAGCCCACACAGGGTTACTGGGCCGGCTCTGATACTAGATGTAACGACCCAAGGAAAAGCGCTAGCCACATCTGCGCTATACCTCAAAAGGACTAGTCACAATTGAGGCTCTTTGTAGTTGTTAATAAAGCCCAGATCTACCCAGTAAATACCCGATGTGGGACTCATCACACACTCACACACATCACACAATCAATCAATCAAATTGGGGCATCACAATATATGTAACGACCCAAGGAAAAGCGCTAGCCACATCTGCGCTATACCTCAAAAGGACTAGTCACAATTGAAGCTCCTTGTAGTTGTTAATAAAGCCCAGTTCAACCCAGTAAATATCCGATGTGGGACTCATCACACACCCGCACACATCACACAATCAATCAAATTGGGGCATCATAATCTCCCCCACTTAAATCCCTAACGTCCTCGTTAGGGCCCACTTTGTGGGGTCGTGTCTCCGAGCCCACACGGGGTTATCGAGCCGGCTCTGATACCATATATAACGACCCAAGGAAAAGCGCATTGTGATGCCCCAATTTGATTGATTGATTGTGTGATGTGTGTGGGTGTGTGATGAGTCCCACATCGGGTATTTACTGGGTAGATCTGGGCTTTATTAACAACTACAAGGAGCCTCAATTGTGACTAGTCCTTTTGAGGTATAGCGCAGATGTGGCTAGCGCATTTCCTTGGGTCGTTACATATGGTATCAGAGCCGACCCAGTAACCCCGTGTGGGCTCGGAGACACTACACCACAAAGTGGGCCCTAACGAGGACGTTAGAGATTTAAGTGGAGGAGATTGTGATGCCCCAATTTGATTGATTGATTATGTGATGTGTGTGGGTGTGTGATGAGTCCCACATCGGGTATTTACTGGGTAGATCTAGGCTTTATTAACAATTACAAGAAGCCTCAACAGTGACTAGTCTTTTTGAGGTATAGCGCAGATGTGGCTAGCGCTTTTCCTTGGGTCGATACATATGGTATCAGAGCCAACCCAGTAACCCCGTGTGGGCTTGGAGACACTACCCCACAAAGTGGACCCTAATGAGGACATTAAGGATTTAAGTGGGGGAGATTGTGATGCCCCAATTTGATTGATTGATTGTGTGATGTGCGTGGATGTGTGATGAGTCCTACATCGGGTATTTACTTGGTAGATCTGGGCTTTATTAACAACTACAAGGAGCTTCAATAATGACTAGTCCTTTTGAGGTATAGCGCAGATGTGGCTAGCGCTTTTCCTTGGGTCGTTACATATGGTATCAGAGCCGACCCAGTAACCCCGTGTGGGCTCGGAGACACTACCCCACAAAGTGGGCCCTAACGAGGACGTTAGGGATTTAAGTGGAGGAGATTGTGATGCCCCAATTTGATTGATTGATTGTGTGATGTGTGTGGGTGTATGATGAGTCCCACATCGGGTATTTACTTGGTAGATCTGGGCTTTATTAGCAACTACAAGGAGCCTTAATTGTGATTAGTCCTTTTGAGGTATAGCGCAGATGTGGCTAGCGCTTTTCCTTTGGTCGTTACATATGGTATCAGAGCCGACCCTGTAACCCCGTGTGGGCTCGGAGACACTACCCCACAAAGTGGGACCTAACGAGGATGTTAGGGATTTAAGTGGAGGAGATTGTGATGCCCCAATTTGATTGATTGATTGTGTGATGTGTGTGGGTGTGTGATAAGTCTCACATCGGGTATTTACTGGGTAGATCTGGGCTTTATTAACAATTACAAGAAGCCTCAATAGTGACTAGTCCTTTTGAGGTATAGCGCAGATGTGGTTACCGCTTTTCCTTGGGTCGTTACATAATTGTGATGCCCCAATTTAATTGATTGATTGTGTGATGTGTGTGGGTGTGTGATGAGTCCCACATCGGGTATTTACTGGGCAGATCTGGGCTTTATTAACAACTGCAAGAAGCCTCAATAGTGACTAGTCCTTTTGAGGTATAGCGCAGATGTGGCTAGCGCTTTTCCTTGGGTCGTTACATATGGTATCAGAGCCGGCCCAGTAACCCCGTGTGGGCTCGGAGACACTACCCCACAAAATGGGCCCTAATGAGGACATTAGGGATTTAAGTGAGGGAGATTGTGATGCCCCAATTTGATTGATTGATTGTGTGATGTGTGTGGATGTGTGATGAGTCCCACATCGGGTATTTACTGGGTAGATCTGGGTTTTATTAACAATCACAAGAAGATTGTGATGTGTGTGGGTGTGTGACAAGTCCCACATCGGGTATTTACTGGGTAGATCTGGGCTTTATTAACAATTACAAGAAGCCTCAATAGTGACTAGTCCTTTTGAGGTATAGCGCAGATGTGGTTAGCGCTTTTCCTTGGGTCGTTACATAATTGTGATGCCCCAATTTAATTGATTGATTGTGTGATGTGTGTGGGTGTGTGATGAGTCCCACATCGAGTATTTACTGGGTAGATCTGGGCTTTATGAACAACTACAAGAAGCCTCAATAGTGACTAGTCCTTTTGAGGAATAGCGCAGATGTGGCTAGCGCTTTTCCTTGGGTCGTTACATATGGTATTAGAGCCGGCCCAGTAACCCCGTGTGGGCTCGAGGACACTACCCCACAAAGTGGGCCCTAATGAGGACATTAGGGATTTAAGTGAGGGAGATTGTGATGCCCCAATTTGATTGATTGATTGTGTGATGTGTGTGGATGTGTGATGAGTCCCACATCGGGTATTTACTGGGTAGATCTGGGTTTTATTAACAACTATAAGGAGCTTCAATAATGACTAGTCCTTTTGAGGTATAGCGTAGATGAGGCTAGCGTTTTTCCTTGGGTCGTTACATATGGTATCAGAGCCGACCCAGTAACCCCGTGTGGGCTCGGAGACACTACACCACAAAGTGGGCCCTAACGAGGACGTTAGAGATTTAAGTGGAGGAGATTGTGATGCCCCAATTTGATTGATTGATTATGTGATGTGTGTGGGTGTGTGATGAGTCCCACATCGGGTATTTACTGGGTAGATCTGGGCTTTATTAACAATTACAAGAAGCCTCAACAGTGACTAGTCTTTTTGAGGTATAGCGCAGATGTGGCTAGCGCTTTTCCTTGGGTCGATACATATGGTATCAGAGCCAACCCAGTAACCCCGTGTGGGCTTGGAGACACTACCCCACAAAGTGGACCCTAATGAGGACATTAAGGATTTAAGTGGGGGAGATTGTAATGCCCCAATTTGATTGATTGATTGTGTGATGTGCGTGGATGTGTGATGAGTCCTACATCGGGTATTTACTTGGTAGATCTGGGCTTTATTAACAACTACAAGGAGCTTCAATAATGACTAGTCCTTTTGAGGTATAGCGCAGATGTGGCTAGCGCTTTTCCTTGGGTCGTTACATATGGTATCAGAGCCGACCCAGTAACCCCGTGTGGGCTCGGAGACACTACCCCACAAAGTGGGCCCTAACGAGGACGTTAGGGATTTAAGTGGAGGAGATTGTGATGCCCCAATTTGATTGATTGATTGTGTGATGTGTGTGGGTGTATGATGAGTCCCACATCGGGTATTTACTTGGTAGATCTGGGCTTTATTAGCAACTACAAGGAGCCTCAATTGTGACTAGTCCTTTTGAGGTATAGAGCAGATGTGGCTAGCGCTTTTCCTTTGGTCGTTACATATGGTATCAGAGCCGACCCTGTAACCCCGTGTGGGCTCGGAGACACTACCCCACAAAGTGGGACCTAACGAGGATGTTAGGGATTTAAGTGGAGGAGATTGTGATGCCCCAATTTGATTGATTGATTGTGTGATGTGTGTGGGTGTGTGATAAGTCTCACATCGGGTATTTACTGGGTAGATCTGGGCTTTATTAACAATTACAAGAAGCCTCAATAGTGACTAGTCCTTTTGAGGTATAGCGCAGATGTGGTTACCGCTTTTCCTTGGGTCGTTACATAATTGTGATGCCCCAATTTAATTGATTGATTGTGTGATGTGTGTGGGTGTGTGATGAGTCCCACATCGGGTATTTACTGGGCAGATCTGGGTTTTATTAACAATTACAAGAAGATTGTGATGTGTGTGGGTGTGTGACAAGTCCCACATCGGGTATTTACTGGGTAGATCTGGGCTTTATTAACAATTACAAGAAGCCTCAATAGTGACTAGTCCTTTTGAGGTATAGCACAGATGTGGTTAGCGCTTTTCCTTGGGTCGTTACATAATTGTGATGCCCCAATTTAATTGATTGATTGTGTGATGTGTGTGGGTGTGTGATGAGTCCCACATCGAGTATTTACTGGGTAGATCTGGGCTTTATGAACAACTACAAGAAGCCTCAATAGTGACTAGTCGGAATAGCGCAGATGTGGCTAGCGCTTTTCCTTGGGTCGTTACATATGGTATTAGAGCCGGCCCAGTAACCCCGTGTGGGCTCGGGGACACTACCCCACAAAGTGGGCCCTAATGAGGACATTAGGGATTTAAGTGAGGGAGATTGTAATGCCCCAATTTGATTGATTGATTGTGTGATGTGTGTGGATGTGTGATAAGTCCCACATCGGGTATTTACTGGGTAGATCTGGGTTTTATTAACAACTATAAGGAGCTTCAATAATGACTAGTCCTTTTGAGGTATAGCGTAGATGTGGCTAGCGTTTTTCCTTGGGTCGTTACATATGGTATCAGAGCCGACCCAGTAACCCCGTGTGGGCTCGGAGACATTACCCCACAAAGTGGGCCCAAACGAGGACGTTAGGGATTTAAGTGGAGGAGATTGTGATGCCCCAATTTGATTGATTGATTGTGTGATGTGTGTGGGTGTATGATGAGTCCCACATCGGGTATTTACAGGGTCGATCTGGGCTTTATTAACAATTACAAGGACCCTCAATAGTGACTAGTCCTTTTGAGGAATACCGCAGATGTGGCTAGCGCTTTTCCTTAGGTCGTTACATATGGTATAAGAGTCGACCCGGTAACCCCGTGTGGGCTCGGAGACACTACCCCACAAAGTGGACCCTAACGAGGACGTTAGGGATTTAAGTAGGGGAGATTGTGATGCCCCAATTTGATTGATTGATTGTGTGATGTGTGTGGGTGTGTGATGAGTCCCACATCGGGTATTTACTGGGTAGATCTGGGTTTTATTAACAATTACAAGAAGATTGTGATGTGTGTGGGTGTGTGACAAGTCCCACATCGGGTATTTACTGGGTAGATCTGGGCTTTATTAACAATTACAAGAAGCCTCAATAGTGACTAGTCCTTTTGAGGTATAGCGCAGATGTGGTTAGCGCTTTTCCTTGGGTCGTTACATAATTGTGATGCCCCAATTTAATTGATTGATTGTGTGATGTGTGTGGGTGTGTGATGAGTCCCACATCGGGTATTTACTGGGTAGATCTGGGCTTTATGAACAACTACAAGAAGCCTCAATACTGACAAGTCCTTTCGAGGAATAGCGCAGATGTGGCTAGCGCTTTTCCTTGGGTCGTTACAAATGGTATTAGAGCCGGCGCAGTAACCCCATTTGGTCTCGGGGACACTACCCCACAAAGTGGGCCCTAACGAGGACGTTAGGGATTTAAGTGGAGTAGATTGTGATGCCCCAATTTGATTGATTGATTGTGTGATGTGTGTGGGTGTATGATGAGTCCCACATCGGGTATTTACTGGGTAGATCTGGGCTTTATGAACAACTAAAAGGAGCCTCAATAGTGACAAGTCCTTTTGAGGAATAGCGCAGATGTGGCTAGCGCTTTTCCTTGGGTCGTTGCATATGGTATTAGAGCCGGCCCAGTAACCCCGTGTGGGCTCGGGGACACTACCCCACAAAGTGGGCCCTAACGAGGACGTTAGGGATTTAAGTGGAGTAGATTGTGATGCCCCAATTTGATTGATTGATTGTGTGATGTGTGTGGGTGTATGATGAGTCCCACATCGGGTATTTACTGGGTAGATCTGGGCTTTATTAACAATTACAAGAAGCCTCAATAGTGACTAGTCCTTTTGAGGTATAGCGCAGATGTGGCTAGCGCTTTTCCTTAGGTCGTTACATATGGTATCAGAGTCGACCCGGTAACCCCGTGTGGGCTCGGAGACACTACCCCACAAAGTGGACCCTAACGAGGACGTTAGGGATTTAAGTGGGGGAGATTGTGATGCCCCAATTTGATTGATTGATTGTGTGATGTGTGTGGGTATGTGATGAGTCCCACATCGGGTATTTACTGGGTAGATCTGGGCTTTATTAACAATTACAAGAAGCCTCAATAGTGACTAGTCCTTTTGAGGTATAGCGCGGATGTGGCTAGCGCTTTTCCTTAGGTCGTTACATATGGTATAATGGTCGACCCGGTAACCCCGTGTGGGCTCGGAGACACTACCCCACAAAGTGGACCCTAACGAGGACGTTAGGGATTTAAGTGGGGGAGATTGTGATGCCCAAATTTGATTGATTGATTGTGTGATGTGTGTGGATGTGTGATGAGTCCCACATCGGGTTTTTACTGGGTAGATCTGGGTTTTATTAACAACTATAAGGAGCTTCAATAATGACTAGTCCCTTTGAGGTATAGCGTAGATGTGGCTAGCGTTTTTCCTTGGGTCGTTACATATGGTATCAGAGCCGACCCAGTAACCCCGTGTGGGCTCGGAGACACTACCCCACAAAGTGGGCCTAAACGAGGACGTTAGGGATTTAAGTGGAGGAGACTGTGATGCCCCAATTTGATTGATTGATTGTGTGATGTGTGTGGGTGTATGATGAGTCCCACATCGGGTATTTACAGGGTAGATCTGGGCTTTATTAACAATTACAAGGAGCCTCAATAGTGACTAGTCCTTTTGAGGTATAGCGCAGATGTGGCTAGCGCTTTTCCTTAGGTCGTTACATATGGTATAAGAGTCGACCCGGTAACCCCGTGTGGGCTCGGAGACACTACCCCACAAAGTGGACCCTAACGGGGACGTTAGGGATTTAAGTGGGGGAGATTGTGATGCCCCAATTTGATTTATTGATTGTGTGATGTGTGTGGGTGTGTGATGAGTCCCACATCGGGTATTTACTGGGTAGATCTGGGCTTTATTAACAATTACAAGAAGCCTCAATAGTGACTAGTCCTTTTGAGGTATTGCGCAGATGTGGTTAGCGCTTTTCCTTGGGTCGTTACATAATTGTGATGCCCCAATTTAATTGATTGATTGTGTGATGTGTGTGGGTGTGTGATGAGTACCACATCGGGTATTTACCGGGTAGATCTGTGCTTTATTAACAACTACAAGAAGCCTCAATAGTGACTAGTCCTTTTGAGGTATAGCGCAGATGTGGCTAGCGCTATTCCTTGGGTCGTTACATATGGTATCAGAGCCGGCCGAGTAACCCCGTGGGGGCTCGGAGACACTACCCCACAAAGTAGGCCCTAACGAGGACGTTAGGGATTTAAGTGGGGGAGATTGTGATGCCCCAATTTGATTGATTGATTGTGTGATGTGTGTGGGTGTGTGATGAGTCCCACATCGGGTATTTACTGGGTAGATCTGGGTTTTATTAACAATTACAAGAAGATTGTGATGTGTGTGGGTGTGTGACAAGTCCCACATCGGGTATTTACTGGGTAGATCTGGGCTTTATTAACAATTACAAGAAGCCTCAATAGTGACTTGTCCTTTTGAGGTATAGCGCAGATGTGGTTAGCGCTTTTCCTTGGGTTGTTACATAATTGTGATGCCCCAATTTAATTGATTGATTGTGTGATGTGTGTGGGTGTGTGATGAGTCCCACATCGGGTATTTACTGGGTAGATCTGGGCTTTATGAACAACTACAAGAAGCCTCAACAGTGACTAGTCCTTTTGAGGAATAGCGCAGATGTGGCTAGCGCTTTTCCTTGGGTCGTTACATATGGTATTAGAGCCGGCCTAGTAACCCCGTGTGGTCTCGGGGACACTACCCCACAAAGTGGGCCCCAACGAGGACGTTAGGGATTTAAGTGGAGTAGATTGTGATGCCCCAATTTGATTGATTGATTGTGTGATGTGTGTGGGTGTATGATGAGTCCCACATCGGGTATTTACAGGGTAGATCTGGGCTTTATTAACAATTACAAGGAGCTTCAATAGTGACTAGTCCTTTTGAGGTATAGCGCAGATGTGGCTAGCGCTTTTCCTTAGGTCGTTACATATGGTATAAGAGTCGACCCGGTAACCCCGTGTGGGCTCGGAGACACTACCCCACAAAGTGGACCCTAACGAGGACGTTAGGGATTTAAGTGGGGGAGATTGTGATGCCCCAATTTGATTGATTGATTGTGTGATGTGTGTGGGTGTGTGATGAGTCCCACATCGGGTATTTACTGGGTAGATCTGGGCTTTATTAACAATTACAAGAAGCCTCAATAGTGACTAGTCCTTTTGAGGTATTGCGCAGATGTGGTTAGCGCTTTTCCTTGGGTCGTTACATAATTGTGATGCCCCAATTTAATTGATTGATTGTGTGATGTGTGTGGGTGTGAGATGAGTACCACATCGGGTATTTACTGGGTAGATCTGTGCTTTATTAACAACTACAAGAAGCCTCAATAGTGACTAGTCCTTTTGAGGTATAGCGCAGATATGACTAGCGCTATTCCTTGGGTCGTTACATATGGTATCAAAGCCGGCCGAGTAACCCCGTGGGGGCTCGGAGACACTACCCCACGAAGTGGGCCCTAACGAGGACGTTAGGGATTTAAGTGGAGTAGATTGTGATGCCCAAATTTCATTGATTGATTGTGTGATGTGTGTGGGTGTATGATGAGTCCCACATCGGATATTTACTGGGTAGATCTGGGCTTTATTAACAATTACAAGAAGCCTCAATAGTTACTAGTCCTTTTGAGGTATAGCGCAGATGTGGCTAGCGCTTTTCCTTAGGTCGTTACATATGGTATCAGAACCTACCCGGTAACCCCGTGTGGGCTCGGAGACACTACCACACAAAGTGGACCCTAACGAGGACGTTAGGGATTTAAGTGGGGGAGATTGTGATGCCCCTATTTGATTGATTGATTGTGTGATGTGTGTGGGTGTGTGATGAGTCCCACATCGGGTATTTACTGGGTAGATCTGGGCTTTATTAGCAACTACAAGGAGCCTCAATTGTGACTAGTCCTTTTGAGGTATAGCGTAGATGTGGCTAGCGCTTTTCCTTTGGTCGTTACATATGGTATCAGAGCCGACCCAGTAACCCCGTGTTGGCTCGGAGACACTACCCCACAAAGTGGGCCCTAACGAGGACGTTAGGGATTTAAGTGGAGGAGATTGTGATGCCCCAATTTGATTGATTGATTGTGTGATGTGTGTGGGTGTTTGATGAGTCCCACATCGGGTATTTACTGGGTAGATCTGGGCTTTATCAGAAACTACAAGTAGCCTCAATTGTGACTAGTCCTTTTGAGGTATAGCGCAGATGTGGCTAGCGCTTTTCCTTTGGTCGTTACATATGGTATCAGAGTCGACCCAGTAACCCCGTGTGGGCTCGGAGACACTACCCCACAAAGTGGGCCCTAACGAGGACCTTAGGGATTTAAGTGGAGGAGATTGTGATGCCCCAATTTGAATGATTGATTGTGTGATGTGTGTGGGTGTGTGATAAGTCCCACATCGGGTATTTACTGGGTAGATCTGGGCTTTATTAACAATTACAAGAAGCCTCAATAGTGACTAGTCCTTTTGAGGTATAGCGCAGATGTGGTTAGCACTTTTCCTTGGGTCGTTACATAATTGTGATGCCCCAAATTAATTGATTGATTGTGTGATGTGTGTGGGTGTGTGATGAGTCCCACATCGGGTATTTACTGGGTAGATCTGGGCTTTATTAACAACTACAAGAAGGCTCAATAGTGACTAGTCCTTTTGAGGTATAGCACAGATGTGGCTAGCGCTTTTCTTTGGGTCGTTACATATGGTATCAGAGCCGGCCCAGTAACCCCGTGTGGGCTCGGAGACACTACCCCACAAAGTGGGCCCTAATGAGGACATTAGGGATTTAAGTGAGGGAGATTTTGATGCCCCAATTTGATTCATTGATTGTGTGATGTGTGTGGATGTGTGATGAGTCCCACATCGGGTATTTACTGGGTAGATCTGGGTTTTATTAACAACTATAAGGAGCTTCAATAATGACTAGTTCTTTTGAGGTATAGCGCAGATGTGGCTAGCGTTTTTCCTTGGGTCGTTACATATGGTATCAGAGCCGACCCAGTAACCCCGTGTGGGCTCGGAGACACTACCCCACAAAGTGGGCCCTAACGAGGACGTTAGGGATTTAAGTGGAGTAGATTGTGATGCCCCAATTTGATTGATTGATTGTGTGATGTGTGTGGGTGTATGATGAGTCCCACATCGGGTATTTACTGGTTAGATCTGGGCTTTATTAACAATTACAAGAAGCCTCAATAGTGACTAGTCCTTTTGAGGTATAGCGCAGATGTGACTAGCGCTTTTCCTTAGGTCGTTACATATGGTATCAGAGTCGACCCGGTAACCCCGTGTGGGCTCGGAGACACTATCCCACAAAGTGGACCCTAACGAGGACGTTAGGGATTTAAGTATGGGAGATTGTGATGCCCCAATTTGATTGATTGATTGTGTGATGTGTGTGGGTATGTGATGAGTCCCACATCGGGTATTTACTGGGTAGATCTGGGCTTTATTAACAATTACAAGAAGCCTCAATAGTGACTAGTCCTTTTGAGGTATTGCGCAGATGTGGTTAGCGCTTTTCCTTGGATCGTTACATAATTGTGATGCCCCAATTTAATTGATTGATTGTGTGATTTGTGTGGGTGTGTGATGAGTACCACATCGGGTATTTACTGGGTAGATCTGTGCTTTATTAACAACTACAAGAAGCCTCAATAGTGACTAGTCCTTTTGAGGTATAGCGCAGATGTGGCTAGCGCTTTTCCTTGGGTCGTTACATATGGTATCAGAGCCGGCCCAGTAACCCCGTGGGGGCTCGGAGACACTACCCCACAAAGTGGGCCCTAACGATGACGTTAGGGATTTAAGTGGAGTAGATTGTGATGCCTAAATTTGATTGATTGATTGTGTGATGTGTGTGGGTGTATGATGAGTCCCACATCGGGTATTTACTGGGTAGATCTGGGCTTTATTAACAATTACAAGAAGCCTCAATAGTGACTAGTCCTTTTGAGGTATAGCGCAGATGTGGCTAGCGCTTTTCCTTAGGTCGTTACATATGGTATCAGAACCTACCCGGTAACCCCGTGTGGGCTCGGAGACACTACCACACAAAGTGGACCCTAACGAGGACGTTAGGGATTTAAGTGCGGGAGATTGTAATGCCCCAATTTGATTGATTGATTGTGTGATGTGTGTGGGTGTGTGATGAGTCCCACATCGGGTATTTACTGGGTAGATCTGGGCTTTATTAGCAACTACAAGGAGCCTCAATTGTGACTAGTCCTTTTGAGTTATAGCGTAGATGTGGCTAGCGCTTTTCTTTGGTCCTTACATATGGTATCAGAGCCGACCCAGTAACCCCGTGTGGGCTCGGAGACACTACCCCACAAAGTGGGCCCTAACGAGGACGTTTGGGATTTAAGTGGAGGAGATTGTGATTCCCCAATTTGATTGATTGATTGTGTGATGTGTGTGGGTGTATGATGAGTCCCACATCGGGTATTTACTGGGTAGATCTGGGCTTTATCAGAAACTACAAGGAGCCTCAATTGTGACTAGTCCTTTTGAGGTATAGCGCAGATGTGGCTAGTGCTTTTCCTTTGGTCGTTACATGTGGTATCAGAGCCGACCCAGTAACCCCGTGTGGGCTCGGAGACACTACCCCACAAAGTGGGCCCTAACGAGGACGTTAGGGATTTAAGTGGAGGTGATTGTGATGCCCCAATTTGATTGATTGATTGTGTGATGTGTGTGGGTGTGTGATAAGTCCCACATCGGGTATTTACTGGGTAGATCTGGGCTTTATTAACAATTACAAGAAGCCTCAATAGTGACTAGTCCTTTTGAAGTATAGCGCAGATGTGGTTAGCACTTTTCCTTGGGTCGTTACATAATTGTGATGCCCCAATTTAATTGATTGATTGTGTGATGTGTGTGGGTGTGTGATGAGTCCCACATCGGGTATTTACTGGGTAGATCTGGGCTTTATTAACAACTACAAGAAGCCTCAATAGTGACTAGTCCTTTTGAGGTATAGCACAGATGTGGCTAGCGCTTTTCTTTGGGTCGTTACATATGGTATCAGAGCCGGCCCAGTATCCCCGTATGGGCTCAGAGACACTACCCCACAAAGTGGGCCCTAATGAGGACATTAGGGATTTAAGTGAGGGAGATTGTGATGCCCCAATTTGATTGATTGATTGTGTGATGTGTGTGGATGTGTGATGAGTCCCACATCGGGTATTTACTGGGTAGATCTGGGTTTTATTAACAACTATAAGGAGCTTCAATAATGACTAGTTCTTTTGAGGTATAGCGCAGATGTGGCTAGCGTTTTTCCTTAGGTCGTTACATATGGTATCAGAGCCGACCCAGTAACCCCGTGTGGGCTCGGAGACACTACCCCACAAAGTGGGCCCTAACGAGGACGTTAGGGATTTAAGTGGAGTAGATTGTGATGCCCAAATTTGATTGATTGATTGTGTGATGTGTGTGGGTGTATGATGAGTCCCACATCGGGTATTTACTGGATAGATCTGGGCTTTATTAACAATTACAAGAAGTCTCAATAGTGACTAGTCCTTTTGAGGTATAGCGCAGATGTGGCTAGCGCTTTTCCTTAGGTCGTTACATATGGTATCAGAGTCGACCCGGTAACCCAGTGTGGGCTCGGAGACACTACCCCACAAAGTGAACCCTAACGAGGACGTTAGGGATTTAAGTGGGGGAGATTGTGATGCCCCAATTTGATTGATTGATTGTGTGATGTGTGTGGGTATGTGATGAGTCCCACATCGGGTGTTTACTGGGTAGATCTGGGCTTTATTAACAATTACAAGAAGCCTCAATAGTGACTAGTCCATTTGAGGTATTGCGGAGATGTGGTTAGCGCTTTTCCTTGGGTCGTTACATAATTGTGATGCCCCAATTTAATTGATTGATTGTGTGATGTGTGTGGGTGTGTGATGAGTCCCACATCGAGTATTTACTGGGTAGATCTGTGCTTTATTAACAACTACAAGAAGCCTCAATAGTGACTAGTCCTTTTGATGTATAGCGCAGATGTGGCTAGCACTTTTCCTTGGGTCGTTACATATGGTATCAGAGCCGGCCCAGTAACCCCGTGTGGGCTCGGAGACACTACCCCACAAAGTGGGCCCTAATGAGGACATTAGGGATTTAAGTGAGGGAGATTGTGATGCCCCAATTTGATTGATTGATTGTGTGATGTGTGTGGATGTGTGATGAGTCCCACATCGGGTATTTACTGGGTAGATCTGGGCTTTATTAACGACTATAAGGAGCTTCAATAATGACTAGTCCTTTTGAGGTATAGCGCAGATGTGGCTAGCGTTTTTCCTTGGGTCGTTACATATGAAATCAGAGCCGACCCAGTAACCCCGTGTGGGCTCGGAGACACTATCCCACGAAGTGGGCCCTAACGAGGACGTTAGGGATTTAAGTGGAGGAGATTGTGATGCCCCAATTTGATTGATTGATTGTGTGATGTGTGTGGGTTTATGATGAGTCCCACATCGGGTATTTACTGGGTAGATCTGGGCTTTATTAACAATTACTAGGAGCCTCAATAGTGACTAGTCCTTTTGAGGTATAGCGCAGATGTGGCTAGCGCTTTTCCTTAGGTCGTTACATATGGTATCTGAGCCTACCCGGTAACCCCGTGTGGGCTCGGGGACACTACCCCACAAAGTGGACCCTAACGAGGACGTTAGGGATTTAAGTGGGGGAGATTGTGATGCCCCAATTTTATTGATTGATTGTGTGATGTGTGTGGGTGTGTGATGAGTCCCACATCGGGTATTTACTAGGTAGATCTGGGCTTTATTAGCAACTACAAGGAGCCTTAATTGTGACTAGTCCTTTTGAGGTATAGCGCAGATGTGGCTAGCGCTTTTCCTTTGGTCGTTACATATGGTATCAGAGCCGACCCAGTAACCCCGTGTGGGCTCGGAGACACTACTCCACAAAGTGGGCCCTAACGAGGACGTTAGGGATTTAGGTGATGGAGATTGTGATGCCCCAATTTGATTGATTGATTGTGTGATGTGTGTGGGTGTGTGATGAGTCCAACATCGGGTATTTACCATTGTTATTGATACCATTCCGTTCCGGTCGGAATGGCCGGAATTTTTCGTACCGGTATGCAAACCGGTACCGGCATACCACACGTTCCACCTCGGGTCAAATTTCGGGCCGTTTCGGGCCATTCCGGTCATTCTAGACAATTTCGGCCAATTTCGGCCGAGATGCAAATTTCGGCCGGTACAGGATTTGGCCTGTTAAAAAAAAAAAAAAAAAAAAACTTTTGTGCTTTGACTTTCATATACTAATTAAAATGTACTAATTAAGATTCATATACTAATTAAAATGTTAAGAACTTTTGTGCTTTGACTTTCATATTTATTGTATTTTTAAGATTATACAAAATGTGAATTTTATTTGTAGACAATTATAAATAAATTTTTTTTTTAAATTTACTTTATTTAATTTTAAAATATTAATTAAATTCATTTTTTTATATAATAGTAACACTTCTTTAAATTGAAACTTTTATGTTGTATACGTGTGTGTTCATATATATATATATATATATATAACTATATATATTATATATTTTAGGAATTCCGAAACACCCTGAAATGGTACGCCGAAATAGGCCGGTACCGAAATATTCCGTTTCACTGGACAAACCGAAACGGGGTCCAAAACGGAATTAATAACATTGGTATTTACTTGGTAGATCTGGGCTTTATTAATAATTACAAGAAGCCTCAATAGTGACTAGTCCTTTTGAGGTATAGCGCAGATGTGGCTAGCGCTTTTCCTTGGGTCGTTACATAATTGTGATGCCCCAATTTGATTGATTTATTGTGTGATGTGTGTGGGTGTGTGATGAGTCCCACATCGGGTATTTACTTGGTAGATCTGGGCTTTATTAACAACTACAAGGAGCCCTAGTTGTGACTAGTCCTTTTGAGGTATAGCGCAGATGTGGCTAGCACTTTTCCTTTGGTCGTTACTTATGGTATCAGAGCCGACCCAGTAACCCCGTGTGGGCTCAGAGACACTACCCCACAAAGTGGGACCTAACGAGGACGTTAGGGATTTAAGTGGAGGAGATTGTGATGCCCCAATTTGATTGATTGATTGTGTGATGTGTGTGGGTGTGTGATGAGTCCCACATCGAGTATTTACTGGGTAGATCTGGGCTTTATTATCAATTACAAGAGGCCTCAATAGTGACTAGTCCTTTTGAGGTATAGCGCAGATGTGGCTAGCGCTTTTCCTTAGGTCGTTACATATGGTATCAGAGCCGGCCCTGTAACCCCGTGTGGGCTCGGAGACACTACCCCACAAAGTGGGCCCTAATGAGGACATTAGGGATTTAAGTGGGGGAGATTGTGATGCCCCAATTTGATTGATTGATTGTGTGATGTGTATGGATGTGTGATGAGTCCCACATCGGGTATTTACTCGGTAGATCTAGGCTTTATTAACAACTACAAGGAGCTTCAATAATGACTAGTCCTTTTGAGGTATAGCGCAGATTTGGCTAGCGCTTTTCCTTGGGTCGTTACATATACATTTGTGATTGATTTTCATTTATTGCAACTTTTTTTTTTGGGAAATTGCACTAAACCCACCTGTGGTTTGGCCCGTTTTAACAGTGCCCACCTGTGGTTTAATAGTTGTCACTTAACCCACCTGAGGTGGCCTCCGTTAGACCTCCGTTACCCACCTCTGCCCTTTCCGTTAAAAAATCTTCTTTACTATATAAGCCAAAATTAGAACTCAAATAGAACCCTAAAAAAAAGGAATGAGCTCCCTCCTTCTCTCTACCTTAGAACCCCAAACCCATTTCCTCTATGTCAAAATTCCTAAAAACACTCCCAAAAAAATGAAGTTGTCCACGCAGAGCTCCCTCCTTCTCTCTCTCTCTCTCTCTCTCTTGAAGGACTTGTTGGCGATTTTTGGGTCTTCAATCTTTCTCTAGCTTTATTTTCTGAGATCTTGACCCAGGTGAACCATCGTGTGCGGTTGAGGATGTTTCAACATCATGGGTTTGTGGGTTCTGATGGTGAGATCGGTGGGGGTTGTGTTTTGTGCGGTGGTTGGGTGCTATGAGTTGGGTTTTTAAGGGTTAGGATCGTTGGGTTTGTGGCTTTTTTTGGGTTGCAGTGTTATCGGTGGTGGTAGGAGGCGGAGGAGCAATGGTGGCTCAGTGAAGGAGATGATGTTGACAAAAGAGAAGGTGGTGGAGACCGAGATGCGGCGGATGCCGAGGTCGCGGAGGGCGAGGTGGACGTTTCGGACGGCGGGGAGGAAGCAGGAGGAGAGGCCGGGGGAGGAGTAGTATTCGTCGAGGAAGTCGTGGCCGACGGAGATGGTGGTGATTATGGCGCGAGGGTAGAAGGGGACGACGTGGAGGTAGAGCCAGCGGAGCACGACGGAGCAGTTGGAGCAGATGGAAGGGATCAGGGAGTTCGGGATTGTGAGGAGGAGAGAGGTGTTTGTGTAGGTGAAGGTGCGGGTGAGAGTTGGGTCTGGGTTGAGGATGCGGAGGGAGGTGAGATTGAGGGTGGAGAGGGCGGCGGAGATTTGGGCCGGCGGCTTCGGATTGTGGTGGAGTATGTGACGCCGAGCTGGGTTGGGAGTAATTTTATCTGGCCTCACTCTCTCATATTTTAAAATCTCTCTCTCAATATCAGTCTCCGTTCTCTCAAAAAAATGAAGTTGTCCACGCAGAGCTCTCGCCACTCAAGTCGAATCCTTCAATAACTCATCTGGAAACTGAAATTCAAACAAAATGCAGTTGGATTTCGACTAATGAACATTGAAAGTCAGCCTAAACCTCTCTCTTTGATCACAGATAGAAATTTAGGAATAGAATTTGAACGTAATTTCTGAATGAAAAATTATGTAATTTCGTAATTAGATTCCAAGTCCATGGCCGAAGATCAAGTTGATATAGAGGAAATGGGTTTGGGATTCTAGGGTAGAGAGAGGGAGAGAGCTCAATCCTTTTTTTTAGGGTTCTATTTGAGTTCTAATTTTGGCTTATATAGTAAAGAGGATTTTCTAACGGAAAGGGCAGAGGTGGGTAACGGGGGTCTAACGGAGGCCACCTCAGGTGGGTTAAGTGACAACTTTTAAACCACGGGTGGGCACTGTTAAAACGGGCCAAACCACAGGTGGGTTTAGTGCAATTTCCCCCTTTTTTTTTTGATAAATAAGAAAGTATTATTAAGACAAAATTGGGGGAACCGAGTCATCAACTTCCTTACAAAAGACCCATTGAGGGATGGAAGAGATGAGTTGGGGTCCCCAATTTGAAGAAAAAGAAGCCCAATGAGCTAACATGTGGGCGAGTTCATTACAAGAACGATAACAAAAAGAAAATTTAACAACCGAGAAGCAAGGGGTTAATCTGCGAATATCAGTGATGATCGATAAATTTTCCCAAGGGGGATCAGCTAATGAGCAAGTAATAGAGTCAATGACAACCTTGGCGTGGCCTTCAAAAATCACAAACTTACAGCCCAAGTTTAATGCAGTGGAAAGGGCCAAGAAGGCAGCTTTGGCTTCGCCCCAGGCAGGGGATTGGTGAGGTTCTTTGGCAGTACAAACAGAAATAATTTGACCATTGGGATCGCGACCAACGGCAGATATGAAGGAGGCATGTGGGGTAATTGCAACATCGAAATTGAACTTGATCCAACCATGTGAAGGGGGAGACCATTGAGTAGAGGATGTAGGGGACTTAGACAACCAGGCATTGGAATGAGATTGATAGGTTCGGTTAATTTCAACAGCAAGCTAGTTGGGAGGAGAGGAAATATCGTCAAAAATCAGTTTATTCTGACTCCACCAAAGGCGATCACAGGCTATTGCAGCTAAAAGAGG
This sequence comes from Lithocarpus polystachyus, assembly GCA_033629205.1. Classification (NCBI taxonomy): domain Eukaryota; kingdom Viridiplantae; phylum Streptophyta; class Magnoliopsida; order Fagales; family Fagaceae; genus Lithocarpus; species Lithocarpus polystachyus. The sequence goes on from CM066162.1 coordinate 12,664,576, forward strand.
AAAGGATAGGCCAAAAGATGGGCAAAGACCAAGGGGAGTTATTGGGTTAAGGATAGACTTGACCCACTCAGATGCTGATTTTGGTGCAATGGATGAAAGGTTGATGGGAATGCTTGTGTGCCGCCACACTATAACGGCAAAAGGACATTCAAACAGGATGTGGGCCACCGATTCTTGGGGATGGTGACAACGGGGGCAAGAAGTGTCCAAGTCAGCAAGAAGTTGCAATAAACCAACAGCCAAGTTGCAATTCTATAGCAACTTGGCTGTTGGTTTATTGCAACATGGCTGTTGGCAGTTGGCACTATAGCGCTACAGAGCAAGTGGCACCACCACTGACATTGGTGCAGTCACAGAGCAAGTGGGTGTTTTGCAACTTGAAGTTCTGTGCCACTTCGTTGTATATATAAAGGAAGCATGGGAGTCTTGTTTTGTTATTGCATTCTTCTTCCTCCCTTAAGATTAAGTTCACAGAGAAAGATGGATTTCTTGAGCTCTATAATATTTCTTTCCCTCATTTGGATCATAGTCCAAGTCTTCCATATAATTTCAAGAAGCAATGCAATTCCCAAAATGCTTCCTCCAGGTCCAAAACCTTTTCCAGTAATAGGAAACCTCTTAGACCTCGGTGACAAACCCCACAAGTCCCTAGCTAACCTTGCCAAGGTTCATGGCCCTATAATGAAACTGAAACTAGGCCAAGTAACCACAATAGTCATTTCTTCAGCAACCATGGCCAAAAAAGTCCTTCAAACACATGACCAACTCTTGTCCAACAGATGGGTGCCAGATGCTTTTCATGCCTGCAGACACCATGAGTTTAGCTTGCCATTGATACCCGTCTCTACCCGATGGAGAAACCTTCGTAGAATATGCATAGAACAATTATTCTCCAACAAGATACTAGATACAAACCAAGCTATCCGCAACAAGAAAGTGCAAGAACTCCTTGTTGATACTCAACAAAGCAGCCTAACAAGTGAGGCAGTAGATATTGGCAGAGCAGCTTTCAAGGCTACGGCTAACATGTTATCAAACACAATCTATTCGATGGATATGGTGGACTCCAAATCTGACCAAGCTAAAGAGTTGAAGGAGCTGGTGTGGAATATCATGAAAGATGCAGGGAAACCAAACTTGGCAGATTATTTTCCTGTGCTTAAGAAGATTGACCCCCAAGGATTAAGGCGAAGTGTAGCAGTGAACTTTGGAAGGATGTTAGACCTCTTTGACCACATCATTACCCAAAGGCTGAAATTGAGAGAAGTGTCTAGTTCTAACATGAACAATGATATGTTAGATACCCTTCTCAACATCAGTGAAGAAAAAAGTGAGGAGATGGACAAAACTAAGATAGAACGTCTATTGCTGGTTAGTATTTTTACTCTCTCTTTGTCTTGGATTTCTTTCCTATCAGATTAAGATGATGGGGTGGGGTAAGTGGTAGTTTAATTACTTGGTATCAGATCGAGTAAGTAAAAATCCCACAAGTTGGCCTTGGCCCCCACTTAAACGTTTGGGATGAGTAGTAGTTTATTAATTTCATAATTAGTCCTATTTTATTTTGATTTTGATGGACAATGAATAATATTGTTTATGATCTACAAAAAACTCTTAACTTAATGTTGTTATGAATTAGGACCTATTTGGTGCTGGCACGGAAACAACATCAGCCACAGTGGAATGGGCAATGGCAGAGCTACTCCACAATCCAGAGGCATTGTCAAGAGGCAAAGTAGAGCTGGAGCAAGTCATTGGCAAAGGCAACCAAGTTAAGGAATCAGATATCCCTCAGTTACCTTACTTACAAGCAATAGTCAAAGAAACATTGAGGCTGCACCCAGTAGTCCCTCTCTTACTCCCCAGGAAAGCTGGAGCAGATGTAGAAATCAATGGCTACATTATCCCAAAAGGGGCACAAGTGCTAGTGAATGTATGGGCTATAGGCCGAGACCCAAGCTCTTGGGACAAAGCAAAATCGTTTATGCCAGAGAGGTTCTTGGGGTTGGAAATTGACGTCAAAGGAAGGAACTTTGAGCTTCTACCATTTGGTGGTGGAAGAAGAACATGCCCTGGTTTGCTATTGGCTGCGAGAATGTTACACTTGATGTTGGGTTCACTTATCCAGGACTTTGATTGGAAACTTGAGGGTGGGGTTAAACCTAAGGATTTGAACATGGAAGATAAGTTTGGCATAACCTTACAGAAAGCTCATCCTCTAAGAGCTGTCCCTATTCAAGTTTAAAAACAGTTGAAGATTTTCTTTGGTTGCAGCTGAAAACTGGCCCCTATTATCCAATTCAGGTTGTGACATAAGTGGAGGAAAAGTGTTGTAGGCGTGTAGCTTAAATTAGTAAATTACTACTGGCCCCTCTAATTTCCAATGTTTATTTCTAGGGGTGACTATATATATATATATATATATATATATATATATATATATTTTTTTTTTTTTTTTTTTTTTTGAGGAAAATTCTAGGGGTGACTATGATTTGCTGTCTTTGTTATCTTTGTAATTTCATAATTTTGTTGGATCCAAATAATATACATACATTGCTTGTCAATGGTAACCCATAATGATAGTTGGTACTTGAAACATAACAATAAATCTAGGGTTTAATGTAAAAATAATGTTCCAATAATAATTTATCAACTTAATAAATTGTGACAATAACCTAAATACATTTCCATACGGTCCATTAAATATGATCCAATTTTGTTGTGACAATGGTACTCATAGCCTAAGCTCCACAAATGTCACCTCCATAATCTTCTTCTTGTTCTCTTTTAATGGGTCAAACCATAATGAAAAGTAGTAAAAGTAAATAAATAAATATTTTTTTAACTAACTCACGTGTGACTTCTCCGAAAAAAAAATGATTAGAATAAAAATTCAACATTAACTGTAGCCTTCATGGCACGCACTCGTTAACGAGATTCATATTTAAATTGAGTAATGTTATAAACGCAATAATCTTCATAATAGTTGAGTTGACAAGCTTTTTTTTTTTTTTTTTTTTTCATTTGGCTCATCACTAATATCACTTTTTTTTATTAGTAATAAATGATAAATGATAAATGTTACATCAACATTATTTTTAAAACAAATCTTAGATGATAAATTGTTACTGATAGATAAAAAAGTAATTTCAGTGATATGCTTAAATTATAACTAACTAGTCGTAGACCTGCACATTGCGCGTGATAATTTTTAAGATAAAATATTATTTTAGTCTCTAGACTTTATAAATAATTTTTTTAAAAAAAATAGTTTTATCATATTTTTCATAATCTTGCCTATAACATTTTTTACCATTATCATATATTTATTGGTTGATGATTTGCATAACATAGACATTAAATAAGAGGTAAAACTATTCATTAAATTTTTTTAAGTCATGATGTATGAAGATTATGATTTCATATATATATATATATATATATATTATTTCCCTAGTCAGAGTTTGATTGGTTTTTGTTGAAAAATTTAGACCCCGGTTGATAGAATTAGCAAGTTTTAAATCCAAGTTGTTAATTAGATTTATTATGAATAAAACTTGTTAAAACAAACAAACATCAATATTATGTCAAAATCATGCACAGCCGAAAAGTAAATAAGACAAGATATGATGACCTAGGAAAACCAATGAAACAAACTAATTTCACAGTAAAAAACCTGAGAAAAAACCTTCCAGAAAAACAATTCACTATAGTAAAGAGAAGTTTCAGATCTAGTACAAAACTTTTGTCCCTAGACTCTACAATCCCCGTAGATGAACTTACAGTAGAAACCTTCTACCGCTTCAGAACCTCTGAACTCTTCAATATATGAACGTCACTCTTTTGCACGGATCCCAATATGTGACTAACACACCAATTAGAAGAAGATTGTTGGCTGCAAAGTTCTTTATTTCATCAACAATGAAGATCAAGAAGCACTTGGTTACAAAACCCTAAGGCGCAAAAGGCGCAGTAACTTCTTTTAGAAAGAATAAGGTATCGGTCACCTTTTTCATATGTTCTCCCCTTGTATTCTCTTATGTGATGGCCTCTAAAATAAGCCTTACATATATCTAGGGTTGTGAGAAAAGAAACCCTACACAAATACATAAGCATAGACCGAAAATCAGATCTGAAAATTTGATTTTCGTAATTCTCGATAGATACCTCGATAGATAGTATCTGTCAAGCCTCATTAAATCTCGATAGATAGTTATCTGTCAACAGCTGTCGAACTTTAATGAATCAGCACTTCTTCACTTGTTTCTTGGACATATTTGCATGCCTTCAATACTAGACCTGAACTCTTGTTTTTTAAAGTATTAAACACATCCAAGATCTACCCAATTACAAGTAAAGTGCATTTTGTCAAAGGATTAGTCAACTACATAAAATATTGACATATGTTCCTAACATTGAATCACAAATGTCCTAACAATCTCCCCCTTTGGCAATCCGTAACAAAACCACAACAAACAAATGAACATATGAGAGAAGTCATAAATCACTCAACTCATATTCACTTGTTGAATTCAATAAAATCTATCCTAACACAAACTCTTGAAAAACTTTGCAAGAAGAGAGTTTATGGCAAGAAGACTTTGACAACCTGTATTTCTGAAACACTTTAAACAAAACTTATCACGGCATCTTAGTGTGAAACAAAAATAAATGATTGCACACAATAAGGAAACATGTGTATAAAGAGAGAAAAGAAACAACACATGTAGAGGTAGGTGAAGAAGAAATACATCATAATATATATATATATATGGCGTAAATGCACTTTTAGTCCCTACATTTTGGCTTTTTTCCATTTTAGTCCCTACATTTTATTTTTATCACTTTTAGTCCCTAAACCAATTAACGCGTGACATTTAAGTCCTTACCATCACCCAACTAACTGAAAATGCTGACGTGGCTGACGGTACAGTAAAATAATAATTAAAAAATCTATTTTGACATTAAAAAATTGCCACATCAGCATCTAAATTAATTTTAATTAAATAAAAAAATTAAAAACAAAATGAATTGAGATCTAAGCCATGTAAAAACAAAACTGGTGTACAAGAAGAAGAAAGTAAGCACTCCCCCTAACAAGATGAAACACAACTCCCCCTTACAAAGCCATGTATTTCTCCCCCTAACATGCAGAATCTTAAAAAGAAACCACATATTCTCCACAATTTCTCCCCCTTTTTGTCATGATTAACAAAGGGTACAAGAAGCTAGAAAGCTTCACCTGAGAAACATAAAAATGATCAAGAATGATCAAGGGGGGTACAAGAATCCATATAAATATGTATGAATGTAATGAAGCAAGATGCTATAGATGACAAAATAAAAGAAACATGCAAAACATGTGAAAAACAATGCATGCAAGAGGATTTCGATGGGTCGAGAGGTGTTGAGTAGTTATCGAGCAGACCTCGATGGATCGAACAGCTATCTAGCATACAAAAACTTCTTTGATGGATCGAGAATCTATCGAGAATCTATTGAGACTGCGATAAAGAAAACATAAAAAAGCTCGATAGATAGCCTAGCTGTTAAGAGGTATCGAAAAACTATCGAGATTGCTTAAAAACAGTTTTTCAAAAAGAAGAAAAATACAGACATGAATGCAACCAAACATGCAACTCAACCAAGGATCCAAACAACATTTTGATCTCTAAAAAACATCTCTCAACAAAAATTGTTAAGCACATAGATCCCAAAACACACACACCCACTAAACAAGTTTAACCAATTTTATATTTCAAAAACAAGTTAAAAGTTTAGTGAGTATACATTAACACATGTATTCCTTGTGATGGCCAAATCACATTGTACTTTTACATGTATCAAGAGTAGCAAAGAATATTATGTGTTGTGTGTGAAAACATCGCAAGATTGCATAAGTGTATACATGTTATGACGATTTGAGATATAAGAAAATCACTTTAACTCACACACAATCATAACTGTTTGATGGAGACTATCTCCTTTGAGGTACATCCTATAACTCCCACATCTCCTAGAATACACACTTGTAATCATATATAAAGCATTTTGTTCTTTTTGTTTTTATTTTTCTTTGCATATTTTTATTTTAAGAAAATCGTGCATGAGCATATAAGAGAGAGAAAAGAAATACCTAATTATGTTAAGCATTTGACATTGCATTTTTGCTATCCCAAAGCATACGGATGTCATTTCATGATTGGCGGGCAACAGTGGTGAGATAGTTATTTACAGTGGCAACGCCATGTATAGCTCAGAGTGTTCCCAGGAACACCCTGACTTGAAAAAAAAAATTTATATTTACTCTGTACGAGGAACACCCTCAACACAAAATTAGGAACACCCTCAAATTAAAAAAAAAAAAAATTATTTGTTCTACTTTCAAGCAAAAAAAAAAAAAAAGCCCAAAAAAACAAATTTAAACTAAAATCTGAAAAAAAAAAAAAAAAAAAAAAAAGTAACAGAGGCAAGCCCACGTGCCTAACAGATTACAAACAAACCCACTTACCCATAGATTCTCACAAAAAAAAAAAAAAAAAAAAAAAAGAGCAGCACAGCGCCTCAAACCCACAGATGCTCACTAGTCTAGTCACTAAAGGCTTTATCAAAAAAATAAGAAATCACTAAGCTAACGCCTAACCTGAAGACAGAGAGGTCACAGAGTATTGAGCTGTTGAGCAACGCCGCTTGTTGAGGGAGGCTCATCCAAGCCAAGTAGCGAACGCCGCTCTGCTCGACGTCGCTCATCGGTTCGGAGGAAGGAGATTGCCAATCCAGTGCCAGATCGCAGGCCCGCCGGCTCGTCCGCTCTTGCCCAGTCCAGTTCCGGCCTGACCGCCTCCCTGCTCACTACTCCGGTGCTCCCTCCCACCCTTCCTCAAGGTATTTCATTTTTTTTCTAAGCTAACTTCTCTCTCTCTCTCTCTCTCTCTCTCTGACTGTCTCTCACTCTCTCACTCTCTCTCTCTCACTCTCACTCTATCTGAACTGAAAAGATGAAAATAATGAAATGAGTCAATGACTCTCACTCTCTCTCTCTCTTTATTCTTTAATAAGACCAACTCAGACTCAGTAACTCTTGCTCTCTTTTGATTGGCCGAACTAAACTTTAGTCTTTAGCTTTATTAAATTTTGTCTGTTTTTGACTTTTTGAAAATTGAATTTTGCTTTATCAGTTTATCTTATCTGTTGGTGTTGGTACTGTTAGTATGTAGTGTGTTGGTGTAAATTTTATGTATTTGCGTGTTTTTTTATTGTTGTTGTTGTCAATATATAAAATTTTCTTTTTATTAGATTGTGTGATTAATGCTTGTAGAGGAACACCCTGAAAAAATTTTCTAGAGTCGCCACTGGTTATTTATGCCTTTCTCTTAGGAGTTTCTAGTCCTTCCCGTCAAAAAGAGTGATATGAGTGTTAAGTACAAGAGATTACTTAATCTTACTCATCACAAACACAAGCCACAAAGCTCACTTGCTTAGTTATGTATAGAGATGCTTATCTAAGTTACAAAAGATACAAAGTTTAGAAGACTTTGTTTCAATGGTCATCCAAGGTACACAAGTACCAAGGTACACAAACACACATCGTTTTTGTATTTTTCTGATTTTTCTCTTTTTATTTTGAAAAAAAAAAAGACTAAACAATCAAACAAAAATAGACAGACAACATGAAAGCATGAAAGAAAGATGCATATGCATGAAGGTATGATAAAAAGAATTAAATGGAGGACAAACAAAAAAGATAATTAAGTGTTAGGCTCCTTTCTCATCCACACCACACGAGTCTTTGGCCGTGAAGATGAAAAGACACATGTCCTAGTATGTTTACTAAAGGACATGAAAGAATTAAAATTCTCTTGAAATTGAGTTAAAAAGTTCAAAACAAAACTTTTAATAACTCTCCAAACAAAGGTGTAGGTCCCTGAGAGGAAACTTGTGACTGTTTGGACATTTGCTTTTGAGGATACAACTTAAAGCAATTGGGACGAATGTGTCCAGAAACACCACAATGGTGACAAACATGAGGTCTCATAAATACTTTAAAATTAGCCAAATCAGTTTTGGATTTCATACCTTTATTACCTTTCTCAGATTGAGGCACAAAGACAGTCCTTGATCCAGAAGAAGAGGAGGGATCGGAGGAAACAGCATATCCTAAGCCAGTCACATTTTAGTCCCTACATTTTCAAGTGATTCCCATTTTAGTCCCTACATTTTATTTTTACCGCTTTTAGTTTCTATCCTGAAAAACGCTTCCCGTTTTGGTTCCTGCCGTTACATCAGAAACGGAGAAAGCTAATGTGGCAACGACAAGAATAAATAATATTAAACTAATGTCCACGTGGCCTATTTAGTTACATCCCCGCCCTTATTTCTTATGTGGCCTTCACGTGACAGTCCCTAACCCAAATAACACCCCAAATCACATGACCACACCTAAAATCCCATGACAGCATAGTTGCAGAATCCCTAATCTCTTACCTTACCCGTTGCTCATCACATGACCATAGAATTAGCAAGCACAAAAAAGCCACAAATTGGCAAGCACAATCACAAATAGCTTCAAAGTGTTTGTGTTGAGCAAATTGCGAAGGTTGTGTTTCTCTCCAACGCTCTCTCTCTCTCGTTATGTCTCACATGACCACACCTGACCACACATGACGGCAAAGTTGCAGAATCCCTAATCTCTTACCTTACCCGTTGCTCATCACATGACCATAGAATCGGCAAGCACAAAAAAACCACAAATCGGCAAGCACAATCACAGATAGCTTTAGAGTGTTTGTGCTGAGCAAATTGCGAAGGTTGTATTTCTCTCCAACGCTCTCTCTCTCTCGTTATGTCTCACTCTCTGTGTGTTATGAATGCCATTTTTAAGTGCTGGGTAATCGTTTTGGGCCTGAATCTCAGCTGTTGAGTTTTGAGAATTTAGGAATTTTGAGATGTTAAGTTTTGTTATTGCTCTGGAATTTCAATCTATCTCTATTTCTCTCTTGTTGTATCTCACTTTATAACTTTTGTAGTGGACATAATACTGACCTTGATCGTGGAATATTTTTGGGATTTGCATTGTTTGGTTGTTGTATGTTGCTTTTGGTATTTGCAGCTCTGTTTGTTTTACTTTTGTTTATGAGGGACCACAACACTGACTGTGATAAACAATGGGATATTTTTGGGATTTGCATTGTTTGGCTGCTGTGTGTTGCTTTTGGTATTTGCTGCTCTGTTTGTCTTACTTTTGTTTATCAGGGACCACAATACTGACTGTGATAAACAATGGGATATTTTTGTTGGTAATTGCATTGTTTGTCTATATTGTGTGTCACTATTGTTTATCAGGGACCACTATATTGACCTTGATAAACCATGGAATCTTTGTGTTGGTATTTGCATTGATTGTCTGTATTGTGTCTTACTTTTCAAGAAGTGGTTGGGTCCCTTTGTCTATATTGTATGCTTTTTTATTTGTTTATTAGCCTAACAAAGTATTATTAATTTCAAAAAGTGGATATCTATTTTCATTCTGTTTTCTTCCCGTGACTTGCATGTAAGATACATAAGCTTTTTACTCTACATGTCCACCATGGTGGGCATTTCATGTGGGACCCCCACGTGTATGTGGGAGGGACAGTTGATATAGTGGATAATTGTGACCCAAATAAGTGGTCAAAAGTAGAGATTGAGAGTATTTGTAGAGAGTTTGGCTACACTGAAGTGGATAAGCTATGGTTTAAAATGCCTGGTGTGAACGCAGAGCAGTCAAATTTCCATCAGGTGGTTGATGATGATGCTCCTATGTTCATAACTGACTTGGTGAAGGGATATAGGGAGATTCATGTCTTTGTGGAGTATCCAGTGCATGAACCACTTGAGTTACCAGTGGAGGATGCTAAGGCCTTAGAGGTTTTTGTTAGTGACAGTGAGCTTCAGAGTGATCACTATTATGAGTATGGTGATGAAGAGTACAGACCTGATTTTTCACAATTTGGAGGCCAAGATAATGCTGAATTTACTAATGTTGACCATGGTGAGCCACATGAGGTAGATGCTGAACAGGTTTGTGCTAGGAGGTCTGGCAAAGCACCAATTGTTGATGACCAAGTTGAGGAGAGTAGTGAGGATGAGGGGAGTGACTTAGAAGAAGAGCCAAAAATGCAACCAATGAACATTGGTGAAGATAGTACTGATAGTTGGGACAATCAAGCTGAAGATGATGAGGTTGAACTAGGACAAATGAGTGGTGGTGTCATGAATTCTGACTATGAGCGTGAGAAGCTGCTTAGCCTTGACGAATCATCATAAAGCAGTGAGGAGGGTGATGATTCAAGTGATGATGGCATCCCTATTGCTGAGGTTGACAATTCTATTAGGAGGAGCAAATACCCAATCTTTAGGCTAGTAGCCAAAGCTGAGCACCTGAGGTTTGAGAAGGAAATGTTGTTCATCTCAGGTAAACAATTTAAAGATGCTATAACTGATTATGCAGTCCATGGTGGGTGGGGTATAAAATTTGTGAAAAATGACTTGGTGAGAGTGAGAGCCCGATGCCAGCCAAGGTGCAAGTTTATTGCCTACCTTGCAAAGGTGCCAAGGGAGAAGAGTTTTAGATTGAAAACACTGAACATGGAACACACATGCAGCAGAAGTTATAGAAATCCAAGGTGCACAGCATCATACATTGAGAAGAAGTTAGTGAAGAGGGTTAGGAGACAGCCTAACATAAAGCTTAAGGGCATTTAGGAAGCTGTGCATGAGAAGTATGTGGTTGACATAAGTACAGGCAAGGCAAGTAGGGCTAGAGAGAAAGCTCAAGATGCTGTTGATGGGGCCTACACTGCACAGTTCAACCAGCTATGGGAGTACTGTGATGAGTTGAGAAGGTGCAGTCCTGGGAGTATAGTGTTGAGGAAGGTGCATACTTATAATGATGGTGATTTAGCAGCTGAGCATGCCTTGGCAACTGGGCTGCCATATTTTGAAAGAATATACATCTGCCTGGAAGGTTGCAAGAAGGGCTTCTTGGCAGGGTGCAGGCCAATCATTGGTCTAGATGCTTACCATCTGAAGACCAAGACAGGTGGTCAGCTAATGTGTGCTGTTGGCAGAGATCCCAATGATGAATACTTCCCCTTCGCATATGCAGTTGTCGAGGCTGAAACGAAGGACACTTGGACCTGGTTTCTTAATTTATTGCTTGCCGACATAGGAGATGGCAAAATATGGGTGTTCATATCTGATCAGCAGAAGGTATGATGGTAGCTTTATTGCTTGTTGAATTAATTGTAGTTGATGGTAGCTTCATTGCTTGCTGAATTAAATGATTATTCTTTGCAGGGGTTGGCGAACACCTTTGTTGACAATTGGCAGACAGTATGAGCACAGGATCTGCTGCAAACATTTATACAATAATTTGAGAAAGAATCATCCTAGTGTCCTTATTAGAGACCTTTTTTGGAAAGCAGCCAAGGCTACCTATCAGCAAGCATATGAGAGGGCAATGAATGAGCTAAAGGAGATGGATGAAGATGCATTCAAATGGCTGCAGGCTCACTTAACAACTATCTGGGCTAGGCATATGTTTAAAAGTGATGGCCAGAGTGACACAGTCCTGAACAACATGTGTGAAAGCTTCAACAACATGATAGTTAAGTTCAGGAGCAAACCTATAATCACCATGGTATGCATAAATGTGCATTTTGATCCATAGACCTGTGTGATTCATGAATTATTAATTCTCCCTTTCTCTCTATGTGCTTGCAGCTTGAGTGTATTAGGCTATATCTGATGACTAGATTTCAAACAAATAGAGAAATGATTATGAAGGTGGAATCTGAGTTGTGTCCTAAGATAAGGAAAAGACTGTACAAGGAGAAGTTGGCATGCAGCAAGTGGCTAGTACATTGGGCTGGTCGTACCAAGTTTGAAGTGAAGAATGGGCTAGAGAGTTTCATTGTGGACTTGGAAGAGAAGAAGTGCAGCTGTAGGAAGTGGGACATAATTGGCATACCATGTTGCCATGCCATTTCCTGTATCTTTTTCAACAGAGAAGATGCTGAACAGTGTGTCAATGCTTGCTACAAAAGAACTACCTACATTGGTTGCTATGACCCCATTATAAAGCCCATCAATGGCCAAAATATGTGGAGACCTAGTGGACTGCCACCTGTGTAACCCCCTACCAAGAGGAGACCTCCTGGCAGGCCTAAGAAGAAGAGGGCACTGGAGCCTGATGAACCTAGAAGTTACAGAAAAAATAGAGGTCTAGGCATCTCAAAACAATGCAAGTTATATGGAAAATTAGGACACAACAGGCGGAGTTGCAAGGGAGAAGTAGGAGGGAACTCCTTACCTGGGAGTGCATCCCAAGCCAGTAGGACCAGTAGAAGGGTAAATATACCACTTTAACTTAAATATCCCCATTTTTTTGTTTATCAGTTGGCAGACTGTTAATTGTTATTGTGCTTGTGTTTGTAGGCAGCCAAGGATGGTGCACAACCAGGCTCCAATGCTCAGCCAATGGTATATAGGGCACAACCAAGCTCTAATAATGATGTGACCACAAGTGCACCTCCACCCCCCACTGATAACCAGTCCAATCTAGACCAAAAAGACAAAGGAACAGAAGTGCAGTCACCACTGAGACCTTGAATGCAACTGGGAATGCAGTAAGGTATATGGCAGCAATGAGATCTGCTGGAAGATAGCAAGTTGAAGCAGGACCTTTTTTTTGTTTTTTGCTATATGTTGAAAGCACTCTTCATATGTTTATGTAATTGCCAGAACAATTGGCATTTTGGTATACTTATATAATGGCATTTTGGTACACTTATATATATGCATGTATGAAATTGGGTGTTTGACAATTTTAGCTTATTACTTTCTGCTAGAAACAAAAAGTAATTTGAGTGAAGAAATGATATTTGAGAGTTGTTTTATCTTTGACCAAGTGTTATGCAGGTTTTGTGTGGTTGTGCAGGTTTGGTTATGCAGGTTTTGTGTGGTTATGCAAGTTTGGTGTGGTTATGCAGATATGGTTTATACTACTAAGGAATTTAAAACATATATGTTGTCGATGCTATTGGTTTATACTACTAAGGAATTTAAAAAGATTGTTGATCTGCAATCAGCTCCAATTGCTGTCAGCTCCATTTTCTCGCTTGGCAATTAGCTCCATTTTATGCAGTCAGCTCCTTTTTGTTGCCTGAGAATGTATTGTGTCAAATTTTGAGACCTTTTGTTTTTCTTGATTGGAAGAATGGAGATTGTGATGATGTCCAGCCTTCTTTTTCTTTTGCTTGGTTTTAACAGTGTTGCTAACTCTTTGCTTGATTTCAGTTCTCCTATGAAAAGCCCATTCTTAGAGGGGAGAATTATAGTTGTTGCAAATTCCTTCCAGATCCATGTTGGAGGCATTGCTTAAAGAGTGTAGTTCAATTAATGTGATTTTTGCTAGACTTTAAGATAATGTGATACTACCTTATCCCATCTATATTGGATATTGTTTCTATTGGTTTTAATTTGCACTCTGTTTTCTTATTTTGCACTGGTTTAATTTAATTGCTGTTTTTTCCTCTGCACTGGTTTTTCTGCACTGGGTAGCTGTTGGATTTCTGTACTGGATAGCTGCTGTCAGCAGTGGAGCATCAACAGCTAATGCAGCAACTCATGAAGCCATGGTGGAAGATGCTGTCAAAGCTAAATGGCTTGGTTGCTGTAGAATTTTGTTTATGTGTAATAGTAAAAGAGTAGCTCAAGTCTGTAATTTTAGTTGCACACCAAGTTGGCAGGAAAAAATTATGGTTGCTGACATCTCAAACTTGATGCAAACTTTAAACAATATAAATGAAAATGGATATATTTCATTTAATAAGTGATCGTCCTATTATTGTTTCTTTGATAAATGATGCTAGTGTTTTATGGATTCTTATCAATTATTGAATGCTAAGAGAATGAATTCCAAAAAAAAAAAGAGTAAAGAATAATTCTCTCCAATACTACTTTGCAATAGTTGTAGCTCCATTTTCTTGCTTGGCAGACACACATGATGTTCCTGCAGTCTCAAATTGCTGTCTAAAACAAGTCATTTAAACCATTCAAAATTTACAGTTGATGCACAGTTAATATCACAAACACTTCACAACAATGCAATAAATTGGTACACAAGTCATAGATTAATTAAAAAGACCATGTTCCATTGCTAAAGTATCGGATTACAGAGAGAATTACACCAAAATTCAAGCATTTTCCCACTAACACATACCAACACAAATTATGGCCTTTTTCCACTAATACCTACCCACCTAATGACTCATTCCCCCCCCCCCCTCCATCTATTTAGCCAACCAAAAGAAGCATCAAACAGAGTAGCATCCCACTTATCACTTGAGACAGCCCCAGGCAAATGAGCAGCCTCTTCTCTCTCTTCCTGTAGCCTGCAATGGCAGCTTCAAGGGTCAAAATCCGTTGCCTCTGCTCTGGAATCAGCACCTTGCCACGTTCGCAAATTTCATCATCACGCCACTGAAAAAATTTACACTTGCGTCCAACCTGACACCCAAGAGCCAGATAAAACCCATTATATCTTCAACCAAAATCATGAAAAACAAATTGAGAATGAAATGAGTATATCATCCTCACTCCTACAGTAAAAAGTAAATGAATCACATGGATGAGACTTTATCAGATTGATTGATTTTTCCATTTAATAAAAATTTATTTTCTTGTTTCTTTTAATTTTCTTTTCTGCAAATAGAAATGAGTATATCATAAATCGTGGATGCAGCAATTTTAAGCAACTCAAGTTGAAATTTTTTGGCCCCTTACTATAATGATAAGGGTTTGCTAAAAAAAGCCCCCATATAAAAAGAGAGAAGCAGGACATAAAAACAAACAAGAATCTACTCAATCAAAATCCAACTCTCATGGACATTTACCATGGTTTGAGAAAACCTCAAAGTGTATCAGACAAGAATCACTATACCAAAAGACAATGACAGAATCATATCTAAAATAAAAGCCATAAGTGTATCTGAGCTTTTATACAGGCCATATGCTAATGTGCATATCATATGCCAAGAGACCTTTAGATGTAAGGAAAACAAACAAAAATCCTATAGACAAAAGCTTATAGAGGACAAGGAACATTAATGTGGGAGCATAACCATAAATTATCTGGATTTTCAATGGATTATTTCATATTTTAAGTTTTTATTTATTTAGATAGGGATTAGTATTTTGAATTCAACTAGGATTAGTTGATCCTTCATCTCCTTATTTCATGGAGGCTTTATAAAAAGCTCAAGATAGTTTATTTGTATTCAAACTATTTTGATTAATAATATTTCATTGGTGAAAATTGTGCTTGTGTTTGGTGGTGATTCTAAAGCCAAGTAATCAAATTGACTGATTCCATAATGGACTTAGAACTCTACGAATACATTCATTGGAAATGATGTCTTACAATGAACCATATATACAACAACAACAACAACGAGCCCTTAGTCCTAAAAATTTGGGGTCAGCTACAAATCCTGAACAAAAAACTAGTCAGAGTTAGCCACCTGCACTCTTTTCCATCTTTCTATTCTATCCAAATCATATTTCTTCAAGCCCAAAAAAAAAAAATCATAATTCATGTAAATACCAACCAAATATAAGAACATGCTTATATCAACACATGGAACCACAGATGCCAGGAAGCATAAGCAACACTTATGCAATGACTCAATGACTCTACATCCTCATACTAATGCAATCACAAGTACAAACACACACACACACACACACACACACACACACAGATCTAGATACCCAAAAAAACCCATGTAACTCCTCTAGAATCTAGATATGTGCCTAACCCCATATCTCTTCCAAAGTGAAATTCATGCATCAATGCATTAACCCCGAAATTTCTTTCAATACTAAATAAAGCTTAACCTACAGGCTTCCAAAAATGTAATTAAACTGATACAGAGAAAAATTCATTAATTCATTCTAAAAATAGAAAATTCAAAACACACATAACAAAAGAAACATATTTACCAACAAAAGAAAGAGAACCCCTCCCAGAGCTCAGAAAAGCTCAATTAGAGATGAATTTACAGAGCAAAATCCCTTCCTCTGGCCTCACCAACAACAAGACTCTTTACAATCACCAAAATTTGACGGAAAAGGCTAAAGGGAAATGAAATTGGAACCTGAAGTGCTTCCAAAGTAAAAAACCCAGAAACTGAGTAGAAATTTAAAAACTTTACCCAGTAATTTGGAGAGATACTACCTTACCCAGTAATTTGGACACCCGTAGAACCTTCTTCTAGGGTTGTCAGGTGTCCACGAAACGACCAAAATTGGTTTCCCAGAGCAGAAGCATCAAGTTGGGTCCCTTTTCCTCAAGCTTCCACTCGATGACATCGAGCTTGAATCCATGGAAAGCAGTTGATTTGAAGATGTTTTTAGGCTATGTGGTGAGCGAGGAGCAATTGAGTTGAAGATGTTTTTGAGTTCGTGGGTTAGGGACTTTAATCTGTGTGGTGACTACTGAGCGAGGAAGCTAAGGAAATTTGGGGGTTAGGGATTTCAGGTGTGGTCATGTGATTTGGGGTATTATTTGGGTTAAGGACTGTCACGTGAGGGCCACGTGAGAAATAAGGGCGGGGATGTAACTAAATAGGCCACGTGGACATTAGTTTAATATTATTTATTCCTGCCATTTGCTACGTCAGCTTTCTCCTTTTTGATGTAACGGCAGGGACCAAAATTGGAAACATTTTTCGGGATAGGGACTAAAAACGGTAAAAATAAAATTTAGGGACTAAAATGGGAATCGCCTGAAAATGTAGGGACTAAAATGTGATTTTTGCCAAACTTTTAATAACTCTCCAAACAAAGATGTAGGTCCCTAAGAGGAAACCTGTGACCGTTTGGACACTTACTTTTGAGGATACAACTTAAAGCAATTGGGACGAATGTGTCCAGAAACACCACAATGGTAACAAACATGAGGTCTAATAAATAATTTAGAATTAGCCAAATCAGTTTTGGATTTCATACCTTTATTACCTTTCTCAGATTGGGGCACAAAGATAGTCCTTGATCCAGAAGCTGCGGAAGAGGAGGGGCCGGAGGAAACAGCATATCCTAAGCCATTCTTATCAAAACTAGGCTTTTGAGCACTCAATACCTCATCAAGCTTTGCACTAGACATCCTCTCTATTTGAGTTCTAGCTTGACTAAGCTCGACCTCAAGATTCTTGACGTTCTCTCCTAATAAGGCGTTATTCACAACAAGAGTCTCAACTAACCTTGTAGTCTCATCTAGTTTGACTAACAGGTCAGTTTTTTCTGTTTTTACCTCATTGAGCCCTTTTTCTACAAAGATGAGAAGTCTTTTCAGATTTTATGAATTCGGTGCATAGCTTATTATAGGCTTCCTGAAGGGTTATCTTCTTGGGTACTTCATCATCAGAAGAATCCTCACTGTCACTAGCACTCTCCACAATCACCTTATCGGTTGTGGCAGCAAAAGCCATAAAGTGACCACATTCATCCACAAACTCATCGGAAGATTCATCCTTAGTATCACTCCAGGTAGCAACCAACCCTTTATCTTTTGAATTCTTGGTCTTTTTCTTTATAAGATAGTTTGGGCACTCTATCCTTATATGACCAAAACCTTTACACTCATGGCACTAGATGAGAGGCTTCTCATTCTTGTCATTCCTCGAGGATTTAGATTTCCTAGGAGGTTTGCCCTTATCCTTTTTCTTAAATTGAAGAAACTTGATAATCTCATCAGTTATGAAAGTTAGATTCTCATCCTCATCATCATCTTCATCTTCACTTTCATTTTCATCTTCAAAGTCCTCAATCTCTTCCTCTATACCCTTAAGAGCCAAGTTTTTACACTTTCCACCTTTTCCCATTGAGCCTAATCCCATCTCATAGGTTTGAAGGTTCCCTACAAGCTCAGTCAAAGGAAGTTGATCAATGTCCTTCACTTCTTTAATGGCAGTGATCTTGGCATGGAATCTTTAGGTAAGGACCTAAAGATTTTCCTAACAATTTTGGATTCTGCTATAGATTCTCCAAGATTGAAGGCAGAATTCACAATATCCTTGAGTTTAGCATAGAACTCATCAAATATCTCATCCTCCTTCATCCTTATTTCTTCAAAACTACTAGTGAGTCTTTGAAGCTTCACAGTCTTTACTGCCTTGGTACTTTCATAGGTGGTCTTAAGAATAGTCCATGCTTTCTTGACAACTTCTGTGGATGATATTCTCTTGAATTCCTCATTGGTCACTCCATAAAACAGGGCATTCAAGGCCCTACTGTTGAAATTTGTCGCTTTGATTGTTTCTTCATCCCAATCCACTGGCGCTTCCTTTGGCTTAATCCAGCCAACTTCAATAGCTTACCATACCTGTTCACCTAGAACCTGCAAAAAGACTTTCATACGAACTTTCCAGTACGTATAATTAGTACCATTAAATAAAGGAGGAATCAAAAGAGACTGTCCACGATCCATGACAACGGGGGTCAAGGATCACACTCAGGAAATTAATCTAATCAGAGTGTACCCGCTCTAATACCACTTGTTGGAAAATTTAGACTTCAGTTGATAGAATTAACAAGTTTTAAATCCAAGTTATTAATTAAATTTATTATGAATAAAACTTGTTAAAAAAAACAAATATCAATATCATGCCAAAATTACGCACAACGAGAAAGTAAATAAGACAAGATATGATGACCCAACAAAACCAATGAAACAAACTAGTTTCACAGTAAAAAAACTTGGGAGAGAAACGTTCCCGAAAAGTAATTCACTATAGTAAAGAGAAGTTTCAGATTTAGTATAAAACTTTTGTCCCTAGACTTTACAATCCCCGTAAATGAACTTGCAGTAAAAACCTTCTACCGCTTCAGAACCTCTGAACTCTTCAATATATGAACGCCATCCTTTTGCACGGACCCAGTACGTGACTAACCAAGGATGCACAGCTCCCAGTACGTGACAAACACACCAACTAGAAGAAGATTGTTGGCTACAAAGTTCTTCACTTTATCAACAATGAAAATTAAGAAGCACTTGGTTACAAAGCCCTAAAGCGCAAAAGATGCAGTAGCTTCTTTTAGAGAGAATAAGGCATCGGTCACTTTTTTCATATGTTCTCCCCTTGTATTTTCTTATGTGATAGTTTCTAAAATAAGCCTTATACATATCTAGGGTTGTGAGAAAAAAAACCCTACACAAATACATAAGTATAGGCTGAAAATTAGATCTGAAAAATTGATTTTTGTAATTCTCGATAGATACCTCGATAGATAATATCTATCAAGCCTCATTAAACCTCGATAGATAGCTATCTGTCTGCAGCTGTCGAGCTTTAATGAATCAGCACTTTTTCACTTGTTTCTTGGACAGATTTGCATGGCTTCAATACTAGACTTGAACTCTTGTTCTTTGAAGTGTTAAACACATCTTAGATCTACCTAATTACAAGTAAAATGCGTTTTGTCAAATGATTAGCCAACTACATAAAATATTGACTTATATTCCTAACATTGAATCACATATGTCCTAACAGTTTTAAGTTTAAATTTTGTATTATTATATTTAATTGTTGATTTTATTGCACTATAAAGTTTTCAATGTCTTTTGTATAGTCATCTCTATTTTATTTTTTACTCCTCTTGACCACATTTTATTTTCCAAATAATTATTAATTGACATTTGATTTCATTTATATTTTTCTTCCTTCATTTATTCTTTATTACTTTGTATGTTTCCAAGCTAGTTGTAAATTTTATGGTTTTCAATAAGAAATAAATATCAGGCTTAAATAGTTATAGATGTAGTTATGTTAGTGGTATGTCAAAGGGTTTTTTTTTTTTTTTTTTTTTCCTTTTGAATTTTCAAGGAAATATGAAAGACATTTTTCTAGTTTGGTCTCAATCAATTAAGATATCCATAATATATTAACGGAACTAATAATGAGCCTTAAATTTTTTTTAATATATGAAGTGGTTAGGTTAGTAGTATGTCAAAGGTTTTATAAAAAAAAATTTAAAAATAATTCCAAGGAAATGTAAAAGGCATTTTTTCAAAAAAAAATTTATGACTTTTTGAATTGTAGAAATATGATTTTTTAATTACCTTGTTTATAGATTTCATTATTAAGTTATAAACATCCAAATTAAAGTAGATGAATATATAAATGCAAAATTATATGTAAAGTTACAACCGCACAAGATAAATATATATAGATAATTTTTATTATTATTATTCATGAATCATTATTTTATTGTTTACTTATGAATATCTAAATTAATAAAGTTTTTTTTTTGAAAAAAAAAATCTAAATTAAAATAGATGAATATAGGTAAAATTATATGAAAAGTTAAAACTACCCAAAATGAACGTTTAACCACTAGTAAATGTGTGTTTTTTGAAGACTAAAAGTATACACAATTTCTTTAGCTGTAACTATATAACTATGTAAATATTGTTGCGAGTGGTTCCATCATTTGCAAATTATCAAGTTTGGTGACCTTACAAAATAGATATTTCATTTTGGAAGAAATTTTACATGAACTCCTCTTTTGCGACAACTTTTTTTTTCTTTTTGTCGAAATAGCCTAAGAATATTAAGACTTAAGTTAACACATGTGGTAGTTATAAATCACGTCAGTGATATGAAAAATAGAAAGGTTTAACTATTTCAAAAACATTTTCAGTAGATTGTAATATAAAAATTTTTTTTCTCAGTATTTTATGTAACTTTTCCCATAAGATCAATATTGTTGGCATCCTTTAAAGATGATACATAATATTTTTGAGAAGAATAAAAAGAAGCAGAGACGATGCTAACACATAATATAAAACTATTAAGTTTGTGTGATTTAAATTTGTGGCAAAAAAATATTAACGTATCTATGATAAAAATTTTTATTTAAATGATATATAGTAGTTCATATTTTTTTAGATGTGATTCAAAAAGTGCATTCTTAATAGCCTTTTAAGTTTACAAATTGCTCAATCTATGAGCCTAGACACATACAAAGAGTGTTATCTAAATTATAAATTATATGACCATTTATCACACAAATATATTGATTCCCCCAATGTATGGTAAAGGAAGGCAGGCTTGTGTCTAGCCATTTTCTTGATTTGTTCTGCATAATTTAATAGTATGGAGGATGTGACTGTATTTAAATGTTGAATAAAATAAGATGAAAGAAAAAAAGAGTAAAAATAAAATATATAGCAATAAACATCAAATTATCCAAGTCATTCTATGTAATATAATAACATTATATTATTATATACTATATGTATAATGTAGTAGGATAATATTTAATCAAAGAGAATATAAAAGATAAAAACTTAAAACACAAAACTAAGTTGCATTAACCCAAAGTAAAATTCTAATTAACACAAAAATTCATCAACCTAAAGAATTGATGCAATAAAAAAAATCAAACAAAAAATAAAAAAACAAATTGAGAGAGAGAAAGAGAGAGAGAAGTAACATTTTTTGTGTGAGAAAACTATGCTTAAAATGAAAAAGAAAATGTCAAATTTATAGTAAGATGTTGAGAATATGAAGAGTCAAAATAAAGGAAGAACAAAAGGTAGAGAAATAATGATATTAAGGTAGAAAGTAGTGAGGAGATGAAGAGGTAAAGAGAGAGAGAGTTTTGGAAAATTAATAATAAAAATAATGGTTAAAAGATATTTTAATTTTTAAATAATGGAGTTTTTAAGTCACTTTAAATGAGGCTTCTAATGTGGCTCAATGTGAGCATAGTAACATTAAATGCTACGCTTCAACTTTTAGTAATATATAGATAATATTCTATTACCTAAGGTTTGTTTTGAAAATGTTAGGTTCTAAAGATTAGGAACTAATGTATTTAGAACTTCGATTTGTATGTTGGCAAACCATGATCAAAACAATGTTTAGTCGTGTGTTAGACTTGCTCAAAGTATGGGTCTTATTGTAAAGTTGGAATCGAGTTTTTATGCAGAAGTACTGTTCACTTTCTGTATGACTCGATCGATCGAAAATTAGACTCGATCGATCGAAAATCGTGCAGAACGTTTTTCTGCAGAAAATTCCAACTCAGCCCAAGCCCGTTTTAATGTATAAGGGTTTTATGTTTGCCCTAAGTATAAAAGGGAAAACCCTAGCCACGTTTTTAGAGTTCTGTTTTGCTGTGTTTGTGAATCTCATTGTGAGATCTAGAGGTGTTTACCTTCACTTACACTTAGGGTTTACAAACTTGAGATTTATGTCAAGAGTTGTGTAGATCGTTACAGTTGCAGAATCAAGAGAACACAAAGATATACAAGCAGGTGCGCTTGTGAATTTGTTGAAGAATTCCAGAAAGAAGGAGTCCGTGGATCTCGGAGCTATCATGGGGTCATGGTAGTAAGTTTCCTACACTCGGGTAGCAATAAGACGTTAGTGGTCTAAGTCTATTGTGTAAACTTCGATTCTTTCATAGTGGATTCAGTTTACCTTGAGGATAGCTAGGTCAAATCCTCCCCAGGTTTTTACCGGTGTGGTTTCCTGGGTCATCAGATCTTTGTGTTATTTATTTTCCGCTGCTTTGTTATTTTTGTTATATTTGTGTTAACCTAGTTTTAATTAAATTACCTAAGTTAATCACTTGGCTAATTCTCTAGGTTAATCTGTTGGGTTAAGGGGTCTAAACGAACTGACAGAAAATATTGTGAACATTTCTCGTAACAAATTGCTACGTAGTTGTTTTTTTTATATATTTTTTTAATCTATAAAGTTATCTATATCTATATATACTATAAAATTGAAGCCTCTAACCTATGTTTAACTTTTTTTTGACTTCCTTGGAGCTTGTCATGTAGGATTTGAGGCTCTCATATTTTTTCCATGTCAGCACTATTTAAAAAAAACACAAAAAAAAAAAACTATTTCTCCACCCAATACTTCTTCTAAAAACTAAAACTATAACCCAATAATAAATAAATAAAAACTCTCTTCTACCGATCTCCTTCTCCTTCCCCAAAAAAACCCGATCAACTCTTTCTCGTCCTTTCATTCCCATCTCCCTCTATATCACAAGCCCAATACAAATCAAAACCAAACCAAAACAGTATACATGAGCACAAACCCAAACCAAAAACAAAACCAAAACCAAAACCAAAACCAAAATAATCCCATCTCCCACTGGAACCAAATGATTTGTAAGGGGAAAAAAATAGAGAAGAAGAAGTAGAGGAAGAAGAAAGCACAAATCTAAGTTAAATGAACAAAGAACTCAACTCTCACAGCAGGTAGCCTTCATCATTCTGGAAGTCACCTAAAGGTCTTGAATGAAACCCCTTCTTCTTCTTTGTTTCGTCCTCAATCCTCACCTCCACATGACTAATTTCTCTATTGCTATTTATTTTTTTTTTTTTTTTTTTTTTGCTTGGGCAAATTACAACTTGCCCACTTTTGGTTTGACCAAAATTTAAATTGTCTACCTGTGGTTTGAAATTTGACACTTTACCCACTTAAAATTAACTTAGTTAGAGTTCTATAACCCACTTCTATTAAAAATAAGGCTAAATATGTAATTTTGCTCCACTTGTATGTCTCTTTCTTCCTAAAACAAAAAACATATTAAAAAACAAGACAAAATAAGATTAAAAAAAAGGGAGGGTTTTGTAAAAATTAAGAATCATCATAATCTCTTCTCCTCCACATCTCATTCATCAAAGCTCCAGCCAAAAGAATTTCTTTTTTCATATTTTTTTTCAAGTTTACCTCTATTAGACCTTTAATCAAGCAGGTTAATATAATTTCCACTTAATTAACTAGTCCGCTTTTAGCCTATTTGATTGAAAGAATGAATCACGGTCGAAAATTTGTTACTCTAGTAGTAATTGTAGTGAATATTCTGTTCAAATTTATTTCAAGTTTGAAAGGGAGAAGATTTAAACGTTCTTTGATTTAATATACGATCCTTGGAGTGTGTGCAAGTTGGTAATAAGAGCACTGGTATCTCCGCCAATTTTTTGGAAATGGCTTATGGGTTTGTCCCGTTGATTCTTTCATCTCTCTTGATATAGTTGGGTTTAGAGATCTATGTAAGACCTGGATGTGTCTAGGAATTACTTAAGTTACTTCATATTGAGTAATATCCCTAGAGATGAATCTTTCTACAAGCACTATACGTTCACTGCCAAGCCTTCCACTCCAAATTAAAAAACAAACAAATAAATGCACACAAAACCCACTGAACAAAGGGGAGATTAAGTCTATGTGAGTTAAGAGAGAGACCAATACCACATTTTTGTTGCTAAGTGCTTTGATAGAGCTCGTTTGGATAGCGTCAACAGAGTTTGCGTTTGCGGAATTTTTTTTTAACTCAGCATGTTTATCACTGTTCATTGGCCATGAACAGTGATTTTAGACCAATGAACAGTGATAAACACTGTAGAAACAGTAAAAAAATATTTTTTTTATTTTATTTTTTCAGTTTTCAGTTTCAGTTTTCAGCAAAATAAGCGGTATCCAAACGTACACTTAATATTAGTTTTTTTGTTTGATTTATTACGTTTTTGAAATTGTTGTTAAGAGTTTTGAATATAGGGTCCAAGTATTAATTTTTACAAAACTCTCCATTTATTATTTTGTTTTGTCTTATTTTTGTATGTGATTTATGTTTTGGGAGGAAATAAATATAAAAATGGAGCAAAATTACATATTTAATTATATTTTTAATTAAGATAAATTACAAAACTCTAACTGAACTAACTTCATTGAATAAAGTATCAAATTTCAAACCATAAATAAATTATCTAAATTTTGGTTAAATTATACAGTAGATAAATTGTAATTTTTTTTTTTTTTTTTATCTTTCTTTTGTCCTGACTCTCAGTTTTATGAGCCCAACCATGTGACTAGTATTGGGAATGACAAAGGAGAGTGGAAAATTGAAGGGTGGGAGTTGAAAATATATTTGAGCCATCCACTCCACCACATGATATGTATGTCATGTTTCTCTCTCTCTCTCTCTCTCTCTCTCTCTCTCGGTCAACGTGTACTTCTTCCTTTTCTTTTCTTTTCATTATTTTTAGGTTTATATTTTAATTACAATATTCTAGAAAATGTAGTTGTTGTTGTTATTATTATTATTATTATTATTATTATTATTATTGGATAGAGATTTGGGTTTGATATAATATTCTAGAAAATGTAGTTGTTATTATTGGGTTTGGTATTGATATATTAGTTGAAACATCTTTAAAAATTATATGAATGTTTGGGTTTGGTATAATATTCTAGAAAATGTAGTTGTTATTATTGGGTTTGGTATTGATATATTAGTTGAAACATCTTAAAAAATTATATGAATGTTGACTAATAATATATAAAGAAATATATGTCTCTATATTTCATTGGACTATTTTAGTTAATATTTCTACTTGTACTAATTTAATTTATTTATTTATATTTTTAATTAATTATGACGTTATCACGGTTCAACTTTGGTTCAACCTCGATCTAATCTCAAAAATCTTGAATTCCTCTCTTTTATGGTTCATTAAACAATCCAAATCTAAAAACAATGTTTGGTATCTACTATTGAGGATATGGATTTTTGAGATTGAAATCCTAATGTGCAACATTCATTTTTTTTGTTATAAGAGTTAGATATCTATTACGTTAGATATTTATTTGCTTCTTAAATATATCAAATTTGACCCTCACTTTCACAAAACGTAAGGTATTACATTTATAAATTTATTTTATAATTTATAGTTTTCTCATGTATCGCACGAATTATCAACTAGTTAATTTTAAAATTGGAGGCAGCTCAAAGTCATTTCTTCTTTTAGAACCAAGGGATGGGCGTCCAGGCCCAACATTCACAATATATATATATATATATATATATATATATATTAATCCTTAAATATTACATTTGCACCCTCAAAAATTCAATTAGTCCGAGTGGTAAAAATAAAAAATCAAAAGAAACGAAGGACGTTTTGACATATAACATTTTTTTTATATAAAATTTATTACCTATGCCTTGTGGTGTTTCATGCGGATTAAATATCTTTAGTTGTTGTAAATGCAATTAAAATGTACATGATCATCTTCTCAGAAAGAAAAATGTAATTGATCGTGTCAAGAGCTTTATTGTTTAACTGGTTATTATAAGGACCGTTCTTTATTTAAAAAAAAATTTTGGCGTTCTTTTGTTTCCAAATGAAACCAATGTTCAAGACACAACTAGTAATGCTTGTCAAGCTAACGCGTGTGGTTCCACTATGAAACCCATTAACCCAATGGGGTTGGTGGGACAAAATGGGCAAATGCCCTTTTCATGCAAAAAAAGTGACATTTTGCCTCATTTTTCAAACTAATTAGAGAAATGCCCCTCTTTTGTAACTCGATTTTCTAAAAATTGAGTTTTAAAAAAAAAATTTCTGGAGCCCTATAGCGGTGTTTTAAGGAGCCTATAATGACGTTTTAAGGACCTATAGTGGCGTTTTGGAACTCGAGCTTCATGAACTCAAGTTATAGGCAAATTTTTTTATTTTTTTCGCCTATAACTCGAGTTCATGGAGCTCGAATTCCAAAACACCACTATAGGTCCTGAAAACGTCACTATAAGGCTTAACTCGATTTTGAGAAAATCGAGTTTCAAAAGAGAGGTATTTTCTTAATTAGTTTGGAAAACGGGACAAAATGCTGGATTGTTTTTTAAAAATGGCATAGGCCAATTTTGTCCGGGGTTGGTGTATTAGTACTTGAATGAAATAATTCTTTGGGCAATGTCTATTTCACACTAGTCCGTACACACAACACTAGCATTTGCCCTAATTCTTTCAGATTGACAATGCATCTTCTTGTAGGAATTGTATTAATAATAACTGGTAGTGAATCAACATCACATTGTCCGATTAAGAAGATTATTTTACCCAAATACTATCCAATTTAAGCATCGTTATTTGTTTCATTACAAAGTTCTTATTACTTTGATTTTATTTGAGTTTAGCCAGCACATCACAACCATCATCTACAACATCAAAAATTGACAGTCATTATCATCTCACATTTAATAAAAAGAGTGATACTAGAGATGCTACAAATCTCACTACATTTATTATCTTTAGTAACACATTAGTTTATATGTTTGCATGTAGTTTTTCCATTTTTATGTGTTTGTTTGCATGTAAAATATTGTCAAACTTATAAAATATTTTTTATTGTCCATAAAATCCTTTATAAAAAGCTATAAAACATTTTACCTTTAAAATATTGGTAAGACAAACAGTGGCTTACCCCCACCCTATCTGGTGGCTTCTTCTTGCCCTATATGCTCTAGTGACTAGTGCTAGTGGGCCCGGTAGTTGAAGCAATCGTTTTAGTGACCAGTGTTGGCAGTTCAGTCAACATACACCATTTCAGTAACCAGTATCGAAGGACCAATAACCGGAGACACTATTCTGACCATCGGTATTGGCAGTCTGATCACTGAACCTTAGACACCAGCGTCTCAAGTGGCTGAGCCACCGATTTGGTGGCTTTCTTAAAAGATTTTACTTGCCACCGAATAGATGTTTGTTTGCATGTAAAATATGGTCAAACTTATAAAATATTTTTCGTTGACAGTAAAATCCTTTATGAAAAGCTATAAAATGTTTTCCCTTAAAAATTTTGGTAAAACAAATAGTGGCTTCCCCTCGCCCTATGTGCTCAAGTGACTAGTGCTAGTGGGCCCGGTAGTTGAAGCAATCGTTCTAATGACTGGTGTTGTCAGTTCAATCAACAAACACCATTCTAGTGACTGGTACTGAAGGTACAATTACCGAAGACACTATTTTGGTCATCAGTGTTAGCAATCCAGTCACCAAACCTTAGGCACCAGCGTCTCCAGTGGCTAAGCCACCGGCTTTGGTGGTTTTCTTAATAGATATTATTTGTCATACCAAATACCTAAAAATGTTTTACATAAGTAAAATATTGTACTTCAAAACAAACGGAGTGCAAAAGAAAAATTGTAAAGGTACCATGAATTTTACTACAAAGTATTTATAGACTAATATCATAATAAATGTGATTAGTGAACTTTAAAAACCTAACACATTAAAATTTGAATTGCTTTCTTGTGATTAGTTAAATATCAATTTATAAGTTTTATATCGTAAAATTTGTGGTATTATCATTGGACAGTTGGACAGGTCCAACAAAAATATGTTGAACAAACTCCCAAAAACAAAAAAAAAGACTCCAATTAAACTAGTAAGAGCATCCACAATGGGAATTGTGAATGACATATGTTAACAATATTTAGCATAAAGCCTCAAAAGTACTCAACAGCTGGTTTGCTAAACTTGTAAAGTTGTAAATTTTTTTGGCATTGTGCTACAGTACCATCGTAAATGTATGATGGTACTGTAGCACCATGCCAAAAGATTATATTAAGAGCATTCACAATGGAAATTGTCATCATATACTATTTTACCATCCCAAAAAACTACTTTATCAATTATATCATACTATTTTACAATACTCCCAACATCCCATTTCTTATTTACATCATCTATTCATTAAAATATTAATTTCACAACCTCTTTCTCTCTCTTCCTCTCCTCTCTCTGTCTTTTCCCTCAGTCTCTCTTCCTCTTCATTTTTTGGGTCTAAAAGATCACCACCACCGTAAAATATATTATAAAAATCCAGCCACCACCAAGAAAAAAAACTAACAACCAATGCCACTCACAACCCAGCAAACCCACCACACCACAAGCTTGTAAAAGAAAGAAATGGACTAGGCAAAAAAGGAAAGAGTGGCTTTTTTGGTTAAATTTAGCTAAATATCTGGCCTAATTCTTTGCAAAATGCTATAAAAGTTGAAATTTAAGAACTAGTAGACAACTAAACACTTATCTCCAACTTATAGTATGTAACGACCCAATGAAAAGCGCTAGCCACATCTGCGCTATACCTCAAAAGGACTAGTCACTATTGAGGCTCCTTTTAGTTGTTAATAAAGCCCAGATTTACCCAGTAAATACCCGATGTGGGACTCATCACACATCCACACACATCACACAATCAATCAATCAAATTGGGGCATCACAATCTCCCCCACTTAAATCCCTAACGTCCTCGTTAGGGCCCACTTTGTGAGGTAGTGTCTCCGAGCCCACACGGGGTTACCGAGCCGGCTCTGATACCATATGTAATGACCCAAGGAAAAGCGCTAGCCACATCTGCGCTATACCTCAAAAGGAATAGTCACTATTGAGGCTCCTTGTAGTTGTTAATGAAGCCCAAATCTACCCAGTAAATACCCGATGTGGGTCTCATCACACATCCACACACATCACACAATCAATCAATCAAATTGGGGCATCACATAGTATTATAAATTTTGATTGGACTCTCGATCCGAAATTCCTAAGACCATGTCCTACAATTATTGAAGAACAATTAAGTGAGAAAAAATAACACACGCTAAACAACAAGGATAATTAATCCTTTTATATATATATATATAATTATTAAAGAGTCATATAAGCAATTTTTAGCACTAGAGATCAAAGGCAATACAACCTTAATTCTTCAACTAAAGCATTCAAATCAGAGTATGATGATCCTCCTTCCTCAACGGCCCTCCTTGCCATCTCTCCAAGTGCCTTGGCTCGGCCGCTTCTTCACCCACCAAAATTTGCCTCATTGCCTTCTCTATTGCTTCCCTCTTGATACCATCTACCACTCTAGTCCATTGTTGAGCACCAACGCTAATTCCAATCTTCAGTACTTGAGTTATCAACTTCTCATTGTAAAACTACTCAAAAGCCATAGGCCATGTGACCATAGGCACCCCTGAAGCCACTCCTTCTAAGGTCGAGTTCCACCCACAATGAGTCACAAATCCTCCAACTGCTTCATGATCAAGAATCAAAACTTGGGGTGCCCAACCTCTTATAATTAATCCTTTACCTTCCATTCTTTTCTCAAATCCTTTAGGTAGCCAATCTTCCTCTTCTTTCTCATTTTTGCCTTTACTCACAACCCAAATGAATTGTTGTTCTGAAGCCTCAAGACCCATTGCAAGTTCAAAAAGCTGAGAATCACTAAAGATTGGCATACTCCCCAAACAAATATAAATAACCGAATTGGGTTTCTTTTTACAAAGCCATTTTAAACATTCATGTTCATCAATGGAAGCTTCCTTTCCCCTTTGGGCTTTATCTTCGAAATCCTTGTTGCATAGTGAAACTGGACCTATATGCCACGCCTTTCTTCCCAAAACTTTCCTGTAATGATCTGCATAAGCCGGTTCAAGCTCATAGAAGCTGTTAACAACCACCCCATAGCTTGTCAACTCTGATTCAATAGCTTCTTTAAACAACTTGGAAAAGTCTGTTTCAACTTCTTGCAAAGTGAAGTTAGGAAGTTGCATCCTTGTCAACTTTATCTCCCCTGGAAAACTAGGAATGACAAAAGGTTCAGAGTCAGAGAAAACTTTCTTGTGGGGTTCAAATAGTGTTAAACTATGGGTTGCTGACAGGGAAAAAAAACTAAACCCCTCGAAAACAAGCCTAGGAATACCAAATTTAGCTGCAACATCAGTTGCCCACGGAAAGAACATGTCGGCAACAAGGCAACTAGGTTGGTACTCTTCTAGTAGTTGCTCGAGTGGTTGCTGGAGCATTTTAGTGGCTTGGATGAATATGTGAGACATATCTAGGGAAGTCACTGAGTCAATATTCTCACATCCTTCAGGCAGGCCAGCCTCTACAGCCGGGAACTTGATGATTTGGATATCAATGTTGGTGCCACGCATTTTGGAGAATAATGGCACGTTGCGAGGAGTAGTGACAATCGTTGCCTTCACACCTCGCGTTGCAAAAAGCTTGGCCGTGTCCATCATTGGTATCAGGTGGCCATAGCCCATCAAAGGGAAGAAGAATGTGTGAAGCTGGCGACTTTTGCTACCCATTACACCCAGAACAAGCGGAAATGGAGAGGTTATTAGGCTAGGCTATATTTTTCAGCGTCGGTATGAGAAATTTGTTAGACACGAAACATTGTTATGGAATTGTTTATTGTAGCCCACAAGGACTTGAGAAAGAATAATTCTTCTTTCAGTGGTAATAAAGAAATGCAATGATTTTCATTTCTCAGTCCCTGCACATTCTGCACCTTCTGATGACTAGTGATCTACGCATGTTGCATTAACCACGCATCGGAGTTAACTGAGGTGTCACTCATACTGTCATACCTCTAACTTTTTTAAAGTCTTTGAATAAAAAAAACTAGTATACGTGGGATGAGGGACTGCAAAAATATTTGAAAAATGCTGAATACTTTTATTTATATATAAAATTAAATATTAAATTATCTTACTATAATAGATGATATATACAACACTTCATAAGGCTAGTAAGCATTAGCATCAACCTCATCGTTTCAACAAATATATAGCTAATGTCCCAACTCTCGTGCATCAACCTCAATATTTTGTCCCACTTGTTAGCAAGTACCTTAGGTCCGACACCTCAATACTTTGTCCCACTTGTTAGCGAGTCCTTCTAGTGCCACTTTAAAGTGGCACTGAAAAAGCCACAACTTACCCATCTAGCAAATTGTGGTTGGTGGAAGGGTGTCCCACTACCATCTCTCCACCAACCACAACTTGCCACATGGGCGAGTTGTGGCTTTTTTTGTGCCACTTTTTGTCGCACAAAGACTTATCCCTTGTTAGCAAGTCCCTTAAGTCTCACACTTGATTTAAAAAATACTTTGACTCTCGAATACTTCAGAATGGGTCATGTGTTCACTGTCCATGTCAGACACGTATTGAATAGGAACACACTTTGGACACTTTTAAATGTGAATCCAACCAAAAAATATAATTTTCTTTTTCAGGAATTATTTTACTAACTGTTAAATTTAATTATTTATTTAATGTTTTTTTAATGTTAAAATTTATAAGATTTGATTATAAATAAATGATGGTCATTTTTTTTTTTTTTTGAGAAACAAATGATAGTCATGTTAGTATCTGATGGGTTAGACTTTTTTTAATTGATTGTATTATAAACATCACTTAATAGGGATGGCAATTTTTCCCTGCTTCGCTTAACCCGCCCTTCCCCGCTTCGCCCCAAGCGGGTTTTTCCCGCCCTGCAAAGATAGTGGGGCCGGAATGGGGTAAGATTTTAGCCTCGCACCACGGGGCGGAGCAAGGATGGGTTTAGACTTTTTAGACCCACCCCGCTCTTCCCCGTCCCCACCCCGCCCTGTGTTGCTAAGGGTTATAATTGTAAATTTTTCATACCCTAAAACCCTACTATTTAAACAAACATATCAATATTAGCTTATTTTATTTTACCCAATTTGGTTCTCTGCCTTTATTTTGTTATGTGTTATACTATGAGATTTTTTTGTGATTATCTTGTAAAACGCTTGGATATGTTATTCAATTTTTTTCTAAAAATTGATTTGATTTGATGGGATAAATTTAGTTGTAATTTCAAATATATTTTTATTAATGAAATTAGGTTTCATTAAAAAAATTGTACTAGTTGTAGGGCAAATTAAAAAAAAAAAGTATAGTTTTACGAGGTGGGGCGGGGCTTCGCGAGGCCCTAAGGGGCGAGGATGGGGTTAGAAAGTTTTTCCCGTCATGCAGGGCGAAGCAAGGATAGGGCAAGACAAAACCATGAGGAGCGGGGATGAAGACCCCATCTTTCAGCCTTGCCCCATCCCATTGCCATCCCTATTACTTAATAGTCATAGAGTCACTTTATTATTCATTATTATTCTTAAATTGATATATGTTTAACAATATATGAAAAATAAATACTTAAGAATATATAAAACACATAAAAAAATGTTTAATAATTAATTAATATATGTATCACCATCGTGTCGTGCTATGTCACATCCTAATTCTTCAAAAATTATTATATCCCTGTATCATACCCATAACCATCTATATGTCCGTGCTTCCTAATAAAAATATTAATTAAAAAATATCAACTTGTGGTTTTGGGGGTTGCATTCTACTCATGGTTTAAAAAAGAATACTTTTATAGACACAAACTATTTTGCAACAATTTTACAAATTGTTGATATAATAAATTCTTACTGACTTTTTTATGAGTTCACTACTAACATCACATTTTTACTTACCAATAACCACCCACCAAATCAGTAATTTGTAAAATAGTTTATGAGTTTAGTACTTTCCTTAAAACAATATATATATATATATATATATCACTTTGCCCACTAATTTCATAACCCATCTTTGCGTCTACCCTTAAAAAACACAATAAAACACTCCAAAAATAAAACATAGATTTGAGAATCTCTATCCCTCTCTCTCTCTCCACAACATTATAAGAAACAATAGTTTTTTTTTTGTATTTATTTTTTTAAAAAAAACTGACTAAAAATCTCCTAACACCATTTCACAGCAAAATTTGCCAGCTAGAATGATTTTAGAAAAATTTTAAGAAACCAGCACATTGATGAAGCTATTTTGTAAGTTAGACTGTTTTTGGAACTCGAGTTTGGCAAACTCAAGTTTGGGCTGGAACTCGAGTTTGCCAAACTCGAGTTCCATTCAATATGGCAAACTCAAGTTCCATTCAATATTGCTGCATAGTGCTTCGAACTCAAGTTTAGCAAACTCGAGTTTAGGCTCAAACTCGAGTTTGCCAAACTTGAGTTCCAAAAACAGTCCAACTTACAAAATAGTTTCATACACATGCTATATACCAATTTTTTTTTTTAAAAGCTACTATTCAGAAAATTATGCCCCATTTCACCTTTCTTTTTCTTTTCTTCTTCTCCATTCGTTCCCTCTTTCTATTTCTCTCATTTTTTTTCCCACCTTTGTCTTCTCTCGCTGCTTCTTTTCCTTCCACATCTTCTCACTTTTAAATCTAAAAGCCATGTTGTGTGGAAAATGAGGAAGCAGACAACTTGGTTTATTGCCATTGGAGGAGGTATTGAGGGGTGGGACTCGACCAATAAAGGACAATTATTGCAGTTTTTTTGGTGAGTATTAGGAAAGCTATGGACTATGGTGTTTCATTTTGTGTGATGGAGTAGTTGTTAATTGTTATACATGTTTGGGCATCATTAGTGGTTGGGTCACAACAGTTTGAGTATTATTATACATGTTTGGGCATCATTTGTAGGTTTGATTGGTGGTTGTTAGTGGTTGGGTGATTTCTTATGGTAAATAACTAAGCCATGCAGATTATGAGGAAGCAGACAACTTGGTTTATTGGTGGAGGCATTGAGGGGCGGGACTTAACCAAAGTGAATTATGGCAGATTATTTTTCGTGGGTTTTAGGAAAGTTGTGTAAGATCTTGGCTATTGAGTGGTCGATCCCTCAACTATTGAATTAACCAAAAATAATAATAATAATAATTGACTCACATAAAATAGAACGCACAAAAGTGTAGAAGCTACCATTAAATTATTAATAAGTTGTCTGAAAGCCTGTTTGGTTTGGCTTTTAAAGGGAAAAAAAACACGGGTTTAGCTTTTCTCATAGGTTGAGTAGTCATATTTTTTTTTTCTTCATTTTAGTATATGACTCTTTTATTTTCTTTATTCTTTTTTACAGTATTTTGTTTAACTTCCATGCAGGAAAGAATGCAGAGTCCCATGGTCCATGGTATATCAATTAAGAAAAAGATTGTTGCTTAAAATTATTCTTGATTAGTTTATAGATTTATTATTTACAAACCGCAAACTCAAGCGTTGCGCGTGATAATTATTTTTATAGCAGTTTTATTAATTTTTTTTTTACAATTTAAACTAATCTAATAATGAGGAATGTATTTCGTAATTATATTTTTATTTATTATAGGAACAATCATAAATGTAATATAGGAACAATCCAAAACACCAAAAAAATGTAAACTAATAAAATTTAACAATGATTAATTGAACCAATATTAGGATAAAATTTTGTTTTTGATAATCTATTAGGGTTATTTTCTTTGTAGAAATTATAATTTTGGCCACCCAAAACATATTATCAAATAAACAATTATTAGTAAAATCTAAGAATTAAATTTCTATACATGCATTGTTATAAAATAATAATAAATAAAATAAAATTGCAAAAGCCAAAATTTGTCGCCTATCCGATTATTTTCGTTTGGCTAACTTTTGCTTTTCTTTAAATAAATGGCATTATAGAGTACTTCTAATACAACTATTAAAAGTACTTTGTCCACCACAAAAAATTAGAAAATAAACAAAAATTAGTAAAGCCTCATAGTTTAACATCTAAATTGAGTACTATAAAAAAACATGATATGTAACAGAATAAATACCAAATTGTCCAAATCATGCTATGTAATAGAATAATATTATATTTTTATATGCTATATTTAATTCTTTAGAACACAATAAGATAACATTTAACAATCAAAGAGAATAAAAAAAAAACAACAACAACAATTTAAAAAACAAAACTAAATCACATTAACCCAAAATAGAGTTTTAAAGAATATAAAAAATTATCAACCTAAAGTAGAGATGTAAAAAAAATAAAAAAAATCCACCAAAAAAATTAGAGAGAGAGAGAGAGAGAGAGAGAGAGAGAGAGAGAAAGAACCATTTTTTTTTATAAGGAAAAACTATGTATAGAATAGAAGAGATTGTAACAAATTTATAGTAAGCGGGTATGAATGAGAAGAGACAAAAATAAAAGAAGATGAAAGGAAAGAGGAAAAATGATATTAATGTAGAGGGCAGTGGGGAGATAAAAAGGTAAGGGAGGGAGAAAGATTGAAAAAATAGTGGGGAGATAAAATGGAAAGGAAGAGAGAAAGGTTGGAGAAGTGTAAATATTAAAAAAATAAATGTTAAAAACAATTATTGAAAAATTGGGAAAAAAAAAAACCCTAAAGCTTGAAAGGCTTCAACGTTGTTGTTGTTGTTGTTTTTTTTTTTTTTTTTTTTTTTTTTTTTTTTCCTTTAAGCCAAAAAGGTTCACACAAAACCCTAAAACTAAACTGAAAAAGCTTTAGGTTGGGCTTGATAGTAGAACTAAATAAATAAGAGGTAGGTTGGATTAATTATATAGATTTATTATAGGGTGATAGTAGAAGTAAATAAATAAATAGTGAGCTGGATTTATTATAGGGTGATACTGGAAGTAAATAAATAAGTAGAGTGCTACATTTATAGAGCTGAAAATTGTAAAAACCATGTTAAAATTGTAGGACAAATTATTTTTTTTTTTTTTAAATAACGTGGTAGCTGATATGGAGCAACGTAAAAGCAGCAGTATTAAATGCTACGCTTTAGCTTTTAGTAATAACTAGTCGCAGACCCGCGCATTGCGCGAGATAATTTCTTTTTTTAGGGTGATCTTATTAAATATATTTGGGGTAATAAGTAATAACACTCTCCTATTTTGTTTATATTAATAACAAAATATTTTAAATTTATTTAAGAATCTGTTTATAAATGTTTAACCATGGTTAGTAAAGACATTAATCATAATTGTAGAATTAAAATACAAATTTATAAAATACCAAAAGATTTGAAATGACAAATCTCTCCATAACTCATTGGGAAAAGAAAAGGGGGGAAAAAAAGCAAAAGACATTACTTAATATTTTGAAATACAATTTAATTTAAAATTTTAAAATAAGAGAATTTAATTTTAAAATTAAGGATAATTTTGGAACCTATCTTAAGCATAGGCAGATTAATACACAATATTTTGATATTAATTTAACAAAGTTTGGTTAAACAAATGTAAAGGGGTAGAGTTTCATTTCTTCAAACCTCAAGGAAGGGGAATGTAATTACCCCTATATTATTATTATTGTTGTTGTTGTTGTTGTTGTTGTTGTTGTTAATAATTGATTTTTCATTTTTTTTAAGTTAATAAAAACTTTATATATACCTTTTTATTTATTTATAGAATATACATTTTTTTAACCTTTACATATCTTTTTTTAAATGTGAATCTTTACATATACCTTAAGTAAACTCTATATATTCCACTTCTTTAGATGTGTAAAATCATATACTACTACTTCATAATGATAGTAGTTAATTAGTTTTATCACTTTTTTTTTTTCATAATTTCATTTATAACGTTTTTTACTATTATTATATATTTACTGGCTAATGATTTTCATAACAGAGATGTTAAATGAGATGTAGCATTGTTTATTAGATTTTTAAATGTAATTGTGTATGAAGATTACACACACACACACATATATATATATATATATATAAAGTTAAATGAAATGTCAAAAAATGAATTTTAAAATTTTCTAACTTTATTTCTTGTGTAATTTCTATTATTACATGAGAACATCTCCTTTTAGTTATGAATTAGAGTTTGATTATGTTTAAGTTTAAATATATTGCTATGATTGCGTATAATTATTGATTATTGATTCAATTTTTTAAGTGAATGTAACAGTTGATTTTATTGCACTGTAAAGTTTTTAATGTTCTCCATATTGGTCATATTTATTTTTCATTTTTACTTCTCCTTACAACCTCTTTGTTTTCCAATTAATAGTTACTAATTGACATTTGATTTTTTTTTTCTTGACATCTCTCTCTCTCTCTCTCTCTCTCTCTCTCCCTCTCTCTCTCTTCATAGGCAACTTACTGTTTTTCAAAATTTGATGATGTTTATTGCATTAAATATGCATTGTAGTTTTTTTTTTTTTTTCATTTCATTTTGCTACCTTTAAGTTAGTATATCCATAACTATTAGTTTCTTTATATTATATTTGGTTTGATATCCTCATTAATTTTTTTTTTAATTTAGTATTTCCCAATTGGCATTTGTTTTGTATTATATTTTTTCTTTGATGTATTGGGTTTGAGAATGAGTGTGTCCCTAGTGTTACTCCACTTTATGATGACACTTTTATTTATTGAAATTAAGTATAATTTTTAATTTTTAATTTTTTAAATAAAAAGAAGAGAAATATATAAATAATTTAATAATATGGAAGATGTGGGGAGATGAATAGTGATATTAAGGTAGAAGGTAGTGCGGAGATGAAAAGATAAAGGTAAGGAAAAAGCTTGGACAAAATGTAAATGTAAAAAAAAAAAATACAATTTTTTAAGGATTACTTTATTATTTAAATAAAATATCCCATGTTTAATTATTAAAAATAAAAAATAGAGAAAATATAAATAATTTAATGGTGTAGAAGATATGATTGAATTTAAATGTTGAATAACATAAGATGAGAAGAAAAAAAAAGTAAAAAAAAAAAATATAACAATAAATACCAATAAAGAGAACAATTGCACATAAAAGATTTTTGTTCTTTCTTATAACTCAAATTAAGATTGATGGTTTTTTTTTAATATATGTTTTAGGATTGTGTTTTTTTAATTTCCCATAAGAAAGTCTTTTCTTTCCCTTCTATAATTTTGATTAAATTTTGGTTTAGATTAATACTTAGTTGTTTTTGGAAATAGGAGTTTGAATATAAGAAAAAAAAAAAGGGCTATAAGAAAACCATCAACATTAATTAGAGTTATAAGAAAGAGCAAAAAAATGGTAACATTTAACAATTAAAGAGAAAAAAAAACAATTTAAAAAACAAATCTAAATGGCATTAACCAATGTGGAGTTTTAAAAAAACTCTTGGTTTACTTAGAATATAGTAGAGAAAATAAAAATGAGACTAATACTAATTCTAGGAAACATATATAAAGAAATAGAAATAAGGATGCTAATTAAAGAACATTGGCAATACCATCAATTCCGTTTGAAGATTAATCATAGCTCCAATAATTTGCTGACTTTCAACTTTTGGCTGGTATATATTCAGGTATTCTTCAATGCCATAAAATTCCTTATTGCCTGGTTTTACTTGAATTCCTGCAAACTACCCGATTAAATTAAGTAGAAAATGAGCATAATATTCTAGTGTAGGAAAAAAAGAAAAAAGAATTCTCAAAGATTAGTAATTTGGCATAAGTAGAAGAATGTATAAAAAAATTCATCAAAAGATTGAGAGAGAAAGAGAGAGAAAACCTTTTTTTTTGAATTCCGGCAAACTACTCGATTAAATTAAGTGAGAAATGAACATAATGATTCTAGTGTAGAAAAACAAAGAAGAAAAAAGAAAAGAAAGGATTCCCAAAGATTAATAATTTGGCATGAGTAGAAGAATGTATAAAAAATTCATCGAAAAATTGAGAGAGAGAGAGAGAGAGAGAGAGAGAGAGAGAGCATTTTTTTGTGAGAGAAAACCATGCATAGAATGAAATAGATAGTTACTAATTTATAGTAAGAAAGTGTGAATAAGAAGAGACAAAATAAATGAAGATGAAGAGAAAGAAGAATAATAATATTTATGTAGAGAGTAGTGGGGAGATGAAAAGAAGAAGAATAGTATTTATGTAGAGGGTAGTGGGAAGATGAAAAGATAAGGATGGAAAAATGTTGGAAAAAGTGTAAATATTAAAATAAAATAAAAATTAAATGTTAAAAACAAAATAGGAAAATTAGAAAAAAATAATAATGAGGTGGACGCTGATGTGGCTCAACTGGAGCGCAGCAAAAATAAATGCTACGCTTCAGCTTTTATTAATATATAGATATAGATATAGATATAGATGGGTTGAATAATTGTTATATAAATTAGGCATTTAGGGTATTTTATAATTTTGTTAGTTTGATAAGTGAAAGTAGTCATTTTAAAGTTTAAATATTTAAGAAATTAAAATAATATCAACAAAGCAAAAATTATTCATAAACATGAATAAAACTATTCAGCAAAAAAAAAAAAAAAAACATGAATAAAACTAAAAAATGTTAGAAATATATTATATACAATAAATTATACAATTTAAATTCAATTTTTATAATATAAAGATTATAAGTCTTCAATTACTCAATAACATGACTTAAAGTATCTAATCAAAACTTATGTTGTTAAAAAATCCAAAAGAACAATTAAATCTAGAGTATCAGTAATGTTTAAAGATGCTATCTAATCAATTTCATTAGCCATTTCCTATCTCTCACAAAGTAAGAAACTTTGCACTATTACTTTTTCAATCAAATACTGCAGAACTACGTATATGAGTGTACATGCATTATACTATAACTCGGCCCCTCAATGAAAAATCTTGGCTCTGTTGCAGGAAAGGGCCACTAGATTAATTGTGAAAACATTATAGCTATAGAAAGATCTTTAAAAATAAATAATAAAAACAAAGAAAACCCAAAAGAAAAATAGCAACCACATATATAAAAGAGAACACCAAGTATTTATGTGGTTTGGTCTTATGTCTACAACAATGCATAAGTACTCTCACAAAACCCAAACCCCAATACACCCGGATAGGTCTAATTGCCTAATAAAAAATACTAGTGCAATTTCTGATTTCTCATTCCTAATTGCAACAGCTCTCTCTCATAGAAAACAAAGACCAAACCAAATATATAAATAAGGGGCAGCCTAACTGCAGATCAAGTCGAAGATTGAGAAGGAATCTTTTGTCAAGAGTTGACCGCCAAAACCAAGAAGTAAAGAGCTTTGATGAGCATATGGGGCTTAAAAACTGCCTAAATTCAGGGCAGTTGCTAACAGGCTCCACCCGACTCTGGTGAAGTTAGAGCAAGTGGGTGTGTTGCAACTTGAAGTTCTCTTATGCTTGTTGTAAATAAAGGAAGAAAGGGAGTCTCTTGTTTTGTTAGTGCTTTGTTCTTTCCTCCTTGAGTTTAGAGTTCACATACAAAGATGGATTTCTTGAGCTGTATAATTTATCTTTGCCTCACCTGGATCATAATCCAAGCCTTCCACATTATTTTAAGAAGCAAAGCAATTCCCAAAAAGCTTCCACCTGGTCCAAAACCTTTTCCAGTAATTGGAAACCTCTTAGACCTTGGTGACAAACCCCACATGTCCCTAGCTAACCTTGCCATGGTTCATGGCCCTATAATGAGACTACAACTAGGCCAAGTAACCACAATAGTCATTTCTTCAGCAGCCCTGGCCAAAGAAGTCCTCCAAACACATGACCAATTCTTGTCCAACAGATGGGTGCCAGATGCTTTTCATGCCTGCAGACATGATGAGTTTAGCTTGCCATTGATACCCGTCTCAACACGGTGGAGAAACCTTCGTAGAATATGCATGGAACAACTATTCTCCAACAAGATACTAGATGTCAATCTAGATATCCGCCACAAGAAAGTGCAGGATCTCCTTGCTGATAGTCGACAAAGCAGCCTAACCAGTGAGGCAGTAGACATTGGCAGAGCAGCTTTCAAGACTACAATTAATATGTTATCAAACACAATCTATTCGATGAATATGGTGGACTCCAATTCTGACCAAGCTAAAGAGTTGAAGGAGCTGGTGTGGAATGTCATGAAAGATGCAGGGAAACCAAACTTGGCAGATTATTTTCCTGTGCTTAAGAAGATTGACCCCCAAGGCTTAAGGCATAGTGTGGCAGTGAACTTTAGAAGGATGTTTGACCTCTTTGACAACATCATTAGCCAAAGACTGCATTTGAGAAAAATAAGTGGTTCTAACATGAACAATGATGTGTTAGATACCCTTCTCAACATCAGTGACAAAAACAGTGAGGAGATGGACAAAACTAAGATAGAACGCCTATTCCTGGTCAGTATTATTACTCTCTTCTGCTTGGATTTTTTTTTATTAAGATTTTAGGGTAAGTGGTAGTTTAATTACATGGTATTAGAGTAGGTAAAAATCCCACAAGTTAGCCCTAATTCGGCCTTCTGGACCACTTGGGATAACTAGTAGTTTACGTTTATCACTTTAATTATTAGTCCTTTGTTTAGTTTACTTTTGATGACTGATGGATATGGTTTGTGATCTACAAAAATAAGTTCTAATTAAGTTGTTATGCACTAGGACCTATTTGTTGCTGGCACTGAAACAACTTCAACCTCACTGGAATGGGCAATGGCGGAGCTACTACACAATCCAGAGGC
Organism: Lithocarpus polystachyus; assembly: GCA_033629205.1. NCBI lineage: Eukaryota > Viridiplantae > Streptophyta > Magnoliopsida > Fagales > Fagaceae > Lithocarpus > Lithocarpus polystachyus. The sequence goes on from CM066162.1 coordinate 12,706,593, forward strand.
ATTGTCAAGAGCCAAAGCAGAGCTGGAGCAAGTCATTGGCAAAGGCAACCAAGTTCAGGAATCAGATATTCTTCGGTTACCTTACTTACAAGCAATAGTCAAAGAAACATTGAGGTTGCACCCACCAGCTCCTTTCTTACTCCCCAGGAAAGCTAGAGCAGATGTAGAAATCAATGGCTACATTATCCCAAAAGATGCACAAGTGCTAGTAAATGCATGGACTATAGGCCGAGACCCGAGCTTCTGGGACAATGCAAAATCCTTTATGCCAGAGAGGTTCTTGGAATTGGAAATTGATGTTAAAGGCAGGAACTTTGAGCTTATACCTTTTGGTGGTGGAAGAAGAATATGTCCTGGTTTGCTATTGGCTATTCGAATGTTGCACTTGATGTTGGGTTCACTTATCCAAGCCTTTGATTGGAAACTTGAAGATGGGGTTAAACCTGAAGATTTGAACATGGAAGATAAGTTTGGCATCACCATACAGAGAGCTCATCCTCTAAGAGCTATCCCTATTCCAGTTTAAAAACGGTAGAAGAATTTACTTTGGGTGCAGCTGAAAATTCTAGCCCCTATTATCCAATTCTGGTTGTGAAAACTGAAATCAATTGGAGAACTGTACTTGGGGTGACTATGTAATATGTTTTTTCTGTTTTTGTTGTTGTACTTTCATAATTTTGTTGGAGCCAAATAAAATACATGGCTTGTCAATGGTAACTCAAAACATGATCCGTAATATAACAAGAGTTTTACTGACAAATACCCCTTATATAAAATCAGTTTATGAAACTTTTTATTGGAAAATAAAAAAGTGGCTTTTTTTTTTTAGCCAAAATCACATTTTCATCTTTTTATTTTCAGGCGATTTACACTTTGGTCCCTACTGTTTATTTTCACCGCTTTTAGTCCTTATTTAGAAAAACACTATCTATTTTAATCCTTTTCATCAATGCCCTAACAGTAAAGTTCTAAGTGATAGACGAAACTATTAAAATAATGATAAAAAATTTTATTTTGATCTTAAAACTAGATTAAAAAAACTAATTTATTAATTTTATCTAAATAAAAGATCCATAACAAGCCACACCCGAAATCTAGATTTTTTTTCACTCACTCTCTCTCTAGTAGCTACGAGTGAGAGAAGTTTTGGTGGGATTTTTTTTTTGTTCTGGGTTCAATCGGAGGAAGGATGGTGCTGGCAGAGAATGATCAGGAAGCGAGTGGTACCAAGTCGAAGTCTGAGTCTGCGTGGAAGACTGGCGGCGGTGGCGATGAATGGCGACGATGCTCCTCCTCCTTCTCCTGTAATGATTGGTGCCTCGCCTAATTCTTGGCCAGCTCTTTCCGATGTGGCTGCAGTGGCGGTGGCGGGAGGAGCAGCCTCAAAGCCTGCTACGGTGGCTCCTCCCCCTCCACCTTTGCAGGTTTCCCCCAATTCCCTCAAACTTGTCTGTAGTTCTTGAGCTATTGGTAGTGAAAAAGCTGATTATTTTACTTGTGTTTTTTATTGGCAAGTTCACATGCACCCGATGGCAAAATGGCAAAAGAGTGTGTTTGTGTTATAAGACCTGGGTTTGTGTTTTTGTTGTTCTGGTTTAAGACACACTTAGATCTTAATTGATGTGATTTTTTATTTTTAATTCTATTTTTAAATTTTTTTTATTTAGTAAAATTAATAAATTAATTTTTTTAATTTAAATGCTAATATGGCATTTTTTAATACCAAAATAATTTATTATTATTTTAATAGTTTCGTATGCTATCTAGAACTTTGCTGTTATGGCACTTATGGAAAAGACTAAAATGGACTGTATTTTTCTAAATAGAAATTAAAAGCGATAAAAATAAAAAATAAAGGACAAAAGTGAAAATCGTCAAGTTCCAACTTCGAATCACACGTCATTAACTGTGATCCAATTGTGCTGTGACAAGCACCACAAATGTCACATCCATAACCCTTGTTTTTTTCTTGGTCACTCTCACCTTCAGAATAAAACAAGAGGTACTAAAAAAATGACTACTCTAAAGAGGTACTAAAAAAATGACTACTCTAAAGGGAAAATACTCAGGGACTCTTAGAGTATAGCAAGTTTGTACTCTAGCCTAAAGGAGGAACTGGGGACCCATGTCAGCAAAAATTGATATTCTTTTCTTTGAGGTGGTTGCAATCATTAAAGTACTCCATTAATCACCCTCTTGATTATTCCAAAGCTGAAAGGTACATGTTTAATGGCAACCCAAAGTCAGTGTATCAGAACCCAATTTATTGGCATGGACAATTATTGTAAAGTTTGACTCTATTGAAAGGTTGGGCAGTATTGATTTGCACCCAAAAGAAAAAGAAAAAAGCTGAGGAAATAGCTTTATCACATTGATTTTATTCACTACAATAGTATCCATGTGATGGGTAGTATTGATGCAGGACGCCATATACATTATTGAAAGACTTATTTTGAATTTTGTAATTTTCTAAATTTTCTAAAATCAAATTTTAATTCCTTGATTTTAGGAGTTCTAAAGATTTTTCTGGTTTAGATAAGATAATAATGAGCTGCTTGTATTTGGGCAGCAAAATGAGCTGCTTGTATGTTCATTTCATTTATATCAGATTAAAAGAATTCTGGGTATGAAACCCTTTAATTGCCAGTCTTTTTTTTGTTTTTTTCACATTTAGAAGAGATTGAAAATGGACAGTGCACTTCAAATTTCTTCCTGATGTGTTTATTTTCGTTAGATAGCCCAGATGTGAGGATTATTTGCACATGTAAATGACAACAACGGTGATAATGACCATGATGCATCTTAGTAAAGCAGGACAGTGGACAGTCCGATGTGCACGTAGTAATTTACAGTTGATTTGATCGCGTCCAATATCTGCAAGCAGGCAGGGACCATGTTAACAAGAATAAATTTATATCCAGACAAGAGTGTTGTGCAGGAAAAAGATCTAAACAGCATACCTTGTTCTTTGTAGGCATATAGAATGGTTCAAACACGAGAGGGAAGGGGGTGTCCAGACCACAAACTCTGGCTACAGGGGCTTCTAACTGCAAAAGCATGAACTTTTTAGTCACTAATTCATTCAGTTTTAAGTATATCAGCTCACTTCCAGGCTGATCCAGTTTGCCTTACCAATTATAAAGCAAGCACATGTTTATATTTTGAGTTTTTCATAGAATCAGTTCTTCAAGTAGTATTTCCACTTCTAAAGACATGTTATGATAGTATTATACTCCATATAACTTAATGTGACATGCTTCAATTCATGACAGACAGAAGAGATCTAAAAGGAGAAGTGAGCAAAGAAACAATAAAGAAAAAAATAAATAAAAATAGAATTCAAAGATGTAATTTGCTAGTCAACCCTGTTACGTAAATCCATATCAAGGCAACCTCACCCCCGGTACTCCACATCGTTGAGGATTTCATCTTCTATATGACTGATGTGGATTTTTCTTGTTATGCTTTCTTGGAAAATTATGTTACTATATCTAACCAAGACAACTTTAGATTTACAAATTTTTGCAGCTTACAAGCATCATCTAATGCAAATTGCAGTTGATGGGTATTGCTGTCAAACTCAATAATTTGAACCTACCTCACACTTCAAAAGAGAAAGATTGCCATAGCATGTAAACTCTTGCTAATTAACCCACACATGTGATTAGGACTCATTTAGCATGACCTATTAAAAAGAAAATATCATTTAGTTAATTATCATATGGTAGTGATACCAATGAATATATCTCAAAAAGAGCTTTTGCATAAATAAAACTTGTGCATGAATAAAAAGTGAAACTAGAAGTACAACATTTTTTTTAGTATGTTATTTAATGGAAGCAAAAGGTATAGAAATACATATGTGTGAAGTTATGATTAGATTAATTTTTACAAGTATCAATGGTGGCTCCATGTGTAAGTGATGAAATCCAATTACAGATTAATAAATGTGCAAAATGTGTGGTAAAATGTATGTCCAATGAAAAACTCTTAGAGGAAGCCCATTTGGTAGCAGATTCCAAATATCGTTGTTTAAAATGTTTATAAAGCAAAAAACGTGTTTGGTACCATGTTTCAAATAACATGTTTCAGTGTTTAAAAAACATAACATATTTGTTTAGTATGTGTGTGTTTGATTTTAAAAAAAAACTAATAACTGGTACAAAGTAATATTTGTTATTTGAGGAGAGAGAAGAAAATAATTTATTATTGGAGTTATTGCTCTACTGCTACTAGTTTCAGCGTGTTGAACTCTTGGGATAACTAGTAGTTTACGTTTATCACTTCAATTATTAGTCCTTTGTTTAGTTTACTTTTGATGAAGGATGGATATGGTTTGTGATCTACAAAAATAAGTTCTAATTAAGTTGTTATGCACTAGGACCTATTTGTTGCTGGCACTGAAACAACTTCAACCACACTGGAATGGGCAATGGCGGAGCTACTACACAATCCAGAGGCATTGTCAAGAGCCAAAGCAGAGCTGGAGCAAGTCATTGGCAAAGGCAACCAAGTTCAGGAATCAGATATTCTTCACTTGCCTTACTTACAAGCAATAGTCAAAGAAACATTGAGGTTGCACCCACCAGCTCCTTTCTTACTCCCCAGGAAAGCTAGAGCAGATGTAGAAATTAATGGCTACATTATCCCAAAAGATGCACAAGTGCTAGTAAATGCATGGACTATAGGCCGAGACCCAAGCTTCTTAGACAATGCAAAATCCTTTATGCCAGAGAGGTTCTTGGAATTGGAAATTGATGTTAAAGGCAGGAACTTTGAGCTTATTCCATTTGGTGGTGGAAGAAGAATATGTCCTGGTTTGCTATTGGCTATTCGAATGTTGCACTTGATGTTGGGTTCACTTATACAAGCCTTTGATTGGAAACTTGAAGATGGGATTAAACCTGAGGATTTGAACATGGAAGATAAGTTTGGCATCACCTTACAGAGAGCTCATCCTCTAAGAGCTGTCCCTATTCCAGTTTAAAAACGGTTGAAGAATTTACTTTGGTTGCAGCTGAAAATACTGGCCAGTATTACCCAATTCCGGTTGTGAAATCAATTGGAGAAATGTACTTGGGGTGACTATGTAATATGTTTTTGCTGTTTTTGTTGTTGTACTTTCACAATTTTGTTGGAGCCAAATAATATACATGGCTTGTCAATGGTAACTTAAAACGTGATTGGTAATATAACAAGGGTTTTACTAAGGGTATATGTTAGTAAACCAATTCATGAAACCTTTTATTGAAAAATGAAAAAGTGGCTAATTTTTTTGACAATAAATCTAGTGACACAAAATTTTAAATACTGGAAACATGCAAACTAAAGTTCCAACTTCAAATTACACGTCATTGAATGTGATCCAATTGTGTTGTGACAAGCACCACAAATGTCACCGCCATAACCTTGTTTTTTTCTTGGACACTCTCACATTCAGAATAAAACAAGAATTACCAAAAAAATTACTACTCTAGAGGGGAAAATACTTAGGTACTCTAAGAGTATAGTGAAACTATGCTTCTTCCTCTTACATTTATGGTAGACCCTACTTAATGAGTAGACTCCACCAAATATGTGAAAAGAGAGAACACCATTCATCGTATTCTAAGAGTACGTAAGAATTACCCACTCTAGAGGAGACAAACAGATAAAAGAGGTCCCTCGAGAGGAAGGAACAAGTTTGTACTTAGCATTAAAGGAGAACCCATATCAGCAGAAACTGATAAGAGTCCTTTCTTTGAGGTGGTTGCAATCATTGAAGACTCCATTAATCACCCTCTTGATTTATTCAAAGCTGAAAGGTACATGTTTAACGGCAACCCAAAGTCACTGTATCAGACAATTTATTGGCTTGGACAATTGTTGTAAAGTTTGTCTCTGTTGCAAGGTTGGGCAGTATTGATTTGCACCCAAAAGAAAAAGAAAAAAGCTGAGGAAATAGCTTTATCACATTGATTTTACTCACTACAATAGTATCCATGTGATGGGTATTGTTGATGCAGGAGGCCATATACATTATTGAAAGACTTATTTTGAATTTTGTAATTTTCAAAATTTCCTAAAATAGAATTTTAATTCCTTGATTTTAGGAGTTCTAAAGATTTTTCTGGTTTAGATAAGATAATAATGAGCTGCTTGTATTTGGGCAGCAAAATGAGCTGCTTGTATGTTCATTTCATTTATATCAGGTTAAAAGAATTCTGGATATGAAACTCTTTAATTGCCAGTCTTTTTTTTTCACATTTAGAAGAGATTGAAAATGGACAGTGAACTTCAAATTTCTTCTTGATGTGTTTATTTTCGTTACATAGCCATGTAAATGACCATGATGCATCTTTAGAATAAAGCAGGTCAGTCCGATGTGCCCCTACTAATTTATAGTTGATTTGATCGCGTCCAATATCTGCATGCAGGCAGGGACCATGTTAACAAGAATAAATTTATATCCAGACAAGAGTGTTGTGCAGGAAAAAGATCTAAACAGCATACCTTGTTCTTTGTAGGCATATAGAATGGTTCCAAAACAAGAGGGAAGGGGGTGTCCAGACCACATACTCTGGCAACAGGGGCTTCTAACTGCAAAAGCATGAACTTTTTAGTCACTAATTCATTCAGTTTCAAGTATCTCAGCTCACTTGCAGGCTGATCCAGTTTGCCTTACCAATTATAAAGCAAGCACATGTTTATATTTTGCGTTTTTCATAGAATCAGTTCTTCTAGTCGCATTTCCACTTCTCAAGACATGTTATGATAGTATGATACTCCATATAACTTAATGTGACATGCTTCAATTCATGACAGACAGACGAGATCTAAAAGGAGAAGTGAGCAAAGAAACAATAAAGAATAAAATAAATAAAAATAGAATTCAAAGATGTGATTTGCTAGTCAAGCCTGTTACGTAATCCATATCAAGGCAACCTCACCCCCGGTACTCCACATCGTTGAGGATTTCATCTTCAATATGACTGATAATGGATTTTTTCTTGTTATGCTTTCTTGGAAAATTCTGTTACTATATCTAACCAAGAAAACTTTAGATTTACAAATTTTTGCAGCTTACAAGCATCATCTAATGCAAATTGCAGTTGATGGGTATTGCTGTCAAACTCAATAATTTGAACCTACCTCACACTTCAAAAGAGAAAGATTGCCATAGCATGTAAACTCTTGCTAATTAACCCACACATGCATGTGATTAGAACTCATTTAGCATGACCTATTAAAGAGAAAATATCATTTAGTTAATTATCATCTAATATGGTAGTGATACCAATGAATATATCTCAAAAAGAGTTTTTGCATAAATAAAACTTGTGCATAAATAAAAGGTGAAACTAGAAGTACAACATTTTTTTTAGTATGTTATTTAATGGATGCAAAAGGTATAGAAATACGTATGTGTGAAGTTATGATTAGATTAATTTTTACAAGTATCAGTGGTGGCTCCATGTGTAAGTGATGAAATCTAATTACAGATTGATAAATGTGCAAAATGTGTGGTAAAATGTATGTCCAATGAAAAACTCTCAGAGGAAGCCCATTTGGTAGTAGATTCCAAATATCGTTGTTTAAAATGTTCATAAAGTAAAAAACGTGTTTGGTACCATATTTCAAATAACATGTTTCAGCATTTAAAAAACATAAAATATTTGTTTAGTATGTGTGTGTTTGATTTAAAAAAAAAAAACTAATAACTTCTACAAAATAATATTTGTTATTTGAGGAGAGAGAATAAATCATTTATTATCGAAGTTATTGCTCTACTGCTACTAGTTTCAGCGTGTTAAAGAAGATGGGTGAGGCAGGTTTGATGAGAATAAGAGGAGAGAGAAAGGGTTTTGTCACATCAATGTGAGATCCACGGGTTTCCAAAATATTTATTGTAGTGTCATTGCAAGCGTTGTTTAAAACTCAGAAATAGGTCTCAGCTAATTTCAAAAAGCAATGTTTAAAAACCATCTTTGGAACAACATAACTCAAACAATACTTAACAAAAATGCCCTACCAAACCGATTTTTTTTTTTTTTTGAATAAAAGTTTTCAATGTTTAAATACTGAAAACTGTCGTTTAAAAGCATTAACTAGACAGCCTAAAAAGGTTTTTACTTTCTATCCAATTGCTTCAGCTTCACCCTATGTTTGGATGGGAGAGATTGCGGTCGCTCTCAGACTCTCGTTTTTCTCTCCTATCTTCTCCCTCTTCTTTCTCCATTTCAAACTTATCCATGTACACGTTGATAAATAAGTAGTAACAGACAAACTAGATTTTGGGCCACTGAAGTTATAACTCACGGAGATAAGTTGTTTTTTTGTTTTATCTTGGGCCACTGAAGTTATATCTCACGCAGATCAGTTTTTTTTTGTTTTGTGTTGTTTTGTTTTTTTCCTAAATGCCACGCAGAGTTGTTTGCTTATGATATGGGTCATTTTCATACATGAAACTCCTTCGTTATACCATGGAGTCATCATTGCAATTTGCACCACAAGAATATTTAAAGTTTGATCTCTACAAATTACATATATCCCCAACAATCTAAATGGCTCAAAGAAAGGTTTAAGGAAAAAAAAAATTTCGTAGGTTCCAGTTAGCTCAACTGGTAAAGTCTCTGATGGTTGCATAAGAGATCTGGGTTTCAATCCCTACCTACACCAAAAACTGATTGGTGTCTTGGTTTGATGAAAGAGCTATCATCGGGAGCGGATGCCATTGGTTGAAACTCTCTCAAAAAAAAAAAAAAAAAAAATTTCAGTTGGCCCATGACATGTGATCATTCTTTAAAAGTAGACATGTTAACATATAACATTTTTTTTAGTAGATAAACCTCAAATTCTATATCCTTGACAGCAAAGATAAATCCCAGGTTTCCATTTGTAGTTGTTCAATGGCAAAATTAATAAATTATCTCTTTCCTCGTGGATTCTAAAAATTATTATTAATAAAAAAAAAAATCTCTTTCCTCAACTTTGAAAAGATATGTTCTCTCTTTAGTTGTTGTTGTAAATTCAATTGGTCGTACAAACTTAGAGGTATAAAATTGTAGCAAGTATCATTTAGTTGTTGGAATAATCTATATATTACTAAAAGCTGAAGTGTAGCGGTTAATGTTACAGTGCTTATATTTACATTGAGCCACATCAGCATCTACATCATTATCCTTTTTCTTTTTAATTTTCCTATAATTGTTTTTTAACATTTACTTTTTTTTTAATAATTGCACTTTCACCAACTTTTCTCATGCCTTTACATTTTCATCTCCCCACTACCATCAACCTTAATATCACTTTTGATCTTTCTTTATTTTGTCTCTTCATCTTTCCCTCTCTTATCTTTTCAACTCCCCACTACCCTCAACCTTAATGTCGATATTCATCTTTTCATTCATTTTCCTTTATTTTATCTCTTCATATTCACATAATCTTCTATAAATTTGTTATTTTGTCTTCCATTTTTTGCATAATTTTCCATCACAGAAAGGTTGTTTCTCCCTCCCTCCCTCCCTCCCCCCCCCCCTCCCCCTCCCCCCTCTCTCTCTCTCTCTCTCACACAATAATTTTTGGAGTATTTTTTTTATTATTTTCCTGCATCTCTGCTTAAGTTGATAAAGTTTTGTGTTTGTTATAACTCTATGTTGGGTTGGTACGATTTAGTTTTGTGTTTTAAGTTTTTTTTTTTTTCTTTGATTGTTAAATATTATACTATTGCGTTATAAAAAAATTTAATAAGATAATATATAAGAATATAATATATATTATTTTATTACATAACATGATTTTGGTAATTTGGTGTTTATTGTTATATAAATATATATATATATATATATATTATATTTTTACTTTTTTAATCTTTTCATCTTATTTTATTCAATTTTTAAACTCAGTCACATCCTCCATATAATTAAATTATTTATATTTTTTTAATTAAACATATAATATTTTATTTAAATTTAAATAAATTAAATCGTACTCACTTTTTTTAACATTTACACTTTCTCCAACTTTAAGCGTAGCGTTTAATGTTACTATGCTCATGTTAAGCCACATCCACATCATTATTCTTTTTCTTTCCAATTTTCCTATAATTGTTTTTTAACATTTACTTTTTTTTAATAATTGCACTTTCTCCAACCCTCAACCTTAATATCACTTTTTATCTTTCTTTATTTTGTCTCTTCATCTTTTCCTTTCTTACCTTTTCATCTCCCCGCTACCCTCAACCTTAATATCACTCTTCATCTTTCCATTCATTTTTCTTTATTTTGTCTCTTCATATTCACACAATCTTCTATAAATTTGTTATTTTCTCTTCCAATTTTGCATAGTTTTCCATCACAGAAAAGTTATTTCTCCCTCCCTCCCCTCTCTCTCTCTCTCTCTCTCTCTCTCTCTCTCTCTCTCTCTCTTACACACACACACACACACACTCACACAATAATTTTTGGAGTATTTTTTTTTTAATTTTCCTACATTTCTTCTTAAGTTGATAAATTTTCGTGTTTGTTATAACTCTACGTTGGGTTGGTATGATTTAGTTTTGTGTTTTAAGTTTTTTTTGTTTGTTCTTTTTGGTTGTTAAATATTATACTATTGCGTTATAAAAAAATTTAAAAAGATAATATATAATAATATAATATATATTATTCTATTACATAACATAATTTGGATAATTTGGTGTTTATTATTATTATTATTATTATTATTATTATTATTATTATTATTATTTTTATTATTTTTAGTTTTTTAATCTTTTCATCTTTTTCTATTCAATATTTAAACTCAGTCACATCCTCTATATAATTAAATTATTTACATTTTTTTGTCAAAAGCCTTGTAGCTGAATTGGCACCTTCCCATACACAAAGTGTTTAGGGGCCTAGAGAGGAAAGGGTTCAAGTTGCGGGATTAGCAGCATATTATAATTATTTCTCAAAAAAAATTATTTATATTTTTTAATTAAACATATAATATTTTATGTAAATTTAAATAAATATAATCGTACTCACTTTTTTTAACATTTACACTTTCTCCAAACTTAAGCGTAGTGTTTAATGTTACTATGCTCATGTTGAGCCACATCAGCATCCACATCATTATCCTTTTTTTTTCCAATTTTTCTATAATTGTTTTTTAACATTTACTTTTTTTAATAATTGCACTTTCTCCAACCCTCAACCTTAATATCACTTTTCATCTTTTTTTTATTTTGTCTCTTCATCTTTCCTTCCCTTATATTTTCATCTCTCCACTACCCTCAACCTTAATGTCACTATTCATCTTTCCATTCATTTTCTTTTATTTTGTCTCTTCATATTCACACCATCTTCTATAAATTTGTTATTTTCTCTTCCATTTTTTACATAATTTTTCATTACAGAAAAGTTGTTTCTCCCTCCCTCTCTCTCTCTCTCTCTCTCTCACGCGCACACACAATAAATTTTGGAGTTTTTTTTTTTTTTAATTTTCCTGCATCTCTTCTTAAGTTGATAAATTTTTATAACTCTACGTTGGGTTGGTACGATTTAATTTTGTGTTTTAAGTTTTTTTTTGTTCTCTTAGGTTGTTAAATATTATACTATTACCTTATAAAAAAATTTAAAAAGATAATATATATATATATATAAGAATATAATATATATTATTCTATTACATAACATGATTTGGGTAATTTGGTGTTTATTGTTTTATATATATATATATATATATTACATTTTTACTTTTTTAATCTTTTCATCTTATTTTATTCAATATTTAAACTCAATCACATCCTCCATATAATTAAATTATTTATATTTTCTTTTTTTAATTAAACATATAATATTTTATTTAAATTTAAATAAATTAAATTGTACTCACTTTTTTTAACATCTACACTTTCTCCGACATTTCTTTTCCTCTTTACATTTTCATCTATCCACTACCCTCTCTCTTAATATCACTCATCATCTTTCCCTTTATTTTATTTCTTCTTATTGTTATCCTTTTAGTATAAATTTGGCATTCTCTTTTCTATTATATGCATAATTTTTCTTCACAAAAAAAATTTATTTCTCTCTCTTTCTCTCTCAATTTTTGGTTATATAAATATATATATATATATATATATATTTTGCATCTCTGCTTTAGGTTGAGAAATTTTTGAGTTTTTTAGAACTCTACTTTAGGTTGATGCAATTTAATTGTGTTTTAAGTTTTTTTTTTTTTTCTCTCTCTCACTTTGATTGTTAAATTTTATCATATTGCATTGTAAAGAGTTAAAGATAGTATATAAGAATTGTAGGGGTGAAAGGCCCAATTCCAAATAATGGGCTATGGGCCTGTCCGAGGAGACCTGTCCGCCCGAGAACAGTAAATCATGAGGACTGTACTTGGTTTAACTCCTCCCTGTAGTAAAACTTGTGTGAAGGAAGAAAGGAGTGGTCTGAGGAGCACTGCCTGGTCGGATGATCAGAGGGACAATCCAGGTGAATGTCCCAACATTGATCTTATCATTTCTGGAGAACCTCCAGATTTATGTAGGCAAAGAGGACAGATGGCAGCAAAGAGATATTATGTGAAAGGCTGCTGCCACCGCATTTATAACCCTGCAGCTAACCTCATGGCTTCATTAATGGGAAAAAGACATCTGAACAGTGACCTTCACCCTTTACAGCTGCCGTGTGGAGACCTCAAGTGAAGGTTGATGGGACAAGTATCAAAGGAGAATCACTTAACTAGCACGTGAGGCAAATTGGCCTATAAATAGAGCAGGAAACAGAGAGAAAAGGTATCGAACAATCAGAGAAAAAGAGAAGTAACTGAAGAAGAGAGCAAGAAAGAGGAAGATACAAGTACTCAGAATAGATGTCTAAGTTCACTCCTCGGACCAAGTCAAGAAGAACCCTACGCCATCTCAACACTTCATTTATGTTAGTCTGGACATAACTATATTCGGCCCACTCTCTACAAATTCATTCCAAGGATACTGTTTACGTCATGAGCCCTAGATTCTTTCGCTTGTAGGCCCATCCTGTGAGTTGTGTCCTTACAAGAATGTAATATTATAATATTACATAATATGATTTAAATAATTTGGTATTTATTTAGAGATAATTAATTTGGTGTTTATTGTTATATCTTTTATTTTTACTTTTTTTTCTTCTCATATTATTTTACTCAAAATTATTATTATTGTTGTTGTTGAATTAATATATTAGATTTTATATTTTTTAAAAATCAATATATTAACTTGAAAGAAATGAAAGACCAACTATTAACTAATAATAACTAAAACAATAATATTATCACACGCAACACGCAGGTCTATGACTAGTTAAATAATAAAAATTTGTCTAAAGAGTTGTATGTTTTGTTGTGTGTGTTTGAAATGCATAGTTTTTCTTATCTTAAGTTGTCACTTTTTTTCTTCTTCAATTTATTGCAGGAGTCTTTTCCTCTCCTCTTATTTCCCTAGTATTTTGTTGATCTTCGGACTAGGAAAGAATGTAGAATCCCATGACCCAAGGTATATCAATAGAGAAGAGATCAATTTTTTTTGAAAGATTGATTGAAATGATACCCTTATAAAATGATTCTTGATCTTTGTTATTATTGAGTTGAATATTTGTCTTTTTTTTTTTTTCTTCATTATTATATGATTCTTTTCCTGTCTTTATTCTTTTTTTTACAGTATTTTGTTGAACTTCGATGCAGAAAAGAATACAGAGTCCCATGGTCCATGGCATATCAATTAAGAAGAAGATTGAGTTTTTTTAAAAGATTGTTTCTCAAAATTATTCTTGATTAGTGTATTGATTTATTATTTATGGGTTGAATAATTGCTATATTCATTAGGCATTAGGGTATATTATAAGGTTGTTAGTCTGGTGAGTGAAAGTACTCATTTCTCGAAGTAAAAATTTAAATATATAAGAAATTAAAATGATATCAAGAAAGCAAAAAAATCTCATAAACATGAATAAAACTAAAATATATATTAGATACAATAAATTGCTCAATTTAAATTCAATTTTTTTTTTATATAAAGTTTATAGGTCTTCAATTACTCAATTACATGAATTATAGTATATAATCAAAACTTATGTTAAAAAATCCAGAAGAACAATTAAATCTAGAGTTTCAGTAATGTTTAAAGATACCGTCTTAATCAATTTCATTAGTCATTTCATATCTCTCACAAAGTAAGAAACTATGCACTATTATTTTTACTCTCAAACACTGCATAACTATGTATATGTGCGTATATGCATTTGTGATTTAAGTTTCATTTAATTGCAACATGGTACTATAGCTCGCCCCTCAAAGAAAAATCCTGATTCTGTTGTGGGAAAGGGCCTCCAGATTGATCGTGAAAACATTAAAGCTATAGAAAGATTTTTAGAAATAAATAATAGGAACAAAGAAAACCCAAAAGACAAATAGACAACCACATATAAAAAGAGAACACCAAGTATTTATGTGGTTCGGCCTTAAGTCTACAACAATGTATAGGTGCTCTCACAAAACCTAAAATCCAATACAGCCAGATTGGTTTAATTGCCTAATAACAAATAGTAGAGCAATTTCTGATTTCTAAACTCAAGGCACTTGCTAACAGGTTGCACCCCTGATTTTGGTGAGGTTATAGCAAGTGGGTGTGTCGCAACTTGAAGTTCTCTTATGCTTGTTGTATATAAAGGAAGAAAGGGAGTTTTGTTTTGTTATTGCTTTTTTCTTTCCTCCTTGAGTTTAGAGTTCACATAGAAAGATGGATTTCTTGAGCTGTATAATTTATCTTTGCCTCACCTGGATCATAATCCAAGCCTTCCACATTATTTTAAGAAGCAAAGCAATTCCCAAAAAGCTTCCACCAGGTCCAAAACCTTTTCCAGTAATTGGAAACCTCTTAGACCTTGGTGACAAACCCCACATGTCCCTAGCTAACCTTGCCATGGTTCATGGCCCTATAATGAGACTACAACTAGGCCAAGTAACCACAGTAGTCATTTCTTCAGCAGCCCTGGCCAAAGAAGTCCTCCAAACACATGACCAATTCTTGTCCAACAGATGGGTGCCAGATGCTTTTCATGCCTGCAGACACGATGAGTTTAGCTTGCCATTGATACCCGTCTCAACGCGGTGGAGAAACCTTCGTAGAATATGCACTGAACAACTATTCTCCAACAAGATACTAGAAGTCAATCAAGACATCCGCCACAAGAAAGTGCAGGATCTCCTTGCTGATAGTCGACAAAGCAGCCTAACCAGTGAGGCAGTAGACATTGGCAGAGCAGCTTTCAAGGCTACGGCTAACATGTTATCAAACACAATCTATTCGATGGATATGGTGGACTCCAAATCTGACCAAGCTAAAGAGTTGAAGGAGCTGGTGTGGAATGTCATGAAAGATGCAGGGAAACCAAACTTGGCAGATTATTTTCCTGTGCTTAAGAAGATTGACCCCCAAGGCTTAAGGCATAGTGTGGCAGTGAACTTTGGAAGGATGTTAGACCTCTTTGACAACATCATTACCCAAAGACTGCATTTGAGAAAAATGAGTGGTTCTAACATGAACAATGATATGTTAGATACCCTTCTCAACATCAGTGACAAAAACAGTGAGGAGATGGACAAAACTAAGATAGAACGTCTATTCCTGGTCAGTATTATTACTCTCTTCAGCTTGGATTTTTTTTATTAAGATTTTATGGTAAGTGGTAGTTCAATTACATGGTATTAGAGTAGGTAAAAATCCCACAAGTTAGCCCTAATTTGGCCTTCTGGACCACTTGAACTCTTGGGATAACTAGTAGTTTACGTTTATCACTTTGATTATTAGTCCTTTGTTTAGTTTACTTTTGATGAATGATAGATACGGTTTGTGATCTACAAAAATAAGTTCTAATTAAGTTGTTATGCACTAGGACCTATTTGCTGCTGGCACTGAAACAACTTCAAACACACTGGAATGGGCTATGGCGGAGCTACTACACAATCCAGAGGCAATGTCAAGAGCCAAAGCAGAGCTGGAGCAAGTCATTGGCAAAGGCAACCAAGTTCAGGAATCAGATATTCATCACTTACCTTACTTACAAGCAATAGTCAAAGAAACATTGAGGTTGCACCCACCAGTTCCTTTCTTACTCCCCAGGAAAGCTAGAGCAGATGTAGAAATCAATGGCTACATTATCCCAAAAGATGCACAAGTGCTAGTAAATGCATGGACTATAGGCCGAGACCCGAGCTTCTGGGACAATGCAAAATCCTTTATGCCAGAGAGGTTCTTGGAATTGGAAATTGATGTTAAAGGCAGGAACTTTGAGCTTATACCATTTGGTGGTGGAAGAAGAATATGTCCTGGTTTGCTGTTGGCTATTCGAATGTTGCACTTGATGTTGGGTTCACTTATACAAGCCTTTGATTGGAAACTTGAAGATGGGGTTAAACCTGAGGATTTGAACATGGAAGATAAGTTTGGCATCACCTTACAGAGAGCTCATCCTCTAAGAGCTGTCCCTATTCCAGTTTAAAAAAGGTTTAAGAATTTACTTTGGTTGCAGCTGAAAATACTGGCCCCTATTACCCAATTCTGGTGGTGAAATCAATTGGAGAAATGTACTTGGGGTGACTATGTAATATGTTTTTGCTGTTTTTGTTGTTGTACTTTCACAATTTTGTTGGAGCCAAATAATATACATGGCTTGTCAATGGTAACTTAAACGTGATTGGTAATATAACAAGGGTTTTACTAAGGGTATATGTTAGTAAACCAATTTATGAAACCTTTTATTGAAAAATGAAAAGTGGCTAATTTTTTTGACAATAAATCTAGTGGCACAAAATTTTAAATACTGGAAATATGCAAACTAAAGTTCCAACTTTGAATCACATGTCATTGAATGTGATCCAATTGTGTTGTGACAAGCACCACGAATGTCACCTCCATAACCTTGTTTTTTTCTTGGACACTCTCACATTGAGAATAAAACAAGAGTTACTAAAAAAATTACTGCTCTAGAGGGGAAAATACTTAGGTACTCTTAGAGTATAGTGAAACTATGCTTCCTCCTCTTACATTCATGGTAGATCCTCCTTAATGAGTAGACTCAACCATAAATGTGAGAGGAGAGAACACCATTCATCGTACTCTAAGAGTACGTAAGAATTACCCACTCTAGAGGAGACAAACAGGGAAAAGAGGTCCCTCGAGAGGAAGGAACAAGTTTGTACTTTAGCCTTAAAGGAGGACCCATATCAGCAGAAACTGATAAGAGTCCTTTCTTTGAGGTGGTTGCAATCATTGAAGTACTCCATTAATCACCCTCTTGATTATTCCAAAGCTGAAAGGTACATGTTTAATGGCAACCCAAAGTCACTGTATCAGACAATTTATTGGCATGGACAATTATTGTAAAGTTTGACTCTATTGAAAGGTTGGGCAGTATTGATTTGCACCCAAAAGAAAAAGAAAAAAGCTGAGGAAATAGCTTTATCACATTGATTTTTCTCACTACAATAGTATCCATGTGATGGGTAGTATTGATGCAGGAGGCCATATACATTATTGAAAGACTTATTTTGAATTTTGTAATTTTCAAAATTTTCTAAAATAGAATTTTAATTTGATTTTAGGTGTTCTAAAGATTTTTCTGGTTTATATAAGATAATAATGAGCTGCTTGTATTTGGGCAGCAAAACGAGCTGCTTGTATGTTCATTTCATTTTTATCAGGTTAAAAGAATTCTGGGTATGAAACCCTTTAATTGCCAGTCTTTTTTTTTCACATTTAGAAGAGATTGAAAATGGACAGTGCACTTCAAATTTCTTCTTGATGTGTTTATTTTCGTTACATAGCCATGTAAATGACAACAATGGTGATAATGACCATGATGCATCTTTAGAATAAAGCAGGTCAGTCCGGTGTGCCCCTAGTAATTTATAGTTGATTTGATCGCGTCCAATATCTGCATGCAGGCAGGGACCATACAAGAATAAATTTATATCCAGACAAGAGTGTTGTGCAGGAAAAAGATCTAAACAGCATACCTTGTTCTTTGTAGGCATATAGAATGGTTCAAAAACAAGAGGGAAGGGGGTGTCCAGACCACATACTCTGGCTACAGGGGCTTCCAACTGCAAAAGCATGAACTTTTTAGTCACTAATTCATTCAGTTTCAAGTATCTCAGCTCACTTCCAGGCTGATCCAGTTTGCCTTGCCAATTATAAAGCAAGCACATGTTTATATTTTGCGTTTTTCTTAGAATCAGTTCTTCAAGTAGCATTTCCACTTCTCAAGACACGTAATGATAGTATGATACTCCATATAGGTTAATGTGACATGCTTCAATTCATGACAGACAGAAGAGATCTAAAAGGAGAAGTGAGCAAAGAAATAATAAAGAATAAAATAAATAAAAATAGAATTCAAAGATGTAATTTGTTAGTCAACCCTGTAACGTAAATCCATATCAAGGCAACCTTACCCCCTGTACTCCACATCGTTGAGGATTTCATCTTCTATATGACTGATATTGGATTTTTTCTTGTTATGCCTTCTTGGGAAATTCTGTTACTATATCTAACCTAGAAATTTTTGCAGCTTACAAGCATCATCTAATGCAAATTGCAGTTGATGGGTATTCCTGTCAAACTCAATAATTTGAACCTACCTCACACTTCAAAAGAGAGAGATTGCCATAGCATGTAAACTCTTGCTATTTAACCCACACGTGTGATTAGGACTCATTTAGCATGACCTATTAAAGAGAAAATATCATTTAGTTAATTATCATCTAATATGGTAGTGATACCAATGAATATATCTCAAAAAGAGCTTTTGCATAAATAAAACTTGTGCATGAATAAAAAGTGAAACCAGAAGTACAACATTTTTTTTAGTATGTTATTTAATGGAAGAAAAATGTATAGAAATACATTTTTGTACACACTTTGCCACAACTAGCATATGTAAGTTATGAGTAGATTAATTTTCACAAATATCAGTGGTGGCCCCATGGGTAAGTGATGAAATCCAATTACAGATTGATAAATGTGCAAAATGTGTGGTAAAATGTATGTCCAATGTAAAACTCTCAAAGGAAGCCTATTTGGTAGCATATTCCAAACATCGTTGTTTAAAATGATGTGAAAACTGTTGTTTAAAAAGTGTTGTGAAAACACGTGTTTCTAATGTTTATAAAGCAAAAGACGTGTT
This sequence comes from Lithocarpus polystachyus, assembly GCA_033629205.1. Taxonomy (NCBI): domain Eukaryota; kingdom Viridiplantae; phylum Streptophyta; class Magnoliopsida; order Fagales; family Fagaceae; genus Lithocarpus; species Lithocarpus polystachyus. The sequence goes on from CM066162.1 coordinate 12,725,786, forward strand.
TGATACCATGTTTCAAATAACATGTTTCAGTGTTTAAAAAAACATAAAATATGTGTTTGGTACTTGTGTGTTTGATTAATAAAAAAAAGAAGTTAATTGGTACAAAATAATATTTGTTATTTGAGGAGAGAGAATTAAAAGTGTTTGGGAGAGTAGTTTGAGTGTTTTTAATATACGCGTGAGTAAAAAAGTGTGTGAAAATGTATGTATTGTTGTTTAAAATGTGTTGAAGTGTGTTTGAGTATACTTACCAAACACCCCATTAACTATAGGAGTTATTGCT